>OX420936.1:13752500-15002500 GCA_949091785.1 Polymixis lichenea
AGCAGGTTGCCAATAGAGTCAGGAAATTAAGCTGGATGTTCAGGACTCTTAGATACGTCGTTCCCAAGACTTCTGGTAATCATTCAGGCCATCAAAAAGATTTCCTCACGATGATTTATGTTGCGCTAGTCCAGTCAGTACTTTCGTATTGTATACCTGTCTGGGGTGGTGCAGCTAAAACTAAATTTCTAGCCGTGGAAAGGGCACAACGCGCTCTTATCAAGTGCATGTACTTTAAAAAAAAGAGATATCCTACTGAAGACCTATTTC
Source organism: Polymixis lichenea (assembly GCA_949091785.1). NCBI lineage: Eukaryota > Metazoa > Arthropoda > Insecta > Lepidoptera > Noctuidae > Polymixis > Polymixis lichenea. The sequence continues at coordinate 13,752,771 of OX420936.1, forward strand.
GAATTAGTAATTTGCTCTCAGTCAGGAAACTTTATATGTTACTAATTATATTTAAAAAACACAAGTCTCTTTCCTATGATGCTGGTATTCTGACAAAAAGAAGGAAAATATGATATTAAATCTCCCTAGGACAAGGACACTGTTTGCCAGTATGCAATTTAGTAAACGATCTGCTGTGCTAAATAATAAAATCCATAAATACATCTACATTTATCCCAATAACTACTATGAAAGTAAAAAAATTATAATGGAATGGATTCAAAAGCTTACCTACAATGAAACCGAAACACTTCTGAAACCTTGACATATACGCACCCTCACACACATGTACTCTCAGTTACACCTACAGGCTACACTTTCACTCACGTATACTCACACACATACATACACCCACTCATGCACACACTTGATTTAATTTATGTTATGTTAAGATAATGTTAATTTAAGTAGTTTTAGCTTAAGAATTATACATATTGATTTTAATATACCTAACACGTCTTGCTATGGAAGAGCGGACTCTCCTAATACAGGCACTATTTGCCTAAAAGGAGGATCCAATCACAAAATTTTTGTTAATACCTATACTTGTGTTACCAATAAACTATTTATTTATTTATATTATTTTATACAGCAAGAGGCGGCGCTAGCTGCCATCAAGCTAATGCATCTAGGCATATGGGGCAAGAACCTTACCAGTCCACACGCTAAAATCCTGGACCGGGCAATTGAGTACCAGCCTCTCATTTGCTGTCCCGTGTGATAGAACACCAAACCAATCTACGTTCAACAAAAAATATATTATACAAACAGTACAGGAAGAAAGGGATCAGTCAGGAGCCAACGAAGTGCGCATCAACACAGATGGCTCAAAAACACAAAACAGTTCAGGTGCTGGCGTACACTCCCTTGACCTCGACTTCAACTTTCACATACCCTTAGGCACACACAGTTCGATCTTTCAATGTGAATGTGTTGCCTTAACACAAGCCGCAATAGCATTAAAGCGCTTAGCCATCCGGAACTATGGCATTAAATTTCTATCCGACAGCCTATCCGTGCTCAAAGCTTTAGAAAACAAACAAACTAACAATAAACTAATATTTGAGTGCCATCTAGCCCTGGAGAGTTTATCGACGTTAAGATAAGATAAGATAAGATTTTTTATTTGTTTAAACATGGTGTATATGATACGTTACATGCAAGATAACTATGAGATAAGGTTCTAACATGTTCAGCCGTATATAGTGGCGTACAAATTGGCAAGAAGAGATGGTGCATAAACCGTGATTATATTACCCTCTAGTGGATCAAAGGGCACAGTGGATCTTTGGACAATGATGCCGCAGATGAACTTGCGAAGAGAGGCTCTGATATGAAAGTGCTAGGCCCATACCCACTTCTCCCCCTGCCTTTCTCACAATTTCGTGCGTGGATTCGTCAAAGGTCGACCGAACTGTATAACAATAGGTGGTTATCACGTGCAACAGACTGTAGACAGTAAAAATTGGCTTTACCAATTGTATACCCGCGATTAACCAAAAACTTCTCAGCCTGAGTAGAAATAACCTTAGAATACTAATAGGAACAATTACGGGCCATAACCCCCTTAACAAACATCTTTTTAACATAGGCGCCACAGACAGCCCACTTTGCAGGGGCTGGCTCACGTCATCCTGGAATGCGAGGCCGTGGCTTCTCAACGTGAAGAAATCCTCGGAACAATGAGGTCGCTCCGCGAAGCCTGTGAAGCTCCCAGGAAGCTTCTGTGCTTCTGGACGGAACTAGGCTGGCTTTGTTAGCCAGAATCCCCACGCACAACAGACCGAATGCGAGTCTAAGTGCGGAAAAGAGAGTCCCATCATCATCATCATCATCATCATCATCATAAGCTCACCACCTATCCTCAGCCGATAGCCTAGACCTGAATCCTACAGCAGTGTGCTAAGAGGATTCAGGGCTAAGAAAAACCAAAGTCTGCCCTGAAATATTTCCCGTTTGATCCATACAGGCTCATCATTCCCCTGGATCTGTGGACATTCCAGATAGCGAAGGACTTTCCTTCATTGCCCCATGCACGACTCAAGGAAGGTGCGTAGAGTTGTATCAATCTTGTACAACTCCAGCACTCTCATGAGCCATGCACGAGGCACCGAGTCGTAGGCCTTCTTATATATCCAGCATGTCAACATGTGCAAAATAACTTTAATTTCGGAAGGCGGTGACAAAAAATTCAAATACATGTCCAAAGTCACCGACTTCCGAAATTAAACTTATTCGGTTGTTACTTTTTGGAAAAAGTTTTTGAAGGCTAAAGCTGATCCACTGCTTCATGATGATCGACGAATTTGCTCTACAACGTAAATAACACAATTAATATTATTGACCTTTCAAAATGAACGCTATTCCTACTTTTAGTGTGTTACGCAACCACCCCACTGGTATTCGGAAAGGATAACAGTTGCGTATTTATGCCTGAATTTATAAAGAAGAATTGTATTGAGAACACTTTCCCTACATGTAGGTACGTAATCGTGGTCATTTATAATTCATACACCACTCTAACACAGTACCTATAATGTGATCGATCTGTTCATAGTTTGATGATTCATAGGATTAGGTATTTCATCGCATAAAATAAGTACTATGACTAACGCACTTTGATAAAACTGCAATTTGAAATGATGTCCAAAGGTGTGTTATTATTTCGATTGCATAATCCTGGATCCTATATTTACGTACCTACTTACTAATACTTATCTCCCTATATTACGTAGATATAATCCTTATCTACGTAATAACTTTGCCTTTATACCTACTTGCAGGCGCTGAACGTGTTGAGTTTTTAATTAAGCTCGTTATTCATGGCATGGCAGAGTCATATCGCTACTGCGATATGACTCTGCCATGCCATGATCCCAAACAGGTCTATTGTTATATTCATTCATACAAAGGTTCTTAGGTACTTTTAAATATTTGCATTTCGCATTCGATGAGTTAGATGGATATTTGATCGATTTTCTCCTTTGGACCAGGGACCGAATTACCGGTATTTTTTTATATAACGTTACCAATTACCGTTATGTTAACGACAAAAAAGTAATGTTAATAATACCGATACCCAAAGTCAGTTAACGTTATCGAATTACCAGTATTAGTGTTGGTAAAAGTAACAATTCTTATACCGGTAATTTATACGTCTATCTCTTTCTAACTATGACGGTGAGGAGACTAGCATCTTTCGGTGTGTGCACAGAAACAATATTACATACACGCCGAACGTGTGACTACCTGAAGCGTATGTACAATGTTGTTTCTATGCTGCAGAAACTTATAATAAAAGCAGGGACATTAAAGCGGAAACTAAAACCATGAAAGACTTCTTTCGGCGTGTATACGACATTCTTTCTGAGCTGCAAAAAATGATAATAAACAGTGTGGCAGGAACATCAACGTGAAAACTGAAACCATGAATGGGCTACCTTCGGCGTGTAAACAATATTGGTGCCGATTCTCTTGTACACCGAACTAAACTAACTCAGTGATAGTTTCGTTAGTTTGTTTAGTGTAGGCTATGAGAATCTTAAAACTGTGGGCAGCTCCCACATATCAATAAGTACATAGATACACATATATACAAAACATAAACACATTCATCAAGACACTACATTATCAAGGGTTGTGAATTTGCGCGTCGTCCCGTGGACACGTACCATGGCTAGTGACGTCAGTAACTTACCGGTTCGGCCGGCGAGCGCGACGCGTACGCAACACCGCGCGCCCGCGCCCCCTACCGGCCAGTCAGTCGATGCACCGCCTTGGCTAGCGTCACCCGCTCTCTCCGCGATCGATACGTGATTACTAAGGATATCCGCTTGCTCGCGTCGCTTGTGCTTTTTCCTGAGCTTATCTTCCTTTCTATCTCTAAGACTTTGTAGTGTGTAGTGTTTCCATAATAAAGTATCGTCTTAGTATAACCTACCGAAGTGTTCGTTATTCCGCTCGGACTTTATCTCCATCTACCTTCCTTGACGCATGAACTGTGAGTACTCATAGACTACTAAATTGGTGACCCCGTTCAGAACACGAGAATGAGTGATAACGCAGGAAGCGACAGTAGCGATTCGGCAACGACTGCAAACTCGCAGAAAGGCGTAACCACGAGGCGCCCTAAGAAAATGCGCGTTTCCATTGATACGGAACGAAAATCGGTCGAATATTTACGGAAAATGAATATCAAAGTGCCACCTTTCTCATCGGACGACCCAGAGATCTGGTTCGCGCTTGTGGAAGGTCAATTTGAAAATTACGGAATTACCGAAGACGCAATAAAATTTAACTGCGTCATTGCAAACTTAGATATCGTTCACGCCAAATCCGTAAAAGACATAATCCTAACTCCCCCCGCTCATAATCGCTATGGCAAAATTAAGAGCGAGCTGATCAAGCGACTCACCGCCTCACATGAGAAGAAAGTCCGTCAGCTACTCACCCATGAGGAACTGGGAGACAGGAAACCGACACAGTTTCTGCGCCACCTGCGAGACCTGGCAGGGCCAAGCGTACCAGAAGAGTTCTTGCAGACAATCTGGAGTAACCGCCTGCCACACAACATACAGACTGTGCTGGCATCCCAGCCCTCCTTAACGCTGGAACAGCTAGCAGAACTCGCTGACCGTATTCAGGAAATATCAGTGCCACCGCTCGTCGCAGCTACGTCGGTGCCCGCCAGCGTACCAGGACCCAGCAGCAGCACCACCAGCGAAATCGCTGAGCTAAAACGGATGGTGGAACGCCTAGCCATCAAGCTAGACGAACACACCCGCCAGCCACGCCGCAAGGAACGTCAGGATCAACAGCGCCGCCGATCAGCATCGCGCAGTACAACCCGATCAGCATCGAGCTACCGCACACATCCCATCTGCTGGTACCACGACATATTCGGATCGAGAGCACGCAACTGTCAGAAACCATGCGACTATAAGGAATCGGGAAACAGCACGGGCAATCATCAGTAATGGCGACAGACGATTGCCCTGCCACACCTGGTCGCCTATTCGTAACAGACCGCAGCACGAAAACCCAATTTTTGGTCGACACAGGGAGTGACCTTTGCGTGTACCCTCGAACGCTGGTACGGGAGCGCCGAGCATCAACGAGCTACCAGCTAACCGCGGCCAACGGGACTACTATCAGCACATACGGCTACGCGCATCTCGAGTTGAACCTTGGACTTCGACGGAGTTTTCCGTGGCGATTTGTGATAGCGGATGTTACCAAACCAATTATAGGCGTTGATTTTTTGTGCCATTACAATTTGATGGTAGACTGCAAAAATCAAAGCCTTATAGACAACAAAACATCACTAACAGCACCAGCGACACGAGCTTGCAACGTAAGTAACATCCACTCAGTCAAGGTGCCGTCAGGTGATTCACGCTACCATCAGATACTCTCGCGGGAATACCCCGAAATTACGCGACCCGCAGGTACACAACGCTTGATACCTCACAACACGCAACACCATATCCGCACCACACCGGGTCCGCCCGTCTCATGCGCACCTAGACGACTAGCCCCCGATAAGCTTCAAGTAGCCCGAGCAGAATTTGAGACAATGCTAGCTAACGGCACAGCTAGGCCTTCCGACAGCCCATGGTCATCCCCATTGCACCTCGCCCTGAAGAAGGACAATGGGTGGCGCCCATGCGGTGATTACAGAAAACTCAACTCTCGCACCGTTCCAGACATGTACCCGATCCGACACATACACGACTTTTCACACAACATAACTGGCTGCTGCGTATATAGTACAATTGATTTAGTAAAAGCTTACAACCAGATACCGGTGTGCAAAGAGGACATACCCAAGACGGCCATCACAACGCCCTTCGGTATGTACGAGTTCCCATTTATGACGTTTGGTTTGCGCAACGCAGGGCAAACGTTCCAACGGTTCGTGGACGAAATGATGCGCGGGCTGGACTTCGTCTATTGCTACTTAGATGATTTTTTAATCTACAGCAGAGACGAAAAGCAACACGAAGACCACCTCCGCCAGGTTTTCACCAGGCTCCGGGACTTCGGCATGGTGATTAATGTTTCTAAATGCGTATTCGGCGCACCCGAGGTGACTTTTTTGGGTTATCGGATCGCACAGAATGGAACCACACCACTAGACGAGAAAGTACAAGCCATACGCAACTTCCCCCCTCCCAAGGACGTCAGGGCACTCAGACGATTCCTAGGTATGGCAAATTTTTACAGGCGATTCCTGCCCAATGCAGCCCAAACCCAAGCACCACTGAATGCCCTACTTACCGGGGCATCCAAGGGCCCTACACCCATCATCCTCACCGGTGATGCCCTAACGGCATTCCAGGAAACCAAAGAGAGTCTCAAAAATGCAGCTCTTCTGGCTCATCCAAACTGCCAAGCCAAACTGGCATTGGTGACCGACGCCTCAAACACGGCTATTGGTGCGGTACTACAACAACAACACAATAGTAGATGGGAACCACTAGCATTCTTTTCCAGGAAACTGAGCCCGTGCCAGACCAAGTACTCGCCGTATGATCGTGAGCTTCTCGCGATCTACGAAGCCATTAAATACTTTCGGCACATGCTCGAGGCCAGGCACTTTACAATCTACACCGATCACAAACCGATCAGTTATGCCTTCCACGAAAGGAAGCATAGCTGCTCACCCAGACAATTCCGGCATTTAGACTATATCGCCCAGTTCACGACAGACATTAAGCATATCTCCGGAAAAGATAACGTCGTGGCGGACACCCTATCCCGTGTAGAGGAATTGACTTTACCAATTTGCCTGACCAACCTCAGTACAGCTCAAGACAACGACCAAGAACTGGCTCAGTACCTAGCAGGAGACACATCCCTTCGCCTACAAAAGATTAACTGCGCAGGGAGTCAAAAACCCATTTATTGTGATGTCAGTACAGCAGTACCCAGGCCTTTCGTGACGAAACTATTTCGGCAGCAGGTGTTCACAAGTCTCCACTCCTTAAGCCACCCAGGCCCAGCCGCAACCGCCAAGCTAGTTGCGGAAAGATTTGTTTGGCCCGGAATACGGAAAGACTGCAGGAACTGGGCCAAAACATGCTTGCGGTGTCAACGTGCGAAGGTTACTCGACACGTGACCGCACCATTAGGCACTTACGATTTGCCCCGCGCCCGCTTCAGGTACGTACATATCGACCTCATAGGCCCACTACCAGTTTCACACGGCAACAGGTACTGTCTAACAGCCATAGACCGCTTCACACGGTGGCCGGAAGTCATGCCGATCCCGGACATAACAGCAGAAACGGTAGCAAAAGCACTAATCTCAGGCTGGATATCCAGATTTGGCGTGCCAACGGATATTGTCACAGACCGCGGGCGCCAGTTTGAGTCCGCCCTGTTCCAACACTTGGCAAAAACCACAGGTTTCCAACACAAACGCACAACCGCCTATCACCCAGCATGCAATGGACTGGTCGAACGCTTCCATAGGCAGCTTAAAGGGTCCATTACATGCCACGCAGATAACAACTGGGCAGAGATACTACCACTAGTGTTACTCGGTATTCGCAGTGCATTCAAGGAGGACCTACAAACCACTTCCGCGGAATTGCTATATGGGGAACCACTACGACTACCCGGTGAATTCTTCGATCCCAGCACCGTCGGAACATCAGACATTACAAATTTCACCGCGCGTTTAAGAACATTCGCCGAGAAGCTGAAACCCGTCCAAGCATCCCGCCACGCCAAGCAAAGGGTATTTGTGTTCAAAGAGCTAGCCACCGCAGAACACGTTTTCCTACGCGAAGACGCTTCACGCGCCCCTTTTCAACCAGCCTACACAGGCCCACACAAGGTGATAGAAAAAGACGACAAGGTGTATAAACTGTTGATCAAAGGGAAACCAATAACCGTCACAATTGATCGACTAAAACCCGCTTTCGTGCTTACTAACGAGCAAGTCGGGGACCGCGTTGCAGAAGATACAGAACCCACAGCTCAACCCAACTTACCTCAACGCCCACCCTACAAGCCACCAAAATCACCACCGCCACCACTTAGCAATCCAACCCCGGCACAAACAACCCCGCATCCGTCGACCATAGCACCCAAACTAACACGTAGTGGACGACAAGTCCGCTTCCCGGATTATTATCGGCCCTAACCTGGAATCTGGGGGGGAGTGATGTGGGCAGCTCCCACATATCAATAAGTACATAGATACACATATATACAAAACATAAACACATTCATCAAGACACTACATTATCAAGGGTTGTGAATTTGCGCGTCGTCCCGTGGACACGTACCATGGCTAGTGACGTCAGTAACTTACCGGTTCGGCCGGCGAGCGCGACGCGTACGCAACACCGCGCGCCCGCGCCCCCTACCGGCCAGTCAGTCGATGCACCGCCTTGGCTAGCGTCACCCGCTCTCTCCGCGATCGATACGTGATTACTAAGAATATCCGCTTGCTCGCGTCGCTTGTGCTTTTTCCTGAGCTTATCTTCCTTTCTATCTCTAAGACTTTGTAGTGTGTAATGTTTCCATAATAAAGTATCGTCTTAGTATAACCTACCGAAGTGTTCGTTATTCCGCTCGGACTTTATCTCCATCTACCTTCCTTGACGCATGAACTGTGAGTACTCATAGACTACTAAAAAACTATTGTGCAAAAAAAATCTCTAAAGATAAAACTAATTTTGACACAACTAAAATCATATTTGACAATCGCGACTCCACGTGGTATAGTTTTTTTTTGCTTCGAAACTTACGTATTTGCCCTGCCCGTGAATTTTTTTTAGATCCGGAGGCGTGCAGAGGCGCCAGCCTCGGCGTGTTTTATTTGGAATTTTTCACTTTTTGTATGGAAATTATGAAACATTATACCTACATGTTGAGATTTAGAAGTTTGTGCGTTTCATAAAGGGCGTTTCGAAATTTTCATTATTTTTGCGATAGGACACACCATTTTCGAGACACAAGCAAAAGAAAAGAATAAAAATGATACAGTACTGTTTTTACACGTGAAGTCGAGGTGTTCCCCCCCAGTGGGGTTCCCGCATTGTCGTTGCGGGGGGCTCAGTAACCGTGGTCATCTACACGGTGAAGCGAAGAGGAACCCCAAGGTGGGGCCGCTCGTCAGGGCTTGTGCCTGCAAGCCGACGACGTAGCGGCCAAATAGTAGGTTGCGGTGAGGTGCATCGCAGCTGAGGCGGGCCGCGATGTCGAATGGGAGGCATCGCGGCTGAGGATTACAGGCTGCGGCGGAGGAGGAGTGCCGGTACTTCTGAGTAGCGCTCTTCCCTTCCGTGGCCTGGACGGGGCCGCCACCGTTTGATGGCGGACGCGGTGGGGCCACAGGGGAAGAGGAATATCGGTATAGCGTTGGCCGCTCTCCCTATCCTCTGCGGCCGAAAAGTGGTAGGCGGCGGGGCCACTGTGCTGACCCGTCGCAGGAGGACGTCAGCAGTGGCTGGTGGGGCCCGCAAGGCCCGATGCCTGCTGGGGGTGCGGGTTGTTCGAAAGAGATACCGCGCCCCTGGCATACGGGCAGCTGAGGGAACATGGGTGGGTTTTAGTCAGTAAAAGTCTGACACGCCCTCCTGCTCTACCCAGAGCGGGAGAAGTCATTTGATGATTTCCCAACCACAAAAAAAAAAATCGAGGTGTTAGTGTGCATTTTAGTTCATGACAACTAATGTTATTTCACACCATTTTAATCGCGATTAAAAATAGTCACATTTAGTTAGACTCAATCAAAATTGTAGCTGAAAACGTCAAAATTGCCATTTTCACTAAATTGATAACCCAGTGCCATCTTAGTCCTGTCAAACTAAAATATAGTTAAGTTGCGTGACTAATAAATTTCAAAATGGGAAATTGGCGTTTGACATGAACAAACAAAATTTTGGCGATTTCTAGTCTAGTTTAGAGGCATTTGTGACAAGAGAATCGGCACTATTGTTTCTGTGCTACAGAAAATTATAATTAACGGTGGCTCAAATTGAAAAAACAATACATAGCTGCAACCGAATATTTCTATAAAACGAGATATTCCTGTCTTCAAAAAGGCATAGTTGGCCACATGTTTCTAGATTCAACAAAATTAACTTTGACAGCGCCTTTATGACGCACGTAAGATTTGAAAAAGGATTTAATATTGTATCGGGAGATGTGTAGTCGACTGTACCTACATACAGACATAAAAATAATTAAAAAGTAACAATATACGGTTTAAGTTGAAAGATTGAAACTTCTTTCGGCCCATAATAATATTTTTACACAAACAACTAGTTTATAAATCAAAGGCAGTAGAAATAGGTACGTTCGGCGTACGCGACGCGATGTTTGTGTGCCGTGTGCTGGCACGAGTTTTATCGTATTCGTATCTTTCCGATCGTCGTAACATGCGTTGTTGCTAGGGCTTTCAAATACCGGATTTTTTCAATACCGGTACTGGAAAAGTCAATACCGTAATCTCGGTATCAATACCGGTAATCCGGTATTGAACGCAAGTTCAATTAGGATATATAAAACCAATAAAGTACGTGTTTTTTTATTTTTAAATCAGGCTTTATTGTTCTTATGTATTGAAAATAATAAAATAAATACGTGTTATACATAGCTCTCTTATATAACAATTTGGTATTGGTTGATTATTTAGGTAGGACTAGGAATTAGGAACATAATGAAAACTAAAACTTAAAGTAGTCTTTTTGCAGGAAGGCATTTCACGTAGACTTTGTATAATACATTATAAAAAAATATGAATTCCTTATTACTATCTAAATGTCATCATGTCTCATGTAAAAATCAACAAAGGTATCATTATTTGTAGAAATGTCAGTAAGTAAAGTAAACAATAACAATAGTAACTAGCTACCAATAATTTGGTAATCATTTTAGCAACATTATTAATAATTATGGAATAAAAAGCAATCAAAAATCGAAAACTAAACAAGTAATATAATATGCAACAAGAAAAAAAGTATATGTATAAATAACACAATAATACAAAAAGTTTTACTACAAATTTCTGAATTTCAACGTATTATTTTATTTTATTTTATTTTGAAAGTGAGTCGCAAAAAGGAAAGCGTCTTCAATGTTGAATCAGACAGCGAACTTCTCAGCTTGTTACTTACACGTTGTTTGCCAAGAACGTTTTGGGTAAGACACGAAGAGGCAGCAACGACGGTAATCTAATTAAACGAGCAAAAATACGCGCTCGTAGATCACAACATTCACAACTACACAGTCACAAGTTAACACTACACAGTATCAAAGTCTATATACGCGTTATCCCGTCGACTCTGCGAAATTGACTGACAATAACAAAAACGTTGTCTCAGGCGGGGTGCGGGAGGGTGAGCTTAAGATAACAGCGGGACGCTTGCGCTGGTGAAAACAATTGTGAGAATAAGATCACATAATTTTTAGATGTAATGTTTGTAATACCGTAATCACATAATTGGGGCGTCAATACCGGTATTGTAAAAGGCCAAAAATAAAATCCGTGATCACGGTATTACGGGACCCCGGAATACCGGTATTGAAAGCCCTAGTTGTTGCCGCTCCGCTTAGAAGAGCCGAACGCCAGGCCGCGAAGCGCTTGGTTCAGTTTGGCAACGTCGCACAAAATGTTGCTTTTTATTAGATTTTCGCGAAGTAACGATATTGTTAACGCTATTTAAATACCGGTAAATTCTATGATTTAACGCTAATTTTAACGTTAAACATTAAACGGAACGGAACGAAATGTTTTGGTAGTTTTACCGGTATTTTATGGTAACGGTAACCGTCCCTGCTTTGGACCAAATGCTTTGCTAATTTGACAGCAATATGCTATTTAAAAGCTTGCTTTTGGGTTTTTGGTGTGATTTTTTCTTCATGACCGCATTTTTAGACATGACCGCATCGTATTTTGCTTTAGTTTCTGGAAAAACTAGATGATTAAATATTTTTGCCATTTTGAACGAGAACAGACTGTTTTACAAAAATACTGTTTTCTCGGTACGTAAATCTTACCGCAAATGTAATGTAGGTCAGCACTAAACTACGTAATGTATGGAATAACGTCATTCATATTAAATTGTTCATGACTTCATTTTAGGTACAGGTCCACTGTGTGAAGTTAATATTTTGGTTGAAATTAAGGACTGGAGTCTGGTAACAAGCTACAACAGGTCAGTCAAGAGTGTGTGAAGTGATCAGGCAAAAGCTTTAGTAATCTTACTAAACCATGGACCACACAAAAGAAGGGTTCCGTAGTTGGGATGAATTTATCCCAAGAACAAACTTAACATTGTCGTTGAAAAACATGCCCATACATTCCAAAAGCAAATGTAAGTTGGTCGACTATTACTCGTTAAACTTGTAAAGCCTATTTAGCTGTGGTCGTTTTCCTTTTAACTGCGTTATACAATGTGTTATTGAATAGTAGTTTGTTCAGAATCGTTTATTGAATCGATTGCTGTCATTTTCAATTTAGTTATTTTTTATCCCAAATATAATTAAAACTACGTAAATTTCAGTCACACTGCGAAACCAAAATGAAGCTAAGGTACTACGATAGACCTTTATACGTATGCTACTTTTTGCGTACGTAGATTTTAATGGCAACCATAAGTTTAAAAATCATTTTTCAGCGTATGCAGTCCACGGCTGGACATTGGCCGAGGGCCCGATGTAAGCGGGCGGGTAACACGGCCGGGCCAATAACCAGAGTGGCAAAAATGAGGGACGGCAAAACTGAGAAGGCCGTGCGGTTGCAAGAAAAAAAATCGGACCTCCCATGCAAAATCAATAGTCAGCTGACCGATGAGGGAGGTCCGATATTTTTTTTCATATTTCGACCCATGTTCCTTGGACAAAGTTGTTCAATTTCACACTCTCACCCTGAAAAATTTGGACGGTGACTAATCACCCTGTATGTATGGTCAAGTGGCGAACGTTAGTGAGCCAGCAGTACACCGTTAACCAGTATTAGTATATCGTTAAATCGTTGTAACTGGTTCATTCAACCGAACGTTGTCGTTGCCGAAACGTGTCGTTTAACGCCTCTCTCACTCCCTAGTTGACGGCGAGCGCCCTCTATTAGCAGATTTGTGGAGGGACGTTTTGTGTTTTCGCGCACAAAAAGTAAAAAAAGGTGAGTTTAGTTTTTGTTTCTCAACCTTGTGGCTTATTAAATTTTCTTAACGTATTTAACATACATGTAAAGTAGCTATTTGGCAATCTTATAGGACTTATGTTTTTAGCATACCCTAATTATTTTATTTTTATCTTAGCTCAACTGTCAAATGAAATAGGTAATATACAGTGAACTGTGTTTCATTGTTGCAAAGTTGATAAAACTTTTGTTTTATTTAATGAGCTTTCGATTGATGACTGATGGGCACAGTTGAAAGGTAACTTAACTTCTTTTATTATGACACGGTTCACTGTGTTCAACAGTGTTTCACTGGGAACTTCATCTTGGATCAGTGTGTACCCAATAGTGTATACAGTGAACCATTTCCCATTTTTTACACTTTATAATTCTAAATCTATCAGTTTTTAAGTTGAAATTTATAAAGAAACTTAAAGCCTAATAGACACTGAATCGTATTAAAAAAAAACGTTTAATTTGAATATTATTTATTTATTTATATTTCGAGCAAACAAGTAACAAATGACTCAAATGTGTTAGTAACAATATCTCTTAACCCTATATAGTAAACGTAACCTACACACTTAACTAATCTACACTGCCATACAGTTACAATGCGAATCCCTGCTACAAGCTCAACACCGAGGTGGACAGCTTGCAGCAGCGATTCACACACCAGCAGTCCAGTCTGCTCGCGATACACCGCAGTATAATGTTGGGGCTGGCCCGCACCCGGCGCACCAGGGAAGCGCATCTTTTTTGCATCGTAGCGTAGAAGCAATCCACCCGATCTTCAGCAAACATCCCCCATTGCGCTACAGAATCGGAACAGCCTCATCATCACCCGAAACGCATTATTATATTGAATGCGAAGGGCGCTGTACGATTTTTGAGTGTAATCCACCCACAGGCTGCACGTGTAAAATAAGGTGCAATATGCACGAAATAAGGTCTTTTTTACATCTCTAGAACAACGTGCAAACCCGCGAGCGATCATATTAGCTCTCAACGACAGCGCCCTTCTTTCACTTTCAATATGACTGCATGAGAGAAGTTTAACTTTTTCCTGGTTCACATTTGGCCACCTGACCCTAAATAATATACTTACAAATAGACTAACAAGTATGTTTGTATGTTTGTAAGTATACACAGTGGTGGTCATATAATTAAGAACGCTTATTTAAAAGGAAGATTCTTTCAAACTGACAAGTAAGTATAACTAATTGCATGTACGTATTTCTTCGTATTTCTCTCGAAATCGCAAAACTTTTCCATGCTAGCCGTACATACGTTGATACACATGATTGGCTAAAAAATAAATAGATAAACTTTATACATTAGATCTGAACTTAGTATTACTACTTACTGGATGGTCACATGATTCAGAACGCTGAATAGTTAATTTTTTTACTCAAATTTAAATAGAGCACACTCTGTGGCTCTGTGGTTTTAGGTCACTATTCGTATTATTTTGGCACTATTCAGTGCTGTAAAAGTCTTAAAAGTGATTGCTTCATATGCAAAAATGGGTAAAAATAAAAGTTGTGATAAATCTACAAGGGAATTAATAATCAAACTTCACGAGAAGAATTGGTCGCATAAAAAGATAGCCGACCGTCTGCAATGCTCAAAAACAAAGGTTTTCCACGCTGTGAAGCATTTTGCCAAACTACTTCAAATGTTCCGCGTGTACCTAAACAGAGAAAGTCATCTCGTTGAGATGATCGAAATATCGTTCGTTTGGCAAAACAAACTCCTTTTGAAGGGTCTAATGAGCTCAGAAAAGAATATGTTGGTGAAAACAACCCTTCAGCAATCTCGGCGCGCACTATTCGAAGGCGTTTGGTAGAAGAAAAGTTGCACGGAAGGATAGCAAGGAAGTTACCTATGTTGAAAAGGAGCTATAGGCAAGTCCGGCTTGCATTTTCAAGAGGGTATGAAAACTAGACAGTTATACACCGTGACATTTTAGTCGTCTTACAAAGGTGGTCTATTCAATGTATCCGTCAATAAATTATCTCTAGGCGCGATTAAAATATTGTTACCATTAATTAAGATAATAGATACAAAGAAAAATAAATATGCTTTAGAATTATGAAACACCCTTCCTGTTAATAATATTTACGTATCAAACGGTAGAAGATATCTACCTACCTACCATTACATTCCATCATTAATTCCATCTCCATAACAGCTGTTTAGATTAAAACCCTCTTTAAAGAAATAAAGAAAAAAATATCTCCATAACAGGGTGTTTCAAGCTACGTCATGCGTCTTAGTGAATGAAATTTTCATTTTTTTAATTATTCAATTGTTCAAAATTTTTTTTTTTTACATAAATGATTAGTACTCATTGGATACATGAAATGGGCTGCCGTTGTAAGACGACTAAAAAGTCACGGTGTATAGTGGAAAAATATTATTTTTTCTGATGAGACAAAAATAAACAGGGTATGTTCTGATGGAAAATGATATTAGGTATGTACGACGCCCTCCGAATAAAGCTTTCGACCCTAAGTACACAAAAAAAAACATTAAAGCATGAGATGGGAGAAATGTGAATATTTGGGGGTGTTTTCTGGACATGGTATTAGACCTGTTAGCTGATGGAAGGAAACATGTATCAATTCCAATGCAAAAATATACTGGAAAAAACAATGTTACCTTATGTTGACGACGTGCTTCCGGTTACTTTGACATTCCAGCACGACAATGATCGAAAGCATACTGCACGCACCGTTAAGGAATTTCTCACACCGCAATCAGTTTCTGTCTTAGATTGGATAACTTATGACGTATACCCTTCACGCCCCGCTGGTACGATATCGAACCGGCGGGTCTCTACCGGTATCTAATTTTCATATAAAATAACTCTCGAGCAGTTTAATAAATCGTTCTTAATAATATCTCTCACCTAGTAATATATTGGCACATCTACTTTTTTCACATTTTGCAGAAACGAGGATCAAAGATTTTATAAATATACGCAAGTAATTTATGGGTTAATTTTAAGTTTGTTTACAGATTGTATTGGTTTGGTTACTAGTATAGACGTCAATAGAAATTCAGGCATGAAAATTTCAACTTCAGGTTCTCAGGATATACTTCTTAGAGATCAACGAAGTGGAAGAGTCATGCATTTGTGCCGTTGTCACTGTAAACAATTTCCAAAAATGTCAATTATGCACCTAGATGCTTACAGGACCCTGAGTGAAAGTCAAGAAATAAAAGAACAGGTCGATGGAAAATAATCGTTTTATTTTGTAAGAAACATACATGGAACATATTCTTAAAGTTACAACATTTTTATCACATAAAGTATCCTATGTTTGTCCAAGGTCACTTAGAAAAATAATCAACATCATTATAAAAAACGAAATAAAAATGTGCAAAAATAAAATAAAAAGTAACTCTCCTTATAATAAACACTAGTACTTAATAGGTATTTAATTGCACTGTAAGTTACGTAGGTATTTATGAAGATATGTAACGCACCGATCCCAGCGTGGCTTGACCAGACTCGATTAATCGAATGAACCCCAAGATTCGCACTAGCCCCTGAAGCCTCATGCTTTATAGTGTTACAGAGGCCAATTCATATCAAGAAGTAGACCGGGGGGCGCGGTAATGGTCAGGTAGACGTGCCCTTAGGATAGGAAAGGATTGCGAGCCTACCGGATACGCATCCTTGAGTAAGCATTGGACTAGTGGCGAGACGGGTGGTATTTATTTATAGGAGGGATCTTTTCACGACGTGGCTGGCATGTTGATTCAGGTCGAGCTTCTTGGGTAGGTTCAACTGTTTTCTTAGCTCTTTTCTAGGCCGTTGCTGCGATGTGTAATGTTGTTGTTTTCATAGCCGTCTTCTGAGTTCTCGCTGCTATCATTTTCTGTTTTTTTTTTTTGTAGATATCGCTAGCCGCTTTCATGATCTTGTTTCTGTCTCTAGCCATGTCCTTGCAAAACATGATTCCCATGTCGAAATATTTCATGTACTGTTTTAGGTTAAGATAATACCAAAATCCAGATTCAAATCAGGTTTTACTCAATCGATCCAATACTTTAAGAGCGTTAATCCTAAAAGTTGGCAACGTCGCAAATAGCCGTCAAATATTTATCTGTTTTGATTAATTCGCCAATATTACTGGAAATATCTATAACTAGTGAACTAAAATATTAACCATGAATTGCAATTATAATACTGAATTTGATGTTGTAACGTTGTAGGAATAAAAAAGGTATTTGGAAAAGTTTCAAAATCCTTTTTTTACATCTAAAACTAAATAACGGTATTACAAGAATATTAATTATTGCATTTCATAATAAATATTTTAGTCCACAAGTTAGCGACGTTTCATATTTCCATACAGTAATATTGCCAAATTAATTAAAGCAGCGAAATATTTGACATCTATTTGTGACGTTGCCGTCTTTCAGGATGAACGCTCGTACGCTGTTTAATATAAGTAACTCTATCCCATTTTGTTACTTACTAATTTAAATTACGAAATGGCCACAATTGTCACTTACATCAATGCAGTTCTGCACCTCGCGGAAAGCCCCGCACAACTGACCAATGAGCCGTTGTTATACGCGTATACGGGGGGAAACAACAATAACGGTACAATGACACTAACGCTCTCTCTCGATGAATACGGAAACTAGCGTTGCGCCGTTTTACCACTTTATAAATTATGCACTTTAAAAAATTTCGCATTTTTGCAGATGTGCCAATATATTACTAGGTGAGCGATATGACCACAACTTTAGGTAGGTACATATATACTTACAAAAATACAAACATTTGAACATACTCTCATGAATTTTTGTATAGTTGTTCAGAAGCCGTAGTAGACTAACGTATGTGAATATTATACAGTCAAAACAATATCACATATCAATATTTCATCATCCCATCTTTGGAAAAGCAAGCTCTTGACGTATATGGTGTTAGTATAAAGGGGGGCGAATATTATTTGTGCCCAGAGCGGCTAAACAGCTTGATCGGGTTCTGCATAGGCCTCTCCAATACCGCGACATTCTACTTTGTTTTATAACCAGTGGGAAATTTCTACGCTGAGGTTCTAGAATCATGTCCTGAAACCATGGTAGCAGCTTGCGTCGATGCCCTGCAACCCTGTATAATAGTAAAAATTCAGTAAAGAACATAATATTCTAATTGGGGTGTTTGGTGTTGTGCATCTGTTCCGGGACATGTTGTTTAAACACCTTGCGATGCATGTGTGGTGTGACTATGAATGATAGGCTAAGGAATGATGTGATAAAACAATGGGGTGGTTTAAAAGAAGATGTAGTGACAAAAATGTAAAAGAGTAGGTATGCTTAGATGGTTTGGTCATGTTGAGAGGATAAATGAAGGGCGGCTTACAAAAGGTATTTACAAAGGAAATGTGAGTGGAAACGCCGGCAGGGGACGCCCATGGAGTATATTATATAGTGACCTTATTGATGATGTTCTTCAGAAAGGTCATGTGCGTAGAATTCGCAACCAGCGTGCATGTATGACCAGACGTATGAACGTAAACGAGGCAAAAGGACTAAGTAAGGATCGCAGCAGGTGGCGTTCTGTAGTTTCTGCCTACCCCCATGTGAAAAAGGAGTGAGTTTTTGTATGTATGTATGATGTATACAAGTACTACTGCCGCCAATATTTTCAAATATCAAAAAACAACCCGTTTGAATGAATGCGTGTTTAATGTGAATACTCATGCCTAATTACAGCTCTAGTACTAGAGTATCTCCTCTAAGCCGTGGCCAGACAGACAGACGGACCGACATGGAGAAAATTTAGTACACCGAGAAATTGTAATGGTTGTTTTCCCGCTGCAGAACAACTTGCCATAAGGAGTACTTTCGAAGAATAGAGTAAAAGTAAAAAAATAAACATATTTTTGTTCGAGTTGATGAATGTTTAAAAATATTCATCAACTCGAAAACGTACGCACATGAGTAATGTACTAGGTACTACTCGGATCACACACGCCGCCGGCAAAGAGAACAGCGATGCATAAATGGTCAAAGCAAAATAAACTATAGCACGTGATATTGATGAATATTTATTTAATTACTAGCTGACCCAGCAAACGTTGTTTTGCCTTATAAATTATTTAGGGGTGGACTACCCCTAACATTTAGGGGATGAAAAATAGATGTTGGCCGATTCTCATAGATACCGGATAAGCACAAAAAATTTCATCAAAATCGGTCAAGCCGTTTCGGAGGAGTATGGCAACGAAAACTGTGACACGAGAATTTTATATATTAGATTTTAAAACCCACCATAATGTAGGTATAATAATGGCAACACGTTGGTACACATAGTTCGCGTATTGATTAGGAAGCCATTATCTTTAGCAGATTCCCTGTTATATATCAAGTAATATTATACATCCAAGCCAGTACAATTTTGACGAGTGAACATTTAGCAACAGTTGTAGTATTAGAAAGTGACGACTTATTTATTTTTATCAGTTATATTGATTGACAAACAAACATAGGTAAGAGTGTGTTCAATGTTGTGAGTATAAGACGTGTTGAATGTTTTTAAAATAACAGTTTTATTTAATTACTAGCTGTGCCCGCGACTTCGTTCGCGCGGAATAGTTAAAGTAGTAAGTAAGTAGTTAAGTTAATAAAAGTAAATATAATTTCAAAAATAAAAGTAGCCTAAGCTAAGGGACTTTCATTGGCAGATAGCTGATGCTGTTGCATCAGCTATCTGCCAATGAAAGTCCCGTCAAAATCGGTCCGGCCGTTTCAGAGATTAGCCGGAACAAACAGACAGACAAAAATTGTAAAAAAAAATATTTTAGTAAACATTCATATGCATTTAGTATAAAGCGGTTATTTTAACATTACAAACAGACACTCCAATTTTATTTATCTGATTGCAACACAAAATATTGTGTGGAAATTAGTATCTCCGTATTTCCTTACACTAGGTAACATTTACTTAATAAAAAGCCTCTATAACGCAATTCTATCTTCGTAACGATTATTAGCTACTATTTTAAATTATTGACAAAAATGTTAAAAGTTTTCTTTAACAGTTTTTGGTTGTACCCAAAGGCGGTCGTCTAAATAAGTTGTTTCGTAGTGCTGATTCGTATTACCCAGTAACTTGGCTGTGGAGGTATAATAGGTACTCCATATAAAATACTGACATTCAGCTGCATCTGGTTAGACTGTAAGTCGACCCCAAAAAAGTTGAGACAAGGCTAGGCGGATGATGTTGACAGTAGTGCAGATTCAATTCTTTTTTCAAAGTACAGCGATTTTGCTCTGTTCCTAAGTGGTCTTGAGATCAGTGACGTCTTGAGCAGGAAAACGAACTCTTGCACTCGGCTGGCGACAAGCGCAGTAGCGAAACTAGGCCACCCTGCCTGCCCCACGGCAGGCAGGGCAAGAGCCCTGGGGGCCTATCGAAGGGGGCGCAAAAAGTCGCCAACATCAATAAACCATTTCATACTGTTACCTATATCTAAGAAATCTGAAGAGCTACTTGAATATATTATGCAAAACGGGGATGAAAGCGTATTTCAAAATCTGCCTATTTCTGTTAAAATTCTCTTAAAAATGCAGCATAGCAAGCGATTTTTAGCACTTTGAAATATTAACACCCTCGTTATTGAAGGCTATCAATTGGTTTAGAAAGGTTTGCTCAGTGAAGACCGAGAAGATAATTTACGAAGGGGCGCAAATGTGATGCTTGCCCTAGGCACCATATTCTATTGGTAGGTACGCCCCTGGACACACGATACTGTATATCCCATGCATGATTTACTTTCCGGGTGTGCGGCTGATGGAATGAGTCATATCACATCCATATCGTGGATAATTATACTACATTATCTAGAGTAGATAACAATCATCATAAATTAAAATAGCTGTGACTAATGTAGTAATAGGTTGGGGAAAAAGTTTCTTCGCATTTTTTAAGAAAATTCAAAACATTTTTTAATAAAGTTTATTTACATTTAACTAAAGTATGTAGGTACCATTCTGTTCGATAACTTTTTGCTATCTTGTAGGTACCTAGGGACATGATCCTATTGCTATAGAAATTTTGGGACTTCTGGTCAAAATACCGCGACAAGTGGTTTTGGCAGTCCTCTCGTGATGTTAACCTGACACTGACTAAAGAATTCTGAAGAGACCGAAACAGGTGGAAATCTGAAGGTACAAGGTCAGGACTATACGGCGGATGCATTAACACCTCCCAGCCAAACTCTCTTAATTTTTGTTGGGTGGCTAAAGATGTGTGAGGTCTAGCGTTATCATGATGAAAAACCACACCCCTTCTGTTGATTAATTCCGGCCGCTTTCTCTCAACTTCTTGCTTTAATCTCATCAGTTGTTCGCAGTAGAGTTCAGAATCGATGGTCCTGCCTGGTGGTAACAGCTCATAATGAATAATGCCCTTCCAATCCCACCACACACACAGCATCACCTTGTTGCGAGTTAACCCGGGTTTCGCCAGTCTGTGAAGCCTGACCGGCCTTTGACCACGACCTTTTTCGCACGTTCTTGTCATACATGATCCACTTTTCATCACCAGTTATCAGCTTCTTCAAAAATGGTTCGGTTTCATTACGTCGTAATAAAGAATCACAAATGAGTACACGGTTCATTAGGTTTCTTTCAGTGAGCTCGTGAGGTAGGTACCCAAATTTCGAGCTTTTTTGTGTACCCAGTTTTTTTCAAATGCGCCAAAACTGTTTTGTGGTCAATTTCCAGTTCTTCAGCTACGTCGTAACTACTGGTATGCCGATCTTGCTCCACATTTTCAAAAATGGCATCCATTTTATCCGTAATAGGGCGACCAGAGCAACGTGCATCTTTGACATCAAAATTTCCGGATTGAAAACGCTTAAACCAAATTTGTGCTACTCTCACAGACACTACACTAGGTCCATAAACATCGCAAATTTTTTTCGCGGCTTGCGTTGCATTTTTACCTTTTTTGTAGTAAAATTTTAAAATGTATCGAATTTCTTCATTAGATTCACTCATCTTGACGGTACGAAAAACAAATGAAAATCACACATTTTCCTAATTTGAATTTGGAATTATGTTCTTTAAAATTTAAACTTACAATGATACCAAAACCAGCCAGATACAAATAGTATAGCCAAAGAGATTTTATTACAAGTTCATACATACTATAATGCGAAAAGACTTTTTCCCCAACCTAATATAATGAATTATCTCAATTTAATGTTTCACCAAAGTATGAGTTGGATTCCCCGCTTAGGCTTTTTTCTGTTTGTTTTATCATGCCGTGCCGACACTAATATTAATTGAGATATGTGAAAGATGATGATGATGACGACTACTTGTCCAGCTATGTACCTACAACACAAGTGGCCACTGCCGTCTATGAACATCTGCAATACCAGCAGGCGTATATAGCATGACCAATTATGTACCTACAACACAAGTGGCCACTGCCGTCTATGAACATCTGCAATACCAGCAGGCGTATATATTATGACCAATTATGTACCTACAACACAAGTGGCCACTGTCGTCTATGAACATCTGCAATACCAGCAGGCGCATATAGCATGACCAATTATGTACCTACAACACAAGTGGCCACTGCCGTCTATGAACATCTGCAATACCAGCAGGCGTATATAGCATGACCAATTATGTACCTACAACACAAGTGGCCACTGCCGTCTATGAACATCTGCAATACCAGCAGGCGTATAAAGCATGACCAATTATGTACCTACAACACAAGTGGCCACTGTCGTCTATGAACATCTGCAATACCAGCAGGCGCATATAGCATGACCAATTATGTACCTACAACACAAGTGGCCACTGTCGTCTATGAACATCTGCAATACCAGCAGGCGCATATAGCATGACCAATTATGTACCTACAACACAAGTGGCCACTGCCGTCTATGAACATCTGCAATACAAGCAGGCGTATATAGCATGACCAATTATGTACCTACAACACAAGTGGCCACTGTCGTCTATGAACATCTGCAATACCAGCAGGCGCATATAGCATGACCAATTATGTACCTACAACACAAGTGGCCACTGCCGTCTATGAACATCTGCAATACCAGCAGGCGCATATAGCATGACCAATTATGTACCTACAACACAACTGGCCACTGCCGTCTATGAACATCTGCAATACCAGCAGGCGTATATAGCATGACCAATTATGTACCTACAACACAAGTGGCCACTGTCGTCTATGAACATCTGCAATACCAGCAGGCGCATATAGCATGACCAATTATGTACCTACAACACAAGTGGCCACTGCCGTCTATGAACATCTGCAATACCAGCAGGCGTATATAGCATGACCAATTATGTACCTACAACACAAGTGGCCACTGCCGTCTATGAACATCTGCAATACCAGCAGGCGCATATAGCATGACCAATTATGTACCTACAACACAAGTGGCCACTGCCGTCTATGAACATCTGCAATACCAGCAGGCGTACATAGCATGACCAATTCTATCTCTATTGTACCAAGAATAGACTAAGTTTCTTCTATCCAACCCAGACTTCTTTTCTGCCCGAGCACGGGGCAACCCGTAGACTCGCGTTTCTATGAAGTCAAAGACATATCGTCTTTTCCATGGGGAGGTAGCTAGTGGTGTAGTTAAGGTTGATGCGCTAAGGTGTCAGATTTTTTCATTAAATAGTAATTCAATGGGATTAAATGAACTATAATCATTAAAACCGTCAATACAACCCGTATTGATGGTTTTAATGATTATAGTTCTGTAAAAATGTTTCTACACCCGAGTGTCAAAAGTAATGAAAAATTGGTCGTCACTGAAGAATAGAAACATTTCTTCTCGTCAGTTTTAACATGACGTTAGAAATGTTTCTACAATCTGTCATTTTATCTATTCTTTCGTTGAATAAACGCGTTTCTATGGTGGTCATGCTACACGTGCTGAGGTGTCGCAGTCGCCTTTACCTACAGCGGCACCCATACCCTAGAAACTACACAGCAAAATTGTTTGGGGTATCTTCGGGGTCTATGACCAAGCTTTTTGCATAACCACGACTTTTAAGTTAGTCAATAACAACTGTTATTTATCGGACACAATTCGAATTCGGTGTTTAAACTAAGATTTTTCTATCAGAAAAATTCGATGACCGTTTGTTCGACTCGCGTACCACCGAACACCCCCTTGCCCACTATCTTCATATCTTGTGATTACATATACTTAACACAAAGACTTAAATTGTGTCATAAATATTTAAACCAACAATCAACATAGTGCCGAATCATAGATCTATTGATTAACTGTAATTAACGATTGTAATAAAATTACAATAATATGACCTCAGGAACTCAATCATTTGGGCTATGAATCGAAGCATCACTTTCCTTGTCTGGTAGTGAATAATGTTCATGTCGAATTTTAATAAGAGTCGGACGTTACTTCTGTAGGTACGCATCCACGAACCGAACAAATATCGCGCAGGATGCAGACCGTCAGCATGAAAATGAAGCTAGAAGTGAGGCACGCTGGCGCTGCCACCAAGTTCCGACTGCTGATGTGGAAGAACTTCCTACAGCAATGGAGGCATCGGTTACAGACTATCGCAGAACTGCTATTGCCAGTGCTCACCATGACCCTGGTGCTCGTTCTTCGATGGCGGATAT
Organism: Polymixis lichenea; assembly: GCA_949091785.1. Taxonomy (NCBI): domain Eukaryota; kingdom Metazoa; phylum Arthropoda; class Insecta; order Lepidoptera; family Noctuidae; genus Polymixis; species Polymixis lichenea. The sequence continues at coordinate 13,777,640 of OX420936.1, forward strand.
CACCTTCTCAACGGGACACAATCACCTACCCACCGTTGCCTGCACACACACTCGACTTTTCTACTGAAGTACTGTGAGTTATCATTTTGTTTGACTTTTACATTATTTCGCGTCTATCTCATCAGCATCTGTTCTTATCGCATCTACCAAAAACGAAATATTTTTATATTTATTTTACTAGGCGAAGTTTTAGCTAGCTATTGTACAAATTTTTGGTCGGATTTTCATTTTTCATTGACCGATTTGTTCGTTTATTAATTTTCATTGTTGCATTACGTCAAGCTTGCCGTTCTTAACAATGTAATAATCTCTTTAATAATTAATTAACATAATACTTAATTATGGGCAGCACGAAGTATACTCATGTTTAGATTGTGTGCTTACGCAACCACATTTTTTTTACATTTCTAATTTTAATCCCGAATACATAGAGGCTCTTCTAAGGTATTATGAAATAGAATATAATTCCCAGCCTGCTTGGTCGGTGCCTGAGGAATCAGCCCTAGAAGATTTTATAATTTTGTACAAAGAGTGTTAAACCAAATCCAAATTGCGTTGTGGTAACAACAAAATCAAATCAACTAGTCGACGCAACGTTGTGTTTGCGACGTGGCTAGCCGCTAGCGCGCGGTCTCGCTAGTGGTTGCGTTGTGGCTGCAACGTGGCCCTGAGGTGGTCGGTATCGCCCACACGGTCGATTTTGACGACCAAATGTGATCCATGTGAATAAACTATCCATTTTCTTAGAAATTAGCGCACGTCCACGTGTTGTCGTTGCGGCGATGGTACGTGTGATCGGGTCCTTAGCTGCTACATACACGTTTATTTTTACATCGTTCTGGAGCCGAAACACAGTAACTCCAGGCGAGTAACAGTCACTATTGGCATTGTTATTTTTGTTTTAAGACACCTAATAAAGAAGTTAGAAATTTATCACTTTTTTTCTGTCATTCGAGTTACATTTTAGTAGCGCTTCCACTATTTCATTCATAAACGCAAGATCGTACGCGATCTGCTCGGTGATGACATAGCGCGGCACAGCTGTGCGTGTGCGTCAGTTCAGTGCGCCCGCGGTGGGTCAACGGACGTCGGACGAATAAAGTAAGTACGCACGGCTACACATCAAGCTATACATTTCCAGTTTACGCTGATCTTGCACTGTACGGAAATCCTATTCAATGTGAGATCAGCTTATACTGGAAATTTATAACTTGAGGTGTAGCCATGTGTACTTACTTTATTCGTCCGACGTCCGTACAAGTAGGTATTTCATTTCAGGTACGATTTAGGTTGGTGTAAGTTCATTTACCTCCATCATCTCGTATCGAAAGCACGGCACGGTGTTTACCACTATCACATCTCGTAAATGAGAGAAATTAATTGACATTTAATTCACCACTCTCGCATCACGAATCACCTAGTAGGTACTCGTACCTATTCAACTAGACACGACGAGTAGGCTTGGGAGTTGTATTTTACCGCTATCGTCCGGCTGGTACGATATCGTACCGGTAAGTCGAGCACCCTTCAAGCCCGGCTGGTACGATATCGTACCACCCAGAAGCAAGCGGTTTTTATCTTAATATTTATTACAAATAAGGTTTAATCTCGTCTGCGATGATTTAACTCTATGGGCCGATAGCCAGTCATTCATAAACTACATCATTCAAACGCTTAAAAGTTCTGTGGCAAAATTTATAAAAATAGTTGACAGTGACGCTTCGAACGCGCGCGTCGACAGAGCGTTATCTTGTTAGGCTCTCTAGTTATTTAGTGTTTTTTCTTATTTTTTGTGCATATTCGACGTGAAGTGGATAAATATTCATTTATAAGTAGTTATTACATCGTTTTAGATAATATTTGCATCAAATAGCATCATAAAAACTGTTTTTTCGATAAAGTGTTACGTAAACAAACTGTTGCTCAGTGACGTCATTGTTATGTGAAGTTTGATTGTGTTGAGTGTTTCACAGTGAATTAAGTGTATCCTGGTGTATTTAATGGTATGTACACAAATCGTACTCATAATTAAAGAAAATTCTAGGTATATTTCATAACAAAACTATTTTTAAAAGATCTTTGAATGTTCGAGTGCACAAAACGGCCTTTGACCTCCGCGCGATATGAAGTTTGAGTTTAAATATTATGCAAATGTTCAGTAGGATTCCCAAAAAAATACTGCTGTTAGATTAAGTACTTGTCTATTCAACAAGAAACAAGCAAAATATCGTACAAATTAACATCGTAATTTTATCAGAAATCATCATAACACGGGAACAAACACACTTTCAGCCATTGCCTGTTATCTCCATTGTATATCATTAAATATCAACGTAACAAGAGAACTGTTTAAAACTTATAGTACCTACGCTTTGTTTATTCAAGAAGACAAACGCCACTTGAAATAGAGTACCAAAGAGTAATAAAAACGAGCGGACCTTTTTTTCATGAGCGCGGTTGCCTTGAATCGAGTGACGACCAATCGCGCTAATAGGTACATATTAAGCATAAATATCTACCTACCATATGATAAATCCCCTTTTTGAAGAGTGGCTTGAGAGGCCGCATGGCGTCCTCACCTTCCGCCTGACACAGGTCCTCACCGGACACGGCTGTTTCGGGAGGTTCCTGTTTCGCATAAGGCGGGAGGAAACGCCCGGGTGTTTCCACTGCAAAGATGGCCCTGAGGACACGGTGGAGCATATGATCGAGGTCTGCCCGGCTTGGGCGGAGCACCGCTGTGGCCTCGTGGCGGCGATCGACGGCGGCGATCTCTCGCGTCTGGCCCTGGTCCAGGCCATGGTACGGAGCGAGAGTACATGGTTAGCCGTCACCTCCTTCAGCGAAGCAGTGATGCTCGAAAGAGGGAGGCGGCGTACGTGAGGGAGAGGCAGGACATGCGCCCTCGTGGCTGCAGCCTTCACAGGAGACGCCCTGGGTGTCGGGAATCCCAGGCTGATTCCCGGCCACCGTAGGCGCGGGCTTGCGAACGGCGAGTAATGGGTAGCTCGCTGTCCGGTAAGGACCAAGCCCCGGGTCGACGGCGCGTTGTGTTCCCCGCGCGCCTCAAAGAGATGTCAACACCAACTGGTGGGGCCCGCAAGGTCCGATGCCTGCCTGGGGTGCGGGTTGTTCGAAAAAAATACCGCGACCCCTGGCACACAGACAACTGAGGGAACACGGGTGGGTTATAGTCAGTAAAACTCTGACACGCCTGCTCCACCCAGAGCGGGAGAAGTCATTTGATGATTTCCCAACCCGAAAAAAAAAACAACCATATGATAAATACTAAAATATGCCTAAAATATTTTTTATGCGACAATGCTTGCGGCGGCTTCACAAAGGCAGGCAATTCAAACAGAAAAATGAATCGTTAAATCTGTGACATAGAGTTCATTATTAGTTGGAGGTGCCCTTTTCTATGAAAATATTGAACCGAATTAAGATCTTATTGATATAATTTTAACCGCGAAATTCGGTTGTGCATTCTTGTAAAGGCCGGTCGAACACGAGACAATAGGTTTCTAAGAATAATTTTAGTAAACTGCGGACTTACTTACCTAGTTTGGTGTAATTTATATTTTTACCCTTTACTGTTAAGAAATAAAGTCTGAATTCGCTTTTCATATTTTTACACACATTACACACGCATAAATTCATTGATCGCAAGGAAGCGTTACTTCGAGTTCTCATTATTTCACAGAAAAATCAATAAATTTAAGTGTTCGTGATTTTTTTTATTGTTATTTATTGAAAAAAATAGTCCCAATCGATTCGAGTTCGATGATTGAGTTCATGGCTTTCGGTTCCAGAACGACCTAAAATTAACCGTGTATATGATATTAAGAATGTTGAATGTGAACTTGACAAAGTATGTTTTTTGTTGACAAACAAAGCATTGCGTTTGGTCTAAAAGCAAACCAGCGATATTAATTCTTCTTATCTGTACATATTGTTTTTTGCATGAGTAAATTGTAATTATAAATATTTATTATTACATTTCTACCCAATAATAATATATAATTTACCCAAAGGAGTCACATTTAACCCATCAACAATTCATCGTGCATTATAGATATTTTAAATAACCCAAAGGCATTTTGATATAGACGAACCTACGAGTTACGACATAGAATACGCAGTGAAATAAATGATTATAGTTTTTTCATGATTTTAGTTTTAATGTGGTGTACTTAGTTACTTTTGAAACTCCTACTTGATTATAAAACTTAATAATTTAAACATAAACCTTAACCTACCAGGATCTTCGTTATACCTAATTAGCTCTACTTCCCTATTACCCGAGATAAGGCACTAAGTCTAATTCACGGTTGCAGCGGTAAGTCCCCTCTTTGAGGAGTGGCTTGAGAGGCGGCATGGCGTCCTGATCTTCCGCCTGACACAGGTCCTCACCGGACACGGCTGTTTCGGGAGGTTCCTATTTCGCATAAGGCGGGAGGAAACGCCCTGGTGTTTCCATTGCGAAGATCGCCCTGAGGACACGGTGAAGCATACGGTGGAGGTCTGCCCGGCTTAGGCGGGGCACCGCCGTGTCCTCGTGAAGGCGATCGGCGGCGGCGATCTCTCGCGTCCGGCCCTGGTCCAGGCCATGGTACGGAGCGAGAGTGCATGGTTAGCCGTCACCTCCTTCAGCGAAGCAGTGATGCTCGCAAAGAGGTAGGTGGCGCACGTGAGTGAGAGGCAGTACATGCGCCCTCACGGCCGTAGCCTTCGTAGGAGATGCCCTGGGCGTCGGGAATCCCAGGCTGATTCCCGCCCACCGTAGGCGCGGGCTTGCGGACGGCGAGTAATAGGTACCTCGCTGTCCGGTAAGGACCAATCCCAGGTCGACGGCACTTTGTGTTCCACGCGCGTCTCAAAGAGATGTTAACACCAACTGGTGGGTCCCGCAAGGGCCGATGCCTGCCAGAGGTGCGGGTTGTTCGAAAGAGATACCGCGGCCTCTGGCACACAGGCACACTGGCAACTGAGGGATCACGGGTGAGTTTTAGTCAGTAAAAGTCTGACACGCCCTCCTGCTCCACCCAGAGTGAGAGAAGTCATTTGATGATTTCCCACCCAAAAAAAAACTAAGTCTAATTCTTAAGATAATAATAATAATGCCATGTCATTATGTACCTTATAATAATGTTGGGCTTATATTTTTCAGAGGAGGCATGAACATTAGTGAATTGGCTATTGCGTTTTCACCAGACAGTGTAGTATTGGATGATGTTATGAGAACTGCTGTCACTAATTTAATAGTACAAAACATGAATGTACTGGATCCAATTTTTGAACAAAATATAGCAGAGAATTTTCCAATTGTCGAATTACCACCAGATTTGATTCGTTTAAATTCGACATCCATTATTGACTACGTAAAGTCTCGTATTAGGATCGTTCCTTATAAGAACAGTACTCTAATAAGAGGGATATACATTGACGAAGAAACTACTCGTAAGGTTATCGCTGCTGTCGAGTTTGACGATAAGCTTTATGGTTAGTATTTAATGAGCTCCTTACACTTTTTTCTTTGTCCTCATAGCTGTGTTTGTGTAGATATCAATAACAATGGTGATATTTTTTTTTCAGGAGCAGAGGAATTGTCAAATAACTTATCATATTCGCTACGCTTCCCCGAAAGGCCACGCCTTAATTCATTTTACCAACGCGGTGGGCGCACCTGGCAAACTGATTCGATATTCCCTAGGTACGAGATGTCTGGGCCTAGATTTCCTCACTCCTGGGAAGGTGGCAATGACCCAGGTAACTTATAGCTAAGCACTAGCTATTAGGATGTTTCCTACAACATTTTTTTCTTAACTAAATATTTAAAACCCACCTCAACACTTGGTATGGGTTTTTTAGATTCATTAATTCATTAAGTGTTTTGTACAGGTTACGTTAACGAAATGTTCGTAGCACTACAACAAGTTATTTCAACCGAGTTGATATCAAGAGTAACCGGAATGGACTTACAGTCGTTCAAGGTGACCATACAGAGGTACCCTCACCCGCCCTATGTCGAGGATATAGCAGTAGATCTGCTGCAGTTCATGTTCCCCATGTTCATCATGTTGAGCTTCAGTTACACTGCTGTCAACATCGCGAGAGCAGTTGCGGTAGAAAAGGAATTACAATTAAAGGTACTACTACTGGTCTACTATTTATTTCTTATTTTTCATTGGGCACATTAGGATTCAAAACAAAATTGTTAAATGATCTAATTTCAGGAAACAATGAAAATTATGGGTCTCCCTACTTGGTTGCACTGGGTCGCATGGTTTTGGAAGCAGTTTATTTTTCTATTAGTGACCGCAATTTTAACTGTTATACTTTTAAAGGTAAGATTACAACTACCTATATTAGTTACATCAACAATTTGTTACTCTGTGCATACAGTGTATTCAACTTACATAATATATTTATATTATTTTTAGGTAAATTGGTTTACTAACGAAGCTGGTTTCAGTGAATACGCTGTATTTACTAATACGCCTTGGACAGTTTTGCTATTTTTTATGGTGCTGTACTTATGTTGCACGATATTTTTCGCTTTCATGATAAGCAGTATATTTTCAAAAGGTATGCTTCCTTCCAATTTGTTATTTGTTTTACGATCCCTGTTTACCTATTACGTTAATTTTGTGATGTATTTCGTAAAGGTAGTACAGCTGCGTTGTTCACTGCGGTGGCCTGGTTCTTGACCTACGTCCCTGCCGTCCTGCTGACTATGGACGTCAGCATGTCTACTGCGGTGCAGGTCGTCACATGCTTTAGTCTTAACTCAGCGATGTCTTACGGTTTCCAACTTATGCTTGCGCACGAAAGCACTGGAGGTAATATATTACAGTTTCTGCAGGGTTTAATTTTTTAACTTTATTTATTTGTATTGTAGTCTAAAACAAAATTACACAGAGAAAAACATTGTGAAGATCGTCCATAATAATTTTAATTATCCAATGAAAAATTAAATTGATTCCTATTTACCAATTTGCAGATTGAATTACGTAGGTATACAATTTCTCTAATTTGCATAGGTGATTATTAACTTAAATTACAAGCGTCTCATGATAACACCGTGGGGAGCACCTAATTGGAGTCGATGTAACACATGAGCGTAGGAGAATAAATTTTAACATAGCGACCGTCTAAGTGCTAAATTGCTTCACTGAACGTATTCTTTCAATTAGGCTTGCAGTGGGGCGACTTCATGTCGTCGCCCGAGACGGAGACGACTCGCTTCGTGTTCGGACACGTGGTCGTCATGATGGTAGTGGACTGCGTCCTGTACATGCTGGTCACCCTCTACCTTGAACAGGTGTTACCAGGACCCTATGGCACTCCTAAACCCTGGTACTTCCCCTTTCAGTTGCGATTTTGGTGCCCTAATTACAAATCAGGTAATTAAACACTTACCAATACTATAATAAACGTGAAAAATAAAAAGTATCTGGAAAAAAACAGAACCGGTATCCTAGTAGAACGCGTAGAAATTCGCAAGACGACGATTGCCTTCTATAGGACACCCGGATATGGTTACAAAGTTAGTAATTAAATATTTTAGCTAATTTAAATATTAGTGATAGCTATAATAAATAAATAGCTATCATTTAAAAACGGCCTTAAGTCAGTCAATCAGTCTGTGTACGATTGACTAACTTAAGGTCGTTTTTCAATCTCCGCCATCTGTATGGAGCTATTTATTAACTAATAGGAAAGAGCATGGCAATTGAGAGTATGCTATCCCACTCAAATATCTCGCTGATGGTTACGCGTGTCATTTGGTGGTTCATTCGGTTTCCATCAGAATCCTTGAGCAGAATGTTGCTGATCCACGCGTCACGTTCATGAACGGGCGCCGTCATTTGAGACAGGTCACCTGGGCTTATTTTTATGACATTAAATGTATTTTGAATAGTTCTTTTTTTATTTTACTCACATGAAGTAGCAACAAAAATAATTTACCCAGGATTTTTTAATATATTGAATGATTTCTTAAATGTATTTTTCTTTCAGATACTGTGTTCATTTTAGAAAACGAAAATAGTGAATTTGATGATATTATAAAAGAAAAGGACCCCACAGACCGCGCTATTGGTGTTAAAATGCATGTAAGTATTTCAACAAAATCGATGTATAAATACAGAATTCGTAACTTCACAAAACTACTAACTTATTGTTTGGGTGGAAAGTTCCCAAAATATGATCTTCCTTCAATTTAAGATGCAATGCTTATTGGAGATAAATGATCCTTATGACCATTTCGTTTGGTGCCATGAAATGCAATTGTTTTTTTTTTATTTGGGTTATCTATTTCGATTCCAGCAAAACTCTTACTTGAATCGAGAATAGAAATAACTCATTTTTTTCACTGCAATGCATTAAACTTAAAATACCTCATGGTTCCTTTGAGTAAATATTGGTGAAATCAATATTTAGGGTACCTACTTAGTTCCCCTCCAGGGACCGATTCGACTTTCCATCTTAAATACCTACAAAATAACTGGACTTATTTATTTACAGAATTTAACCAAAATCTTTGGAAATAACACAGCAGTGAATAATTTATCTTTGAATATATATGACGATCAAATCACAGTCTTACTTGGGCATAATGGTGCAGGGAAATCTACTACAATATCTATGATGACGGGTTTGTAAATATTGGTTATTTATTTTGAACTGATAAAAAGTGTATGGATATATGTAACATACCGCTTTAAAGGGAAATGTAAAACCTAATTTATTACTTGAGAAATAAGATGTCTAAATACTTACAGTATTCGCACTGTTTTGCCGTTACAATGACTATGCAGAGCGGGTTCAGGTCAATTGAAAAATGCACATCCGGTTAGCAACTGAACCGTTGCGCATTTACTTATATTATTGTGAAGTGGGTCACTGTGTCTAATATAATGATGCCAGACAGTGTGATAATCTACCTAAATAAGAGTTAAATGTTCTTCAAACACTCTTCGGATTAACGGCTAACACAAATCTAATTTCAGAGGTATAATGCGGAAACAATTTAATTTTAGTTGGCACATTCACTTGGCGATGGTTTTTATTCGAACAATCTACATCATTTTTGCTACAACGTTCTTTTATCAGCTTGATGGTGATTTTCATGTTTCAGGTAACTTAAAGGTAACCCACGGATCTGTGAGCGTTGCCGGGTTTGATATGACCACGCAGGGCTCCGCGGCCCGTTCCCATATCGGGCTATGTCCACAGCACAATGTACTGTTCAACGAACTCACGGTCAAGGAACATTTGGAATTCTTCGCCAGGTTGAAAGGATTTAAAGGCAAAGAGCTTCATGATGAAATAGATGAGCTAATTGAAAAATTAGAGCTACAAGAAAAGGTTGGTTCGTTAAAATCGGTGTAGCTTACGATTTTTATTGTTTTAAGGGTTCCGTTTTTTCCTTTTGAGGTACGGAACCCTTTGTTGTAGGATCACTTTGTTGTTAGTCCGTCCGTCTGTTGGTCTGTCAAGTACCTTTATCTTGAGAACGCGTCGAGGTATCGAGTTGAAATTAATTAAACGATAAACTCAAGTCTACAGTCTCTTTAAGCTGTGATAAAAATAAACTTCTAAAGTTAACATACAAAAAAGGTATGGCCGCTTATGAAGCAAAAACGTATATTTCGACACTCTCAAAGGAATTTAAATTTATGTGGTACTTTCCGTTGACCTAGAACTATAACATTTGGCAAGTAATATCGTCTTATACTACCTTTATAGGGAAAAATCTGAAAAGTATTATTTTTTATTTAAATCATAAACAATATCCCCCGCCATTCACAACATAAAATTTGTAAAAATTCAAATTTGTACGGAACCCTCGGTGGGCGAGATCGACTCGCGCTTGTCCGGTTTTTTGCATTTGTACTTAGGTATATGTTTTTGTTTGTTTTACAGCGTAACTATCCCTCAAAGGGTCTTTCTGGAGGTCAAAAGAGACGTTTGTGTGTAGGTATTGCCCTTAGCGGAAGAGCGCGTGTAGTATTGCTCGACGAACCTACGTCTGGTATGGATCCTTCTTCTCGCCGAGCACTATGGCAACTCTTGCAGAAAGAGAAAAAAGGTACTTGAGTAATTATTTATTTTTTATTTCTAAAACTTGTGTGTGAATATGGACGTCTAAAGTTCTGTTTTTTGATAAACTTTCCAAATTAATCATTACATGTATACTTTGTTTAGGTCGCTCGATGATTCTGATAACACATTTCATGGACGAGGCAGATATTCTGGGCGACAGAGTGGCTATAATGGCACACGGTCGTCTGCAGTGCGTAGGCTCTCCGTACTTCCTCAAACGTCATTACGGCGTTGGATACACTCTTGTGATCGTTAAAGATGATGACTTTGATTTCCATGAGTGCTCTATACTTATAAATAACTACATTCCAGGCACTGTTGTAAAGGAAGATCGCGGTAAGTTGCTGCCACCTAATTCGCGGTAGGTAAAATGTGAAAAAAAAAATGTTTAATGATAATTTATTTGTTTTGTAGGCACGGAAATCACATATAGCTTAGTCAATTATTATTCACACACCTTTGAAGAAATGTTGACAGATTTAGAGAGGAATATGGAAAAAATTAAATTCAAAAACTATGGATTAGTTGCTACCACATTAGAGGATGTATTTATGTCGTAAGTAAATAATATGTAATGAATACTTAGTATGTTGTTGTATGTATTTTAGGTAACGATAAAATATAATACATTATAATGTTTTGTATTACAGTGTCGGGTCGGATCTGTCGCCGGTTATTTCGGAAACTGATGACGCTGTGACGACAACGACGGATTCAACTATAGATGATACGCTGAAAAACGGACTTGATTCGTCTCTGGAAGAATGTGAGTTAGTTATGTAAATAAGGTATATCAAATGTTATCATAATCAACTTCTGCTGAATGTAACGTAAAACTGTTTCAGTGAAAATTGACAGTAAAAGGTTAAGTACCTTCTCCTACAACCTTTTTGTTTTCACAAACTCTCGACTCGAATTAGTCTTTTTCAGAGGCGGTTTTATATTCTTACTATGTGCACTCGGCACCACCGTTGGGTCATTAAATCCTAGCTATAACGTTGGAACACACTGAAACAATAATGTGTTCTTATTTTCTAGTGGATAGAGACGACAGCAGCGTGACGGGCTTCCGCCTGTTGTGCCAGCAGGTGCTGGCGGTGTGGATGAAGCAGTGGCTGGTGCTGATACGCTCGCCCTGGCTTATGATGCTGCAGTTCTTTGCGCCTATCGTACTCATCAACACAACGCTCGGAGCAATCAAATACGTTTCGTCTTTAACGCCAAGCATACGCCCGAGACTCCTTATGGTAACAGAAGAGTAAGTCAAATCACTACATAGTATAAAACAAAGTCGCTTTCTCTGTCCCTATATCCATATGTATGCTTAAATCTTTAAAACTACGCAACGGATTTTGATGCGGGTTTTTTTTAATAGATAGGGTGATTCAAGAGGAAGGTTTACATGTATAATACACCGACCTCCACACGGGCGAAGCCGCTGGCAAAAGCTAGTACTTTATAAATGATAAATGATTTTATTTCTGTAAGTAGGTTTGTACAAACACTTTTACAAGTCCATCATATCGTTTCCTATCTGACTACTCTGAGAAGAAAGGCCGAAACAAACACAAAGGTCTCTTTTAAAGTTCAGACCTAATCTCGGTTAGATCACGTGAAGACCATGTGGATTGATCTCTAAATGATATTTTGAGGAAAGAAGCATACAGATTGAGTGGACCTGTCCAGCCAGTGCACACATTTTTCAGTAATCATGCCGCTCAACTCAGAACTTAAGGATTCTTTATCTACGCAATAAGTATTTGACTTTGTTCCAATCAAAGTCTCTAGCTAGCTCTTATACTGATCCGGAGTACCTACCTTTCTATTTTATTAGCCTCTTCAGTACTCTGACGAGGGAATTACATGCGATTTGCATTAACTCGGCGAATAGAGGTGATATTGGTAACGCTGCTCACCTGAAATAACGACGTTTACGATTTAGCAAAGCACACATTGAGTCACTGACATTTCCAATGTGAAACAGTCGAATTATAATTATTAATATATCTTTCAACAGTGTTAGAGCACTCTTAACAATACCAGGTGTAGTCTATCAAGAGCATTTGGATTTAAGTAAACTAGTTGTTTACTTAAACCATAAGTTATTAAATGTTTTCAGATATGCGAATACGGAAACCCTGTTAAGCTTCAACGGCACCCTCACAGCATCGCTGGGCGCTCTTGCGGCGACAGCATACCAGGAGATGTTCTCCACTTCCGATGTTTCCAACATGGATCTTACTGACATTGGAAGTGTACCTGTGGAAAATTATTATCTAAATAGAGTAAGTCAATTGCAAAAGCGATTTCCATATAGAAAGTGTCGACGATGATAATATTATGATAAAGATAAGAGCAAAATAGAGTAGTTATGGAGCAACTACAACAACCTTACCAAGTTAGGCGGTTGACACTTATGTATTACCGTTTCTAAGATCATCATTTTTATTTCCTTGCTCTATGTTAATTAGGGTCGGTGCAACACATTTTTTGTCTTCCATATCTTCCTTTACACAATCAATTTATCTTTTCTTTGGTCTTCTTCTCCCTCTCCACCATCAATTCTTCTCAAAAAATCTTCATCCTCATTTATTCTTAAGTTTGTTTTTTTTTTACACATTAGCTTATTATTGGTAATGAATATTCTAAATGTGAGTCTTTTGTTTACATAGACAGACGAAACCGCAGTATTGGGAGTGCTACGTCACCAGATGCTGATTGGTTCAACGTTTGACGATAACTCCGCAACAGCCTGGTTCAGTAACTTTGGCTTTCATGACGTTGCTACATCCCTTGCCGCTGTCCACTCAGCTATTCTCAGAACTAGAAACTCTACTGCCGTACTCAATGTGTACAATCATCCATTAGAGGCCACTTATACAGATCAGGTAAGTTGCACATAGCGTATCAAAGCATGAATTTGGTTACCTATCTTTATAACAGACAGTAGGAAAGTGCCAGAGTTTTCCACCCGGTTTTTAAAGCAAAATATTAACAAAGAGTAATTTAATATATTTCAGAGCGACATGCAGATGATGATAACCATGCTGTCCATGCAATTGTCATCCGGTATCGGCAGCAGTGTCAGCATCGTTAGCGCCGTGTTTATAATGTTCTATATAAAGGTGAGTTAGAATAATGATTAATTTGTGTGTGATCATTAGATGTATACCCACGAGCATAAATATATTACTATGGACAGCTCAGCAATAATATCTGACTCCATGGTGCATACATTAATATCTTTCGTCAAGATGACGGCAAATATAATTATGTGATAATTTGTGCATGGCAGCACAAAATATGTGAAACATTGAAGAAACATCAAAACTATCTGACTCTAAGAAGGTAAGTTTAAGAGGCAGGTGGTGTTCTGTAGCTTCTGCCTAACCCATGGGAAAAGTCTTGAGGGTACTAATGGGTAAGGTACTAATGGTATATACGATTTGTTATAGGAGCGCATGTCTGGAGCGAAGTTATTACAGAACGCAGCGGGCGTGCAGCCAGCCGTACTGTGGGGCAGCGCCGCCGTCTTCAACTGGGCGTGGTTCCTCATCACTTGTGTTTCCATCGTCGTCTCGTGCGTCTCCTTCGACGTCATCGGCTTGTCCACTGTGCAAGAACTAGGTATTTATTTAAACTTTTAGTTCACGTCGCACCACAGAGTCAATTTTATATCAACTTTTGTTTCAAATACCTTCGTTGACTTTAAGGATTGTTAAATACGATATATCTTTTATATCCTCCTATATTAATGTGTTAAATACTTAATACATAGTTGGCGTCTTTTGGTTCAGGTCAAATGTACTTGGTCATTATGCTGTACGGTGCTGCGATGTTGCCGTTCACATACATCTTGTCGCTAGTGTTCAAGGGACCTGCTATTGGCTTCGTTGGATTCTACTTCGTAAACTTACTTTTCGGTAAGTAACAAAACTGCCCAGCGTGATAGAAGGTCCTTAGTATCATTCAGCTTCACTGGAAAACTACCCAATGATAAATATGCTTTTGAACTGCCTGTGTCCTTCTGACTGATAATTTCCTGGGAGTATTATGTTACTACGTTTCAAACACCGTACGCTGCGACCCATTAAAGTTTTCCCTCCTTATTCCAAAATGCTTTTTTTTTAAATTTCGTACACTCATATAATTTAGGTTCCACCAACGTGGTAATTTTTTGTGGCCAGCATTTCTATTAAAAAGTTTTCTTGAATATAAGTTAATATAGTTGGCTTGTTCCCTAAACATTTTTGAGTAGTGTATGTTCATTTTACAGAGTGTCCTTGGAGTTTCTTGCCCGTTCTTATCCATAGAGATATACGTTTTGGAATGAGCACCTAGCTTCAACTTTCTGACTAACTGACCGACTCCTTGATTATTTAAAAGTGCCTGTAATTGTTTTAATTGAAATAATTGTTTTAGAGTTTAAGTTTGACTTGTAACTATTAATCACGTCGGTAATGTATGGCAGGTATGATGGGCGCGCAGGTGGTGGAGGCGCTATCTAATTCTATGCTGGATAAGACGCAGGATGCGGGCAATATCCTTGACAACGTGCTGCAATTTTTCCCGCTATACAGCCTCGTTACTGCAATCAGGTAATATATTTGCATACCTTACCATTTTTAGACATCAGAACACACATCACAGAGGAAACATAGGCCACATTCACTAACATTTTGGCACACAAAGCTTCCAAGTGTGTTGGAGCTTTATTTAATTGACAGACTTGGAGTATTTAGACCGAGAGTGGCTTTCTCCGAGGCCGTACCATATTATTACTGTTAAAACAAAAAAAAAAACCACTCCACCGCTGTCGCCACCTCCCTCGAAAAAAAAGAAAGCGGCTTCCATATTGCACCGTATCAGAGGTAGCTCCAACAGCATTCTGAAAGTAATAGCGTACCGGTCAGCCGGGGTTCATTTCTTTCCGATTACAGTACTTAATTAATGGTCATGGAATGAATGGTTGGTGAACTCGGGTCTTAGACACTGCTCCAGATGTCCACTTTTTTGTGGTTTACTAAAACAAATATGGATGTTATGTAATGGATGATCTGAAATAAAGTTATTACATATTATTATATTAAAAGTTATACTTGCTTACTTATGCATTTCGGAATGTATTTGTTGTTCAGGTTTTTGAACCAGATCGGCTTACGCAAGTACACTTGCCTTCAAGGATGCGAGTACTTGCAAGCGGTTTATCCCAATCTTGAGTGCACCATGGAGAACTTGTGTTTACAGCTGCCCGATACCTGCTGCAGTAAGTGCCATCATTTCCCGAATGTAGGTTTTTTAAGTTAGATTATGTAGTTACAACCTTAAGCCCACTTACATGTTCATTATGAGGTACCGAGCTGATAATTAAAAGTCATGTTTTAAAATTTAAAGACAAGAAAGTATTTCGAATCGTTCTGTGTGTGCCTAACTACATACATTGCTATTCCATTCTAGTTTTAATTATGGCGGTTGGTGCCAATGTTGATTGGACTGTAATATTCCCAACTCCAAAAACACAAATGTTTCGTCAACTAAACTGGTGTTACTTTTTCGTGATGCAACGCGTAGCAATAGCCTAAATCTTAACTACTTATCGCCGAGTTTATAAACTCTACATTTATTTAACTCACGCGACTCTACGTGCAAGTGGGCCTTAGCATACTTAAGCTAGTTAATGGATTTAATCAGTGCGCATCGCTAATACATGCAGAATGGATCTGGGTTTTCTCGCTAAATGTATATTTTGGGAGAACGGGTACGTCTCAAGCCGTGAAAGTCCTTTTAAAAATCGACGGCACTGAATTTTTGTAACTCGACAATTTTTTCATGGTTTTGCAGTCCGTGAAAACCCGTTCTTCGATTGGGAGGAGCCCGGTATCATGCGGTATTTGCTCAGTATGTGCTTCTCCTGTGTATTATTCTGGTGCATTCTCATGATTATCGAGTACAGACTACTACAGAAGGTAATAATTGTGACATTATAAGTATACCCATATATATTATGTACCTGTATCCTTACATTATAATGGGGGTGTCTGTATAGACACTCCTGTGTAACTTAAACTTTTCAATAGTAGTATTGATAATTTCTAACACTATTTTCGAATCTAGAATTGCATGTATGACGTCTTTACCTAAACTTACTTATGATTACATATACTTATTATTCCATTGCTTAGCATGAAACATGATGTCTTACAACTGACCGGTCCAGAACCTCTTACACCTAAATTAACACTTTAGGCGACTGACTTATGCTCTTTTTACCGTAGCTATTTACATGGAAAAAAATTCCGCCTGCATTGGACGAGAGCACGTTAGATGAGGACGTGCTGCGCGAAGCTGAGCACGCTGGCCGCGTGCAGCCTGAGCGCCGCGTCGAACACGCACTGCTGGCCAACAACCTCGCTAAGTACTACGGGAAACATCTCGCCGTAGATCAAGTTTCATTGAGTGAGTGTTTCAGCTTTTGTTCTCTGATTTTATGGAATGAAATGAGTAAGTGGGTGTCCAACTGAACGATATCTATTTGGTTAGATTTGTAGCCATGATGCCATGATGGCTGTCCGAGTCAGTAGCTAATTCGTTAAACTCTGCAGCAGCAATAATAGCATATGGGGTTTCCACGACTCCGGCGTGGCATAACTTACAGAAATCCCAATTGAGCATACAATGTTCCCTAAACATAAAATCTTCTTTTCAAGGTGTGAGCGACGGTGAATGCTTCGGTCTATTGGGTGTGAATGGCGCCGGCAAAACTACCACCTTCAAGATGCTTATGGGTGACGAATCTATCTCAAGCGGCGAGGCCTATGTCAGCGGACACTCCGTGCAGAGAAACCTCGACAAAGTACACGAGAATATTGGTCAGTAGCTCAGAGTCCTGGTGTCTCTAATTGATTGCTTGTTCTTTTCAATTAGTTTCTCACTGATTCGAATGAAATTTTTGGATGCGCTTCCGGAATACATCAAACTACGCGTACTTACTTATACCGTGGTATGTTGCAGGCTACTGTCCGCAGTTTGATGCATTGTTCGGTGAGCTGACGGGGCGCGAGACACTACACATGTTCGCGTTGATGAGAGGGGTGCGTATGCGCACCGCTGTGCCCACCGCAGACACGCTCGCACACGCGCTTGGCTTCATGAAACATCTTGACAAAAAGGTATGATTATGACCCATACCTATGTGTGAGCAAAGGGAAGAAGATATTGATTTGTTGGTCCATGGTCGTGTCACATTATAGTTATCATTGTTTAAGTGCTCTTTGGTCCATCGCAGGTACACCAGTACTCAGGCGGCACGAAACGCAAGTTGAACACCGCGATAGCGTTCATGGGACGAACGCGACTTGTGTTCGTGGATGAGCCTACAACTGGCGTCGATCCCGCCGCCAAACGACATGTAAGTCTCAACTGTAATACTTTAACCTACAGCGCATATAAATATACCTAATACAGTGCACAACTGAGCGTAATATCGCTCAGTAATTCAGTATGATATAGCACTACATTTATGTACTTTATTCTCTCGCATTATTGAATGCGAGAGAAATAATAAAATACTTTTTTTTTTTTTTTCTGGGTGGGAAATCATCAAATAACTTCTCCCGCTCTGGGTGGAGCGGGAGGGCGTGTCAGACTTTTACTGACTAAAACCCACCCGTGTTCCCTCAGTTGCCTGTGTGCCAGGGGCGGCGGTATCTCTTTCGAACAACCCGCACCCCCGGCAGGCATCGGCCCTTGCGGGCCCCTCTGTTGCTGCTGACATCTCTTTGAGGCGCGCGTGGAACACAACGCGCCGTCGACCCGGGCTTGGTCCTTACCGGACAGCGAGCTACCCATTACTCGCCGTCCGCAAGCCCGTGCCTATTATACGGTGGCCGGGAATCAGCCTGGGATTCCCGACGCCCAGGGCGTCTCCTGCGAAGGCCACGGCTGTGAGGGCGCATGTACTGCATCTCCCTCACGTGCGCCGCCTCCCTCTTTGCGAGCATAATTGCTTCGCTGAAGGCGGCGACTGCCAGCCATGCCCTCTCGCTCCGTACCATGGCCTGGACCAGGGTCGGACGCGAGAGATCGCCGCCGCCGATCACCTCCACGAGGACACGGCGTTGCTCCACCCAAGATGGGCAGACCTCCACCGTATGCTCCACCGTGTCCTCTGGGCGATCTTCGCAATGGAAACACCCGGGCGTTTCCTCCCGCCCTATCCGAAACAGGAACCTCCCGAAACAGCCATGTCCGGTGAGGACCTGTGTCAGGCGGAAGGTGAGGACGCCATGCCGCCTCTCAAGCCACTCCTCAAAGAGGGGACTTACCGCCGCAATCGCAGCGTGCCCAATAATAAAATACTTAAATGTAGTACTTAATTTTCTGACAATCTGGATAGTTTCCACTACTTATTTCATGACCCTTGTCAGTCAGAAGCAGGGTGTCACATTATAGTTACTAATGGAAAAAATGGCGAGTCTGTTATCTGGTGGTGGCGGTTATTCGCTTAGGCACAAGGCTGCAACTGGCAACACCTTGCAACAGTTACCGCGATGAGAAGAAGCTAATGTGGAATGTACTTAGGTCTTAAGCCTGTGTTATGAAGTAGTAGGTAACATCGGTTGATGTCCGCAAATCCACGCCGAAGCGCGTATTTTGCATACCCTGTCTATATAACATTTTCATTTATGCAGGTGTGGCGTGCGACCCGCGCCGTGCAGCGTGCAGGACGCGGAGTGGTGTTGACGTCACACAGCATGGAGGAGTGCGAAGCGTTGTGTTCGCGTCTCACCATCATGGTCAACGGACGCTTCCAGTGCCTCGGCACGCCACAGCACCTTAAAATTAAGTTTTCTGAAGGTATTTCAAGTTTACAAGTTTCCCTCCCTCCTGAAGTTGTATTCTTCAATGCTGAGAGATTCCTAAAGATCTTTTGTGTATGATTTTCTACCATCTTTTATAATTAATTGCGACTTGAATAGAATCGAGAACTGAAAAAGAAAAGGAGGTGCTGGTGATTAGCCCTACGTCTTGAACTGGGCCACGTTCTCTTTTGCCTATGTTTATGATTGTTACTGATTTCTATCTAGCAATTATTTGTAACTTAATTTCTTGCTACTATAGTAAAGAAACAGAACATGATTCTTAATGTAGATTTAGAAACCATGGTGCTTAATTATCTTCTATCATTATCATAATTAAGGTTTTCCCGATTTTTAATCATCGATCGTGGATTCCCGAATCGTGTCAAAATAACACCTAATCGGAATGCTAACGTGTAGTAGGTATCTTAAGTTAATTTGTATAGGTACCACAATTAATGTGCATAAAATTATATTTCAGGGTTTACACTAATTATAAAAATGAAACTGGAAGAAAGAGATAGTGACACAGCTTCGATAAGAAGCTCATGCAGCGTGACTAATTCTGTTAAAGAATACGTTACTAATAATTTCGAGACTCCGAGGATAATGTAAGTCTTCAGTCGTTACAACATTATCTAGTGTCTACTAACTGGGGTAGACTAAATATGCCTGGTACTTAAAAACTCTTCAAAGTGCTTAAGTTAATTAGAAAATATAGATCTAATTTCCTTTTTTCTTTAATGAGTTTCAAAGATTTTCTCTATTTATAATGAGCGCATCTGTGAAACAGAGGGTCCTGGGTAGGATCCTCGAGTCGGACAAAGTGATATCGGCTTTTCCATTAAGAATTTTTAGCAGCCCAGAGTACGGATTTGTGGCTGGTTGATAGCAATAGGATCTAGATATGTTATTAGAGGGCCTGTTATGTTTAAAATAGGAATAAAACTGTGTTCACATTGACGAACAAACTCTCTAGCTTGATCGTCAATGTGAACACAGTTTCATTACTTTGTTCATTGCGCGGATAGTTGTAATGCTCTCAATACAACTATCCGCGCAATGAACAAAGTATGGCTCTGAAACTGCCTCCTAAGCGTAGTTAGTGTTCTGCATATTAAATATAGGACAAGGGTAGTAGGTACTTAAATTTCGCTTATTTATTTTTCAGGGAGGAGTATGAGGGTCTCCTGACGTATTACCTTCCGGACCGCAGCATGGCGTGGTCACGCATGTTCGGCATCATGGAGCGCGCCAAGCGGGACCTGGAGATCGAAGACTACAGCATCTCCCAGACCACGCTTGAACAAATATTCCTACAGTTCACCAAGTACCAGCGACCAGAAGGAGCACTATAGCGAATAGTTATTTAGTAATTTAGATAGACAATTCCTAATCTCGGTTCAAGGGGTCGGGGAAAGACTCTCTTGTACATTTTTTCTTCGGTTTTGATGTCATTGGAAGTTGACATTTGAAAGATAGGTATATTTTCCGACTAATTTTTAGTGTGGTTAAAGTTAGTAAGTTAAAGAAGAAATTCTGAACTTTTTTCACTAAAAGGAAAACATGCGATCCGCAAATAACGCCAAGTTAGTTCATGTGTATTCAGTATGAATTATCTTACGTAAAATGATGCAGCTTGTTATGGTTGCTCTCGCTGTTAAATTACAAGTTGGCACTCACGGGCACTCGGGGATTTCCTTATCCCAATCATTAAAGTATTTCTTATGTAGGTATTGGCAATGCCAATTAATGTCCGCTTTAAATTATTACGTATAAACACACATATTTTTACTGACCTTAACGGTGTCTGCCGTAAGACACAGGCTCGTGGTTATCATGGGTATCTGTTGCGCCGTTGCGGCATCAGATCAGTTATTCAGCCAGAGAAATTACTTTTTTAGCAGATTCACGCTGGGGCGATTTGCCGTGTTTTAGCTTTTTCAGACGACTGCCACAACAAAAAATGTTTGGGATTAGAATTTACGGACAATTTAAGTTGTTGGTCAATTGCTTAAGCAATTATTTAAAGATCTAAATTTAATCATAATTATAGGCAGCAAAATATTGCACAGGTCATACTCTGCAACCTTTATTACGTAATATCTGATAATGCATGTAATGTACACACAGATTATGTGTACCTACTTGTTTAATTTTATTATTAGCGACATTCCATGACTTAAATTCATTTCATTTTAAAGTGAACTTTAAAAGGCTTAGAGATTAAAGAAGGCTGTCGGAGAGTGAATGATTATTTAGAATTTTTTCATGGTTAAATATTGTAAATAATGTCTTCGGAAATCAATGTAGCACATAAAATATTAAAGGTGGGTAACTTACCTAATTATGTAAATTAAAACATTGTTAGTAAAAGAACCTACCAGAGAGCGAAAAAAAAAAGATATGGCGTCCATGTTTTTATTTATTAAGGTTTATGATAAATTAATTTATTTGTAATATATTATGCTCAAGCGCTTCGCCTGCGCCTAGTTTATTCTTTAAGTTAATGTAAATAATGAAAATTAGTGACAATACGTGTTTTGTAATATTTTATTACCTACAATTATGTGATTAAACCAAAAATATATTTTTTACTTTCGTACCAAAAAGCTTTATTTAGCATTTAATTGTATCATGTGTACACACTACTACTTACCTACATATTTATTTAATTTTAGTGTTATTTATTTATTGTACGAGTATTTACCTACATATGTGATCAAACAATTAAGAATTCCATTAAAAATGTCTACAAAATATACAACATCGTTATTCATCAAAAATACCTGCCTATATACCTACCTATTTGTTTGTTATTAAATAATGTTATCTACCAAGAATAATAACCATTTCGAACAATTTTGTAATCGCTAGTTAGTGGGCGATAAGGAAATAGTTTAGGTAACGTATGTAACGAAAAGGGGCTGATTCACCTAATAACTTTCATGTTCCTTGATAAGATTCATGTACGGACATTTTTTTCTTTTTTCTTATTTTAATAAAAACCCAAAAAATAAATAGGTACCTACGTACTCGGCTTATCAGACATAACAGATAATGTTATGTAGTTCGTGACGAGGTTATCGATGGTACTGACGAATTTGCGTCGGGTGATTGCGAATTTGTATACCTATTATTTATCAATATCAATAATAATATTTCAGTAAAATTGGCAACATTTTTGTCAAACCGTTTCAATATCTAGGTTAGCAAAAATCCTCGACATTAATTTTGTTGTTCGACAATTGTTAGCTTGATTAATCCATTACAGAAGAACGAATGCTTAATTTCATTCCATACAAATAAGTAATGTGTAAAATATGTGTGATGGACCACCAGGCTCTCACCATAAAAATCTAATTAGCATTGATATGTCAAATTTTATCTCTAGAAAAATAGTTAAGGAGGAGATATTGATGAAGGGGGAAATAAAAAAACATATATTATAAACTTACACTTATTAGGTATATTAAGCATGAACTGATTCCAGATTCACATTTCACAGAAGGAAAGAAGTTCATGATATCACCTTCATCACCTACGATTTGGTAAAATTGGAATTCATATTCAGAGAATACTAGGAAACTGAACACTACAGTCCACTTTCTCCCACCGGCCACTGCATGGAAATCATCGCGCGTCATCCGTCCTTCGCGTAGCCCGTAGCACAGTCCGAGCTACGCCGTAGCTGCGCTACGATATCGTGATATAAATATTGTGAAGTTTTCATAACTTCACAATATTTATATCACGATACCTACATGCTTTTTTCAGCAAAAACATTTTATGGGAATCTTTGAATATTATAATAAAGTATAATTAGAAATTGTGATGAGTATAAATTTCAAATATTTTTTAGGTACAGACAGCAACATGTCAGTAGTAAAATCGTTACTACGAAAAAAAGTTGAGACATGTCGTGGGACACTCGGTAGGACCGCAGTTCCTCTTTCTGTCTAATTACGTTTAAAATAAAAGGCACAATTAAATAAATTAACAACGTTTGAGAGTACCTCTATAAAATAAAGGATTGAAGAGTATTTAGTATAAGGCACAGAGATATTATATTTTTCTTTAGAATTAGAATCCTGAGCGTTGGCGAGGGAATCAAAAGAGCTCGAGGTGAAAAATCTTTGGACTCGAGTGCAACACGTAACTTTTATTGCACCTCAGCGAGGAAATGACTAAATGCAAAAAAAAAAACATCAACAAAATACGTTTATTTCAGTTTAGGTATTAAATACTACATTATGATAGGTAAGTATTACAGAATAATCTTTAAATTATAACAAATAATACTTAGGTATAAATAAGAAAAATTGAAAGTAACGTTGCTACAGTTACAGTTGAGTGTACATTTTTGTTAGGTACTGTAACGTTGGTGTTAGTGACTTGTGTACTGTTTTTCGGTAAACTGTCTGTCATACTTAATAGTTGTACCGATTCATCGGATTCCCTTGGCGTAAATTTTGGCAAGAGAGGGCGATGGTTAGGTGTTTCGTAACGGCTCATTTTTGATGTAGAAGGGCCAGTCCAAGGATCTGACTGAGGCTCTTTCAGTGTAATGGCTCCTACGATCCCTTTACATATTTCAGACTTATTTTGGATGGAATCCTCTATGTATCCCTCTACAACCGCATTGGACTTCCAGCCTCCATGGCGCTTAAGTGACAGGAGATCAGCTCTTGAATCGGCCAAAAGTGTGGCTGAAGTTCGTTGGAAACAATGACTCGTGTACAACAGGGGTTCTGGAAGTTCAAGAAATGTTGCTATTTAACACACTTTCCGTTGCGATATTGTAGAAAAAATCTATTGATTGAAGTGTTAGGTGGGCGTAAGGCTTGATATTTCTCAACAATTGTTATGTATTCCTTGCAAATTACGAAGTTGCGGTCTCTTTTTGTCTTTGTATTAGGTAAATTAATTAATAGGTAGTAAGTCATCTAAATGTTTCTTAATGTTTTTGACATTAAGTTGTGTTAGTTTCATTAGTTCGACATGCTCCGTTAATACCATTAATATGAACAACCTGTAACGTAAAGAGTATTGTAGTAGATAAATTAATAAAATTGATAATAATAATATCACATAATTATGCCTATCAACATCTACTAAGTCCGTATTAGATAATGTTAAATAGTTGATACTTAAGTAGATAGTGATTGTGCAACTTACTTACTTTTGTCGCCAAATATAGGGAATCAGGTGCTTCGTTAAGAAACTTTTCAATTTCAGATGCTGTGAAAACCTTTGATTTTTTTGGTTAATGACCATATAAGGCTCTTTTTAAAAATGAAACTAATTTAGGATAGGTGTCGATATGTAGTCTTTTTTCATCTTTATTGTTGCTTTTAGCAACATACGTGAGTACGTATTCAATGCCAAATAGAGTGCTCGACCAAGAAATCAAGCACTCTATGGAGTCATAGAGTGCTTGATTTCTTGGTCTCGGATAATTCAATAAAATATGCCAGCAAAACGTTTTCTGAGAAAGTTTTGGCTCCTTTAGCTAGTCGCCACGTGTTAAACATGTCGTACTGTTTCAAATACTTCTCACCTGATTGTTGAGAGAGAAAGCTCATTTGCGCATTATTAACAGTTTCAGTCAATTCTGTTGGCGTCAATAAACTTCCTCGTCGCTAGAACTACTCATTTTAGGTTTTTCACTTGTTTTCAAGTATCTTGTTTGTAACCGAAGGTTTTAACAATATGACGTGAAAATAAAATGGCGCGCGCAAAGCAAATTAAAAAAAAGTACACCAAGAAGGTTCCGAGTCTGAGTTTTTAAATTAAAAAAGGTTGTATGATAAATTCGGCACCATGGAGGGAGAAGTAAATAGGTTTAATGATGTTTTGAATTCACAAACTTAGTGTACACGATGCGTGGACAAACATACATACAGCTCCAATTTGTACATTGATTTACATTTATTTTCGCTCGGCATGTCTCGGGGTGTCTCGCCGAGAGCAAACTGCCGAGCCGGCATTAAGATTTATGTTTGTACACGCCTATATACCAACAAAACGTTGAAAACATAGTACTGAAGTAGAAATAAACTGAAATAGACAGGCAAATAAAATAAACAATTATATGAACTAACATAATTATATAACCTGTCAGTAGGCAAGCTAATACTGGTGAAAGAACATAAACATTGTCTTGAGTTAATCACAGCGACCAACAATTATTATCCTTTAAGTAGTCGTTGATAGAATAATATGCCTTTGAACAGAGGGTGGATTTTACTTTAGCTTTAAACGCATTAAAATGCGAATCTAGCAAAGAAGAGGGAAGCTTGTTATAAAAAGTTATACCAAGACCAATAAAAGAGTTATGAACCTTATGAAGCCGGTGAAAGGGAACACGTAGTTTGTCCTTATTTCTAGTATTAATATTATGAATATGACTGTTTTTAGTATGCAAGTGTATATTTTGCCTAATATATAAGATGTTGGCCAAGATGAATAGCGATGCGACCGTGAGAATCCCAATGTCTTTAAAAAAATCTCTCTAGCACCTAGTTGGTAAATTGCTCGAACAGCTCGTTTTTGAAGAACAAAAATATCTTGAATGTCAGCGGCTTTGTCCCACAGCAGAATGCCGTAGGACGTAACGCTATGCAAAATAACTAAAATAAACTAACCGAGCTGTATCATCGTCAGTGTATTGTCTTACTTTTCTGACGGCGTAGGCAGCCGAACTGAGCCTTCCCGCTAGGCTTAATATATGTAATCCCCACTGAAGTTTGACATCTACTGTTAAGCCCAGAAAAACTGCTGAGTCTACAGTTTCAAGCACTTCATTATCTAAGACGATATTAGGCCTCAGATTCTTAACATTCGGTAAGGCGAACTTGATACATTTCGTTTTCTTGGCATTGAGAACTAGGTTATTTGTGGTAAACCAATCCGTAACCATTGAGAGTGCACTATTTACTTCGTCAAAATTTTGTCTGTTCCTGTCTACTTTAAAGATAAGAGAAGTATCATCAGCAAACAGCACCTCGTCACAGATACCCTTTAAATAGAATGGTAAGTCATTAATATACACTAAGAATAAGAATGGTCCTAGTATTGAGCCTTGAGGTACACCTAACTGAACTGGTAGCCCGGAAGATTTCATACCATTAACATCTACACATTCAACAAAGTCTACCGATTGTACAATGTTCAATTCAAACGTGCAATTTTGTAATTATTGAAAGAACGATGAACATAGATAAATAGTTTTGGTGGTTGCGAATGTCAAAATAGTGATTTGTGATTTTCAAATGCGCGATGAGAATTATTATTTTAAATACTATTTTGTAACCTGTTATTTCAAGCTTTATTACCGATACCTACCGACGACGTAAATTATTATTTTTATAGGTAGACTATCTGTGCCTGCGACTTCGTCCGCGTGGATTTTTCTAAAATAAAAGTAGCCTAACTGACTCCTTATTACATCGGCTACCTGCTTGTGAAGCACGTCGCGCGCGTCGGAAGGGTAGTCATAAGTGGCAATATCGCAGAGCCCGATAACAGTGAATATTTAGATTCAGAGCAACCACAACCAGGTACGAGCAAATCTTCAAATGAATCATTTTTGGATATAGATAAATTAAAATCTTTACGGTATGTTACTGATAAAGGTAACTTTAAAGAACTCAATGATCAAGTAAAACGGTTTGTGAACGAAAACGGACACTGTAAACCAAAAGGCCCCTTTTTAAGGGATAGTAACAATAGATGTTTCTTGGATAGATATTATTACACTGTTTCTAAATCTGGCGTAAAGTTGGAACGTACATGGCTGTCCTATTTATTGCTTCAAAAAGCATATTGAAAACCATGTTGGTTATTCATAAATAGGCCATCTAAAAATACACAAAATTTTTGGATGGAAGGCTATGATGATTGGAAACATTTTGTGGAAGCCATAGAAAGACATGAGACATCGAAAGAACATTTGCATTCATGTTTTGTACATCGAAAGTGGCAGTTACATGGAACACTAGATGAAGAGCAAGTCCATTATCAAGAGAGAAAAAAGTTTTTGGCGCACTCTGACACTTTCAACCTGTAATTCAGCTTTTCGTGGCCTTAGAGAAACGGTATATGGCAACGATTCTGGTCCAAAAGGATTTTTTTTTAGTGTTGTTGAGTTATCGGCCAAATACGATCCTATTTTACAAGAGTTACTACAAACCTAAGGGCCAGAATAAATACTTAAGTCCAAAAATACAAAATGAACTCATTGCTGTTCTAGTTCAAAAAGTGGAAAATGCTGTGGTAAATGAAATAGTAACCGCACCATTTTATTCCATTTTATTTGATACTACTCAAGATATTTCCAAAACAGAGCAATTGCGTGAACTTTATCGTTACTGTGTCACCGAGAAAGATGAAAATGGAACTCCAAATGCACTCGTAATTTAAATTTGGTGGTAAATGATATAGTATATTTATGTACTAACACAGTCAGTCATGATACGATTTTTTTAAACGTTGCCCCACACTAGGAATTACTCCTGTATTGTGGGTGCGTTTACAAACATTTAAACTCACATACACAAACAGCCAGACCCGGAACAACTATTTATAGGTCATACCAATATTTGGTCCGTGCGGGAATTGAACCCGCGACACGCAGCGCAGCAGTCAATCGCTTAACCGCTACACCAACCGTGCCAACAAAAAGTATAAGAAGTCATAGAAATACAAACATTATTCGAAACTGTGCAACAAATTTATAATGTTTTTGCCAAAGTATTAGACGATGATGGACAGGAGGGGCTTGTGGCTAAGTAATATTAGCCGCACGGTTCGATCGATCAGGTTAAGCTACGCTTGCCGCGCTTGATCCGTGGATGGGTGACCATCTTAACATACCAAGACCTCTCCGTACCTCGGAAAGCACGTTAAGCCTTTGGTCCCGGCTGTCATTTGTAGATCTTTGATAGTCGTTACGGGTCGTCAGAAGCCCGAAAGTCTGACAACAAATCTTTCCAAGGGGTATCGTATTACCCAGTAACTGGGTTGTGAAGGTCAGATAGGCAATCGCTCCATGTAAAATACTGGTATTCAGCTGCATCCGGTTAGACTGAAAGCCGACCCCAACATAGTTGGGAAAAGGCTAGGCAGATGATGATGGAGTATTAGACGATGGAATATATTATCTAGTTTTATATCTGACAACAAAGAAAGAGAGGCCGGGGTATCATCAAATACAGTTACATTAAAAACGATGAATCCAACGACGCTTTGATGCCATGTTTGCTTTAACAGTTCGGTTTCTTGATGTTCAAAAAGCGCTTACAAAAACCATTTTAATAAATTCCAAAGCAGATGAGAGAAATGAAGCTAACTTGGTAGAAAACTAAAATTTTATTATGTTGCTGGTTTTCCATTGCGAAGTCTTACAAACCATAGACGCGGCTTCTAAAGCACTTCAATGTAAAGCCATCGATCTTTCAAATGCTTCAAAGCGTTTGCAAGTCTGTCTAGAAGAACTTGAAAAGTATCGACATTCATTTGAAGATTTAAAAACGTAAGCAAATAGTATTGCAGTGAAATGGTCTATAAAACCCTGAATTTCCTAAAACTCGTCAGAGAAAAGTGAAACGTCATTTTGATGAAATTTGTTAGGATTAACGTCTCCAAGATCCTGAAAGCTTGTTTAAAGTGGACGTATTCTTTCGTGTATTAGACATCATCATTAATCAACTGAGATCGCGTTTCCTAGGAATGAATGAAATTGTTTCCAATTTCAGTGTCTTGCAACCTGACACTAAAAAATTTGAATAATACTGATTTATTGGAAAAGGCTTTAGCATTTGTCTTTCTATATTATATAAAAAAGATATATCTATCTCGTTTTGCAAGGAAATTCTCAGTTTTCGATCTCCTCTTTTAGACACGAAATAGAAACGTCATCTTCTTTATGAGAACTTGCTGACTTATTAATTATAAAGAATCATTTTATATCTCCAAGCTTTCCTGAAGTGTGCACTGCGTTTCAGTTATTTCTCACCATTCCTGTGACTACGGCTAGTGCCAAGTGATCATTTTCAAAACTGAGATTGATAAAAACCTATTTAAGAAATTCTATGAGACAAAATCAAAATCAAAAGTCATTTATTCAAATTAGGCTGAGAATCAGCACTTTTCGAACGTCAAAGTACATGAGACAGTCCCCCAAAACGCCCACCCTTCACCACTTCCTAGTGCTTTAGCTGGGAAGAAGAAGTAGTGGAACAAACTCCCCAGCAGCACAGCTGTCTGTTTAGTCGGATAGACTTGATTCTATACATACTTAGGCAAAGTAATAAACATTACGAGACACAAAATATTAATTAAATAATTAGTCAAAATGTCAGCTAGCCATACCAATATACCGACAAATAAAATGAAAACTGTCGAGGCCAAATAAAGCCTAAAAACAACTCATCATAGAAAATATTGCTATGAGTAGATCATGTCAATAACTAATGACATAATAGATAGTTATAAAAAAAAAAATTGTTATACAGGCAATAAAAAATAAAATAATAATTATATGAACGCATATAACCTGTCACTAGATACGCCGATTCTGGAGAAAGAACATAAACATTGTCTTGAGTTAATCACAGCGATCAACTATTCTTGTCATTTAAATAGTCGTTGATGGAATAGTAAGCCTTTAAACAAAGGACGGATTTTACTTGAGCTTTAAACGCATTAAAAGGCAAATCTAGCAAAGAAGAGGGAAGCTTGTTATAAAAAGTTATACCAAGCCCAACAAATGAGTTATGAACCTTATGAAGCCGGTGAAAGGGAGCACGTAGTTTGTCCTTATTTCTTGTGTTAACGGTGTGAATATCACTGTTTTTAGTGTACAAGTGTATATTTTGCCTAATATATAAGATGTTAGCGAATATGAATTGTGATGCCACCGTGAGAATACCAACATCTTTAAAAAAGTCCCTCAAGGAAACTCTGGCACCTAGCTGGTAAATTGCACGAACAGCACGTTTTTGAAGGACAAAAATATTTTGAATATCAGCAGCTTTGCCCCACAGCAGAATACCGTAGTACATAACGCTGTGAAAATAACTAAAGTAGACTAACCGAGCTGTATCGACGTCAGTGTATTGTCTTACTTTTCTGACGGCGTAGGCGGCTGAACTGAGCCTCCCCGCTAGGCTTGATATGTGTGATCCCCACTGAAGTTTGGCATCTACTGTTATGCCCAGAAAAACTGCCGAGTCTACGGTTTCAAGCACCTCTTTGTCTAAGACGATGTTGGGACCTAGACTTCTAACATTCGGTAAGGCAAATTTTACACATTTTGTTTTCTTGGCATTGAGAACTAGGTTATTTGCCGTAAACCAATCCGTAACCATTGAGAGAGCACTGTTTACGTCATCAAAATCTTGTCTATTCCGGTCTACTTTAAAAATAAGAGAAGTATCATCTGCAAACAGTACAACATCACAAATACCCTTTAAATAGAATGGTAAGTCATTGATATACACTAAAAACAAGAATGGGCCGAGTATTGAGCCTTGAGGCACACCTAACTGAACTGGTAGCCTGGAAGATTTTTCACCATTAATTTCTACACATTGGAACCTATTTTGTAAATAAGAATTTATTACTTTTAAAGCTTCGTTATGGACACCGTAATAACGCAGTTTTCGTAAAAGCGTTTCATGGTGCACGCAATCAAAGGCTTTGGAGAGATCACAGAAAACTCCAACAGCATTTTGCGAGTTCTCCCATGCTTTAAATATGTGTTTCAACAGAGCAACACCCGCATCTGTAGTCGAACAACCTTTTGTAAAACCATATTGCTCATTATGAAGGAGGCTATTTGAATTAAAATTTCTTAGCAACTGCTTGAGTATTAACTTTTCAAATATTTTGCTAAATGCAGGTAAGATAGAAATAGGCCTGAAATTACGAACGTCATTTTTATTACCTGATTTAAATAATGGTATGACTTTACTACTCTTCATGAGGTCAGGAAAAGTTCCTGAATCAACACATTTATTAAAAGTGACAGCTAGAGAGGGGGCTACGATATCTAAATTACTCAAAAGTTTAATGGAAATGCCCCAGAAATCACCAGTGTTTTTAGACTTAAGTGTGTTAAAAACATTAACTACATCACGAGGCGTTACATGTTCGAAAATGAATAGGTCACTACACTTAGGCACACTACTATGCAAGAGGTTTTCAGCTTTAGAGGGGGACTAATTTAAGGAGTGAGTCGTAGCTACAGGTATGTTGGCAAAAAACTCATTAAATGCCTGTGCTACCTCAGCTTCTTTACTAATTAATTTGTCGTCTACCATAATCTCTAGTTGTTTGTCTTGTTTAACCGACTTACCTGTTTCATTGTTAATTATTTTCCAAGTGGTTTTAATTTTATTATTAGAATTTTTAATTGTGTCGCTTAAAAATTTTGATTTTGCAAAAGCACTAATCTTTTTAAATAACTATAAATAATTTTTGACATACTCTAGGAAAGGGGTATCAAACCTGATTTTTTTTAAATCCATATAACTCGTACAGTCTCGCTCTACTTTTGTAAATACCTGGAGTAGCCCATTGGTTAAAGCCAACGGAGGTGCCATTAATGTAAAAGGTTTTGGTCTTGAAAGTAGATTGGTACCTACTCTTTTTGCACAACATCAAAAAGGGCTCCATACATTTCATTCGGATTCTCGTGTTGTGCTATAGATGGTGTAATTCTATGAGCGATATTATTTTTAAACCTTTTGCAACGACTAGCTGTATAAGGCCTGCATTCAAGTGTATGCGGCTTTTTATGTAATGGCATGGGGAATCTAGCTAATAAACCACAGTGGTCGGACGTTAAGTCAGTTAACACTAATTTACTTTTGGCATCACAATCACTAAATATATTATCAAGACATGTTGACGAAGATGCCCTGATCCTAGTAGGTTCAAAAAACAAGTTAATTAAATTAAAAGACCTAAGCAGGTTGAGAAGTCTAATACTTAATGTAGAAACATCTAAAATGTTAATATTAAAATCTCCGCACAAAATTATACTTTTATTACTTGATTTTAACTTATTGAGTAAATCCTCCATTACCGATTCGAAACTAATGAAATCCCCAGAGGGGGGTCGATAAACGCAAATTATAACGTATCGCTCGAGTTCAACACAAGACAACTCAATAGTGCGCTCAATGGAAAGGTTAACTAAATCTAAACGTTGTTTACATTTAAACTTGTTTGAAACAAGAACTAAAGATCCACCGCGAATAGCAGTTTTTCTTTCAAATGCACTTTGAACCGTAAAATTATCATCATTGATAAACACTACTTCATATTCTTTCAACCAGTGTTCAGTCAAACATAACACCTGAACATCATAGTTCTCCATAAATAAGCTTAACTCAAGCTCTTTGCCGGACAGACCCTGCATATTTTGATGAACAACATTCAACATATGCGGCTCACCCGTTGTCGCACCTAATAGTTTAAACTACTAGGCGAATCAAAAGTAGTGTTAGTACCACTACTAACAGTAACCAAACATGACTTCGACATACTACCTATGTCTGGGTTTAAATAAGCTAATAGCCTTGCTATTTTAAGTCTAAACCTAATTGGCAGATACACTGTATTCCTTGTCGATTTTAACTTATCAACAAAACTGTTGGTGTCAAAAAATATAAGTTTTTCACTGTAGGTAGTGACTTACTAAGAACTGCATATGATTATTTAACATATATAAATAGTTGTTTTTTCTACTAGATAATCTCTCAAAATATGGAAAAGCACACAAAATAATTTTATTACAATTAATCTTTAAGATCTCAGTAACACTGTCAGTGATATCTTCCTTTTTTACCTGTGAACTATTACCTACAAATACAGTTATGTTGGTATTACAATCATATTGATATCTTGTAATTGAAGTCATTATTTCCTTAAAGGATTTCCCAGGTAAACAATTGTTTTGAGTAGAATTACTCAAGTTGTTACTAAGAAATTTCCCTAAACCTCTTCCTATACTATCAGAAAACATAACCGACTGATAACAAACTTGACTACAACAAGGAGTAACACTACTAGCTACTGACTGATCTTGAGGTGGTACTTGCACAATATCCGGTATATCTTGGCTGGGGTTACAGTCCAGAGCACTCACAACTTGGGACGGGTCCTCCGTTACCTCAGGCTGGAGGGCATCAAGGTAGGTTCCGCTTTGACAAGTACACTGAGTGTTGCTGAGAGTCAGCAAGGCAACAAGAAAGGTTAAGCAACTTGGCTATTCTATCCATCGAAAATTCTACGGCCCTTTTGAACTTTGATGATGTCATTAACACTTTTGCTGATCAGAAAGTCCGAAGAAAGGAATTTTAATAATCAAAATTGTGTACTTAAACTACAATTGTGATTTCAGTTCAATATGTACTTTAAATTAGGTTTAAAGTGAATTATTAGAAAATCGAGTGGGTAATCATAATTACAAAGTTTCTACGTTATCTACTTCACGTAGTGATTTATTAATAAACTCTTACAGTAAAAGTGTATAAATAAGTATTATAAAATAAAAATACTATTATTGTTGGTTCAGGTTCTTTATATAAAAAAGAAAAGAAAGAAAAATAGATTTATTTGTCACAGAAACACGTGCATATAAAAGATGACATAATATATATTGGATCCATCCGATGGATTTGCCACGGGCCTCGAACGGTATAGTTACGGCACTGGCTGTATCGATCCCAATCGCTCAATGTCAATGCGAAAAGTAGATATCATATGAATTAATACGTTACCAGAATTCGATCGATGTTTGTTTGATCGTTGGATGGTTCATGGTTGGTATATATTATTATGCTCTGTGATGGTTGTCAATAACTTTTGAAAAACAATAGACAAGACGGTTTTTCTACTGCGGTCGACTTTCAGTTAAAATAAGGTAATTCTTTTTCTGGAAATACTTTCTAGCCCACGCCTAGATAAGTTTTGAACTTGAGGGTAGTTAAACCCATGTCGGTTATCATGGTATGGGCATGTGATGCGGAAGAATGAAAATGACCTATGTTGTAAAGAAAGTTTTGAATATTAGGTACTATTATCTAATACACTTTGCGATTACCTAAATGAGTAGGTACTAGAATAATATATCTACCTACATACTAATGAGGGTTCCATGCTGACTACGGAACCCTAATGATTTAGCTCGTAATATTAAAGGGGAAGCGATAGGGCAGCCGGTGAAATTCAATTTTCTTACGTTTTTTGCAATTTGCAGTTCAGTCTCAGATTCAGGTATGTTTATTAAAATACGTCCGTGACATCAATACAACCTTCTAAGTTCACTTAATCCCATTGAAAGACTTGCAGAATTGGAATAAGTGCAGGACGATGATGAAGCTTAGTACCTAAACAATCAAATAAAACAAATCGTGATAAAATATGCTTAGTTTTATTAAAAATTGTCTATAAACACTACACATACAAACACCGTCCTTATGAATATAATATACAAAACATCGAGAGGTATAGCAATACTTTAAAGCCAGAATGTTGCATAAATTATAAGTAGTTATGTATACCGTTGAAGCGTAATAATCAGGTAGTCATTAAAAGCTGTGTATGAGTACAGCAGACCATTTATTGTAAAATTGTACTAATTAAATTAAATAAAAATTAAACTAGGCCCGATTGTAAAATGGCATAAGCTATATTATTAGCATGGGGGCATTTTCATAAATATATATTTTGCTAGTGGCAATAACACAATCAAATTACAATAGATCACAAATCATATCACACAAATTCACACGTTGTACAATGTATTTCTTAATAAATATTAAATATTGCGGCGGTCTCCACATTGCAAACAGTAAAACTAAGATTGCAAATAAATATAGCTACCTATTCACAGAAAGTTTGTTGAATAAGAGAGCATAGGTATCTTACAACATTAAGTATAGATACATATAATACGTTAGGGAGCCATCCATAAATTACGTCACACGTTAAGAGGGGGAGGGGGTCAACGAAATGTGACATAGTGTGACAAGGAACAGGGCTAGAAGCTTTGTAACGTCACATGTTAACATCACCATTATCTAAAATATTCGACTTTATATTAATTTTATTAAAGATTGTTTTTAATTCAAATTAAAAAAAGAATGGAAAAATTAATGTTTAAATTTAATTATATAACTTCTCAATATAAAATTGAAAAATATGTGACGTCACACAAGGGGAGGGGGTTTCACAAGTGTGACCACCTGTGACAAGGAGGGGGGTGTCATAAAACCATAAAATTTGTGTGACGTAATTTATGGATGGCCCCTTATCATCGACCGATGACAACCATATTAGTACACCAACATTCCCAAGGTTAAATCGTGGCGGGATTTTTTCACGCATTGTATTTTCAACGCTCTGCTTAGCGCCGAGAGTTGAAAATCAAACAGTAATATACACCGTTCGATTTTCGACACGTTGAGATGGACTTTGTTGAATTCTCTATGGATAGCACCGTAGTTTTAAAATACAGTGCGCAAAAAAATCCCGCTACGATTTTATTACATCCATTTGAACGTCAACATATTTACCATGCTGGGAACCGTCAGACAGCAACAATCTTAACATTTATAACAACGATCAATACAGCTTATGAAAAGGAAACACAAAGTGTCACGTAACTTAAACTCAAAACTTTTATTTCAAATAAACCAATTACAGGCAGTTTTGAATTGTTGAAGAGTCAGAAAGATGAAGCTAGTTGCCCATTCCAAAGCGTAGTAGGTAGCTATGGAGAAGAACGGGCAAGAAACTGCATGGACACTCTTTTTTTTTAAATCATGATATTGTTATTAACTATTTGTTACAGAAAGTTGGTTACATCATTTATGTTCAAATTATGAATGTGAGAACGATTTAAAAAGACGTTGGTACACATTAAAAGCGTCTGTAGTTAGAAACAACATAGTAATTAACATAGCAAGGACACGGATATCACAAAGCACAATGCGACGCGAATATCGCTACGTTCATCGGGCTACACATCCAATGTGTGTGCGCGACTGCATAATGTTCGTCCGATCAATATTTTGTATGCGATGCTTTGTCTTAGGTATCCCTATTTTCAGACCGACTGTTTAATTGTCTACGAGATTGCGACAAACATAAAATATAAATAGGCATTTACTTAAAAGGTGAATTAGGATAATGGCAAGGTGTTACGTAGTTTTATTCGTTTTTAAATTCATCTACATTTCAATTGTTTTAAGATCAAAATACCTTTGGTATTAAGTATAAGAATAAATTAATAAAATGTGTACTCATAATATCATAACATAAATAAAGGTCGTGTAAAGAAAGTAAAAAATAGTTATTGCTCCATAATTTGAACGATTTATAGCATAATGGCTCCTCTTCACAATCAGCGATGATGATCGTTAATCATGTCATCGTTGATAATCGGCACTATCATCGTGTAAACACGTTCGTCGATGGTCGTCCGTAGTCATTTCTTGAGCGACAAGAATTAAAGATAACCTTTGATGCCTGCCCGAAAAACCGACAACTCACACAGGCCTCAGATCGCCGCGATCATTATGGCGAGCATAGACTATGGTCAGCGACAACAGACGAGTAAGCCCTCCAGACTATCGTGCGCGCGAGTAATCATACATGATCGCCGATTGTGAAGAGGCGCCATAACATAGCATAACATCTCGCCCGTATTCCCTGAAGCGTTAGGCAAAAGTGTACGTACAACACACCCACCTCTCGCACATTGCATAAAAATTGGACAGAAATCTAAACTCCGGCCTGGTACCGAGAAATTATACTTTTTTTAAACCATTTACTTGTTCAAAATTTGCTTTTTTTCATTATAGAGGAAAATTAGTTGTACCAAATAAAAGTGACACTCAATTACACGACTTCTTTAAACTCCTAAAAGAACAAGCACCATATTATCTCACTAAAATAAGTACTGAATAGGCACGTTATATTACATACTGAATGTTTTAATTTATCGGCTGTTTTGGCTACTCACAGTCATAAGGTATGTTTTTTCTTAGGCAGTATTTGTTGAGCTAAAAAACGCACCTGAGGCAACAACTACGTATACACGTTTTTCCCGCCCGGCTGTGCCGATGAATGCCGACCCGTACAAGTGTGACAAGTGTATAGCACACTTTAAACACGTGTTTTTGTTTGTAAATGAAGCCTAAGTCAGGTATGTTCTTAGAACGTATTCGATTTTAACTTAAAATAACAACAGTAAGTAACAAAAATAACAAATCTAAACAGTGACGATGTCATGCATCTTGAGATTATGTTAGTAAATGTTCAGATCAGTTCAGATCTAACAGCACTATTATAAGCAAAAAGGGAATGGCGTGAATTATTTATCTGAAAAATCTATTGTTCTTTGAACTACTATATGTCAACGAAAAATACTGAGATTTCTTAAATAATACGAAAATAATAATTTAACTAAATGCGAAGTGAGACAAACTACATAGCGATCTTTATTGGGCTTCTCGAATGAGACGATAAGTACAATGTTTACCGATTGATTATAATATCAACAAAATATGCTTTAACTTTAAAAGATGATTAATAAAAATATTTGTGACGCTTTTGGAAAGATTTCAACAGTTTTTGAAGACTTAACGATCCTTTTGGAACAGCTAAATTGCGTAGATTATATTTTTATGCATGGAATACACAGCCAAACACATCAACAACAACATTTAACGATACAGTTGTATTACACTAACTATACCTAAATATTTATTCATAAATTAATTTTCACATATAAAATAATAAACATTCAAAATGGTTGTGTCGTTTTTTACTATGCATAGAACACTTATTGTTAAGTACTAAATTGAGTTTCACATATCCAAATTTATCTTAACTTATCTTTGGATTTTGTACCGTTTAGATCGATTTATTAAATCGAAGACAGATCAAAACGTGAACAACTTGTTAAGTAGAAATGTACACTTAAATATAGCCGGTATTATTTATCTATTTTTAGTATATTTATTATTTAGACAATGATACCAAAGTGGTACCTATGCTTTATAGAAACAATCGAAAAGTGTTTATTTTCGACTAGGCGTTTAGAAATTCGATTAATATCTGATTACTCCGCAGTTTACCCTGATGTTCTTAAGTTAAGGTTCAACCTGTTTCAAGGATGTTTCAGCCTCAGCGTTGCCTTGCAATCTTGTGAATTGTAGGAATACCTGTTCAAGCGTGGTTTGTGTGACGGAGTAATCTTCGATGGGGAACTGAGTCCGGGCTTTCTCCATTACGTCGAAGACGCGCCACCATGGTAATCCCATGTCGTTGATGTAGTATGTACTGATACCCAGATAAGACTCACTGCAAAGAAGGATTAGCATCAATACTTAAAACTCGCATTACGCCTACATTCTCCAGCAATATTAGCAGAAGAGCCAAAATTCGGCTATAGGTTCTTAATACTGTGGGTCGAGTCTACATTCAGGGCGTTGTCCAAATAGTACTCACATAAGTCTGGATTCATTGAAATTTTCAGAAATGTAATTGTGTATCTTGACCACGTCGTTTTCTCTGTCTGGGCCGGATTTGCATTTGACTATTAAGGTGTAACCTGCAAGTATAACAATATCGAATTAATTTGTTGATTGACATTGTGCTTTTGTCTAACAGTTACGACACACAAGCGCAATTTATCTAAAAATATTCTGAACAACTAGAATGCGGTCGAGCGTTGTCGATCAGTCGGTATAGATCGTCTCAGACCATAATCTAACGCAAATCGTAAGAAAATCTAAGACTATTTTACCAGTTAACCTCTGCCTTGGAAAGGTCTAAGGGGATTACATGTCGATCGAAAATAATCTTAAACGTCTTTGCACCGAGCGGTGATACGAGCATTGCCTCACCTTGCGAGAACTTGTTCTTCAAGTGCTGCAGCGGGCCGAGGCAGTACAGGCGGCCGTTGACCATGACGGTGAGGCGCGAGCACAGCGCCTCGCACTCCTCCATGCTGTGTGACGTCAGCACCGAGCGATGATACGAGCATAGCCTCACCTTGCGAGAACTTGTTCTTCAAGTGCTGCAGCGGGCCGAGGCAGTACAGGCGGCCGTTGACCATGACGGTGAGGCGCGAGCACAGCGCCTCGCACTCCTCCATGCTGTGTGACGTCAGCACCGAGCGATGATACGAGCATAGCCTCACCTTGCGAGAACTTGTTCTTCAAGTGCTGCAGCGGGCCGAGGCAGTACAGGCGGCCGTTGACCATGACGGTGAGGCGCGAGCACAGCGCCTCGCACTCCTCCATGCTGTGTGACGTCAGCACCACGCTGCGGCCCGCCAGCACGGCCTCGCTGATGCTGGACCACACCAGGCGCTTCGATGCTGGGTCCATGCCTGGGATAGAATAGAATAGAATAGAATATGTCTTTATTTGCTTAGAAAAAAACTTTGATAAATAATTTGTGTTGTAATGCAGTCATGGGCAGTAGTCAATAGGGTATTTGGCTACTATAAAAAATATACATAGGTACGTGGGACCCTGAGGGGTTCTCTGTATCGGGAATTATCAATAAAACACTTTCATGCGTGTATTCATAGGTTATTTCGTTTACTCCACATTTTCTTGTTAACAGTAACAGTAATCTGCCCATCTAAGTGATTTCTTCCGAAACAAAAAACCTATGCTATAATATTTAAATCTTTTGCAGAGAACTTTTACATGAAGTACTCCCGTAAACAAAAGGATTGACAAAGTCTTCTTTCCGAACAAGACTTTTATTCACAACATTCGAACAGTCAGGCCATTCCTGCCTATGCCTATTATAATAATTAAACCAGGAACGATATTACATAGTGAGGTCTAACTCTAAAGAGAAGGCTTAAGTCCAGACGAACGAACCGTGATGCCGACACTACGACCAGTGATAGCAAAGTTAAACATTAATTTGTGCTGATGTGTACCCATACAAACCAGCGTTGTCATGCTTAAATCTCGTCGCGCCAAAACTGACGAAAAAGAAGAGACGTGGCATCGTATGAGCAAGCAAACTGACGTGACAGTTTACATCATTGACCCAGAGTGACGGAAAAGGCGAAAAAGTTAAATTCATCGAAAAAAAATTCAAAAACTCATGTCCATGCTACAGCGAAAAATTCTGAAAAATCTACTTCATTCTCATTATTCTCCATTAAATATCAGCCAATGCTAATCAAAACCTGTGGGCCCTCAATCGTAAGCTGAAGCGATTGTGTCAACTCAACACACTTTGCGAAGAATATGCTCAGTTAGCAAAGCTAGTTTCGGCTTAAGCTGAGTGTCGGGGCGTTTATTCCGAGAATGGAGATTACTTCCGAAACAAAAATCCTATGTTATAATATTTGAAGGTTTATTCTTAATCCTCTTGACAGCTATTATACAGATAATTAAAGCTATTTTAAAGCGAGTCAATACAACGTAAGGCCGCGGCCGTCTTTTACTTTTTAATACTTATTTTAAAGGCGTTAACCAAAAAAGATGATTTGCTGAAAAAATTAATCGAAATTAAAAAAAAACACTTCCTTTAATTTCTTGCAGTAAAAGTAGGAATTCACTACAGGGTTAGGTAAATTTTACCTGTAGTCGGTTCGTCAAGAAACACCAGCGACGAATCTCCGAGTAGCGAAACAGCTGTGCTGATTTTTCTTTTAGTTCCACCGCTGCATTCGTATACCTGGAAGAAACAAAGTTGTTACAGATTAACACTTAGTGCCAACCACAGGTAACATGGGACAAGAAAAGTAAGAGAAGAAGTAAATACAGTAATAAGTATTTAAACGTTTTCCAGGAGACAGCTATATTGATATTTTAAATTATTATATTTGAGTAATTATTTCACGTAACTGCCGCTAATGATTTTTTATCAACGTAAAACGTAACACGGCGCCGCAAAGTGCAGGAAGAAATCCTCAATTTCTTTGACCACATTGAAGCAATCACCTGAAGTCTAAAAAAGTATTAAATATTAACGAATATAACTAACCTTCTTATCGTAGTGTCTCAAGAAGCCGAGAGTCGTAGCGAGGTGTAAAGCGCGCGCGTCGCCGACCTTGGCCGGGATGCCGCGCAGCAGGCAGAAGATACGTAGCGTCTCGCGACCCGTCAGGTTCTCGAACAACGCGTCAAACTGCGGGCAGTAGCCTGCGACACAACATACACTTTACATATTACTACTATTACTATGGACTAATGTTATGTCTGAAATAAATAAATAAAATAAAATAATGTTACAATACAGGGTCAATTAAATTAGCTGGCAATACTTTACCCAGTGTTAGGTACCGATATCGAAAACGAATGGAACAAAAAAACATCATTCGATGGGCGAAGGTCAATGCTCGGAATCTATCAGCTGTTTTCGTAACTTTTCGTGGAACATACAGGATAAGTTTTTATCCAGTGCGTAAACTGTAACCATGAATTCAGCATATCTTTCTAGACCCCCAGCGCAGAAATTTTTCGTCGGTAATACAAAAAAAATCAGCTGGTCCTTACATTTTGACCGCGTAGGTATTGTACTTTTCTATGAAACAGCTGTTTTTTTTTGGAAAACCGACGTAAAATTTCTGCGCTACGGTCTTGAATGATATGCTGAATTAATGGTTACAGTTTGCTCACTGGATTAAAACTTATCCTGTAGATATTTGTTACGAATTTTCGATACCAAAACATAACGGTCGTTTGTTTGCCTTTTGTAGATTTTTGACAATCGTTACGGTTAGACTGAACAACCAATTTTACCAAATGGTATAATGTTAACCCAGTAACTGGGTTGTGGAGGTTAGAGAGCGAGTCCTCCCTGTAAAATACTGGTATTCAGCTGCATCTGGTTACACTGGAAGCTGACATCAACGTAGTTGGGAAAAGTCTAGAACAAATGTCGACTTTACTAAAGTGTGAATAAGACTGATTCAAGAATGACTGTTACCACTGAGCGGGTCATAAAATTTATAAGTTGCAGAAGAAACTAAATTAAACGTCCGAAAAACAGTTTATCAATACGAAGATCAAGTATCTGAATAGTTAATACTAGGTTAACTGTTGTGATAGACGCAGAAAATAACAACATAAGATTTAATAATAGAGAGTTTGACTGACCGATGTGCCTGTAGACGTCTTGCAGGTGCGTCTTGATGGAGAGTCCGTGCACGAATGCGTCGCCGGCCGAGATGTGCACGTCGCCCGTCAACATACGGAACGTGGTCGTCTTGCCCGCGCCGTTTATACCCAGCAGCCCGAAGCATTCACCCTTGTGCACCGCTGGTGAACAACGTAACAGATTCATGTGATGATTATGAACCTATGAGAGTCGAGGCGAAGGGGTAACGTTTCCGTATAATTAAGACGCGCCTTTTTGAAATCCTTGAATGCAGTTTATCTCTTTGTATGAATGCAGTCTGTCTGTTAGGTACCGATTATAAAACGAGAACCATTTATACACAGATCAAAAAAAAATTAGCTGTGCTCAGAAAAAAATAATATCAAACTCAAAGCATTTATTTCAAATAAACCAATTACAGGCACTTTTGAATTGTCAAGGTCGGTGAGTTAGAAAGATGAAGCTAGTTGCCCATTCCAAAGCGTAGGTAACTATGGAGAAGAAACGGCAAGAAACTCCATGGACACTCTTTTAAAATCATGGTATTGTTACAAAAAGTTGGTTACATCATTATGTTGAAATTATCAGTGTGAGAACTTTGCAAAAAGACGTGCACATTAAAGCGTCCGTAATTAAAACAAAAATAAAATAACAATTCAGAAATAAAAATAAGCCGTGGGAGCTAAGAGATGACCAGTCCCTACTGGCGGCGCCCGTTCACGAACATGACGTATGGATCAGCACCACGCCTCGTTTCTCCGAAGAGTTGTGCTGAGGTGTACCTATAGTATACCCACATTTCGCTAGTGTTGAAAAAAATATATTAAATATAAAGTAAGATAAGTATTTTTTTTCTCGATGTGGTGTTCGTTTTTTCCACCCTGTCTAATTATACTAACCAAACGTAAGCCTGTTGACGGCGAGGAATTGGTCGAAGAACTTGGTGAGGTCCTTGCACACGAGGCTCTGCTGCGACACTTGTGGTCTAGTCAGCGCTTGCACTTCGCAACGTTCCTTGGCTACATCACTGTCTTCTTCCAGTAAGGGCCGCGTCGGCTGTTGCTTCGAAGAGTAGAACACCTTAATGGAAAATAAGGAATCGTTAATT
Organism: Polymixis lichenea; assembly: GCA_949091785.1. Taxonomy (NCBI): domain Eukaryota; kingdom Metazoa; phylum Arthropoda; class Insecta; order Lepidoptera; family Noctuidae; genus Polymixis; species Polymixis lichenea. The sequence continues at coordinate 13,820,873 of OX420936.1, forward strand.
ACACAGGATAAAATATTAATTAACCAGTGCGCAAATTGTATCCATGAATTCAGCACGGGCCTGGACCCCGTGGCGTATTTTTTTAAATCAGTTATCAAAAAAAGAAATGTGCGTTCAAAATGTATGGAACAGCAGATTTTACAACCGATAAAAAATTCTGTACTAGGGGGTCTGGAATCACATGTTGAATACATGGTTACAGTTTGCGCACTGGTTAAAAATGTACCCTTTATAGTCAAGAGCTAGTTTGACTATTGCTGAAAGATCACATCTACCCGATATCTTGCAAACTTCGACTTGCCGTTAAGATAGCATGTGCAATGTTAGGTTAGGAGGAAGCGCCAAGCGTAGCCCCGCGAAATTCAAATTGACACCTGTTTTTTTGCAATTTGCGGGTCAGAGTGTCACGTTGTATGTTGTTTGGAATATAATTCGCGGCCGTAAAAAATATGGCTTTACAGAATTATAAGCATTAAAATCATCAATACATGAAATAGTCATTTGTAAATAGGGTATTACACTCATTTTTGAAAAATGTCTATTAGATTTTAGAGTGCTAATAAACCGCTAAAAAAAACAACATTTTTATTTAATGGATTAGTGTCATAAAAATACATTTAAATTTTACATTTTCAAATTTCGCGTGTAATTTGACGAAAACGCTGGACGCAGTGGACGCCAAATTGCTCTGTGGGTATGATGTTAGTTTGCTATTTAAACAAACGCGCTGATATTTTATAAGACAATTGTTTATAAAAAATGAGTTATTTTTACACGCCTTATATTAGCTTCACTTGTATGTTTGTATGTTTGTTTGTATGTTTGTATGTAACCGACTCCTTTGGACGCTATTTTGACCCACTTCAATCGGTCAGATTTCATTGAAACTTTGTAGACTTATCGAGGACCAATGACAATTCAAAAATAAAAAAAAAACAGAAAAAAAACAAAAAAAAAAACTTAAAATCACGCTTTTCAAGCAAGCAGAACTAAAAAATTGTAAATAAATCATAGTTTAAAGAACTAAAAAAAACGCTTTAAAAACCAAACAAAAAAATTAGAAAAAAATTTAATTATATTAAAAAGCGTGGGGTGCTTGATAATAATTGATTATAAAAATACCTCAAAAAGCACCCCACGCTTTTTAATAGAATTAAATTATTTTCTAATTTTTCAGTTTGGTTTTTAAAGCGTGTTTTTTAGTTTTTTAAACTATTATTTATTCTACTTATCGTTGGTTTGCTGTTCCTGAATGTAAAATATTATTTAAATAATAGTTACGAAAATAATAAAAGTACAAAGTTGCTCAGTTAACATGCCGTATGACATAATAACATGGCGGCTACTATCTCATGGTGTTCAAAGACAGATTTAAAAAACTGAAATCTTTAAATTGTGTTTTAAAATTTATTTTGTTGTTCGTCCCATCCCGTGGGTGTCGGAAGAGGCGACAAAGGGACTTACTAGAGAATGGGCAGCATCGTTCTCTATGCATTTTACTTTACTACCATACTGCGATCGCCAACCCGCCTGCCAAGCGTGGCGATTATGACAAACCCACCCAAATTGGGAGAGGCCTATGTCCAACAGTGGACGTCTTTCGGCTGAAATGATGATGATGATGATGATGAAAACCTGGACATTGACCTGCAAATTGCAAAAATGTAAGAATATTTCACAGGGTAACTTAGCGCATCCTCCATAAGCTAAAGCTGTTTCCAAGACTGAAAATTTGTCGATAAACTTGGGTATTTACATTTTGTAAGGAGAAGAAGATAGTAATCGTAACTTAACTCAACATACCTTGTTCAAAAGCTCATATTCCTTGATCAGCAGCAGGGTGAACGATATTATCCCAACCATGCTCATCATGAACAGATATCTTCCGATGCCGGGCTCATTCCACTGCATATAAGGATTGTCGTCGACTGGGAAAAACGAATAAGTATAAAATATAGTCTGTTTTCTTTTTTTTTCTTTTTTCTTAGGTGAGAAATTACGACGAAGTTACGACATACAAAGCATCAATAAAGCCAAACGGAAAATAGGTTACTTTATTGTTTTTCTGTATGACTTCAAACAAATCAAAAATATCATTCGATAAACTAATAAGAGATAGAGATGCTATTAAGTTAGAATAGAAAGGTAGCGTAGTTAGATGGCAGGCTCTACGTATGCAATGCTCTTATTTAGAATGTATACACTGGAAGCAGACATCAACAGCATTGAGAATAGATATTAAATAATAATAATATAGAGTACAAATGTAATTAAATTCCACAAAAGTTGGAACACTGTTTAGGATCAAGTTCTACTTTCTGATGCTACTTGTGGAACTTATGGTCGCCATCTGATAATGCAATACATGTAGCTGATCCCGGGATTGCTTTTGACGCATGCTACAGCTACGTTATCGGACGAACATTTGTGTTTTGCGATAAATTATTCTCGCCCCTGCGACGATTGGACGTTACTTCGCGCAGAAACATAAGAAGACAACGTTAAACTATAATAAGATAGCATACTGAAGCACTACAGTACATAACACGCACCCACAAGACTCACTTACTACAACAGACGGAGAGGTTCAGTTGCTGGCAGATAGTGTGGCGCGTGCAGTTGTCGATGTTGAGCTGGTTGCAAAGGCCGTCGCACGCCAGCATTTGGAATGACGACACGCTCATGTCCCTACGGAACAAGTATATGAGTGAAACGGTTCTACTGCTTATAACTAAGGGTTTTTTGTTAGACAAATGAACCTCATATCTTCAGGTATTCACTTCTGTTATTTTTCTAGATGATAACCATCTATCCATTTATATACAAGTTAATAATTGGTCTTTAATGAGAGCTTAAGCAATCAAGTGCCAGGCAATTAAACAATAGCTGTGCGTGCATAAGTAAAACTTTACTTTAGTCTTTCACTACTTGTGCAGATAAAACAGCAGCTACAGTTTTAGCTCTTAATACAGCGTGAATAAAGCGTGTTTTTGATTATTTCATGTATTTATCCCAATATGCCAATGATCAGAATTACTTATTAACACTAAAATAACAAATTTATTACCTGAAACTTCTACTGATGCAGTAAATGGGCAACGGAGAAAAAACCCAGTCGAACAGATGAGCGTAAAACGGACTGCCTACTTCTGGTAATCTCAATAATTCGGTGATTAAAAATGGCATGCAACCTGATGAAATAAAAACAATGAATATATTATTCGCTTTAAAATTAATACAGCTTGTGAGTTTTGTGCCATTCCCAAAATACAAGAATGATAAATTTCAATATCGGTTTCATGATGTTATTGTGTAAACTAAATTCAAATAAGCTGTTCATGTTTTACCGTTACGTCTCTGGAATATTTTGTCTACTCACCCGTAAATATATTCATGAAACACATTTTCGAGAAGCCCGTTGCGGCGGCTTCGAAATAGAATGATGCGAGGTAATGTACTGGTATTGTCGCTACCGAGAACACTACTAAGACTAGAAGTACTCTGCCTGCAATAGATTATAGTCATTTAAAGTAGGACTTTGAAATAAAAGCAATTGTAGAAGTCCCTCTGAATTAGGAATCGAATATATTTTATTCAACTGACCTAATTCAGCAGGCGTAGATAGTGTGTTTTCTTGAAAGCACGCGAGAGTGAACACAATACAGAGGTAGACCAGGAACAGCCACAACCAGTCCCATATGAACGCCGTCACCCACATGACCGCGGGCCGCACGCCCGACACGCGCTGAAGCAGCTTCGCGCCGCTTATGCGCTCCTGGTGACGGAGAATAATAATATATGTAGAATCAACCTTCGCAAAGTACGCAAAATCTTCGTCTTAAACCACAAACAGATGTTCTGATGACTATTCTCACTATTCTTGAAATCAGAATGTGTAATCTAGACCCTGGGACAAAAAAAAAAAAATTGTTATTTCAAGAACGTGTCTTTGTGATGTTTTACAACACACTGTAATACGATTAGGGCAGTTTAAGATTTCCGTTTCAAGTACCCATGGTCGATATAATAAGTCTATGAAAATACCTACAGGTGGTGAGGGTGTCATGTCAAGTACACAGTAGACTTCATTCATCAAGTTTGACCTTTCAAGAAATACGGGCTTTGTATAATTAAATTACTTGTGTTTGTAATTAATAATCAATATCGACGCTACCTTAATAACGAAAAGTACGAGGAAGGCAGTGACGAAAGCCATACAAAAGCCGATGTTAAATGCAAACTGAAATCCCATACTGCTGCCGGAAGCCATCACCTTGACCTGAAAATAATTACATAGCGTATTTCATTTGTAACATATTATTACAATACCAAGAACAAAACTAGATGACTGTTTGCTCATGAAAGATGAACACAGCACTAACACAAATCAGTATACAAATTAACCGATATTATTGAGACAATAGAATGTCACCATCTTATTAAAGTGCGACCCAGATACATTCAATTGGACAACTGGTATATTGAATGCACAATCATTTAGGTTCTTAGATGGTCTGTCTGTGTCAATAAAGAGAAGATACACTGGAATAGCTTGTGATTTGATAGTAAAAAAGTAGCAAGAACAATCATTTTCACTTTGTAGTATAATGCTATGTGTAGGTACAGTGTAGGTACCTACATAAGCCAATTCCATTAATTCTCACTTACCAAATGTTCAATAGCGTAGGGTAGCGGATGATTGACGACCTTCAACGTGCTTCCAGGCGATAGAGCGGCCATGATAGCATTATTGACATGTGCGAGAGATATCGCCGAGTCGTGGTACCCGTAGTTGCTGAACCAAGCAGTGATGTTGTGAGCGCCAAAAGTTGCTCCGATAGGAACTTCGTTTCTCACCCTGGAGAGGTCAGCGTCACTCTAACATAACAAGAGTTTCAAATTATTCACAATTAGAGACTTTTTTAAGGTCACTTTGTTGTTGGTCTGGCTGCCAGTCAAGGCCCTTTTTCTCAGGAACGCGTAGAGGTATCGAGTAGAAATTAATGTTAAATACGTAGGTCGGGGTCCGAAACTAACTTGGCAGTTGGTATTTTCAACAGTTAAAGTGCAATTAGGTAGGAATTTAATATCTGAGGCAGCATGGAGTTCAGCACCACTATTTTGTGCTTGGATTAAGTGAGGAATCAGTAAACGTGTATTTAGTATGTATAAACTTGACACTTACCAATTTCAGATAAAATTTCCCTAAATTTGTCGTCCCTAAGTCAGTAAATGACATTCCTGGGTACGTCGAGGTCTTAAAATAATTCTTATACGCCATCATAGCCCTAGCTTCCACACTTCCGTCAGTCACGTTTGCTTGAGACATCAAAGTCTGCGTCGTCGCAAAGCCGCTCTCTAGACTTAAAGTCAATGGTGGCAGTTTGGATAAAAACTTCCAAGATCTTGCTATAACCACAGATATTGTTATGTTAACTATTGGCGTCACGAACTGTATTAAGGCAGTCAATTTATTCCGCATAGAGTTATATGCCAGTTTAAAAAACATCGCTTTTATGTGGTTCCTGAGAAGTTTAAATCCGCGCACTTTTTGTATCGGTTCATTGTCCGCTGAAAAAAACGTAAATATTGTAAAAATCTGACGTGGTTGTACAGTTGAAAAAAAAAACTACGTTGTTACACTAACTTGAGTTGTAGGGATTGGCTAGAGGTGCTATGGCACAGTCATTGTACGGTGCGGACCTGTTGCTCCTTTTCGTCGGCGAGATTTCTATATCCTCTGCCCCTGCCCTATTAAAAGTTCACTTTTATTACTTCTTATTGCTAAAGAAGTTATTAACCAAGCCGATGCTACATATTTTAAATACGTACTTCATAAAAACTTCTTCCAAACTAGTAACAGAAAGTCCATAGCTAGAAATACACAGTGCTTGCCGCTTTGCCTCAAATTCTTTAAGCATATCAGGGAATTTACTGACATTGTCACTCGGCAAGATGTATGTTAATTCCGAACCTGAAAATACATACTGCTGTATAGGAGCAAATCATAAAGTAAAATCACATGCAGCGGCCTTGAAAAGAGGTAATACATAATACGGGCAATGAACTCTAATTGTTGAAACAAAATAGGTGATGCTTATAAAATTACAGATATGAATTAAGTAATTTATTAGATATCTTCTTTTACCTAGGCAGAATTTAAATACATATTTTTTTACAAAGACAGGTTTGTTTAAGTTATACTTTTTTCTTACCTATGTTAGTGTTTTCTTTGATATCAGGCACGTAAGTTCTGAAAAATTTTGTGACGTCATCGGTGATACAGTTTTCACCCTTCACAATGGTCATTTTGTACCCGATCCCGTAATGTTTCTTAAGGAAGTAAGGCGTTCCGACGCACTGCAGGCGACCTCCAGACATGATAGCTATTCGGTCACCCAGAATATCTGCTTCATCCATGAAATGTGTTGTGAGTATCATTGTTCGACCTGAACAAAATAACAACTTTCGTGAGTAATGCTTTCACATAACTTAAGGTTTTATGTATAAAATAAATTGAGATATTGTACGTACTAAATTATCATAAACATGAAAAGGGGCAAATCGAGATAAAATAAAACTTCAAAGTATTGAGTGTAATGACACTTTAAAGGACCTTACATTGCTATAAAAAACATTATATTCAAAAAAATACTTCAGGGTATTTTTTTATATAAAAGTAATATTTCATTCTCACTAAACGGAATAATGATATTGTAATTTAATTCTATATTTTGTTACTTAGTTCATTTACAAATGTTGGCCTATATTAACATTAAGTGGTAAGTAGACTAATTATATTAAGCTGTTGGTGTCGGCTGTCATTAGACTGCTGCGCAGCGTGTCGCGGGTTCGATCCCGCACGGAACAAATATTTGTATGATCTGCAAGTAATTGTTCCGGGTCTGGGTGTGTGTGCTTGTGAGTTTTATATGTTTGTAAACGCACCCACGATTCAGGAAGAAATTCCTAGTGTGGGGCAACGTTATTTAAAAATAAAAATAAAAATTAGTGGATCTTTGATTGTCGTTACGGGTCATCAGAAGCCCGAAAATCAGCAATCACAACCGGTCTTACCAAGGGGTATAATGTTACCCAATGCAGTTTCTAGGTAACACTACCCCTTGGTTAGACGGTAAGACGTGAATCGGCTGCCTATCTGACCTTCACAATCCAGTGGTTGAGGAGATCAGATAGGCAGTCTCTCCAAATACTGATATTCAGCTTCCGGTTACACTGGAATCTAAACTGGAAAGTTGAGAAAAAGCTAGCAGATGATGAGAGAATTTTTTGGAGAATTTAAGCTTGAGTCTAGTTACGATGTTTTCGGAAGTAGTTATAATAACATGTTTCTATCGCGCTATTACAATGCATTGGTATCGCTTCTGCTTCGAAGCCGAGCCCAACACAGTTGGACAAAGGCTAGGCCGATGATAATGTCACTTCTATACAAAAACACGTTTTAAAGGTTCACATTGTAGTTCGGATATTTTCTGTTTGGTCATTGCCTACAATTATGGTAATAGGTTGTCTCACTTTAATGACTCAGCCAAGACGACGAAATAATAAATTGGCTAAAATTTACATACATCGATTGTTGTGCCAGAGACAGACGTGAATGACCGATCCGATGAAGGATGTTTAGGCACTCGCACTATAATCGATTTGACGTCATTCAAGCTTAACTTTTGCGGTTAAGCTAAGTGACTCCTGCACATAGCAACAGCATTTTTTGTTGAATCAGGTTTAACCTTCGGAGCATTCAAAACAAATCAATCTGTCCTGCTGTTACTGTAGAATGATGGTGACTTGTCCAAGTCCAAATAGTTATACTTACCGTCCTCTGTATTACGCAAAAAAGTCCTACGTAAGAAATGATTTACATTTTACAGTAAGGTAAAAAAAATCTTCGAAGGTGTGGAGTAGTTTAGGTACAGTTTAAAGGAAAATTACCGCTATTGCCACTTAATTAGGTAGCGAAACTCCAAAAACATGATAGGTATCCTTCCTAATCGTAAAAAGATAAAACAAAACGAAAACTGATTTTCATTACTCATACTTCAAATAACTATTCTAGCAGTGGTCGTTGAACCCAAAAATTTAAAAATCATTGTTTTCTCGTTTAGATAGGTATCCATACCCATAACGGCTCCGCTAGCATTTAATGTGACCCTGTAGAACGTAATGTTGTAATAGGACAAACCTTTCTTTTCCTTCTGCAGCAGGTCCCAGAGCGCGCGGCGCGCGGCGGGGTCGAGGCCGGACGTGGGCTCGTCCAGCAGCACCACGCGCGAGTTGCCGCACATCGCCGCGCCCACCGACAGACGCCGCTTCTGACCTCCCGACAGTTTGTTTGATGTCACGTCACGCTGACAACGTTACGTAAACTTATTATTATTACATACAAGGTGCATGCAGCTTTACATTAATTCCAGTTTTAGTATTCGCGCTTAACCTTGTGATAACGTCAGTTGCAATGTTCAATAATTAACTCATCGGAAAATACGTCGACATAAGGAAATACCAAAATCATAAAACTTATCTCATTCACAACTGCCTCATTTTTCAGCGGAGTCATTGTGTAGGTAGGTACAAAGGTAATCTATGGAGGCATAAACTTTACACCAACGACATTCCTATTAGGTATCAATGCAATAATAATTGCCTATTACGGAGAAATAGAAAATACATTTAAGTACTTATCAAGAATAAACTAACCTTTTCTTCCAATTCCAGCAGTTTGACAAAATGATTTACTTCCTCCTTTAATTTACTATTCGATACACCTTTTAGTCTTGAATAAAATATGATATGTTCGGCGACCGTGAGATCTGGGAAAAGCACGTTGTGTTGCGGACAGATGCCCAATGACTTGCGAGCTAGGTTGGTTTCGTCCACTATGTTGTAGCCATTGATTAATGCCTTACCAGAAGTCGGCGGTACAATTCCTGGACAGATATAAAGAAAGAAAAATAAGTTAACAGAATCATAATACCTTTAAAAAAACTCCATTGAGTATTGTCAGTAATATTGCCAAAATCCGCCTAGCATCCGAAGCATATACTACGTACGCACATTATTAGTTCGTCGTACCGACAAAAACGGAGAAACATTCATTTCTATGATTGATGTGGGTAATCGGAACAGCTAAATTACAGTTAAGTGGCGGTAATTGGGCAGTTGTTTAACACGCAATTGCTGAGTTACTAGTGCTACTAGTCATTCGATTAGAGGAATGGTGTTAACCCTTCCATCTGAACATTTTCTCAATGGTTTTCTCTGTAATTATGTCATGTATTCACACGGAATCTCAGTCGAGCATCATCAAATTACTATGACCCGAATCGCACAAAATTATAGTGTTCTGTCAGAGCTCGTTATCAAGCGACATTCTTTTCCGGGCCTTCTCATGTTTGCTATTAATATGACCATGATCGTAAGGTATTTTTATGTACAATTTTAAACTATGTCGGTATCATAATGGCTAACAATTATGGGAAAGACTTTTCCTTACTACCTGCGTACTAGGCATATACAATTTTCCCCTACGATGTTGTCAGTCTTCTAGGCACGCTAACAGGTGACGAATATTCTAACTCCAAAGATTTTATGTTTTGCTTCTTTTTATAAATAATTAAAGTAGTCTGTCGTATAAAATCCAAAAAAAAAATAACCAAAGATTCAAAGCTAATTTTTTAAACAATTTTGCTAAACATAAGAATTTCTTGTGAATCAGAAGTTAAAGTTTCACTACAATTGTAAAGTGAAAAGCAACTCACACAGACGACAACGTAAATTGAGCTGCTCCAATCATAAAGATATTCAGTTTAAAATTCTATTCTACTTTATGGCAATTAGTGCCGATGTCGACTATTCTGCCACTGTTAGAAGTGAGTTTAAAACTTTAATGGGCTGATAGTTATATAAATTCATAACATTTTAACTACGTAAAGTTCAATTTTAGTTTTTGTATCTGGAATTTCTCTGTAGCAGCCCGGAGTCTGGATTTGTGACCGGTTGATGACAATAGGCTCGCTCCCTATTACATGGGACTTAAACAAAACTGGCGAAATGATGGTGTACTATAGTTTCACCTGCCCTTCGGGGCAAAAGGCGCGATGTTGTGCTATTTTAATTAATTATTATGTAATTAGGTATTTTACAATAACTGATAATGTTTTTGAAATTATGATATTTCCAATGTATGAAATCTACGTATACCTACTATATTCATACAAAATTATGAGGAGTAACAAAATCATTTTCCTTACATAACGTGATGGAACTATACGGAAAATAACAATTATATTTATACCAATTAATTGATTGAGTTTTTAGTGTAATTTTCCTTAAGTTTATTGCATATAAGGTCCAGACAGGATACTTAAACCAAAAATACTCCGTACTTGACCGTGTGCACATTCAGGGTGCATTATGCATTTCCCACCTAGTTTTTGTATGATTGTGTAACTAATTAAGATGGTCAAATTCTCACTGTGTTCAAAGTTTGATTGGCGCCAACGGCTAGTGCTAGTGATATTGCACGTGTTTATAATAATCGCAATAGATAAATAATAACCTGTAAGCATGGAGATAGTGGTCGTTTTTCCGGCACCATTGTGACCCAGTAACACGGTGATCTCGTTCTCATACAACCTCAGGTTCAAATTGTCGACGACTTTTTTACGACCCTTGTATATTTTTGTAAGATTCTGAAAGAAAATATACCTGACATTTTTATGTAGTCGATGAAGTACTTAAAGTCGAGTGGAAAAAACTACCTTATAGTCGTTTGGACGTTATTATACATATAATAAAGTAGCCGCATGATTTATATCCACGTATGTGGGCAAAATGAAGCAAAACATGTGAGGCATTTTGACGAGGTGAAGGTACATGGTCGTTTAGTTTTTCTAAGGTACTAAATACACAGACCAACCGCTAGTAAGGCGTCTCGTTGACGTTTAAAACCATCATATTGATGTTTATACAGCACGAACTTATCGCTGTTAAAATATTATGGCTTTGCTACTCTGTAGACTGACGCATAGAAGATGTATAAAATTTGTTATAAGTAAGTGAAATAAATGGGATCGACTGATCATTTTAATTCATCTCTCTACTCTAGCCTTTCCCAACTATATTGGTACATATATTTTACACGGAGCGACTGCTTATCTGACCTCCGCAACCCAGTTAGGGTAAAACGATACCCCTCGGTAAAACTGGTTGTTAGACTTTCGGGCTTCTGACGACCCGTAAGGACTGTCAAAGACTGAAGAAGAATGACAGCCGGGGCCTACGGTTTAATGTGCTTTCGGAGACACGGAGGGGTCTTGGTATGTAAAAATGGTCCCATCCACGGACCAACCGAGGCAAGCGTAGTTTAAACTGATCGATCGGCCCGAGTGGCTGTTCTTTTCTTACTTAGCCATAAGCCCGACGACAGATGATTTTAATTACGGTACGAATTTTAAAATAATACAGAGACTGTCTAAATAATCGCGTACCTCCTAACTATTAATTTATTATAGAAAAAGATTGTAACTTCAGTTAGCATTTCTGGGATGCGAGCTGTTTTACGAGTGTTTGCAGTAAAAACACAATCATATGGCAGCTACGAAACGTTGGCAATGACACGTCTTGCGCGGTTTGAGGTTTTCATTTGAACCTTCAACTTGCCGTGTAAATTTTACTCAAACAGGGTGTTATTTTAACACCGTAACTTGTTACTGCCTTATTTCAATTCATTTTATGACCTAATTACATTCTGACTTATCATTATCGAATACTTAGCTAGAGTAGATGCCTATGTAGGTAGATGCTCTGTAGCACACGACTGTTCCTTTTAATCATGTGTTTAGTTTTTATTTTTAATAAATGCTTTTGGCATTTGAGGAAGTTAATGTTCAAAAGTTACGTAACAATATGTGGGCACGTCATGCATGTGTGACTTACCTGTATGTTGACGCCGGCGGGCACGCCCTTTGGTTCCTCTTCTTGGTCATGTACAACCTTCAACAGTGCATCATTATATTCCAGATCACGCGTATCCTTCCTATTTATCTCTGAAAATATTACGTTCCATAGTAATGTACAATAGATAACGGCATCAATAGTGCTTGTTTAGTCACAGAAAATCATTGCCATACGAGGTTTAAAGTTCACAATATGTTTGATTTATTGTATGAATGCTGGAACGATTCGCTTTTTGGAGTTTCATAAATCATTCATACACGATAAGGACCGGCTCGTGCGCGCTGGAAAGCCAGGATCATTTATGGGTACAGACAGAGAAGAACACCTTTCAAAAAATAATCTCTTAGCTGCTTTCTGTGTCTGATTTCATTAGCAGACAAAGGTCTAAAACATTTACCTACTAAAATAATTAGACCAATAATGATTAAGCTTATTCTGTCAAGCTTAATTATATGTTAATAGTTCAGAGAAATAGATACTTATTGGCAGAAATATGTGTTTGTGTAGTACCTACACATAAAACTGCACGTTTTTGTCGCATGTTTTCAACGTCTAAATCAATAAACCTGTTTGAGATGTTGAACAACCGCAATGATAATGACCTTGATTGCATGGTCACATTGATGAACGTAAGCGAATGATTGATTCGTTAAAAGTTTCTTTAGCAGGTTACATAAGTAATGATCAGAGATCGGATATTCGGATGCATACTCACCTAAGTTACGATGTTGGCTAATATGGAACGCGCTTTTGTAATGAAAAAATCTTCATTTAATGTAAAAAAATGTTTTAACTAACACACGCTACCCCCACTCTTACAGACTTTATACACCCTACGTACACATATTTGCATCGCGATTAATTTTAAATAAATATGTGTCTGAATAGCTATGCAATCCTAATAATTTAGAAGTCGCTCTCATACTATACACCTGACTAGTTATGCATTCCCGGTGTTCCTGGCATCCCGGGATTATTTATCAAAAAATATTTTTAAGCTAAAAATTAACTTTAGGTAAATATGCATCCGATTATCCGATCTCTAGTAATGATTGAAGACACAATCCGGAAATAAACGTCACGAAAAGCGGCAGCTAAAACACAACAGCTAAGAGAAAAGTTTAAGTACCTACATATAGTTAAAGGGTGTTGGTAAAATTGCCTTCAAAAGAGAGTAGATTTTACTTACATGAGCGAAGACAAAGGCGTAAGACTAACCTGCAATTTTACGCTTATTCGGTCTCCAGAAGCTCTTAGTAAACGGGAAGTACCATGGCAATGGGACTCCATAGAGTCCCGGGCGTATCTTCTCCACATACATCGCGATCAGCATGTATAGTATCGTGTCGAGTATCAGCATAAGAACGATGTGGCCCGGCTGTAGCTGATCTTGATACGAGATGGGAGTGAAGAACTCGCTCCATTGTAGACCTATGCAATATTATATATTTTCAACTACATATATCTAAGTAGAGATCAGGGGTCTCGCAGTTGTAATTTAAATAAACAATGAAACATTAAATGTTGCAAAGCAAGGGCGTCATACTGGAATTCGCATTTACTGGAAAAAAAATTGGTGCAAATTTTCCAGTAGATATACGTTTGACACCTTATAAAATTAAAAGAATTAAAAAACCTACATACAAACAAAACTTTCCTAATATTTTATGCCTAGGTAGGTATGACATTAGTCATCTATTGTCTTGCGGTAGTTAAGTATCTAGTTGTAGGCGTCGGTCGAAGTTCATATGAATAATTTAGCTCTTGGTATAGCGATTTAAGATCGTGTACAAAATAACATTTAAAAATTCTACCTATACGTATTTATAAAATGATGATAGTAGATAAGTAGGTCAAAACAGCGACATGTTGAGTTGTAGGGCTTGCTGTGCAATCAGAGGACGGGCTAAAAGTACTTAACCCACTTCTAGTAATTAGTGTGTACGTAGCTATTGCAATTTCTTATAGCTCCTAAAAGGAACTTACAATGACTCCTTACTACGGTAAGGTTACGCGGAGTAACTATGTTGTGCCTAACTTCCCGAAAAATTTATGGTAATCTGAAGCTAATACTGGTTTTAACTTGACTCCGCGTTTATTAATAGAGGGGTTAAAGTTCAGTATGTGTAGATTTTTTGTGTTCAAGATCTCAATCTATGTATTTCTAATCTCCACCCAAGAACCTAACTACCGGTCAGTTCTACAGAAAACTGGTTGGGGTGGTTTGCAAGCTTTTTTATTCAAAGTCCGGTCTTTCAGATGATAATGTCATAACTAAAAATATTTAGGTATCTACTTATGTCGAATTTAAAACCTACCTAGTTGGGAGCAAAAATTAATGCGAAAAGCATTTATACTTATCCGAGAATTTACGAGAAGTTTAAAGATAATAATTACATTATTTTCATAATGTTTCCACTGCTTGGACACAGGCATCACTCAAAGTAAAGCGCTTATCTGGGTTCGAACCTATGACCTGCAAACCGTAAGTTGCGGCCGTTACCACTGGGCCATCACTGCTCCCAGCAAAAAGCATAGGTTATAATAATAGGCAATACGGGCTGGTGACCGCAAATCCGTTATATATATTTTTTTTGAGTTTGCGAAACTATCAAATAACTTCTCCCACTCTGGATGGAGCAGGAAGGCGTGTCAGATTTTTACTGACTAAAACCCACCTGTGTTCCTTAAGTTGCCTGTGTGCCAGGGGCCACGGCATCTCTTTCGAACAACCCGCACCCCGTCAATGCGCAAATTTAAAAATAAAACAAAATTCATAATGCCAGAGCGTACCTTCTGAAGTTCCTTCGCACATGATGATCATTTGAAATGCATATCCCATAGCGGTGTTAGATATCAGACTTAGTAGTAATTTCGTTGTCAGACTTATATCTTCGTATAGTACTTGAGTTAGCATGTATACGGAGTATGCCGCGAACCATGCCAGGCCCATAAAGGATGCGGCGGTGTTAGCTGTAAAGCATCATTATCATTACGATTACATAACTTGGGCTCATACAATATTGCCGATAGTGATACGATCTCTATTAATTTTTGGTCCCATAAAGAGTGCCAGAGATAGTAAGTGCCTTTGTCGCTATTGATTAATATGGTTTTCATTTAAAATGAGAGACCGTATCGAAATTGTATTAGAGACACATAACAGTAACTTATTTTGTTTGCCTTACCTCGAGAAAAGAAGACGCTGATCATAAAAGAGAATGCTAATGAGGCTATGACGAACAGGATAATAAAGAAGAAAAGAACACTCCATGGTGTGAATGTAAGTACTGAATACCCGTCACCAGCAGCTGTCCGGTTGAATGGTATCTAAAAATATAATTTACAGGTAAATGTCCATGATTCGGTAAAGGTCGGTTTAGAACTACACTCAACCAAATTATTTTTTAAGAAAATCTTTTATTTTTGTTAAGACAAAAGATTCGTTTACCTAGAGCGTGCTTTCGTTGGTCTAGGCATGCTAAAATGTTAAGAATATCAAGAAAACAATGTTGTTTCGTTTGTTCTTAGTCTGATCCCACCTTAAGCTAATCGTAAGATATGTATTTTAGAAACTGATCACGCTCTGAAAAAGAAATTGTAAGCAAAACGTACCTACTCAATCAATTCTAAAACCAAACTAACCTTTAAATACCTAATTGAATTAATAACAGACGGCCAGAGGGAATGAATTAGCCTGCAAGTTTTCCGCGAATTTCACTCATTTGTCTAATGTTTAAATATTTTTTTTCGAATATAACAGATTTTAGCAGGAATGGAATTTGAGTAGGAATTTAAACATCACATTTTCAATAAATGGATCTTACACATTCCGAGAAAACAAAGCGCATTCGGAATTGATAATATCGCTCGTATTTAGCTGCTATTTTGTATTTTCAACATATCGACGACGAACTACCAATATCTTCTATCAACTTGCAACTTTACAGGAGACCAAAAAACGTCTCATTTTTTTATTTTATTTAATGTCCTGGTTTTGTCGATTTTAATAATCTGATTATTGGAATAAAAATATGGTGTGAAATATGCTTTTATTCTAAAACTACCATTTTCGAAGGTATTGGTTTCAGTTGAATTAAATTATGGAAAATTTAAGGGATGATAGGAGGTATTGATAATAGTAAAATAACATCAAAATTTTAGTTTTATTTAGTACCAGTTACCCAAGTCTTGTCTATTAGTAAGTATAAAGTAAGTGTTTTACATAAATTATGCATGCAAGATTCACATCTAGTAGATGTCAATCGAGAATATTGTGTTGTAGCTGATTTTATTGCAGTTGTGATTGTACATCAGTTTTGTGAATTACATTAAAAAAAAAAAAAAAAAAAAAAAAAAAAATTATGTAAATACTAACAAGAAACATAGTCCCAAAAAAAAGTTAAGGTAGAAAAATTATTATCTACAGCGAAACTTAGGTCTCACTTTAAAATTTCAAACAAAAATAATACTTCTAACGACTTATAAATTAATAATCAAATAATAGAGAACACTTTAGGTAATTTTAATAGTAAAATAATCACATTATGTTTTTTAAAAGTTTGGCAATTGGCAGTATACCGTGCGTAGTATTTAGATTTTTATTATTTTTATTTGTAAAACTAAAAACCAATAAGCGTTACTTGAAAAGGTAGCAAAATTGTTATCTATTAGGAACTGTTATTAGGAACCTTATTATTGTTATTTTTCGTTATTAGTCGCAAAGAATAATGTAACTAACTTTTAAAGCTTCTCATACAAAAATAATATTCCAACAACTTACTTACTTAGTTTTTAACAATCAAAATAAAAGTTCAAACTTACATAATTTTTAACATGCATACATGATACAAACACTTACTTAAGTTAAATAATCACATTATTTTTGGTAATGTTAAGGCAATAGGATATAGGTACTTAATAAAGTATAATCTTAAACAATCACTCATAACTTTTAAGTAGATTATGGAAGAGAATCAAAACTGTGACAATCATTGGACAAAACTGATTTTAGCTGCTTGCAGATGGTTGAACTTGGTAGAAGAGATTGGAATCTTATTGAAACGAAGTTGAGGATAATGTTCCTCACCAAGTAGCTTTGGTCTCTGTGGCAGATCAGTCCATTCTCCATCATAGCTTAGTTTAACCTTTAAAGTCAAGTCTGGGCTATAAAGAATTGCTCTTATGTCGACAACTTGCGGATCGCCAGCTCTCCTTCCAGTGGTCTGAGACAAAACACATTTCTGTTAGCTTTCACGCCAAACGCTACGCCAAAATGTATGGGAATGACATTACCTGCGGAAAGGACACGACGTAACCTTTCCGCAGGTAATGTCATTCCCATACATTTTGGCGTAGCGTTTGGCGTGAACGCTAACAGAAATATGTTTTGTCTAGGCTTGCAGGTCAGATGCTTTTGTAAATCCATGTCTCTGGGCTCGCATAGTGTTTGAAAAAAACTGTAATGGGTTTGGATTGTTTCGTATGGCTACTCTCTCGCTTCTTTCGTTACAGTAACATAGTCACTAGGCAGGTGAATTTCTCAATTTTTTCATTTCCTTTCTATTGAACTGTGAACAGAGTCACATTCCATTTGTGTGTGTCCTGGTTCCAGAAACTTTTGGGTAATGGTAACTCCATGTTTTTGGACAAATTCAGAAGCGCGTTGTAGAGAATTGTATTCCTATTTTGATATATGCAGCCATCTGTGTAGATAGACCACGCGCAAGGGGTCAACACGTTATTAGAATAGATAGGAGGTTTTCGCAGCAATATCTTTTAGAAAATTTCAACACAATAACATAGTAAATATTTCTAGTTAGAAGGTTTTCGCAGCAAAATTAGCGTCTCATAATTTAGAAGTTATTTCTATTAGTGTTTGATGGGATAAATAGGTAGTTAAATATCGTGTTAGGAGGTTTTGCCAGGACATACGAAATAGCATTTTACGTCGAAAAAAAGGTCGTTAGGAGGTATTGGTAGTTCGTCATCGTATCTGGCTTGGATAGTTCCTAGTAATTCATTATAATTGGCAGAGTGTTTGGTCTCGTGGTTTTATTTAATCAGGAAATTCCGAGTTACACACAGTACCTACTAGGGTTCGAAATTTTGATACGGATATGATTGATTTGCTTGTTTTCCCCCTACCTACTGGGAAGCAATAACAACTTCGGCGATCTTTGTGTTATTGTTTTTACTAAACCTATTATAACGAGAATAACGGTAGAGCGTGACTCATTAAACTTACCTTAAATAGTATCACAATAAGCGCAACAGATATCAAAAGGAACGAGAACTGTTTGATGAACCAAGCCAGCCAGTGTAACCACGATGGAAGGCCCATTATAGTCATTGTTTCCTGTTAACACACAGATAGAGATCGTTCGGCAATATTTCTATTTAAATACACATCGAAGCAAATATAAGTTGAGTAAACTGGAGAATGCTTTTAATATTGGTCTTGATCATGCATTGATAAACTAGAAGCTATTTTTTACTACATATAAGTATCTAATAAAATATAAGTACATATTTTTTACCTTTAATTGCAACTCTTTCTCAAATGTTACAACCCTGACTGTATTCACGAAGGAATACGCAAAGCAGAGCATGATAATCATTGATATAAATCTTTCCAGCGCCACTAGCAGTTGATCTTCCCTGTATGCAAGCTGAGGTAGACGTTGTAAATACACCTTGGTGCCAATCGATTTCCCGGTTTTCTGCTTTATGATTTCCTGAGATATAGCATGCTGGACGGCTAAGAACATTTCTGGTGAATACCCTAAAAAATCAAAACCCTGTTTAGTTGGATGTTAACGATGTTTATTTCAAAGATATTAATAGAATTGTTTATGTACTCGCAGTATGTAGGTTCCTGGTTATTTTGCGACTCAAGCCAGTTTTAAAACCCTGCTATTTTAGTCAGTTTTTGTTACAAATGTATTAATCCCACGTCTTTACTTATGACAATTTTGCTGATAAGTTTATTTATTTTTTATCCTTGTAGGTTTATTTAGCCTTGAATCTGAGCACCTATATCATTCGTAAAAAAGTGTTACTAACGTAAAACCTCCTCACAGATCAGTGGATAAAGGTCACGAATTCACGATGTTAGTTATGTATGTACCTATTAGCTGACAGCTATCCATCTACGAGCGTTACTGATGATACCTACGTAAATAAGTGAAGAAAGTCGTATGACGAAAGTGTTCCAACCGATTTACGGAACCGGTACATAGGTATAACTTCTTGTTTTTATTAAGTAATAAGAAAAAAAATCAATAGATAACATTATTTGCTCAAGTTACTTGTTTTTTTAAAGGTTTCCGTCTGGTCCTGCAAAACTATAACTAGACTGAGTCAGTCTTCAAGTGATCTTTACCTCCCGTAAGTAATTGTATGGACTTTAAAGCAACATTATTAAAAGATATAATCAGTGTGACCTAAATATTAATCACTTTACGATGGTGTATGAATGTATAAAGTTCTGTACCTAATCAAATACCTACAAGAAAATTCCGGTCGGTCGATGAATAAATAATGAAGTACCTACTTATTACCTACGTTACTGTGTAAGGGTGATCAATGACACTTGAATAAAATAACTTGTAAAAACAGAACCTGGTGTTTTCCCGCCGTACATGTCGCCTGGAGCACGCGGCCCAGGCTGCGGGAACAGCGGATACAGTAAATTTGTTCTCCAACTGGCTCTCAGTGGGTGCTCTACCATTGGTGTTCTCATCACAGCCGGGAATCTCAGAGTTAGCGTTACGTCGTTCGGCCATTCTGTGGCATCTGTAAAACATTGTTACTTACAAATGTTGTCTACCCCATACCTTTATAAAATAGAAGATAGAAGAAGATATAAGATGAACTCACGCCAGTTGTGAATAGTATTACTTACTTGCCATACTGTCATCAAACTGAATGCCAACAAGAATTTGGTTCATAGCATTAGGTTGGGTGAGAGCTAGCTCCATTTCTTCTGCATTCTTATAGCCTTTAGGTTGAGGTAGAATATTCGAGTCAAACAGAAGGGCAAAAAGTATGCTGAAATTGTCATCAGCTACCATTGCTATGGCATCTTTAGTTACACTTCTAGTGAGTGGATTTTCAGGAGAGAATGCCAAAGTCCCCGTTTTTGCTGTAGTAAGATTGCCTCTGAATAAAAATGTTTTTCATTAACTATTTGTTCTTTAATTATTTGTATAAAAATCAATATTTTCAACCAACATTTACTTACAGATTTCGTCCACTAATATTAAAATAGGTTGGGAGAAAAGGTGGATAATTTATTTCAGGTTTTGATTTTGGATCCACTAGGCATCTTGTTAATATTAAAAACATGGAAAATATCACAGGTGATGCAATCTCGAAAATAGTTTGCCATTTGTGCCTTCTTTGTAGAAGAAAGTTCTTCCATATAAGAAGTTTTAATTTATCAAAGGCCGACATTGTGCCAGATGATGGTCATCTAAAATAAAAAAACAAAATGTCTTTGAGTTCCTCCCACTAACATTACACTTAAAAATATCTATGATAGAGAAATCATTTTTTTTTTTTCGTTTTTTGCCCAAAGCACAATTGAACACAACTATGCAGATATCAGTGGCAAAGGGTCAATACAAACTGATTCCCATCAGCTTACTTTAACAAATCCCACCTCCCACCGATCCACCATTCATTATTTCAAAGTACAAACAATTAATTTTTATGTTTTTTAATTTACTGACAAATTGCCTGCTCGCCAAGAAAACCACAAATCTCTCTGATTCCAAATCAGTATGAGAGAAAGTGGGGCATTACCCTCTGAGGAAACTAAGCTTGCATCACGCGCAGTGTTTTTTTTTGGAATGGCTTTCCTGGCCATTATTCCACCCCTCGCCACTGGCAGATATAGAAGTTACATAGACACACTATTTTGCATTTTAATATAACATGTATTTAAATACATATTTGTGAATGAATATTTTATAAAAATTTTACTCATTAACAACTTGATATTTCCTTTAACATTATACTGGACACTAAATGAGACACTAGAAGGTTTATATTAATCATGTATTTAAGTGTTTAGTGTACCGCTTAGTGGTAAATTTAAAGACATTCAAAGAGCTGATTTTACTAGATGAAATGCATCCAATGAATGCTTAAGTATTTTATAATATGTAAACTAAAATTTATAGTAAATTATTTGTATGTCCCTTACCTTTTTGGTTATTCCTTACTTAATTGGTATTCCAATTGGGTTAAATATGGGTAAATACTGGTTCACAGAATCACCCATTAAAGTAAACCATATTGTAGATAGTAATAATGTAATATTAAAGGTATTTAAAAGAAATTAATTCCTAGATGTATGTAATCGGTTTTCTTTAAAATATTCATTGACACCAAAATAAATTCCATAGAGCGAAATATTCGGACCTTCGACATGACAGAGTCTTTCCGTAATTATTTACGAACACCATCATTTCAGTTTAATTCATAATAGATTAATTCAATCGATCGTTGGTGTCTTTACTGTACTATTTATAGTGGCGATTTTATTAATTTCGTCGTAGCAATCACCGAGAATCAAACAAAAACCTTACCTGCGTATTACGTATCCATCATTTCTTCACAGATTTTATTTCACACACTCGAGCTAGCCGCTGTTAAGGCACAATTAAACACGATTTAATTAAATGAGAATCTATATGAAGGTCATATAAGAACTGAGAGCGAAACAAACCATTTTAGAGGAGCCGAACCTCCCATTGTGAGTGAGAAATTGGAGAATTGTCAGTGTCAACATCAAACGATTGACATTATCAGCAGTAATTGCCATGAAGGAAAATAAATAATAAAATTGAGTTGAACTGCGTGGATTCGACCGAATGATCAGGATCACGTATCAGTTTATTGTTCAAACAATATTACATTTTATTGGCTCAACTTTGGGTCTTGCTTGGTTTACAGTGACTTTAGTCGTTTTTATTTTTGCTTGTCTTCTAAGAGTCGCAGCGTGTTTAATAGCCCTTACACCTTCAAGAAACCTATACCTTTCCCAATAATCGGGCTATCAAATGCAAAACGTCCAGTCAAACAAAAAAATAATTACCTATAATTTTACTCTTCGGGCCTTTTGTTTTACGAAAAAATCGATGACCTTGTCATTAATCTGAGTATATGATCTGGGGGTACGGCAGTGCCCCAGTTATGTCAAGCAAAAAAGCGGCACGGCCGTACCATCCTTTGCTCGAAGCAGTTTATGCAATTTTCGACCCCCTATAACTTCGTAGTGGATAAAACTAGAAGCTTGAATTCAGTACCTAAATTTCAGTAAACAAGCAGGCATTGTATAAACACCAGTAGTCTATAACTAGTCAAAGTTTTGTCACTCACTGACCGATCATCAAAACTAACTTACTAACTAGTCAAAGTTTTGTCACTCACTGACCAATCATCAAAACTCTCTGGCAGACATAGAAGCTTCAAATTTAGAGTACAATTAGGGTTTAGTGTATAAATTAAGGAAAAACTTAAATATTTTGCAATTTCGGTCCAGTTTTCTAGATACACCAACTACATAAATAACTTTGTATAAATAATGTTGTCATATAAATATATAGGATTACAAAGTTATATTTGCAGTGAATGAATCAGTGTACCTGTATATGTATTATAATGGAATAATAGCTGTAGATAGGTACTAAAAGGTACCGCAGAGGAAAAAAGTGGGACTATTTACAAAAAGATATGAGATGCCATCAAAAACATAACTTGTAAAAAAAACAAGTCTCGCAACTCGGTTCTTTTACCGTAAAAAGTTGTGAGATCCATGTAGTACCAAGTCAGTTACGTATGCTATGGTACGGAGCCAGAGTGCATGGGTAACCGTCACCTCCTTCTGCGAAGGAGTGATAAACTGCCTCTCCCGCACGTAAGCCGAAGCGGCTTACATGCGGGAGAGGCAGTATATGCGCCCTCACGGCCCAAGCCGCCACAGGAGACGCCCTGGGCGTCGGGATTCCCAGGCTCATTCCCGGCCACCGTAGGCGCAGGCTTGTGGACGGCGAGTAATGGGTAGCTCGCTGTCCGGTAAGGACCAAGCCCGGGTCGACGGCGCGTTGTTTTCCACGCGCGCCTCAAAGAGATGTCAGCACCAACTGATGGGGCCCGCAAGGGCCGATGCCTGCCAGGGGTGCGGGTTGTTCGAAAGAGATACCACGGCCCCTGGCACACAGGCAACTGAAGGAACACGGGTGGGTTTTAGTCAGTAAAAGTCTGACACGTCCTTCGGCTCCACCCAGAGTGGGAGAAGTTATTTGACGTCTTCGCTCGCGTGACATGTGACTTTCCCGCAATAAAATTATCCTATGTGTTATTTCAATGAACAAGCTACCTTCGTACAAAGTTCTTCATAATCTGGTAAGTTGTTTTTGCTTGAAAGAGAAACAAAAATGCATCCCTTTACCCTCGGAAACTTTGGCGCTTATAATATTCGTAAGATGACGACTAGAGGGGCGCTGATGAGGTGCTAACCTAAGGCGCTGCAGACATTTAATCCGCCTTTGCATGCAAGCCTAGACAAAACACATTTTTGTTAGCGTTTACGCCAAACGCTATGCAAAAATGTATGGGAATGACATTACCTGCGGAAAGGACACGACGTAATCTTTCCGCAGGTAATGTCATTCCCGTAGATTTTGGCGTAGCGTTTGGCGTGAACGCTAACAGAAATGTGTTTTGTCTCGGCCTGCTGTGTGCTTATCTAGCATAAGGTAAAAATTCAGTTTAATTTTGAAATTGAAAAGAGGGATTTATCATAAGTTTAGGGCTAACCTATTACCACTGATCAAAGTTATCCTAGACAACGGGCTGCTGGAAAATTGCTGGTGGAAAAATCCAAAATGCTAGATGTCCAGCAGCAGCAGCCATACTTTGAACCACTAGACTAGCAAGATCAATATTGACTAATGTTTTAGCCTCTGCCTTACTGTGAGAAAATTCATCAAATGAATTCAAATGTATGGTGCACTTTTAGTTATTTTAGTTTATGAAATCACTATCTGTCATAGACAATTTAGGCAAGAAATAATTAAAATGGCGCTTACGTCAGTGACATATCAATGTTTTCTATTGGATTTTTTTTGTTAAAAATAAGTTTTAAATGTAAAATTGCAACGATTGTTTCTTTAATATGTCTACCAATAATTTATCTTCGGTTTTAAAATCTTGTTCAGAGAGTGAGTTGATTAATGAAGTGTCCGATAGCAGTATGACACAGAAGCAAGTGGAAGGATCCCGATTAAAACGTACATTTACCCTGCCTCGCAATCCCTTTGGTACTATAAAGCCTGGATCCAGTAAGAATAAGACTAACGAGAACGAAAGCAAACCAGCAAGTGCTAGCTCCACACTTGTAGAGACTTCGAAAGACGAGAACGGTATAGAAAGGAAGTTGTTTAGAAGGCCATCATGGAAAAGATTCCTAAACAAGATAGCGCAACATATGAGCACCGTTCACGTATCAGGCGTAAGTATTATATGATTAGTCTCTACTATATTAAAACATATATTCTCCCTTGCATTCCCTTGTGCGTTAAAGGAGACACTTCAAAATGTACCCAGCTCTGATTTGTATTTCAGATAGCAGAGTAAGAAGAGTAATAATGTAATATATTATCACTTTTGCTTTATTAGGTGGTCATGATGATTATCCCGAAAAACCAAATTTTTGGATCAAAATATATGTAATCATCTATGGTAATGGTATATTCGCATACAAGTATGCAAGTATACAAGCATACAAGTATTACAAAATCTTGAAAGAAATTAACTATAATAAAACAGGTTTCATGCACAGCAGTCTGGATTTGTATTTGGAGAAAATATGGAATCAAATGTACCAATTGTGAAAACAATTTTATTGGTCCTTTTCCTAAAGTCCAAAATGGCAGCTTTATGGATGAAACGGATGGCATATCCCATTATTTTCAATAAAAAAATGTGTATTTTAACAATTTATGTATTGTAAATAGCACTTACTGAATTCAACAACATAACAGTTTCACTAAAATGATTAAACGCCCACGAGCTTCCCTTACCAAACAAAAAAATTTTAGCTATCAGATAAAGCGATGGGAATGGTCTAGAAAATTATGATTATTTTGACTCTAACATTTTAGGTCCAAATTGTTACATACAAACAAAGAACAAACATTTACTCTCATTGTTTTGTGCTGAATCAGACAGCAGCTGGAAGGTTTTTTTTTTGTGGTTAAGTGATGAGTTACATTTAATACCTAATAGCATAATTATACTCTGCTAAATATTTATGTGATATCGTCAATAAGCATTATGACAAATAATTACTGTAAAGTTATGCCCACTATACAAATTTTTATGGTATTCCTAGTGGTACGATTCTTTGAGGCATGACTATAGTTGTAAATAAACCATTTTAACCCCAAATAGTAGTTTAAACCCGTTTTAAATTAATTTATAACAGTTTAAAACTATAGGTAGTACATGATTAGGTTTTTACTCAGCCACTACATATTTTTAATTTTTATTGCCCTTTAAATATCCTCAATCAGGGAGTAGGTGTGGTCTAGATCACTTTGTGTGGAGACTCAGTGCGTTCTATTATAAAAAAGGATTCTAAACCATTATTAACTAAATTAATTAAAACTACAAAAAACATCTTTAAACCAACATTAATGAAACAATTCAAAACCACACTTAGCCGTTAAGTGTGGTTTTAAATCGATTTAAACTAAACTTGGTTAAAAAAAAAAATCCATTGTGCATCAGTAAGCTGACTGAAAATTAAAATGACCTTTTCTTGTAGGTAAAGTCTGCACCAGTACTAATGAATGGTGAGCGTGTTCCATGCAGTGGGGATCCTCCATGGCCACCCGGTTCAACCCCTGCAGCCACAGGAATAAAAAACCATGGCAACACTTGCTATATGAATGCCGTTCTACAGTGTCTCTCACATACTGATGTTATTTCTGAATATTTTGTTTTGGACCATTACAAAGTAAGTACTTATCCCTAGTTTTCAGAAAGATGTTTTGAAAAAAAATATTGTTGTTTATTTTGCAGCAGTTAAATTGATTTCTGTTATTATCATTTGTAATAAATAATAACAATATCAGCATCTTACTGATAATTATTCTGTTTCAGGTGGATCTGCAAAAGAGGAATAAAATAAATTCTAAGAAGTATGGTACACGTGGAGAAGTGACTGAACAATTGGCAGCAATTCTAAAAGCTCTCTGGGCTTGTCATTATACTCCTGACATGAGTACTGCTTTCAAGGTTATAAAAAGCTCTATTCATAGGAAGCTACGTTTATGATATTTGAATATAATACTTCAACCAAAGCATTTCAATGAAATACTCAATGTATATAATGTTCCAAAATAGTATTTCTTAGTATTCGTTTGACGCTGAACTATAATATAATTCAATCTCAAACTTGTTTGCCTTAATGACTATCTTGATTTAGATTTGGCTAAAAATTTTACTAAGTTGTTCATGTATGGTATGATTGAAGGTTTTATGAAAACCGAGTTATCATTCATTCTGTCTTCTCTAAATTCATCTAAAAACAGAAATCTAGTGCCAATGATAAATTATCACTATACATACAAATTAATAAAATTTAAGTTTTTCTTTGTAATGTCAAAATAACAGCTTTTTACTAAATGCATGTGAAACTTACGGTATTTAGAAAGGTTTTTAAAATTTTTGTCTGTTTTTCTGCTTGTCTTTTATTCCATATTTAAATTATATCATATTTAAATTATAGATATGGATGATACTTTTTATCAACATACCACGAGGGTGAAGCTGCGGGCGGAAGCTAGGAATATAATAAATTTAATTGTGTATTCTATTTGTAGGGTGCAGTCGAAAGGCATGGTACACAATATAGAGGGAATAGTCAACATGATGCACAAGAATTTTTATTTTGGCTACTAGATAAAGTGCATGAAGATTTGAATACAGCTACTAAGAAAAAATATAAAACAATTAAGGTGAGCTGCAGTTCATATCAACTTGACCTAAAAATATTTAATAAACCTATCCTCACTGTTTTGCTATTTATGTATCTTATTACAGAATACATGTGGTAAGCCTGATGAAGTAGTTGCAGCTGAAACATTAGCCAATCATGCCAGGAGAAACAGTTCATTTGTACAGGCTGTATTTCAAGCTCAATACAGGTGCAGAAATGTTATTATCACTATTTCATACTTATGTTCTACCTAATGCTTGGTAAAACATACAACCATTTGCATCACACGCTTGTTTCAACCATCCTCCTTTCCATTTCCTTAGTGTTGAATCACTGACATTATTGTACTGCAAATCATCCTGCAATTTATATTACAGGTCAGCATTGACATGTGCAAAATGTGAGCGCACATCATGTACATTTGACCCGTTTCACTGTGTGAGTGTGCAGCTACCTTCACGACTGGCCACTACCCAGCCCTCACCGCTACCTGTTAATGTAAGTCTTGAGTAGCATACTGTAAATACTTTATAGTCAATCTGTAAGAACTAAGATATCTGTATGCAACAGCAGTAGTTGCAGTCACGGTTCAAGTATGTCAACGACTCTTGTGATTGGGGTCAGTTGTCATACTGTCTCAGTAGAGTAGCTTACGACTACGTTCACGTGTTATTTGATACGAAATTGATGTATAGTTTGTAATCGCACATTAGTTAAAATCGTATCATTTACACATATTTTTGAGTCATCTATTTTGGGTATAGACTTATTGAGATTAAAATGTTATGTAAAAATATTAGTTCTAATTTCGCAATAGCTATAACCAGTTTTTGATACAGTATGAAGCACCCGCCTATATAAATATGCACATGCAGAAGATCGGTTATCATGATGCGACATGCAACCCAAGCCTATACTAAACATTTACTATATATTTATATATAACATTTTACTGTCATGAATTTCTGCAAAACAACGCCTGATTTCCATCCCACACGACAATTTATCTCATATAACAACATGAGATGATAATGAAAACATGAAAACGATAACTAAATGTTAAATGATTAATAATGATGTTTCTATATATATACAATATAAAAAGCAAGTGTCCCTACTGACACATCATCGCCCAGCGAAACCGCTTTAGGTAGAAATTCTAAATTAAGAACATTAGTTTCCTTTTGTGATGTAGACTTCTACTATGAATGGATTTTTGAAACTTCAACCCCTAAAGGGTGAAAGTGAGAATCCAGTGTGTATGAAAAATCTTAGTCTTTTGGTTTAGAAACTTGAAACATAGCTCAAATACTTATGGGTGTAAATGATTAAGATCGTAATTATTTTATAATTATATTTTAATTTTAAACTACCTTTTAAAAGGAAAACACGAAATCCACGCGGACACAGCCGCGAGCAAAGAGCTAGTCTATGAAAAAATAAATTGTATTTCAGGTTGTGTACGTGAACCAGCAGCCTCGGCAAGTGCGGATCGGTGTAGAACTGAC
Source organism: Polymixis lichenea (assembly GCA_949091785.1). Taxonomy (NCBI): domain Eukaryota; kingdom Metazoa; phylum Arthropoda; class Insecta; order Lepidoptera; family Noctuidae; genus Polymixis; species Polymixis lichenea. The sequence continues at coordinate 13,849,376 of OX420936.1, forward strand.
GCCGAACGAGACCATGGAAGAACTGCGAACTACGCTACACGACGACACGGGAATAGATAGGGATCACATCATTATGGCGGAAATCAATGAAATGGGTAAATTAAATGATCGTGCGATGGTTTAGGTACCCATTGATTGTATTCGGTTAACAGTCTTGATAACTGTACAATGAGCCATATGATATAATACAGAAAAATATTGTATCGAAAGCAAAATCAGCGTTGAATGACTTATTCAGCGATAATCACCGCTTTCCTATGGTATTTAAGACTTTTCTTCTACGTAATCAGGTTGGTGCAACGCCCGACCGGGGTGGGAGGCGGCCGGCATTGACTTCGGCGCTCTATATTGTATGGAAGCACCACCCTTACTACAGACGCCCACTACTCCCTACCTCCTAATTTTGTGGGTCAATTTGCTGGAAGGAGAGAGATTTGGTGAATATTATTTAATAGTATAATATATTTCCTTTTTGTACCTTTTCATAATTTTTTTATTGGAGAGCGGGATCTCATAGCTCAGGTATATCTTTTACTTAAAAGGTGATCCCATTGTAAGATTAAATGTAAAAGTTGTATATGTTTCTGAAATATACCCGTTTTTATTTTTATAGTTAGTAGTTTTAGTATTACGGCCGAAATGTACAATAAAGTAACGGTTTTTCTTAAGTAACCAAACATTCTTCCCGTCTTGGACCAATAAGAGAGATAAAATTACAGTGAAATGGTTTGAAAAAATTATCTATGCTGGATTTATAGAAAAATATACGTAAAATCTTTACTTATTATAAATTGTTTTGATAAAAACATCATATTTTTCTTTTTTTCTATTTATTTATATTTCTCATAGGATCTCCTTACGCTATGCAAGTACCTCGTGAGATCTCATACGAAGACTTGCAGAAGCTGATGTTGAAGGAGATGTGCCAAGTGGTGGCCGAGCGAGTGCTGGAGAATGCGCAGGGCGCAGATATCTTCCGCGCTAGGATCGCTGAGGCACACCGACCTAGAGACCCGGCGTATTTGCAGCCAGAGGTAAAGTGTTATATTTTTGTAGAGGTGGACAGAATAATACTGGTTGTACAAAAATAAACAACCCTGGGCAAAGTTGTATGGACAAGAGGTGTTTGAACTAATAGACAAATATTTTAAAAGTACGCAGTAAACAGTCACTTTTGTTATCACGTCATCAATATCTGTCAATCCCACGATATGTTTAAAAAGGTGGGCCTCGAAACCTTATATCAGCCATAATGTTAGCCATTATTTGCATAAATCTATCCACGCCTTTTAGGCAACTACAACTACAATTTAATCCACAGCTCCCGCATCCGTTGTTTTCTCTGGACGTGGAGCAGGCGTTGTGTGCACACGATAAGCATCCTCATCTACGACTCGAACTTCTCTGGGATGCCGCGCATAGGGACAGGTAAATATTGTCTAATGTTATAAATGTGTTGTAAATCCTACTTCTTACTAATATTAGAAATGTAAAAATTTGTATGTTTAGATGCTTGTTACCAGTGGCGAAAGCACTATATAACACGATTCCTACCGGTTTTCCATCGGGGATTCGCATCGGCAACTCTATCGCTATAAAAAATGGCATATCAATAATGGCTCCTATTGTCAAAAAATATAGTTACACTACGGGTATTTATTTCACCATAACATTCAAACAACAAAAACGGTTATTTTTAGCTTTGTATTACAACTAACAAAAAAAAAAAAAATCTAAATGAACTCGGTGCCAAAACGTCATAATTGGGAACTAAAAATTCATACAACAGCGGTCCCGTAATGATGTCGTGTAGCACCGCTTGATATGGACGAGAGTAAGCCGCTGTACAACGGGTTATGACAGAGACAAAAATAGAAAAATGCGTCAGCGGGTACGAGATGGCGGAATATTGCACATTTTTTTTTTTTTTTTGTTTGTGTGTGGGAAATCATCAAATGACTTCTCCCGCTCTGGTTGGAGCAGGAGGGCGTGTCAGACTTTTACTGACTAAAACCCACCCATGTTCCTTCAGCTGCCCGTATGCCAGGGGCCGCGGTATCTCTTTCGAACAACCCGCACCCCTAGCAGGCATCGGCCCTTGCGAGCCCCACCAGCTGCTGCTGACGTCCTCCTGCGACGGGTCAGTACAGTGGCCCCGCCGCCAACCACTTTTCGGCCGCAGGGGATAGGGAGAGCGGCCAACGCTATACCGACACTCCTCCTCCCCTGCGGCCCCACCGCGTCCGCCATCAAACGGTGGCGGCCCCGTCCAGGCTACGGAAGGGAAGAGCGCTACTCAGAAGTACCGGCACTCCTCCTCCGCCGCAGCCTGTAACCCTCAGCCGCGATGCCTCCCATTCGACATCGCGGCCCGCCTCAGTTGCGATGCACCTCACCGCAACCTACTTTTTGGCCGCTACGTCGTCGGCTTGGAGGCACAAGCCCTGACGAGCGGCCCCACCTTGGGGTTCCTCTTCGCTTCACCGTGGGAGGGTGACCACGGTTACTGAGCCCCCCCGCAACGACAATGCGGGAACCCCACTGGGGGGGATATTGCACATTGTATTTGGTTTTCAGCTGTTGAATTTTATTGTATTTTTTTTTTTAATTCCTATATTAATTTTAGAATGATAGTAAGTTTTCTTTATTGATAAGTCAGTAAGTTAAAGCCGACCTCACTTCGGCTTCTCTTTTAGAAAAATTGACACCTCGCCGCTGCTTGTTACTCAATCACTCCAAAATGGCTGAATGGATTTGGATGAACTTTGGCACAGAAATAGATTATAACCTGGATTAACACATAGGATTTTTATCCCGGCAGTACGTTCCCGTGGGATAATTTTCAATAACACGCGGGCGAAGCCGCTGTCAAAAGCTAGTAACAAATAAATTTAATTTATTGTCTACGGGCAAAAGACCGTCTAAAGCTTCTCCGAGCGTAAGTTACGCCTAGTTTTGCTTTTATGCGAACTATTATTTATTATTATAATGGATAAGTTTTTATGCAGTGCACAAACTGTAACTATGAATTCAGCATATCATTCTAGACCCCCCCCCGCGTAGTAATTTTTTGTCGTTTATACAAAAAGAAATCAGCTGTTTCATAGAAAAGTGCAATACCTACGCGGTCAAAATGTATGGAACAGCTGATTTTTAGGGGGTCTAGAATGATATGTTGAATTCATGACAGTTTGCGCACTGGATAAAAACTTACCCTGTATACTGCAGGTATTATTATTTCTGCTTAAGTTGTACGTTGCATTCAATGGGAAGTCGATTTATCGCAAAAACGATTTAGTAGCGCCATATCCTGAGTCCCGATATACACTCAGTGATCACGTAGCCTTGACCTTCCCGCAGATAGACTAGAACGACGTGCAACCTAATTGCGCATGAATGTCCTGATTTAAATACTTCATGCATTATGCGGCCGTAATTTGACCGATATATTACTACTAGGCACTGTGTGTTGCGTACATAGGTTGTGTTTTATAGGGTTAGATTGGAAGCAAACCCTTACCTTGATGGGATAATTAGAATGAGTACGTGACGCTATGCATGTATGCACCGTTTGGTTGGCGTCAAAGCTCACGGTGACCCTACGCTCAGTTCGAGGACTACTTAATAGTCAATCAGTTATTGCTTTCCACAATGTGGTGCATGAAAGGAGCCTCCCTGAGTGACGTTCCCTCCGACCTTCTGTCACAGATAACCAGATGTATCAGTCCATACAAAATTTCGAGTACAACCTTCGGGTCGCTAGACGCTGCGAACGAAACTGTACCTAATGAAAAAATATAAGTTTTTATCTCTTCTCATGCTGGATCTACATCCATCAACTGCACATAATACACCAGAAACAGCCATATTATAAGAATTTAAAACTAAGTACGTCAGGTCGATCAAAATAATTATGCGTGCGTACACGCCTCGCGGCTGTCGGCAACCCACTGAGAAATAGAGGTGTGTAACTCTTTACGGACCCGACTCACTGATCCGGATCATTGAAGTGATTTAAAAGATTGGTTCAGTAACAACGTTTCAAACGCATAATTTAGATCTGAAACATGACTTTGCTCTATGCCTCTATAGAAGTCAGAAAGAGATACCAAATGAGATGTGTATCACTCATACTCTCACAGATTTTCGTTGTCGTTATCCATGCACGTAAAAATGACAACGAAGGCGCTTACGTATCAAATACCATACGGTCGTTTTTTGTACACTTATATCCAGTAGTAAACGCCCGCGATGCAACGTTATGTATACGTAACATTCTGTATTTTTATCTTTTGAGCCGATGGTCCAAATGAGTGTAATAAAACATATCAGTGTTTCGGATCATTACAGTGATCGATATGCAAATGTTCCAATCGCAAAAATGCTACACTTTGCCCACCTCTACTGAGAAATGGGCCGCGTGCGCCCGCGGCGGCCGGTAGGTAGTTAGCGTGCGTAAGTACATGGAGTGATTTATCTGGTAATCTGTGCTTCTGTTACGTCCGGCGCATTCTGGACAATCGACTTCTGTCGATAGGAGCCATCCTTCAACACAATTTCAAATATAAATCCTAATCGGCCTTTTTCAGGGCCAAACAGTCCACTGACTAAACCGGCCTTGCGTGTAATCTCGATATGTGCTGTGGTAACTTAAAATGAAATCGTTATGGACCTGTCAGGCACAGCAAAATAGTAAAAGAGAATAAGCTTTAAAACTAATTTCTTTTCCCGTTTCTGACTTTTGTAGCGGCCTGTCTATCCATCATAAAAACGTGTGTATCTGTGGGTCTATAGCATCGTAGCTCCCAAACAGCTGAACCGATTTTTTTTAAATATTTGCTTTGGTCACTAAATCAAGTAAAGGGCGGTAATAGAAAGTGTTCTTAGCTATGATTCAAGAAAATCTGTTCAGTCGTTTAAGGGGAACCTAGTCGCGGACTCGAACTCAATGATGAGCCTGGCTAAAAAGCACGCTGTCTCACCAGGCATCGTGTCCGATAGAGGTAGTATGAGTGATGAGCAGTTAGAAGCTAGTCTACACGTACAACATTATTGAGTGAGATGCAGGATCATTTATAGTACAACAGGCGCGTAAAAAATTAAGAACAGTTTTTCGGAAGATCGGGTTTTATGAAAAAACCACTGAATAAATCAATGACCAATAAAGTTTATTGTACTTTTCTATATTTGAGCTTTGTCGGTATCGACTTGGTTTTTCAGATTTCACACTTCTTTTATTACTTAAACACGCCCAAAGTCAGGTTAAATTAGCGAGAAAAACGAATCTTTGTTGGCTCCTAACATTTTAATGGCTTTTTATTTTAGTATTCTGTTTCCGTATAGAGAATATTAATAATGAGACAAAACCATACCGTGTTTAATTTTTGATGTACATTGTCGAACAGTGGAGTAATGACAAAAATGTGGACTAGATTCACCTTAAAGATTATCAGCTCTTTTCTATTTGATGAAGGGGACTAACAGAAATAACATCCTTCAATGGGCTCTATCCCTCATCCCATTGTTATAGTTGTTGGTTCTCCTGGACTTATACGAATAAATATTGTTGGTGTTCCCAGTATAATCCGCTCCCCGAGCGAAGCGTGCGAGGTGCACGTGTCGGCGGCGCGCTCGGCGGCGCCGCTGACCCTGCACGCATGCCTGGCGCACTACACGCGCGCCGAGCGTCTGGCGCAGGAGGACGCCTGGAGGTAACTAACTATAATCCGCTCCACGAGAAGGCGTGCGAGGTGCACGTGTCGGCGGTGCTCTCGGCGGCGCCGCTGATGCTGCACGCATGCCTGGCGCACTACACGCGCGCCGAGCGTCTGGCGCAGGAGGACGCCTGGTTATAGTCGCCACGGTACAGGTCTAGCTAGGTACTAAGGACCTCCTAGATAAGTTTTTCCCTAAAACCAACATTAATTTTTACACAAAAAAATTAGTTTTGCTTTCTGAACTTGTCAACTGCCACATTTCCGTGCGACACAAACGCAGCAAAATAGGCTACACGCTGAGGTCGAATTGAGGGCAGATCGGTGAAATCTCGCGGGAATGAGATAGAATCATAATCAAATCTGTGCGTTAGAACAGGCAGTTTCGCTTCCGTTTCGTTTGTCCTACTACGGACAAGTCATGTCGCAACTGCTGCGGTTTCGCCCCTATAATTTGGCGGTGGAGATGTGATACCCGCTTCAATCATTGTTTGTTCGATATAATAGGGTGGGTAATTTATTCTAAATGAGAAAAAATAAAAAAAACATATTATTGCGATAAAAAGCAGTCGGGTCACGAGGTGGCCACCTCGTAACGCAAATCGCTCGTGGCCGAGCTCGAGCTCACTGAAAGAAACCTAATTAATCGTGTACTCATTTACGATTCTCTATTGAAACACCATTTTGTAAAACTGATGCTAAAAAGTGGACCTACAAGAATGTGCGAAAAAGATCATAGTGTTACGCACGGAAGTGAGAAAACCAGTGGAACTGCAATACAACAAAATTACTATAGGAACCGTTGTCGCCAAACTCACACAAATAAACCTTTAATCATATAATGCACTACAAATAAACAATTCGTTTGATTTGTCGTTTTACTTTTTAGTCAAAACTAGCATAAGCCACAGATCCTACGTCTGGAAATAAACCTCCATGCTCTAAAGATAGGATTTATTTTGCTTTAGCTCAGAAAGTATTTACAACGTTTTGTAATTTATAGTCAAACTAGATTCGATTGCCGAGTAAATTCCGCTACTCGACCATAGATGGCAGTATTGTCAGTGGTCGCAATTTTATACTTAATTGTGTTAACCATAAGGTTGACATTCGCGTCATAGGTCGATATCTAGTGCTATTTGACCAAGGTCGCACCAGTGCAGCATACATTGAATTTTGAATTATATTATCGATATCGATAGATACTTTTTCGAATTAAACAAAAAATCGGGTAAGTCTTGTTGAGAGTTTATTAATAAAACTGTAGGCAGAATGACGTAGTACTTATTATTTAAATTAAATAATTATAATAGTTACGTTATTATGTAAAAGTTTGGCTACATTTTTGCTGCAAAGCATTTATGCAACCTAATACACTTCTTAAAATAGATTTCGTGTATGAATGTTAAGTAACCTATATTTGTATTGTAATGTTATTTTGTAATAAATATTAAATTACTAATTTTCCTTTATCGATATCCATCGATAAAACCAACATACAAACCGACTACATCACTAATTGAGTAGCGAAGTACTTTCTAGAACGAAATAGTGAATACAATAAATCCAAAATAAACTTTAATTTAATTGTATAAGGTCGATTTTAACTAGACGTTAGATTAAATTTTAGGTAAATTGAAATTAACTAAGATTTTATTAGAAAACAAATAAAACCGTACTTATCGATGGTACGAAACACGTCCATTTTTAAGATTTATTCTCCTACTATCATTTTTCTACTCCTAAATGGAACAATACGGCATAGCTACGGAAAAATAATTTTGTCGCGAGACTAGCAACTCGACGCGATGTTAGAACACGACTGGGACCAATTAAGCGTAACAACGCTTATTTGTGGCACGCGTGCCACGCGTACTTTGCATTTCCACCTGTTTTTTCTCTTCCTTGGTGTTACGAGCTTGGGGTTCCTGACGATTAAAAACTGCCAATATAAATGACCAAAAATGATACTTTAATTAAACAACCTAATAACACACTAATTACAAAACACAATTGCACTACTGATCACTGAAGTCGCAATTGAAGATCGCTTTCGATGTTCTCGCATGTACCGCTTCTCCAATACTCGTCGCGTCGCCATCCGTTCCGGCCTTTTATAGAGCCCTTGAATAGTTCCAGAACCTTCTACTGTAGAAGCATCTAGAATGTTCGAGTACATACCGGCCCCGACTGAACACATGTCGATAGTTCTAGAAAGTTCTAGCATCGAAATTTCTAGAAAGATCTTGACTCTATTAATTCTGCTACTCGATACTAGATGGCACTAGTGGTAACGAATGTTACCATGTACCAGACATTAATTGTGGCGCGCAACAATAGTCAATAGAGCTGTCAATGAGCTTTTACTACCCAGCAAAAGCATTGTTTCGGATCTCTACTGCCAACAGCTGATGACACTCAAGCAAGAAATTGAGAAAAAAACGGCCGGAATTGGTTATCAGTGAGGGTGTTGTCTTTCATCATGATAACGCCGGAACACACACATGTTTAGCCACTCAGCAAAAATTGAGAGAGCTTGGTTGGGAGGTGTTAATGCATCCACCATATAGCCCTAACCTTGCACCCTCAATTTTCAGTTTTCCATCTGTTTCGGTCTCTTCGGTATTCTTTAGGTAGTGTTAGGTTTACATCAAGAGAGGACTGTCAATACTACTAGTCGCAGTTTTTTGATCAGAAGTCGCACAATTTTTACAGCAATCAGATTATGTCACTACCTATAAAATAGCAACAAGTCATCGAACAAAATCGCGCATTTATGTTATAATCCAATGAAAATTAACTATGAAAAATATTGTCTTAAATTTATATCTAATAACGAAAGAACTTTTTCCCCGACCTAATATAAGGTCGCGAAATAGGCTTAATATTATTTTGTAGTCATACCACCTTTTTACATATGGTTAATAGTGATTAACATGCTTTTGTTTTTCTCTAGATGTCCGCAGTGTCAGCGATATATGCCTGTGGTGAAGACCCTTGGTCTGTGGTCTCTTCCTGATATTTTAGTAATACATTTAAAACGGTTTCGACAGTGAGTATTATTTAAATTACCTTAATTATGTATTTCGTTACTGGATTATTTTTAAAAACTTTACATTTTCAGGCAAGCAAAAGGTCGTACGAGCACAAAGCTAACAGCAATGGTAGAGTTTCCTTTGAACGATTTTGATATGACGCCGCATCTTGTTAGAAGGAACGTACAAATGGCAGAGTCGCCCGGTCACTCGCGTTCGCCGCGACGCCGACAGTCCAAGACGGCCGCGAGCACCCCGCACGAGAACATGTACGACCTCTACGCCATCTGTTACCACCACGGTGACGATCTGGAGACTGGGCATTACACGGCAGCTTGTAAAAATCCATATGACGGACATTGGTATAAATTCGATGATTCTAAAGTTACACCAGTCGATGATGAAAATGCATACAGTGAATTAGTTAATAATACTGCTTATATGCTTTTTTATAAGCGCAAAAAACCAATTGTTACACATTCATGTTCCTCTGACGACCACAACGGCCATTGGGCGTTGCGTATGCCTAAATACGTGAAACGAACGACCGAAACTGTAAACGAACTAACTGAGGTTAAAGAAGAGAGCGTCATTGAAGAAGATAAAATTGAGCCGCCTGCTAACGAGCCGGATTCAGAATCAGATATCACAGCTCTGACGCACAGCCCCTCACTGTCCCGAAGTGTTGCCAGTCTTCCCGACGATAGCATTAGTGAAGTGACGTCTCCAGTAAAGCACACAGTGTGTGTGACCGTTATACATAACACGACTTCCGTGGTGCAGTCGCCGACGCTTCAGCGACCACTGATAGTCGAAGTAAACGGGAATAGTCCTACTGACGACACAAGCGAACACGAAAATGAAACGAGCGTGTCTCTCGAGCCGTACATCCACAAAGACGTCCACGTGAATCCTAAGATGACTCCCGTGGACACGCGCCGGCCGCGCTCCGTGGACTACCCCACTCGCTCCACCGGCGCCACGCCCACGACCCGGGACACAAACAGGAACTATGAGAGTTCTCCATTAGTAGCTAGTATAAACGAAGTCGAATATCATCCCACCACCGAAGATTTAATGTTGTCAATGTTCCAGGAGTCAAAGTTCATTGTTCCTAGGCATACCAATCATGTCACAGGGGAATCTCATAGGACAGGTTAGTAATTCATAGACTCACATTGCCATGTTGTAGATGTGTTTTATAATGATTTGCTTGTTTGTAGTGGCTATGACCTATGACATTTTACATTTTTATATTATCAAGGACATCAGCGTACTGAATGCATTAATGATTATGTACATATTCCATGTATCTATAAAACTACATCATATTTACAGGAGAGAAGTCTGCTGTTTGGAAAACTCGAATATCCACATGAGAGCAACAGATGAGGTCTGAAGAATACCATACTTTACACACTTGTTCTTTATTTACTTTCTATTCAAACTTAGATCTGAGGATTTCGTGTAGCTGACAGTTAATTTGCGCATAAGTAACATTTGCGTTTTTTTTATAGGGCAATATTATAGCAGAGGCTTTTAACATAGTGTCTGTAGTTAATTTATTTCCTCGCATCCTCGAGTTCATTCATGCTCATTTTAACTTTATGATTCATATTCTATAAAAGCCAACACGCGAACGACTTACACTAATATTAAGGTTATATCCCGAAGTGAGCGAACGTCGCAGTAATGCTGACAGACATTATAATAAATCTATTTTATCATTATCGATATTAATAAAAGCATAATTGGAGGCAAAACTGATTATTTAGATGTACTTCAAAAAAAATATAAGTACTTAGGTACTTATGTTAGTTTCACTGCCATTGGTCTTATTTTTTTATTACATATGGCAATTATTCTGTAAATAACATAGACGCACTACTTGCTTCATAAGTACGGTAACGTAGCGTAGCGGCACTGTTCGGTAAACTGCACTCTACATCGGGATATTATCTTTATCAGCCCTTTCAGACATATTTTATGAGGTAATGAGGCCTTTCAGATTTCCTTTAATATTTAAGTCAGAGATTATTGTCAATTCTAAACTCATAGTCAACAAAATATTTGTTGAACAAATAGGACCAATCATGCCCTCTTACATTTAGATATTTGTTTCATTTTGTACCGTATTCATCATGTACCTACCTATATTATCTAACGTACCATCTGTAAATAAAAACTAATAACTAGCTAGAGGGCGTTATAAGTAATCACATTTGTGCCTTGGCCCTAGAGATGTTGTGATTTTAAAATTGAACATAAATAAAATACATTTTGCTGTGTACACTGTGACTAAAGTTTAATATTTGTACAGCTATTACGATATACATATGTGTAAGTAAAATATTACATGTATAAGTAAAACTGATAACTGATAACGTATGCGACGAGATTTATGTTGGATAGTTGTCTAGCATGATTTATAATAATGCCACTTGGGAGGAGTATGTGGCATCATTGTGATTTATTAAATATTTTCTATTCACAAATATTGTACATATAACGTGGGATTTATGTATGTTTTAGACGTGATTTGCTATTATTTACCTAAACTGATATTTGAATTTGGATTAAAATGATTTTTTGTAAATATAAAAAATATATGATTCTTTTCGTAAATGCACATAATTTAGATTTTGTTATGCATTTTACCGTGATGATTCTTGATTAATTTATTTTATTGAAATTGATTTTTATTAAAAGACATTTTTTTGTTATATTACCACAATCAATGAGACAGATACCGCATTACGCAGCAGCTATCTTCCGTCTAGTGCGTTATCTGTGTTAGCCTGTACTGTAACGTGGCCTAAACAATGTACCTGTGATCCGTTTACTTTATCAGGAAACAAAACTTATTATGAGACAGTTTAGTGACATTTCTAGCATTGATTAGAATAATAAAGATTACAAGTCAACCTGTATAAAAAAGTCTTACGATATTTTTGTAACTGATTATTACTTATTTCTATAATGTTTTATAGTATGATTTTTCAGCGGTTTTTAAATAGGTCAACAAAACGAAGGTCAATCTTTAATGTGATAGATAATTGGTTCAATGCTGAAATGTTTCTGGATAAATGCCGTAGTGCTTAATTTAAAAGATTATGCTGATTTTGTTGAAGTGGAAAGTTCATTATGTTATTAATTATACCTAAGTATAAATGTCTGGCTCTCAACTTTGATCGCAGATTTATTTATTTATAAGTCTTCGGAGGTACCGACCCGTGAAATATGTGTTAAATGATGCGTTCACAGTAACGAGGAAATACAATTTTAAATTATACATAGTTCATATTTTTCTTAAAACCAATGCTTTTACGAAGAAAAAAATCATGTGTTATACGAAAAGTTATTCGTAAAAGCATCCTTGATGGATTAGAAAACAGCTTTTTTTCAGCTAACAGATTTTGAATTATACATTGCTTTGTTAAAAATATTTTGAATGTTATGTGTCGCATGGGTCGCACCTCCGAATATTTGTATTATGTTCGTTGTTTTAATTTAAAGATGTTTATTTTAATTCCACCATGTTATGTTAAAATATAACCGTTATGTCCACAGTTGAACAGTTTTATTTATCCCTCTACAAACCATGTGTTAAGATTAGGCATAAGCTTCAAGAAGACAATTATAAAGTTTCCTGTTTGACCATCCTAATGTAGGTACTTATTTACTTACTCAACTCATCAATTGTTAGGTATACAGCATTTAGCAGAATGTCGGGTAAAAAATCGGCCGTCCCATATTTTTGGGTCGAGAACGTATTGAAACTACAATTTATGGGAATGGGACAGTTGATTTTTTTTTAACAATTACCGTTTTCGTCCCATAGAGAAAGTGGTTTAGTTTGATGGTCTGTACCCACATCCTTATACATCACCACACCTTTCTGATGATGCTGTATAATTAAAGTAAGCGAGAGAATCACTAGAAGGGCCAACAAAGCCCCTTCCATAATGATTTTTGTTTACAGAAGTAGACCACCTTGCCAACACTAACAAGGATTTACATCAACACCTTGTTTGATCACTGACACAGCATAACTTAAACCGAGACCCGTCTAATAGCAGATAACAGTATCGAAAGGTGCCTACCTTGAACTAACTTGATAAATTGTTACTCTGTACATGTAATATGCTGCACAGCCAAATTGATTCCGTATAGCTATTATTAGGATAAAGGTAGGTACATATACATGCAATATCTAGGTGGTGAATTAAAAAGAAAACACTGCATATTCGACTTTATTCGCCACTTAATTCTAACGAACTAATAGGACGGCGTGCATTTTCAAAATATAAATTTTATATATATATATTTTTAAATCATAATATGAAATAACTGCTGAAATCTTTATACATTTAGAATAGAATAGAAAGCATTTATTCGACACAGACAACACAACAGCAACAAACACATAAAAAAGAACAATAAACATGACAATAAAATTGCAGTAAAAAATATGCTGAGCGTGCCCATACCGAAAGGGTTGCCATCTCAGCATTTGGCAATCAAACCATATCGGTCAATTAAAAATTCACTCTGCAGTTATGTTAATTCTAAATAAAGGAACAGGTTTAATACATCCAACAGCTGGTGTTGCTGCAAAAATCACTGACCATCGATAAAATACTACAAACATAGATTGCCCAATGCTCATGTAGGTACAGTAGTAGGTATATGCCTAGACGTGGAATCAAATATGGGAACCGAAATTGCGTGGGAACTTATATCAGCCCAAAATAAGTACCCATTCACATCACACCCAAGTCGGTAAAAGGCAGCAAATTATACAAAGATGAGTAGAACTATTATTGTAATTCGGAGTGCATCTCGTAAACATTGCAAATAAAATAATAATCTTTTATTTTTGTTAGACAACAAAAAAAAACAACCAACCAACGTTTTGTTGAACAACCCTAAGGTTGTTAGATATGGATGCACACATTTTGAAGTCACCGTACATGAGCCTCTCATTATAGGAGCAATCGCCAATCATTAAAAAAAGTAGGTTCCTTTAAGTAGATACCTAAGTATCTATAGTTGCGAATTAATTATTTAATTAATTTTTTTGTTCACGAAAGTAATCTTATGATATGTTGGTAAATTCCCTTGAAGAGTGTCTAGATAGTTAGAATCGAGAACTAGCAGTACATGTTTCAAAGGATCAGCAGCAACAGCGGTGGTGGTCAGTCGCGGGCCCGCAGAGTGTATGTTGTCGAGTCGGGACGAGTTGTACGCGTCGCGTGAGTTCCACACCAACACGTCAGAACATTCTGTGTGACGGAGATACACGTGGAAGCCGTCTGCTCCCAGCAACACCACTGCCTTGCTGTGTTCCCCGAAAACTAAGAAAAATAAAGTTTTAAATTATACATTGGAAATCACTCATATATCTATATCCATGTTTAGGTTTTTTTTTGACAGTTCATACCCAAGTGTTGCTTTGACTGTCTGATTTTTTGTTCTTTCCTTTTTTATATTCTTACTGAAGGAATGTTGGTCAAACAGCTTATAAGTCGATTCACACGAATTTAATCGCCCGAAACGGGCGAATCGACACTTAAATAATATTATTGGTTTCTATGAGCGATTCATTATTATTTTCTATAGGCGATTCATAGGGCACATTGCTCGCAGAACAGGTGGCCGATAGAGCCGAAAGGCCGCGTAGCAGAAGACATAAGAGTTGGAAGGCCTCCTATACGGTGGACCAATGACCTTGTGAAACCCGTAGGAATCTGCTGAATGAAGGAAGCACAGAACCGGTCGAAGTGGCGGAGCTTGGGGGAGGCCTGTGTCCAGCAGTGGTCGTCTTTCGGATGGAATGATGATAATGAAGCCCGATTAGCACGAAGTTAATTTATTTGTTGGCAAATCGACAACTCCGGAAATACGTATTAAGTAGGCCATTGGCACGTTTTGAATTGCATGCAATAAAGTTAAGAAAAAAGTACATTAGCGCACAGAAGTGATAGAAGTGATAAGAGTAAATATTTTGAAACAAAAATAATAATAGAAGAAATCTTGATTCATACGTATTATAATAAATTGTAATAAGCCCTTGTAGTCTCTGAGCGAGATGAAGAATTTGGAATTTGTTATCTTTTAATCATATTTTAATTAAGATATGTTTTTTTTTTGTTCCGTGTGGTGCCGGACGTATAAGAATAACACCATCGCATTTCTTCCCGTGGGTGTCATAGAAGGCGACTAAGGGACTTACTAGAGAATGGGCAGCAGCGTTCTCTATGCATTTGACCACCATACTGCGATCGCCAACCCGCCTGCCAAGCGTGGCGATTATGGGAAATCCCCCCTTTTGGGGGAGGCTATGTCCAGCAGTGGACGTCTTTCGGCTGATATGATGATGATGTTTGTTTTGTTTAAGTTCATTTCAAAATATTTTTATTTGACTCTTGCGCCAGTGTAGGTACCTACCTACGTTTTTTCTCAAGTTTACTGTATAGCTACAATTTAATACTTGCGAATTGCCTATTACGTATTTCAGAAGTTGACGATGCGCCCACAAATAATGCCAAAAAAAAATGTATAGTTTCGGGCGAGTGCTTTCATGCGAATCGACTAATAAGCCATAAAAAACGAGTGTGTAAATTAGGTTTTTGTTTTTTGGGTGCGAAATCATCAAAAATATTCAATATTGTAGTTTTCAGTCGGTACCTACCTACCTATTTCAAGTAGGTAGTTCAATTTTTTATGACTACGACTACCTCTTTTCTAATTTACCTAGTCGTAACGACTTTGCTTGCTGCCTATAGGTACTGTACCTACAATAAATTATTTAGTCAATTTTTATAAAGCAAGCTAACTTTATCATTAAAATGTAAGTAGATAGATTATAAATGCAAACCTAATTTACAGTCTGCTTGACTAAGTGGGCAAGCTCTTTGAAAGAGTAATTGCAGACCACCTCGTCGGGTGGCTGGTGCGGGTGGGGCCGGATTTGGCGGAGAGCCAGTTTGGTTCCCGCAAGGGGCGCTCCACGGTGGACGCCATCATGCGCGTGCGAGCCCTCACGACGGGGGTTGCTGTGCCCCGGAGTGGGGTCGTCTTGGCGGTGTCTCTAGACATCGCCAATGCCTTCAACACCCTGCCCTGGAGTTGCATCAAGGAGGCACTCCGGTATCACCGGATGCCGACCTACCTCTGTCGTGTGGTCGAGGCTTATTTGACGGACAGGGCCGTAATCTACCCCGATCACCAAGGAGAGTGGAACCGATGTCAGCACTAATGTAGAGAATAGTACCTATCTACCCACCTGTGAGTGGCGCAAGGGAATCCCTCCTTCGTAAAGCAGTGGTATCTAACTCAATGATACCCGCGTAGTGAAGCCTGACAAGGATCAGGACGGTGTGCGCCATCCGCTTCACCAGCACGATCTGCAGCCCAGTGGCAGGGCCACACGCCACCACCGACCACCCGGCCCCCGACGAAATCTCATGCACAAGGATTGCTCCACGCGACGCGTCGGATGCATAACTAAGAGGATCATAACATCATAATAAATTATTGTTAATGAATAA
This sequence comes from Polymixis lichenea, assembly GCA_949091785.1. Taxonomy (NCBI): domain Eukaryota; kingdom Metazoa; phylum Arthropoda; class Insecta; order Lepidoptera; family Noctuidae; genus Polymixis; species Polymixis lichenea. Next base: position 13,865,678 of record OX420936.1, read on the forward strand.
ATGACTAATGACTAATCAGCCTATATTGTTCCCACTGCTGGGACGCAGGCCTCCTCTCTGTGAGAGGGAGTGAGTCATACATAATCCACCACGCGGGCCCAGTGCGGGTTGGTAGATGTCACATGTCTTCGCATGCTTGATTCTAGGATATGCCGGTTTCCTCACGATGTTTTCTTTCACCGTTTTGAGAGCAGTGGTGTTGAAATAATTTACACAAAGTAAAGAGGATGGTTGTCATAAAATAAATGCAATGGCAGTTGCCAATGTAACGCTGAATTACCACTAACAATTCTACGTTTTATAGGCTACGTACTACGTAATGCGTTGTAAAAACCTTTGCTCATGTCGGTCCATGCAACTTAATAGGTGTCAATTCGACACGGATCTGGAGCCAAGTCAATCTATTTATTTATTTAAAACAAAAGATTTTTAATATTGATATGGTCACTGTAAGATGTTGTTAGGTTAGCTAATTAGAATAGAATAGAATATTTCTTTATTTGGAAAAAATAAACATATATATAATTACGTAATAACTTAAGACTTCTAAGGACCCCTAAGTAGGGACTGAATAAATTAACCGACTTGGTATTACATGGATCTCACAACTTTTTACGGTAGAAGAACTGAGTTGCGAGACTTGGCTTTTTTTACAATTCATGTTATTGAAAACATTCACTTTACAAAGAGCAGACATTGCGTTTTCGTAGCATAAGAACCTACTTAAGTAGTTGTCTATAAATATTTTGATAGTTATTTGCCAGAGAAATATTTTTGATTGACTAGGGCACACTTTTAGTCACCATTTGTAAACAGTCGTCTCAATATTGTTAATAGTTAAGTGAAAGGGCGAGATAGCCCCAACACAAGTATTATCAATTAGGTACTTACTGGGGATGTCCTTGATAATCCATGTAACTGATTTGGGACAAATTAACACTTTTCATTTTCATTTTCACTGCGGACTAATTTATGGATGATTTGTCATAGGTAGGTACCTCACAGTCGTACTCATGGGTCATTCATGAGACTGATGCTTCGTTTTGAAGCATGGGTCAATAGAGATGATTTTTATAGGTACCTAATATTGTTACAGTTACGAAAGTGAAGATGTAATCCTGATAGATTCGCCTTTACCTACCTAATCAGAGCTTATTTTTAAAGCAAATAATTACATCAGCTTTAAATGTTGCAAGATTAATTATTATATTAGGTCTTATTTGATTGTCGCAATAATAGGCATTGTACAAGATGTATGTATTGCAAAATATCGTGTCAGTGTCGATGTCGCTTAGACAGGTTTTGAAATATGTTAGATCGGACTTCAACTTTTATTTTTTATACTGACCTAGGCAAATGAAATGGGTAGAGAGGTAGGTCAGGCATGACAGTCGGTGGACTATTTAGCAATCACTTATGAACCTAGCTGTAGGTATGTAGGTAGGCTCATAATTAAGTGTCTAGCTAGAATGCAAAGTGTTTTAAGGCCTAAATCGATTTCGTTTTGTTTTGATTTCGCTAAGCTAATTATTCGGCTTTGGTTGTTACGTACCTACCTGTACATTCAGACAATTAATACAACTCGTATGTTGGACCCAACTGGGCCACCACTGCTCTGTATTTTGCGCGAGGTTGGGAAAATCGATCATTCGATCCACCATTTTACCTACCGAGTAAGTGATAGGGAGTAAAGAGCTACTTACATGAAAGTCTTGCCTCCTAAGCCATATTCAACGACGATGTTCTGTAGCAAGGAGTTAGCTTCCAAGAGAGAGGAGATATCGATGCGCTTGATCAGTTTTCCTAACAGTAAGTTGATGACAACTACTTTCGGTGGACAGGTGCATCTTGGACTTGTTAGCGTATCGATTACTCCGGTGTCCAATACCCACAGCTTACCCTGCGGAAGAAATCATTTTATAATTTTACTATATACTAATAAGTTACTTCGTTGCTTTTTTTACAAAGTACCACAGTAGGTACTAAATGTCTATTGCCTCCAACTGTAGGTAATCACCAATTCATCACGCTTGGGAAATATGGAACAACAATTTCGCAATTTAATGTTATTAGCTAACGCGCAAAAACAAAGCTAACTGCTATTTCCCTTGACTTCATTCCTTAAGGGGAACCTAGTCGCGGGCTCGAACTCACTGATGGGTCTGGCTAAAAAGCATGCTGTCTCACCAGGCGTCGTGTCCGACAGAGGTAGTATCAGGGATGAGCAATTAAACGCTAGTCTACACGCACAACATTATTGTGTGAGATGCAGGATCATTTATAGTACAACAGGCGCGTAAATAATTAAGAACAGCTCTTCGGAAGATCGGGTTTTATGAAAAAACCACTGCATAAATCAATAAGCAATAAAGTTTATTGAACTTTTCTATATTTGAGCTTTGTCGGTACCGCCTTAGTTTTTCAGATTTTACACTTCTTTTATTACTAAAACACGCCCAAAGTTAGGTTAAATTAGCAAGAAAAACGAATCTTTGTGGGCTCCTAACTTTTGAATGGCTTTTTATTTTAGTATTCTGTTTCCGTACAGACAATATTAATAATGAGACAAAACCATACCATGTAATAATAATTTTAAAATAATTAAATATAATTAATAATAATTTTTGATGTACATTGTCCAACAGTGGAGTAATACACTCCCGAAGTTTGTTTGGGAAAAATGTGGACTAGGTTCACCTTAAAGTTGGGCTAGGTTAGAGACAATTCCAGAACGTTAATAATTCCATTCAAATTCAAATTCAAATTCAAATGTTTATTGCTCAACACAGTACATAATCATACATTTCTAGATGTCAAGTGAATGCGCAGTTTACTGTGTTGCACCAACTCAGGCATGCAAAATTATATTAAACCAATAAAATTATACTATTTCATAAATTCACCTTAATACGTTTTACAATTTAATTACTAACTCAAAATAATACCCTTAAACAGTGTCATAAATTCAAATCAATAATTATGTAATGTCAGAATATATAATGTCATAATAACTAAGTAATGTCGATTATAGTCAACACATAATTGGCACTACAAATATGATAATTTTAATAAAAGTAAAAACAAAACGGACTCAGGTATTCTCCCTAATTAGATATATTATTATTAGTATTACACACACAAATTTCTATCAGAGAGGTATTCATTAATTGTGTAGTATGTCTTACGGGTTATTCCCGCTCGGTAACACCCTTTCGTCAACACTGTTGACGATCGGGAATAAAAAGTTTCGTTCGTTCACAGTGTTGACGAACGCTACTTATTATTTCGGGTAATTCCCGTTCGGTAACACCTTTCGTTCCTGTCGTCAACACTGTTGACGATCGGGAAAAAAAAGTTTCGTTCGTTCGCAGTGTCCATGAATGCTGGTTTTTATTTTTAAAATATGGAAATAAAAATAAAACATGTCATGGATTTTTTAAATGTTTTAATGGATTATGTTAGATCTTTTAAAACACAATTAACTAGAAAATAAAAAAATGGCCTTATCATGTGCATATAGCATATAGCATTTTACACTTTGATAAGTAATAAAATTGTGACACTGATTTAACATAATCAAATATAGTTGAGAAAGTGACTAATGAAAACTAAGTACACTATTATGTATCACAGATAATCATCTAATTTACACTAATTAAATAACGAAACTATAACCATAAACCTTAATATTTTTATATTAAGTACCTAAAATTAAAATATACTTAATTAAAAACAGTAAAAGATAATCAAGTAAATAAATAATAATAATGTCCGAATTTAGAACTAATAATGTACTGTATGTACGATGCATAAATCAGGATTAGCTACCCAAAATGAACGATACTTATTATTGCAGTGCTCTGATTGGCTAATTCAAGGTCATGGTGGATAACGTACTAGAATAGGCCGGTCGGGGGTAGTGTGCGAATCTATTGTTTATTTTATCTACTGTTACCGGCTACCGGCGCGGCATCGCTATACCTGCCTGCTGCAAAGGGAAGTTTGCAATCTACTAACTTAAATTCTACAAATGGAACAACATCCAACATTTTTTTATCAATTAAACTAGACTTTCGTCGTAATTAAACATTTGAAAATCCATGACATGTTTTATTTTTATTTCCATATTTTAAAAATAAGAACCAGCATTCATGGACACTGCGAACGAACGAAACGTTTTTTTCCCGATCGTCAAACGTGTTGACGACAGGAACGAAAGGTGTTACCGAACGGGAATTACCCGAAATAATAAGTAGCGTTCGTCAACACTGTGAACGAACGAAACTTTTTTTCCCGATCGTCAACAGTGTTGACGAAAGGGTGTTACCGAGCGGGAATAACCCGTAACTTATTATAAATATGTGGTGCCATTCCTAGGAAGTTTTTACGGAATACTGCTTTTTTGTGTTGCTTACTGCTTATTTTATTTCTATGTCGCGAACTGTGTAGTTTTTCAAAAAGGTGGAACTTTGTTTTGACAAATACGGCCACCTCATATAAGTATAGGCAGGGTACTGTTAATATACAGAAATTCAGAAAGAACGGTTTGCAGATTTCCGTGCTTTGAATACCGCATATTGCCCTCACACATCTCTTTTGCGCTCTAAATACTGTCTCCTTGTTGGTGGAGTTACCCCAGTATATAATCCCGTATCGTAATGCAGACGTAACATATGCATGATACGCCGTAACCAAAACTTTTTTGATTTACCTCCTTTGAGAGATTACGTAAAGCATAGGAATGTTGATTCAGGCGTTTACATAAACTGTCAGTATGAGTTTTCCACGACATGTCTCTATCCAAATCAAGGCCTAAAAATTCTGTAGTTGTCGTTTCTGAAATTGCCTTGTTTCCATATTTTATGTCAGACTTTTTATGATTTGTCCTTTGTTCAAAAGTCATTATTTTAGATTTGTCAATATTAATTTTTTAGTTATTCATGCCCATCCATTCTACTAATACTTGGAGACAGTGGTTTATTTCTCCCTCAAGTGTCGAAGCATCATTTTTACCACTGAAAACGACCGTGCAATCATCAGCAAACAAAACCATCGGATGATGTGTTTCTCTGGGCATGTCATTAATGTAAATAATAAATAATAAAGATCCTACAATACTTCCTTGGAGTACACCGTAGTTATTAGCCCTCTGACTCGATACATACATACGTACGCTCGGTTTTTGAGGTTATTGCAGACCTTATCCATTTTAGTCACTTGTTTTCTGTCGGGCAAGTATGATTTCAAAAGGTTCAAGCATTGCCTCTAACTCCGTACCTTTCCAACTTATTCTATAGTACTGTTCTGGCCACAAAATCAAAAGCCTTGCTCATATCCATGAATAAAGCAGCTACCGGACTTCTGTAAACACACAAAATAACTAGCATTGATAATGCTAGTTATTTTTTTTTCAAAGAGCTTGAAAATTGTCATATTAATATTCTTTTTTCTTCTAAAACCGTATTGTTCATCAGCAAAAAGATTGTTACGTTCAAAGAATGTGTATAATGTTTGTACATCACTTTTTCTACAATTTTAGAAAACCATACATTACGTTTCCAGCAGTATTGTAGTAGATACCGTTAGGAACGCAATAAATCTGCATAGTTACGAGCGGTGCGATTGACGAATCAAAAATGTCCATAAGCAACACGTTTTCAGCGAATCTTGAAGCCAGTGTTAAATGGCCTATGGTACGACGCATTGTCTATGCGGCAATGCTATGAGGCCGGTGCGATGCGGCTTGAATCACGCGTACTATGCTACGCGGCGTGTGCTACGTGGCGTGTGCTGCACGGCATGTGCTACGCGGTCTGTGCTACCCGGCCTATGCTACGCGGCCTGTTCTACGTGGCCCATACTACGCGGTCTGTGCTACGCGGCCTATACTACGCGGTCTATTCTACGTGGCTAGTACTACGTGATTCGTCGTTACCACGGAATTAATAAAATCGCGGAGGGACTTTTTCCAGTGTGCATTTTCCACACGTTGGGCTCGGCGCCAAGCAGTGCGTTGAGAGTGTTGAGACTGACTTATCAAGCTTACATTATGAAAGCTAGAACTGTTAACACACTTCTAATATTGGCTGTCTCCGATTAAATTATGCATAATAGCCAGAAGCGTAATCTGTAGCATGTATGTGTGCCTAATAAATGGCCTTACGCAAAAAATACTAGCAAAAAAATTGAACAGAGTGATTAATTAGTGTTCAATGTAGCAATTACCTACGTGCAAAATATATTTGGGAGCGATTTGTGCCTATGAGGTAAGCCCGCGCCAACTCTAGCCGTTCTCATTGTTGGAGCAAACACATGATTTTATTTATATTGCTTAACAATAGTTGAATTGATTATGGAAACCAATAATACAAAGCGTTTCCACGTTCGGAGTTACAAGATTACTGTGACATGTCAAGGATCATAGTATGCGTTGTTCCTTTCTTCGGAAATATCTAGTTATGGTGATTTTAAATGTGAAGATGAGATTACAGGTATTATACTTACAATAAATACCTAGGTACTTAGGCTATTGTGTGATGAGAAATGCGATCACATAAATAATTTATAATCATTGGATTGACTAAATGCCAATCGGATGTTGATTATAATAATGACTGCAATTGGCTATATTGTCACGGCTAGGCCGTTGAGTTTAATTATATAATGCACAGTAATAGCGGCATTCTGTCATATGCCGTAGCCATAGCACAGGACGACGGATGTGCTACACGGTATCCTGAGCAAAACAAAAACGAGGCTTCACATCCATCTTCATTAACTAGATCTCTTGATATGAAAATTGAATATTTGATTTATACTTAGTTGCAGTTTATACCACGACTGTCGTCATAAAAACTTGAGTACCTATGAGTTGCAAAAATTGACATTATTACAACTCTGGTCATAAAGTATGGGACCTCAATATTAGCAGTCTCTTCCTACTAATAATAATACTTACAAGATGATCCAGATAGAAGTCTACAGCATTTTGTATGGCGTTGCAATCACTAAGTTTGTGGTCTCGTAGCTCTGGGTAGGGTTGAAGTTCGACACCATTTTTCTCGCGAATGATCAACCAAAGTGTCGCCAGAACACCTTGCTTCATTCTGTGTGGAAGGAGAACTACTATTACATCAAACAATTTAAATTATTGTGACATTGACTTAGACCAGAATAAAAAAATACATGCAATAGGTAGGTATATTTGGCAGCTTGTTTATCTAATAAATGAAATGTTTCATTGACATAAGTTTTTGAAACCTACTTATTTCATGTGACTATTAGGCAAATTACCGGTTTGTGTAAATACTAGTTTACCACCTACACAAATTGTTTTAGTCTAAGGTAGCGTATTTACTAGGAAATATGGTTGAGGTCCTCCGTCCAGAAAGCGACCTTTCAATGTTATTTCTTATATTCCTAAAAGTTAATCAGAAAGATGGTGGTCACATTTTTTTTATTTCCTGATTTCTAAAAAGGGGGAGATTCTCCATTAATCTACATATATGTACTTATAATTTTTCGGGCATCATTTCAAATTGTTCATAAACCGATTTTAAATTATTTTTTCATTTACTTAGTAGAAGAAGTTGGCGCGGTGGTCCCAGATACATTTTAGGTTTTTGAGTTAGTTTCAGTAAAACAGTATTTATTCCACTTGGTGTATGTTGATGATTTTATGGAACTTCATTTCATTGTTGTTTACATAACAATTCGTGGTACTATACGAAATGGTCTGGGGTAGGTACCACAACAAAAAAGAGAAAAATACATTGCGCAGTCGGTGGCAATTAAAAGAAAATGCAGAACCAAAGACACCGACTTCTGAAACTAAAGTTATTTTTCACTTTGAAGAGTTTTGTTACGAAGAAAATTTTATCAGAAATATATTAGGTACATTTTATACAATTTTATTTTTTGCCATTTTACACTAGTACCTACACAGGTTTTAGAATATTGTCAATATATTTTGGACTTGGTATTGCGCAATAGTCAACTGCTCCCTAAGAGTCTGCTTTCTGACCCTTCGTACCTTGGCGTGATGACGTAAATATCATCTTGATATGCTAATGTCTTCACAGCGATCACATTCTCCTTCACGTATCCACTGCTCATCCACAAATCCGCTCCATATTCACATTTCAGGTGCAACGGCCCTCCGTTCCAAGCTAAATTCTTCAAGTGACCTTCCAACATGACTATTTTCCACAAAATCAATACAAACACTTTTAGAACAAGGAGCACCATTTTGTTAAGATGTGATCAAAAATGTAGCTCAGTTCTTAATATTGTTTGTCCCTACGTGAGCCGAATAAATTATTCGGTGGAGTACTTCGCACATTGAATTAAATTGCTTACGTAGAAAGTTTCATTTCAGAGAAACGTAATTTTTTGCATTGTTGGATAATTAGTATAAATCATTTCATATTGGTCATTATTTTGTTTAACTTACCTAATTCATGACACTTATTGCCAACACCTGATACTTGCAGCATGTTTTTCAACACACTTAGATAGAGTTACGAAACTAAGATAAAATGTAAATCGATAGGACCCGAATTCCGTTTCGCTCTAATTGTTTTTGCAGGAACATGAGCTAACTCTTCCGACACATAGGGCTGGGCTCATGTTTCCTGTTGCTCTCACAGTCACCAATACTGTGGCATTATATCGATCGAGGACAAAAAGCGGCAATTGTGCGCTGCCTGGGAACCAGCTATATTCGTAGAGCTACCACATAGTTGCGGCATTTACCTAGTGAGTAGGTAACTATGTACCTATGAACGCTGCGCCAGCGCCGTAATAATCATTTGCTTCATTATCTTCCATAATTATTGATATCTGTTTAATTGCCCTATTGCTGCCTAATTTTAGTGTTCAGTTTAGCGTGGAGGATGATAGCGAATTTTTCAATTCGGTGGATATACTTTATACCAAAGTTAAAGACGATACTATTTAGTACCTAATTATATTGTCAGACTGTTGATTATAACTTACTAGCTTTTGCCAGCGGCTTCGCCCATGTGAAGGTCGGTGTATTATACGTATAAACCTTCCTCTTGAATCACTCTATCTATTAAAAACCGCATCAAAATCCGTTGCGTAGTTTTAAAGATTTTAGCATACATAGGGATATAGGGACAGAGAAAGCGACTTTGTTTTATACTATATAGTGATTATTACCATTCAACATTTGTACATAAAACTCGGATCTAAAACGATCTAATAGGAAATAGAACGATGTAAAGTATTTCTGTTTGGAAGCTGGAGGTTTTCATTCATGGGTCTAGCAGTCTTCTCATCTTCGTTAGCGTATACCTAACAAATTCTAAGCTTTTCTTTAACTCATATTTATTATAAAGACAGACCATTAAAACGGTCAGATTAAGGCTATTATTATTACAGCATAGACAATACCCTAGATAATTAAAAGTACGCAAGGCCGGCTACAAATGGTTCACTTGTGTAAGCCTAGATTTTGTTACGAGAGGCCTAGGCTGCCAAATATATGATCTTGACATTTCCTTATTAAAATGCGTGATTGAAAAGCATGATAGCAGCTATCACGATTGGCAATCACGCACCTTGATAATACAACAATGGTGTGGGCACTGCCGAGTCACGGCTGCTGGCTGGCCGGCTGCCACGCCTTCGGGATTGACCACTTTTACTTTTAAGGTGTTATGTTGTGTAGAGGGGCGAGTAAAATCGGTGCGAGTGCGAAGGTTCTCTTCCAGTATAGGTCGTAGGCGGCGCACCGTGACACGTTTCGCCTCCCTGCGTAGCTCGCGAATTTGTGATTAAGCACGTGTTGCGACCGATCGCACGCGTCCCCGCTACCGGCACTCCGCCACGCTCCGCTATACAGTATACAGGTACACACAGTGCAGTGTTATTTTCTACTATCATAGACCATTCGTGCAGTGATTTGTTAATAAAATTATAAAGTTATTACACTAAATTGCTTGTGTATTACAGCAAAAATGGCAATTGGATTTAGCAGTTGTTAACGTTTTTATACAAAAACAATTGGGGTTTAAATACTGTTCAAATAGTTAGTTAATTCTTTATGTCGGCGAACCTGTGAAAAACTATTGAAACACGCGGTATTTTAGTTGGTTAAATGGGTAATCATCTAATATCAATATCTAATGTTTTTGTGTAAAGCTGTGCTTAGAGGGTATCAGTTATGTTTTGCCATGATAAAATTATCGATTTTATAAAACAAATGTACTTAACTACTTACTACTACTTCGCAAATATTTGTAAAAATATTAAAGAAAGCATACCCGGCGTCTTAAAATAATAATAATAATAGACTGATTCAAGTTTCGTATAGTGATGGCCCTTAAGTCAAATACCGGTACCGACTTTACATTTTTATTAGTTTAGGTGAGACTTTTTTTTTTGGTATTTACATAAACACTCATTCCAATTTTATGCTAATTACTGTCCATTCGAAAAATTTTCATTATTCCCAGAGTAAGTGTGTAGTGTGTCAATTACATTAATAGCTGAAAAAACTGTATATATTTAGCGTATGCCTTCAGAAAAAGCTTAGTTACTACTACTACTACTACTACTACTACTACTACTACTACTACTACTACTATAGGCAAATGTCCAATTAAGATTGGACTTAGGCAATACCTAATAATCTGAGGTAAACAATAGTTCATTGTGTGATAAATTGGCCGTTATGTGTTTACAAACGGCGAAACAATGAGTGGACGTCTAACAAGCGGAGGAAGTTGTTGTAGCTGTCCGGCTATCTTGTGCCTTGAACAATTTTATTATTTATTTACTCACATTAGGTACAGTAACTAACGAAAGTCGATTAACTCTTCTGTTTTTTAAAGAGTTATTATTGCACAAAAACGCAATTGAAAACACATGCTCATAACTACCAATTACTTGCATACAGTATAAAATGCTCAGATACTAATAAATACAATAAAAGTAGTGTATCAGGGAAATGTAAACCGTTTCGTTGCTGGCCGTATTATTTCATGATGATATACGTAAATCCAGATATGTATTTTATGAATGACTAATTAATAACCTACTGCTATGTAACTTACTCTAGATGTCATTTAATATTTTAGTATTGTGATGTTTGAATCTACTTATCAACAGGATAGCAAGTTGTTTTTGTTACCTTTTTTTTTTTTTTGGGTGGGAAATCATCAAATGACTTCTCCAGCTCTGGGTGGAGCGGGAGGGCGTGTCAGACTTTTATTGACTAAAACCTACCCGTGTTCCCTGAGTTGCCTGTGTGCCAGGGGCCGCGGTATCTCTTTCGAATAATTCGCACCCCTGGCAGGCATCGGCCCTTGCGGGCCCCATCTGTTGCTGCTGACATCTCTTTGAGGCGCGCGTGGAACACAATAACACAACACGCCGTCGACCCGGGCTTGGTCCTTACCGGACAGCGAGCTACCCATTACTCGCCCTCCGCAAGCCCGTGCCTACGGTGGCCGGGATCAGCCTGGGATTCCCGACGCCCAGGGCGTCTCCTGCGAAGGCCACGGCTGTGAGGGCGCATGTACTGCATCTCCCTCACGTGCGCCGCCTCCCTCTTGCGAGCATAACTGCTTCGCTGAAGGAGGCGACTGCTAGCCATGCACTCTCGCTCCGTACCATGGCCTGGATCAGGGTCGGACGCGAGAGATCGCCGTCGCCGATCACCTCCACGAGGACACGGCGGTGCTCCGCCCAAGCCGGGCAGACCTCCACCGTATGCTCCACCGTGTCCTTACCTTACTTTGTTACCTTATTCTGCTAAAGAGAAAATATTAGATTTTTTGTATGTTTGTTTGGTACGCTTTCATGCTAAAACAACTGAACGGATTTGATTGAAGTTAGGCACGTGAGACCATAGTCTGGTTAAGGACATAGGATACTTTTTATCCCGATATTCCCACGAGATCGACACTTATGCAGGTGAAACCACTACCCGTAGATAGTCTTGAATAATTACGGCAACGTAGTTTCCCCGGTATAAAAATGTATGTACTTAAACTAAGTATGTACTAATCTAGTAATAGATAAAAAAATACAAAATTTCCCGGGAAAATCGGTTTTGGTGTTATGAAACCAGTACATGATACGAATAACAGCTGTCTAACATGTACATTATGCAAGTAGAGCCGATTTTGGCTCCACATGTCATCGTTAGAAACAATGGTACAGAGATCCAAGTATCGTAAACATTAATTCTAACTATGAGTACCTTCATTAGGTACATTCCAGGAATGACAATAAGGCATATTATCATCGTGTAGGTAAAACAATAGCTACCTATGTTTTAGGGACATAGTCGTGCCTCTATGTCAAAATATTTACAATATGCATGTTCCCATACATGCCTGCTATTGTTATGAGGTAAGTGGGTAAATATTACAATCGGTGTGAATAGGTTCTGCATGATGTGTATCGAGCTTTTGCGACACAGCAATCGAAAAAAGTGTGCTCTAAGACTAATATACGTGAGTACGCATGATACTAGGAAACTGAGTGGTTCAAAGTGTAAACTTTTGCTGTTCTGTGTGGGATATATACGATGTTTGTGCTGCCAAAATATCGGATATTTTAATGCTAATTGCCATACACAAATTACTCTGTTCTGTGTGGAAAGCGAAATCTGCAAGATAATGTTCATTAGATCATCGGTTTTGCTGTTATTGCAAATCGATTTCTTTGATTTGTGATTGCAGTAAGTCTACCAATGCAGTTGGTGTTCGTGTTTTTAGATGTTTTTCACAATCTTTTGAAAAAACAGACGTTTTTTTCTTGCCAAGTTGAGAAAAATTAATATTGCAGGCCTACCTGCAGGCTTAGCATGACGCTTTCTATTTCTACGAAGAATAGAGAGTGCTTTTTTAATACAAAGTGACATTTCGTTATCCTTCTACAGTCTGTTATTTTGTCTTTAGTTTCTAACGATCTTTGTCTAGGTCATTTTATATACAGACTATTTCAGAAGAATATTTCTTCCCAAACTGTCAAAATCACACTGATGACAACAAACTTTCTACTCGACGGGCACAAAGTTTATACGATTATCTACAAAATCATGATACGTTTAGAACGCATAACTGTGACAAATAATAGAAAAACATAGCTATCTTCTCCTATTGTACATCATTTAGTTAATAGTCACGTCTATTCTTCCGTCGACAAATCAGTGCTCGTGCTAAGCCTGCCGAGCCTGCAAATGCAATGTTACTTAATATAATGAAGATTTTTGCATTTCCCTAGCCTCATGTCAACAAGAGGTAGCAGATTAGACTGACATGCACAATTGACTCGCTGAATCCTAAACTAAAGAAATTATAGGCTGTTATTAAAGCTTAATATTGTTTACATATCCGTGCATTATACCCAATGTCTATTTAGCCTCTCCGAGTTAGGGTTTTCAATTGTTTTTATGATATAATAAAAATATATTGTTTACTTATGGTTTATGTCAAACCAATAACCACAAGTTGCCTCGGTAAAAAGTTACAATTGTTTCGTGAGATAGAACCAAAAATAGACTGGAAGAAGTTCCAAACTTTTACTCTGATTAGGTTTAAACAAGTTTGTGATAGTGTAAGGCGAGTATTTCATACACTAACGACTTTATCAACACGTGTATAACAAAAAATACACAAAAACAAAAATGCATGAAGGTTTTTCGAAGCGTAGCCGCGTATCACGCGTATTCTCACAAATTGACTCGCGTAAGGTATTCTGATATTCTCCTCTTTCGGAAGCCACTTAAAAGACACTCGAGGTGTGTTAATTACGCTGCATGGAGGCCATGCATCGTGGAGCAATCCATCGGCTTTAAGGATCGCAAAACTGCATTTGACAAGTGATCCAATACGATAATCCACGCCCTTTTCGTCACAAATACTCCGCGAACTCGGTTGAAAAATGTTGTTAGCTGCTCCAAAATCTATATGGATTGAGTATCTGATCTGTGGGGTAGGTATTTGCGTAACGCAATAACAATAAGAATGGCTTACATTATTTACGTTGTTGAACGTACAATTTTGTCGAACACAATTATGAAGTAACGGATTAGCAATATCTTTCAAAATGATTCAGATTCTGATTGCTACGCAATTAGCATACTGATCGCTTTGTTTGTTTTAGGTCTGTGTAGATTTAGACCAAAATTCGCCTATTTCTATATTTTTGTCTACAGCTGAACAGATAAAAAAAATCAAAAGTCATTTATTCAAACTAGGCTGAGAGTCACCTCTTTTTGAACCTACATCAGGTATTTTTTGTATTAGGTACCTACATCAATTACCGAATAAACCGTCATCGTCCTGTGAAGGTATGTTGTTGTGATCAGAGGCAACAAGACGCGCTCATTTTCAATGCAACCTGAATGACACGTTTTAAAAATTGCCACTTTTTGGTGTATAATTATTTAATTCTGGAAATCGTTGGAAATTAAGAAGATCAATAACAAAAACACACTGTGTGATTTAGGCAATCATAGCACATGAATAAAAAACCGAGATTATAGATTAAATAGTGACTATACCTAATGGTTTCGGCCTCTTTGGTCTAGTGGTCGCAAGTGCGATAGCTGAGCATGCGGTGCTGGTTTCGATTCCCAGTCCTTTCTATCTGGAATTTCTCAGTAGCAGCCTGGAGTTTGGGGTTGTGTCCGGTTGATGGTAATAGGCTCGCCCCTTATTACACGGAACTTAAAACATAACTGGCAAAGTGTGGGTGTACTATAGGTACATACACCTCTACCCAAACCTTATGGAAAACAAGGCGTGATGTTATGTCATAGTATGATATAAAATATTAGAACTCTATAGTTATAGTAAACTTTTAAATTCATATAAAGTAAATAGGTAAAATTGACTGTTTATAAGTTTGTAAAATGTAATCTCCAGAAGTAGATACCTACTGGTTCGCATAGAAAAATTCTTTCATATGCAAAACCACACTATTGCCGAGTTTCATACGAAATATTTTATGTTTAATGTATGAAGTCGCGAGCGGAAGCTAGTAGTACCAATAGCTTATTATGTCAGGGGGACAATGAATGTCATTATTATATTTCTTGGATTGTTAAATACTTACTCATAATTTACCATCTACTGGCACTTGTTTTCATAGCAGATCAGGAAATTGTATTATATACGCATATTTTGCATTGCCCGTATAGGTATTGTATTAAATATAACAAGTTATACGAAGAAAAAATACGTGGATATTTAAATTGATAAAAAAAACAAGTTTATTCTTTGGTTCAATGTCTATTTATATTTAATACAATTAAGTTGTAAGTGAACAACATATCCTTGAAACCATTTTGCAAAAGCGCGCGGCGCTCGGTCTCATATCTCGACATTAACAATAGATCGTTTAATCCGATTTAGAGGTTTCAGAATAATTAGGGCTATTCATGTCTTGTAAGAACCAATTTCTCAAGGCATTTAGTTATTCTAATAGCTAACATTGGAACCAGGTGATTGGAGACAGCTCAGGCAGCTTAAGTAACAATACCATTAAGTCGAGTAACCTTTCTAAGTTATATCCTTCGAGAATCGTTGTTAATAGAAGTACAGAAATTGTGTATATTCATGTGTCCCATTAAAACTTAATGTAATACTGTGGTAGGTATTTATTATTTGCGCAATTTTGCGCTTTATTAACGTTGCTTAAAGTTAAGTAACGATTAGCAACTGTTTAACTATACATTTTGACGTTAAAACGTCTGTTAACTTGAAGCAACGTTAACAAATAAAGGGGTAAATGTCGTGTCAATTATTAATCCTGAGTTTATTTTGAACCAGTTTTCGTGATTCTGACGGGTTCGTTGAAGAAGCGCTGTTTAGTCTTATGCTGGATGAACCATGTTCCTATTTTAGGCTACCTACATAAGTGCCTACCCTAGTTTGTTCATTTCGATTTCTAGTTACGTTATTACGTAATTTTAGCATTTATGCAAGTTTGTAACGAGTAAAAGATCCTGGTATCGGTAATAAATGTATGGAAAGCATAATAACAATATTTCGTGATGCGGATCTTTGCGATACTGAACTTCACGCATAGGAATGAGTGGTCAGTTAATCGTTGCGGCTATAGGGTTAGCAGCCGCAAATAAAAAAGATATTCTAGAATTACTTACCGACTCTTTTTTATCGTTAGTAAGGTACTTCTTTTGAGACAGTAGGCAACAATTTGAAAAATGATTCGCCTAAATATTCACTCGTATTGATAATGAGAATTTCACTTTTAATTTTGCATTTTTTATTATGTTTGTCATTTACTCTTCATTATTATAATAGCTTTATCTGCAAGAACACGTTCCTTAGTACATGACAAAGAGCTTAGTCATCCGGACAATATGGACATGATTCTTATAAGCCACATCTAG
Organism: Polymixis lichenea; assembly: GCA_949091785.1. Lineage (NCBI taxonomy): Eukaryota > Metazoa > Arthropoda > Insecta > Lepidoptera > Noctuidae > Polymixis > Polymixis lichenea. The sequence goes on from OX420936.1 coordinate 13,882,074, forward strand.
TTAGGTAATACTGAATACAGCAAGCGCTTAAATAACTTTATTATCATTGTTTCGTTATTCATACTCTCCGAGCGCTACACTTATAGGAGTCACAGCCCTAGTGAAAGTGGTTTGTTGTGGTTCCAATGTGTCCAAACGCGTCATCAGCTGATACATACGCTGTAACCGGTTTACGCATATTAACTTTTTGTTCACTTTCCGTCTTAACAGCTGCGGCTTATTATATGGATCGACGATATTTATCATTGCTAATATGGTCCAGTAAATATCCACTAAGGTGAACTTACTCAAAACGGAACTAGAAAAATAAAAGTTAAATTAAAAAATTAAAAACCGACACAAACAAAAATCCTTATGAAGTAAAAAAATTCTATGTAGGGCCTTTTAATTTTAATAAGGAGGTGTTGGTAATATTTTGATCAAACCATCGCGTCACGTTGGGGACTGCCAATGAAAACGCCAAACAGCCCAAGCAAGGCCCAGTAGGTAATATTGAAAGTAGGTATGCTATTGTAGAAAGAATAACATTTTCATTTAGTTCAATTCCCTCTGTTTCCGTCGGGGGTTAAAAAATGTGTGATCCGTAGCAATCGTGGAACTTAGTTGAATTGTGTTTGTATTTTCCCACATGACTATTTTCTGTCGTGTAAAATTCGCATTTTTTTGTAGACAGAAAATACTTAGTGCGTGTAGGATTGCTATGAAGTTTGTTTATGTAATATAAATAGGTCATAGATAAAGGTCTAACATTTTAAAACTGTGTACCTATGCAACAACGCTAGTTCGATTTTGTATTTAAAGTTAACAGCAGTAGGTATAGATATAGTATAGGTGTACATTATTATTAACAAAAACTTACGTAGTTAGGATTTATACGAATTTTCCATTTTGAAGCAAGCAAATCTGTTACAAAATAGAAATAATCAGAGCAAACCGTATTAGGTCGTTAATTACGGAACTAGAAGGTAATTGAATGCGGTGGAAAAATTCCATACCTACTGCCCTGTTGCAGTTCTAAATGTGGTAGCTATAGGTACGCCAAAGCTGGTACTTTCAATGTCGACAACCTTGGGATTTGAACACATATCAATATCTAGGTACTTACGTGTTACTCATGTAACCGTTCACCGTGAATGGGGACTTTGTTTTTGCAACCTAGCACTGCCCGCATATGTAGGTTTTTCACCAATCAGGGATAAAGCTCTGAAAGGTCTTTTTATCGGTTCAAGAGATTTCTCTACCCTTTGCAAAGGAAAACCTAGATTTGGCTTACCTTCATAATTTGATAGGCTTCATAATTATGAGTTGAATTACTGATTGCCATCCTACAAACCTTACATAACAATTACTCGAGCATCCACTTCCGATGACAACACCGGAGTGGTACACTCAATCACGCCAATCACTGTCGAAACACGCATGACACAGCCGTCGTAAATAGTCGTAAGTGGTGGTCGGTCGGATAGAAACAATGTTAATGCTAGCGTGTGCTGAAGACTGTTATAACTAACCGCGGCGGGCCAGCAATGAACGTCTGAGTTTCACTCATTTTAATTTTATTAAATCAGCAAATGATTTACGTTATCTCCGCCAGAATATTTATAACTCACCTAAAGTAGCTATTAAATTTAAGTATGCGTGTTTTCATAAATAAACACATAACTGAAATTTAAGATAAATTGTATAGCACACAATGCATCAAATTCATTCGTGGTCAAAGTTTCAATAGCAAGGTGAATGTCAATGTCACGAATACAATCTCTTATTATACATGTGTAAAAATGGTTACCCATAACATGTATAGATTAATTGTCTGTTTTAGTCACTAATATTTTGATTTGTACATAAAATAACTACAAGTCCCTACAAGAACATTCGTCTTAAAACTTTTTTTATTTGGCAAAAATGCGCACGCGGCGTCTACGTAAAATGTCTCGGCATAGGTGAAGGCATTTTCACATCAAGTCCGGTTTCACTTACATACGGCCTCGATCACGTTCTTATCCACTTGTACTGTCAACCGCAATAATACGAGTATAATCATCAGAGCAACGCGTTGTCAAAAATAAAATGTAAAGTTATGCCCACGTAATGCTATTCTAGCTGTCTCTTTCATATTAATAAGCTAAGCAAACTCCTAAGTTGTATGTTTAAGATTCGTACCTAAATACAGAACATAATATAAGGTTACCTACGCTAGCTTTTCGCAAATGGGTAAGAAGTTCCGCCCGTTATACAGGGTGGCAGGGAGGAGTAAACTGTAGGAACCATCCATAGATTCAGTAAGTACATGATTCTAAGCCTCTGCGTTGAAATTTTTCGTCAGTTATTTAAATAAAAATTGCTTTACCATATACTTTTCTATGAAACAGTCCCTAGTTTTTTTTGGTACCGAGGAAATATTTCAATTCGGAGTTGTTCAAAATCATGTACACAAACAACTGAAGGCACACGGGTGGGTTTTAGTCAGTAAAAGTCTGACACGCCGTCCTGCTCCACCCAGAGCGGGAGAAGTTATTTGATAATATCCCACCCAAAAAAAACCACGGTAACAGGTTGCGCGTCGAAGTCTTTGCCCCACTGTATGAAAGACCTGTGTAAGGAGCGAGCTTATTGCCATTAGCCGAACAGTCATTCAAAGTTCGGGTTGCTACTGATAGAGACCAGAGGGGCAATTCTCGTAATTTTAGGAACGTTCACAGTCTGATCTCAGTCTCTATCTGTCAAAAATAGTAGAGTTTCCACAGATTTTTGACAAGTATTTGACATTTGATTGTCGCCGAGATGAGACTGTGACTACATTTCGAACGTTTTTAATTACCAGAATTGGCCTTCTGAAGAAATACCCAATAACACTTTGCCCGACTCACTTTGTTAATGCTGCTTCGCATAAACTGCAGGCTCATTAAATAACAATAGCCATAACTTAGATCATATCGAACAGTTTATAAAGTTGATACATTACTTACCATTCTCAATTAAAACAATTTTGAGTCTAATCTTGTAACTAATCACATTTAGACATCCGGCTAAAACATTGAGAATAAAATTAATAGTCCATCAAATCTTTTGTTTTTAGCCTTATTCAGGAATTCAGTTTTGCTACACGGAAATAGTTTTTATACGGTTGCCGAGGCACGATCCATAGAATTTATCCTTCCTACTTATTCAATCAATTTGTTAAATTGGTTTTAGTTACTGTTGTGATTTCGGTCAGCCGGTCATTACATAGCTACAATGCCTCGCTGACATGAGAATTTACAACCGATCTAGGTACTGATCAGACACGGCCAAATTTGTGAGTTTGTATGTAGGGAACTACTTATCTGATTTCGATGATTCTTTCACCAGTTCGAGGTACTGCCGTCTGTCACAGGACATAAATATATATTTACTAGAATACTCTGTCCCACTCATGGGCAAAGGCCTGCTACTCTTTAGGTACATCGTACGCGAGCCCGCGCGTCCTCCTTATAATTTTCACAAAACCTATCCAGCTCCTATTTTATATTAAAACAAGAAATTTAACGCAGACGAAGTCGCGGGCGCAAGCTAGTGTTCAATTACGTCTTAAGATACACTTACATTATACATTCATACAATTTAAAATGCCCATCTGGCCAACGAGTTCATTTGTAAGACTTGATCCCTAACTACACCGCGACGAACCGTAATAGGTCCATTGTAATTACAAACCCTTTATACAATGCAACTGAATGTTTAAAAACATAGAAACAGTAATGGTAACATAAAACAATTTATGGTCAAGAGGAAACCTAGACCAAACATTGTCAGAAAATTGTCAACATCAACGGCCTTAGGGATCGCATTTGAATCTCGATATCGATAGGTGCCAAGACTAGTCAGGAGACCAAAGGTGACCCTTAGCAGAAACCAAAGAATATTGTTTGAGAGTATATTGGCGATTTACAAAGATAAATAATTTTTCAAAGACTGCATTTGCTCTAGGAAGCTTGAAAGCACCTAGGCGTTAATTATTTATTCATAAGTACTTACATAACTCCAATTACTGAGGTATCTAAATAGATACAAGGCTATCGGGTGTCGATCTAGCTGCAGAATGTTTTCTATATTCTAATCTCATGCTGCAATAATTTCATAATCTTATTTTATTTTTGGATCAAAGCGCAGCTTCGGTCAGCTATTTCAAATCTATAAATAAATGGTGTGCAACACCTATCAGGTACGTCTTGCTTGACTCATAAGGACCATGTTTAAGCCATTGTTTTGCAATTTCGTGATTATAGAGTCTGTGTAATCTACTGGTCGATCACTTCTATGTGAAAATTTGTAATTCGTGTAATACGTGTTGGTTAATACTGAACAATGAACCTGAAATGCATAGCCTAGTAGCTACAGCTACTGCAGTTTTTTGCGTTATTATCAAACATTAATCAATGCGTTAATAAAACTGCATTGAATGTCAGAGCTATTAAAAGTTCTTAACGAACACGGTTATGTATGTCAGTCTTGTATGTATTCACATGATCTAGAACTAATTAATTGCGTTCTATAAGTAGGTTTTGTGCAGAATAAATTAATTCAGTCTTAGAATCCTGAGTAATGTTCATTGACCATACGAAAATTGCGGTCAATGCATCCAGCTGCTGCGTCTGTTGAACGAAAATGTTAGACTAGGCTTAAACATAATAGCTTTATACTAAACCATAAATAAAAGGAAATATTTATCATAATTGTCACAATAAGCTTACAAATTCAAAACATTTACACTACAAGGTGAAACAATACATTCACTTATTATAAAACTGTTTGATATTTTGATCACTAATCGCAATCACATGTAATGCTGTTTGGTAATACTCAATTATGCTAGACATGTCCTTCCTCTACCTATATATAATTACATAGGAAAGGCAATCTACTTTTTATTTGATTGGCCATACGCTTTTTTGTATCAGGTCCCTAAGCGGTGAACGCACCCCAACCTTGGTGTCACATTAGAATAAATCCGGCACGAGTATGGCTGCGATCTAAATTACACTACGCACAATTATTTACTATTCAACATTCAAATGACTACAGGTTGGACTAGCCCAGCGTTTCCTGTGAATGTCGTAAGACTAGTGGAATCCATTATCTACGTATGTGGCAGGAGGATGGGCAGCATTCTCTTTGTACCACTAACATTGTAGTGCAATACGCACATTGGGTCGTTAAACAAATTATTCATTGACCTCGTTATTCCACAACACATGCTATGATCAGTGATCCGTGTGTCACGCAGGTCAGCATTACAGCAAGGAGCTCTCCAAGAACTTAAAATACTAATTAATTTTGTTGAGACATAAAAGTTGACCAATGCCTGAATACGATGTAATATTATAAATATCAATAGATAACGTTCAGAGCTACTTGCAATCAATCGATAAGTAGGTACATAATATAACATCTGCACAAAATAACCAAACTCCTAAAGAACATACACTAGGTTATTGTTCTAAGCAGATGTCAACATTACACTATATTATATTATTTCCTCAATTCCACTCACTGGTTGACATTTTGAGTGGCTTGCTGACATGAAAATTGCACTTAATTTGATTTAATGCTTTATTCTTAACTTGATAACTATATAATACGAGAACAATAGACTGCGCAACAACGAGGGATGAACGCACTGCTTTATTTGTAATAAATCTATTTGACGTGTCCGGTACTTATAGCACAATTTGTGGGATTTAATTCCTGTAACCCATCACCAATGTGTCGTGATTTCGGAAGGGTTTTCTCCGGTTTTTAAAACCTGATTAAATGTCTAAAACTCTGATCTTATCATGTGTTGTCCATTCTCACATGAGCTGTTGCGTTAGGTTGGCCAATAAGCGGGTCCATGCTGGCGGAGTCGGAGAATTGGAGAGAAATGGGCTCCTTCAGTGAGACTGTGATGGTCTGGAAGAAGGCTGCCGAGCGGGATCGTGAGAGGGCTGATCCCGTTCAAAGAAAAATCCGTCGGGGAGGTAACCGCTTCAACGCCTAAACGCCGAAACCCCACCTGCATAATTTAAGGCAGGCGGGAAATTGACGTCGCGTGCACTCGAAGTGGGGACTCTGTCCGCCCACTGAGTGACCTCAGGGAAGACGGCGCACAGCGGTCACGTGCTGCCTCGCATACTTGCACAGTTAGGTTTCGGAGAGACTTCTTTACAGTCTTCCCAGAGATGTACCCTAACAGAAGTTATGCAGAGGTGGCCCATATGCAGATGGCAAACACCGTGGTAGTTTTAGTGAGGTAAAAGTTCTACACTCCCCAGACTTATCCCAAAGCCTGAGCTCCTTTTGAAGGTTTCCCCCTTGGTTGGCCAATCAGCAATGAACGAATCTTATCACCTGGCTAGGGGATTGACGATAGATTGAATAGATTAACTTGTCAGAAACTGAGAGTTAGTGTTAAAAAGGCGCCTAGGTAAGCGTACTGGCATTAGTATAGGTTCAGAACCGGTTCCTTGTCTCATTATATCACGGTCTCGCCCCATAGAACCTTTATTTGACTCGACGCCATTATTTAACGCCTATGAATGACGCCCATGTCAGTTTGTGTTAGTTTTAGAACACTAAATAAATATTCTGTTCGTAATAATTATTTACGGGCGTCATTCATAGGCGTAGGCTAAAATGACAGCTGCGACTTGCGATTGAATAACTTTAAGCGATACGTTGGAGTTCACAGACGGAAAAACTGCCAATGTGTCGAGTATGTTTAGTGAAAAATGTTTATGAATGTATGTAGGTAATGGTCAACAGCATTCTAAATTTTGAATTCAAACCCATTTCTATTGCCACAATTACAACAGCATTTAAAAGTCTTAACATAAAAAACACTGAAGACTTATGGGGCATTTCCGTTAAGGTTCTTGAAGATATCATTGACACAATTGCCCCTGTCCTAACAGGCATATTTAATCAATGTTTAGACACTGGTACGTTTCCTGACTTAATGAAACATAGTAAAGTAGTACCAATTTTCAAATCGGGTAGTAGGAGTGATCCCTCTAATTATAGACCTATATCTGTGCTTCCAGCATTGAGTAAAATTTATGAAAAAATCATGTTGGACCAGATGTTGTCACATTTTAACTCAAATGGGATTTTACATAGTCGACAGTTTGGTTTCACGAAAGGTAGGTCAACGACTGACGCGGGAGTACAACTCATCAGTCACATTTTGGAATTATGGGAGAAGTCCCAGGATGCAATTGGCATTTTCTGTGACCTCTCAAAAGCGTTTGACTGCGTTGACCACAATACACTCATCTGTAAATTACACCACTACGGACTTCGTGGACGAGCTGCTGATCTTGTGCTTTCCTATTTATCAAACAGGCAGCAAAAAGTAAATGTTAACGGGGCAACGTCCTCGGGGTCTCTAGTTAAGATGGGCGTGCCTCAAGGTTCAATTCTTGACCCTTTTTTATTTCTAGTTTATATTAATGACCTTCCTTACCTGATGACTAACTTCTCGGATATAATTTTATTCGCTGATGACACTTCTCTTATTTTTAGAATAGATAGAAAAGATACGGATGTCTTACATGTCAACGATAGTCTAGCTGTTCTCTCGAAATGGTTTGCGGCTAATAATCTTTTACTCAATGCAAACAAAACTAAATGTCTTAAGTTCTCATTACCAAATGTACCCCAAGTAGGGCTAAATTTAAAACTTGATGGCAAGAAACTAGATGCTATTTCGGAAACTGTATTTCTAGGAATTACTTTAGATTCAAAATTGCAATGGGGTGCCCACATTAGAGCTCTTTCAAGTAGATTAAGCTCAGCTGCTTACGCAGTAAGAAAAATAAGGCAGTTGACTGATGTAGCCACAGCTAGGTTAGTATACTTTGCTTATTTTCACAGTATTATGTCTTATGGCGTTCTGCTGTGGGGGTTGGCAGCTGACGTAGATTCAGTTTTCATTCTACAAAAGAGGGCAATGCGCGCAATCTATAAAATGGGGCCTCGCGAGTCTCTTAGAAACAAATTCAACGAAGTTGACATACTAACTCTGCCTTCTCTTTATATCCTAGAAAATATCTTGTATGTTCGCAAAAATTTAGGTCTTTTCAAAAAAAGATGCGACTTCCATAATCTAAATACACGTAGTAAAGATGAAATTGTGATTCCAAAATTTAGATTAACTAAAACTAGCAAGTCATTTCTAATAAACAGTATCCGCTTCTATAACAAGTTGCCAAAATCGGTTACAGAACTTAGCGATGGAAAGTTTAAAACTCACATCAAACGTGTCCTTATCAAAAAAGCATATTATAAGATAAAAGACTACGTTGAAGACAAGGAAGTTTGGCATTAATTCCTTCTGCACATATGGCTTCCCTGGTAACTCATTAGCACCATAACTTTGTGAGCGTCTATTAACTGCTTCCAAATTACAATGTTAATTTTAATTATTTTATTTTTACACTTTCTGACATATTCTCGTCATTATTTGACATTATACAACCCTTGTAATATCGAGTATTTATTAGTGATTCTCATGGAAATCATATCACTTGGTTTAAATAGGTTGATTTTACTTATGTAGATTCTTTTACATATTGTGAATGAGAGAACGTTGTAGGCCTACAGTTTCTATTCTTTATTTTCATTCCTCTAAGTACCTGGTACTTATTGACAGGCCTGCACTGTCCTCCCATACCTAATATCACTGTAATTTGAAAACATTATAAAATCCAATTATTTTTAAAAGAGTAACCGTGGAGTTTCTTGCCGGCTCTTCTCCATAGGAAGCGACAAATTGGAACCGTGCACCTAGCTTCTGACGTTTCATAAGTGCCCTTGCAGGTTTATGTGTAATAAAATATTTTGATTTGATTTGATTTGAGGAACTTGCACGAAAGGGCGATCGCAGCAGTAACTTTGGTCTAGCAAGTAAAAAATCAGAGTCTACATCGTACTGATTTTGTTTTGTTTGTTACTTTGCCTCTTTATGTTGCTAGAACACCCACAAATTCACAAAGGCAGTTTGACAAGTACATAAAATGTTGTGTAATCTCCTTAACAACAAATAATGAGTTCTAGTTTTTGATGAATTGATAGTTGATGAACTAGTTTTAGTGAGTAGTAACTTAAAGTTATAGACACTTTGTAATTAATTACATAAGCCTACCGTGTTGTTGCATCCCTTATTTACTATTATTTTGTGACTTTATTTTACAATCCAGAACTATGTGTGACTCAGAAAGCAAATAATTGCTTAGTTTGGGAAAATATAGAGGTTATGTGCTTGCAGAAAAGTGCCGAAACGATCTCCGATCACTTTGTACGACTTTGTTATACCGTTCATACCGTTAACGAAGTGAACGAGCCAAATCTTAATGATTTATTTATTTAACAAAGCGCGTGCGGCCAATCAGCCATAATGACAAATTTCCGTATAAGTTTCCTTCCCTGCTAAGAATGCCTATGAAATTTAAAAAAATCTTCCTTATAGTTCCGCAGACCAAATGAATGTTTCTATACCCATTGGTTTAGGATGCGCGTTGTCGTCAGTAAAAAGGTTGTGTAGCATGCAAACTTTTTGGTTAAAATAACGCATAAACCACTGGCCACTTTCGCTAAAAATATTTTGGAATGCCATCATGAACTTTTTCTTAATTTTTTTTTCCTAAAAATGGCCTCTGAATATTGTATTTCATCAATCAGTCAGTGTTTTAAAATTACGTATATCCTAAACAACAATTCTAGAAATATTTAAAATAATGCAGAAACCAGAATACCTACATAAGTAAAGAAATATCAGTTATACTTTGTTAAAACATAAAAGTATTTTTCAGCACTGCGTAGGGGGCAATCTGTGTACTAACTACTTGAGCAGCAAAAATAGTATGTACCATACTTATTCCAAATAAAAAAACAAACGTAGTACGACCTAATTTAAAAAAAAAATCTTGTCATGGCATCCAAAAGTTATTTTACTCAGAATGAACCAGCATGTTACCGGACCTCCAAGGTTTATTGCTATTATATAATTTAGCGTACAATTTTTTGAAACGGTGAAGTTTTGTAACAACGTGAAATCTTTATTTTTGTATCCAATTTTTTTTAGGACTTGTACCGTAGTTCGTAGCAAATTATTAAATAAGTATCAATAATAGCAATTCCGTATATGCCTAGGTACTTTTATTTATCATATTCATACCTTACTTGGCACGTGACCATTTTAGTTAGAAATAAATTGGTTATTATTCTTATTTACTATATAATCTGGTTAATTTAAGTAAATAATTTAAAAAAACCGACCGAAAAAAACTTTTAAAAATATCACTTTCACATATTCCAAAATAATTTAAAAAAACTTTTCGTGTTCCTAAAAATGCTTTCAATTATGGTTTCCATCCACAAATTAGTACTGTTTCTTTTATTCCTTCACCTGTTTTTATAAAATAACTAGGTTCTGCCCGTGACTTCGTCCGCGTGAAATTATCCCTCGCCCGCGGCAATAGTTCGTTTTTGCATAGCGTTCTTTCTTTGTTTTTAATTCTTGCTCGACTCCTAAAGGTCATAACGTGATGGTAAATAGCCGAATCGTATCGGGCCATAAAAACAAAACGAGGTTTTCAGGGATTAGCGCGTTCAAACAAACAGACAAACCAACTTTAGCTGTATGTATTATTAGTAAGTAATTATTAACGTGTCAATTATTTTTATTTTTTTTAGTTAAATATGGGTTGTAATTGTAAGTACTTAGTAGTTGTAGAAATTAGAATTTCATATTAAAACGAATTAATTGTGTGTACAAGGAGTTTAAAACTGACAGGATTTGCTAACTTAAAGTACTTAAAGCTGCGGAGTCATTATTGATATCTGTGGTCGTCAATCTAGTTTGCTGTAGGTACAATCATCTCTGCTGCGGAAGCGTCCTTGAACTAAAAGTAAAAGTCGGTCACATGCCACGCCAGGTCATTATCAGGAATTTGTTTTTAACATGCACTTCTGAATGTCAAGTTATATTCTTGTAGGTACAAAAAACAAAAAAATTGTTAGAGCACTTAAACGCATAGTTTAATAAAATTACAATGCATAACCAGCGTGTTGGTTTACTTAATGTGCACGCAGATTAGGAAATAAAGAAAAATGTCGGGCAACAGGTCACCGGTCACTCAGTAAAAAAACGTAGCAACCTCTCCAATGTCAATGTTGCACGCTACGTAACGTTGCAGTACCTAACGATATCATTGTTTTATGGTATTTTGTATTGTCTCTCAAATTCTTGATTATTACGTAACTAAGTCAAATGTAGCAGGAAGTCCTAAACAGTCAGTCGTTTATTTTAGTATTGTTATCACGGAAATCGAAACATAATAATCACTCGAAAATAATTGTATCTACTCAAATCGGTAACTAATTGCTCTAGACTTAGACTGCGCTCTAGGTTTAATTGCAAAAAAAACACTATTCTTAACGTCGAAGTATTCTTAAACTTTATGATTTTTTATTGTTTCAGACCGCGACACAATGAGGAGGCACATCGTAGTGCTATTGGCTTACATAGCCACAGCAAGTGCTGCGCTTGAAGTAGTCAACCAATGGAGCTTGATGCAGTTCGACTTTCCCCCTGATCCTGTCCTCTTAGAAAAGTTTCAACCGGAAAACACCGTCCCTACTGGGCTAGAGATAGGCTGGGATAGACTGTACCTGGGCATTCCACGGCTGAGGGCAGGAGTACCCGCCACATTGGCCTGGATACCACGGAGTTTACCGCCAGGCGTCAGTCCAGTTCTTCAGGTAATTTGAAAAACAACTTTCTTTTTATTGCACCATACAATTATAACGCATGCGTGCCGTAGTGACTGTGACGTATTCATTCAATTGATATTGATTAAGTTTTTTATAAACACTTAAGTCAGTTTTATGGTCAAAACAATATAGCAAAATTAACTTACCTCGGCCTCGACGGCTACAATGGTATTCGTGACATATCACGCCGTTACCGATCAGTCGCCTCGAGAATCGAGAGGCCAGTGAACATAGATTTTACAATTACCAAGAGCTTAAAATGAAAACATTTATCAAGGGACTGTACGTAACATTTTCCTGTGGAATTGGGGCCGGTGTCATCAATCATTGTTACCTATGTCACGAATTAATGATGCCCAAGTAGCATTGCAAGCTGTATACAAGCTGTATTTAAGTTCGATTTTATACTAGAAGCTGTATATTCAGGCTGTTTAGAGGCTGTATAAGCGCTTATACAGCCCTTATAAGTAAAAAATGGGCACATTTTATACAGCGTTTTGCTCTAGTATAGCTGTATAATAGCTGTAGAAGCCATAGAGGCGCTGTATAATAGCTGTATTAGAGCTGTTATTCGGTGTACAAAGAAACCATTATACTACAGATATTATCTTATAAATACTTTATAGAGAAAATAGTTTTAAATAGGTTTTTGAAGAGAATCACAAAATGAATGTAATTCTTTCCAATGAATGGCGACATTGTTATTTATAATATTTATTAGTAAGTAAACGTAATCTTGGACTTAGATATCTGAAGGTGTTAATTGGTGAATTGAAATTGCGGATTCAAATTTATTGTGAACCTGTCTATGTTTTCCGTCAAAATATTCAAGCGCCAGCAAAATAATCGATCTGATATAAAAGAAAAATACTATTTATATGGTAAGTCAATATTGGTTTTAAGGTTAGAATAAAAAACAATGTTATAATAACAGAAGTGAGGGTAGTGTGATCATTGTGCCCTCATATCAAGCCGAAAATCATTATATATTCCTTAAATTATGTTTCATATTTTGTTTTATACCTACATTCGAAATTACGAAAATGGCGACTATTTGCTAAACAGCCTAAACGATAATCGGAGTGTATTATAGTCTGAGTAGCTGTTCTAAGTAAGTTATGGATTATATTGTACAGCTTTTGGCTGCTAATCAGCTTTATAATAGAATATTTTTATTACTTAGGCTGTATATCAGTGCTCTATACATAACTTATAATGCTCATAAGGGTTACCTAAAAGAAATAAAAAACGCAGACTCAATATGATACGTACCTACATATAGTAAAACAAAAAAAAGGAAGAGATTCTCAATTTGACCTTGTATTTTATACCTAAGTAAACTTATTGTAAAGCATTATTAGTTTTTTGTATGTATTATATCAGTTTTACTTTATTTTCAGGAAAATATGCCGTCTAAAATTTAAGCAACCACTGGTGCCAATTCTGTTGTACACCGAACTAAACTAACTAAACTATCACTAAAATTCCTTACTTTTGGCTATGAGAATCTTAAAGCTATTCTGCAAAAAAAGATCTCTAAATTTAAAAATAATTTTGACACAACTAAAATCGAATTTGACAAACGTGACTCCACGTTTGCCCTACCCCGTGATTTTTATTAGAGCCGGAATCGCGCAGGGGGGGCAGCCTCAACGTGATTTAAATGGATTTTTTTACTTTTTGTATCGAAAATATGAAAAATTATTACCTACATGTTGAGTTTTAGAGGTGTATGGGGTTTTATAAAGGGGGTCGGAATTTTCATTATTTTTACGATAGGACACACCAATTTCGAGATATATGCAAAAAAAAAAGAAAAAAAAATATACAGTACTGTGTTTGCGCCCGAAGTCGAGTTGTCAGTGTGAATTTTAGTTCTTGACAACTAATTTTATTCCACACCTTTTTAATCGCGATTAAAATTTAGTCAGATTTAGTTCGAAAATCAAAATTTTATATTGAATAGAATAATGAATTTGACAACAACAGAATAGCAAAATTACCATTTTCACTAAATTAAAAACTCAGTACAATCTTAGTGCTGTCAAACTAAAATATAGATAAGTTGTGTCACTTTAGTCAATTTCAGAATGGGAAATCGTCGTTTGACAGGAATAAACTAAATTTTAGTGATTTTTAGTTTAGTTTAGAGAATTTTGTGACAAGAGAATCGGCACCACTGAGAAAGGGAAAAACAAGCTTTGCATTGTAACAAGTTTGTGGGAATCAAAAGGCAAGTTAAGATGGCCAAGAAAGCGATTAGATGTCAACAAATTAGTAAAGGATGAAACATCTCGGCCTTTATATAATTGGTCCACCTCAAAATGCTGTGTGAAAAGACTATCATTATCGTCATATGACGAAGCAGTAAGAGAACTAGATCTCATGGTTCAAATCAATCATCATTTGAACTACTTGCGCTGCTTTATGAAGAAACGTCATAGTCATGTTCCAAAGGTTGAATTAAATTTACACATTTAACATAACTGTTATGATCATTAATAACCCTGTTTAATGTTTTTGCTACGGAACCCTCTTCGTTGACCGTAAAGTCTTTCCGATTGACTGTCATTAATACAAAATAAAGCTGTACTGTAGCTGTCATTTATTTTTTTAGTTTTAAAACACCCTCAAAAACAGAAGTCATAAAACCACTGTATTTACAAGAGTGTACAATTACGCCATAAAAATAAGTTTTAGAACGGAGTTCGCATACACCATTGTACAGAAACAAGTCTTAAGTGATACTATAATAACACTAAGAGCTGTAATAAGTAAGTGTTCACATGCAAAATACAGCTTGTATACAGCTTTAACGATAAAACCAGATTAAAGTGTCACAAAATACTTAAGCTGTATAGTGGAGTTTTCATATTCTGTTTAAATACCCTAAGCTTTCGCGGATCCCTTAATACAGATTGAATAATTTTTTGACACTCTTGTAAGTCTCTAAAGGAACTCTAAGTTCTAAATAGGCTGTTATATGTATGTTGAAAACGCTTGCGTGCTGCTTGGGTGCTTGCTCTCGATATACGACGAGCGCCTTCTATTGAAAATCGATTTATTCATTTGGTTTATCTAAGTCATATCAAGACCATATCGTACCCGCCTGTTAATATTACTTAACAGATTAGCTGTAATGTCACAAGTTATTTATGATTCAGTTATTTTTTAGACGATTGGAGTAAATTATGTGAAAATACATAAAAAATATGTGATAATACCATTCAGTATTAATACAGCACCGCTCTTAACATGAATATTATTACGTATTTAGGTTTTCTGAACAGTAACTTACAAGATTATTGTTGCTAAGTTATTTCAACATCAATTTTCTAAGACATAATCTGTGTTTACCCAGACTTTGCTAAGCACCTTAACATTTATAAAACAAGTCGTGCTTTATGTGCAATCGGCTAGTTATTTACGTGTCATAAAGTTATTTTATTAGTGTTGTTATGTTTATACACTTATACAATGCTTTTGTTCTTATATTGTGCAAGAGATGCTTGATAAGAAAAGTCGCGTTTGATCTGCTAACTGCTGTTTGGTCGCTATTAACTAGCCCGTTAAAAAGTTTCCTACAGAAAGCTTAATTAGCTCCTGAATTCGTATCTCTATCTTCCAAAGAAATGTGGTTTGAAAAAGTTATTTATAAAGGTACATAATCAAAACAAAATAGCATAAAGTCAGAAATCATTGCCTATTAAATTAAAGATATGCAAGTAATCAGTAAAACATTGATATAATTAAGATACTTAAACTTTTATTCGATATTAATATCCCTTTTAATATTTTAAACCCTTGTTATTAACAAATTTTCAAGAAACGTGTTCGTATTTATATGTGCTAGTATGTAATAATTATATTTCAAACGTAATTAGTGCTAATTACTCCTGTTAATAATAATGCCTGGTACAAATTTGTCTTGTCTAGTAGTGCCTGAGAACTTGGCTTTAATTTTTAAACAGAATGTCAAGCACTTATAAATAACTTAATGCGACAAGTATGAATTTATACGTTCAGATTGACTTTGTCCAGTATCTTAGTTGTTCAACGATATAAAAATCAAATACAATCATGTGTTTGAAAATAAATTCTGCAGAAACAAGTCTCAGTATTTATATTTCAACCAAAAGTTGCGCAATTACTTTGCTGAGCTTGTGTCGCCTTCGAAAGCTGAGTTAGTGTAAATGTAGTCAATAGGACCTAGGTATTGGCTGACCTAATTACTTATGTACCTCAAACTATTTACATTTAAGTTTAGGAGTTTGTCGTTAGAAAACAAGATTAGTAGACAATTCAAGTTTATTTTTGTGTTGAACCTAGCCTTTCAGTCTTATTTCTGTTTTTTAATTAACAGTTAAGGAAAATGTTGAGTGAGTCGCAAATCTTCCGAAGGTTTCGAATTCACGTTTGACTTTGGTGAAGAGGATGCTAGACTTCCATAGCGTGCTTTTATCTAATTATTGAAGGTGTTCAAGTCTATCAGATAAATCTATACCAATACTTATCCGTACATGTGAGTCAATAGTTATATTTTTTCTGTCGGTCTGACTTTAAAATGTCATATAAATTGCGCAAAACTTGGTTAACTTATTGGATTAATTATATCTTTTCTTGGCGGCTTTATATTGTAATAATAATATCGTTTATACTAGGAGTTGGTATGGTCAAACGTTATAATTATGTTTGTTTAGCTTTGCTTGTTCGAAATATAAATTGGATTGTTAAATATACTAATAGCTGTAATAATAGTATTTGCGTTGGTTGTTTAGTTTAACTAGTCCATTTATGTGTTTAGCAAGCTTTTATACAAGCTTTTGCCAGCGGCTTCGCCCGCGTGGGGGTCGGTGTATTATACATATAAACCTTCCTCTTAAATCACTCTATCTATTAAAAAACCCGCATCAAAATCCGTTGCGTAGTTTTAAAGATTTAAGCATACATAGGGATATAGGGACAGAGAAAGCGACTTTGTTTTATACTATGTAGTAACAGAGTTCCGACAAGTTGTTTAATAGTTCCTTTCATTTCGAAATGGCAATATCCATAGTATAATATTCATATTAACAAAGCATGCATATTTAAACTACTTAGAAGATGAGGTATGCTATTTTGTTTAGTGATGGAAACTTCGATTCTATTAGGTAGGTACTTAGCGAATTCCAAGCTTCCACAATAAGTATATGAGATTATCTTTTTTCGCCACTCCACCTTAGCAATACGTCAATCAAAATCACATAGAAACTACATTATGAATACCATGGTGTCCTCAAATAAATATGATGAAAAACATTGATGTGGACGTGCGTCGAGTTCATATAATAAGTAAAATGAGAAAATGTTTATCTCGTATTCCGGGTAAAAAAACTGTGCTACATTTTATTTTTTCCTGTACCACTTGAATTGACTGAACAGGTTGTACTTAGAAGGCCAGCCGTATCCATTTGTGAACTACCGTAGCGTATAAGGCAAACGTGTGGTCGAACCGAGTGACTTCAATAAAAGTTCCGTGGCGGAATTAGAGAATACAGGCTTATACGCGTTAGTTATTACAAATACTTACGCGCTTACGCGTAAGACACGGGAAAGCGTGAAGGGCACAGTTTGCGCTGCTGGCCTTGGTGAGCTGCGGCCTGTGACACTTAGATGTGCGACACTCACGTTTACACGAACGTAGCTTATTGTGTTACTGGCTTATTACATTAACCACAATATCGTTAATAATTATGATTGTACTTAGGGGACTATCTTAGTTGCTATAGATGAATGATGATTGTAATAAATAACAAACTTTATTTAAAAAAAGTGATAACATTGTTACAGACATTACATTACAACATACTGAAGTAGTATCTTAAGCATCCCCCTGGCTCCAAAACTAAGTTGATACCTGTGACTTGGGAAGTTGGGAGTTAGTGTTCCTCCAATAGAAAAGTTATTACGTATGTCGCTGGTCACTAAAAACAAAAATGGGAAAAAGAAAATAAAAGGCACGTTTTTTTAATTAAGCAGATGTAGTTTGTCGAGTTAATCAAGTATTCAGTCTTCTTGGGGATGGCTGGCTTACCAAGTCTTTTATCCTCAGAACACAGATAGTTTCGACAGTTCGTATATGAAAAACTGTAAAAAATCAATTCGCAGGATTAGACTTACGCCTGTGGCGGACATCTACAATGCCCCACATACGAAACTTAAAATCAACAAATGTGGAAAACACAAAAAGTAAAGTGACGCCATCTACAATGCCATATGCGAACTACTCAAGACTTGACATCTCACCGCACCTATATCGCGCAAGCAGAGTTTACCGCGCAATCTACATATATACAAGATCCCGACATCAATCATCGGGCAGTAGCCCACCAGACACAACACTCGTCTGTTCGGAAGATCCACACTTCCAATAGAGTAATACCTCTATACGCCTACTAGGTATAAAAAATCGGTCGAATTCACCGCTATATTCTAGAAACAAAACGCCATCGTGGTGGACCTGTGCTGTTACAATTCAATTCAAAAGACGTTACGAAGCCTCGGTATTTGTACTGTGTATGCTCTCTAGAATTTAGATCCAGAAGAGAGTTAGTATAGAATTACTTATAGGATTACATAAAAGATGTGGTGCTATTAAATTTAAGCACAAACGCAGCTTTCTAATGCAACACTAAGAACAGTTACGTAATCTATGTAGAATCGACTTATTATACAGAGTGTAACAGAAACCCTATTGCTATCCTTAAGCACTAAAAATAACAGCTGGTATATAAACACTATACAAAAATAAAATACTCTAAGAATTGATAACAAATTTTCGGTTTCATATGTTTCTTAAATTTAGATCATAACAAACGTGTCACCACACTACGTAGGTCAATAACTTTCCACGTTACTTGCCAATATCACGATAAATCTCTTCCAAGTGATGTGTTTATTTCAATTTGATGATTTGGTTTCTAGTATCAATGTATTAAAAATTCTCATAAATTCCGAACCTGTAGAGGTAGGAGTAAAAAATCCTTCCAATATCGTTTGATATGATCCAAAGAAGCCGTGCCCTTGGTATGTCTATACCCTTTCTGTTGCACGTTGTATAGGACTCAACCTACAAAAATGTTTTTTTTTAAATTCAATGTTTCTGTTATGAGTTTAGAATATGAACTAGTTACACGACAGTACTCTATTGAAAACTACATACCTAATATAAAAACAAAAATGTTCTCAAAACTTTACCAAGTATGTACCTACTTACCTGTTTTCAACAAACAGATATTTTTAAAGGATCTTATGTATTTATCATTGTATCCATTTCTGTCACAAGTTATTTATATGAATGTAAATGCACACTGCGATGTCAACAACATAATACATCCTTTGTTCGTTTACTTATTTGTATGCCGCCATCGAAAACACGCTATGTCAATATGTGATGTTTCCCATTCAGCAAAATACGTTTATGGGAATCAAATCAACAGTCGACGCGGTAAACGAATACCAAATCGTTGTTGACAAACACAACATTTATAAATAGTTCGTATAACTTAATGACTTTGTGGATTATATTCAATAGAGTTTTTGCTGCTACAAGCTATTATTGTCATTTCAAATGTTTACCAACGCCTTTTATTCATTCGACATACTAAAACATCACGCCTTGTTTCCCCGAAGGGTTGGGCAGAGGTGTACCTATAGTACACCGACATTTCGCCAGTTATTGTAATGGCACGATCATATAGCCATCAACAGGGCACAATTATAAGACTACGGAATGCTACCAACAGATTCCAGTTCATTCGAATACCTACTTAATATTTATATTCTATTGTTAAAAAATGTTCTTTGAATAAGAGTTTTTGTATTAGGTTGATTGCATTCCCTTCTCTGTTTCCAGGCATATCCCGACTGGTCATGGCACACTGCTGGCCGAGGCGACATCAACTGCACAGGTCTGATTTCCGTGTACCGCGTGCGTGCTGACCGCTGCAACAGACTGTGGGTCCTAGACGCCGGAGTAGTCACCAGTATCGATGACTTCAGAAGAGTCTGCCCACCCAAGATCCTCATATTCGACATGGCTACCGATCGTCTGGTGAGTTTAGAAATAATCGTTAATTGGGGAATATTCATATGTACAGCTCTTTACTGTTTCGATTCAGAATGTTTGGATGAGCCCTTCTACATACTTAGATCTATCTTTCATTATTGTTGTCTTTGCGGAAATTCAACACATGTATCCTCCTATAAGATGGACATGGGGTATTTGTGTCGCCATAACCACCTCTATTTGCATAAACATTCATCTTAATCCATTTCAATCCAACACACGTCTTTAGTTTCTACAAGTTTTCGCCAAAATTGGGCAGAACTTACGTGTACATATAAACACTTTCAAGTCGAAGCTTTTGCAATAAATAGGAACACATCTATGTACAAAAACTGCCTATTAGTACGCGACTTGTGCGGTCTGCGGTCCTGTATCGACCCGGTTACGTAAAGATTGTCGCATATTGAATGCAAGTAAGTTCTTAATTAATTACACTTTATAGATGAGGTTCTCGCGTTTTAACATACATGACAAGTATGTTTAGTTCCGTGTTCTTGGATGGCAGTAATGCGTTTATTGATACTAAGTGTCCCCATAAAACATGATACGAATTTATTCGGATTTCTGAATCTTGTATCTAGAACAGGATGCACCGTTGCTAACAGGCACATAATGTCGTATGGGGCAGGTTTGTTGAGTAAGCTGTGCTAAGAGATGAGAGTTTGAGGAAAATACTTAAAAACGTTGAACTGATCTTGCATATTAAACAATTTCATCAAGGAAATTGGTTTTCGTTCGTTCGCTACGAAAATTATCATCAGTTCCTTGTCTGCCGAAACCTGTTTAGATATGTTGTCTGAGGAAATACGTTGAGTTCAGAATTATATTCAGGAAGTGCCTTAAACAGATACTGTCCATGGATAAACATTGTCAAAAGCCAGTTACTCGACATATTCCAACTAGAATTATGTACAAATGACACTTGATGCAGATCGGGATATGTGTACATTTATAAAATGCCGAGGACCCACGGCCCGTTCACCAATGATTCGCGCCAGGCGTTGCTACGCCCGTCAAAGCCTGTCGCAGCGCAGCCCGTGCCGAGCGTTACCACGACCCGCTAACTGACAGGTCGCGCTAGGCATTAGTACGCCTGTCGAGGCCCTTCGTGGCCGGTGCCAAGCTATATACAATATAGGAATATATAAATAAAACAAAAACAAACGCGCCTGTACACGCCGTACAGGCTGCGACATCGACAGGCGCCCCTGCGCCGCGCCATGCCCTGCTTTGAACTTACTGACACCCGGCGCCGCGGATCGGACGGACGGCCGACGCAGGCCTCATCAGTGGCCTGTCGTGTCGCGGCCTATGAGAATGTGGGCCGTCGGAACGCGGAATAACACCTACGCTTGCTGATAATACTTGTATAGGTTTTTGAATCCGGGTTTCAAATGCTAATTATTCAGTACTTCAGTAGGCCAATTCTTTTAAAATGGTTAATTAAGCATGCATTGTATAACAGGAAGTAATCAAAGCTTAGCTGATGTTACAGGTGTTCTGTTCTAGTGACAAGTCAAACAGTCCTTTCACATCAATTTGAGAATATAAACGACTTATAATTGCAACAAAAATGGTGTTATTTGTTACGTTATCTGTCGGTTGTACATTTTGACATAATTAGTGTGGCACCTATGTAAATATAATAGTTGCAATTAAAGTTAAGTAAAAATACACCTGTAGTGTAGGTTCCTAAATGCTATCTATTTGTATGGTAGACAATTTAAACCAAGTTTAGTTTATGTTTTGTAAGTTCTTAGGGTATAATTTAATAATCTTATCTATTCGCTATAGATAGGTACAATACAATAATGAAGACCAAGAAATGGTTTACTACCAACTTTGTCTAGCGTAAGAATCATTCGCTCATAGTGTGTGCTCTTTGAATTTATCCGCTTTCTCTTGTGACAAATCCACAGTACAATAAGACAAACAGTAGGTACATAATTATGCAAATTAATTGTGACGCTAATGGTAAGATTAAATTCGATATTCTGTTTAAAACTTGGCTCACTCTCCCGCACGTAGGCACAATAGTAAATTAATTATGGTCGAAAACGCCAGTAATGTCTTCACAATCAGTGCGTAGGTAGTTTTTTGCCAACTTCTATGTTTTTAACGGATGAATGGTTTTAGTGAATGAGTGTATTGTGATAGCAGTTATTTCTTACAACTTCATTATTTTCACATTTGTTCCCAGTCAAACAACTAATTGGTTATTACGGGCGCATAATAAAGTTAGCTTGTATTAATTACAATTCAAAGAAGGTTGTTTGTGTTTA
The DNA here is from genome assembly GCA_949091785.1 of Polymixis lichenea. Lineage (NCBI taxonomy): Eukaryota > Metazoa > Arthropoda > Insecta > Lepidoptera > Noctuidae > Polymixis > Polymixis lichenea. The sequence continues at coordinate 13,904,256 of OX420936.1, forward strand.
AATTATGTGATTTATTTTATGTCTAAATTACACAACTAAATTATTGGTAGGTATACATATTAGATGGCATTTTTTTTCTTTTTGAGGGTAGGAAATCATCGAATAACTTCTCCCGTCTCTCTGGGTGGAGCAGGAGGGCGTGTCAGACTTTTACTGACTAAAACTCACCCGTGTTCCCTCAATTGCCTGTGTGCCAGGGGCCACGGTATCTCTTTCAAACAACCCGCACCCCTGGCAGGCATCGGCCCTTGTGGACCGCACCAGTTGGTTCTGACATCTCTTTGAGGCGCGCGTGGAACACCACGCGCCGTCGACCCGTGCTTGGTCCTTACCGGACAGTGAGCTATCCATTACTCGCCGTCCGTAAGCCCGCGCCTACGGTGGCCGGGAATCAGCCTAGGATTCCCGACGCCCAGGGCGTTTCCTGCGGCGACTAGAGCCGTGAGGGCGCATATACTGCCTTTCCATCACGTGCGCCGCCTCAGGTGACGGCTACCCATGCGCTCTCGCTCCGTATCATGGCCTGGAACAGAGCCAGCTGCGAGAAATCGCCGCCACCAATCGCCTTCACAAGGACACGGCGGTGTTCCGCTCAAGCTGGGCAGACCGCCACCTTATGCTCCATCGTGTCCTCAGGGCGATCTACGCAGTGGGAACACCCGGGCGTTTCCTCTCGCCTTATCCGAAACTGGAACCTCCCGAAACAACCATGTCCGGTGAGGACCTGTGTCAGGCGGAAGGTGAGGACGCCGCGGCGCCTCCCAATCAAAGAGAGGACTATCCGCCGCAATCGTGGCGTGCTCATAGATGCTGTTGGTTAATGTTATTAATTTGAATAATTGAAGCGATATGAAACATAATGCGCAAAACTTAGGCATCCTAACCTAGATAAGTAAAAAACACTTGTTTTAAGTAACTATTTATTCAAGTTACTATTATCTAATTAAGAGATTTTTGAAATCCAAATATTTGAGCTCTCGAATTTAGTCACTAAGTGAAAATAAGCTACGATTTTTGCGAGCCCAAAGACTTGATACGAGAAAGTTGTCGGAATGACAAGTTGACAACGCCTACATTGTACTCGCGGTATTTTTTAATCATTTTTATCTAAATGAGTAGAGCGTTAATGTGACAGCTACGTGGTGCCAGAATTGTTACGATTATGTCGACATTCCGCGATCGTGGGGCGACTCTATCATTGACTTTTCAAGATCAAATCGCGATCTAGCACGATAGCGGTCACTGGGCATTTTGAACAATAACATTTTTGTTTTACTTACGTAAACCTCTTCATTCATAACAATATCAACCATTGCTTTATTTCAACAGTTTTATTTTTAATTTTACGCAACTGTGTTTATCTATGTTAATAACCTACCTTTTAGCGTTTAAATGCCTACATATTTCATAGTGTAAAAAGGCGAGGTCACTTGTTTCGATGTATTATCATAAACATCCGTTTTAGTTCCTTTATTGAAAGTAGTAACTATTAACGTAAAAGAACTTGAAATTAACCATTAAATATTCGATTCTTTACAAACTTAGGTTATAGTAAAATAAGGATAATTATAAAAAGCCGAAATTACTAACTTATTATTTAAGCTTCTTATGTGCCTTTAAGCTTTATGAAAAAGTTTCTAGGTAGATTAATGTCTAGATTAGACATATTTAATAAAAGAGTCACGCAGCGTGTAATGAGGTTAAGCTTCTTATTGGGTAACCTCCTTGCAATCCATTGTTTGTATGTAGAACTATGCCTGAGCTTAGCAAGTCACGAAAAAGATAAAACTTTATCAATATTAAAACATGAACCATTTCAGTGTAAGGAGATATAGGTAGCTAATATTCGTCGTGTTGTGATAACTAAGCAATAAATTCTTTGTTAACTGGATATCTGCTAATGTTCAGTAGGCAGGTTAGATTTATTATACAAGTATTATACAGGAACCGGAATCCCACCGAAGTTCTGTTAGAAAGGGTACAAACTTACTGCATAAGTACCTACTTATCCATTGCCGGTCGTTGTATCTTAGCCTTAGCCTCGGTTTCACTTTTACCTACTAAATAAGGAGTAATTTAAAACAGATGACCGTCAATCTTGCCGTGATATATTTTACAACAAAGAAAGTATATAGCCTTTAAACTGAGCACGAGCATAAATAAATCAATGCACTAGTCGTTTTCGTTTAGTTCGTAGTATTAGCTAAATAAAGAACTTTAAATTACAGAATTTAATTTATATACTAACTTTAAAAAATAATAGTATAAAAAAACTAAAAAAACACGCTTTAAAAACCAAACTAAAAAGTGTGTTTTTAGTTTTTTTTACTATTCTTTATTTTCTATTTTTTAGTTTTGCTAGCTACAAAAGCGTGTTTTTTTCTATTTTTTTTAAATTATTGAATTGTCATAGGTCCTCGATAAGTCTACAAAGTTTAAATGAAATCTGACCTTTTAAAGTGGGTCAAAATAGCGTCCAAAGGAGTCGGTTACATACAAACATACAAACATACAAGTGAAGCTAATATAAAGCGTGTAAAAAACAAACACTATTTAGTTATAGTACCTACCCCACACCAATTCGAAATTTCGTCATCCTAGTGGTCAATACAATGCATATTTATGCGATAGCAGCAATCGCGGTTGATTTGCTGTCATTTTTTGAAAAGTTCTGTTGTCTGTCTCCGAAACTCATCATCAGATCTATATGAAATTGAAATGGGACCATTTCGAACACAAATAAAGAATGTTGCAAATCCGTTTATATACGAAGGAGTTATGCCCGAACATACATAAAAAAACATAAACATGTCGAATTGATACCCTCCTTCTTTTTGAAGTTGGCTAAAAAAATGACCATAGATGTTTTGCAAAGTCTTTTTGCACCAACAACTGACGTAGGTACCCAGTTTCGTCATCTATTCTTGTTGAGTATAAACAGCAGCGTTTTAGTAAGTTAGATGCCTGCCTAAACTTTGATTCAATCAATGATCTTTAGCATAACATGAGGCCTTGTTTTTCCGAAAGGATGGAGAGAGGTGTACCTATGTACAGCAACATTTCGCCAGATATGTTTAAGTTTCATGTAATAGGCAGTGAACCTATTGCCGTCTATCAGGTACAAATCCAGAATCCGGACTGCCACTGAGTAATTCCGGATAAAAAAACCCATGAACACTTTGCCCGACATGAGTATTGAACCCAGGATTTCGTGCTCAGCAGTATTGCATGCGACCACTTGACCAACAACGAACCGAACGAACGACACGAGGTATCAATGATATTTATATCTATTCATTTACATTGCTCTATGACGACTTAAACAGGATGCGTAGGCTATATTGTTTAATTCATTTGAAAGTGCATTTTATTATTTCAAGAAAAAGTTCAAGGTATAAACTGCATCTACCGAGCTGAGAACCTATGCACTTAATTATAATTTCGATGCGCGTGAAAATAACTAAACATTATCTCATTAATTCACTTATGTAGGTATGGAAGGTATTCAAGGCTGTTTGAGTGAAATCTAACTAAATATTCAGTATACTGAATCTGTTGTTTCTTGGAACAAAAATATTCATGAAATGAGCCGTCTGTCTCCGTGATATTTTTTGTACGGTACCTATATCCATGGCATTGGCCTATTCTTTATAATCCCTGACCAGAAATTCTATTCGTATTTTTGATTGATTGAATTGGTTGATTAATAGTTCATGTCTGTTACCAACGCCTATGTTTTATGATATCATTAGTTATTATTCATTAATGTAGTGTTAGATGCAAATAAATTATCTGCTGGTCATAGCGTCGCGTCGGTAGTGGCAGGCGAGGTCGTGTTATTATTTGAAAGGGTGTGGCTATTGTCCGTGCTGCAATTGTGGCTCTTATTAGTCGATTCGCACGTTCTTACTCGCCCGAATAGAGCAAAACTTTGCTTCTAAATAATGTAATATTTTGTATAGGCGACTCGCACGAAGTTAATTTAATTATGGGCGACTCGATAATTCCAGAAATACGTATCAGGCAATTGGCATGTTTTGTATGATAAGTAATAAAATTAGTGTACTTCTTCCTTAACTTTGTGTTGTTTCTTTCCCAAACATTCCAATATACGTATTTTTGGAATTGACGATTCGCCACAAATTACCTTCATGCGAGATATAGAAAACAAATTTATTTAAAATGGCAGTTCGCCGCGGGCGAGTAAGTGCGTGCGAATCGACTAATAAGCAGCAATTGTCCGTTCCGACATAAATACGCACAATTTGTGGGTAACCAGTAACCATGCACTGTATAATTCTAAACTAGTGAATGGCATTTAACCTCGCGAGCGGCCACACTGGTGATTAAATTCGCGGTATTCGTTCTTCACGAAATTTGCCTGTAGGCTAATTGGATTATGACGGGAAGTATTGCATTTCTCTTTGGCCTTTTAACGATCAATTACATAGATTTATAAGGTCGGTATATTGAAATACAGACAATAGTTTAAAGCTATAAATATCGGCAAGTTAATTAAAAGTAACACTTGTCAAAATATCTACGTACCTATGTTGTCAGAACTGCTAAAAGCATCAAACACGAAGGTTAAATAGGACCAGTTAACCTGGATTAAAACTTTAAACAGAATTAACCAGATAAATGCCAGTAACCAGATTAATCCAACCGATACATATCTTGTGGATGAACTGCAGGTTTGTTTATTTCAGAACTATGTACAATTGTACATGAATCGAATGTAAACGCAGTAAAGGAAATTGAATTCTATGGAGACCATGAAAATGTAGTATCTAGTCGTAAAACTTAAGCTTTCTCTTTAAATCAATCCTTAAAAAGAAACTCCTAAAACTTACATTAAGATTGGTGTAGTAGCTCCGGAAATTAGTACGGTAACAAAGAGATACGCATTATTCTATACTTAAGCGCTAAGTGAATGCTAATGTAGTGATACTTACTCGCATTTTATTAGCACTTGCGCGAATGTAACTATTACATAGCGAGAGTTTATTTTAAATCCTCTTCTTTCCATTTTCTTTTTAAAATGAAGGGGTTTTAAATTAGTTTAAAACAAATAGACCTTGGGAAAAACTCTAGTGACTTTACATTAACCTCATTCCAATGAATAAAAATGTGTTATTCCTTCCCTACCTTTCGTTGATATCTTTATTATGTCCTATATCCTGAATCGTTACTTTCCAGGTCAGAAGCGTGTACTTCCCGCGCGAGCTACTGCGGCCGAGCTCTCTGCTCACCAACTTGGTGTTGGACGACACTCGCTCTTCTAACTCCCGCTTATCGTCATCCTGCGACCATCTGTTCGCGTACATCAGCGACACGGTTGCACCAGGTTTGTAAAGTCTGTTATTCAAGTTCTTGTTGTTGATGGTATTTCCACTTTATGAAAGTTTAAATGAAGTTAATTCCAGAATTACTAGTAGCAGTTGCGTTTAAATGAAGTTGTATTCTCAAAAACGGATATTAGTTCACATGTTTATAAACTAAATTAAAATATGGAAATATAAGATATGGCATCGTCCATCCGCCGATGAGCCGGTGCCACGAACTATTAGGCTTATTTGCTCGCATAAAGAAGGCTCAACTCCCAGCTGCGCTGCGGGAACAATGTGAGCTGTTTGAGAGTTGATTCTATTTAAGTGCCAGTGAGGGCAAAGAACTCTTCCAGTAAACTTATACAAAAACAGTACAGTAGTAACTGTGATACTGTACTGTTTTTTGTATAAGTTTACTGGTATTGTTCGTTCAACCCTGCCCTGACTGAGTCAGGGCAGGGTTGATCACCGGCATGTGTATGAAACTGCTTTTGGCATTATACAGGGTGACAGGGACATAAATTTCATACGTTTTGACCGCGTTGGCATTGCACTTTACTTGGAAACAGTTGATTAATAAAAAATATATAACAATTCATTTCATTTTAATGTCATAACATAATCTATAAATAGAACACGCGTTGTCACTTAAGGCGTTCTCTCAGCGAGTCGTTTCTAAGGCTTTAAAAAAAGCATTAACCATAACCTGCTATTGTGTTTTATTAATAAAACAGATAGTTTAACGCACGGGGGTTCAGTATCATTTACTGAATCCTTGGTAGCAGGTTGCGTCGATGTCCCGGCCTTCATGACTTTGTATAAGTCGAAGAGTTTAGAATCACACTTTATGCAAGAAGTAAGAACAAGTGAAATTAAGTAGAGCAGGTTATAATATGTTAATGATCTTGCAACCACGACGTGGCCACATCAAACATTGATTAATTAGTTGTCATTCTCTGTACCTATTGGATCATACCACAAGCTCGAACATGTCATATTTTGAACCGATTTCAAAAAAGGAGAAGGTTCTCAATTCAGTAGTATTTTTATTTTGTTACCTCAAGATTCCGTCATTTATAAATCGATGTGAAAAATGTATCTTTTGTTTGAAAGGGTATACCTATAGATAGATTAGTCTCATATAAATTCAGTCAATGTCTGATTAGTGGGCGAATTTGTGTGGGGTAGGTACCACAACTAAAACAATAAAATGTTTATTAAAAAAAAACAACAACCGACTTCCAAAAAAAACACTAGGTACCTACAAAGTTTAATTTCCATACAAAATCAAACCAAAGGCTTGTTTTTGGGAAGTCGGTTGTTATTTGTTCTCTCCGTTTTCACATGATACAGGTACATATTGACGTTACAATATTTTCCTACTTTTGACATAACCAGCTACTTACTTACACAAGTGCGTGTAGTTAGGTAATAGGCTAATAGCAGTTTTAAATAAAATAATTCAAGATTTCGCAACTTATGTGACTGTAAAACTGTATAAATTCCTTTTAAATTTTCACACGCGTTTGAGTAGGTACGTAATTATAAAAGTACAACTTGGTCACGTTAAGTTTATGAATGTGTCATTGTAGTTTTTTGGTGCTATTGTAAAATAGGTGTTATGTTAAGTTAGTGTAGCGCTGTTCACAACAATAAAAACACTTCAATTAAGTAAGGTTTGTACATAATTTTACAATTCTGTAGATAGTCTGGTTCTGTCTTGAGCTCAAACCAATCACTTTAATTACATGTACAAAATTAAAAATTAATACTGCTAGTTTTTATTTTTTTAAGTAACACCGTGTTATATTAAGTTTTACAAACAATCTAAGTAACATCGTGTTATATTTTGTATTACAAACCAATTTCTCAACATTTAATTAATTGTACATTTTGCGCTCACTCCTTAATTCATATTTTATTGGTATATCATAATCGTTACGGCACATGAGCTGATTATATCAGTTTGAATAAATGATGGCCACTTTTAAATAGCCAATTGGGTATTCAGATAGTGGATATTAATCATCGCCTAATTAGCGGCAGTCTGTAGTTAGTGGTACATTGAATAATTGCAAGTTAAATGCATGTGTTTCGGTGTTTAGTGACCACCCAAGCATGCTGTGTCGACCAAAACACTGCTTTCTCCGAAAAAGTGATGCAATTGCTAACGTACTCGCGAAGTCGCAACAAATACTAATTAAACTGACGGACCGTTTGTTATTTCAAGAAACTGTATCATTGCATAACAATAACAGTTTTGTGTGAAACGTACAATTTAGAAGCAGTGCGGCTTGAGTTCTTTAGGGCTTGTGACTAAATACTAACAGCTGCACGGGTCAATTGATCAGGTTAAGCTACGCTTGCCGTGGTTCATGGACGAACGCGGTATCGTCTTACCCAGTAACTGTGTTGTGGTCAGATAGGCAGCCACTCCGTGTAAAATACTGGCATTCACCTGCATCCGATTTGGCTTGAGGCCGACACCATTATAGTTGGGAAAAGGCTAGGCAGATGATGATGCTGCTTGAGACCATTGGTTGCGATTATTATCCAGCCCTTGTAACAAAGGGTCAGTATTGATAGGCTTCCCACAAGGTAGTCCTATGACTTGCCGAAGGTCGCGATTCAGCTGGTAAGTCCAACAGTGGGCGTCTTCTGGCCGTAATTATGATCATGATGATTATCCATCAGATTAAGCAAATCTATAATGATCAGGAACACCAGAGAGAGATCAATAAAGAACCCTAACGGTACATTAACATAATTCAAAATGAACCGGACTGAAAATGACTAGACTTTTGGCTTATCTACCAACTAGCGTGGCAGCAAAAATCACTAAAATGGCAGGTTTTAACCGCGAATTTTCATCAATTTCGTGAGTGGGCCAAGTCCTTACGCAATTCGTGACAACCGCTTCATACCTTAAATAGATAAGTATAGTTAAATACTACACGATCATGGTCTCGCCATATGAACAATGACCCCAAAATCCGTTTGACCGAGTAAGTATCGGTTAATGACCTGTCAATTATAATAATATTCAATACTTATTTAGCACTTACCTAAGTGTTTATAAAAGGAATCATTAGATAATCTTACTTTTGATACCTACATATAGCTTAGGTATTGATAGTGCTATTAATATTGGACGTACGATTGGCAAGAAGTGGCAGTTATAAAAATATTATATCTGAGTTCTCAGGAACATACTTAAGTTTAAAATATTGATCAAATGCATATAAGATAACTTCAGTGGTTTTCATCTTTCAGATAATTTGTGCTTGTTATCTTTGTACCTACATTTTGCCAGCGAAATAGATTTAATTTCACGGGACAGTGCGGAGTGCCTGTTCTTTGTAACGAAAGAAAGTGAAACTGCAGTAAATATAATAACTGTGAAAAGTATATATAGAAGTATTTTAAATACTTAGTAGAAGTGGAAGATCATTAAATACCTCAATAAATGATTCAAACCGGAGTAATTGGCAATTTGTTACTAAAATTGATGCCAGTAAATTCTGCTGAAGACATGAAAACAAAACCTAAGTTATGTGAGAATTACAGGTTATCGTTTAGGTAACTTATTGTTGCCTGTTACCTTACTCGTAGGCAAAATTTGCCCACAATTCTTAATTATATTTATTAACGTCTGCTTGGAATGACGATAGATTTACACACATATGTACTGCTTTGTCTTCATCGTTGCTTCCACCATGAGAACAATACAAGTGACTAAATTTAAATTTCAGGATGGATCAAGTAAGATTGTCTTTCAACAAGTTAATTGTCTTAAAACATCATTTCTTTGGGCAAATCCATTGAATAATAAAAAACAGGGTAAATTCACACTAAATTGGCCATTTAAAACATAATTATTTGTGGATTATTATTTCAACGAATAATTTAAAGACTTGTTAACATTCTAGTGAGCAATTGATTGATAGTTATCGATTAATCGTTTTATTTACGTATTTTCAGGTATCATCGTGTACGATGGTAGACGCGACAACGCGTGGCGAGTGACGCACGCTTCCATGTATCCCGACCCCGACCTGGGCGAGTACGACATCGGCGGTGAGAGGTTCACGCTGATGGATGGCATTGTGGGGCTCGCACACTCTCCTGCGCAAGGCCTGCTGTACTACCAGCCACTGGCTACCGACAGGTAAATTACCACTGTACCGTCTATGTAAATGACTCTGGGCGAGAACGACATCGGCAAAGAAAGGGTCAACCTCATTGATGGCATTGTCTGGCTCACGCACTCTCTTGTGCTGGGGCTACTGTACTACCAGCCACTGGCTAGTAGCCTGCGGCTACTGACAGTTTCCTACCTAAAATTACGAGTTAGCTACACCACACTACAATATTTTTTAACAATGCAAAAGTATTGGTAGGTATTTATAGCAAAAATACTTCGCTGATACATATTATAGTGATCGACTAAGAAATAATCTGGAAAACTACCTGGTAGGTAGTGTCATGCTTGTGGCACCCTGTCTAGGTCGGTTTCTTGGTATACATTCAAATCAAATCAAATCAAAATATTTAATTTCACATAAACCTGCAAGGGCACTTATGAAACGTCAGAATAGGTGCACGGTTCCAATTTCTCGCTTCCTATGGAGAAGAGCCGGCAAGAAACTCTTTTAAAAATAATTGAGTTTTAACGAAGGCTGTTGCGATTCTTCGCTGTATTGTTGAAGGAACTGTTATTAGCATTCTCGGAGCTTAAAGGCTTCTTCAAACAGGCGCGACGCGACAGCGCGACGCGACACTTGTAGAACAATTTCCATGAAGTTTTGATAGAAATTGTTCTACGAGTGTCGCGACGCGACCGTCGCGTCGCGCTAGTCTGCACGAGCCTTAACTGATTTCCGTTACGTTCTTGGATGGTTGAATATGTGCAACATAACCGCACAGTGCACTACCATTATCTTTTTGACCACAGAAAACTCTTTATTCGATGCTTGCAATATTACCGCTTTGTGCATACTGTGGCGATTATGGTGTTTATTTTGGGAGAAACTAATTTCACATCTGATATCTACCATGTATGCTCGCTATCGCACAAATAGGTTTTTTTATTCGACGCTTGGTTTTTCTGGGCATTCTCTCTTACTACAGTTTTTTAAGCAGTCTCTTATACACGTTGTTATGATTGCAGGGTGTTCAGCGTGTCAACAGCCGTGCTGGCGTCGGGTCCGCCGGCCGAAGGCACGGACCTGCCCGTGAACCTGGTGGGACGCAAGTCATCGCAAGGGCTCGGCGTGGCCGTGGACCCGCGGGACGACACCATCATCTTCAGCCCCATGACCGAGACCGCCATCGCCGCTTGGAACCCCATCACCAATTCACACAAGTAAGAAAGAAAAACTAGTTTATTTTTTCACAAAAATACGTGTATCCAAATGCCATTGGAGTCGGTAAAAAAAAAATGAACAGACCAGATAAGGTAAGCTTATAATAATTAACATCGGAAAGTAACGAAATCCCTTCACAACTCAAACGCTCAAAACTGATAGAGGAGAACAATATACAGCCCCCTTTTTAGTCCTCCGAAATAGAAAAATTCTGTTCATAGCGAAAAATTACGTTTTGTTTTTGTGCGACGCCGCTGACTCTTTCGTACATTATCAAGTCAACATGGATTTTCAGCCAAAGCGTCTGACCCTTATCTGATGAGGACTAATTGATGGGGTCGTTTTTGCAAGGTTACTAGACTGCCAAAATACCAAAGGTATTTAGACAATTAACAATTAGTGTGAAGAACTATCTTATCTCTGCTACGAAGTAAGTTAATGACTACGGCGTAGCATGTTGCTACGGGCGTTGCAACCCATTTTGGAAACACTGATGGGACAGTTTGTGGGGTAGCTAGCCAGCCAAAATAACATATGTATTTGGATTCAAATCATTTGTGTACAGCACGAAGCTAATGCTAGCTACGAATGTAATGGCTACGGTATAGAAAGTAGCAACCACATTAGCAGTCAATTTTGAAAATTCAACGGTTTTTTTTTAAAACTCCATCTACTTTGCAGTTAATTGACCACAATGCCGTAGCATCTAGCTACGCCATAGTCACCGCGTGTAAGCAAATTATTTCATCAACTGTTGGAAATTGGCTCTGTCTGGCACTGATGAATGGTTAAGATGAAATTAGTTATAGCTGTCTGCGTCATAAGTACGGAATAGGTACTGTTTCTACTATGGCTGTTGAATGTTGAAAAAAAAATTTCCGCCACAGCATTCTCGTCTGACAATTTTATCAATTTCCTCATTTTCCATCTTCAAAGACACGATTCCCAATAAGAAGTATTAGTTCATTAAATGAGTCATTGATAACGTTGAGAAGGAGGATTACGTTTAAATTTTTCCTTTTCATTGTGGATCAGTTTTTACACAACAACGTGGGAAATTCCGATTGATTGCGATTACAGATTAATATGCACGCGTTGCAAGAACGGCTATGATGAAAGGTTCCTTGAAATAGAGGATGTAGCGGGAAATGAGTAATTAAATGATAGTATTACATTTCTGATGGGTCAATTACTCATCACGTAATGTTCATAACTAGCAATATACTATAATGCTCGTGAAGTAATGTGGCATCACCGACTGTTGACCTTGGCATTGCACTTAAAGTTAGATAACGCCTTCATTCTTGACACTATGGACATTTTAATCCCTCACTTACCCAATCGATTCAAGTGACGCAGCTAAAGGGGCTAACCCGTAGCCCGCGAAATTCAAATTAATAAAATGTGTGTTTGTCTTCACGAAATAGTAATCGTGAACGTATTGATGATAATAATGATTATTATTCTGAAAAGCCAGATTTGTTGCGGTCGCGAATCATAGTTCAGTCAAAAAACGTAAGAAGATTTGAATTTCCCGGTCTACCTTAGCATATCCAACTTAAGCGTTTATTTTTGTTTTTTTTTTTCCATAAGTATCTGATGAAAATATAAACAAATGGATTAGAAAACATACCGGAGGCCAATATGTAGGGCTTCTTACAAAAAGAGTGCTGCGATTGAATTATTTGGTTACATAAACCCGAAATTTTACTTTTCAATCGCCATAAGTACCTACCTACCTATCATTTGACAAACGAGTTTCATTTTATAACCTCAATTTTCGTCGATGATTTTTCAATTACTAACAAATTGAGTTTTTGTGACATGTATTCTAACAATAGTTGTTGGAAAAGTGGCAATACATTAAACCTTCTAAACACGGATCAATGCGTAAAAAAATAGCCTGAACAGGGTTTGTTATGAACTATGGATTTAAATGCAAGTATGTTAGGATTGTGATAAGTCAGAATTAAGCGTAGCCTACCAGATTTGCCGCTGCTCACTCATGAAAGGTCACCGAAAAATGTATGATGTTGTATTTTCGGTTCTTCCACTCCGCAGGGTGCTGGCGCAGGACGCGGAGAAGCTGCAGTTCTGCGCGGAGGTGCGCTGGGCGGAGCGCGACAACGGCGCCGTGTGGGCGCTCTCCACGCGTTTCCACAAGTTCTTCCGCCGCTCCGCCTCCAAGCACGAGGTCTGTACCATAGTATAAAGATGACCAGTGTCTCAACTAAGACCTTTTTGTATTATACAAGGATGTCACTCATATGTTACATATACACATCTGAGGTTTGGTTACTCATGTGTCTGAGGCTCATCATTAGTCTATGCACAACATCATTTGTTAATACTAATATGTCTACTGTGACTGTACTGCTACACTTAGATTAAAGGTTTTGCTTTGCCCTTATATAGAACCTGTCAATTGTCTCATTTCCAAAAAATGTTTTTCGTTTCGCCAAAAGACGCACATTTTGGTCTTGCCCCAAACGTTTAATTTAATTTTTAGGTTTCTCCTTTATTATTTTACTATTATAATATTTTTGTTTTATGTTTGTATAATATGCTCAATTCACTCTTGCAGACGAACATTCGTATTTTGCGCGTCGTGGACAGCGGGTTCGTGTCGCTGCAGCCGCACGTGCTGCGGCGCGCCGCCCGCGCGCCACAGTTCAACGCCACGCTACACTCCCTGCACTAACACATGCATCGTGCAAGCACCGTACGGGTACCGTGCAAGCATCGTGCTACTATCGTACGGGTACCTCGCAAGCATCGTGCGAGTACCGTGCAAGCATTATGCTAGCCAACAACCTGACGTTCACTGCCAAACTTAATACAGCCTCCATGTGAAAATACGTCAGTTCACAATAATATAATAAAATTGTTCTATTGTCTAACAGTGGCACAAATATTTTTTGTTTCAGTTGACAGAGTGTGAGAAAAAGCCAAGGCTCGTATTAATTAACTGCACGTATTAATAATCATTTGAATGGTAAATCAAAAACTTGAACGAATTTCAGATGTCTAAAGCCGTTGAGCTTATATGAACTTGTTCTTTAAAAGAACAATGACCACGGTTTATAAAAAATATAAGTTATTCGATTTCTTAAACCATTCTTTGCTAAAGCTATGGCCCCATACTGCGCTTGAAAATGTTTTAAGTGCCATCGTAAAAAATGTTGGTATCTGTTATAAACTAAATTAAACGTATTTCAAATGAGACGAACAACTGAGGCGGACAAAGAAAAAAACAACTCCACAATAACCTCTTTTATATTCCGAAATGTTTTTTAGTAACATCTCGTTATAAATACATTTAATGCAACACACACTTAGCAAAGAATACGATACACCCGAATTAGCAAAAATAAAAGAGCTGTTGCATTCATTTGAATGCGGACAGATTGTGTTCTCAGTTGCTTACAAAACTTAGTAACATCGTATTATAAAAAGTGCAGATTTTTTAACCGATAGTTGTTTACAGAATCACAACACAATTTTAATTTAATAATGACATTATATGTTCATAAACCCGAAGCAAAAAATAATAAACATTTGACCGAGTAACCTCAAACCGTATCCTGAACGAATATGGGTTTTGTGCTGTCCATTCTGATTGGTCTTCTAGTGTGAGTATTGTTGATGCTTATCGTTACTACTGCTCTAGGCAGCATGAGATAAAGTTTTTAGTATAGAAATGGCTATTACTTAATCGTCGTAGTAACGTTAACCTACATTACTTACACCGATAAACAATACTCTACCCGTAGCACGAAAACGTATATCTACGTCACACTATAGTAACGTTTTTCACGCTAGCCATTTTCCTACATTTATTTATCTACATCTTGTTTCAATACCACTGACAGTATACAGGACAAGCTGTAACCATGAAGTCAGCACATGATTTTAGACCGTAGCGTAGACAATTTTAGTCGATTATCAAAAAAAAAAACCGCTGTTTCATAGAGAAGTGGAATAACTACGCGGTCAAATTGTATGGTTCAGAATCATGTACCAACTGAATCCATGGTTGTGCTTCGATGTCCTTGCCACCCTGTATACAGTATCTATTTTATTTATAATTTTCATAACGGTGACTATTACTATTTCGCTTTTGATTAGTGCTATGGGTAGACCTTAGATATTCTGATTGGCGTAATTATTACGCCGATCGGATATTGATATATCACAAATACTCGCTCTCGGTCTATTTAAAGGCTCCTACACACTGTGCCGGCGGCACAGCCGGCGGGTTTTTCCTTTGTGGGTATGCTGCAGGTGTTATTAGGCCGCCGGCACTTGCCGCAGAAACCGAGTATGCCGCCGGCGTTATCGGCGGCATGCCCGCCGGTCGGGCCGCCGGCATTGTGTAGGAGCTACTATATAACAGTGAGAAGAAGAGGCTAGTTTAATACTTATCATTTATAATTTATTTACATTAATATTCCGTGGTTGTAATCAATACGGGGTGTGAATGGAAGCATGCGTGTTAAGATAATGCTGCTTGAAATCAAAATGAACTTTATTAGAAAATATCTTGATAAGTTTTTACTTTTATTACTTCAGTAAACAAACTTAGATGAGTAAGCAAGGCAATAATGTCTTACTTTTTTCCTAGAAATTATAAACTTGTAATCAAATATTATGTCGCTCACTAACAACTATGGAACTATATTTCGACTTTTAATTGTATTGTGTAACTTGACAGTTCAAAGAAAATTAATGTTACCATACTAAAACTAATAGTGTTGGGGTAGTGAACGATTTAACGGAAAGAACAAATGATAAAAATTGTTTAATTTTAAATGACACCATTTTTATCATTCGTTATAAAACTTAAAAAATTCGTTTGTAAGATATGGAATAAAAGAATCATTCACAATTTATTAATAAAAGTAATGCTTTTTTATTTTCTGCTAATAGAAACAAACTATAAATAAATTACCTAACTACTGAAAAACAAAATATATAACAAATTCTACAATTTATCATAGTGCATATCATGTTTAAGACAAGTTATTAAATTTAAAATAAAAAATTGCATGTAAGTAGGTACATTATTTCAAGTTCATTTAATTTCGTTCATTCTTACACTACCTCACTATCTGTTTTTGCCAAAATCTGGTAACCCTTCAACTGTCAAGTTACTGAATACGATTAAAAGTCGAACTATAGGTGTCAACTTTTTAATTACTGCTAAGCTTACTTAATTTCGATAAAACATTTTTTTTAGTGCCTTACTTAGATAAATAACATAAACAAGTAGGACTTTCAGGGTTACGAACTACAATCTATGATAGTACTCGTATCATGATTATCATCATTTCAGCCGAAAGACGTCCACTGCTGGACATAGGCCTCCCCCAAGCCCCGCCACTTCGACCGGTTCTGTGCTTCCGCATCCAGCGGATTCTTGCGGTCTTCACAAGGTCATTGGTCCATCTTGTGGGAGGTCTTCCAACACTACGTCTTCCGGTACACGTTACACCACTCCAGAACCTTTCGGCCCCATCGGCCATCTGTTCTGCGAGCAATGCCCACTGCCACTTAAGTTTGGTAATTCTTCGGGCCATGTCGGTTGCCTCGGTGGTTACTCATATGTTTGAATTAAATTAAATACTTTTATATATTTTAATCAGAACGGCTTTCTTGTGTGCCATATTTTATGGTATTTCAAGATATTTTTTATATTTGTAAATAAAAACTTTTCGCAATAGGTTTAACTAAACGATTTTGGCTATTTACCGCTACTTCAACTGGTTCTGTGCTTCTCGCAGCCAGCGGATTAATGCGGCCTTCACAAGGTCATAGGACACCTTCCAACGTTACGTCTTCCGGTACGCGGTCGCTACTCCAGAACTTTTCGGCCCCATCGGTCATGTTCTGCGAGCAATGTGCCCTGCCTACTGCACTGCCATTTAAGTTTGGAAATTTTTCGGGCGATGTCGTTTCCCTAGATTCTCCTAAGGATCTCTTCTCTTCATTTCTGATTAGATCACGTAGGGAAACTCCAAGCATAGTCCTCTCCATTGCCCTTTGAATGACTTTTAACCTTCTAATCATAGAAGAAAGGACCATTGTGATCGATCACGTTTCAAATCATAAAAGTAATATTTAGGGACCCAAGTAGGTATACCGAAATTTTGAATGCAGATAAATTAACTACTGCACGGAGATGCAAAAAACTTCAACAAAACCGCGCCGCTGCCCTTTATAATCATCATATATCATTTTCCTTGCCTACTCTATCTGCTCAAATATTCCAATCGATTTAACTATAAGTCCCAAATGCTTTTCTCACTGTTTTCATTCAGCGCAAGTTCGCATTTCAGCGCTTTCTACTTTAGAAATTTGTGACAGAAAAATAAGAAAATCTTGCCATTAAAATTTTAAAGTTATACAACATACCTACATGTAACCTTACCTTATTTTATGATTAGTTTTCCTGTAACTACAGGAAAAACCTTGTCTTACATAGTATTGTAATATTGACATCACCTACTACTGCATTAACTGATGAAATATTTTATTAATATTACGTTATCGATTTAGGCCAAGGAAAAGTTTCAAAGTTCGTAGAACATTCGTAACGCGAGCCTTATGTTTTAGTTTTATGGTTTTCCCATTCATTACGTACTTATTATACATTTTAAAGTCCACGTCGAAGTTATCTTAGAATTTTATTGTTTAACCAATGAGGCTGGGAGAGTACTAACAGCTTAGTAAATTATACAATATATTTTAAGAATAATTCTCATTTACCTACAACACATTATATTTTGTAAGGGTATTTTATTCATTTAAATCCCTAGATCACGGAGATCGCATAGTCTATACTAGATGAATGACATTTAAAACATAACATAAAGTTACAAAATTTCGTCTTCAATTAATATTTCAGTCGTCACTAGCCAATTTCAGTGACGTAGACACGGCTACACATAAAGCTATACATTTCCAGTATAAGCTGATCGAGCATTGTATAAGAATGCCGTGCACTGTGAGATCAGCGTAAACCGGAAATTTACAGCTTGATGTGTAGCCGTGTGTTTGATTCTCCTTTCCTCCTATTGATTCTCCTGGAATTTCGATTTAAAACGTAATTATAACACTAGTTTTCATACTTAGTTGAGAAACTGAAAAGGCATTTAATTATACATTTTCGCAGTAAATAACTTATAAGGCAGGTTTTGTAAAATTACTTCACATAAAATTCATGAATTATTTAGTACATGCACGTGTAAATAAAGTTGTGTTATCCAATGCAGTCGACTATCTTCAAATAACGAATGTCTATTCAAATGAGTGCCGTAGTTTCATGTCAACAGTTCAAGTACTTATTGTGTAAAGTATACATGTATATCATGGCATTATCTTACTATTTTTATAATATTGTGAGTTACCATAACGGTATATTTTATGTAAATAGTTTACAGTGCCTGGAAGTAGGTTAAGTAGGAAGTAGATGCTGTCAGTAGGTATAAAACAAAACTTTATTCTGGGACGTTCAGTATTCACTGTTTAGATAACGAAGATGTCAACCTTTTCTGTCGACGTGTATTGATCTTACTTCTAAAGTATTTGTGTTTTTGTTTAAGCCATGACCTTCCTTGTAGCATTGTAATATTTTGTCTGGCATCATTTAGGCTGGATTTAGTGATGCGCTGACGACGGTCACGCATACCAATACGCTTACGATATATGGACGTATATGTCGGGCCGGCGACGTCGGTCAGCGGGGTCCATATAAATCGGTACATGACCGATGTCAGCGCTGACCGTCGCTCGAATACTAAATCCAAGCTTTATACCTACCTTTAGCAGTTTATTGTACCATAAACATAAAATATGACTTTTGTTAAAAACCATAAACTGACCGCAGGCATGGTTAAATAACCTGTGAAAAAGTAAGATATAATAAAATAGCAAATAATATACCCAGTGGAATACAACTTCTTAAGTGCTCGCTTGTACGCTTTTGTAAATTCATAAATTCGCATGATTGTGCTTATTTATAGTAAAATTAAGTCTATCGATATGTGTACGTGTCTGCTATTTTTATATTTTAATAATAAAAAAAACAATCAATAAAACCTTGTTTTACTTTCCTCCATATTAATATAATTATGGAACCATATAAACTGTTTATTAATGGTAGTATTATAATAATTAAGTATGTGCAAAGTAAAGAAAAATAATAATATATCTGATTAATAAACTGGTATATATTCTCAGGCTGGTTGATTTTGCCTCTCCTCAGGAAACAACCCAAATCTCGGTGGTATGTAGCCTTAGGATCAGGCGTGGATCCACCGTTGTGGGCACGATGGGCATGCCACAACCCTAATAGGGTTGTGACGTCACACTTTCACGGTCTATTGAGATCGATAGGCTGATGATATTATATCCAGTGGGCAATGCTTTAATAAAATAAAACAACGAATCGTGCATGATTCGGAACGCAGCAAACTACTTTTACAGACGAGACGATATGCTGAAACGTTATTGTACCGCAATAACCGCTTCAACGCGAAAGATTAACACATTTTATTTTTATACCCAGAGTTAAGGTTGAGGCTGGGTCATTGAGTACTGGCAGTGAAATTGAGAGCTGAAGTGGATGATGATCCTTCATCGTCACGTCTACAAATTTAACAGCGTCATCATCATCAACTAGCTAGCTAGCTTGTCATTGATCTCTGAATTGCTTCAGATATTGGAAACTATAGGTATTTCCGCTTAAAACAATTTGCATTAATTACCTGATGCAACTAAAGCTCTACTACTAGAAAAACTTTGGATGCCTCCACCTAACTATGATTTTTCGCACCAAGTTTTGCAAAAACACGAAAAAAACGTACAAAAACATGTCCAAAAATAACACCATGAAAAATTACATTGGCTTGTGCGCTTTCACATAAAGGTCGGGGACTTTAATGCAAATATTGTGCTTCATTTATCACTCCATCTTCCACTGATTTCGTTAGATTAAACCCAAAATGAATACTAGCGTTTAATATAATTTGTAATTTTTTGAAGTTGTAAAAATTTCATCAAAATCGAGCAGTTGCAATTGCTTCGGGCGGTCGTGCGGTCACGCAGTCGCCAGACATACACTGACTGTTCGAGCTGTCGACTGCTCTCGCGCAGTCTCTCCGCCTGCGCTATTCATTTGTGACTCTTTATCAATGGCAGCTTCAAGCTGTTGACTATGACTGCAAGAGCGGTATGTTTCCGTGTATGTTGATCAATCGCTAGCCGCTTGAGCAGTCCGTGTATGGCGGCCCTAAATGTGCCATTGTGATGGGCAAACAAACACACATACTTTTGTAATATTCGTGATGGGCACAAACTAACATTTTACAGGTTTATTAATTTACTAGTGTTTGTCCCCACGGCTTTGCCCACGTGGAACTATACACTGTACAAATCTTGGTCAGTGCCTCATATATTTCGTAAATATCTTCTTTGTAGGAATGCACTATATCGATCATGAGCGAGTTCATACTCCGACGCGCACTTGGCCGTTTTTCGGGTGGCTGTGCCCACAACCTTTTTTGAGGGCTGGATCCGCGCCTGTGTATGATAAGCTGTACATCGAATGATCATCGTGGTTCAACAATAAATGGCGGTAAAGATCTAGTTTGAAGACTGCCTTTTATCCTGCCACTAAAAAATATTATAATATATCTATGGGGTTCAGTTATTTAGTGACATAATTACTGAGTTTTAAAATTGAGTAATATGCTACTTAACCAATACAGGAGCTTCTAAATTAAAATCAAAACAAAAACACAAGTCAAGCACTTTTCGAACGTCAAAGTACATGAGACAGTCCCCCAAAACGCCCACCCTTCACTACTTCCTAGTGCTTTAGCTGGGAAGAAGAAGTGGCGGAACAAACTCCCCAGCAGCACAGCTGTCTGTTTATTCGGATATACTTGATTCTATACATACATAGGCAAAGTAATCAACATTACGAGACACAGAACTTAAAAATTTGTCATTTATGTCAGCTAGCCATGCTAAATAAAATGAAAAATTAACTCAAGCACAAAAAATAAAAAGTTAACAAAGCATATACCAAAATAAAAGTCTCCTGGTATAAATGGCGTGATAGCTTACATAAGCAATGCTGGATTATGTTTACAAATGATAACTTAGGACTGTAGGCTATAACTACCTACAGATCAGCCGCTCTACCAACATATCTCCGAGCTGCTCCTCCCGCCGCCTCCTCGATCCCTGCGCACTTTATGCGTTCCTCAGTCGCCCTCGGCAGTCTGCGCTAAACCACGCATAGAGCATGACGATCGACTTGCGCCTCGTTTAATTGCAGTGTTTATATTATAATTTACTTACATTGTCTTTACGAATAAACTTTTAATTGTTAGAGCTGTGTTTATTTGAAGACATCCTAAACCACCAATACACACAAGACTCTACAGTGGTGACCCCGTGAACTTAACACGTGCTTCTAGTGCTACCTAATTTAGTGTACCTACAATACGCAGACTCATAAACTATTTAAGTGACAAATAACTTTAGTGACAAAACAACATAATGAATGATTCCGAGCAGGTAGAAGCTGATACGAAGAAAACTGAGTCTCAAGATGTGTTCCGCGTAGGCGTGCGTGTTCCGCCATTTTGGCCGGAAAAGCCTGCGATTTGGTTCGCACAAATAGAAGGCCAGTTCGCGATATCGAATATTACGGCGGACACAACCAAATTCTATTACGTCGTCAGCCATCTCGACCCACGGTACGCAACAGAGGTCGAAGATATCATAGTGAATCCACCAGCGACCGATAAATACGAAAAATTGAAGGCGGAGCTCATAAAGCGACTCTCGGAATCCCGCGAAAAAAAAGTGCACCAATTGCTGACACACGAAGAGCTGGGCGACAGGAAGCCCTCGCAATTCCTCCGGCACCTGCAGCACCTTGCTGGTCCGAAAGTACCTGAGGAATTTTTAAGAACGATATGGTCGAGCCGCTTGCCGAGCAACATACAGTCCATAATCGCGTCTCAGGCATCTGTGCGTCTCGATGCGTTAGCTGACCTCGCCGACAGAATACACGATGTCGTGCCGCGTAGTCATCAAGTTGCGGCGACATCAACAAACGGGGTGAGTGAAATGGATACCATGTGTAAACAAATGACCGAGCTAACGAAACAAGTCCAGACTTTAACGCAAATGGTCAATGACCTTTCCCGCCCGGGCCGATCAGGTAGACGCGAAGACCGCTCGAAATCCCGCCCAAGTCGATCTCAGTCACGTAGCAAGAACTACCCAACATGTTGGTATCATTACAAGTTTGGCGCAAAGGCCACCAAATGTGTTCAGCCGTGTGATTTCCAGCCGGAAAACTGCAAAAGCAGTCAGTAATGGCGGCTGACGACTGCTCTACATGTAAACGCCGCCTATTTGTCACAGATAAACGTACCGGCATACAGTTTCTCGTAGACACGGGTTCAGACGTGTGTGCTTACCCTAAAACGTACTTACATAATCAACTGCAATATAGCAAATGTAACTACGAACTTGTCGCTGCAAATGGCACTCCGATACCTACATACGGCACATATCAACTGAATCTTAACCTTGGATTACGTCGTGAGTTTACTTGGAAGTTTATTATTGCTGACGTTTCAAGGCCAATCATAGGCGTTGATTTTTTAAGTTTCTATAACTTATTAGTCGACTGCAGGCAACAGAAATTAATCGACTCAATAACAAACATGACCGTCAGCGCGCCTTCATCTCACGGCATAACACACGAAGTGCTGTCGTTGAAAATGTTTACGGGTCATTCAACTTACCTCGACTTATTACGATGTTTTCCGGAAATAACAAGACCAGCTGGATCACAAAATGTGCCTATTCACAATACAAAGCACCACATTAGAACGACGTCTGGCCCACCGGTAACATCACGACCACGACGATTGGCACCGGACCGTCTAAAGATCGCAAAAAAAGAATTTGAGGAAATGTTACAAAATGGAACAGCTCGTCGCTCCGAAAGTCCCTGGTCGTCCCCATTACATCTCGTGCCCAAAAAAGACGACGGCTGGAGGCCATGTGGCGATTATAGGCAATTAAATGCACGAACAATACCTGATCGGTATCCAGTGAGGCACATCCACGACTTCGCATACCAACTGTCAGGATCCACAATATTTTCAAAAATTGATCTCGTTAAAGCTTTCAATCAAATACCGGTTTTTGAAGATGATGTTAAAAAAACAGCGATAACAACTCCATTCGGACTTTTTGAATTTACTGCCATGACCTTCGGTTTGAGGAACGCTGCCCAGACATTCCAAAGATTTTTAGATGAAATCCTTCAAGGATTGGACTTCACGTTCGGATATCTTGACGATATCCTCGTGTTTTCAAAAGGGGAGACAGAGCACATTGGACACCTAACAAAAATATTCAACCAGTTAAAAAAATATGGAGTAGTAATTAACACCAACAAATGCGTCTTAGGTGTTAGTGAAGTTACTTTCTTGGGTTATCATGTATCTGCAGCTGGTATACGTCCCCTCCCAGAAAAAGTAAAGGCGATCCAAGAATACCCCCTCCCTAAAAACGCTAAAGAGTTGCGAAGATTTCTAGGGATGACTAATTTTTACAGAAAATTTCTCCCTGGCGCTGCTCAAATCCAAGGCCCTCTCAATCAAGCTTTAAGTGGCCCAAAAATCAAAGGAACGACTCCCATCACCATAACACCAGAAATACAAATAGCATTCGACGCTTGCAAAAATAATTTATTACAAGCCACTCTTATCTCGCATCCTGATCCACAAGCTGAGTTAGCACTTTTTACCGACGCTTCAGATGTCGCAATCGGAGCTGTCTTACAACAACAAATAAATGACAGCTGGCAACCATTAGGATTCTTTTCTCGGAAGTTATCTCCTGCTCAGACGAAACATAGCACTTACGACCGTGAATTGCTCGCAATACATGAAGGAATAAAATACTTTAGGTATATGGTCGAAGCGAGAACATTTAAAGTGTTCACCGATCATAAACCCATCACATTCGCGTTCACAACAAGAAGAGACAACTGCTCACCTCGTCAACACCGCTATCTCGATTACATCTCTCAATTCACAACAGACATCAACCATATCTCAGGAAATGATAACGTAGTCGCCGACGCATTTTCAAGACTGGAAAGCATCGATACTACCATCAACTACAAAGATCTAGAAAATGAACAGGAAAACGATCAAGAGTTACAGAGTTTACTACAAAACAACACGGCGTTACAGTTAGAGAGAGTAAAAACCATGGATGCCTACATATACTGTGACCAGTCTACTTCACGTCCTAGGCCATTCATCACACCAACTTTCCGCAAAGCAATCTTCAACAACCTACACAATCTCAGTCATCCAGGCCCAAACGCTACAGCCAAGTTAGTTTGTGAACGATTTGTGTGGCCTAAGATCCGCCGTGATTGCAGAACATGGGCTAAGCAATGCACTGATTGCCAACGAAACAAAGTTACCCGCCATACTCACTCTCCTCTTTCCCTATTCCCTGTTCCTTCGAACCGTTTTTCCCACGTCCACCTTGACATAATAGGCCCTATGCCACTTTCTTCTGGTTTCAGGTACTGCCTTACAGCTGTAGATAGGTATACTCGATGGCCAGAAGCCTACCCCCTAGCAGACATCACAGCGGAGACCTGCGCTAGCGCTTTCATTTCTGGCTGGGTCGCTCGCTTCGGATGTCCAGAGAAAATAACCACTGACCGAGGAAAACAGTTTGACTCGCAACTGTTCCACTGCATCTCGTCGATCATAGGCGCCTATCATTGTCCCACGACAGCTTATCACCCTCAGTGCAACGGCCTAGTGGAGAGAATGCACAGACAGCTAAAAGCAGCCATAATGTGCCACAAAAATGCACAATGGTCGGAGGTACTTCCTCTTGTTCTCCTGGGTATGAGGAGCGCCTGGAAGGATGATCTTCAAGCCTCTTCAGCCGAATTAATGTACGGCGAGCCACTCCGGTTACCTGGTGAGTTCATGAAACCAACAACACACCACATCGTAGATGAAGCAGACTTCGCAGCACGGCTAAGAAAACATATTACAAGACTGTCACCTGCATCTACATCCGGCCATGGTGAGAAAACGTTTTATGTACCTAGAGATCTAAATACTGCCAGTCACGTCTTCCTTCGGAAAGGACCTTTAAAGAAATCATTAGAATCACCTTATTCCGGTCCACATAAAGTCATAGACAGAGGATCAAAAACCTTTACAATAGACGTCCAAGGGAAACAAACTACCGTAACCATTGATAGGCTAAAACCAGCCTACATGGCTAACAGCAATGATGGCTCGAAAACACCACCTTTACCACAGCCACCATCACCAGCACCATCAGCTTCATCGCCAGCATCGCCACTACCGCAGCCGAGAACCACCACAAGAAGCGGGAGAACCGTCAGATTCCCGCAACACCTTTCTCACTATCGACCGTGAACCGGTCTCAGCGGGGGAGTGATGTAGGCTATAACTACCTACAGATCAGCCGCTCTACCAACATATCTCCGAGCTGCTCCTCCCGCCGCCTCCTCGATCCCTGCGCACTTTATGCGTTCCTCAGTCGCCCTCGGCAGTCTGCGCTAAACCACGCATAGAGCATGACGATCGACTTGCGCCTCGTTTAATTGCAGTGTTTATATTATAATTTACTTACATTGTCTTTACGAATAAACTTTTAATTGTTAGAGCTGTGTTTATTTGAAGACATCCTAAACCACCAATACACACAAGACTCTACAGGACCATCGAAGTAAAATAAATAAACAAGTAGGTAATTATTAGCAACAATAACAAAATCAGGGTCAGCAAGACGACCAGTCACCACAAGCAGCACCCGTTCACGAGCACAACGCAAAGATCAGCCATTACCCGTTCTCGTTTGAAAATGATGGAGTTACAACAATACAATTTTGTGGACTTTTCAGGGACCAACTCACAAACTGCACCGCACTTTAACATACTAGAAAAGTTACCGTACGCTAAGTAGTAAGTATCTAAATAGACTTATCAGCGTTACTAATAAAGATCTTAAATTAAAGTCGATTTCCGTGCCTGTGTGTGTGACCGCGTTGACGAATTTTGATGCAGTTTTCACTATCAATCAGAGAATTTATCACACAAGGTTTGTGTGTTTTATACATTTACATTTAACTTAGATATAGCACTGACATCTCGATATTTGGACAAGTCAGTTGCCACGGAAGCTGATTGCACCCGTGCGAAGCAAGGGTGGGTAGGTAAGTTTTGTAGATACATCGTTTGAGTCCATTCATATTTAGCCGTAAGTATCGGCGTACAAATATTTGCATAACATTAAAAGAATTACCAATAAGAAAAATAAAAACTACCTGGAATAAGCAATTACATTCATTATAATTCTGGAACTTGGAAATTATTTTATGTTTTTAGGTATGTCAAAATTCCATATTCATATAAATTATATATTAGTGTCACGAAAACATAAAATCTAGAAAAAAAATCGAAATCGAGATTTAGGAAGAGCAAGGCTGCCACACCTATATGAGTGACAGAGACAAAGCAAAGTTTAAAGTTTGTCTAAAACTCGATATGATATAAAAACAATCTGATAGAGCTATTTGTAAAAGTCATTTCAAACTAATATGCCGGAGACGATAAAAAAAGGATGAGCAACAATTATTAAGATTAGGTTCTAACGTATCAACCGATTGTATAGACAAACATTTAAAAATATAAGCAAAAATATGTGTGGGTACATACTCACATTTGTTGTTTGCGTCCATCTCATAATATGACATAATATCACGCCTTGTTCCCCGAAGTTGGGCAGAGGTGTAGCTATAGTACATCCATATTTCGCCCGTTATTTTTAAGTCACATGTAATAGGCCTTCATCTTATTTGGTCATAACGATAATAAGAATGATTCAGTGGTCCGCAGACATTTCGAAAAAAATCGAAATATTAAGAACATATTGTTCAAATATCGTATCTTTTTATTAACAATTAGTTTAATTATGTTATTTTTGTTCACTAATTTGTCATTGTTATTCATTTACGTATCATTACCGACATAACTTACTGGTTAGAATATAATATCTAAGTACCTAAATAGAGTATTGTGTATAATGTGCGTGTTGGGGGAATTTTCAGGCCCATTGATGATTCATACTCGTACAAACCGATAATGAACGATGGGTTATGTATAATAATATGCTTATCTGTTTTGTTGTGGTACAAATCATAAACGCCTCATTGCTCGAAGGCAGTAATTACTTGCAAAATTAATAGAGATCGTGAGTCGTGACGTTCGGATGGCTTAGAGAAGAATACAATGAAATAGTACAAATGCACAAGCCTAGCATTAACACATTGGTTATACCTACGTTTGTTCTGCACACAAAATGGTGCGTCGTGGTCCTGACGTCAAGATGATCAATGCTAGTTTAGCTTAAGAGGAAACTGTACATCCCAAAATCAACAACACAAAACAATTAAAAATGTTCTACAAAAAGCTTGGTTTTTCCCGTATAAACTTATAACTTGAGAATTGATTTAAAACGGGTTTTCTGATTGCTGTAATTTCATAACGTTGCGTTTATCTTCGATATTGATCGTAGAATTTAAAGCACAGTGCTGATACAGTGATACCACGTGGCCGATAAAGTAGGCACCAATAGTCTTACTAATATTTTATATGTTAAAGTTTGTACGTTTGGATATTTGTTACTATGCTTAACTTGGATTTACATATAGGATACTTTTTATCCCAGTATTACGTTTCCATGGGGTAGTTTCCGATCTCAAAAGCTAGTCTATTAATTATAAGTTTGGTATACTGGTCTTTCTTGCAGTTGATAATAATTATATTATGCGATTTTTCGCTCATTCCATAGGTAGGTAGGTATCGACCGTGACATACTACCAAACTGTAATAAACATGTCAGATTGTTTTATTTAAATGCACGAATTAAAAGAATGCACCTTTGCGGCGTAGGTGTACCTACCTATTAAAAATAGGATCCAAAACGGGTTTTACTCACTTGGACGTGATGACACAATTACAAAAGTTATGACCACACCTCCGATGACTTTGAATAGGGATGCATGCATTCGTGCGTAAGTATGGGGTTTTCCTGGGGAAACACAAATCCGTCATTGTCATAAGCATACTTAACGCGGAGAAAGTCTTAGGTGATTAATAAGTAATCCTCCCAATAACCCTAGTTATTGCCTTTTTTCAAATATTTTTTGTAGGTATTAATTAAATTAAATGACTAACTAAATCTTTTTGTTTTTTGTTTACTTTGGCGTCGAAGTACTCGTGCTCTGACTAGCAGAATTGCCACGTTGATAGGCAATGCTGACTCTTTGGCTAAAGAACGATCAATTTATACCTACTTTGCTATTTTATAGGCAAGTGGCAAGTGACACAATTTTCGACCAAGCATTACATTTTAGAGATTTTGTGAATCCTATTACAATTACATAGTTCATAAATATTTAAATAATCAAGCGATTTCAGCCAGTACTTAACAATTAAATAGAACGCGAGTACTTAACTCACTATTGTTTATTATTGGTACCCAGAAATATTACAAATAGACCGTGAATTTTAATATTTTTTTGCCAACATTAAAATAATATTTATCTTCTCCTTCGAGTTATATAAGTTCTTTAAGTTTATTTATTTCGTTGGAATAGCTAAATGATTAATAGGTGCTATTCATACCATCAACTTGTGGTTATAATTTTTTTCTGTAGTCTTAATAAAAATAGTTCGTATTGGTTAAATAAGTAGGTATCTACTTACTTATTTAACCTACTTTATAACTGGTTGTTTTGTGCACATTTACAGATAATTAATTGTCGATTCAAAAATATTGACAATTAATAACTATTGGTGAAAATTTCTTCTAAGTTTGGCCCTGAAAGCCGTAAGCTAAAAAACAGGACCTACTGCGGGTCTAAAAAGGCCACATTAAGCAATTCCTCTAAAAGTGATTCATTTCCTGAATTCCCCTGTGATTCTGCTATTTCACATTTTACTTTAATAAAGCAATTCATAATTTGGTGACCATTTTACGAATTTCCATACAAAACTGTCAAATAGATGAATTGCGTGCTGTCAACGCAGATAATATTATGAATTGTCAGTTTGTGACAATTTCACGATTTTAATTATGATTCATAATATGATCATATTATGATTCTGCCAAAGTGGCCTTTTTAGACCCCCAGATCATGACTATATATTTGAGTTTAATGAGTATTTATTTATAATGATTCCAATGGAATTAACCTGAGGCTTACAAATAGACAGTAATAGTAACTATTGAACAAATCTAGTCATGCGTTTAGTTGTTGTATAGGTATGTATTAGTTACGTGATACACGTGACAAGAAGTAAGTGTACCTATCTGACACAATCTATTGTTCAAAAATATATAATTTAGCGTAGAATTTCATCCGGCTTTTGTTGATTATCTAGATCCAAATACACTCTATCAATACACGCTGATCGTATTGGAGCCTACACTCTATCAAACGTTAACACTAATAATTTTGTAGCAGATAATAAATGTATTTATAACAAATAGTTACATAATAGTAAAAACAATATAATAAAATTAGTCAATTATTTTTTTTATAATTATGTAAAATGCGGTTGCGGTCACATTAAATATCACATTAGTTTATCTTTATTTTTAATATTGAAATACTGATTACCTAACTAGTCATTTGGCTTAGTTTGACCGAAAGAGTGTTAGCAGTGAGACACAGTGAGTTTTGTAACAGATTAAAAATATGTAAAATAATATAAAATATATGTTGTTAATTAGGTAAATCTCATCTATTACCCAAGTAACAGAGTGAATCTTCAGTGAAGTGCCACGTGAGTAATGAATATGATAGTAGCGTTTGTGAAGGCACTCTCCTCGACCGTAGTACATCGTAGTTGCCGTAGTGCGAAGAGGAGATACTGAAGATGCGTGGCGAAGCTTTCCGGTCAAATACGATTTACGGGTATTATTTATAGCATTTTGACGGCTTTCGCAACAGTTCACGTTCGTCTCTCGCGGGAGACACCCGCATATTTTCAAACACTTTTCTATAAGTATGTACTTATCAGAAGTATTTACATAAACAAGACTAAAGAAGCAAGATCGTTCGCGTTTTAGTAGAGGTATGTAAACCATTTGCACTTGCGTTGATTGTCGTTTTTGCTATACCTACTTAGATCATTTTGAAAATTACCATAGGTGATTGATAATGAAGGAAGATGTTTATTATTTATTATACTTATGTAGTATGAAACAATAAATATATATTTTTCTTCTTTCGATTTAACTATTTGATTTACATTTTCATGAAGTTGTTGTTAACGTTTCAGGAGTTTACCTATCATGATTGATTTCTACTTATTTTCGGTTTTAAAATGCGACTAATTGATAATTATTCAGAATCATGCGATTAATATTAAATTTTCTATTTCGTGAATACATTTTCAAACGACGTGTCATTAACATTTTTGGTAATTTAAACTACATTTTTTTTCACAGTCATCACTTTTTATCTAAAAACGTGAGAATAAATTCCTTGACTTAAAACTAGAACTTACTGTTGAGATGAATATAAAACTGATTAAATCGTTATTGAGTAAATAAAAAATTACAATAAGGCCATTTATATTTTTTTTATCCACACTATTTGGCCACACTACCATATTTAGCCACACTAACTAATTACATTTTTTTGTCTATCAATAACATTTTCTTCTCTCTATATAAATGTCTCTATAATAATACGTTCATCTAAGGTCAGCTAGACAGCTACCTATTTGCAAATTCCTCAAATAATTTTGTGATCACAATATGATAAATTCAGAATTATAGCACCTAGTCAAGGTACTATCAGGAAACATGCAATGGAGAAGTTCTGAATTATCAATCATAACAGTAGGTATCCTTCAGAGCTAAAAAATTAAAACAGTTTACCTACTTGTCAGGCAATATGGAAGTAAGAAAAAAAAAATTAATGGGCTTTCTCATTTCTTACAACAAGAACAAAGAAACTTTTAAAATCAATGATAAATCAATTGCATTGTTTCGGTGAGTTAGTAGTTGCAAGTCGGCTTGGATGCGTTCCTCGGGTTGGCACAAATGTCATAAGATTTTTTCCATACATTTAGTTTAGCACGAGAACCGTAGACAAGCGTTTTGTCGACGGAAGAGTAGACAAAAATTACGTTTCCGTGTAGACAGTTGACAGTTTTGTACCGAGTAATGTAGATTAGCGATTTCTATTCTACATTAGACTAGAAATAGAAAGCGTTACACTAAGCCTGCAGTCCCTCGCCAAACATGGCCAGTCGACTGCCACCTAAGTTTGCTTACTCTGCAAACTGTCGGTAACTTCGGTTCTTTTCCTGATTGTATCCTTCAAAAAAACTCCTAGCATAGCCCGCTCCATAACGCACTGAGTGCATAAGATACCTACTTGTAAGGAAAAAAAACGGAAAAACCTTCAGGGTCTTGCTAGTCTTACATATTTGTAGGAGCGCGTAGACTACTAAAAAAGGCAGTCTAGTCTGTCACGTACGAGAGCTTTAGGATCACATTCGTATTCACGTTTGCCCAAGGTGTTCATGTGAACTTTAACAGTTGATCTATTGTCACGTTCGAAGCAGGAATAACGAAATTTGGTTACAAAAGACACGAACTTATCATATTGATTAGAAAACGAAACATTATAAAATTTTCTCTGGTGCGTACATCTACTGTAGAAAGGTTAATGTGTGCACCTTTTGTCTTTCCTCTACATTGTCAGCATTAGGTATATCACCACCACTATAATTAAAGTAAATGTAGTACTTTAGAACAATAGATTTTATATTAGGTATGTTTTGATTCTGTGATGAACCAACTTTGTAATTGAAACTTTGATAACCAACCCTAAAATATTACTCTGTTTTTTTTTTAATATTCAAATACCAGTTTAATCTTGTCGTTTCGCTAATTGTTTACATAAATTACATGATAATAATAAACATGATTTACAACCACAAATCATCAAAGCGATATTTTATGATTATTTAATAATCCATACGTTATAATACCAGTCATGAGATAAAAAAAACGATAAGCCGTAACGAACATAAATGAACAACATGCCAACCCGTCACGTGTCCGACCGCAGATGTCTGCTGTAATTATTGTGCTATGATGTCACTCTTAGCTATTTTACTATAATTTTAGTTTTTCATCCGATGAGAAATGACTCCCCGAATATTGTAAACGTATTATTAGCTTGCCCAAAGTAGTAAAAACATAACACAAAATAATGAATGATTACTGCGTTAGCGGCTGTCCTAATGTAATCATCCTAAATCCTAATACACCATCCGTAGGTACGTACCCATGCGCACCCGATCATGATGTTCATTGCTGGAAAATGCTTTTGCTGTGTTGTGTATAAATTCATCACAAAGTACCCAAAGCTGGGAACGCACTTGCATCATTCGGAAGTTCAAAATCAGGCGATCCAGTATTTATATCTTAAGTATGGTCGCCTATTTTGACCGCATCGTATCTTATTTCTCGCCGATTGATACCCCGATCCAAAACAAAACGAATCATAGCCTACTCTCTAAGTCCATCAACGGAGATACGGGCCCGTCCCAAAGTAGAAGGAAGCTTCTAAGAGAGTCCTACATTCGATTAATTAACTTTTACCGACGAGTAAAACCACACTGAGAATAGCGACAACTGACAAAACGTGGTAGACTTAAGAAAGTCGGGCCTCTAATTAATCTTATGTCCGTAGGTGGACGGAGTAAGATAGGAATCGCCAGCAACTATGGCGGAAAGGCCGAAACTACGGATTTCGTGCTTAGGGAGTTAGACCTCTAGGTACATACGGGATTACATAATGGATCGAGGCTACGGCGCGTTCCATGATCGTGTATTATTTTGCGTTCAAACTAGCGACAATGATAGATACATGTCAATGCTACACGATGGAGATCTGCGGGTCTAAAAAGGCCACATTAAGCAATTCCTCTAAAACTGATTCATTTCCTGAATTTCCCTATGATTCTGCTATTTGACATTTTACTTTAGTAGAGCAATTCATAATTTGGTGACCATTTTACGAATTTCCATACAAAACTGTCAAATAGATGAATTGCGTGCTGTCAACGCAGATAATATTATGAATTGTCAGTTTGTGACAATTTCACGATTTTAAATATGATTCATAATATGATCATATTATGATTCTGCCAAAGTGGCCTTTTTAGACCCCCTGATTCATTAAATTGATACAAATCTGGACTTAGCTTAATTCTATCCAGTTTGTTGACACTTCATCGGGTCAACTTATTTCTTTTGTTTTAACTAGTATTACATAAAGGTTATGGAATCAATTATGCGGACTGGTGCTAAAGTTTGAAGTTAGATGAGAGAATGTCATTGTTATTTTCTACACTTATTACATGGGTATCACCGAAAAATGGAAGTAGGTAGTTATATATGGCAGCTGCTAACAGAACAAACAAAGAAAATAAACACACTTAATTTTGCGAAAAGTCATTCTGGAGACACAAGCGAAACGAATTGGTTAAATATGTAGGTGATTAATAGTATTTACAGAGTTGCCATTTTTTTGTTACAAAAATGTCTGTAATGTTAATTGTCTGACCAAAAGGCTAATGACCTTTCAGTTTTGCGATTTATTCGTACTCATGTAGTATACAGTTACAATTACCTGTTAACATAACAGTGGTGTAACTTGTATCTACATCCACATTTCGATTATGTCTATTCTATTTTCCATAGATAGGGCGAGCCACTTGCTAACACCCGGATACAATCCCAGATATTGGACAGGGAAAGTTCAAGAAAATATATTATCATCAACTGTACTCTATCTATATTTTATATAATATAATATATAGATAGAGTACAGTTGTGTTGTGTCTTCTTAACAATAGGTCCTTGTGTATCATGAGTAGGCGAGGAATAAATTAGTTAATCTTGTTAAGTAAAAACGCCTTCACCCAAATTGACACATTTACGTAGTAATTGAGCAATATGTAAATTTTGAATGAATTTCTTGTCAAGCGTGTATAGTAAAAACTTGTCAAAAATTATCTGGCAGCGCCTGCAGTTTTGTCCGTACATACTTACGTCATCGTCACCGCAAGTTTGTGTTTTCAATTCGGACGATAGGTCTTACTTTCACCACCACGCATGGAAATTAATTAACATGAATGTAAAGTCCCACGTCCGGGTAAAAGCCTCTCTCTCCCTTATCAGCACACGTCTGACTCCTCTATTGCGTATTTTACAATTTCAATAATGTCTAGTGGCTTTTACTAATTATCATTCATTTACTGGCAGAAACGGACATGCTAAGCTGCTGGGTCTACAAGCATGAACTATTGGATAAAATATTTTTTGTAACGAAGGTTATGAGATGTCAGCAATCATTGAAAGGGTCCGCTAGGGCTGATGTCTGCCAGGGTTGCGGATTTGTTCGAAACGGTTATAGTGGCCCTGGCACAGGCAACTGAAGGAACACGGGTAGGTTTTAGTCAGTAAAAGTCTGACTCGCCCTCCCGCTTCGCCCAGAGCGGAGAAGTCAATTGATGATTTCCCAACCAAAAAAAAGGTTATTTGGAACTTCATCCCCTAAAGGGGTTAAATAGGGGATAAAAGTGTGTATGGAAGTTCGACGTTTTGTCGCTGGCCAATTCCATCACCCGCTGGGCTTGTATTTGTAACCTTATAATCAACAGTCTTTCCTTTACCTAATGAACTTTATTGATTAAATACTTATGACATGATTCGTGAATATGTACTTACTCATAAAATTTCTTAACAATAATCATACCTTCTTTTCTTATCTCCGTGAAGTAATTGCTTACAGAATCTTATGTCATAAAATACGTAAATTACCAACACCTTTTGATGATTAAAAGTTGCATTTCCGTCGAAGAAGTCATGAACCCGTTTATTTATTTTAGCAATATAACGATAAAATGTGCAATTGTGCATTCTACTATCAACAGTGCATATTATGGTAATTGGGTACTGATAAGGCGATAATTGTTTTCACTACTTAAGGTGGTGGTTGGTTTAAAAAACAATCATTAAGTACCTTGTTTTCCGTAGTAGGTACCTGTGATAGTTTTCTAGTCGCGGAAGCACGCTTGAGCAGGTACACTTAAAGCTTTTCTGTCTTTCGGTTAATCACGGTCTCAGTGAGAGTAATCACCGGAAAAACAGTTTTTTAGAAGATTATTTTCTTTTTTTGCACCGGTTTGAAAATAAAAAAAGGTATTTATCGAAAAAGTTTTCTAGTATAATGTTGTGATAGGGTGAACGATCTTAATATACATAGGAACAGGTTTAATGAAATTGATAAAATAAGACCGTTCTGTTACTTATACGCATACCTGAGGTAGGTAGGTAACATACGTTAGATTTATAACAATATTTGGCAATGAGGTTTGTCCTACCGTTTTACATAGATCTGAAAGATCCTAAGATAAGTACAACTGTTTACAAAAGGTTTTTAAAAGTTTACTGTACTTTTTGTTGTCTTGCTACTGGGCAAAGATCTTCCCCACAGATTTCCAAATTATTTTGTTTGGTTTTCACTAGGCAATCTATCAGGAACGAGTCCAACCCGTAACGCCAGCGTTTCTTAGACCTGTCTCGGTGACGACGCCCGTCTTCAGGCACCTACTGTATGACAATCCTACTAGCCCAGCTATCGTATCGTATCGTATCGTATCGTATCGTACCTACTTTAATGTATCATTTTCACAAAGCTGAACTCATTTCGCCGTTTAGGAAAGAAATTAAAAAAAAATACAGCGGTTAAAGTAGTTTTATTCGGGAAAACCTAGCATAGCAATACAATGAAGAATTGAAAAAATCATTAAATCATTTGACTTGGAAACTAGTCTAAATACGAAAATAGACATGCTTAGAATATTAGGAGCCATATGAAGTGTTAACGATTATATGTTCCAGAGATATAACGACCGGTTATGCTAATACCTACCTACCTGATAACATAGGTGCGATCTATACTCGTTTTCAACTAAAATGTCTAGCACCAGCTTTATAGGTATTTAAATATGTCTTAAAACTAATTACAATTTTGCGTACAATTTAATAGCCTGTTGTAAATAACAAAAAAAAAAACCATTTGATGCGGTAAAAAAGAAACAATTACAGAGGTTACTATAAAAAGTTATTGAAGAGTGAAAGTGCTTTGTTGGTGAGCTCCATGGGGCAGCAGTCCCATGGTTTCGGTCCGGTATGACAACTGTTAAATGCCCATGAAAGATGAGAGATCAAGAAATTAGTTCAGCTTTACATAAAATATACAACTTTACATAATAATTTTGTGTTGAAGATTGAATTTCTGAGGAAAATACTTACGTATTAATTAAATTGTAATTTTATACGCATTGAAGACCTAGTAGCTGGCCCTTGGCCCTTAAGAACCAGTCATAGATTACTATGATGATGTGATATAACCTAGTTGGCATAATAACTTATTAAGTATATGAGATTACAGATACATTTTCTGGGATAAAATTTATCCGTAAAACAGGAAATTGTTACCTAGAGTAAAACAATTATTTTACTGTGTTGTATTTAGTCAATCGAACTGAAGTTAATTGCAATTCATTGTCACAGGGTCAGAAGGTGCCATTGTTTTTTTTTCTTATTTATTTTTTATTCTACAATCGCACACAATGTGAACATTCAAGTACTTAGTTGGAATTTTTAGAACATTCGTTTAGAAGGCTCGCATTAGTTTAGCGGTTAGTGGTTGCTCCGTTTTACTATCACATTAGTTATTCCCTTCAATTAGGACGGTCAGTCAGTGGAACTAATAATATTCACTTAGTTATTTATAGACGCAATTATTTTATTAAATTAATGAAACTTATAAGACTGTTGTTCATAAATTTACAGGCTCCTGCTGCGATACGTAGAGACAAGTCGTGAGTGCGTGCGATTAGATTAATAATCATGTGTTCTGCGGTTCATCGTTTGGGACGGGCCTAAATAAATTGATTAGTAATTGTATCTCAATTATTTGTAAAGAATTGCGACGGATATTAAGTGTCGCAACTGTTTACAGTGTTCAAGAGTTGAGCTGCAACCACGACACCACAAGATTCAGTTAATAATTTGCGTGTAGTGTTTCGTGGCTTGTCTTTTAAGCGTTTCCTTATTTATTATGAATTTTAATACAAAGTTCTGTGAAAAGTGGGTAGATAACAATGTGGGGATGTATGAGGAATATCTTCGGAATGGAACCAGGTCCTACACAAGTATGTAATAATTACACAAACCATATTTATAAGTTAAGTCCATAAAGCGAGAGCTAACTATTATTTTTTATCATGTAGGTCTGTAGTACTCTTTGAAATTCTTCAAAAATACCTACTATGCACTACCTACCTTAACATGACATATTGCTTATGTATTACAGTACAAAATTGAGGCAGCCCCGGTAAGTTATAAGGATTTAGGGGTTACCTCGCTACTTCCCATGAGTTGCTAGCTACAATATTGAAACACAATTAAGAGGAAACAAATATTGTTTCGAATTAGTATCTCGGCTTCTGGGGGACTAGGACTAGAAAGGTTTACAAAATAATTACCTATTATTAGAGTTAATTAGAGTTAAAGTAAAGTGATATAAGTGATGACGTTACATTACCTACTCATTTACTTATCACGTATGTTTATGTTCAGGATAATACAATACTAGCTGCAGCCAGTTTAACCCGCATAAGTCTCGATTCTGTAAGAATATCGGGATAAAAAGTATCCTATGTTCTAATTTAGGTTAGAGTTTATCCATGCGCCAAATTTCAACCGAATCCGTTAAAGCATTTTAGCGTGGAAGCGTAACAAACAAACAAACATATAAAAAACCAAACGTTTTCTCTTTATAAAGATCAATATTATAATATTAGTTTAGATAATTCTAATTGACACCCATAATTTAGACGAGATAATGACTAGGTCTGCTGACACGAGAATGCATCAAACTATCCATGTCGGATGATCAAGGATTTTAATTAAATTAAAGTGACTATAAATAACAGGTCACTAATGTTATGTCGTTGAGAAGTTAATAATCAGGTTGGGTTAACATCATATAGAAGGTTTTGTGAGAAATAAAACGTGTTTTCCGCAATTCTTTCAAGATTATTGCATCTAAAGTAATATAGTAGTATTCTACGATACTTAATGGTTTTCCTTACATTGTAGTCCAGTTTGTGTTTCAGTTGTAAATTGAGTTCCATCGCTTTCAGTTCAAAATACTTAGTGTGGGTACGATTTAAATATTAGTGCAATCATCTTTTCATTAGTATACGCCAAGTGCAAAAACTCAAATAAGTATCGTAACATTTGTAAATATTTTAGTAATTTATCATTTAAGTCAGTTAGAAGTTAGTGACTCTGTTTTTATGTTTACTTTATAATGTCGTGCTTTAGTGAACCCTTAACGTACATTATAATATGTATTACATTCATAATTAATGTTTTATTAAAAATAGGTTGAACGAGTAATCAAATATTCAAGATAACACAGTACTTAAATATTTATGAATGAGATATCATTGTATAAAATATATTTCAATAGGCTTTTTGACTAGTTGAGAGGGAAATGAACACACACATTACACACACTAACTTTGTGATTTTTTACATTAGGTAATTGTTTATTTTACACGCACTTGAAACTTTAGTAGGTACGTAAATAATAGTTCATGGCCACGTTAAAGCAAATACAATCTACATGATCATCATTGCAGTTCACGACAATCAGGACGGTACAAAACCTAAGAAGTCTTGAATTAATGATTATCTTAATTAATACAAATTGTTACCTGCGTAGCTCAACACCTGTATTAACATATAAGTCGGTGGTGTGGGGCCTTCATAATTTTTTTCTTAGTCATAGCAAAATATGCCGGAGCTGCACATCGCCTAGAATGTATGGAAGTAGTCTGTAGAGAACAGCGCGTGGTCAGTGCCGACCCATCTGCAGTCAGTTTTGAATGAAAAAAGGGTAGCGATAGACGTTCCGCGATGTAAAGTTCATATCGTTCGCGTGCCTTTCATAATAATAATTATTATAGATATTGTTTACTGCAAGACGAAATAGACTACATAGATATAATAAGTATTTGTATAATTGGATAATTAAAAAAATAATATGCACTATTTATTAATTGTTTTGTGACCCTTAGTGGTCAATAATATTTTAGCCGAACGTACAAACACCGGTGTTTTTGTGGAATTATTATTCAGATGATTTCTATGCATTATTCTGTGATTTCAAAGTTTATATTTTATTTAAACGTTTATTTAAAGGTTTAGATAGCGTGTATCTACATGTGAAAAATAATCTCTATTCGTTTTGTGATGGGGCTCCAAAAAGTGTGTTTTACAACTACAGTGAAAATATTCGTGATATTTTGTCTGCATCAAGCCGCGATGGTTCCATTATATGAACAACAGGAGTACTGCGGAGTATTGCTGAGTCAATATGGTATTTTATTAATCATGTATTAATTACTATAAGTGCTATCTATAGAAGCCATATCACCTTTATTGCACCCTCATCTCCGTTTCAAGTAACCTATTGCTGAGTCCCCAACAGCTTGATATTGTATGTTTGAAAAGGCGAACTTAGGAGTTTCGAAAAAAAAAAACAAAAAAAAAAAGAATTATCAAAATCGGACTACCAGTAAAAAGTTGTGCGTGGTACACACGGCTACACATCAACCTATACGTTTCCAGTATAAGCTGATGTCGTATTGTATAGGATTTCCGTTCAGTGCGAGATCAGCATAAACTGGAAGTGAATAGCTTGATGTGTAGCCATGCGTACATATATAAAAGTATAGATTTGAGAACCTCCGCGGTTTTTTTCGTCGGATAAGAAATGCACAAACTATCTTTTTGGGTCAAGAGCTTACGTACTGCATTTTACATCCTAATTGACGATACACCCATTGTTTTGTTATATTATATCATTCTTCACTACCATAATGTGATCGTCTGATAGTTCTACCACAAACGGAGCAAACTAATTTTATAAATGTGGTAGTTAATATTAGTTACTAAGTTTTGTAACAAGTCCTGCAAGTTAAAAAGACGAAAACAATAGCAGATTGCCTTAAAGTTCATTTCTCACAGTATAAAACCGAAACCCGCATATAACACGAAGGATTTACGAGACACATTATTTTTAAAACCACTAGATTGTTGTTTACAAATCTTGTTCAACCGGTGTAGAGGAATATCTTCCTCATGGACATATCACATTGAAATATCTTTCGTCCTTCAGATCCGCACTTGCTGGACACATTCAAATTGGAGATGTCGCAAGGAATCGAGAGGTTCTTCCTGCTGTCGTACTGTCTGGCGTGCTGCTGGCCCGGGCTGGGCGCCAAGAGTGACCTGCGCGTGGTCAGACAATGGCCCGAGCTGCAGTTCGTGTTCCCCAGCGAAGAAGCAAAACAAATAGCCATTGAAAACCGTTACTACGTCCCGGGAAATTCCGTGCCCATAGACGTCGACGTGCACCATCGACAAGGTGAGTTAAATAAGAAGTTGATAAAAAATGAATGGCTCACTTGTCTTTCGTTCTCTTGTCTGTCTTTAGCATTTTTTAGTATTGAAGATAAAAAAAATCACGATTTTTAGTTAACTTTAAATGCCGACCATATTGGACAACGACACGCTTCAATCTGCTCTGATGTATTGAATGCATGTAATTGAACCATTTAATTGAATCCAGTATTGTCTTGTTTATCATTCATTGTACCTATATGTCATGGAAATAAGGACAGTATTCTGTAAATTAGCAAAAGCGACACCCACTCACATGATATAACCGGACTTCGCAATAGTTCAAAATAAAACAGTGCCTTGCGAAACGTCTCCATTTCAATTAAATAGGCGACATTTTGCAACCTATGCATAATGCTCGCTAGTAAAGTCTCCAAGCTTTCACTATTTAACATTTTGTTGAATTTGTGTTAACCAGTGTCTGCTTGGAGTCTCTAAAATAATGGTCAAATCAATGATAAACGAAGACTTGTTTTAGAGCGAATTCATTTTTCTTTATTTTTTCTTTATTAATAAGAA
The DNA here is from genome assembly GCA_949091785.1 of Polymixis lichenea. NCBI lineage: Eukaryota > Metazoa > Arthropoda > Insecta > Lepidoptera > Noctuidae > Polymixis > Polymixis lichenea. The sequence goes on from OX420936.1 coordinate 13,945,216, forward strand.
CTAAGGTTTTTAGTAATTTATTACAATCTAGCCAAATATTCTAATAAGAAATTTAACTCTAACTTAATATTTTACGTGGTAGATTACGTTATAAATAAGAATAGTGGAATTTTGCACTTTTATTCAATTCCGTAGCACTTTCTTAGAGTCTGATAGTTACTAAAAACACTTTGTTCATGTCACTGTTACTATTATTCACTATTTATACACTACACTGACTCAAATGGTTTAGTTCCTTTAACCTACGCACTATGTCCGTGTTAGCTAGCAGCTGAATTGCCTCAATGTTCACATATCGGTGAAGTCTGTGTTCGTGGGCTTCAGCAAATTTTTGTAAGATGGTGGTGACGAGTTCTATTTTAAGGTCACGGTGGAGGTCTTCATTTCTATTGTACCATGGTGCATTTACAGCATCCCTGAGTACTTTATTTTGGAATTGTTGAATTATTTTAATGTTGCTTTGTTTGGTTCCTACAGCCCCAAAGTTGGATGCCATACGTCCAAATTAGCATAAGAATATGCTTGTACAATATAATTTTATTTTGTACTGATAGGCAGGATTTCCTACCGAATAACTATACATACTTTTGTAACGTATGTCAAGTTCCTGTCTTTTCTTTTTGACGTGAGATTTCCAGCGCAGTTTGGCGTCAAAAGTTATGCCAATAGGCATTTGGCTATATTAGCATAAGGCACTTGTATGCCGTTTATGTAGTTTGGGTGGTAATCGCAGTGTTTATTAGTAAAGTCAATGTGTTTTGATTTTGACTCATTGAGTTTGATCTTCCACTTGTGTCCAGTCATACAATTTGTTCACAGGTTGTTGAACTTTCTCCACCACTTCTTTGTGGCTTGATCCGGTAGCCATAATAGCAATGCCATTTGCAAAGGTCGCAATGGTGTTGTTTTCTAGTTCTGGGATATCACATGTGTATAGCAAGTATAGGATAGGGCCTAGCACACTTCCTTGTGGTACCCCAGTTTTTATAGTTTTCAGCTCGGAATCTGAATCATTTTGAAGCTTATTGTTAATCCATTCCTTCATAAGTTTGTATAAATCGTCTGGTCAGCAACGTAAATAACGCAATGAATGTTGTGGAACTGTCAAAATGAAAGCGATTCCGACTCAGCTCGACAGATACCAATACTGTTATGTCCGTGGTAATGGTCTCTTGGCCACTTCTCTTGTGAAGGTCGAGGTATCAAGGTTGAGGCTATATGGTATGTTTAGCATCCTATTCACAGACTTTATCAATGTACCAAATCATTAACTTGAAAAGACGAAAACGTAAGTATAAAGGTAAAAAAATTATGTCTCGCAAAACCACGTTCAAATGTTTTAGAATAATTGATGGTTTAAGCACACGTGTTTTTTCTTAAGAGCAGTTTATCAACTGACAAAGACCGATGTTTTCCAGGTATTTTTTGCACTCAGTAAAAAAGTTGGTAATATAGCATAGTATTTAAGTTGAGATGCAAATCTTGACATATTAACTTAAACAGTTGACGCCATCATGCGTAATCAGCTGAAAACGCTCCCACTGCTGGGACATAGACCTCCTCTCTTGGAGGGAGCTGTAATCTGCTTACCTCGTGGGCCCAGTGCGGGTTGGTAGATATTATATGTCTTCTAATTATTGGTTGTAGGACATGCCGGTTTCCTAACGATGTTTTCCTTTACCATTTTGAGAGCGCTTTCCTTTAATTGAGCACTTGGCATACGATGTTTTTTTTAATTCCTCATCGATGTCGATCATATGAAAATAGCCACTGCTTGATAGGCTGTACTGTAACTTATATCTTTAGCTTAGTTATCTAAAAGCTGTGTCTAATTACATTGAGTGTAGTATGTAACAAAGTTAAATACGGAATTATAGGTAATAAACATGTACGACGTCCGTGTACAGTTTATTATCTTTAGAACGTTAAGGCTTTTATGTTGTTGGTAAGTCATAAGATCAAACTAAACAAGTTATTATTATTTAAACAAAAGTCAGATATAAGGTGGGTCTGTAACCTTTCTTACGAGTGATCAAAGCAAGTGGACGAGCAGAGCGTGTTTTCTGAGTAACAAATACTAAATTATAAAAGAACGACGAAAGACACACGATCTTGATATTTGCAGAATTTGGAATATTGACCATAAGTCGTTAACCTTGAAAGAACTGGCTTTTGAGGATGATCATACTTGTTTCGTTAAATGTGACTCGTTTTTATCTCTCTTGTAGGTAGTTCCACCAACTAACTTAGCTCACGAAACCATCGGGTGTCCTGTGCTTAGTTTCCACCAAATAATAAACCTTTCACACTAATGTAAGGGAAGGTCCATCTACTAAGGATTATTGTTAAAGTCATATAAATAAATGCACTTTGACAGGGGCGTACCAATAGAAACCACCACCAAATAATAAACCTTTCACACTAATGTAAGGGAAGGTCCATCTACTAAGGATTATTGTTAAAGTCATATAAATAAATGCACTTTGACAGGGGCGCACCAATAGAAAATGGCGCCTAGGGCACGCATCACATTTGCGCCCCTTCGTAAATTATCTTCTCGGTCTACACTAAGCAAAGCTAGATCTCATAACATTTTTTGTCCAATTATAGCGTTTAATAATGAAGGTATTCATTTCAACTTGCTAAAAAAATCGCTCACAACTTGCAATGCTGCAATTTTAAGCAGAATTTGAATAGAAATGAGCAGATTTGGAAACTCGCTTTCATCCCCATACTGCACAATAAAATCAAGTAGCTCTTCAGACTTCTTAGAAGTAACAGTATCTTCTTCTGCCTAGCCTTATCCCAACTATGTTGGAGTCGGCTTCCAGTCTAACCGGATGCAGCTGAATACCAGTATTTTACATGGAGCGATTGCCTATCTGACTTCCACAACCCAGTTACTGGGTAATACGATACTCCTTGATAAGACTGGTTACTTACTGGTCTTCTGCCTAGCCTTATCCCAACTATGTTGGGGTCGGCTTCCAGTCTAACCGGATGCAGCTGAATACCAGTATTTTACATGGAGCGATTGCCTATCTGACTTCCACAACCCAGTTACTGGGTAATACGATACTCCTTGATAAGACTGGTTACTTACTGGTCTTCTGCCTAGCCTTATCCCAACTATGTTGGGGTCGGCTTCCAGTCTAACCGGAAGCAGCTGAATACCAGTATTTTACATGGAGCGATTGCCTATCTGACTTCCACAACCCAGTTACTGGGTAATACGATACTCCTTGATAAGACTGGTTATCAGACTTTCGGCTTCTGATGAACCGTAACGACTGTCAAAGATCCACAAATGACAGCCGGGAAGAACGGCTTAACGTGCTTTACGATGCACGGAGGGGTCTTGGTATGTAAAGATGTTCACCCATCCATGGACCAACCGCGCCAAGCGTAGCTTAACCTGATAGATCGACCCGTGCAGCTGTTGTTACTTAGCCACAATTAAGCCCCTCCTTAGATATAACAGTATGAAATGGTTTATTGAAGTATAATTTTATTCTTTTAAAGTGGCGACTTTTCGCGCCCACCTTCGATAGGCGCCCAGAACTCATGCCCTGCCTACCCCACCCTATGCACTTAGACTCTGTGCAAGAGAACTAGCTAGTGATAAACCCAGGCGCATATATTAGCACAAATATCTGAATTTCTACATGTTACATGCACTAATTGCATAATACATTAGATATTACGTCTAGTCCCCGACAGTCCCAGTGGAAATAACCAAAACCAATCAATATGTATTAATTAAAAATCTTAAATTCATTTATTCATTCACTGACAGAAACCGCACAGCCTAAACAACTGTGTGCAAGATTTCCTTAAATAACGAAGGTGAGCTCTAACAAAAGATTTAAAAAAAAAACATCCGCTAAAGGATTTATAGGGAATGAAAGGATGTAGGAATGTATGGAGTTCATTATTTTTGCCGATGGGGAATTCCATCGGGCATACGGCTTGTCAATACATGCGTGGAGAGTGTGCCAAATTCTCCTAAGACCATTTTTATGATTGGTTGTTATTTAGACGCTATGTATAACTTCTCTATTTTTGCTTCCGACGCAACAAACAAAATCTATAAAGCACTACACAATTGTGTATTCACAAATTGTTATTTTCCTTTTGAAGGTCCCTATGCTTCACGGATCTTCGTGACCATCCCGCGGTTCGACGAAGGGCGCCCGATCACCCTGGGTACTGTGGACGACCAGGGCAACATCCTCGCCTACCCTGACTACTCCTGGCACGACAACCAAGGCTCCAACTGTCTCGGCTTCACATCTGTCTTCAGAGTTGCTGTTAGTAAGAATTTTATTACGAACCTGATAACTTACAGCATCACCTACATAAATGAGACTATTTTCTAGAACCCTACAGACGAGGCTATGGCTCATAGGGGCAATTTCAGAATTTTTAAGTTCACATTCTAATCTGTCAAACATTTTATGGGGTTTATGATATTGATTGTCGCCGAGGTAAGATTGCGACTAGATTTTGAACGTCTTTTATTACGGGAATTAGCCTCCAGGCCTGACAGCATAATCATAGGTAACGGGCTGGGCGTTTCGTTCAGGCCGTTGATGCTCTGTGTACCTGTAATGACAATTGTACCTGCCCACCTGGTCAGTCTTGATGCTAACCCGTTAGTGTGTTAACACTTCGCAAAATCTTCGTTCGGTGGCTGATGAACACATTTCAGGTCAATTATGTCCAAGGCTGCTTTTAGCTTTAAAATCAGTGCCACATATTCCCGCAACAAACTTAAATTTCGACATAACAGGAAAAAATCATTTAGCTCGCTAATAAAAACCTTTAATTAGGTACTTACCTACTTAAATGTTAAAGATGATGTAGTTCTTGTAATTAACACACTAAATGAAGACCAAGGGAAAACCTTGTATGTTCCTATGTAGGTACTTGTTGTTCAATATAGCCAATAAAGGCCATTGTCAAGTTAATAACCACGTTTGTGGACTTTATTGTATTGATGCCTTGATAATAAGATCTCCTCAGTAACATTGAAACCTGGAATTATTGCGTGACATTTCCGTGTCTGACGCAGGTCTGAAAGAAGTTAGGTAACTCAGGATATTGAAGATGTTCATTAAGAACACGCGATAAGTCTTACAGCAAGAACTGCATCGTGATTTCCACGGCTACTCTCGTAATGAGAACTCACGATGTTAACACAATAAGCATAATAGTACGTCGTATGCAACAGAATACGAGTATAATAGTATTTTTGAACAAGGGCCAGCATTGTGATTTGCATAGTAGAGTATACCATAGGCAAGTTAGCCAGAGCTAATGAATAGCTAGCTATCATTATTGTAGGTCAATATGAAATCGAACTCTTCAATATACCGTAATATGTATGTAATTATGTAAAATATGAATCATGTTTTATCTAGTCTTGCTATGGGTTCATACAAAAGTAATTTCCAGCTAAGTCACATCTTACATCTGCAAGACAAACAAAAAGGACGTGACTAGTTTTCCTTTTAAGTTTAATTAGTCATTGTGTTTAGTTAAACGACAAACAAATCAATGACATCATCAGCAGGTATTTACGTAGGTCAATAGACCCGTATTTAATGGGCGTTCAGACCAAAATCTCTGCGACCATCGTTCCATGTGTCGATTACTGTGTCGTTACACTGACCTGAGAAAGGTTACGTAAAATGGTGTTTGAAGAAGTGAGCTGCAGCTTACGCCTTTTTGTACTCTTGCTCGGCTTTACAAGTCATCAGCTATGATAGATATCTCATAATGGTATTTTTGCTTTAATTTTTTTTTTTCAGAAATGCGAAATCAAACTAATGTGTCAGATATATAAATTCGGACTTAAAGTTATAGGAAGGAACTTACATTTTAAGAAATTGTTTTTTTTTGGGTTTATTGCTATTGGATACCTATACGAGTACCTACTAAAAGAGCCCGGTGCGATTTAAACCTCAAACCAGCGGATATGTTTGTCCTATTGCTACTATATGGACCAGCTGTGCCTACACGGTTCAAAAGTCGCAAATACTGTTATTAAAAAAGAAGTTTCTTCATCACATTTTCAGATAGACGAATGCCAGCGCCTGTGGGTGATGGACGCCGGCAAGATCGGTGACCAGCAAGTGTGCCCCCCTCAGCTGCTCGCGTTTGACCTCGCGACCGACACGCTCATCTACCGCCATGTCGTCAACGGCTCCTTGTTTACTGACGCGTCACTGTTCATTACACCTGTTAGTACCTTTTATAAATTGAAACGCAACGTATCTCTGTTCGTCGTAGTGACGTAATATTATAACTCGAGAATCAACTTCAGCATTAACGTTTACAATGTTTATTGGTTAGATTTTAGTATCTATATTGTTTTATGTTATAGCTGAAGAAAATAATTATGAAATCCAGTCGGTCGATATATCTACTTACTACCTTTAAACGAGCAATTCTTTTATATATATCTTCTAATATATAAAATTTCCATGTCACAATGTTAGTTACCGTACTCCTCCGAAATGGCTTTACCGATTTGTACCAAATTTTATATGCGTATTCAGTAGGTCTGAGAATCGGCTACTATTTATTTTCCATACCCCTAAGTGATAAGAGTTGTTCACCCTAAATAATTTATAAGGCAAAACAACGTTTGCTGGGTCAGCTAGTATGTATATATAATCTGAATCTCGGAAACGGCTCCAACGATTTTCATGAATTTCTGTATGAAGGGGGTTTTGGGGGGCGATAAATCGATCTAGTCAGGTTTCATTTTTAGAAAAAAACCAAACGTCAAACCAAAAAAGAAAACCGAGCAAAGCTCGGTCATCCAGATATAAAGTATTCGATTCATAGCTTGATTGACCTATTCTGCTGCTGCTGTCCATTTGTGGGTATGATGGGGTGATGGATTGCCTGTGTAGTGTACCTATTCAGTGGGATCTAAATCCATACGTACACTAAGAACCTGAATTTTGATGACAAGAGAGTTGTATTTTATTTCGTTTACCTTAACATTGTAGATGTTAATTTTTGTATGTGTAGGTGGTGGACATCAGGCCGCGTGGAGCTGGCGACTGCGCTGACACGTTCGTGTACGTGGCCGACGTGTCCGCGTACGGCTTGTTGGTGGTGGACGTGATGCGGGACAGGTCCTGGCGCACCACCCACCGCCTCTTCTATCCCTTCCCCTCCAGAGGAACATTCACCATCGACGGTACGTTACGCCTCTATTCGAGTTATTAGGCGGCCTAAAAGTAATCTACTTAATAAAGATTGGAACAATTAGTTTGTACATTTTTATCGCTTTCTGGGCCCAACAACGTAATGGAGGCCATCTGAATATAGCAGCTCAAAGTGTCGCACATTAGTTTACGAACATTAGTGTACATTAGTGTGTGAAGTGCGCAGACAAACCGTTCAGAGTCATAAAATTGAAATGCATGTACTTGCTAAGACAAAACACCGCCAAGATAATAAATAAGATCCGACGTTGGCGCAACTTGCTATGGAGGATTTTCCTTATGCATGTATGTTGTAGGACTACATAGTTAACGTGAATATGACGGAATTGTGTACAGACGCTGACGGAATATTATTTTATAAACTTTACTGTAAAGAATTTTATGTAGTTTTATAAACAACTTGTCTGGCCCATATATTATCCTGCACCTCAAATCATGCGACCAAAATTATAATGTGACCGGTGAACACTTCTCTATGGCATGAAACTTAGTGTCTGTTCGATGCGCACTTCTCGGCTCATTTTTATCTTTTTGTGGCCAACAACGTCATAGTTAGTAGAATATCTACCTAAATCACTTTTAAAAATCTATTATTATTAAGATTTTTATTTTTAAAGGTGAACTTTCTTGCTTCAGGCGAAAGCTTTGATCTAATGGATGGCGTGTTGGGAATGGCTCTATCACCGTACCAGCGCGGTCGCGATCGCTTCCTCTACTTCCACTCGCTCGCCTCCACCACCGAGAATGCGGTGAACACCAGAGTCATCCGGAACAACTCGTACACTGAGGACCCTAACATCGACCCGGACGCTATATACGTAAGTCGGCGACAAAATGATGACAATATGTCATTACGTCACATGCAAAAATGTTTAAAAGCAATTAATTTTATTTTTAGGTATTCCCGGAAGAGCGCAACACTCAGTCAGCAGCTGAAGCCATGGACCGTAACGGTGTCCTTTACTTCGGCCTAATGGAGCCGCCTAGCATTTGGTGCTGGAACTCTGCCACCGAGTTTTCGCCTCGCAACTTCCATGCGGTAGCCATCGATAAGGAAACCCTACAGTTCGCCAGTGGCGTGAAGGTAGTCATGAACGCCAAAGGAGAGGAAGAGTTATGGGTGTTGACGTCAAGTTTTCAAAGAGTAATGACGGGATCTCTTTCGTCAGACAGGATAAATTTCAGGATTCATGCTGAGAAGATTAAAAACATTTTAGCTAATTCTCCGTGCAGAGATTCCCCAAAGGGGCACAAGTCTGGCTACCATGCCAACCTTATCGACAGGGCTGGAGACGGTCATACTCCTCGGCGGCACAGGTATGGCAGTGCCTCGTATCTGTAGAGATTAGTGGCATGTCCGATCGGTTGCTCAGAAGATTCGTGTGGCATAACTGGCCATATGTATAGACCTAATTATTAATTTTATTTAAAGACACTCACAGGCCCTCTTTATTTATTTATTCGGTTAATGTATTTGCCGTATGAAACTTTGTTAAGTCGCTCAACTTTATAATAAGTTCATGTAATTTATTTTAATGACTGATGCGACCGGTATGAAAGAATAAATGAATGAAGGCTTGGCTTAGAACATTTAATAAAAAACGCTATCATGTTTTTATTTGATGAAAAATTCTATGAATATTATAAATTGCTTACACACCAAAGTCACTTTTTAATTACTATGTCCCGTTTGTCCTGCAATATTTCATACAATATTATGTGTTGTAATAAACTTAATTTTAAATAATTATAACGTTATGAATAAAATTCGTTTTAAATTTTAATTGAACCGTTTTATTTAATATGTCTTCTAATTAAAGTTCTAAGAAGAAATTAAAATACAAACAAGCGTTTACTGTCGAATGTCAGGTGAACTCTATTTATTGATATTTAATATAATATTTTATTCTTCCACGATACAAGGTGATCCTTTTTGCGATGGTCATATCAATGTGTTTGTCTTCAAATCCAATTACCACGCCACCTATTGCATCTGCAGCTACTATTTCATTGAGTTGAATTTTTTTCCCCTTTTGAACAAACCTTGTTAAAATGTTGACGAGTGCCGTACGGGTAGCATCGTCGAGTGGGTCCGCGGTGATGACCTCGCAAAGAGCCTCATTCCTATGCGCCACCATGACGGCAAGGAACATTTTTATCATTCGTCGTAACTGCTTCAGACGACCGTTTTCAGCCACCAAACTAAGAAAATTTGTCGCAGCTTTTGGCATTCCTGCACGATAACGAGCAAGAGATTAACCTAAATATCTACAATATGGCCTTCCTGCTGGCAGCCCCTTGCATTTAATTAATAGGTATTATCAGCAACACCTATATAAAACTCTAACATACCTGCTTCGTTGCTAATAGCCGTCAGTAACTTAGCTTTATCAGCTCGAGATATCAGACTGGTTTCCATGAAGTCCACGACTTTAGGCTTTTTCAGTACTTTTCGAAGATCACGCAGACCTTTCTCTACCTCATCCAGTTCATTCATTTGCGACGCGGCGCTGTACAGTGCTGACACGTAGCGGCCTTCCAAACCTTTCCGTGAACAGAATTTTATTATGAACTACTTACAAACAAACACTCCTTTTTGAAAAATATGACGTAAGCAGGTGTTTCTAAATTCTAAATTCAACAAGCAACATACAATTCATTATTAGAGTACACAACATCTATGCCGAATGATGTATTAAGGATTTTGATACCACTACATTCATGATTGACTAACATTCGCACATACAATTCTCGCTCTGTCTTAGAGCGAGTGTTGTATGTGCGAATTTTATTCACTTGATAATTTTGGAAGAGGTGAATTTTGGAAAAGTCCTGATGTTTTACTATATTTAATAAAACTTACCGAATACTGCAAGCGGTGGTTTTATACTTTGAGGCGCTGTGGTCATGGTTCTTATAAACATACGTAACATTATCTAGTCGTTGTAGGTAATCTTTAAATTGTAAATCGTTATACTTTAGATGAAAGAAACGACAAAATTATTTTTAAGAAATTGACAATTTATAATAAGTCACTTAGCAATCGATACAGGTTATATATGCATACTTTTAGTTATTATTTTTAATTATAACATAAACGCATTTTTCATACATGGAGTATGGTATACCTACAAGCAATGTGTAGTAAAATATACAACTAGATATAGCAGTTTCAAGTGAGTACATCGTATTGGAAAGCTTGGTCAGTTTCTAGTAGAGCTCTGATGTAGATGACCAACGAGCCTAGTGCCATCGCTGATGTCAGCGAGTTGCACGCACCACCTTCGGACGTAGCTGCTTTCTTCACTCTGTACTCTTCCTGCAACGAAGACCAAACACAAAAGTCGTATGGTATTGTCAATCGTTTTTTCTATCAGGTACCATTTTTTATTTCAGCAATTGTTACGTTAATGGTCATAATTTTATTGTCAGCCAAATAAGAATAACGACTGGTACGATCATTCGTTTCGGAAATATAAGCAAACTAAGAATAATACAGCCGAAATACCTAGGTAACGTAGGTCTCATTATTATATAGTTTTTGTGATTACTTTTTTAACTTGCCGAGGAATTAATGATTGAACTGCCTAGGTAAGGTAATTTGTTTCGGATAAATATAGACATTTTCGATTCAAAAGAAATCGAAGCATAGCACAGTCAGTTACTGATTTTATAGTGCTTTCTTTTTCTTAAATTAGACACACAAATAAAATTAATGGTGCATAAAATAATAAATGTAATTGAACAGATAGTAAGATTAAGTCCCAAGAAGGAGTGATAATGCTCGATGCTTCTACGTGATGAGTAAATAAAATGAACAACTACAACAAACGAGATAAGTTGATGCAGAAATCTTCCTGATATAAATGGTAGCTTCTAAGATTTAAGAAGTCACACAAACCTCTCTATCTTTAGCTGGTGGGGCTGATGCGGGCCCCACAAATCCGGTGAGTTTCAAGAACGGTTGGCGATCATCTGAGTAGCACCCCTTCGGCTCCTGCCACGCCAGGATCCTGTTCATCCAACGGGGTTTTATAAACTCTCCATAGCCTTGTGTTGCACAATATAAAACTGAAAATATGTAACGTAAACTCTTTTAAATAAAGTATGTTTATTATATGCATAAAGAATTATGAAGTTAACTGTTCTGTTGGCAGGAGGTAGTAGTGGTACAAAAAATTTATTAAAGTTTAAGAATTAACAGCTATCTCACTTTGTTGCATAAACAATGTTTTAGTTCCAGGTGGATGGTCCCAGGCTTCCAAGGACTTAGATTCTTTATAAACTTGAATACAAAGTTTATAAATGTGTGCAGCAAGATCGAGTCCTTCCAAGCAGTCGAACAAGTAAGCTAAAGCGGCTGCTCTGATTCTGCTAGTCTGCTGGAAGGCTAGGCCCGAGCCCTTCAGTATTTGCGCTGAGCACTCGGGTGTCAGCTCGCACGTGCCGTCCGTCTGCGTCGTCTGCGACTCCATTGCCGAAATCAACAGCTGCATCGTGCACGCGTCTGGAATTCCAAACTTGAAATTAAAACTGGGCTGGTAAGCTTTCACCTCATTTTCGTTGTCACCAATGTTGATTAATATCAAGTAGCGACGCTCTGTGGTTATTGGCGGAACTAAAAAAGTCGGCCTTCGAAGAAATCGCCGTGTCAGGGTCTGAATTGCAAACTAGCTTTACATTGAATACTAAAGTATGTTACGCAGCAACGCAATTAGAATTTATATTTGTGACAATTTCACCATTAATTTTAATTTGTTTGGCTGACAACTTATTGAAAGTTGACAATTCACTTATAAAATAATTTGTGTAATTTATTGAAGGTATGCGCAGTTTTTTATAACATAATTTTACTTTAGAAGCTATTTTAGATTACACTTCAGTACATAAGTACCAACCTGCTGCCTTTCTTGTCGGCATCTTAGTTCTGGCCTCTTGCACGTACTGTTCGAACGCGAAGCGATAAGGCTTCTGTGTGCCCATTGTGCCGATTGTGATTGGCTCCATTAAGCTTGATAACACCTCTAGGTTTTCGAATATGGCTTTTGAAACTGTAAAGAATTAAAATAAGACAATAATATTTGCGATTGCAAAGTTATGGATATTGGATTGACTTCTCTTTTCGTATAATCGGTTATATGTTACGTATACATCTTCTTGATCTATTTTTTGCGGAGTGTGAAATAATCAAAAAGTTACAAACTACCCACTGATTGCGTCAATTAATCAACGCAGTACGTAGTCGATTACAACACACATAGGCCTCTCTCTAAAAGTTAACGCAGCATCGACATAGATTTAGCGCCGAGAGAAGTGTGAAAAATATCTGCACGAAGCTTGAATGTAGTTTTAAACGTCCGATACCTACTATCCATGCATCAATATTTGAATTAACGCATTTATTTAATATTAAAGCAGTTTAACATGAGTCTTGTTGTATACCAACAACGAAATCAAGCGAAAGCTAACAAAGAAATGATTCAATGATATAACTTGAATAAAATCCATTTAAGAGAGAAACGCAATGAATTTCGCTGTCCTCCTACCGACGTTAACCATAATAGCACTCGTATTGATTTATAACGATTTGTGGTAATGTTTTCTCTGCGTCAAGTTAAGCTTTGTTTGCACTACTCCGTTCAGAACTGCTAAGTACCTTCTTCAGATTATAACTTATGTTCGTTTTTTTTATATCGACTAAAAAAACGAACAGACTCATAAACGAACTTTATTGTGTTGGTTTGTCATTCATTAATGGTTTGTCAGTAGTGGAACTAATGGAAAATGTAGTAAAGCGGTTGCTGTAGATATTTTATAATAACAGTTTTACTTTATTGGCTTCTAATCTATATATTAATACGTGAATCGAGGAATATGAATTTGGCACAGATAAAGTAGGTATATATGGGGAAGGAGTGCAGTAAGCTAATATTTTTATATAATACTGTATTAGAAATACTTTTTTTTAACATGGTTGAATTTCGACCGCTTGGCGAACACTACATATTATCAATTAACACGTAACGAAAAGAAAAAGTCAAATAGAGAGTCAGATACAGCAGATATATCGATCAAATGTAATATACTCGAAGATAACATGGAATATAAGTTCGAAACGCTAACAGATCTAGTGCACAAGCACCTCTACTAGAAAGTTATTACTGCCGAGATTGACAGTTTAGAAAAAAATAACTGTACACATTGCCATAGCACATACTGACTTAATAACGCTTTATTATAAATTACGCAAGTCTAATAAGTAGTAGGTAGGATAGTAATAGGTATCTGCCCACATATGACATGTATGTAGGTACTTATTTAATCATGTAGGTAAATATTTTATTCTAAATTGCTAAATGCATGCATTGCTAAAACTTTATGCTAATTTGGTCTGGGAGGAAAAAAAAGTAAAACATCAAGTGTAGTGCGTAATATTTAGGCTAGACGCGGCCACTGGTGTCGCAAGCTGCATATTTAACCAACATTTATTATATTATTAAAATTAATTTTCAAATTAACTGAATTACCCAATACAGTAAACATGTTTAGAGTTCCGTATCTAAAGACTGCCAAAGAGATCTTATTACTAATCCTACAATAAAGGCTTCTGGCTGATCAGGGCTCAATCTGTAAGTGTTCCCTTTGACTGCCCTAAACTCATCAAAAGGTTTTTTGATCCAATAATCTAAAGCTTTTATAAAAAAAATAGTAATATTCAAGTTAAATTTCAATATCAAGTTTTCGTCATTTAGCATTGCATGCCATGATTTATCATAGGTAGTTTCACCTATGCAGCGCCATTTCAAAACATATAAAATGTAAATAAGAATAATAACGAACACTACATTAGGCTAGGTCCCTGAGTGTCACCTAGATTAAACCATCTATTACGAATATATTAACTAAAGGCCGTTATTTTATTAGCTATGGTAAAATGCCACGGCAATCGGGTTTTGTCAGACCACCTATAACTCAATTCAGATGCACCGGTTTATATGAGATCAGTTGCTCAATTCCTAGACAGGAGCGAATGTACCTAATAGTTATCGGGCAAGCGGCCCCGCTACGGGCAAAAGCCTTAGCATTGTTGATAGTTGGGTAAGCATGCGTGAACAGATGCCTAAATGATTTATTTTTTATTTGTACCGGCCAAGTACAAGTTAAACAGTTTACGCAACAAATGTTCGATATTATCAGGGGCACAGCATGCGGCAGTGCCCCGCCAAGACGAGCCAAAAACAAAAAGCAGGGGCACTACCTACCTTTTCTCGTCGTATTGTCAAACTATCATAGCTTCGGCCTGGATAATGCAAGCGAGCTCAAAGTTTTGGGATAAGATGTACCAAGGTAAATACTCATAAACACACTAAGTTTCATTTGTCCAGCTGATGATGATGATGGGACTCCCTTTTCCGCACTTAGACTCCCATTCGGTCTGTTGTGTGTGATTTGTCCAGCCGGTTTGTTTGTGTCGGATTTTATTAATACCTAAAATACGTCGATTTCGTCACTCACTCACTCATCAAAACCTCTATGGCACTTACAGAAGTCTTAAAAAACTGAAAGTCTTAAGTAGGAAGTAAAACACAACTGGCGAAATGTGGGTGTACTTTATAATATAATATACCTTTGCCCAACCAGGAAATTAACCCCAAAAATATATATCCCAAAAGACTGTTCCAACAGAGAAAGAGTTTGGAAAACCTCAACCCGGAAGCCGTTCCACCAATAATAATATTCGTGAAGTGTTTTCATCAATACGTTTTATTTTTATGTTCCTACAAGCTAGCTATTACGGTACCTTAATATTCTCAAAAAACACTTACGCAACTGCATAAAGTATGTGTAATAACTAGATGGGTATCTAACTGGGCGCAAAACTAGCTTTTACATTGCTCACTTTGGATGTCGAATTAGGCAACATTGAATTACTTAAGTAATGGCTGCTCCCAAGGATACAGGCTAGCCACAGGGGACCAACGTAAATTAATCTACATGAAATTAAAATCAAATTAAATCATTCTTTTGAGGTTTCGCTTCGGTATGATTTTTCTGTGACTGATGTGATATCACAATTAAAACATGCATCATACGGTTTGTCATAAAACAAATAGTTAATAATTGGTTTGAAGACAAGAATTTAAATATATTCCTAACACGTAGTACCTATCTAGTTATTGCTTTTAAAATAGTTATCTGTGTTGGTATCTATTTCCATTATTATTTTTCCTGAGATAAACACTGGCAAAAACGTATAAAGAAATAAGTACAACAAATATCAGCCAATCGAAATTGGGAACAAAAAACAATCGGAAACTAGTTTTCGACATCATTAGATATACTCAGATAGAGTTTGACTATAGTTATAATCATCGTAACCGCAAACTAATGATAGTGTCTGATTGGGTATTATTGTTATGAACTAATGAAGACACAAAAGCTTAAATTCTTTTGACCTCCGATACGAAATGTTGTATAACATACCTATAGTCTCTCAGATTTCAACTCATTTATCTATCTATGTATTATTACGAGACGCAAAAACTTTGAACCCCGTTAACGAAAATTACGCGGGCGGAGGAGTATGAAATTTGGCAAGGTTACCGTTTATTTGGAGAACGAGTGCAATTAGTTAACATTTTTATGACGTTCAAACTTAAAATTTAAATAAATTATGGTGGAATTTCAAACACTGGGCTATCACTAGTTTTAATAAATAGATTTAAATGTTTGAATTGTCTAGGAGTTGGTGCATTCATAGTCAGAAAGGTAAAGATTCCTAGGGAAAATAACGAACAAAATATTCTAAAAGTAGATAATAAAATATACCTGGGTTGGCCCCACTTAAGAGAACTGAGACCTGAGGCCGTAGTGTGAGTTTCATTTAACCATCTCGATCAAACGCATCGAGCGCGTTTGGCGCTCCGATTGGCCCTGAATTGGTGACGGGCCAATCGGAGCGCCGAACACGCTCGATGCGTTTGATCGAGATGGTTAAATGAAACTTACACTAGGGCCACTGCACCCTAATTGCGTAACTCACGATCAATCATAATCGGTTTCATTTGACAGTTCAACAATATTCATTGCGTTATTTACGTTGTTGAGCAGACACATTTTTCGAACATATAAAGCAATGGTTTAGCCATCTGTTTCAAAACGAAACAGATTTTGAGGAATCGTGAGTTACGCAATTACGGTTTTTTTTTTTTTTGGTGGGATATCATCAAATAACTTGTCCTGCTCTGGGTGGAGTAGGAGGGCGTGTCAGACTTTTACTGACTTAAACCCACTCGTGTTCCCTCAGTTGCCTGTGTGTCAGGGGCCGCGGTATCTCTTTCGAACAACCCGCACCCCTGGCAGGCATCGGCCCTTGCAGGCCCCACCAGTTGGTGCTGACATCTCTTTGAGGCGCGCATGGAACACAACGCACCGTCGACCCAGGCTTGGCCCTTACCGGACAGCGAGCTACCCATTACTCGCCGTCCGCAAGCCCGCGCCTACGATGGCCGGGAATCAGCTTGGGATTCCCGACGCCCAGGGCGCCTCCTGCGGTGACTAAGGCCGTGTGGGTGCATATACTGCCTCTCCATCACGTGCGCCGCCTCCCTCTTTGCGAGCATTACCGCTTCCCAGAAGGAGGTGACGGCTGCCCATGCACTCTCGCTCCGTACCATGGCCTGGACCAGAGGCTTACTCTCTAACTCCGTCAACGAAGATACGGGCCCGTCCGAAAGTAGTTCCAAACTTGTTTGTGAATCCTACAACCAATTAACGAACTTTTTTGGACGGGCAAAACATATTGGGAGTAGAAACAGCTGTACAATCATGTTGTCATTAATTCTTAGTTCGGGCTCCGAACTAATCTTCTGTCCGTAAGTGATACGGAGTTGGAAACACCCGTTACTTCGACCGAAACGACAGACTTCGTGCTGAGGGAGTTGGGCCCCCAGGGCCGGACGCGAGAGATCGCCGCCGCCGATCGCCTCCACGAGGACACGGCGGTGCTCCACCTAAGCCGGGCAGACCTCCACTATATGCTCCACCGAGTCCGCGGGGACGCAATTAGGGTGCAGGTGAATGTTGCCGGAATCTACTGAATGCGAAAAGCACAGGAGGACGGTACCAGTCGTTACGATCCTTGGGAGATGCCTATGTCAAGCATTGGACATCTTTCTACTGAATGATGAACTCTAAGAAAATTAAGATAAAGTACAAACCATATTCGTAATCTTTACTCCGGTACACAAAACTGGGGACGTCCGTATTGTTTCTGATGCGATCCATGCGTCGGGTAATGTTCTTCAAGTTCTCCTTGAGCTTGCCTGGCACCGACTTATCTAGCTCATTAATCGTATATTCCAACTGACCTGCAAACATATTTCACAGTTTAGAAAGGTCTACGTAAAGTTAAGGATTTTGACTGCCTTTCATTTTTTGGCCTGATTTACATAGATGCATCTTTTAATCTTTTAACTTTTGCATTTGTGCGTGAAACTCTTTGAATTTACGCATTAATTATTTAAAAGTCTTGCAATGTTCTTTAAAGATAAATAATTATCAGTAAATTATGCTCAAAGATGTGAGAGATAATAGTAAGGTACAAGGATAGTTACCTCTAGCCATTCCCAAGGCAATATACCACTCAGGGTCTTTCGAAGGCTTCTTCTCATAATGTTCTAACAATTTGTCTAACGTGATAGATATTCTGTACACTTTTGGAACATTGTAAATGAAGTCTTGAGTATCAAAGTATGGGTAGATACAGTGAGAGAGTTCTGCAGCCACAATTGTTAACAAGACGATATATTTGACGTACATTTTGTAGAAAACTAACCATTTTCTAGAGTGGAAACTAAAAGGTATCGTAAAACCAATACAGTGGCCACCCGGCAACCACTGATTGGACCATTTGTACGTATTTTATTGAAGTGCATAGTAAGTTGTATTTTCAAATCAAAAGGAGTTGTGATCTAATTTCCTAGAACTCTTTGATAAAACTAAGGAACCAACAGTATAAAATATTTATTAGGTGTGAAGTTATTGCTACATAATTGATTTATGCTTTTGGTTTTAATTAATTGTTTGAATCTTAATTCAAGTTATTAAAATAATAACATTTATGCAATTCGCTCTTACGTCAGCATAGGTATCCTAGCTAGACTGACTGTACGGGCTGTTTGCAATGTTATACTGAAGATGTTCATTTTATGACTTAATTAACTTGTAAATAATAATTATTAAATTACACATAGAAACTTAAATTAATTGTAACTGATTTGCAGCTTTCAAGGCTAGTAAGGCTGATGTTATAGAATGAAGCAGTACGATATATCTGTCATTAATTTAATAAAGTCGTGATTTAGTCATTTATAGCGCAAAAACAAAATATTAACCTACTTATGAAACATCTAGAAGTTCAGATTCCCTTTAACATATCACAAAGAGGACACATATAAATAGATTCGAAGTTAAATGTAATGGTAGTAGATAAACGTTCCGTAAAGGCCGCATTCTAAGGCTCGTTTATTCTAAAATGTTTCGTAATGAATCGTGATGTATCCTCGGTCCCCACAATCAAATGCAGAAGCTGCTCGTGTGTATGTCCAAATCGCGAAAGCTAACCCGAGAGGGGCTGAACGTGGTCTTATGGAAAGGGCGCGAGCACAACACACCGCCAGACAAAATCAAGTGGCGTACTTGTACTCACGTATTTTTTGCGATGCAGAGATTTGTACCGAGACCGTTCTGCACACTTTATCGGATCAGTGAAAAAAGTCTTAGTAGGAGTGAGAGGTTTCAGTTATAGTGTTTTCATAGATATTTGCATGTTGCGTAAACCATGGCTGTGTCGCATCAGTGGTTCGTGCAGTGGTCCGCCCCGCCGATGCTTTTCGCGGATATTACTAGTCAATACAACGACGTCAATGAACGATGGAAAAACGATGGTCAGAAGTGGAGTGACCCTTTAGTAGTTCCTGAACAAAGTGGCGGTAGTTATAATGACGACCAAAACCAAGGAAGCCGGATAGAAAGTAATAAATATAAGTTTAAGAAAGATAGATTAAAGAATAATGGTAAGTTACTGGAATTAATTTTAATACTAGTAATCAATTTTTTTATAAATTATAGCTTTGTTTCATATTCATCAATTTCAGTTGTGATTTGTGGTTTTGCGAAGATTTCGTGAATATAGTCTATGTAGGTACAAATTACACTTTGATTTTAATAAATATCGTGAACCGCGAGTATATACCTACTTACTTAACATGGGTCCGGGGCTTGCAGCAGAAGTCTATGATGTCAATTAATCGAATCAGTCGTGCGCAAGATTGCGGGATATGCTACGGATTAGATTGCATATGAATTTTACAATTATTTGTTCTAGAGTATAATCACGACAAGTTACAAAAGGTAAAACGTTTTACCTTGATAGTACCTACTGAAATTACAGTGTACTTCAATAAAGTGTACATGTATCATTTAAGTTATTTAACTGATGTATATCGGTAACATTACGAACTAATTACCGTTAATGATAGCCATAATGTAAACATTTAATGGACTAATCGAAATATTTACAATAGTTTCAATAATTCATCGCAGTGATCGGAAACTGCTATGATTTCCCTAGATGGTACGTATTAGGTGTTTTTAGTGTTGTAATTATGAGCATTTATATTGAGAATTACGATGGATGACGCGGCGCGCGGCTATAAACTTCACTGTGCGTAACTTTATATAGAACAAAGTTGTTTCTATTTTGTTATGTACAAAAAAAACTTCTACACGTATTTACAACCGTACTTACACACTTACAGAAATAAAATCATTTAAAATTTATCATTTCTACTGTAACTTGAATTGATTTCTTCATCATTTTAGTCCTAAAGCTCAGATACTAGCCGTAAACTATTTACAAAATTAATATAATCAAATCAAGTGTACTAAATTAATTAAAGATCAATAATTGTATGATGCGTACCTCCAAAGTTTCTGTTCAAAAACCGGAGAAAGAAACTTATAATTACTTTTATGTCAGTCAGGGCCAACTGTCGTACAACCCACTCACAATTCACGTGAAACTCGTGGGATCGGATTAAATTACCTACGTTACAATAATTTGTATTTTATTAAATATACCTTGATGTTGTCCTTAGTAATGAATACCATCTACTACCTGATACTATTACTACCCAATAGCCACCGACCGTGGCTTTGTAATTTTTTTGTTTGAATCTATATTCTGTATCAGTTTGATTTTAAAAGTCAAGGGTGGTAGAACATTTTGAAGTCATTACGTCATTATGAAATGTCAGCCTACCCCGAGAACATTCAAACAGCGATATGGGATCACAATACTATAGGTAATGTCTTATAGTCTATTCGCATTAAGAAAATAGTGACTCATCGTTGTCACTCAGCTTAGCCACACCCCTTGACCAATTAGATCATAGTAAATTATTGTGTATAACTGAAGGGCTTACTTCAATTGGTCAATTTGAACACGAATTTCTAATTGAACGATGAGTCACTATTTTCTTAACGCGAATAGACTATAATGTACTTTAATCATATACAACTGAATGTGTACTTGGGATAAGCATGAGAGCAGTGGTGGCCCAACAACCCTTACGAGTTTTAGGTCGTGGGTTCGAGTCCACTCACGCGCTTTACTTTGTGTAATTTATTTCATCACCTCATCTCTCAAAACGGTGAAGGAAAACATCATGAGGAAGCCGAAATGTCCCAAAAACCAAAAATTCTAAGACATGTGACATCTGCCAAACGCACTAGGCTCGCGCGGTGGATCATGCCCACTCCCTCTCGAAGGAAGGAGGCTTGTGTCCCAGCAGTGAGTTTAGCAGGCTGATTATGCTACGGGATTAACATAACACAAAAATATGCTTCTATTTCAAATCTCCAAACGCAGTTGCAATATTTACTAACATTCGGTGTCAACATTCTTTATCTGTTTTAAAATAATTGTTTTAATGTTAAAAATTGCTGCATGTACAGTTAATAGTAGTATGTAACCCACTCCACGTTTTTCTTAAGCAATATCGGGCTGGTGAAAGTAAAGTCCATTACACTTATCGGTCGACAAAGCCATAGCGGGTGGAATATGCCTCTAATTGTACTATAGCGCACGCAAATTTAAGACAACCGCTTCATAACGACTCAAATGATTTGTATTTACAAAATTTACAAGTAAATTAGTTGTTGAAGAGAATTAACAATCTGACAGCTCAGTGTTCCGAAGACAATATAATACGTATTGTAGAACAGGTTCTGGAGTGGCGACCACGTACTGGTAGACGTACCGTTGGAAGGCCTCCCACAAGGTGGCCAGATGACCGAAACCGATGATGGTGAAGGCCGCAGGAATCCGCTGTATGCGTGAAGCACAGAACCGGTCGAAGCGGCGGTGCTTGCGGAGGCCTATATTCAGCAAGCAGTGGACGTTTTTCGGCTGAAATGATGATGATGATGAATGTAGAGCAAATTACAACTTCCTGTGTAAGTTTCTAAAAACAATCAAATTAACGCAGTGGGTGTTGGAATAGAAAAATAACTATTTTTATCTGATGCTGTTTAGTATATATGTTACCGGCCAAACCCGATTTCAGGCCAAACTAGTTTTTCCTAGATCAAACTGGTTTATTAAGCCGGGGTACCCCGATTAAATGGGTTAGGTTAGGTCAGGTTAGAACTGTGACCGAAAGCTTCTTCCAAAGGCTGTTAACGAAACAGCTAATTAAGCTAGTTGGCTGCGATATATCACGCGTAGGATAAGTCTGTTTGGCCTAGGATAAACTAGTTTGGCCTGAAATTGGGTTTGGCTGGTAACATATACACAATTTGATAGACACAGTTGTTTTCTTCTCGTAGTTACATAACGAAAACAAATTTATTGCCTACATAAAGTAGTGAGGTTACAGAATGTACGCAGACGAGCAGACGCAACGTTGTGCTCATCTGGCCGTCGACTATCAAAGTTATGATGTAACTGAATGCAATAAATTGCATCTATGAACGATTCAATTCGGCGTTAATATATACATGATGTTAAGTAATGTTACTTTATGAATATTTAGTAACATAACATACATAAAATCGACTAACAAAAGGTATTTACAACGCAGATGTGAGTGGAAACGCTGGAAAAGGACGCCCTCAGAAGACATATAGACCTTATTGGTGATGTTTTTCTGAAAGATTTGCCAGTCTATTCTGTAAAAATCTCACCGTGAAAACTTACGTGAAGTGAACGTGAAAAGAACTGTCATTCCAGCTGATGCTAGGGATTGACACTGTTGACAGCTCACTACACGTAAGTTTTCAAGGTGATATTTTTACAGAATAGCACTGCAGTGCAGGTGCGTAGTACTCGCATTCGGCGTGCGTGTATGACCACAGATGTATGAACGTAAACGCGGCAAAGGAAGTATGTAGCGATCGTAACAAGTGGCATTCTATAGTTTTTGCCATGCCATTCTTCCCATGGGAAGATGGCGTAGGTTCATGTATGTATGTATAACATAAACTCATGCCTGTGTGTCCAGAACGGTTAGGCAGAGCTGCAACTTGAAAAGAAAAAGGTTGTGACCTTTAGATTTTAAATTAGGATACGATCATTAAATGGGGTTTATTTATAAACGTTGCTTTATGCAAATGTAAAAGATTTAATTATAAATAATGATATGTACAGGTATATAAAAAAGAAAATAATCCTAGGGCATCAAATAATACGTCCGCATCGTTGTTAATGCGAAAAGTGCCTAAAAGTCTGGCAGCATTGCCACGTTGTTTGGCAATGCTGATTCTTTGGCCGAAAATTAGGCCATGACTTTGGTCACGTGAAGAGTCGATCAACCGCTTGGAAATGTCTCGGAAAACTAAGTGGGCACTCGGACCCCATGGCCCTAGAGTTTAAACCCAAAATGGGTCGAACATATAGGTTCCAATAAGATTGGAATATTTGCGCAGTTTGAGGTTTTCCGCACCTACAGCAGCCGCCTCAGTACAACCCGCAGTACTAGGAAGATGGGATGGCGCAAGGGTGTCGACACATGTTGCATCCTACACCAAAGGCCGACCTAACTTCCAAAAAACAAAATCTCTTAAAATTAAATCTTTCCCTTAGAAAGGAACGTGTTATCCTTTCAAAAAGTTTAAGTACTTGTACTGTTGAATTAGATGAATGTAGGGAAAAGTATGACATTGATACTAAGCTCCTATACAATGATATTCTACAAAAGGAGCGCTTGCTGAAGGATATTTTTGAGAAATATGAGACTTCACAACATGAACTAAATGAGCGATTGATTGAGGCTGGGGAACTACTTGAATTGGTGAAGTGCAATGCTGAGAGGTATGAGTCTCTGACTAATAACCTCTCATGCAGCTGTGTCAACCAACCAACACCTTCTCAGCCTCACCTTGACTTCTCTCCCCCGCTATTAGTTCTTCCAGCAGAGCCCAGTGTTAATATGCAGAATAATAATAAGTCAATATTTTTTTGTGACGAATTAGGTTCATTCAGGCTTTGGCAAAATTTTACTTAATTACCTTAGCCACAGTTTCACCAATCATAGTTACCATAACATAAGTTTTAAACAAAAGATTAAAAGAATTGCAAACACCAACCTAGATAATTATTCAACAATGGTTTTGTTATTAGGTAATAGTACTGGTATTACCAGAAAGGACATAGTGGATGGTGTAGACACCTTATTAAAATTAAATATAGGAAAGCCAATGTTGTGTGCTTTACCTTACTCTGATACTTTATCAGATCATGAAAATTATTATATTTATAAGTTGAATAATACTATTCACAGGCTGACATGTTGTCATAGTGACAAATTATTGTATTTTGACACTAATAAATTTGTTAGTGGTTTTAAGTTAACTCAGAGAACTTTATCTCTGTCTTGGGAATGTAGACAAATGATTGCTATGTTGATAGCATATAATATTAATGAGGTTATAGATAATATATATAATAAAAACAAATACTAGTGTTAGTGACGAGTCTGTGTTGTCTAGTTATACTAACAACATAGATATGAATTATGAATTGTTAAGTTGTACGAAGGACGATCCACCTATTATACCAACATCTGTGGAGGCCAGTACCAATCAAAAAGAGTATTCTCTTTCTGCTGGAACTCATATGGACATTTTAGACACTTCAACTGTAGTGGTGGAGATTGCTCCAGATAACTGTTTAAACTAGTTTGTAAGACAACAGAAGTTACCCCGTCAAATAACCAATTATTGTTAGAGAATAATAAAAAGGTATCTTCTGGCACTTTTACTCATAATAATAAAAAACCAAAGGGAGTGCAACATACTTTAAAACTGTTTAACCAAAATATCCAAGGTTGCTCTTCCAAATTACTTGAAATAGAATTGTTTTTGGAATATACCAAGTTTGATGTAATTTGTTTAACAGAACATTGGCTAAAAGATCATCAAATAATGTCAATTAACTATGAAAATTATTGTGTAGTTAGCTTTTTCACCCGAAAACGTATGATACATGGCGGGTCTTTAATATTAGTTAGAAATTCTATTAAATCGAAAGAACGAAAAGACATCATTGGGCTGTCTGTTGAACACACTATTGAATTGTCCTGTGTTGAGCTTGATAAGCATGTTATAGTTTGCGTTTACAGACCTCCAAGTTACCAGAACCTATCTGTATTTGATTCTGTAATGGAAGATGTGTTAAAGAAACTTAGTACTAGTAGTAAGTCAATAGTCATATGTGGTGATTTTAATATTAATTTATTTGAAAATAACTCAAATACTGTCAGATTATTAAGTCTATTTAGGTCATTTGTTCTGTCAAATGTTTTCAGTGAACCAACCCGAGTGACAGCTTCTTCTGCCACTTGTATTGATAATATTTTTTGTAACTGTGATTACTTACACAAACAAATTTTAAATAAGTTGCCATCTGATCACAGTGGACAAACAATAACATTTTGTTCCTACATGCCTTTACAAAAAATTAAAATTAGGTTTAGACCAATGACATGTAAAAATTTAGAGAAATTTAATAATTCTTTGGCCAGTACATTATGTGTTCAGAGTTTTAGTAACGTATGTGACCCAAATGAGTTCTACGCCGAGTTCTTCTCACTATTAAACAATAAATTTAATAACACTTTCCCACTAAAGACTAAAACTATTTGCACAACGTTCTTATTTAGTGATTGGGCGGCTACTCCAGGTATTCGTAAAAGCAGGGAAAAACTTTTTGAACTTTATGGCCTAAAGCAACAAATGAATAATACAAGCTTTGATCAGTATGTTTCAAAATATTCAAAAACTTTTAAAGCTGTGTGCAAATTAGCTAAAGCGCTTTATGTTAGCAATAAAATAAAATCAGCTGATGATAAAATTAAAACGACCTGGCAAATAATAAATAATGAAACAGGTAGAAATAAACAGCGTAATACTGAATTTAATTTAGAGACTGCAAATGGCTCCATCAACTCAGATGTAGAAATAGCTCAGGAATTTGAAAACTTTTTCGCGAATATTCCTGTTAAAACTACTGAAGCTTTAAATTCCTCACCCGCGCGTTCTGCTGCCTTACTCAGAAAGAATGTAAGGGCATGTTCTTTGGAGTTTAGATTTCAGCATACCAACCCCCAAGCTGTTGTAAAAGCTTTTAAAGATCTTAAAATGAAATCAACAGAAGATCTTTGGGAAATGTCAGTAAAAGTCTGTAGTGCTATTATCAAAACCATTGCGCCCTATTTAGCTTTCATATTTAACACCAGTGTAGACCAAGGAGTCTTCCCGGATCTCATGAAACACAGTAAAGTAGTTCCTTTGTTCAAATCGGGTGATAGTAAAGAACCTAACAATTATAGGCCTGTGTCAATTCTGCCAGTTCTCAGTAAAGTGTTTGAAAAGTTGATTCTCAATCAAATGGTACGTCACTTTAATAAAAATGCCATCTTTCATGAACAACAGTACGGTTTCACCAAGGGGCGTTGTACCACTGACGCTGGTGTCACCCTAATAAAGAACATTTTTAACGCCTGGGAAGAAGCAAAAGATGCCATTGGAATCTTTTGCGACCTCTCCAAAGCGTTCGATTGCGTAAATCATGAGACACTTCTGCTGAAACTGGAGCACTATGGGATTAGAAATACAGCTCTTGATTTACTAAGATCATACCTGAAAGACAGAAAAGTTAAAGTTCAAGTAAACGGCATAAACTCATTAGGGTCTGAAATGGCAATGGGTGTTCCTCAAGGTTCAATATTGGGTCCATTCCTCTTTTTAGTTTACATTAATGATTTACCCTATTTACTTTTAAATCAACCGAAGATGGTGTTATTTGCAGATGACACATCATTGATATTTAAAATAGCCCGACGGTCACAAAATCTTGACGACGTGAATAACTGTATTCTTCAGGTCCAAGATTGGTTTACGGTAAATAATTTGGTACTAAATGGCACAAAAACCAAATGCATTAGATTTCAATTACCAAATGTTAGAAGTAGCGAATGTGACATCATATTGAATGGAGAAAAACTGGAATTTGTTAATCAAACGGTGTTCCTAGGAATCACGCTAGACGAGAAAT
Organism: Polymixis lichenea; assembly: GCA_949091785.1. NCBI lineage: Eukaryota > Metazoa > Arthropoda > Insecta > Lepidoptera > Noctuidae > Polymixis > Polymixis lichenea. The sequence continues at coordinate 13,972,078 of OX420936.1, forward strand.
TACAATGGGGACCTCATATAACATCTCTTGCGGGGCGGCTAAGCTCCGCCGCTTATGCTGTTAGGAAGATCCGACAGTTAACAGATGTAGAAACCGCGCGTTTGGTCTATTTTAGCTACTTCCACAGCATTATGTCGTATGGCATTTTACTGTGGGGTCGGGCTGCTGACATTGAATCCATCTTTATTTTGCAAAAGAGAGCTGTCAGAGCCATTTATAATCTACGTCGCCGCGAATCTCTCAGGGACCTATTTAAAAGGAATAATATTATGACGGTACCTTGCCAATTCATTTATGAAAATATCATGGATGTAAGAAAAAATCTACATCTTTTTAATAAAATAAGTGATAGACATAATTTTAATACTAGAAACAAAGACAAATTAGATCAACCATTTTCCAGATTAGCTAAAGTACGTACATCTTTTCTGGGGTACTGTGTTAAATGTTATAACAAAATACCTTGTGATATATTGCAATTAAATGAAAGGAAATTTAAAACTCATATGAAAAGTACACTTTGTAAACAAGCATATTACAAATTAGAGGATTATATCCAAGATAAGAATGCTTGGAAACATGCTGGTCCTGCTCCATAGGACAATCTAGAGTCTAGACAAAATCAAACTGGTTGCTAATTGAATTATGTAATTAATTATATCTATGACATTGATTACACTCAGTGATTACTTTAACTCACACACTGACTGATTACATACTTGTTAATATTCTAGGAAAATTGTATATTTACTTTTACAATGTTTGTAAATGTGTGGGCACCATGTATCTATCATAAAATTAATTTATCTGCAATTGCTTTAATTTCATTATTTTTACCTATTTTGGTACAGTGATTTTGTTCTGGATGCATCGTTTTCACACATAATTATACATACTTTCACAGTAATCACATACAATGAATGTATGTTAAATATTGTAGTTATATCATTTTAAAAGAGTAACGGTGGAGTTTCTTGCCCATTCTTCTCCATACGAAACTACATTTTGGAATCAATTCTATTTTAATGTAAATGTTGACGTTCAAAAGTGCCTTTTAAGTGCCTATTTGAAATAAATGCTTTGACTTTGACTTTGACTTCCAAGGCATTATGGTCATTCCGTCCGGTCTCTTCCCATCGTCGCGTGCACATGCGTGCAATTGGGTTCTAGAACAGCTGGCACCCCGACTGGATTGCGTTACTTAAAGTCAAATGCCGCTTAAATGTCAAAAATGTATAGTTAAACAATCGCTAATCATTATTTAACTTTAAGCAACGTTTATGAATAAAGGGGAACTTTAATTGGGTGCGGCTGTATTTTTTATTCTTTTTTTGTCGAATTTGTTTGAACATCACCTTACAACAGTATTAATTCTTAAATCCCTGTACATAATGATAATATAATAGGCTTGGTTCGATCTCTTTCGAAACCTATCGGAAGCAAAGACATTCCAAAATTACAATCGTACAATAGAAATTGAAAGAAAGTGAACCGGCCACGCATGAAATCGATTAACTATGTTTTACGGATCGATCCCTATTGTGTGCAGAATGCGTGGACAAGCGACTTTGGAACCATGCCGGTGCTTGTTGACCCCGCACATCGCATCATTAGGCACGGATTGCTCTATCCGATGGACATCCATCATTAAGAATTTGACGGGACGGAAATGTCTATTAAATTAGTAAACATTAACATAGATATCGAACGCAGGTTTTATTATCACATACATCAATCTAATTACGCTTCAAAATTATGAGATCGGAATGGGCACAAGTTGTGAACAACCGATTAGATATGGTCAACCAAATAATACCTTACTGTTACTTCATTGAAATGAGGAATGAAGGTAAATTGCAAGCCGGTGTGGAATGCTGCCCCGCTGGTCTCGTGGTCGCAAGTGCGACTGCACAGCGTGGGTTCCTGGGTGCTATTCCCAGGTCAGGCAAAGTATTATTGGATTTTTGTATTAGGAATTTCTTAACAGGCCGGATTTTGGAAGTTGGTGATGTAATACCTCCGTGCCTTGGACGTTGATCCGGCGCCTGATCTCTTTCCGGTTGTGTCGGGTTGTCGTCCCATTGGACCACGAGAGTGCGAGGAAAGTGATTGCACCATGTGTCTACGTACACATTTGTGCACTATAATGTCTCCCACGCCGAAGGCTAGTCTCCGCTGAGTTTGGTCGCCATGGCCGAAATTCGGTTTGGAGGACTATTAATGGAATGCTAGTGCAATCACCACGTGAACTGGTTGGTAGTCGTTTTTAAGAAGGTTACCGGTGAAAGTTTAAAACAGAAGACCGCTCCTAAATAATAAGAGCAAAATAACCTTCAAAGAAATGTGTCAAACCTCCACAGTTGAATTTGAACCGAAGATTGTTTCGATGACCGTTCATTAAAAAACCACAGCTACGATTTGTAAGCCTAATATTTGATTAGAGTGCCATTGTTATATTGAACACTAGATTTTTTGTATATTAATGTTAGAAATACATAAAGTTTTAAATGAATTATGGTCGAATTCCGGCCACTGTGCGACTCCTCATTAGTGGTCCCTAAATTAAATCATTATTTATCATTATTGGGTCGCAGTTTTATAGTTTTGTAATCTCATCTGTAATGTTTGCAGATAGTGTTTGCCAGTCATGCGTTAGTTGTGACTAGAGATACTTGTGAATAAATCTCACCGCAAAAACGTAGGTGTGAAGTGAGCTTGAAGTGATCTGTAATTCCACCTGATGCTACACCCGACGGGATGATTACACAATTTACAGCTTATTTAAAGCTCGCTTCACCTATGATTTCATGGTTAGATTTTTACAGAGTAGATCGGCTGTAACCGTGAAATGCAACGTTCCTAGTTTTATTAATTTAACTAATTATTGTGGGATTGTCTACATGTTGTAATATTTATAGGTAACAATTTTAACCAGACTATGGTGGTCAATCAAAATCCAGTAGGCAACACGGAAACAGGAAAAAACTCAAAATAGTAAATACTGCTGCAATAGGCGTCTTGATTTAATCGAGGCACGTCTAACATACCGGTGACAGCGAAAGGAGATGGGTAGGTACTTACTTGAATTGAAATAGAGTTAATAGATACCTATCTAATAACTCTATTTCAATTCAAGTCCGGTATGTTAGACGTGCGGAAGCAAATGAACAAAATGCAAAGATGGATTTTTGTAGGTACATAAATCCATCTTTGCATTTTGTTCATTTGCTTCCTAGAAAGGAGGAAAAGTTTATTGTGCTATAAAAGAAATATAATTGCTCATTTTAATAAATTAAATAATTGCTTCGTGTGCTATACTGTACTACTTACTTTTACTACTGTGTCATCAGTTTCACAGTAATTTATGAAAGTGTCCAAGAGTTTGCGACCTATGAAAGTATGTATAATTGTGGTTAGATAATCGATTTCATGCATTACACGCGTTTAGATTCAATAATCAAAATAATTAAATTAAATGTGTGTCATTCGAACATTTTCTTTTCGGTTAAGTTGTGTGGTTTTTGTTAAATAATAGCGTCATTCGGGGTAATAGGACGCAGTACGCAATGTTTCCTTCTCTGTGGGTGGTAGAAGGGCGGGGACGCTGGTGTCTCGAGGATTTTTTTTTAAATGTAAAATGCTGTTTTATTTATATGTGCTATTTTATGTTCGTATGTATTTGTTTCTGAATGCGACATAAACGTTCCACGCAATATATATGAAAAAATCTCCAGAAGATGAAGATTTTTTTGGGAGCAGAAAATTATTGCTGCAAAAAAACTCTCAGAAGTAGGAAGACGTAAATTATACAGGGTAGCAGGGTCATCGACGCTCAAACTGAAACCATGAATTCAAAACAAAATACTAGACCGCCTGCCACTTTTTTTTTTCATCGGTTAGGTATAAAAAAAAATGCTTTTTCATACAAAAGTGCAATACGGTATGGTAGGGTATTTTTTAATAGCCGACGAAAAATTGTAACTTTAAAAAATCACAGTAATGAGCAAATACTCGCGCCTATGGGACATCGACTTACAATATTGCTGCTGAAAGTAGTAAGCAGCAGTAGTAAGCCGATGTCCCATCGACCCACAACCTGTAACCATGGATTAAGTAGTTGATTATTGAAAGTGTATCGCGTATGTTAACCCACACGTTGGGGTAAAGGTACGCAGCCTGAGCTAGGGAAATTTTATATGCAAGATTCAAGATTCAAGATTCAAGATTCTTTATTTGTGGAAACATGAGTACACATACAGAGCATGCAAGTTATTAAATTACATTATAGTTTAGATCAGTCATATTAAATACCATTCGATCTATCGTCGAATATTTTAAACAGTTTCGGTTCAGTGGAGACAAATAAGAAAAAGTGCGTCATTTTGCCGCTTATAATTTATTTATTTATTTAATTATACTTCTCGCACACAAAAAGGTACAAAGGCTGACTTAATGCCTTAGGCATTCTCTACCAGTCAACCAAGGGTGGTGAAGAGATTAGATGGCAGGTGCTTAGGTTGACAATGATTTAAAAAAATATATCATAATGAATAATAAATAAGATTGGTACATTCGATTATAAACTTATAATACATATACGCCATACATATCTACTATAATATATACTTATATATCGATTTTCAAGGGAAAGAGGAGTTTAGATGACTCAACGCTATTCGTTATGGAGATACCTCTGCAATTTCTACTTAAATGCATACCGACTGCTGGCCGTCCTGATATAGAGAGGAAGCGCATTCCAAAGAAGAGTGGACCGAATATGAAAGGAAGAATGAAAAAAGTTAGAAGTATGAGAAGGACAGAGCAGAAGAAGATTGTTAGACGAACGCAGATTCTTAGTGTGAGAAGAACATAGATATTGGAAATGAGACACAAGATAAGATGGAGGTGTGGGAGAGTTGAGAAAGAAGAAAAGCGTAGTCACAGTGCGCAAACTTCTTCTTTGGCGAATGGACAATCATTTGAGCTCAGACCTATAGCTCGACCCATGGTCATATTTCCTAAGGTTGAAAATAAACCCGAAACAATTATTGAGCAGTCTGTCGAGCTTATCCAGCAAAACCGCATTCAAATAATTCTGAGTATGATTAAGGTATACCTTTAACCTGCTTTGTGAATGGATACAAAACGATACAAAACTGTATTAAACAGAAGTTTCTAATTGTTTATACTCGTAGCAATTAGCCACGTTTATTTACCAGTACCTTCACAGTTTCACAGTGTTTTGTAGGTAATGGGTATTTTTCACGAACGTATACCTAATAGGACTATTATGTCACACTAGCTTCTACCCGCGATTTCGTTCGCGTCAAATTTCTTGCTCGCCGACCCACCCCGTCGCTCGCCTCACCTGCCCGTGCGAGTACTTCAGATTCGTGACTTTTTTCTCTTTGCTGGGCTCCTAAGGATCCTAGCGTGATGATATATAGGTTATAGCCTTCCTAGATAACTGGGCTATCTAACACTGAAAGATTTATTTAAATCGGACCAGTAGTTCCTGAGATTAGCGCGTTCAAGCAAACAAACTAACAAACTCTTCAGCTTTATTATTAGTACAGAAGATATAGATATATAGATTAGCATGGCTCCAACGGAACAGTTGGTGAACGATTTATTCATTTATAGGTAGTCCAAAAATTACAAAAACTATTTAACACGCAATATTTTAAAACATATTGAATAGCTAACAAGGAGTCTTCCTTCCCCTACTTAGCTCGTTGAACAAGACGCAAGTCTTGCGGCTTGTTCAACGAGGGGACAGTAGGCGTAGTACAAGCTAAGTATCTACAACATTTTCAGCTGCAGATTTTAATTTTCCAATGATTCATCATCTGCCTAGCCTTTTCACAACTATGTAGGTGTCGTGTTCCAGTCTACTGTGCTATAACACGATTGGTTATTCTTAATCCGTATAGTAAACAAACAACATTACTATTCAAGCAAACTCTTCGAGTGTGGTCCTGGGTTCGATTTTCAGGTCGTGCAATGTGTTATTAGGATTTCCAATAAGGAATTTCTCAGAGGCAGGCCGGATTCTGGATTGATGGTATTGGCATAACAACGATGATTATGAGAGTTGAGTGTTAATACATCAGTCGATGTATTTTGTAAAAATCCCATCATGAAAACGTAGGTGGAGTGAGCTTGAAGCACAGTTTGAAGTGAGAGAAGAATCTTGTATCTTGTATCTTGTATCTTGACCTGTTCCACCTGATGCTACACCCGACGGTTTGATGACACGATTGACAGCTCACTTGAAGCTTTTTAGAGATTTTTACAAAATAGACCGCATGTACTTGAAATACTGGTATTTTTGGGAACTGGTACGTACCATTGGCGTGATACAGGTACCAGAGTAGTACCTGTACTATTGTTACCTGTACCAGATGTAGTACTTGCGCTATTGGTATTTCTTTAAAACAAGACCCAGGGCTGCACAGGTATCAATAAAGAATATGTTTTTATTTATTTTTTCTTTTGAATTTTTTTTTCACTAAATATATAAATTACTAACAACTAACATATTTAATTTTTTTTTACTTGTAAAAATATTAAAAATAGTAGTCCGCTGGTGTCGAAAGAAGAGTCCAAGCTACCGGTGGTTAGGGTTCCACAGACAGCAACCTCCTCACGATACGACCCGTATCGATAAGTAATGCCTTCTGAATCAGGCCCTTGATCCTACCGCCTAACAAGAGCATCGAAAGATGTTGATCGGGCTTCCAGAAATCAGAACTGTGGTCGTTACGATAATTGACACAATGATAGCCGAGCTTACATTGTATAATTATGTCGACAACCTCATGAGCTACGTCGAGTTTGATTTGTTTCTCTTTCTCAGCTTTCACGAGGTTCTCTCAGTTTTCACGAGGATCCTACATCCAATCTAGCCTAGCCTTCTTCCCAAATAAGTTGGGGTCGGCTTCCAATCTAACTGGGATCAGCTGAATACCAGTATTTTACATGGAGATTTTACACTGCCTAACTGAGGTCAGTTTGTGCAGGTGCACAACTCTATACCCTACAACACTATACCCCTTGGTAAGACTGGTTGTCAGACTTTCGGGCTTCTGACGACCGAGACCATAACCAAGATCCACGAATGACAGCCGCGACCAACGGCTTAACGTGCTTTCTGAAGCACGGAGGGATCTTAGTTTGTAAAGATGCTCATCATCTATCTACAGACCAACCAACGAAGATCCTATATTTTATTTATGAATCTTGATAACGTTCCAGATCATTCAGGTGCGGCGGGCGTCACGCTGTGGCTGACCATGCTGGGCGTGATGCGCGCGCAGTCCACGCCGGTCGACACCGACACGCCGCCCTTCAGCACGCTCTACAAGTGGAAGCACGTCGACTTCGAGTTTCCCTCGCCCAGACATCGACGGCATGCACTTTCTACAGGGTAACTATCAAAATCGTTTATAATAGTGTAGTGATGGTATCCAATATTTTATGTTAAACAGTAAGAATAATATGTTTATATTTCCTAAAATTGTATGTTAACATACAATTATAGGAAAGTTAATACAACAAATTTGATTGTTCAAATTCTATGAACAACGGGCAGAAGAACCATTTTTCCAAGTCAATTCCAATTTGAATCAAATTCATGGAAATAATAACAATACTAATATTGATGATGATGATGGGACTCCCTTTTTCGCACGTAGACTCCCATTCGGTCTGTTGTACGTGGGGATTCTAGCTAACAGAGCCAGCCTAGCTCCGCCCAGAAGCACCGAATCTTCTTGGGAGCTTCACAGGCTTCGCGGAGCGACCTCACTGTTCCGAGGATTTTTTCACGTTAAGAAGCCAAGGCCTCGCATTCCAGGATGACGCGGGCGGCTGGTTCCTCGGCGTCAAGGCAGGCCCTGCAAATCGGGCTGTCTGTGGCGCCTACGAGTATATGATAAAGATGTTTGTTATGGGGGTTATGGCCCGTAATTGTTCCTATGATAATTCTAAGGTTATTTCTACTCAGGCTAAGAAGTTTATTGGTTAATCGCGGGTGTACAATTGGTAAACCCAATTTTGACTGTCTACAGTCTGTTGCCCGTGGCCATCTGTTGTTATGAAGTTCGGTTGATCTTTAGCGAATCCACGCACGAAATTGTGAGAAAGGCATGGGGAGAAGTGGGTACGGGCCTAGGACTTTCATATCTGAGCCTCTCTTCGCAAGTTCATCTGCGGCATCATTACCTAAGGGTCTACTACGCCCCTTGATCCACTGGAGGGTAATACGATTGGACGTCGATAAACTCTCCACAGCTAGATGGCACTCAAAGCTTAGTATGTTGTTGGTTTGTTTCGATACTAATATTATAAATGCGGAAGTATCTCTGAATTAACGGCTTTCTAACGGGCAGGGATATACATATAATACTTTTTATCCCGGTAGTACTTTCCCGTGGGATAATTTCCAATATCCACGGAAGCGAAACCGCAGGCAAAAGCTATATAGTCGTATATAATTATTTAGATTAAGCATTATAATTATCAGTTGAAATCACTTCTGTACGATTGGCCGGAGAAGGCACAACGTTAGGAAAACTGTAAAAGTATGGGGAGACCTTTGCCAACAGTGGGATTACATGGGTTAGCTATGAATTATAAAAACAAAAAAATTGTTTTGTGCAGCAGCAGTAGCAGTGGGACTCGTAAACCATCATGCCTCCCCCTCTCGGTTGGCGGATGCCACGAGATCGATTTTGTTTTTGGACATGCATTCTTCTCTATGTTTTCTTTTAACGATTTTATGCCGATTTATAGCACATAGTTTTGTTATATTAACATTTAATTCAATGGATAAAATCAAAACATTTTATTTCACATAAACCTGCATGGGCACTTATGAAACGTTAGAAGCTATGTGCACGGTCCCAATTTGTCGCTTCCTATGGAGAAGAGCCAGCAAGAAACTCCACGGTTACTCTTTCAAAAATAATTGGCTTATACAATGTTTTCAAATTACAGTGATAATAGGTATGGGAGGACAGTGCAGGCCTGTCAATAAGTACCAGGTACTTAGAGAAAGTATAGAACATCGTCTATAAATCTACATCGATATTTAAACAATGACATGAATATTTACTTTGTAAAAAGTATTATATTGCTTTAATTATTGTAAATATGATAACTGTGTGGGTGTTTGTTTTTTTTTCTCATTTAGTCATGGTCTGGCAGTTTGAGTAATTTATGCGGCCGACCCAAATGTCCTTTCTTTGGTATTGTTCGTCAAATCGTTGAGCTCCTCAAGTTCTGAGTTGAGCTGCATGATTACTGATAAATGCGTGCACTGATTGGACAGGTCCACTCAATCTGTGTGGTTCTTTTGTCAAAAGACCATTTCAGACACCAATCCACATGGTCTTCACATGATCTGACCAAGATTATGTCTGGACTATAAAAGAGACTGTATGACCTCTGAGTTTGTTTCGGCCTTTTTTCTGAGTAGTCATATAGGAAACGCCGACCTCATCTAGTTTAAAAAATATGATTGACGTGTAATAGTAGATTGTATCATAAGGGAGGAAAATAATATTTTTACGGCGAGGGCGCTTTGTTGCAAGTGAGGGATTCTAGAGTAGAATCCCGAGCGTAGCGAGGGTTTCTTTAGTAGAATCCTGAACGTAACGAGGGATTCAAAGTACGTCGCCTGAGCCAAGAATATATTTTGCACCCGAGTGATACACTCTACTTTTCATCACCCTCTATGAGGAAATAAAAGGCGCCTCATATTTTATCGTAATATTATTGTTCAATAAAACATAGAGTAACAACTAAATTGAAATTAAATAGTATCAAATAATAAAACAACTAAAAACTTAGGTATATTTACATTTGAGACATTTTCGCAATTATGAAAATTTATTGTTACAGTTTTATTAGGAGATTATTGTAGATCTTATATAATGTGTTTGAAATAATGTCCGAATCTGGCTCATTTAGAGAAAAATATGACGGTAAATCTCGTTGTTTTGATGTAGATGGTCGCGGCGACAGCGGCATGGATGGATTAACTGAAGGTTGCAATTTAATGTTTTCCACGATGCGTTCACATGTTTTCGCAATCTTGCGGAATCTTCTATATACCCCTCTGCTACAGCACTCGACTTCCATCCTCCATGTGGCTTGAGAACAGTTAAGTCCGCTCCAGAATCTGCCAAAAGGGTAGCAGAAGTAAGACGAAAACAATTTCCTGTATACAGTTTGATACCTGGTAACTTAACAATACAAAAACTCAACAAATAAGTAGCGATTTCTTGTGGCATGTAAGTAATTTTATTTTTGCCTATAACTTGTTTGAAGAACTTGCCATTTTGATAACGGATGAAAAACCGATTGGTCTTCATATCAGCAGGAAGCAGGTCCAGGTATTTCTGTACAATAGTTTTGTATTCTCCTCGGATTACGAAGGATCGGTCAATTTTTGTTTTTGGGTCTGTCAGCTTTACTAACAGTAAATCATCCGAGTGATTTTCGACATCATCAACAGTAATTTTTAAAAGTTCATTGCCACGACAAGCTCCTTGTACTCCGAAATTTAAAGCCACCTGTAACAAAACCGAATGTGAATAAGACAAGTATCTATCGAAGTACAGGTTACAATAAAATGCGCATTTTAAAACACTATGGTTATACATTACTAATCCACCAAATACATAGTTACTTACTTTTACGGCAAGAAAGACTTTGTCGGGTGCCTCATTAAGGAAAGTCTCCACGTTTTTAACTGAGAACACTTTGGATTTTTTAGGTTTAAATCCATCAGACATCCTCTTCAGATACGCTATTAATTTCGAATATGTGTCCAGTTTTACGTCGTTACTAGAACTGACTGTTGATTTTAGCATTAAGTAGGTACTCCAAAGAGTGGAAGGTTGTTTTGGCTAAGTACTGGAAGTACACAGATTTTGAATAATTCTTGGCGCCTCTTGCATTTCTCCATTAAATAATAAAAGCCTTTGGCTTTCATATATTTTGCAGGTAATAATAGGTTATCCATCATATTTCTTGCGTAAGTTCTAACACATTCAGGAGTTAATTCTATACTTTTACTGTCACTTGAAGAATTAATTTTTCAAAACAAAACCATGAATTTCTAACAATCCGTGAAAATTGACGAAAACGCGGGCTGTACCTAGTTTTTTTTTTTTTTTGTTTTGGCTTTTGGCTTCACACGGTTTGTGCATTTAGCCAGTGTCAAGTAATTTTTCTTTTCCATCAAGTAAATGGCCCGATATCGGGCACTAAGTTACAAAACAGTCATAGTCGTCTTTAGTCAGTCAAGTCAAAGTTATTGTAAAGCGGTAGTAACTTTACAACAACCTATTAGGAGTTTTTGGGGGGAACACGAAAAGTCCACGTTAGTCACTTATTTTCACCTTCACTACATTTGTGCACTCACACGTAATTAAATTGCATAATTCACTACCAAAATTATACAATTTTATTCGCTATTTCACTAAATTTCATGAAAATAAAAAGTCGTGCGACATGTTCCAACGCGATCCCGCCAAAAACTCCCTGTACCTAGTTCGCGCGTTTTTAATTTGATTTCTTTTTTTTTTAATTTTTATTATTCAGCTGGCAGCGCGACTATGGGCCGTCGTACCAGCTAGTCTTTATTCAAACAATATTTGCGTTCGATTTCTTTGGCGCTGAACACTCAGATGTTCCAAATTCAAAAAATACGCGGCAAAGATAATTGCGGCCCACTTATAAAGAGGATTAAAAACTCATTACTGTCCGCTAAAAGTTTCTTAGAAAACACCACCTTTGGATGCACTTAAATGCGAACCAAGTCGTCCTTTTCGAATAGATGGAATGAAAAAGTGTTTGTACAAACCTACTTACAGAAATAAAATCATTTATCATTTATGATACCTATCGGAGTCACTACCTTGCAGATAGGTTCTTTATTACAAGAGTTAGATGTATCAGGCTATCATCGTGTTAAAAAAAACAGTAACAAATAGCAACTGATAAAGTTAATGCATGCAACTGAATGCAGTATTACCGCATTCAGTTGTTTCCAAAATTACAGTACCACTTATAAAACAATGACCGAAGAGACTCCAAATGCCTGCCCTGCTGAAACATACCCACAACTGCCCAGACATTACGAAAACTCAGGGAAATTATTTGCTAACTTAAGGACGCGTTTGCAAATCTGACAAAAATAAGCAGTTTTTCGGTAAATTTTTCGGCAAAATGTAACTAAACCAAATGTAACTAATAATTGCCAAAGATAAATTAATACTTCATCTTCAAATGGTTGCAACCATTTGAAGATGAAGTTATAGAATTTAGTATTTAAAAAATTTGGTTTTTATCATTGTTAAAAAGAATTTCCGTTCTTCACACAACATTGACGATATGACGTGTTGAGTTTAGGATCATTTTTCTTCTATTTAATAACATAAATTCAATTATTTAAAAATATTTAATGTAAGCAGACGTGTTCAACCCAAAAACTTAGAGCAGCCCAAAAAGGTTATAAAGAGGAACTATCAAAATATTACAAATAGTCTCAGAAAAAAATAAAAAATCAAATCTGTTAACTTCACATAATTTAATTTACCTTCAACGCGTGAATCTTATTAAATTGAAATAAGGGTTAATGTTCTGGTCGTTGTCTTGATTTATTGCACAAAAATTTGTAATGGAATATTAGACTGCGCTCGGCTGCCGTCGTGAGTGGACACTGTGTCGCTAGTAAGCAGCAGCTCGTGGTGAAAAAGAGCGCTGTACGAATACAAAATAATTGACATAATAAAACTTGATACTTCACGCATTTTATACGGACTACGGACAAACAAGGTAGGTAAGATTTTATTCACAGTTTCTTATACTTTTGTTAAAAGTAATTAGGGATTATAAATTCATATTGTTATTGTTTTTTTTCGGATTTGATGGAGGGACCTGAAGGTGTATGTACTTCGAAGACTGCTACTGGAACTAATAGACGAGCAGAGCTACAGCTAGGTGTGCCGAGTGTGGGCTCATTCTATTAGTTACTTTGAGATCTTACCTCCGGACTTTATGGAGTGACCTGAAGGTGTACTTCGACTGTACGGTGTTGTCTTTCGAACAATCCACACCGGGTTGTTCGAAAGAGTTACTGCGGCCCCTGGCACACAGGCAACTGAGGGAACACGGGTGGGTTTTAGTCAGTAAAAGTCTGACACGCCCTCCAGGAGAAGTTATTTGATGATTTTCCACCCAAAACATAAAAAAATAAAAGGTGTACTTCGAAGACTGCTACTAGAACTAGTAGACAAGAGCTAGGTGTGTCGAGTTTGGGCTCGTTTTGTTAGTTATGTTGAGATCTTATCTCGGGACTTGATGGAGAGACCTGAAGGTGTATTTCGAAGCCTGCTACTGGAACTAGTAGGTATATAAATATGAAACTACGGGAACATTCTTCACATTCTCATAATAATATAATGAAAAATAAGAATTAAAATAAATGTAAATATTATTTGTTCGTTTTATTCATTTTTATCATTTACTAGCGCCTAGCCCAGTTTCGTTCGGCATCCTAATTGCGTAACACACTTGGAATGGCAATCCATTCCAATATGACAGTTCTACAAGATTTATTGCGTTGTTTTAGTTGTTGTGCAAACTCATTTTTAAACATTTCTAAAGCAGTGAATATTGTATAAGTAAATTGGCACAGTGTGTGACAAATAAACGCATTTTCTTTGTTTTCGAGGACCCACTTGCATTTGATACCTTAACAAGTTTATAATATGAAATACTAAATAAAACAAATAACATAAGCTTGTTTTTAATTATTTGTTTTCAAGCAGCTTTCCGCGCAAATTGTACATAGGTACTATGGCAAGTACCTACTTGCTTACCAACCAATCAATGTCCAATGAAATTAAATTGATGGTAGATATTATTTTTTTAATTTTTTTATTTAAAGTTTGTAACGTGAAATGTTCATAAAAGTAGATCTAATATGAACATTTCACGTTACAAACTTTTTGAAAAAAAAATCAACGTAAGCATAAACAAAATACATGGCTAAAAATTAAATAAAGTAGGCTCAAGTATCAAGCTGTGTCAAGTTTACTCATAATTTCGCAGCTTTACACAAATGGCTGTGTGTGTGAGACGTGCACGTGTATTAGTAAGACGCAATACCTAGAATTGAAGCACGTCAATTCGTAAACGCGTCCTTAAATTATGCGTGTATATTCAAATCACAATTGCATATACTATACAACTCCCTAGTATATATAATATGAAATGGAAAACAACAACGATAAAGTTTTTTTACGATTCTTAATTCGTCATTTCAGAAAATTCGTGCCTGCTAACGTGCTTCCCCTGGGGTTGGAGGTGTGGGGCTCTCGGGTGTTTGTTACGGTGCCGGCGTGGAGACACGGCGTGCCGGCCACGCTAGCCACGGTCTCCCGACAAGGGGGCCACGCCTCGCCACCACTCAAGCCATATCCCGACTGGAGCTTTCATAGAGCTTTTGGTGGGTTACTTTTTGCGACTCGATAAGACTTTGTGCAATTATAATTGTACAAAATTAATATCATAATATGGGCCAACAATATTTATTTACTTGCAAAAAAAAGTATCCTTATTTGTAAATTTATTTTAATCTTCATATGTTTCAGGTGACATGAAGAACTGTACAGGACTAACTTCAGTGTTTCGAGTGCAAGCCGACCCCTGCGGTCGACTTTGGGTGTTAGACTCCGGACAGATAGATTCTCAAGATAATCCGAAACAGTTATGCCCACCTAGTATAGTGGTGTTTGATCTCCAAACGGATAAAGTAATCGCGCGGTATACGATACCAAAGCAATATGTGTTGGAAGACTCATTATTCGCAAACCTCATCATCGACACAAGGACGACAGATTGTTCTGATCTTCACGTTTACATTGCAGACACTTGGCGGTTCGGCCTCCTAGTTTTTAGACAAAGCGATATAAAGTTTTGGAGATTCACGAATCCCTTCTTTTTCCCGGACCCACTAGCATCTAACTTCACTCTTCATGGACTCAATTTCCAATGGACAGACGGCATTTTTGGTTTAGCCATAACGCCTATTGATCCGTACGAGGAACGCATATTGTTTTTCCACCCCATGTCTAGTTACAGAGAATTCTACGTCTCTACAGCGGTGTTACGAGAACCAGCCCGCGTTGACAATAGTTCTATGGAGTTCAATATAGCCGGTGAAAGTAGAGGATTGACTGGCCAATCTTCTGCTTCTGCTATTGATAGACGAGGAGTCATGTTTTATGGTTTAGTAACTCGGGACAGCATTGGATGCTGGAACTCAAGAAAATTCTATAAAAAGATAACCAACGGAGTAGTCGCTTCGAATTCAGAGACTTTAATATTTCCGAATGACATCAAAATCGACCAAGAAGCGAGGCAAAGCTTATGGGTTATTTCTAATCGGTTGCCGATGTTCCAAGCCGGGCCGCTAGACCTGGAAGACTACAACTACCGCATCCTGTACGTCGACACCGCGGAGGCAGTGCGAGGAACTGTCTGTGACCCGGACTCGGACCTTCCGCTCCCCGCCGATGTCATACACAGAGGATTGCTGCCATAAAAATGTACCTCTAAAATAATGTTATTTATCTAGTAATAAATATTTAATCACTTTTCGCCAAAATAACTTCATCAATTTAAACGCCTACACATATTTAGATCGCAACCATCCTTGTAGTTTACAGTTGCTTTACATGTTTTGCGGCCCTGATGCCTTACTCATGTTATAATTTGCCTCTGGTTACTTTGAATCAATGTTCACTTATTGTATAATATCTTTTCTAAGTCACAGGATGATATACCTAAGTACCTATCATTTTATTTACAGCTTTTTTACATTATAAACTTGTCAATTGATAACACTTTTTTATTATTTTAGCATAATATCTTAACATTTATTTGTGTTGACTAACTACCCTATCACTAAAACAACACAATATAGCCTAAATAGTCACATACAATTAATCGAATGCATCCTCTACTGTTATGTATATCCTCCCGCTTTTAAAGTAGTTTCTATTCCTTTATTTTCGTAGTACTTATTCTTTTTTTGCTACATAGCCAACTGTTTCCCTTATCGTTGGAATCAATTTTTGTAAATGGATTTGCAGTCTTACCGAAGAATGATTGCGTTTACGAGATTTGTGTCACTAGCATTGAATATAAGAATCTAAGAAACATCTTCGCCTCTACGTAGTGTCTATGATGAATTGATGAGTCTACGAAGCGTCTACGGAGCTGCTACTAAAGTTTTGCCATGCGTTAACGACGTGTATTTGAAACTGCTCTAAACTGCTACGAAACGGGGTAAAACAGGGCTTTAGTCGCCTTCATACCATTCCTTGGTCATATGTATTTACACGGTATAATTTAATTGCCTGTGGCATACCATACAATTGAAGAAACAATTGACTGGCACCGTCTAATTAAATAACACATACAATTGTTGCACGATACGGGCAAGTTTACCATCGTATTAGTACGGTGGTAGTTTAGACTGGTATTGATGTAAGCAACACGTACAATAAAATCGCATGCAATTCTGGCATGATAGTTTTCTAGTATTCGGACATGAAAGCGGTGTGTGAGGATGTGTTAATAAAGTAAAAAAAAATTGACAAGGCAACTCTGTGTTTAAACGACGCAAACCTTGCATGCAATGATCGCCTTGCAATAATTGCCTTGCTGAACGGCAAAACCTGCGTTCAGTTATTGTTGTTTATTGTTTTATGGAAATCGCACGCGTGTAAACACTTGCATGCAGTTCTTGAACGGCAATAATTGAACGTGCTTTAGGGCATGCGATTATTGCTCTTGAACGTTCCAAAAATTTGCACTATGTAAATGGGGTTTTATTGCTGATGCATGCTGGACAAATTCCCAATGTTAAAATAAGACATTGTAAAGCTGCAATGCCAAATTCTTACAGTCAAATCAGTTAAATAACTTCGAATTAGATATGATCCGTTCACGAAAATTGCTGAACTCGTGATAAAGATGTCGTAAGGGTTTATAACAGACTGATATAACTTAATATGTCTTCCACGATACAACTCACAGGTGCATTAAACACAATAATCTACGAAGTTACCCAAACTAGTTATTCAGTTTTATCACGAACGTTAAAACATTCCCTTCTCTGTAATCTAGACCAGTTGGGAGCGTAAGGTAGTACACCAGCCAGGCACGACCACTCCTTGAAGATAGTTCCGAGTAATAACAGACTATGAACTGGTTGCTCACGTCAAAACCATTTATGTAATAACTTCTTTAATTGGTATTTGGTCCTCGCTGTTATACATAACAGTTCTAAGCTGCCGACCGAACAGACGTGCTTCCAACAGATATGCATAAGTGATTCAGTGAAAACGTTAATATGGAAAAGGTGAGTTCTTATATCTACTAAATTCTTATGTAAAGTAGACAATTCCTAGGCTTTGACCGAAATTAAGCAGAAATATGGAATTTAAAAGTTAGGTTTTGAATATTTTCCAAAATGGCGTGTTTTATGATCCACGCAGATAATACTGCTGGTTAAAAATCTGAAGTCTTATTCAAACTTACATGCAAAGAACGGATTTGAAAGTACACCGGATATAATGTTAAAACTTGTTAAATACCTAAGATAACAGTATCAACAATGAAACAGCTGATATCCTCGGACTTTATAACATATGCGACAAATAACGAGCATATTTTTATACAAACTGGTTCTTTAAGCCGTTGTCCTCGACGGTCTCACTTAGTTAGGCAACCCTACTAAGTGAACCTCCCAGTCAATGTCACATTTTAGGTAACTACACACGGTTAAAAAAAAACGATAAAAGCATACTTACGTCAAAAAAAATTATCTAGAATTAGGAACCTTAGTAAGATACAGGTATGCCTATGTAATGCACGCAACGGGATATAGCCGAAGTCTATTGTAAAATATATTGCACACGTGCGGTGTTTGGAATTATTTATTAACAAGATATGTGATAATCATATTCGAACAATCAGACATTCATCGTATACCTGAATATCAAATAGGTCGATGAGGATTTTAGGCTTTTGACCGCTGTGTTATTTAAAACAGGATCATTGAATAGGCTGACATAGGTACTTTGTTTATGTTATTTACATAGGTATTTATACAGATTATGTAAAATAGAGGCAGAAACTGGGATGCTTGCTTCTTTGGGGCTTTGCGGTGATGGGTAGGAACACTTATCTAAAACGATAAGGACGTCTGTCTATTGGGAACCTAGATAATCGGAGAATATAAACATAATGTCTAGAAATATCTATCTTGATTTTGGCGAGAGGTATAGCAACCTCGAAATTTCATTTATTGCCAAGCTGACCGTTGTATCCGTTATGTTTATAACACATACATATCAATTAGTTTCTTAACATATTATTTAACGTTGATGATATCATTAAGAACTCAATACATCTTGTAAGTTTGTAGTATTTTTTGCTCATACTTTACAAGATAACTATTGTCCCCGTTGCCCCTGTCTTCCGTTAATATAGGTGGGTAATTCCATTAAACTTTACATTCATTTATCAAACTTGACAAAGTATTTCTAGCGCAGACTATCTACAAAAAATAGTACCTAACTACTTGTTTTGTATGAGGTTTTGGCACATAATAATGTGTAAAACAACTATGAATGTAATAACGCATAATAATCTTAACACATGAATGGTACTCCAGTGCATGTAACAGTGGATAGGGCTAATATTTACCGGCGAATTATTGGTACTTAACCGCTTGTAAATTTCTCTACTTGTCTTTCAGATATTGTTATCTGTAATATTGACGAGCATCGTGACGACAAGCTTTGGATATATACAAATTGCTAGCAGGAAACCGCTAGGCACTTTATACAGATGGAAACAGATCGATTACGCATATCCCACGCCCCAAGATCGCCAGGAAGCTATAAATAATGGGTAATATTTGTGAGACATTGCGATTTGTACAGTGAAAAGGAATGTTTATACAAATTTATTCTTCTCTAGGCAATTCAACGCAACAAACGTAATACCTCTTGGAGTGGAGCGCTGGAAAGATCGCGTGTTTATCAGCACGCCTCGGTGGAAGACGGGGACCCCAGCCACGCTATCGTCCGTACCTATCGGCGCACCAACAGAATCACCGCCTTTAGAACCTTTCCCTAGCTGGGACTGGCATAATGCAGGTATGCCTAACTCATAGAGATACTTTTTTACTATCTGAAATAAGAGTGTAAAATTACTTTTTTTTTTCAACAGATAACTGCACTGGCTTCACTTCAGTATTCCGCATGAGCATAGACCACTGCGGCGTTATGTGGGTGCTCGATTCCGGTCAAGTGGAAGCCTTTGAAACGCCACGTCAACTTTGCCCACCAACGCTGTTTGCCATAAATCTCAGTACTGATACAGTATTGGGACGTTATCCAATTCCGAGCGAGTTTGTTCTTCAGAATTCACTGATCACTAACCTCGTGGTGGACTCTAGGGACGTGCGGTGCAGAGACCTGCACGTGTACATCGCAGATGCCTGGCGTTTCGGGCTAATCGTCTTTAGACATGAAGACGCCGCTTTTTGGCGATTCAGTCACTACAGCTTCTACCCCGAGCCATTGTTATCAAACTACACTTTACATGGACTGAATTATCAGTGGTCTGATGGTCTGTTCGGCATGTCCTTAGGCAAGTATCACCATGGCGATCGACCACTGTACTATCACTCCATGTCAAGTTCCCTGGAGTTCGTAGTGAGTGCGTCCGTAATCCGCGAGCCGGCGCGCGTGAGCGACTCCGTGGGTGAGTTCACGCTGCTCGGTGACAGTCGCGGCGCGGACGGACAGGTCTCCGCCGCAGCCATCGACCGCAACGGTGTTATGTTCTTTAACCTCATTTCGCGAGACAGTATCGGATGTTGGGACACACGCAAACCGTACACAAACCGGAATCTAGTAGTTGTCGCTCAAAACAATAATACAATGGTCTTTCCCAATGATTTACGAATGGATCATGAAGTACCACAAATGGCATGGATAATAACAAACAGATTACCTATGTATCAATTCAATTTGATTGATCCTAATGAATTTAATTACCGCATAATGTATTTAGATCCAGTGGCAGCTGTACATAATAGTATGTGTCAACCAGAAATCCAAAACACAGGTGAAAATCAGGATATGACAGACTCCTAAGACATGTGTACCGTTTTATCGTTTTATTTATGAATTCATACGTAACTTAATAAAATACATACAATTTAACGTGGTTGTTTTCTTGCTGTCTGTTCTGGTTGTTGTTTGTGTAGTAATACTCTCATATAGGTTTGTTTGATAAAATATCCGGTGTAAGTTTCCTTCCTGTTTTTCCTTTTGTTACATAAATTTTCTGCAGTGGCAGTGGACAGTAGGTTTTTTACTGTTCACTTCGTTTGGTATTTTATCATCTGAAGTGGCTGGTTTTGATACATTTACCCCCAGAGAGTCCGTAATGTTATCATCATTTGATAGTATACGAAGTGGTAATTCTTTATTTTTGTCGTCTTTAGTGCTTTTAATTTCAGTTAATTCTGTATTTCTTGTATTTTTTCGTGAAAACTCTTTATTATTATTTAAATTTAAAAGATCACTATAAATTTCTGTAATAGTATAATTTAAATTCGAGTTTCCATCTTCTTTAGAAATTTTAGCACCTGTAGGTGCTTTAATTTTATCACCATTCGATATCTGACCATATTTGAAACCTCTTTTATTGTTAACTTTAGGTATTTCACTGCTTGTACCTGCTTTCGAAATTTTACTATCATAAGAGAACTTTTCACTTTTGCCTACATTGAAAATTTTACTATGCGTAGATTCCCGGTTGGTATCTTCCATTAATATTGTTTCATCAGAGGCTTCAATTGATGTTTTTACGCTATGCGTATATTGTTCATTGTTAACAACATTTAAAATTTGACTAAGCGCAGATTCTTCCTTAGCAGTTTCATTTAAAATGGTTATATCTGATGCTTTTTTACTGCTGCTATCAGCGTTCAATAGTTTATTTTGTAATAAAGATTTCTCCATTATCTCGGTTTTGCCAAAGGTAAACTCGTTGGTGTTTTCCTTCGATGTTTGATTTTCTGTAACTGTTTTACTGTTTCCAGCATTTGGAATTGCAAAATGTGTAATTTTTTTTATGTTATCATTATTCAATGTTTCTGTGGAATCTTTATTTTTGTTGTTGTTTGAATGTTTACTGTCTGTAGACACTTTTTTGTAATTATCTGCAGAAGTATTACTCTCTAACAAATCATCCAGTACCTTGTTAATAACTTCACTGGCATATTTTTCAGACTCTGAAACGCGTTGCTTTTTCAGTTTTGATATAATTTTTTTTTCTTCTGCTTTAGTCGTTCTTTCGGTCTGCAATTCCGGAAGCAATGTCAGTTTAACAGTTTTATCCTCCGGTGTAGTCTTACTATCTGATATTGTAATTTTCTTCTTGCTGGGTACTTTTTCAACCCCAACCAATGAGATTTCTTCGTAAGATGTACTACGGGGCGAGTTCTGTTTTACTTTATTTTTACTTGTGGTGCCTTCATCCGTTTCAACATGACTCTGACCAGTTTTTAAAGTCGCAAATGTAAGTTCAGTTTGAGAAAGGCCATTGCCTTGTTTCTTCATAAATATTTGTGGATATTCACGTAGATACGAAGCTATATTTCCTTTGCTGCTGCCTATATGTGGAGGCGTCTCAGTGTCATCTCCATTCATTGCAGCGCAATCAATATTGTGCCGCTGAGGCCACAACGCAGGAATTGCTGAGCTTAATATCTGAGAAGCTGTAATACATTCTTTTCCTTCCTTTTTCAAATAAACACCTATTCGTAACAACATCAAAACAATTTGTTCTATAATGCGGTCAGTATCACGAGGTATCATAACTTCGCTTCCGAACCAATCTTCGTATGCGTAAGCACCAATATCCGACCATCCTGCCGTTGACGGTTTCAGAACATCTGCCTCTGGGCCTTCTTCTTCAATGCTTGCATCGATGGAAATGACTACTCTCGATGAAGTTTGTAAAAGCGGGCGCAAATATGTTTTATCAGTAATACTTGGACTCCTTTCTCCGTAACTGTAAAATAAGTTATATCCATTTCATGCTATTTATAACACTGAAGCTTTTATAAATTTACTAAAATGAACATAACGCAATGGGGTACAACTTTTGCCCCATTGCGTTATGTTTTTTTGTTTGTTGTTTGTAGTGCCGCACAACATAGAAGAACAAATAAACATAACGCTTTTATTTTCCATAGGAGAAGAGGTTGAGGTATGCACCCACTTTTCGCTAATTACCTACGTTTAATTCCCATACAAAAGCGTGTCAATCTATTGCAGTCATACAGAGTTCCAGTAGACTTTTCAGTTAAAACCCGCTTGTAGAACTCAATCTGCCTAGCCTTTTCACAACTATGTTGGGTTCGGCTTCCAGTGGATTCTAATGCAGTTGAACACCTGTATTTTACATCAAGCGACTGTCTATCTGACCTCCACAATCAGTAACTGGGTAACACGGTACCCCTTTGTAAGACTGGTTCACTGGTTGGACGTCCAGGACCAACGGCTTGACTTTGCTTTTTGAGGCACGAAGGGGTCTCAATAGATATGTAATGGATGGTCACGCATCCACGAACTGGCCGCGGCAAGAGTAGCTTAACCTTCAGTAAAGCCACGAGCCTCTTGTGGAAGTAGCTGTGCATTATTTTGGATTAAAGTACCGATGGAATACTGTATTAAGTATTAATTATAAGTACTACGGGAAGATATCATTATATTTACAAGTTTGCGACCAATTTTTTGCGGAGCTGCTCTTCCCCTAGCAGAGACTTGGTGCGCCTCCTTCGGACAGCTAGCTCCAATCCATAGTCATTGTCGTTGGGGGGCAGGACAGCCGGAAACGTTTTGAATGCCGCCGCCACTTTAAGAGCGTGATAGTAGCTGTCAGACAAACATTCAGTAATTAATTGATGAGTCCATAACATCTTTTTATAAGTATTGCCAAATGTTAATAAAGTATTATAACTTTAGATTGTTTTTTAAATGTTTTGAATTTGAATTAGTAAGAAATTCCAAATCAGAAATAGCAGTGACTACTCTAATTTCTAAATAGAATTAAAATCACCTAAACACAAGCATCCACATGTAGAAAGCAGGCATGATCGACGCGAACTTGACTACGACGAATTTGATGCAGGGTGGCTTGGCGGGGCCAAGCAGCAAGCACGTGCCAAGGCCGAGGGCCAGGCTGGTTAGCTCACACAGCAGCTTCCTCACAGCAGCCAGCAGGAGCCACGGCAACACTAACGCTGGCCGCTCCTCCTTTAACACAAATGGTATTTAACTATGAACTTCTTACTACCATTTCGGCATTACGGCTGTTTTATAATATCAACACAGTAGACCCGCCGTAATTCAACCAACGTTTAGCAAGACGGTGTCAATTGTTCAGATTTGTCGAACTATACACCCCTTATAGTCCTAAACTTTTTTTAAAAGGATTACCTTCTGATCCGATAAATTAAATATCTACTCATAGTATTGTTTGTAAAGCCATAGCGACACGTGATATTCATTCTACGATGCGAGTGACAGCAATATAATTATGAAGTATGAACGCCTGCGACCTTTATTCGCTTTAGGACAGATTCGCTTTAAGACAGATTCGCTTTACGGCAGAAGCACAGTGAACTCGATGAAACATTAAACAAGTAACAAAAATGCTAATATTTATCTTACGATACAAACACCATTTTTTATATCGTTCTCCTTTAACTTTAAACTACGCCATTATACTTCACAATAGGTTTCTACCCTTTTTAAATTTTTATCTTGATATTCGGTTTCCTTTTTTAGTAATTGTATGAACCGATCCCGCAATATAGTAAAAAGTCTTGCGTAAGTAGCTTGTGTTTTGTTAGGTAAGAGTACACATATAAACTAAGGGTACAAAATTTACGGTATCATAGTTTTGTGAAGCATTATTATGTAACGTGTATAATTGATAGAAGATGCTGGAAACAACTCTGAGGGTACCGTCACTGTAATAGCATTTGTAGTTTTGAAATTTGGTATTCGCGTAAGGTATGCTAAAAATAAAAAACCTCGACCCAAACAGAAACCGCTAAAAGTAAAATTAAAAAAAAAACATTTATTGACCTTTTAAGTTGTAGGTATTATTTTTATCAAAGCATTTTCACCTCGGGGAAAGGCTAATGAAAATGTTAACCTTTCTACAATAGCATAGTTACATTCATTATTGCTGGGCATCGTCTGTTTGGCGTTTTCATTGCCCGTCTCCCGACGTGACAATGCTTTTAACAAAATATTACCTACAACTTAAAAGGTATTTTTTTTTTTTACTTTTTAGAGGATTATCGTTTGCGTCGGGGTTTTTTTAATTTTAAATTTATATTTTGATCATCCAAAGTATCAGAAGTATCGCAGTCCATTTTATTAAATATTTCCAATTTGTACTGACATTTTTTTTTTTACGTAATCATAGCGGTAACCAGCTTGCAGTTAAACGGGCTTACCTTTTCGACTCGATATAAATTTAATACCGCTGCTCGTAGTGGGCAAACCCATTGCTATTTCTACACTCCTTTTTAAATAATTAATACAATACTTATTTTACCGCCTAGAAAATCAGCAACAAATCAATCGTAGATCATTTCAACAGGACTGTACAATTTCTGTCGTAAAGCGAATCTGTCTTAAAGCGAATCTGTCCTAAAGCGAACAAAGGGCCTGCGACCACAATAACAATTCATAATCAGAGAGAATAAGCGTTGGGCAGAATGCCGTAATAAATTTGCTTTGTATATACTGCCATAGGTCTGATTATAGCGGGATTAGACAGGATTCAAGTGTAATAAGCATTTTAATTCTGAACATTTGCGGTATGGACATTTTTATTAGTAGTCGGAAGTTTCAGAATGTCCCTAAGTCCAGTGTGCCTGCGTGCTCTTGGCAAAGGCCTGTTCTAACAAAACATCGTTCCTTCTTCTCCAATTTGTGCCCACTGTGAGCGTTAACTGATCTTCCTGTCTTTTGTATTGTCTTCGCTACCCCTGCTCTTTTTGCCGTCTCTGGGGTAGCATTCCGTCACAACCACATGTCACAACTTTTCTCCACTTATCCTTGTAACGCACACTTATCCATGTTATGCCAAATAAGGCGCTAATAGCAGTCATTGCCCTGTGCGTAATATCATTAAATTATCTATATTAGCTTTTCATTAGTGAAAATTTTTTGACGAAAAAGATCGCTATCCAATCAGATTTTCAACTGAGTTTATTTCTGTTTTTGTTTTGAATCTTTAAATAGACATAGATAAATGAGCGCTATAGCCGCCTCATTTGCCACTAACTATAGTTACGACTTGGGTTCTTCAAAGGGTGGATGCCAGCAGGCTTTTTGTTGTAATTGGGCAGCAATAACTTGTGGTTATACTAGACGTGGTTATGGCCTAAATTCGCTAACACGCTTGCTCACGAGTTTGTGCGGTGATCAAAACTTAGATTTCTGGACTGCCTGGTTGGTCTAGTGGTCGCAAGCATTACTGCTGAGCATGACGTCTGGTTTTGATACCCGAGTCGGCAAAAGTGTTTTATAGGTTTTTTCTAGCACGAATTTCTCAGTAGCAGCCCGGCCTGGATTTGTGCCTGGTTGATAGCAATATAGGCTCGCCCGCCGTATTACATGGGACTTAAACATAACTGGTGAAATGTAGGTTACTCTAGGTAGGTACACCTCTGGCTAACCCTTCAGGGATTACAGGCATAATGTTTTGTTATTTTTGTATCCAAAGAGCACTCTTTATTGAGCTCTTTCGAAGGGGCTGTTTCCCAGTACCCACTTGTGGAATGTGACGTGTAGACCACAGCCTGGGTTAAAGGTTTTTTGAAGTAGTTATGTGCTTAAATATAATATCATGACTGTTGAGCGAGAAACATCTGCGAGTTTGCATTACTATACTCACTGTCTGCCATGGTTCAATACTATATAGATCTGTGATTCATGGTCAATCACAGATTTATAGTATTGAACCAATGCAATAATAATTATGTATTTTTGGATCATTGTAATATAGCTGAACTCTTCCTATTGTTGATATTTGAATCAATAAATAAAATAACACTGAATTGGACATCTAGTTTATGAAGAATTACATAGAATGCAGACAGTTCAATGCACTCAAACAAAGATTTGAATAGCATTAGAATGAGGCTAATCATGATTATGTTATACATTTTTCAAATAATAAATAAATAAACCAGGACGTAGCGAATGTTGTTTATTATAGTGTGCTAGATTATTATAAATATGTTGAAAAGTTATATGTATACACCGCTCTGAAATTATTTTATATCAGTTGAAAAATGGCTGTCTGTACTAAATGGAATGGCTCTCGTTTACAACCTTAGAACAGATGCACGAATTTAAAGGTGAACGCAATATTTTCCTTGTCTTTTCCCAAACAATACTTTTATTTACGAGTTTGACGATGGAGAGATTGTGTGACCCCGAATAAATGGGGATAGGTAAGGGTGCAATCAGATTGTGGTCACTCGACGTCATCCAACGTGCCAAAATATATCACCAGTTCACTACATAGCTACATTCATATTGCCTATGTCTCAAAATATTGCCGTGTCGTCGATCGACCGTAGTCTAGTTGCAGTAGTTGCATCCTTGGGACGGAACATGATGATAATAACGTACCAGGAACACAGGATAGAGAAGAACTATGTAAGCAGCGAGGTACACGTAGACAGTGAAGCACTGCACCAGCATGACGCCTGAGACCATGGTGCGCAGCACTCGTTGCACCGGCTTCGACAGCTCGGCGGGCATGTTCATCTGCCACACCTAACAACGAGAAAACAATTGATTTACAATAAGCTTGGATACAGTCGGCACCCACTTTAAACAGCACGAAGCATGTAGGTTGGCGAGTTGAAGAGTATACTTATAAAAAAATAAAAAAATCCATAGGCCATTGTGTATCTGTGGGATTTGAATACATATAAGTAAACGTTTCGCCATCATAATATTATTCTTCCTGATCTCTGGGGAATACGGAAATCTGTCACACGCAGGTCATCAAAACTGACGGAGAAAGGGCTATTCATAGACTGCCGATGGGATAGCAACTCGCCTTTATATTTATTATTGCCTACACCCACCAAACTTTTGGCCAATGTATTTTTAGTATTAGTTCGTTAATAACCGATCAATGCTCAATAAAAGAACCTTTGCCGACAGTGGGATAGTATACAGGGTGGCAAGGGCATCGACGCACAACCTGTTACTATGGACTTGGTACCTACATGATTCTGAACCCCTGAAGATATCGATTTTTTTTTAAATGCTTTGCCATACATTTTGCCAGCGTAGGACCTACGTGGTCAAAATGTATGGCAGAGCTATTTTGTAGAAAATTTAAATACCAACGCCGTAGGTATTGCACTTTTCTATGAAACAGCGGACACTAGGGTGTTTAGAATCATGTGCTGAACTTATAGTTTCACTTTGCGCGTTGATGTTCCCTGTCACTTGTTTACGCTGTTATTATAAGTTTACGATTATTAATAATAACTGTAAGTATTTTTTTTTCCTTACAACAAAATTATTATTGCACTTTAAAATGAAATTCTATATCTAGTGTGTTTCATAGTACCTACCTACGTATTTATATTGGAACTGGATAAAAACTCATCAGCTGTTTGTCGATTCAGGAAAATTAGTCATCCTGTGGGTAAGCCATTACGTAAATAATGGGTACCTACGTATTAAATGCTGATGACGAATTAACAGCCTA
This sequence comes from Polymixis lichenea, assembly GCA_949091785.1. NCBI lineage: Eukaryota > Metazoa > Arthropoda > Insecta > Lepidoptera > Noctuidae > Polymixis > Polymixis lichenea. The sequence continues at coordinate 14,000,011 of OX420936.1, forward strand.
CACAATATCGTTCCGTCACTTGAGGAAAGTATTACAACTTTAAAGCGATGGTGTTTACTTTAATTTCAAATTTGCCATCTACACACGGTTATCATCCTGGTTTTCTACAGTTTCAAGAAGCTTCTATTCACGAATAGTAAGTGGTGAGTATTGGGAAAAAAAAGGTATCTGTGTAACCATTTTCCCAATATACTCCTATCTCACTGCTTTTCCTAACGACATCGAAAACAATTTAGTACTACACTTATCTCCCTAAAACAGACCAGTAATATGTCTCTTTGATCAAACTATGAAATCACTCTATCCCCCGGATAGAGTGACTTCATAGTTTCATCTCTTTGACCTCTCACGCACAATTTGTGTAACAACACATTTTTGCTTTCTTCTACATTCAATTTAAACTACAACAGAGATGTATATGACTTCCTACCATTTGGTTTATATCAATATATCGGTTCAGTAACTCTGACATGTAACAGATGAACCCATTGAAAGAGTATTACTTTTTAATAACCAAAAGATGACCTGTGCCTTTGCGTTAATGCTTGCGCTACACAGCTCATATATCTAATCAAGAATATCGATTGCTCCAAAGTTAAAAGACTTGTATTTTTAGTAGACGTACCTAGATGATAGATAGATGTTCTAAATTAATATATCATAATCTGGTAACTTATTAATCTCTCATAATACTATAAAAATAATATCTGAACATGAGAAGATATCCCGCTAAACAAAGATGCACTGTTCGTATTCATATTGGTATAAGTACCAGATATAAAGTAAAGATAATCTCACAACATACACATACTCCTACAACACACATGTGTGTCAACAGTAGGCGGCCCTGCATCCACTTAATTATATTCTGATAGGATTATTTAATAAATCTGTCGTCGGCGGCACGGCACCTGTTTTAAATTGGCGTTCACTTTGAAGAGCGTGGCGTCGAAGATGGTCCGCACGAGCCCCAGCAGGCACCATAAACAAACTTCGGCCTGCATATTCATGCCCACGTACGATAGTATGTTTATCATTTTGATTAAGCTAAATATTTTGTTACCTATGTAAATTTCGAAGTCATTTTTTGTACTTGAACTTATTGTTTTGTATTTGATATTATTTGGTTTATTATCTTTCTATTTTTGTACAACATTTTGTCTTGTCAGATGAGTGAAGTTTATTTGTTGTCATTATATTTTTTTGTAAGTTTTGTGAATGCTACATTTATGTTTGTTTCAGCCAAACACCAACCTTATTAAAAATTCTACTTTAGGTGCGAGTTGTTCTGCCAGGGGTGCGGGTTGTTCGAAATAGATACCATGGCAACTGAGGGAACACAGGTGGGTTTTAGTCAGTAAAAGTCTGACACGCCCTTCCGCTCCACCCAGAGAGGGGGAAGTTATTAAAAAAAGGGGAAGCGCCAGGGTAGCCCGCGAAATTCAAATATTCTTTTACTATTTTCTGTCGTTAATTATATTTCAATAAACATTCAATTCAGTCGGTGACTTTTGATATGTACCTATTTTATTTCATTTTTTGTCGCTGCCTTCCGAAATTTAAGTTATTTTTCACTTAGTAGTGTTTTTTGGAAGTCGGTTGTCATTTTTTTTAAAGGCTTTTTATTTTTCACTTTTTAGTTACTGTACCTACCCCACACAATTCGAAATTTCATTATCCTTGGGGTCAAACCAATGCATATTTATGCAATAGCAGCAATCGCGGTTTGTTTGCTGTCATTTTTTGAGGAGTTTCGTTGTCTGTCTCCGAAACACATCATCAGAACTACCTATATGAAATTTTTATGGGACCATTTGGGAATAAACCCCTTTCGAACAAAAAAAGAATTTTGCAAATCCGTCCATATATGACGCAGTTATGCCCGAACATACTTTAAAAAAATATGTATAAGCCCGCGAAATTCAAATATTATTTTGCAATTTTCTGGCGTTAATTAAATTTTAATAAACATTCAACCTGACAGTGACACTGACCTCCAAATGCAACAAAACCTTAGGCTATTTGAATTTCGTAGGCTTAAACATTCAATATTTCGAATTTGCTAATCAAATTCTGCTACATTGGTTTCAATGTCGTTAGGTTGCCATTCCGTGTCACACCACAGCGGTTTACCAACCCAATCACACACATGGCTATTATACTTATTTATATTGCTTAATAACCTAATGAATCCAATCCAAGAAAACGGATGGTGCAGTATGATTAGCGCTGTCATCATCAGCGTGCGTCAGCCGGCTCGCGGGCCCTGCGTACAGTCGCGAGCGTAACTCCTTCAGACGATCTCTGGCGAGCGAACAGACACATCGTGACTACCGCGGACAAACTCACTACTTACGAGCACGACCGATACCCGGTGTTCATTCACATTGTCCAAGTGATTAACAAGTGTTAAACAGTGATAAGCAGTGATTTACTTTATTGGTTTGAACCTCACATACAAGGTAAATAACTCAACTGACATCATATTTAAAAATAACCTTTGTTTTTTTTATTTCTGATTATAAATATCTTATTTAATAGTTGCGCTGTGTGTGGCAAAGGCCTTGATTTTGTTTTAGAATATATTTGGGTTACGCTACGTCCTTACCTTGAACAGTGTGAGTCGCAAGTTATTTTTGAAAATTTAGTCTTAACGCACCACCCGCCAATGTTTATGTAGAGATTCGCGAATTGACGTCATAGCTCATAATCTAAGAAATATTTACTTATGAAAATATATCCAAAGATGAAATAGAACGTAATATTCTACCTAACCCGGAATGGGTAAGGAAAATATTATAAATAATAGGATTATTCAGTAATGCCAACCATCAACATTCACCGAATACCTAATAAGGAAGGTGCTTACACAAATTAGCACCGGTTTTAATAATTACAATAAACCAACTATGAATGACTAATCAACGTATTACGATTAATTATGTCATATCAGGATCTAGGAAACGTGAATAAAAAGACCTGTGAATTTTTGTTAAATGTTGGTAAACAAAGCATAGAAGATGTTGCTTCTACTTTTCATTCGGTCATTTTCGTCGAAACTGGTGAAAACACTAATTATATTAACATTCTGCATGAGGAAATATTATTTTACATTCGCTGGGGACATTGTTCAAGCTAACATATTAAGACATTCCGAACAATTAAGAATGACGTGTGGGAAGACGATTTGAACGAAGCTGTCCCAAACAAATAATTAACATTTTTTACATAAGACTTCTCGACTGGTGAATCCAACAATAGTTTGCAACTACTGCGTAGCTTTAGAAAACGCAGATGATGATGATTCTGATGAAGATAGTGGCACTAAAATTGGACCGAGACAGTTAACGTTACAAAATGTAGCTACCGTTACGAGTCTACTTCACATTCAGAATATGCTCTAATTGGTGGGACTAAATTCGTCAAAGTGTAACAAAGTGATAGCGCATTGCCAATATAAGATCAGAATTTGAGTATGATGTCATTCGTTTATACAACGTAATTTAGAGTCACTTAGTCCCCATGTAACACAATTTGTCCAAGGATCAAATTCTATTTCTGCGCGCTTAGTTAGGATGAATGTCAATCGCGAAATTGTTCGCGAATTCATTTCTGAAATTTCAATCAACAGCATTTAAAAATATAAAAAAAAATTGCTTATGCACAAATATTATTACACTAACTTATTTACACTAGGCACTAAATGAAATGACTAACATTACAATTACAATTAGATCATCGTGATTCTACGAATTGAATTACAGTTTCAAACTTAACATTTCAATCAAATGATATAATGTAGGATAGGATATATTTAATAAAACCCATTATTAAATTATCACAACGCTCTGATATGAACAGCGCCCTTAAACATATTAATTTATAACGGTGACATTATAAATGATGGTGTAGATTTTTTATGTCCGAGTGTGAATAACCTTTAAACAACCTGGTTGAGTTTTCATCTAACATTTAGCAAAAGTATTATTATCTGTCTACTGTCTACTGTCTTAAGCCTGTAGCTTTCCTTACACACGGTTATCATCGCGCCTTTCAGGCCGTGTAAACATTTTACCTTCGTGACACGCACTTAGCATGCAATATTTCAATGTAGCTACGTAAATGAATATCGCATTATTTACATCTTTGAATTTTGTGCTCACTAATCTTAAATCGATCGTATCAAAAGAGAGCTAACTCTAGTTAATATTAAACTCTCAGTTACACAGAAAAAAAAATAAACAAAAAATTGCGTCGTTGGAACAGTTAGAGGTAACCAAAGCTAAATACAAAATAACTGTCTTACGTTAACGACAGTTAAATACCGCCGTAAAACCATAGTCTAGCACGTTACAGTTTTCTGTTACGAAAACCGTGACAACGGAAACATGTTTATAGATATAAACGAAACGGAATTCCTCAGTGATAGCTCAGCTACACATAATGTTGCGTCAAGCCGAAGACTTGGTTTATCGTCAATGTATTTATAAAACTGTTCTAGAACTACACTTTTCATATAACTCGATAAGCATTATAGTTTAAGACGTCAAAAATAAGACATTATATAATTAACATTTTGGGCATAGTAACACCAGACATAACAAGTAGGTAGATATTTATATCTACCTACTTACAGAAATAAAATCATTTATCATTTATGATAAATGATTTTATTTCTGTAAGTAGGTTTGTACAACCACTTTTACATGTCAATCATATTTTTTTAAACTAGATGAGGCCGGCGTTTCCTATCTGACTACTATGAGAAGAAAGGCCGAAACAAACTCAGAGGTCACAGTCTCTTTTAAAGTCCAGACATAATCTTGGTCAGATCATGTGAAGACATGGTCAGAAATGGTCTGATGAGGAAAGAACCACACAGATTGAGTGGACCTGTCCATTCAGTGCACGCATTTATCAGTAATATAGTATAGATACAGTGTTATGGTCCTGAAAATGTGGCTCGAGTTGAAGGTTGTCTTTTCTATACAGCTAGCTGCCTTAAAGCTGTCCTTTGTCTGTAAACGTTTCATCTCAGTTACTTTTTGTACAATTTATTTGTCAAACAGTTGTGTCAATACCGGTATCAAATGGAAAACGGTACGAACGGTTGTGACATTCTTGATGTACGTGAGAACACGTCTATGTTCCCGACTCCGCCCATATATGGAGTCACTGCATATGGTAGTACTAACGTCTAACATGCCTTGAGAGCTCGCCTCGTAATTTATCCTCGTTTTCCCTACTTTCTACTTAACAACTACATGAGAACCAGGCAGTAGCCCACGTATGTGCCCTCTGTTATCCGCTATGATTCTTACAATTATCGCCCCATATTAACATCAATTGCCTGCCGAAAGTAACACCTACAGAAGTATACAAAAGGATTTTGAAACGTTGAACCTTCTTCGATCTTTAGTTACCTGACTGACGAATCGTTTTGTATAATTATCATTGATCTGGAACAACGGAGCGTATCAACATTCCAAATTAAAGATACATGAACTGTAACCTGGATGGTCATCAAATTACATTCAGTAAAAGTCAATGAACGCTTTAATTAATGATTAACGGGCGTGATTTGCGATATAACCTAAGAAGTTGCTAGATACTAGAAATTCATAAAGTTTTTATTATTCATCCCCACGAATATCGTTTCCATCCAGCCATAGAGTTTGTGGATTCATCAGTTCATATAATAACATTGTGTTTATGAGTCATTTCTGTTGCATATTGTATTACACATCGCTACAACACTGCTGTTCTGGGTGATGTCATCCACATCATTTATGTCGATTTAAGATTCTATGTGACTTGGGATTGGAAAGGCGACAGGGTCATGTCTTTTATGTGTTTCAAAGTGTGGTTCAAATATTCTAACATTTTAACGCCAGTACCTATGACTGGCCTGTACCTAGACTAGACGAGGTAAACATGATAACTAAACATGACGTCACTTAAAATCTAACCTTGACCAAGTAATGAATACTGGGTAAAACTGAGGGTCGACTTAAAGATACCTAACTATAGAAGTCACATTGACATTTACGTAGCACAAAGAGAAATAAAGCCAGTACACTTTATATCGCCCCACGATGGTGCTTTATATCATTCTTAGCATAGCTTGACAACAACCAGAAATGGGCTAATTTATTTATGGTTTTTTATTAAATCAGTAGTCAATAGTGGTTAACCTTGGTCTCCGCCAGTAATCGCTGAGGTGTACGACCATATATAGTTTTTGCGTGAGTTCACTGCTTCGTCGAACCGTAATCTACTAACCAAGCTTGACACTGACATTGTGTTGTGGTTGCCACTATCGGAAACTTATTAGTCACTCCGTAGTATTTATAGTTGTTTACATTAAAGTATCCTTTATATAGTAATTTTTGTAATTCGGGATAGCTTCAAGTGTCCTATGGGAATTAGATTGCGGTCCATATTGCCCTGATATTGTGCTTGACATTTATCGCGAGACAGGTCGAGCAAACCAGCTTAATTCTTTTGGTTCGCTGACCAAAGACATAACATCAATCGTCAATAATCCATCATACGATTGTCAAAATCCCAAGAAATAATCACATGTGAGAACCAGGAAAACATAGGTTTTTATGGCTGCTGTGAGAAAGTAAATCCAGCCCATGTTAAAAGAGGCCGACGTCTTTGTTAGTAAGAGAACTCATTGTTTACAACATACATTCTTGTACGAATGAGTGAGCGTCAGTCGACGTGAACCTGGTGACGTCACGCTACCTTCTGCGGCAGCGCGTGCGGCCGACCTTCGCATACAGCGTATCTGTCCAAAGCAAGGCAAACCGCGCTTCTCGTGGGTGACTCGGACCACTGTTGTTGTCTTTACTCTTATCCTTACATAAACGAGCTTCTCAAACTTTCAAGTAATAGGTATTCCGTATTTGTGGTTCTGTCTCTATTGTTCTACTGTCGTGCTCTGAATAAAGACAACGAACTTTAAGATTGGGTAATGTTTAAGTCATAGATAACAAAAAAGTGGGTCGGCACCTATTCATAGTTTCGTTATTCGTATCTTCTAACATACCGGGCGTCATAAAAAACCGTCAAAGATTTTTCTCGTGAATGGTGCACTGAACACAAACATACGAATGATGTAGGTTTGCGTTTAGATGCGGTTGGGTTAGTGTGCGCAGAGCAGCGAGGCAAGGCAAGGCCCCATGTTAATTAGTTAATGACACTGACTTTGCTCTACTGACTAGTACACGTTTGACCTTCTAAAACCGTATTTATTTAAACAGCATTAATATGTATTATGAATAATTACAGGACTGACCAGTAGCTAGCCTACTGAATCAAAACCAACGGCAATGTAGACCAATTAAAGACCAACCTTTTCACATCCCTCGGTGTAATATGCAATGCAAGTTCGATTCACACGAGATGACGCGACTCTCTTTATCTGAAGAATCAGTCTAACAGTACAGTAATATCGGTGGGATTACGTGGTGCATGGGCGTTTCAATCGGGAGCACGCATCTGGGGCTAGTGTGGGCACCGAGTGGAATGCCCGGAGCAATTGCATACAGATGCTTGCAATGGGCTCTTGATTGCGTTACTTAACATCGATTAAGTGAATTGGGAGCGTGATAGCATTAGATGATACGGACATGTGAGCAACTGTAAGTGGATCTCGTATATTAATGTTTTGTTTAGTTATTAGTTGTTACACTTACAGTACACTGTACTATACAGTCAACATGCAAAGTAAGTTGTTTGTTGCAAAACTTGTCCATTTGTGACTGTATTTTTCATAAATTGCCTGTATATAGACAGCTTGTTAAAAAACTTGTTTTCATTTTTTTAAAAAAACCTTAGAAAAGTTGAAACTTGGCCCTTCAAACCTCCGTAACTAAAAGGTTCCCGTCCACTTCCAGTACAAAACAAAATCATAATAATGGGAACAAGTGACTCTTGGTTTCGTTACAGGTATTTTTTAACTAATATGTAGGTATTTTTTTAAATCGGAGTGAGTTTTATTCTTCAGTTACCTATTTGAAACTTTACCGAATGATGAACTAACAACAAGTGCCGTTTCATTTAACTGCGAAGTTGTTTGTTGAATCAGAAGTAATCAGAACCGTCGTTCGGTAACAGAATATAGGTACTTTAATTAGGTAATTTATGAATAAGTAGGTACTACTACTACTAGACCAATGCAGTTTTTTGTTACTAGCGCACAAGAAACTGGGTAGGTAAACCCATCTAACCGATGTGGACATAGGAATCACTAGTCGTAGGGTAACATATTATTTTAGGCTAGAACAATACTAACGTATAAGATTCTCGTTCTTTCTGTCAATTTCCGTACTTCTTTTTTTGCAAGTACCTAAGTTCCCTATATAAATAAAATTTGGAGTCGTAGCGTAGTGGTGACAATGACACAGAAAGCCCTGCTGTAAAGACCGACCTTCGCTTGTTTAATGACCGATAGTCAAGAACGCACTGAGCTTGCCAAACGAAAAATCTACCAATGAGCTATCACAAATCTAATTTGAATGAACTGACTCAGATTGAAATCGGGTAGCAAAAAAATGTGTAGAACAGAATTAAGAGACTGTTTTTGAATTATCCTGATCTGTCACCCTTCTTTGTACCCTTAGAGGGACAGATCGAAAAAATGGATCGGATGAATTACCTAATATTAAATTCTTAAAAGTAATGCCACACATTATAAGCAACATAACATTAAATAAAAGACTAGTGGATTGGGTTTGTAATTATCTGTCTCCGATCCGTTCCCCTCAAGGGGACAAAGCAGGGTGAACATGAATTAAATCTCATAAAGGGTCCTTCTATAGAGCACCACACTGCATTAAACTGGTCCTCTGATTTGATGAATCATCACAAATTCTTAAAAGGGTATTTTTTATAAGACGGCTATCAAAGTCGATACGTAGCAAGTCTGGAATGCGGGAGATTTCTGGAATGCAGCGATTAATCCCATGCCGCGTGCGGGAATCTTTTTCAAGTCTTTCATTAGCCATAACATGCTAAAGTGTACCAATGAACTACGCAATGCGTTAGGTGTTGTGAAACTAAGATTTGCTAAATAAAGAATGGTTGATTGGATACGTCGATACAGCTGTATAAAAGCTGCCTTAATCATTTACTATTTCTCAGAAATCCAGAATAGATAATGTCTAACGACGAAAGTCTAACAGATTAGATTCTTGGTTGGCCTGGCCATGGCCTCCGTAGGCGAGATTCTCTAAGGGAACTTTTCAAAAATATTAATATTATGACGATACCTTGTCAATATATCTATGAGAACATCATGTACGTCAGGAAAAATTTAAATCTTTTCAGTAAAAGAGGTGAAAGACACACCGTTGGGACTAGAAATAGGGACCAATTAGTTCAACCAGGCTTCAGACTGGCTAAAGTAGACTCATCCTTCATGGGGTACTGTTTAAAATATTACAATAAAATACCTCCCCACATAGGTACTCCAACTGAATGAAATGAAATTTAAATCTTGTATAGAACGCACACTATGCAGCCATGCTTTTTATATGTTGGGAGATTATATCGCTGACAAAAATGCTTGGCTAAACGCTGCTTGTCCTGCTCCACAAGGTAGCTTAAACCAAATTGATTAGCATTTGAAAACGTTGTTGGAGCTGCTGAAGACTGTAAAAGACTATATATCTTTGCATTGTATAAATTCAAACTTCTAGTATTGTATAATTGCATAGCATATGTGTGAGCACTATGTTCCTACTATAAAGCTACCATTTACAGGGTACGTCTTTCATTGACTTGAATGTGCCCTGGCAGCTGAGAGTATGTCATGCTCACTCACATGTCTCGCTGGTGGTGGCGTGTGTGTTGGATCATTAAGTTCCCTTCAAAATGGTTGAGCTGAATGGTGCTGATCCACACGTCATGTTCGTGAACAGGCGCCGCCAGTAGGGACTGGTCATCTCTTAGCTCCCACGGCTTATTTTAATTTCTGAATTGTTATTTTATTTTTGTTTTAATTACGGACGCTTTAATGTGCACGTCTTTTTACATCGTTCTCACATTGATAATTTCAACATAATGATGTAACCAACTTTTTGTAACAATACCATGATTTTAAAAGAGTGTCCATGGAGTTTCATGCCCGTTCTTCTCCATCTCCATCTCGCTTTGGAATGGGCAAATAGCTTCATCTTTCTAACTCACTGACCTTGACAATTCAAAAGTGCCTGTAATTGGTTTATTTGAAATAAATGCTTTGAGTTTGAGATTAACACGTGTTTTAAAATTACTTCATAAGCCACAATAAGCAAATTGACTGAAGCATGACTGGAGCCCATTAGCCGGTAGTTACATTAAACATTGATATAAACAAAGATAGTAGCAGCACTAGGTACGCAGATTGTAGGTACTCGTTACAATGTAACAAAGAAATCACGCGAACTGCGGCTCATGGAGCATAACAACTCTATAAAAGTACAAGGATTGCTAATCCAATGCACCAACGAAGCTCCACATGGAGTGAAAACATACTTACTTCCTTTCGTGAAGGGAGGAGGCACTAAGAACTATTTAATGCCGTGACTCCTTATAGAATAAGGCTCAACCAAAATTGTTTCAACTAATCTTAACTGTCGTGGCATTAATAACATTTCATCTCTGCATTGTTCTGTGATAAATGGATAGGTATGTGGCGGGGCTTCCATCAAAGTAGTATGGGCAGTTGAGCCATAGGCGGAACTAGAGCAATACCATGACATCTATTACGATCTCCGTATTGCGCAATGTGCCCCTGACAAAGACAAGTATATTTGCAGTTAGGTACTATTGACTACTCTGCCGCCTACCGCCCGACACGGAAACTGCGCACTTTGATTTATTAATGATTACTATTGACATTCATATCATCGGAAGATCTAGGTAGATCGAGGGGCTTGTGGCTAAGTAACAATAGCTGCACGGGTCGATCGATCAGGTTAAGCTACGCTTGCCGCGGTTGGTCCGTAGATGGGTGACCATCTTTACATACCAAGACCCCTCCGTGCCTCGGAAAGCACGTTAAGCCGTTGGTCCCGGCTGTCATTTGTGGATCTTTGACAGTCGTTACGGGTCGTCAGAAGCCCGAAAGTCTGACAACCAGTCTTACCAAGAGGTATCGTATTACCCAGTTACTGGGTTGTGGAGGTCAGATAGGCAGTCGCTCCATGTAAAATACTGGTATTCAGCTGCATCCGGTTAGACTGGAAGCCGACCCCAACATAGTTGGGAAAAGGCTAGGCAGATGATGATGATCATCGGAAGATCCTAATTCCATCAAAATTACCTACATACTACGATAATTGTTTATTTTGAGTCGGATTGTAAACAATATGTTGGAGAAATACATACTTGTAAAATCGGGACTTTGATTAAATCCCTTCGACACTCTTACTAATTATATTAACCATCACATAATTTGTGTGTCTAGGTAGACGGCTGAACATCTAATGGACGCAGATAAAGTTCGTAGTAAAAGCTTTCAAAGCCAAACATTGCAAATGGTAGTGGGGTGGAAAATGTCTAGGTGTGTCCCGTCCCGTAGAATAGCAGTATAGGCGAGGCATTTGTTCTAAAGGGGCCGATCTGCGAACTGGGTCAGGCCAATGCCAGCGATAATGGAGCGAGGGTTATCGTCACCCTACTTACTGCAAACTATTTGCAAATTAGGTTCAATCCGGTCTATAAAACAGTTAGTACGTAGACACACATTTGCTATGTAAACATCTCACTTGTATGCAAATGGTTTTTGAAGCTCTGGGATACCATTACCAAGTCATGCAGAGGCTAATATCACAGTACCTACTTAGTATCAAAAACATAAAGCTCTTATGAACTTATTTTTTGTTAGTTTTGTAAAGAATATGAAATCATAAACTAGCCTGTTTATTTTAAAGAAATTATTAATTTCATCCAGTATCGTGAGTAACGATTTCGATTCTTTGGGCCAATACAAAATACTTGATAGGAACCGGAGCGAGCGACACGTGGACGAGCGTTATTATTGATTGATTGCCCAAATCAAAAGGGAGCACAACAACGCAACATCCCGTCGCCACAGTTTCAACCATCAGAGCTCATAAATACGTAATCGAACTACTAAGCGTGATCCACAATTGATTTGGTACCTGTTAGGCAATACGTCTAATTCCGGACCGCAACGTAACTGCAGTCAATCAAAATGGATCGCTGTTGCGAAATTTTTAATGCAAGCCCTCGGGAATTGGTTACCGTCGCTTTGATATTCAACGTCTGTGTAATATAATAAAAAAGATAAACATTTATCTATTGACATTTAAATTGGAGTGAGCTTAAACCGGTCCGGCAGGAAGCTACAGTCATGGGTTTTTTCTATATCCAGACTTCATGAGATCAATACCATATCATCTATTCACGTAAATACCAAAAAGTGTTGAGACGGAATTTGCATTCCCTAACTAAAACTAATAAGGCAATTCTTTCTCACGGAATTTTCCCGGTTTAGGGGAAAGAACAGCAAATTATTGATTGAAATTATCGACGAATGGTATTGGTATTATATAATTAAAGCATAAAGTCTTTAAAGAAGCAGTGCCCATTTAAATAGAGACGCTGTCTTTGCGATTCTGAAATCTGTGCCAGAGTCGAAACAACTTGATTACCTACCTACTCCGATGAAAGTATTTAAACTATCTCTACCTACTTATGTACACACGGTTAGAGCTAAGTCGCTCATAGGTCATCAGAACAGGGTAGTCAAACGAATCTACAATACACTAATTGAAATAGAAAAAAAAAACAAAATACAGTATGTTAAAAATACGTAGCCGCCACTCCCAAAATAGTTTCGATTCGAAAATCGAAGGAATAAACATGTTCACGTTGCCTTAGGTATACCTAACCTACGAGTCTACATTAAGAACTTCCAAATAGGCAAAAAAGAATCGCTACCTCTTTGGATCTGTCCTAGGCAGGAAATCTTTATATTATCGTTTGTCTTAATGACGCATCTGCCTTCTACCAAGAGCTTAATATGAAAAAATAGCATAATAGTCGGTCGTGGGCACGGTGCTGCCCGTGTTAATGAGCTGCCACGTGTCACCCGATCAGAAATAGCCCCGAACACCGAGGAACCGATAACAGCGGTGTCGCACTCTGGACGACTTGCGAACGGAAGTCGCCGCGGTGCCAGTGATGCAATGTTTTTACGGCTTTCTACTCGGTTTATGGCGGTGGCATCGATATTTGTCTTCTCACTTCGTAAATATTAAATAATATAGCATTTTGAAACTCATTTAGGTAGTAGGTTGGCTATTATTATTTATTTATTTAGTCTTAGAGACAGCGCATCTGCGTCACCTATCATTATTCCTATCATCACAATCCTTTCCCTGTACACGCATGAAGGCGTCTGTGCTGAACTACTCACAAAGAACTGCACACAGTTTTAGCTACATTTTTAGATAAGTAAAAACGTTTCATAAATTCTTAAGTGTCTAAACATTTAAATTTATGCGCGGTGTTGCAACATCTCGAATATCAATGAGATAGAGTAGACTGTTATCTAATATTAGTGATATCCCAAACATAGACCCGCAAGAAATTACTAAAGTCAATGGCGACGCGGAAGTAACGGGTCAAGCCAATGACGGACGCCCACGCCTTGTGGGTAGCTAGCTACATTTACAAAACACAATCACTGAGTTAAAGATAAAACTGCGACTTTTACGTCGGCAACGTACATTCACGTAGCTTATTTAAAATTGCACATGGATGTTATGTAACCTGGAATTAGTAAACAAACCATAACAACGCGCACGTTATCAGACAAAACACACGTTACAATACAGACACGACAGAATATCTCTTTGATGAAAGCAAGCTGATAAGTAGATATTTTCATTTGGTAATGTCTATAACATGCAATCACGCTCCGCGATATTCCAAAACATACATTATAGGTATGTCTGTTATTAGAATGCATCGAATGTTCTAAATTCGCTAATAAATTCGCCAATTTATTGGTTATGTGCCTATATTTTTGTGAGAATACTTAATAGTATTAAATTTTTGTTTTGAGTTTAGTTTAGTTGTTATGTTTGTACTTTTATACAATATGTAACAAAAACCCTGTTGTTCCTTTTAGGGACGTATACACTTACCTACAAGCACAACATTCATAAAGTTATAATTTAAAAAATAAGCATTAACTAGTCGAGAGTTCAATATCAAATAACTATTAAAATCGACATATTCAAAAAAAATGTTTACAGTATCTGATTTTACAAGTATCCTTATTTCGCACAATGGACTACGAGCTCGGCGGCTTTCTTTGATCTAATCAAAATCAGTTAAATATTACAAATATTCATAATTAAATATTTATTTTATTTATTTTTGTTGAACAGTTTAAATAAATGACTTGCTTTATTACGTATGTATACCGATTCTGAAAACGTGGGTAGAAGGAACAACAGGGTTTTTGTTACATATTGTATAGTGATTTATGTAATTTATTTTTTAAGCCGTGTAAATCTAATAAATAAATTAATAAATCACTAAATAGCCACCTACCTACTATGCAAAGTATTCAACTAAGTATAAGGTCCTTAGTCCCAGTTGCATTTAGATTGGAGAGCAATAGTGGCCCAGTGGTTATCCCCAGGAGTAGTGGTCGAGGATTCCAACCAAAGCAGGTGCTTTACTTAGTGTAAATTATTTCATCACCGACGACCTTAAACACGTGGCTGGGACAGACTGGATGCGGAAGGCGGACGATAGAGTGTTGTGGCGCAGCCTGGGAGACGCCTATGTCCAGCAGTGGACGGCGAAAACATCGTGAGGAAACCGTCTTAGAATCAAAAATTCGAACACATGTAACATCTACCAACCCGCAGTGGGTCTCACACGGAGAGGAGGCCTGTCTCCCAGCAGTGGGAACGTTAAAGGCTGACTATGCAATGCCTTATGATTTTGTACCAAACTTGTTCTTTTCAAACCTTATTTATTTTAATTCATTTTGTTTCAGCCATGAGGCGGTGAGACGTAGTGCAGGAATTATTGGGATTTGAAGTGACGTAAACCAGACACCATGAAGCGGTTACAGAAGTGTTGCTGTTGTGCGTCGACGCGCACGGGCACCCTCATCACAGCGGTCCTCGGGATCATTCTCTCCATCGCCACCATCGTCGTAGTATGGGTAGTGCAGAGGCATAGAATCACGTTCAGCACATTCATCTTTGATGAAGACTTTGATAGGAAACTTTCAACTTTCGACAGTAAGTACCAGGACGATTTATGCATGATCTTTAGGTACATATAGTATTAAAAAAGTCGGTTTTCGTGTCTGTACGCTAAGATCTTTTAAACTACGCAACAGATTTTAGTGCGGTTTTCATCAATAGACAGAGTGATTCAAGGGGAAGGTTCATATTATGATACACTGACCTCCACGAAGCCGCTGGCAAAAGCTAGTACTCAACAAACTTTCAATAGATTAGTCACTGATATACAAATCAATGAGAATTGTTTACCAATATTACTTAGCAAAAGCATAATCAAGCCTTATAATGTTCCCATTGCTGGGATACAGGCCTCTTCTCTTCAAGAGGGAGTGGGCTGTAATCCACCGCGCGGGCCCAGTGCGGGTTGGTAGATGTCACATGTCTTCGAATTTTTGATTCTAGGACATGCCAGTTTCCTCACGATGTTTTCCTTCACCGTTTTGAGAGCAGAGGTGATGAAATTATTTACAGTAACGCGCCTGACTGGATTCGAACCCACGACCTACAACTTATAAGTCGGGGCGGATATCACTGCGCCGCCACTGCCCGAATTATATTATTGCTGTTGCAACATTACTTATTTCTTAAAATTATAGGCCGTTAGTCAGATCAGAAACAGACGTTTTATACCTATTCGCAGTCAATCAATAGCTAATTACTTATTATGCTATTGTTAATGATGCGAAGTAGGTATCTACCTAGCGCTTCAGTGTTCGCATCGTCCACACACAACGAATAAATCGAAATCAATCTGACGTAACGTCTTCAAGATTACTAGATTAGAAATGCTGAATTTAAAATAATCTTTATTTTTCTTTTCTTTTCCAGTTCCGAGGATAATATTAACAATCAATTTATGCTTTACGATACTGATATGCACGCTGCTGATGGTAGCAGTACTCATAGTAAGTAAAAGCCTTCCTTATCGTCGATTTAGACCACAATTCACGTGTGAACGATTCATTGATAACTAACTAACTTTGATATCGCATGCTACTGACAGACATCATATTCGGTAAGTTGTTGAATAAGTCGACTCATGCTTCGATCATATTATTAAATAAAAACAGCTGCACATTCCTGAAAGAGAATAAGTTCCTACTAGCGATGGGCGTTGAATCAACGAACCAGTTGAATCAACCGTTGATCTCCTGTCAACGTATTAACGTTAACTGTTTATGAATCAACTAGTTGAATTTGTCAGCGACGTTTATGAATGTAACTCGTTTAAGAATCAACTAAACTAAATTTGCAAACGTACCTAAAAAACAGCAAACATCTTACGTTGAAAATACCATCATAGATTCCGAGCGACGGTCATGTCGTAGAATTTGAACTCTAAGTCACAAGAGTTGATTTTTGAAATATTTCTTTTAACAAAATTATGCCAATTTAAGCATCGTTGAATGTCGCAGCGTTGAATAAAACCGTTCAATGAATGAACGGTTAACGTTACAAGTCCACAATAGTTGCACGTTAACTCGTTGACGAATTTAACTAGTTGATAAACGTAAATCAACGTTGACGTGGCGTTAACGGAAAAACCGTCAACGACCCATCACTAGTTCCTACAATATGTTGGTGTATATGCTGTCACGAGTAATGGCTTTGTTATTCAAAATATAAGTCGCAACATCGTAACACTTCCCGTTGCTGTTGCAACATCATGTGGCAACACCGTGACCTTTGCTATTATAATGGGCGATAAGGTTTTCTTCATGCTGGAAATATTTCCTCTTATCAATGACCAGCGGCGTAATTGCGTAACACACTAACAGTTGGAAAGGCTTTCATTCTTACAGGTCAACAACGTTCATTACGTACGTTGTTGAACAGACAAATTTTTTAATATGTCTAACGCAGTCCAATCTTTAGATAACACCCTGCCTGCCCATAATCAGCACCAAGAGGCAGCTAGTGCTAGGTACTTGCCTACCTTGCCTGTTCTTTTAATAATCAGGGATTTTACGTGCACACATACTTGTCTTAAACATTGCGCATTCACAATTCGTTTGATGCTTCTCCTATTTTATTCCTGACCTAATTCACGTCTTTATCTATACAGCCTTACCTATCTATAATGTGTTTTGTTGTGTAGCGGCGGTCATGGTTAATGCTGCCGTGGGTGGTGCTGGGCATCGTGCTGGCCGTCGGCTTGCTAATCAGCGTGCTGCACACCTCCATCACCTACTATCTCGACTCGGAAGACCACGTCATCACCGCCACAGTCATTCTTATAGGCGGGCTTTTCTATTTATGTAAGTGATGATGCAGATAACTTAAGAATCTCTAAATCGCCCCATTTCAGTTAAGCTTTATTTCCTCAACTTCTATCGCTCTTTTCTCTCTCTCTCTATTTTTATTTCTATTTTGTTATATATAAAATTCTACTATTATTCTACTACGTTCCGTGTGGTGCCGGACGTAAAAGAATAGCACCATACCATTTCTTCCCATGGGTGTCGTAGAAGGCGACTAAGGGACTTACTAGAGAATGGGCAGCAGCATTATCTATGCATGGAGATCGCAGTATGGTGGTGACCACCATACTGCGATCGCCAACCCGCCTGCCAAGCGTGGCGATTATGGCAAATCCTCCCTTTTTGAGAGAGGCTTATGTCCAGCAGTGGACGTCTATCGGCTGATATGAGTGAATATGAATAAAATTCTAACCGCAAATTATAGCGCCTCCATACTATCTCTTGATGTAAAAGTTGAATAAAATTATTTTTATTTTCTTTTTCCAGGTCTGTATCTCTACCTGTGGGCAGTGGTGTTCAGTCATTACTTGGAAGTTCGCGACGAGGAGGAACGAGGCCGGTACCGGAAGGCTCCCTACAGACGATAAGCCTTCACATGACTACTACTCGACTAGACTGCTGAAGTGCATAATATTCTAAAATCTCGTCAAATCTAATCTCAACGCTTTTATTCGTACCTAGGTAATATATTTAGGACATAATGACGAATGTCAAAAATAAATAAAATGATCTAAAAACAAAGTACAGTCTCGTACATATTAAAATTTAGGGGAACGTGAAGTGTCTTAACAGTGCCTTAACTAAACGTCAACAATTATATTTTTAGCATTGATATTGACGTTAACAATATTTAAAAAAAAAAATTGTACAATCTCTATAACTTAATGGATTGTAGGTATGAATATAACAGAATGAGTGGGCAACGAAGTAAATACATATGTATGTAGGTACAATACTTAAGTAACTAGTTGTGTTGTTGAGTCAGTTTTGTAAGTCGGTATGTGCCTGTGAAAAAAAATCGGTTAAGATTCACTCCAGTAGAAGATCTTGAGAAGCTCAAAACAATTTTAAAAAAGTTACAAATTTTCTTTACATTATACATATAAAGGGAAGTAAAATTGTAGAGCAAAAACGAATTAAGTACCTACCTACACCCACTTGTTATGTATCTAAGTACTTAGGTACCTACCTACTATAAAGTTACCTTACCACTATGGTTGATATGGTTCATGTCATGATATATTTATAACGAAGGCACCTATAAGATAAACCTGAATACCTGTTATTTTAGAGAATACAATTCTATCGATTGTTATTAACTTATTTTTATATTTATTTAACAAAATAATTATAAAGATACAAAATATATACTTAAGTGTAAGAATGTATGTTTAATAAACGTTTAAAAAAACCTAATCTAGAAAGATCTTTTTGTTACAAAAACAAACCTTATCACCCGGTCTCATATCAGCCTATAACGTTCCCACTACTGGGACACAGACCTCCTCTCTGTAAGAGGTAGTGGGCGGAGTGGGCCACAATACATCACGCGGCGCGGGCCTAGTGTAGCGATGGGCTTTGAATGAACGGACTAGTTAAATCGACCGTCGCCGTTTAACGAATCGACGGTTCACCGATAATCGGTGGACTAGTCGAATACGTAGACGCCTCTGACGGCTAACTTAAACTCGGAACGCAACGACCGACGCGAGAACGTAGTCGATTCATTCGTCCGTTGAAATAAAATAATCGTGCAAACAAATTTGAACTTCAAATCTAGCAACTGGGAGTTGATATTTGTACGGGTCGAATAAAATTATTGTGATAAGTGAAGAAAAGGATGCTGTTATGGTAGGTGTACGTGAAGAAATTGGACGGTCTAGTTTCGTTGACGCCAAATACGTCGACGACTCATCTCTAGTCCAGTGTAGGTTGGTGGATACTGATATCACTGGGTATACGAACCTAAAAATATACAAGAGAAGAATATTGATATTCTTAGTATGGGTGTTCATGGGTCATTACTACGTTGGTGCGAGTCGTATTTAAAAATCGCTCACAACTAGTGTATCTCAAGGTTTTTAAATTCAAACAATGTTACATACCATCAGGGGTGCCACAGGATTCACACTTAGAGCCACTATTTTTCTTAATTCTTATAAATGATTTGGGCTGCAAAATTGATTCGGACTATAAACTTTTGTTAATGACTTAAAAATATATCGAACTATATACAACGAATCCGATATATTTCAGCTTCAGCTCGATTTAAACAATGTACACAGTTGGTGCAAACAAAATAAAATGTCATTAAATGATAAAAAATGTTACTTCATCTTTTAGCAGAAAATATTATTCCTCGATTAATAACAGCCCACTCCAAGAAGTTGATACTATAAGGGGTGGGTACTGTTTTAGCAGTTTGAGTTTTAGGAGTCATTACGACCAGATTAGTCGGGCATCTAAATTGTCAGGCTTCACCGTCAGGGAAATGAAAATTTTCAAAGAACCGATTCTGACCATTTCTATTTACAATTATTGCATTCGAAGTATTCTGGATATGGGCACGCCGCGATTGCGGCGGTAAGTCCCCTCTTTGAGGAGTAGCTTGAGAGGCGGCATGGCGTCCTCACCTTCCGCCTGACACAGGTCCTCACCGGACATGGCTGTTTCGGGAGGTTCCTGTTTCGGATAGGGCGGGAGGAAACGCCCGGGTGTTTTCATTGCGAAGATCGCCCAGAGGACACGGTGGAGCATACGGTGGAGGTCTGCCCAGCTTGGGCGGAGCAACGCCGTGTCCTCGTGGAGGTGATCGGCGGCGGCGATCTCTCGCGTCCGACCCTGGTCCAGGCCATGGTACGGAGCGAGAGGGCATGGCTGGCAGTCGCCTCCTTCAGCGAAGCAGTTATGCTCGCAAAGAGGGAGGCGGCGCACGTGAGGGAGATGCAGTACATGCGCCCTCACAGCCGTGGCCTTCGCAGGAGACGCCCTGGGCGTCGGGAATCCCAGGCTGATTCCCGGCCACCGTAGGCACGAAAATCAAAATCAAAATCAAAAGTCATTTATTCAAATTAGGCTGAGAATCAGCACTTTTCGAACGTCAAAGTACATGAGACGGCACGGGCTTGCGGAGGGCGAGTAATGGGTACCTCGCTGTCCGGTAAGGACCAAGCCCGGGTCGACGCACACTGGTCCCAAATTAAAAAAAAGTGGACATTGATAGTAGACCGCTGATATTTTTTTTTATTGTTGATACAATGATAACAGATAAGGCAAAAAAATATTATTGTCCTACTTCAAATACTTTTCTGTAAAAAAAATATTTCTTTTTTTTTTGTATGGGAGCGATTACATTTTACTCAATTTCTCAAAAACTTTAAGCGATGTCGAGATGGCAATCACATATGTTAGAAAACTAATAATTCTGAGTATTTGGCTCGAAGAAACTTATTGCTTATCTCTGCGTACTTTCGAGATAATAGTGACAGAAAATAACATTTTTTTTTAATGTTAATTTTTTGCTTTTTTTTAATCATAGCCTTACTTTAGCACATAATTATAATGTATGCGTAATGTCAAATAAGTAAAAAGAGACTTCTCTGTAAAAGAGGTTATGGGGGCTCACTAATGACTGAAAAGCTATGACCTTTCTGAAGGAGTACTTTCATCAGTTCTAAAAAACAATCAAAATGAAGACATATTAAGCTGCAAACATAAAGTTGAATATGTTCACAAACGATTCTGAAAAAATATTATGGTGAAAGATTAATATTTGGGTCTATATTCTCTTGAGAAATCTCTATTTCCTCGTTTTCCAACGAAAGCAATTCATTGTTCAAGATCAAAGCACTAGCCTCTGGAAACAACTGTTTATGTAAACGAGCAAACTTTGGTTTGATATGGCTGATGTAAGGATCTGAGCTAATTATAAAGCTGTGGATAATGTCTAAATTAGTCTGAACTCTACCGATTTTTCTTGTATGTGCCATTCTAACATTCCGGAAATCTTTATTCCTCGCTTCGGAAGCTTCTTCGGAAAGCATGCCTATCGGAATAAAGGAGAAATTTTCACAAATATCAGCACCGTGTATCAACAATTTATGGACACTTGAAGGCATGTAATACCATGGATATAAGTTTACATATAGCATTGCTGTTTCTTTACAATATTCCCTAAACAAGTTGGTATTAATAAGTTGACCAGATGAAATTGTTTGTAAAATGACTGCAAATCTCTTGATTAAATCAGGGTGGATACCCGTTATTTCAGCAGATACTTCATAATTTTCAAAAAACCTTCTCGCCGTGTTACCGTCATTGGTTGTACCAAATCCCTGTTTTACTATGTCAATTAACAAACCAGTTCTTTCCCGGAATTCTTCTTGTGTCAAATTCTTTTTAATTTCTTTTAACAATTTATCTTCTTTTCGTGCAGCCCACTTTTTGAAGTCTAAGTTGTACGAAATGTGTAAAATACATTCCATACATCTTATCCACATATGAAGCGAAGACAGACCATATTTATACATATCTTCTCTGATGAGTCTTTTGGATACAAAGTCCAAGTCATTCATTTTGCTAGGTGGGGTATTGCAAATATTACAAACAGCTGCAGAAGAAGTATTGGAAATCACAGTAGAAATTTTCCCATCAATCATAGTCATGTACAAATCATGTTTAATATCAAAATTATCTACAATTGTGGGAACAAGATTACGAATTTCTTCCTCTAAGGATGCACTTTCCTTCTTTATCAATTCATTTGTTTCTTTTGCAAATATAAAGCCAATTGGACGACAATAGTTTGTTGAAGAGGGAGCAGGATTTTGCCACAAGATAGTACCACTCTCTTCTTCCAAACGAAGCGGAACCAAACTAATCATGAAAACTGAAGAATCGTCAATTTTAGTGTCGGAGTGTGACTTTTGTTTATAATTACTTTGAGGAGATGACCCGTCAAAACCCCATTTGCTTATTAGTTTTAGCGATTTTTTGTCGGCAGAGTTGTGCTGAATTGTTTTTAATATCCTATTAGTTGTCAAATCTAGAAGCGATTGAAGTCTTATCTTAGCATCAGATTCAGTTACAGTTATGTCTGACTCTGGAGGATAACAAGTTTTTTTAGCTTCCAGGAGCTTTTGATAGGATGGAAGACCATACATTTTCTCTGAAGCAAGAATAGTTCTTAAATTTCGATATTGCCATTTTGACAAATTTGTTGAGGTGTAAAGCGCTAACGTTTTATCATCTGGTAAACACGGTTTGTCAGTCTTTTTAGCGAATAGTACATCATATACCATCTCACATTTTTCGTTGTTTTGGCTGAGTTCGTTTAATATAGCTGCTAATTTTGTTTTTTTAGACTCTTTTAATTTGGCACATAAAGCATAAACTAATTCCTCCTCTGTGTGATCTAGAAGTGTTAGAGAACGCCTTTTCTTCTGTTTATCAGATATATCAACAAATGGTTTTTTACTTGTACCATAACTTAATTGATGAGTATCCACTTGCGTTTCGAAATTTGGAATTACTTCCTCGGCAACTTTAAAAATGCTGCTTAAATCGATATTTTGACATTTTGGCCAAACTATTTGGGATTGTAACCAGTCTGAATTTTTGTTAAGAAAGGTCTTTTGAGCTCTACTGGAAGCAGACCATCTTTTTGAGATATTACTTGAAAAATTACGACAAAATAATTTAATATTACTCAAATCTTCGGAAGACAATTCAACACCAATACGTTCAATAAGGGCATTAAATAAAAATTCGACATTTTTAAAACCACCTCCTGATTTAAGAACAACGTATAAGTCTAAGTTGGTGACAAATGCGGACATATTATAATTTTAAGGAAAATTGAAAACAAATTAGAATCAAAGATATCAAAGACAAAGTGACTTTGATTTTAACAAAAAAAATTACGAAAACAAATTCGACGAAAGAAAGACAAACAAAAATTATTTGATTTTAAAATCCAAAGATTCAAAATACAACAATAACAAAACAAACAAACAACAAGCATTTCTTCAAGCGCACAAAAAAAATAAGGACACGTCTTATCGCAACCACATTTAGTTGTACACTGAGTGAGGTGTACGCGCGCGATTCGTGACCGTATTACGTTACGTCATGAGAGGCGGCCATCTTGTTATCCCGGCAAACTCGCGTCGAAGCTCCATTTTGCTGGCCAGCGGACCTATTGCGATATGAGTAAGGCTATGATTAAAAAAAAGCGAACAATTAACATTAAAAAAAATTGTTATTTTCTGTCACTATTATCTCGAAAGTACGCAGAGATAAGCAATAAGTTTCTTCGAGCCAAATACTCAGAATTATTAGTTTTCTAACATATGTGAATGCCATCTCGACATCGCTTAAGGTTTTTGAGAAATTGAGTAAAATGTAATCACTCCCATACAAAAAAAAAAGAAATATTTTTTATAGAGAAAAGTATTTGAAGTAGGACAATAATATTTTTTTGCCTTATCTGTTATCATTATATCAACAATAAAAAAATATATCAGCGGTCTACTATCAATGTCCACTTTTTTTTAATTTGGGACCAGTGTGCGACGGCGCGTTGTGTTCCACGCGCGCCTCAAAGAGAAGTCAGCAGCAACAGATGGGGCCCGCAAGGGCCGATGCCTGCCGGGGGTGCGGGTTGTTCGAAAGAGATACCGCCGCCCCTGGCACACAGGCAACTGAGGGAACACGGGTGGGTTTTAGTCAGTAAAAGTCTGACACGCCCTCCCGCTCCACCCAGAGCGGGAGAAGTTATTTGATGATTTCCCACCCAGAAAAAAAATAAAAAAAAGTATTCTGGATATTGGTACGGTATAGAACAAATTTTATCAAGTGCACTCTGATCGGTTAGAGCGCGTTCAAAACAGATTTTTTTACCACTTGTGTTACTCGGATAGCAGATGTCGTAGTGTGAACTCATATAACTCTAGGCTGAGTCATTATAAAATGAATTCCTTAAGCGCGCGTAGGAAATCTTTAGATTTCATGATTTTGTATACACTAATAAATGGTGCAATAGATTCTCCTGAGCTTTTAGAACAAGTGAAAATTAGTATTCCACGTAGCAGTAGCCGGTTAATTAACCGAATGACTTTGGTCCAGCCTCATAGGTAATTTTGCACCCATCTGCCGCATGCTTTCCCTTGCCAACTCCATTCGTGGGGAAATAGATGTCTTTGCTGGTTCTGCTGTCTCAGTTAGAGTTGTAATTGTATAATTTTTCTTTTTTTTATATCTTTTCACATAAAATTTTGCTTTTCTAAACTTTTTCATATTCAATGAAAAAGTTCAAATTTTGTAGGTTTTTGTGTAATTTCAAATATGTTTTTAAAGTAAGTGGTTTTATGTAAAATATGCATGCAAGATTCACATCTAGTAGATGTCAATCAAACATATTGTGTTTTAGCTGTTTTTATTGTGATTGTATGTACGTACGGCTACACATCAAGCTATAAATTTCCAGTATGAGCTGATCTCGCATTGTATAGAATTTCCGTACAGTGCGAGATCAGGGTAAACTGGAAATGTATAGCTTGATGTGTAGCCGTGTGTACATCAGATTTGTGAATTAAGTACATTTTTTTTAAATCTTGAATATTGGCGAAAGAATGGGTCACCCTCCAAATCGCGTAAATAATACCACACAAAAAAACGCTATAATGACAGTGGCAGAAAATTCACCAGTACTGCCGTCCCACGAGCAAGTTTCAGTTTCAGTTTTTAACCTGTTACATCTTCCCATAACGAGGATAAAATTCAATCAATCAAATCAATCAATCAAATCAAAATATTTTTATTTCACATAAACCTGCAAGGGTACAACTTATGAAACGTCAGAAGCTAGGTGCACGGTTCCAATTTGTCGCTTCCTATGGAGAAGAGCCGGCAAGAAACTCCACGGTTACTCTTTTAAAAATAATTGGATTTTATAATGTTTTCAAATTACAGTGATATTAGGTATGGGAGGACAGTGCAGGCCTGTCAATAAGTACCAGGTACTTAGAGGAATGAAAATAAAGAATAGAAACTGTAGGCCTACAACGTTCACTCATTCACAATATGTAAAAGAATCTACATAAGTAAAATCAACCTATTTAATTAAAATGGATATCTTAGCAACACCCCACTAGAATGGGATTTGAAGCGTTTTTGGAAGCATACCAAGAGGCTGGATCGTGTTTACCTGTGTGTTGAGGGTAGGAATGAGCCACGCGAAATAGCCAAATTATTTAGGGATCATTTTAGGGTAGGTACCGTTTCGTCTAGAATGGGTGCGTGACGTTTCAGAGTATGAGCGGTTCAGATAAAAGGCGAAAGAAGTCGCCCATATTATTAAAAAAATGACTAGAGGTAAGTCTCCAGGACATAACGACCTTGGAATCGAGCACTTGCAGTTTGCAAGGTGTTCATTTACCTAGGGTGTTAGAATAACCTATTAAGACTGCAGACTCATCTCAGTGGCTACAGTGCTCGCCAAAGTGCTGATAGTCGGCTAAGTGAACATATTGATCTGCACGAGGGCCTCGTACAGATCAATATGTTCATCACTAAATTTGGTTTCAGGGCTGGGATATCGAATAAATCTGCGGTACTTTGACTCAGGCATACCTACAGTGCCTGCCAGGGGTGCGGGTTGTTCGAAAGAGATACCGCGGCCCCTGGCACACAGGTAACTAAGGGAACGTGGGTGAGTTTTAGTCAGTAAAAGTCTGACACGCCCTCTTACTCCACCCAGAGCGGGAGAAGTTATTTGATGATTTCCCACCCAAAAAAAAAGCATACCTACAGTGCAGTACTATGTTATAAGGAAAACGCATAACTACGGTTCTTTCTTGGACCTGTCGAAGACCTGATGTTTTATAACGTTTTGTGGGACAACCTCCAGAGGGAAACCAGCATACCTAGTGGTATTATAAAAATATCAAGATAATGGTACGGCAACCAAACCAATAACGTTAGGTGGGTGGGCTCATGTTCGTCAGAATATAGGTCGGAGTGTGGAGTGAGACAGGGAGGCTAGACAGGTAGCTGATCTCAGCGGGGCCGGTGTCGGCTGTTCAGTGGATAATGTTTGAACAACATTCGTTTTGACGACGACATGGTGCTTGTTGAGACCATCTGTCAGAGCCTTTAACATCGTCATTGGTATTTGTGAGAGGTACGCTGGATCACATAGCCTCAGGTAGAAAGAAGAGTGAACAACATACTTATATTCAAGGCGGGTGGGTAGTAAGACTGCGAAAACCGTTCACCGGTTAGACTTAGAGGAATGCCTATACCTAAATAGGGTCACCAAATTCAAGTACCTGGGACACTGGGTCACCGAGGACATTTCAGATGATTTAGATACTGAGCGGGAACGAAACTAGGGCATTGACAGTGAGATGCAATATGCTGGCGCGCAGATTTGCACGTTGTTCAAAAGAGCTGTTTATATAGCATATTGCCAGACATTTTATACCTGGAGCCAATGGGTCCGTCATACACATAGATATTTCAATGCCGAACGGGTCTTAGACAATAATGGTTTTAGGATACTGTTGGGGTTGCCTCGCGTTTGCAGTGCGCAGGGACCAAATTACTGGTATTTTTCTATAACGTTACCAATTACCGTTAAGTTAACGATAAAATAATACCGATACCCAGTCATTTAACGTTATCCCATTACCAGAATTAGTATCGGTAAAAGTAACAATTCTTATCCCGGTAATTTATACGTCTATCTCTTTCTAACTATGACGGTAGCGTGACTAGCACCTTTCGGTGTGTGCAGAGAAACAATATTATATACACGTATACAACATTGTTTCTGTGCTGCAGAAAATTATAATAAACAGGGTGGCAGGGCTATCAACGCGAAAGTTGAAACCATGAATGACTACATTCAGCGTGTACCTATACAATATTGTTTTTGCGCTACAGAAAATTATAATAAACAGGGTGGCAGGGACATCAACGCGAAAACTGATACCATGAACGACTACATTCGGCATGTATATAATATTGGTGCCGATTCTCTTGTACACCGAACTATACCAACTAAGTGATAGTTAAGTTCATTTGTTTTGTGGCGTCATGTTATCAGACCCACACTAATGTCTCATAATTGTTCACAGTAACCTACCTACCCCTTTCACTTCTTGGTGGCGTTAAGGTGCGCGGACGCCGCGCGCCGCCTATCTATGCGAGCGCTGCCGGCCCACAGTGGAACGAATGTATGGGAGCGGTTGGACGTAGACATGTCCGAAAAATAAGAGTAAAATTATGACAAACTAATGATGCCATCTTATTCGATTACTTAATGCCTTCATAAATTGTGGTGATGAATTTCTTCATAACTCCCATATTTCGGGAGTAATTTGAGAAAATGTGAAATTTTACTATGAAAATGAGTGTATCGAGCTCTCTCCCTCCTGATTCCGGGCTTGTTTCAAGTAGCGGTCTCTAATATCGTAATGCTATTACTAAGAGCTATATTTAATACTAAGACACATAGTGCGCCAAATGTGCACTTTCTGGGATAAAAGGAAATGAAAATTTAAAAAAAAAAACGTTTTTTCCCCATTTGTATTTACTTTAAACCGCAGACAGACTTATTAAGAGGTCTATAAATATATTATATATATATACAGAAATATATATTAACAAAAATATTCACAAGAACTGATGAGAGTATGACTTTTAAGTAAGTTGATAATAAATTACCTAGTTTCATTAAAAGTACAATAAATAATTAAGATGTAAGCTCTAATTTACTAAGTTACACATTTTAAAACAATAACATCATTTAATTATCTTCGTCATCATCATCATCATCAATTAATTCAAATTCAGAATCGATGTCCGCTAAATCATTTATGTTAACAAATTCGATATCACTTTTCTCAGAATCCGTAAGCTCATAAAATTCCTTAAAAGAAGATTTTTTTACAAACTTATTTCCTTTTGGACGGATACTTGTAACAAGTGGATCAGAAGACAGTAAAAGATTGTGCATAATATCTTCATTGCATGAGATACTGCTATGCTTTCGAGAATGCCCCTCTCTATATTTTCTAAAATCTTTATTTCTAGCCTCAGATGCCTCTTCGGATAGAAAACCAATGGGCACAATTGACATGTTCTGAACTATGTCTGGCCCATGCATTAAAATTTTATGAAGTGAAGAAGGCATATAATACCATGGGTATAACTCCACGTAAAGCTTAGCAGTATCAAAGCAGAACTCTCGGAATTTAGTTACGTTGATCTTCTCTCCTGATGAAATACACTGCAAGATCACACAGATTTTTCTTAAAAGCATAGCATCTATTCCGGTCAGTTCAGCAGATTTAGTGTAGTTTTCAAAAAATCTCCTTGCCGAGTTGCCATTGTTGGTGGATCCACTGCCTTGTTTCACAACATCGAGAAGTAAGCCCGTTTCTCTTCTTACAGCCTCTTGAACTCTTTTCTTCCTGTCATCAACTTGCCTTTTTGCTATATCACCCCTTACTTGCCATGATTTTATGTCTAATTTGTAGGAAATGTGTAATAAGCATTCCATTGAGCGAATCCAAGCGTGAAGGGTGCTTAAGCTATATTTATACATGTCCTCGTTTGCGTGTTTATCTTTGATTAACTCTAAATTATTCATTTCTTTAGGACAAGCCTTGCATATGTCACACACTGAAGCTGCTGTATTGGATATAATGGAATGAATTTTACCATCAATCATTGTCAACAGCAGTTGGTGTTTGACACTAATTCCATCAGTGATGGTGGATGGAGTTAAGGCTTCAATCTCTGCTTCGATTTCAGCCATCTCTCTCTGCACATTTTCTTTGGTTTCCTTTATAAACTTAAACAATATTGGCCGGCAAAATGAAGTGGAAGATGGTCGCTCGTTTTCCCAAATTGTTACACCTTTTGAGACGAGCCGCAGTGGTACAAGACTAATCATAAAATTACTAGCAAGATCGATTTGCTCATCTTCACTCGTCCTTTGATGATAAATGCTTTGGCTAGATGATCCGTCAAAACCCCATTTGCTGGTCAATACGAGCTGTTGATTGGGATCAACAGGGGTTTCTAACGACCTAATAAGTCTTCTTGAGGTTAAATCCATCAAGGCTTGTAATTTGATTTTTGCAGAGCTCTCTGTAACTGTGAGATCTTCTTTGGCCGGATAGCACTTAATTTTTTCTTTAACCAACATGTAGTAACTCGGGTATTGAAGAGCTCCTTCTTGAGTGTTGAAATCCCGAAGAGTGTTATAGCGCCATTTCGATAAGTTCATCGATACATAAAGAGCCAATGCCTTCAAAGGGGATATTTCCCGTACCTGAATTGATTTACCTTCAATGAAGGCTTTGATTTTTGAGGCCTCTTCTGGATTCTCCGTCAAGTATTTCATAACATAAGCTGTATCGCTTTGTCCTGCCTTTTGAAGCGCCCTTTCGGCCGAAAACATAATTTCAGCGCTGCTACTGCTGCATGAAAGACTATCTTCAGTGCGTCTTCTTTTTTGCCGGTTACTAAGGTCCTCAAAAGATTTACGAGGACTAGGATGTGTACAAGTTGAAGCATCAGATTTAGCAGGAGAAATTATGGGCTCGATGACGTCACTTATATTTTCTGTAGAAGGTTCCATATTTTCATTCTGTAATTCCGGCCATTGAATTGCAGCCTGTAGCCAAATCTCATGTTTCTTCCGAAACTTATCTGTGCTTCTTCCAGACTGTGTCCATTTTGCATAAATGCGGTAGCAAAATCGACGACACCAGTCTTTTAAACTTGTTTCAGCACTTTCACATAACTGAACACAACTGTTATCTTTTAAAACACTGAACAAATAGTTAAAGTCGCGTAAATCTTTATGTGCGCGTGCGCATAAAGCAACGTGAATATCAAGATTTGTATTAAAATTTGGAAAATACATTGCGAGATTAGCTTGGATACAACGAGGTGTAAATCAACACTGATTTTAAAGTTACTAATAGTGACCTATTTATATAAAATCCAGGTATCCCAGGTATCCTTTGTTAAATATTGCAAGGTAATTAGTTATTGTGATAATTAGTAAATGATGCATGCTAAATTAGTGTATTAAGAGCCATTTAGTAATTAAATAATAGCAATGTTCTTATCAGTAATCATTAGTGCATCAGTTTTATATGTAAACCTTAAGTCCCTAATTATATATCCTAATTAGCTTATATCTTCTCTAATTGGCTGCTCAGAAATGTTATTGTAATAAGGTAAACCTTTAGAAAAACGGTTTTAATCAACAAAATAAACAAAAAATAAAAAAATTGTGTTATAAAATAAACATCACTCTTTATCCCAGAAAGTGCACATTTGGCGCACTATGTGTCTTAGTATTAAATATAGCTCTTAGTATTAGCATTATGATATTAGAGACCGCTACTTGAAACAAGCCCGGAATCAGGAGGGAGAGAGCTCGATACACTCATTTTCATAGTAAAATTTCACATTTTCTCAAATTACTCCCGAAATATGGGAGTTATGAAGAAATTCATCACCACAAGTTATGAAGGCATTAAGTAATCGAATAAGATGGCATCATTAGTTTGGCATAATTTTACTCTTTTTTTTCGGACATGTCTACGTCCAACCGCTCCCATACATTCGTTCCACTGTGCGGCCTCGGAAACCGGTCTGCTACCTCACCCCGGACGCCGCGCACCGCACAGCCTCCGCAGCCCGCTCAAGACGCAGACGGCGTCGACCGCCGGCCAGTCAGCCACAAGCCCTCAACGCGAATCCCCGTCGCTTTGGCTCGCTACCGCTTCATTTATTTAGCTCGCGTAATTTGTATTTTTATATCGCTATCCTAACGAACTTTATCTTGTATTCTTTCTTCCGTAAAATCGTTTCCTTTCATTCTACAATTTCTACCTACCACTTGTTCTCTATCAATCTTTGCCGCATTATACCTTTACTCAATCTTTGCCGAGCCTCTCATTTACTCGCAACCACGGAACCCAAAACTGGTGACCCCGACGTGATTCACGGCGCGAAGATATTGTTATAAGACCGCGTGACGTTCGAGAAGTTTCCGGAACGTTCGCGAAGGACGCGTCGACGTTGAAAATTTTTTCTGCAAGTCATTGCAGAGATGGCAGACGAGAAGTTTACGGAGGCGTTGGTTGCAGCATTAGGATCAGCAGAGATCGCTAAGGTTAGAGTACGTGTTCCTCCTTTTTGGCCTGATAAACCCGCAGTATGGTTTGCGCAGGTTGAAGCCCAATTTGCGTTGTCGAGCATTACTTCCGATGCGACAAAATATTTTACTGTGGTCGGTAATCTAGAACCTACCATTATGGCTCAACTTGAGGATATTGTAGAAAATCCACCCACTAATAACAAGTACGAGAAGCTTAAAACCGAGCTAATTAAGCGTTTGTCAGTTTCCCAGGAAAAGAAAGTGCGTCAGCTCCTTATTCATGAGGAACTTGGAGACCGCAAGCCGTCGGCATTTCTTCGCCACCTGCAGGGCCTGGCTGGTCGAGGTGTACCTGACGATTTTCTGCGCACTATCTGGACCAGCCGTCTGCCGACCGGCCTGCAGGCGATTATAGCGTCCCAGGCTAGTACGTCCCTGGAAGCTGTTGCGGAGCTGGCGGACCGGGTATTGGAGATCGCTCCGGTAAATCCGGTGGCTCAGGTCGCGAGTACTTCGTCCTCTACAGGGAATTTACTTGAGGTAATGCGTACAGAAATAGCTAGTCTCACGCGGAAGCTAGATGAATTATCCACTACGGTGGATAGGCAATCTCGTACTGGCGGTAGGTCAAATAGGAGTCGTAACCGGCGATTCTCCCGTTCGAGAAGTAGTTCAAGAGGCCGTGCATTCAAAGTGGTGGACAATCAACGTGTATGTTGGTACCATCACAAATTTGCGGACAAAGCTCACCACTGCATAAAGCCATGTGATTATGCTTCGGAAAACGCCAAAGCCAGTCGCTAATGACGGCGAGCGATTGCTGCAGTATTTCCAGCCGTTTATTCGTCATAGATCTTCAATCTAGAAAACCATTTCTGGTCGATACTGGTTCCGATCTGTGCGTCTACCCTCGCAGTTATTTAAATGAGAAGCGGGTACGTGTAAATTACGACCTCAGCGCAGCGAATAATTCTGTAATATCCACGTACGGGTATATTAATTTGCAGCTGAATTTAGGACTACGCAGGGAGTTTAGCTGGAAGTTTGTCGTCGCAGATGTGACCAAACCAATTATTGGGTATGATTTTCTCTCCCACTATAATTTATTAGTAGATTGCCACAACAATAGGTTGATTGATGGTTTAACAAACCTTTTTGTTAGCGGAGCTATTGCTAAAATGGAGATTCCCAGCGTCAAGGCTGTTACTGGTACTTCTCGGTACCACGAGCTGTTGCGAGAATTTCCGGCCATCTCACGTCCGTCTGGTGCACCAAGGGAGGTACGTCATTCTACCGTACATTTTATTAATACAACGCCCGGACCATCCGTTTTCTGCAGGCCACGCCGTTTAGCACCAGATCGTTTGAAGATAGCCAAGTCAGAGTTCCAAGCGATGGTCAAAGAGGGGACAGCTCGTTGCTCCAGCGGACCTTGGGCGTCTGCTCTGCACCTGGTGCCCAAGCATGACGATACTTGGAGACCATGCGGTGACTACCGGGCATTGAATGCTAGGACGGTGCCAGACAGGTACCCGGTACGTCACATTGAAGATTTTTCACAGCATTTACATGGAAGCACTATTTTCTCAGTCGTAGATTTAGTCAAGGCTTACCAGCAGATTCCAGTTAATCCAGCAGACATCGAGAAGACAGCCATCACGACACCGTTTGGGTTGTTTGAATTCCCTTTTATGTCATTTGGTTTGAGAAACGCTGCACAGACGTTTCAACGTTTTATAGATGGTTTGGTACGTGATTTTGATTTCTGTTTTCCGTACATCGATGACCTTTTAATAGCTTCAAAAAGTACTCAGGAGCATGAAGAACATCTACGTAAGCTGTTCACACGCCTCGAAGAGTATGGAGTGGTCATCAACGTAAATAAGTGCAACTTTGGTCAGCCACAGGTAACTTTTCTTGGTTATTCTGTTTCAGCAAAAGGAGTGCGCCCGTTGGAGGAGAAGGTGGAGGCTATTCAGAATTACCCACCGCCTCAGACCATAAGATGCTTGAGAAGATTTTTAGGGATGCTCAATTTTTATAGGCGTTTCTTGAAAAATGCTGCAGAGTTACAAGCCCCACTTAATGATTTATTGGCGGGCCCGAGCATGAAGGGATCGAAACCAGTGAAGTGGACTTCCCAGTTATTAGAAACTTTTGAGCGTTGCAAGCATAGCCTTTCAGATGCAGCACTTTTGGTTCACCCGGTTATCGATGCGCAACTGGCATTGGTAGTAGATGCATCCAATGTTTCATTAGGAGCTGTGTTACAGCAGAAGGTAGATAACATCTGGCAGCCTTTAGCTTTCTTCTCGAAGAAGTTGAGCCCCACTCAGCAGAAATACAGCGCTTATGATCGCGAACTCCTAGCGATATACGAAGCCATCAAACATTTTCGACATATGGTAGAAGCACGACTATTCACTGTTTACACAGATCATAAGCCGCTGATAAGTGCTTTTAAAAAGAAAGACCAACAAGGTTCACCGAGACAGATCAATCAACTTTATTTTATTTCTCAGTTCACGACTGACATCCAGCATGTTTCCGGGCAGGACAACCAGGTGGCCGATGCATTGTCTCGGATTGAGGCAGTCACTGCGCCAGTGGACTTCATGGAGCTTGCCCGTGCGCAGCGTGATGATCCAGAGCTACAACAGCTACTGAAGGGTAACCATTCGTTGACACTGGAGTTAGCGCAAGTACCAAATTCAAACGTACATTTATATTGTGATGTTTCCTTAACAAAACACAGACCGTTCGTGACAGCTACCCACAGACACCGTGTGTTCGAGTCGTTGCACAGCCTAAGCCACCCTGGTGCGAAGGCATCCATCAAAATGGTCAGTGAACGTTTTGTTTGGCCTTCCCTTAGGAAAGACGTCCGTGCTTGGGTTAGAGAGTGCATTCCGTGTCAGAAATCTAAGGTGAC
This sequence comes from Polymixis lichenea, assembly GCA_949091785.1. NCBI lineage: Eukaryota > Metazoa > Arthropoda > Insecta > Lepidoptera > Noctuidae > Polymixis > Polymixis lichenea. The sequence goes on from OX420936.1 coordinate 14,034,685, forward strand.
AAGACATACCGCATCTCCTCTTGGTAAATTCGACGTACCAAATGTTCGTTTCGCAGAAGTTAATATGGATTTAATAGGACCATTACCAATATCTTCCAATTTTAAATACTGCCTTACTATGATTGACAGGTATACCAGATGGCCAGAGGTGATTCCACTTCCCGACATGACAGCAGAGACTGTAACAAAGGCGTTTGTGTTGGAGTGGATTGGTCGGTATGGTTGCCCAAAGAAGGTAATAACGGACCAAGGTAGACAATTTCAATCTCACTTATTCCAAAACTTAGCGAAGACGTACGGAATCAAGTTGGCAAGGACAACAGCGTATCATCCAGCCTGCAACGGCATGATTGAGCGTTTACATCGCACGCTCAAAGCAGCTTTGATGACACACGGTACGAAGGATTGGGTTAGTTCACTTCCTATGGTCCTTTTAGGATTACGGACAGCGTGCAAGGAGGACCTGCAATGTTCACCAGCAGAGTTGGTATTCGGAGAGCAGTTACGAGTCCCCGGTGAGTTTTTCACCACTGCAAACGACAAGGTACACTACCCAGATTTTGTCAGTATTTTAAGACAAAGAATGTCCGACCTACGGCCGTGTCCAGCATCAGACCATTCACAGCATCAGGTTTTCGAGCACAAAGATTTACAAACCTCTACGCATGTGTTCTTGCGCCAAGATTTGCTTCGTGGATCACTAGAACCACCTTACAGTGGCCCTCACAAGGTCGTTTCAAGAAGTCCAAAGACATTCGACATAGTGCTCAATAATAAAACAGTCAAGGTGTCAATTGACAGACTGAAACCAGCATATGCATGGCGTTATGACATTGAAAAACAAAGCCACGAAGCAAAAGAAGCGCTACCATTGCGTACTACACGTTCAGGACGCAAAGTAAAGTTCCCTGAACGGTATACATAAAATGGCCCTTTTATTCGTAAGGGGGTCCTGTGGCGTCATGTTATCAGACCCACACTAATGTCTCATAATTGTTCACAGTAACCTACCTACCCCTTTCACTTCTTGGTGGCGTTAAAGTGCGCGGACGCCGCGCGCCGCCTATCTATGCGAGCGCTGCCGGCCTCGGAAACCGGTCTGCTACCTCACCCCGGACGCCGCGCACCGCACAGCCTCCGCAGCCCGCTCAAGACGCAGACGGCGTCGACCGCCGGCCAGTCAGCCACAAGCCCTCAACGCGAATCCCCGTCGCTTTGGCTCGCTACCGCTTCATTTATTTAGCTCGCGTAATTTGTATTTTTATATCGCTATCCTAACGAACTTTATCTTGTATTCTTTCTTCCGTAAAATCGTTTCCTTTCATTCTACAATTTCTACCTACCACTTGTTCTCTATCAATCTTTGCCGCATTATACCTTTACTCAATCTTTGCCGAGCCTCTCATTTACTCGCAACCACGGAACCCAAAGTTTAATGTAGGCTATGAGAATCTTAAAGCTATTCTGCAAAAAAAACTCTAAAATTAAAAATAATTTTGACAAAACTAAAATCTTATTTGATAATCCTCCACGTGGTATTTTTTTTTTGGCTTCGCAACGTGGTACTTGTTTGCCCTACTCCGTGATTTTTTTTAGAGCCGGAGGCGCGCAGGTGGGACAGCCTCGACGTGGTTTATATGGAATTTTTCACTTTTTGTACGGAAAATATAAAAAAATATTTCTTACATGTTAAGTTTTAGAGGGTGCCGGACGTAAAAAAGTAGCACCATCCCATTTCTTCCCGTGGGTGTCGTGGAAGGCTACTAAGGGACTTACTAGAGAATGGGCAGCAACGTTCCCTATGCATTTGACCACCATACTGCGATCGCCAACCCGCCTGCCGAGCGTGGCGATTATGGCAAATCCCCCTTTTGGGGGAGGCTTATGTCCAGCAATGGACGTCTTTCGGCTGATATGATGATGACGATGATGATGATGATGATGATGATGATGGGTTGCATCAAGGGGGTCGGTATTTTCATTATTTTTTCGATAGACACACCATTTTCGAGATATAAGCAAAAGAAAGGAAAAAAGATACAGTACTGTTTTTGCACCTGATGTCGAGGTGGTGGTGTGAATTTTATTTCATGACAACTAATTTTATTCCACACCAGTGCTGTCAAACTAAAATAAAGTTAAAATGTGTCATTTTAGTCAACTTTAGAATGGGAAATCGTCGTTTGACAGGAATAAACAAAATTTTGGTGATTTTTAGTCTAGTTTAAAGGCATTTGTAACAAGAGAATCGGCACCATTGATTCTGTGCTACAGAAAATTATAATAAACAGGGTGGGTCAAATTGAAAAAAATACTCAAACTAGCTGCGACTGAATATTTCTATAAAACCAGATATTCCTGTCTCTAAAAAGGTGTAGTTTTTGGTTTAGTTTCTGGATACAATAAAATTTACCTTGAAAGCGCCTTAATGAGGCACGTAAGATATGAGAAAGGTTTTAATATTATATCCAGAGATGCATGGTCGACTGTACCTACATGAAAACATAAGATTAATTAAAAAGTAACAATATAGTTATAATAATACGGTTTAAGTTGAAAGGTTGAAACTTCATTCGGGCCATAAAATTATTTTTTACACAAACAACAAGTTGATAAATCAAAGGCAGTAGGCGCAGGTACGTTCGGCGTACGCGACACTACGTTTGTGTGCCGTATGATTATGAAATGCAAGATGCGCGAGCGTGAGTCATCGTCTTCGTATCTTTCCGATCGTCGTAAGATGCGTTGTTGCCGCTCCGCTTCGAAGTGCTGAACGCAAGGCGCGCGAGGCGCTTGGTTCGGTTTGGCAACGTTGCACAAAACGTTGCTTCTTGTTAGATTTTTGCGAAGTAACGATATTGGTAACGTTATTTAAATACCGGTAAATCCTATGATTTAACGGTAATTTTAACGTTAAATATTTAACGGAACGGAACGAATTGTTTTGGTAGTCAGTGCGTCAGGTACATAATTATGTTTGCTAAGACCTGCAGGCCTAGACAAAACATGTTTCTGCTAGCGTTCACGCCAAACGCTACGCCAAAATGTACGGGAATGACATTACCTGCGGAAAGATTACGTCGTGTCCTTTCCGCAGATAATGTCATTCCCATACATTTTGGCGTAACGTTTGGCGTGAACTGACTTTGCAGTTGCGCTTGCAAGAATAATTTCGTTAGGTACACGTGAAGCTCCATAGTGTGACGTCATCTGACCGCAGACCCATAGACGAGGACGACGCAGCCAGCGCGTATTCGCCAAGTACGTACAAATTTATTGTTGCGTATTTTGTTGATTACACAATAGCTGAAGTTAAAAAAAGGCCTACAAAAATTGTATTGTTCCTATGTGTCAAAGCACGACAGTTACAAATCTCAATTATTATTTTTTGTACCATAGAATAAATATTATCAAGGAAAAAGTGGTGCAAACCAATGAAGCGTGATTTAATTGGACCTAAACGCACTAAATATGTATGTGAAGATCATTTTGATGTAGGCAAGTTACTATTATTAGCTGATGAATATTGATTGATATTCCTATTGAGTCGTAAGTAGGTTTGGAATAACATAATGAGTAAATACATTAATAAAATATATATAAACATGTCGAGTCGATAACCTCCTTCTTTTTGAAGTCGGTTAAAAATAACTATATATTTTATGTAAATGTATTTGTTATGTTGTACTTAGGTATGTATTTATGTATTTTAAAAATAGAATTTATTTACAGGTTGAAAATTACAGAATTTAGTCAAATATCAATTAGTAGGGGGAACATTAAAGTTGAATACCACTTAAGTACCTACTCATTTTGACTGTAAAAATAGGCCAAATTAAAAGTAAAATTATCACTTTGTTTTTAACGAAGCCTTCTTCCATTATAGTGAAATAAAAACTACACACTCATAAATAATAAAGAAACAAACGAATGTACGTAAATAAACACGAACGAATAAGAGCTGGCACGACTCCGAAACGAATACTTAAATTATTCGTGGTGCGGCGATCTCGATAGGTCGAATGACGTCACAAGCGAATCCAGGGGTCTACTCTATTTCGCGCGTAATTTGACCAAAACGCTGGAGTCTGGACGCAGTGGACGCCATAATGCTTTGTAGGTATGACGTCAGTTTACTGTGTAAATAAATGTGCTCATATTTTGTATGATTTATGATTTAAAAATGAGTTATTATTCAATTGACAGATTTGGGGTAGCTTGATGTGCTGGCGTCTGTACTTCATTTGCCGTTGATACTTGATCGTTGAACGAAATTTTTCCTTCAACTATATTTTATTACGTGAAGGAAAAATTTCGGAAAAATTCTTTGTACCACTTTTTACGAAAATTACGCGAATGGAGGAGCATGAAATATGTAAATGTTTATGGAGTGCAGAAAGTTTTTTTTTTAAATTAATGCATGGTTCAAATATAAATGAATTATGGTCGAATTTCGAGCATTGGGCAACACTAATAAATTAAATGAACGCAGCCCAGCTTCACCAGCTTGTCAATAGTCAATGTCAAGTTGTCAACCGTCAATTCAGGCCGCAGACGAATTCTGTCTGACTGTCAAATGATCAAATCCACATCGAATCAAATCAATTCAGACCGAACGGATGTGTGCACTCACTGTTTGCGTACGTAAATTAAATTACAATACTATTGGTGGCGTACTAATTCTAAGTTCGGCTCAAAAAGCATATTCTGTTTTAAAAATGGAAATCTCATTTAAAGGCAAGAGAGTACTCGTTACCGGCGCTGGCCAAGGTTAGTATGCAATATTATCACTTTTGTTTAACTTCTTAGTCATGTTATAGCTATTAATTTACAGCATTGGAAACAACGCATACGGTGAAATGCTACAGTTCATAATCGCGTTCAAAAATATACGCGTGCAATAATAACTATTGTTAAACTGCAGGTATCGGCCGGGGCATCGCTGTAGAATTATGGCGTGCTGGAGCGAACATAGTCGCCTTGTCTCGAACAAGATCTCATTTAGAATCGCTTCAGAGCGAATATCCTTCTATAGACATAGTGGACGTTGATATAGCTGATTGGGAAAAAACACGGACAATAATTGAGTCCCTTGGTCACTTTGATGCATTAGTTAATAATGCCGGAGTCGCTATTTGCGAGCCTTTCCTCGATTGCTCATCTTCGGATTTTGATAAGTATGCTTTCAATTTTATTTTCTACATGTAGGCTCATGATCATGACACAAACGGTTAAGAGACAGTATTCAGGAAATATACCTACCTAACTGAATAACATTTAAATTATATTTATTGTTTTCAGAACATTTAATGTCAATGTAAAGGCAACACTTAATATTAGTCAAGTTGTAGCAAGAAAGATGATTGAAAACAAAACTCCTGGTGCCATAGTCAATATCTCTTCACAGGCTTCAAAGGTAATTCAATGTTGTTATCAATTCAATTCCAATCATTGTTGTCTTGTTATCATCAACAATCAGCTGGGCTTACATGTGTAATCCTTGTCTCACAAACATTGTCGTCTTATTCATATCCAACAAGGCTATAAACTGAGACAATTTTACAGAACGCGTGTTATGTATGCAAGTATTTTTTTTTATAAAGTTGTACACGGTAGCTAATTACTATACTTTAAATAGTAATATATTGTATTTCCTCTAATACATCATCCTTAAGCTTTTAGGACACAGTTATTTATTCTTAGGGAACAGGAAAAAATTTGCCAATATTAGTATGATAGATTATTTAAACATATTGTTATAATTAATTCATTTTATAATTATGATTACAGGCTGCATTGAAAGATCATACTATCTACTGTGCTTCTAAAGCTGCTGTGGATGCTCTAACTCGTTCTATGGCCCTAGAGCTTGGTCCCCACGGTATTAGAGTGAATGCTGTGAATCCCACCGTTATCATGACTGAAATGGCTAAAGTTGGATGGTCAGATCCAGTCAAAGCTAAAGAAATGCTTGCCAAAATACCATTGGGCAGGTAAAACACATTTCTTTTCAAATTGCATGAATTATGGTTTTACTGATTTAAAAATTTCAGAAAAAAGGCAGGTGGTGTAAACTTCGTTGTTTACATGTTAATGCTAATTATTAGTACCTAAATAAATGTGCAGTTAGGACATCTTTGAATAAACATAATATTATTTTGTATGGTATAATTTAAAGCTTAAGAAACGGAAAATAAAGCAGAGGTCATAGCAGTTTTATCATACAAACATAACAATATAGAGATAAAGAAGGTATCAGAAGCAACATTAATATATATTTTTTAATAATTTCAGGTTTGGAGAAGTTTCTGAAGTGGTGAATGCTGTAGTTTTCCTCTTGAGTGAAAGATCTAGTATGATCAATGGTGTGGAGCTGCCAATAGATGGAGGTTTCCTTGCCACATAATATTATTACTTGCTAAATACATACTTTATTTAGCAAAGGATATAATATTGTTATATTTATAGCTTTTATTATGGAATATCGTTTTTAACAATTGCATATTTTTGTTTATATCTATTGGAACTATGTTAATTAGTGAATCAACCAAAGATGGGACTTTATAATACATATTGCCATGATCATACTTATCATGTATGGATTTACGTTGTGATAATTTTGGTATCAATTCTGGTTAATTAACATTAAAATTAAGAACACTAACACAAATCACAACCATACTTTCCTAAATGCTTAATGATGAAATATGTAGAACAGTTACATAAACTAAAGTAAAGATAAAACATTGCTTGATTACAAAAATAACCACTGCTTTATGTTATAACTTGGTTTTATTAGATCTGTTCCATTCATCACATCTATTTGAATGCAGCCTGCATTATATAAACAACATTACATTAATCTTTTAGTATCTAGGTATAAGCTTAAGTCAATGTTATATGCCAATTGTGGTTAGTTCAAGAAACAAAATATTATGTATGAATACAAAAAAAGCTCACTGCTGACTTATTTTCGTAAAATTTGGAATGCACTAATACTGTATCTTTAGTTAATAGAAATGTACAAACACAATTATTACCAATATTGTCGAGATTAATACATAATCTTAAAAAATATTTGTAATACTTAGCAAAATGGACTGGTGAGCATTGTTAGTTGTTAAATATGAATAGCATAAACATTGGACAAATATTACACCAAATTTGACTTGAATAATTTTATTACTTTGCTAATGCATTTTTATAGTTCATCGATCGAAGCCATTACATGAAAGTTTAGTTGTTGAATAAATGCAATTTGTTAAGACTCTTATTTCATTTTTGCCATAATACTTTAACTTTCGTGAGACACATTCTTAAAGGCCGGCGCAGACCCTGGCGAAACGTGGCGCAGTGTAGTTTTCACTGCCTAACAAAAATGGACCTTGTGTGTAGTACAAATAAAGTTGAAAATAAACTTCAATTAGTCCGAGAGAGCATGAAAACGGACGAAGGAGCACGTCAGAGATTAGTATCAGGTTATTTTTGTGTTTATTGTAAGACAAAAAATGTTGCTATTTGCTTGGCAGTAAAATCCGCTCTAGAGTTATTTGTGACCTACTGAAATTGATTATTGCTGTGAGTACTAACCTAATCATTACAAACATAAACAAACCTCTTATCTGAGTAATAAAATAAACGTACACCTACATTTTGAGATATGGCTTATCGAATACGACAACAGCTAGAAAATATTATTTTACTTGGGACTGCTTTCTGTAAATAACCTCCGATCAGAAGTAACTACTCATCCCCAAACAAAGTCGTCAATAATGGATAAATATTATAAAGGTAAACGAATACTCGTCACTGGTGGCTGCCAAGGTAAATAAAAACGTTCTTCTATCATAACTAAAATATAGTTAGGTAAGTACCTAATCATGTTTTCATATGGTATTTAAATGCTCGCATTCGAAGTGAACGTGATATTTTTTCAGGCATTGGTCGTGGAATAGCCCTTGAGTTATGGAGACAAGGTGCTAATGTTGTTGTTCTTTCGAATCAACCAGAAAATTTAGAAAAGCTTAAAAAAGAGTATCCGTCTATAGAAATAGCATGTGCAGATCTACTGGACTGGGAGAAAACTAGGGAAACTGTAGACTCTTTGGGCACTTTCGATGGACTTGTTAACAATGCTGGAATTGCTATAATCGAGTCATTTTTTGACTGTTTACCCGAGAGCTTTGACAAGTAAGTAACCAAAATACTCAGTCACGAGTTCATGACATGTGCACTTACTGTTTTAAAATATATTGGTGATCTGTTTTCACTTTTGTGTTTTCAACAGAACGATGGCCGTCAATGTAAGGTCTACACTTAACGTTAGTCAAATTGTGGCAAAGAAAATGATTGAAAATAATATAAAAGGATCTATTGTAAATATTTCATCACAGGCATCTATCGTAAGTTTAATTCGTACCTATGCAACTATCAAGATTTTTATTGACCCAGCCTAGTTGTCAAGTGTTGCTATCATCAGGCCATGGCCGGTTCACTCCTCTGGAACTATATAATTTATCAGTAACCTCCTGGACAAATGTGCATGAAAACGTATCCGGCAGAGTGCGAGTGTCAGTCAGCAGCATTAATAGATAGAATAGTTTGTATAATTATCATCAAATAATCATTACAGAAACGAATTGACTGACCTGCAAACCTACTCACACTAATGTTAAGTATTATCACTTGATGGCGATTACAGCTGCAGGAATATTGCAATATGTATAAATAATTATCTTATTAAGTAACAACGGAATAAGTAGGTAGCTACTGATTATCTTCTTATTTTTTCAGGCTGCTCTGCAGGACCACACGGCATATTGCGCGTCTAAAAGTGCAGTTGATTCGTTGACTAGGGTTATGGCTTTACAGCTTGGCCCACATGGCATCCGTGCTAACACTGTTAATCCCACGGTTATAATGACCGATATGGGCCGCAAAGTCTGGGCGGAGCCTGCCAAGTCACAGGGTATGCTTTCAAAGATACCTATGGGCAGGTACGTAATGATTTCTACTGTGATTTATTTGAATTCTAAATACCTAGTGACACCATATTTCAGCTTTAAAATACTTCCATCTTCCCGTTTTACTGAAAGATAACATCAAGAATTTTATAACCAGAGGCTTCCTTGCTACAAACTGACGATTCAAATGAAAAAGAACACCCACACTGACATGGAACACCATATTGACCCTAGGCCTATTTGGTTTAGGTAATATAGAAATTGTAAAACAAAACTTTTCTTCTCTCCATATCGCCCAATAAATCGTTCTATATTTTCTTTTAAGGTTTGGAGAAGTACAAGAAGTTGTCGATACAGTTATATTTTTACTGAGTGACAGTGCCAGTATGATCACTGGCGTTCAGCTGCCTGTTGATGGAGGATTTCTTGCTACATAGATAGATTTAAATATTCTTAATAATTCTAATAAAGCGAATAAAACAAATTGTTAATTTTACTCAGTTTATTGTGCCAAAGGAATTTATACATACTGGACATAGAAAACAATGCAAGCATAAAAATGTATTTATAATGCAAATGCTAAGATAGGCTAGCATATTTTTATTGTGGTGAAAATATACCATATTAAAAGGTAAATTAAACGTAGCATGGTTAGACTACAAGAATTAAATTAGTCTCATGTTATTAGTGCATCTTACTCTTCATTGGAGGGAACAAAGCGTATGGACACTTAAATTTAAATTGTATCATATTCAATAAAAGCCACGATGTTTTCTAAGTCCCTTATTCGTTCTAAAAACTACTCGTTTAAATTTGTTCCCTCCCCTTTAACAGTAACTGAAGAATATTAAATAGGCAACTTTCGATCTCAAAGGCATTATTAATTATATATCGCATGGTACGAGAAACGTCTACAAAAAAAAAAAAATACAATAACAGCAAAATAATTTCAATGACATTAACGCTACAACAGTTATGTATGTATTCCATTACCTAGGATATTGTAAAAAACAGTGTGTCTGCTTACCTAATTACCTTAAATTTATTATTTACAAAATTAAGTCCATAAAGTCTTTCGTCGTTTATAGCGTACACTTAACTTTAGAGCAAGCCACGACCCTCCACGACCTCGCCAAAGCATTTGAGATACATTTTGCGCACTCCACACACTGACGACAAGCACACCAGGACCGCGCGCCGCTGCACCGCGCCCGCCTCCGACGTCTCACTTACTCACGACATCGTTGTCGCCTCAATGTATTTGAACACGAAAACATCATCTAATATACAATAAGTAATATAAATTCATAAGAATTAGTAACACAATATCATTAAAATATTCGGGTACTAACATATTACGAACTCCTAAATGAAGGAATTAACTTAAACACACTCATATTGTAAACGCTAAAAATACACTGATATCAATATTGGCACAGCGTTGAAATGTAAGACAAGTGTCACTTTTACTTTTGGGTGAAATCTTTGAACTCTCTACAAAATTAATTCAAACAGAAAAATTATTGAAATTCTCAAAATGCTACAAAATACCCTGTAGATCTAATTAATTTAACATTGGATTTAAACTTAGAATAATGTGCATTAAAATACACTAGAACTGAACAATAGATGATGGCTACAATATCAACAATTTGATTATAAGTCATACTCTCAAGTGCCTGATGGAAAATCATGCTTAGACGATTTATTTTAAACTAAACCCCTACAATATCATGACATCAGGATGATTTTGAAATCTCAAAGCTTTGCGATACAAACCCTTGAAATTAAAATGAATATATTATCCATTATGTATTTACATAAAATTGAACCTAATTCTCAGTCATATAAAGAGGTGACGCTGTCTACATTGCGGTCTAATGAAAAGATCATTTCAATTCGTCAAAAAATCGCAATATCTTTTTTAAAGTTGTATATTTACAAATTATTCATTAATTATTAACAATAGCTTGATATTATTAACAGAGAATAGGACATTTTACAGCTCTGCATTTCAAAGCAAATGAACATAAACATTTTGTCAGATTATGAGAATGGTAACAGATTTAATTGAACTAGGTACATTATGTATGAGAAAATTTGGTAATTTTTATGAGATCATAGATTCCTAGAAGTTCTAGATCGGTTAAATGAAAGAACAAAATTTAGAGGAAAAAAAAATAGCTCCAATAGGAATGTAGGTACGTCTACATGCACGTGATATCATAAAATAAACAAAACTTTAGGTAATTTTATATTTTTTTAAATTTGTCAATGTTAATATTTTACAATGGAAAAACAAAAAATATGTAACAATGCTTTCTCGGGCCAATTTTATTTCCGAATAAACTTACCTAGATAAAACTATGGCAGTGACTGGACATATATGAGACTGGCAGAACATTACCACTTTAGGCCGCCTAACCGCAAACAGTGGAACAATCAGAGACCGATGAAATTGCGTAAACATTCGTCATCGATAGAAAAATGGAAAAGAAAACGATTCTATCGACTGAATTTTACGCAATCTCTCTCTTCTCACAGACGGTCTCTTTACGCCAGACGCCCTACACGTCACGTACTTATAATAACTTCTTTCGGTACAAAAAGAGCCAGTCGTATTTTAACTCAACTTGGAAGACAAAATGCTACATTCAATACAGCCCGTATTGTAAAATAAACTATAAGAAAAAATAAAAACATATTGCACAAGGGTTTACGAAATCAAATGAAGATCTAGCAGAATCATTAAAAAAATATATTCGTTTTTTTTTTAAATCTACCGGATAGGACTTAAAAAAATCCGGCCCACGGATGTCTTGGATCGACGTTATTGATAATATTTATTTACTACTAAATTAATATTTTAACGTACAGACCTTCAAATTAAAAACATAAATAAAAAATGCTTGTGTTTTAAATGACAGCCTTTTTGGCGATTAAAGTTAGTAACTGATGTGGCAATGGAATGGAGGTAGCAATCCAGTTTTTTATTCAACAATGATTTCGGACCATTCAATGAACTGCTTCGACTTTCAAAGTACTGCTAGGATCGTGCCTATGGCCTCAATCAAAGGCATCAGTAAATAAAATACAGTTGGAATGCTATAGCAAGACTGTTAGATCAGCACATTTCAATGGCAACATTATTATAATGTATCCTATGGCTATTTTACTTAGTTGTGCCAAGATGAACATATCCATTATGTGTAACTTTCGCCGAGTAGATACTCACTGAAGCTTGTCAAATCGTGTTTTATTTATTTACCTACTAATTTACAGAGTCAAGGCCCTTGACCGATTTTTGTTTGGGACCAAATGACAATTTACTGTTTAATCTTACCAATATGATAGAATATGTATCTTACTTCTAAATATAACTGAGCATAAAGTACAACGATGCATGGGTAGGCCTATCAATTTATTATATGCTTAAATGACTCTCATTCAAACAGAAATTACTTTTCATATCTCGGCCCACTCATCATCATACTTAGTCTATTATTAAATAATTTACAATAATATGAATGTTAACACGAATGCATACAAAATTGTTTCCTTATTTTAATACAGAATCTATATATCGAAACGTGATAACGTCCAACGACGTCCACGCGCCTCAATTCCTACCGCGCGGCTCGATGACGTGATAAGTCGTCGTTAAAACACACCGTCTTAATACGTGAATATATCGAGTCTGTGTTATGTTTGTTCGGGCGAACAGAACATGCAGGTCACAATACGAACGTGGTTCCATAGTGGTGGTGTTAACACTGCGACGACAGCAAGATCCCTCACCGCCACTCCGAGATGGCAGCCACCGTGGTGCTGGGCTGGCCGGCCGCGCCCGCCGCTGCGAACACGCAGTGAATAGCTGAACCGACACGACTCAAGCAGGCATGCTGTCCCGGCCATCTATCATTATCGAAGCAAGTGAGGCTGCTTAGACGTTATTCTACTCAACGAGTTGGTCACGATAACTCGACCTCACACAATCTGGATTCAGGGGATTAGATTTTTGTAAATACACTGACGAGCAATATACAAAAGCCACTTGCCAAGTACCTAAAGAAAAATCTTAATATCTCCTAAATTACACAAGTTAAAGTAAATTAATAAATCTTGAAAATAGTATACTGCACATTAAAACCTTATTACATACTGGCCTGTTCCAAGTCAACAATAGGCAAAAACAAAAAAAAATACATCATTCTGGATTACATTTGAATACTTTTATTTTCACGTTGATTTAATTATTGTTTTTACCTTTGCGTATCGATTTTTTAACTAAAACTGATTACGGCGGATATTGACTGTTTAATAAAGCTTTAGCTCTTGTGATATAGGATCTCCTAGTACAAGAGCAAGGGCTACACTGATGTTTGTAACTTGAAGTGAAAAATATATAAAGATATCATCTTGCCTATCACACCCGAAGAATGTTACAGGATCATCACTATGGTGCAATTGGGGAGATCCCAAAAACAAACGGCCAGAACAATGGATGTGAGACATTCTACAATCCAACAAATGCGTCGGCGGGCATTCTGACTGACAATGGCTGACAACCAATGGCAAGCCAAGGTGCACAACTGCGCGAGATCTATTGTGCCAACGATGTTAAGAAATCGACATCAGACGGGAGTTGCCATCCAGCAATAGCTTTGCAAACCCGAAGAGACCCAATTATTGAGTGGACAGTCAGATGTCTTGCGGAAGCGAACAAACAGCATCATTCAGTTGCTGGATTAAAATATGCCCGTGAGCACATTGAATGGGGTGAGAACGAATGGTATTGCAGAGTATCCTGAGGAATCTAGTACTCAGCATGCCAAATTGTGTAGAAGCTGTATTGAGACCACACAGAGGCAATACGAAATATTAAATTATTATTTTTAGGTTTCAATTTCGTAAACCAGTGGGGGTTTACGAAATTGAAACTTAAAAATAATATTGTTTTTTGACCAAATGGCCTTTGTTTTTACTTCTCTAACACACCAAATTATTATTACTTGTTTCAGTTTGGTGTTTCTATAATGTTTCTATAAAATGTTAGTGCCCTTTATATTGTTCATCAGTGTGAGTACAGTAAAATCATGCTTGTATTATTAGTGAAGACAAATTACTTACTGTTTTCTGGTTCCTGATTTTGATCATGACGTCTTAAAGTACGGTCGTTCGCGCCTGATTGATAATTGCCGCGCTGGCCACCTGCAACGCATTTTCAAATAATATTAAAGCATTTACAAGTACATGTCAATAAACTATTGTGCTGGTTTTAGCTAAAATTCTATCTCACCGAATTTGAGCATATTCCAATCGAACACGTAGTCATATGTGAATCCTTGTCGATGGAAAAGTGTACGGAACAACTGACGGAGGTGACTATAGTCAGGTCTCTCCTCAAAACGCAGCCGTCGGCAGTACTTAAGATAGAGTTGAAACTCAATAGGGTGGTTCTGGAAACAAAATAGTACCTACCATAAGAATAGTTTTGATTGCTATTTTCAGTCACGTGATTATAAATCGTAATAAACACACATATTTCCTTGGAACTAAACTGACATAAATATCCTTTTAATTCTTTTAGAACAAACAAAGAAGTAATAAGAAAATGTACTCAAATGTGTAGTAAAAGAATGGAGGGCTGCTCAAAAGCAAAACATCAAGATGTGACAGTAGTTGTGATTCTATCAACAGTTACAAACTTAAGAACTTACTTTGCAAAGCTCGTCGAAAGGTGTTGACAATTTCTTTTCAGATATTCTCTCGTATTTCTGGCGTTTGGTAGCGGCTTTAAGCCCTTGCCAGGGAAGGCTTCCACGATTGAAATACATGAGTACATAACCCAACGACTCCAGGTCATCGCGGCGTGATTGTTCGATGCCTAAATGTGTATTTATCGATGCGTATCTCGCTGTTCCTGTAATTGACACAATGTCTTATTAGTATTTTATTTTAAATAGTACTCCTACACCTACTACACATCGCTTGACTACGCTTGCATGTTGAATCGCAAATAAGGTTGGAAAGAACAGAGTGAGAGATGGTTTTTATCAAAATGACATGAGGCAACATCAACAGGTTTTGATTTGATATCTGACATCCACAATCCAAAAAAAGATATATCTACCATAACCAGTTTAATTGTACAATTCATATACACATACAATATTACATTGACATTTTTAAAAGTGTCTTAGATTCTAAAATGCTAAGAACCCTAAAAAAAATATTGAATCGATTAGTGCTATAAAAATGCATTTAAATTTTATATTTTCATATTTCGCGCGTAATTTGACTAAAACTCAGACTCGGACGCGTGTGACGTCAGTTTTCTGTATATACAAATGCGTTGATATTTTGTACGATAATTGTTTATAATTTAAAAAATTAGTTATTATTTTACATAACGTTAACGTAAGATATTATTTCAATAAAATTTACTTTGGTTTCGAAAATAATGAAAGTACATAGCAGTTCAGTTGATTAGTCAAAACAGCGGTATAACGTAATAACATAGCGGCTACTATTTCATGGTTTTCAAAAACAGTTAAAAGAACAGAAATCTTGAATTGAATTTTAAAATTTATTTTGTTATTTCATGAACAAAAACGAACATTTTCTGCCTGGTTTTTGCCTAAGCTATCTCAATTTTCTCATATACATATAGTAAAGTACCCTATTATTATTGTTGCTAATGGAAGGTCTGTACACCTAAGATGTGATGCATTATGTGAATGACAATAATAAATAAATGATCAAGACATAGCACGATGATGTCATCAAGCATATTTCATCATTTTGAGTGGAATGTATAATGCATACAAGAATGAAATAAAACTGGAATTCATGTTTACCTGATGTGACGGCAGAATACAAGACATTTGACAAAAAGTGATATGTAATTAACTTTAAAAAAAAATTGATTTATCTGTGATAGCCATAAGCCAAAATAGAGATAAGTAAATAATGTGTTAATAAGTGTCGTTTTATCAGAAAAAAATGTGTTACCTGTTAAGTTTTTGTTTTCTCTATAAGGGATATGTTGTAGTGTGCGGGCATCTTTGTACTTTTTCGCTAAGCCAAAATCTATTATGTACACTAAATTCCCTTTTTTACCTAGGCCCATAAGAAAGTTATCTGGTTTTATATCCCTGCAAAGAAATAAAAAGCACTGCATTAATATTAAGAAACTAATATAAATTATGTTAGGTGTCAAGATATCAATATCTTGCATATTATCCATATCTGGCTGCAGCTCGCTAGGTCATTTTGAAATATTGCATTTAAAAAAGACAATAAGAATTAATTAGTGTAACAAAAAATCACTAAAGGTGCTCTTACACGGGCAAATTTTTTGAGCAATTTTTTGCTTGGCAACACTAATGGATCAATCTGGTTCAATTAAATGGAACAATCTGGAGCAACAACAATAAATTGACGTTGTGTTTCGGCAATATTGCTTCTGATTGCTCCATATATTTCATGAGTTGCCGAATATCCAATCAGTTTGGAAATTTTTAGTCAATTTTCTTTCTATCTTGTTTGAACGTATAAGTACGGCTCCTTTTTGTGAGAAGAACCGGCCGGCGGGGGAGGCACATTGCCTAGTTTTTTAAGTTGCTCCATATTGTGTGGCCATATCTCTGGCAACAGGTGGCTACATGTTGCCATTGCCCTAAATTGCTGGATGTAGTCATGACGTCATAGTTAACGAGAATTGCCAAGATGGAGCAATTTTAGTTGCTCATGTAAGGGCACCTTAAGAGATTGTTTTGTGAGACTGCGGTATCAATAGACGATATATTTCCATGCACTAGCATCCAATGTCAATGATAAATGCAGAGTAATGAGCTATGTAAACAGGTAGTTGTATATTATCTTTTACCCTTACATCTGACCTGTAACATGCATCTATATCAGCTGTCCTTATTACCAAAGATAACATAGATTGATTATCAGTCTACATGACAATTCATATAAATAAAGTTCCTATGAAAATAAAATCCATGTAATTTGATAACTCAGGTTAGTTATGATTTGCTTACAAATCATAACTAACCTGAGTTATCAAATTACATGGATTTTCAATTATTACCACTACCTTCTGACACTAATTTATATTACAGGTATTACAAAAAGTATTCATGCTTTATTCAATTTCCAGACAATACAAGTCACTAAAGCCTCAGAATTTTTAATATTTTTGTTTTAAACATTCATTGTTAATCACTACTTTTCACACAAGGCCTATAATTATCAGATCTGTGCAATCTAAGGTTATATTTTGCAATTCGAAAATAAACAACACAATGTCAAGTAGTTCATTGTTATGAGTAACAATGATATTAAGAGTATTAAGATTTCATCTAAACTAAAATGTATGAGTCTGTTTGTTATTGTGACAATTTTTACACTACTCATTTAACCATTTAAATGGTACAATAAGTAAGATGAAGCTTCAATGCCTAAATGATGCTAGCTCAGCTAAATTTTAATTAATAAAGATAAAATACAAAATGATTTCATACCTATGAATGAAGTTCCTGTAATGTATGTCCTCAATGCGCGTAATGAGTTGATCAGCAAGGAGTAGAACAGTCTTGAGGGAGAAGCGACGCGAGCAGAAATTGAAAAGGTCTTCCAAAGAGGGTCCGAGCAGTTCCATTACCATTACATTGTAGTCTCCTTCTGAGCCGCACCATTTTATTGCAGGTATACCTACTGTTAACAGTTACAATTTAGATTATTAATAGGCCACACATGTTCGATATAATTATAACATCTTGCATCTTTGTTTGTTTAAAATTTCTGCCTGGCCCTAGGAGAAACTATTTGTGTATGCATTTTGTTCATAAAAACAGAGGTGACAAACTTCATAGTATTGATTGGTACCATTTTCATGGAGCTATTTAACTAATGAAATATTGTCAAAACTTCTTGTTTCAAACATGACATGTTGTGTACATGGCATACATATTGCCTTCACAGATTTTAGGGTTCTGCCTTTATTGTGTCAGTTAAAATCAGCAAAATTATTGCACCATAATGTGAAGGAGGCAGTAAATGGGTTTACAATCAACCTATAGAGCAGTCAATTAATATATTGTGTTTGAAGGTTTCCTCATAATGAGTTTTATCAAACTTGCATCATGCTGATATACCATTCATAATAATAAGGTGATATACTAATATTACTTACCACCTCCTTGCATTAGTTTATAAAACTTGCTCTCTATGTGTAGTTGTGGGTGCCTTGTCTTTATACATTCTAATTTGATAGCTACCTCCTCTTTGGTGACAATATTTGTTCCTGAGAAACATACACAAATCATTAAACAACCACTAAACAAAACCTAGGCCAAATCAAAGTCAGTTTCCATGCGAATTATGTAAAACCTATAAACTGTCATTCATTACACTAACAAATTCGAGACAATCCTGTACATTTTCTTTGAACATTTCGGTAGGTCGCTACATAAAAAAGCATAGAAGCAGTACTAGGGATTCAATAGTCATTTACACCATGTCTGCCAGCATCAATCTTTGACCAGGACTCAATAAAAATAATTTACTTTACGAGCTACCTACTATTATCAATGAAGAAATACTTGTGATCAGTT
The DNA here is from genome assembly GCA_949091785.1 of Polymixis lichenea. Lineage (NCBI taxonomy): Eukaryota > Metazoa > Arthropoda > Insecta > Lepidoptera > Noctuidae > Polymixis > Polymixis lichenea. The sequence goes on from OX420936.1 coordinate 14,053,274, forward strand.
ACTAACAATAGGCAGCAGATATAAAAAGATATGCTAGCTGTTTCAAAACGAAAAAAACTGCAGCTGGCCTACCAAATGACCACTTTTCTTTGTTTACTATAATCTCTCAACACACTCACCAAGATAAATGTCTCCAAAAGATCCTGAGCCGATTTTACGGCCCAGTCGGTATTTATTACCGACTCGAAGCTCCATTTTGGTATTTAGCATACAATGAAATCACAATAATATAGTGGCCACCAAATCATTACAGGACGGCCATATTGCGATAGACGCAGAATGTATCTAAGTGAAGTATGTAACTTATTTTGGGTGGAACTGGTTACAAACTGTGTTTTTCTGCAAGCTCAAATCGTTGATTACTTGTATACTCAACCTTAAATCGCATGTAAAGTTTCTTACACAAAATTACTCTAAAATTGATCTAATCTAACTACACACGCACATGAGGATTTTTTTCGTAGACAATCAGTTGGTAGATAGATGGAGCTCTCTCGCTTGGCTAGTAATTTGGAATCGAGTCAAATCGAGTAAAAACATTACAATCGGAATCGATAACAAGCTTTTATTACTAAATGTGAAGCTAGCAACACTACCAAAAATAGTTGGTTTTGATGGTGAAATCTCGACTGAAAAACGAAACACGCCAAGCATTTACCATTTTATTAAAGTCGTGCCAGAAAACTTTTGGCGTGTAACCAAAATCAGAACTAACGCCAGCATTTTGTTTTTAACCAACTTCTTAAAAAAGGGGGAGGTTCTCAATTGTGTTCGATCGTTATTGAAATGGCAATAAGAACTGAAACCACCTCTGCCCGTGTACAAACCGCCATGGTTTTGTTAAATGAAAACGAAATAGAGTAACATGTATGCAACTTGAAGACAGTGTAGCACTATTTTATGATGAACTAAGGAAAAGGGTGCGTCTACCACAAGTATAAAGCAGTTGACTTTATGTCCTTTTTTTATTGAAGACTGGAAGCGTATGACAGGAACATCCTGATCGGAGCTCAAAACCAATTTGAATATCGTCTGCTTGACTGAAAAACGTGATGAGTGGCGATGCGTCGCCACGCTAAGATACGGTCTCACCCACCGCGTTAGATGTTTCACATCAAAAGCCACGGGGACCAAAGTTGCTGCATATATCTTGCATTACACGACTATAAGTCTTTTTTTAATTGTCTTTCCAACTGTCTCTAGTTTTAGTTTTCTTAAAATACAAGAGACCAAGACTCAAAATAATGTTAACAAAACAAATAAATAATTGTCCATGATAAAACTTGCTCACTTCAGTGATGTCAACTTAGGGTAATTTACCCTAGATTTAGGGTGAAATTAATACGACGGGGTAAGTTTTAGGGTATTCATTTTTAGGGTAGTTTTTACGGCAAGGTCTGTTTCGATTACGAGACTACTCTAATATTAAACTACTTAGTAGATATACGTCACGTTGCATTTAGTTTTGGGCCGGAGTTCAGTGGTGCCAAAGACTACAATTGTATACTGGCAATAGACAGGCAGCTCTACCTTTTTTTAATATTAGCAAGTGATAAACGCAGCGCCATCTAGTTTTTCGTTAAGGGAACTAATGAATATAAATATATATATATAGATTGGTACCGTTAGCTGTGGCATCATTACTTTCCATGAGCAACTTTACCAATGAGAACTGAATTATTAAAATATCTCTCGATAACTAAAAATTTGTTACAATTAGTAGATAATTCTACTTCTGTATCGCTTCGATATTAAATAGCGGCAACAGATTTTTAGTTAAAGAGAGAAATAAGTACAGTTCTCATTGGTAAAGTTGCTCATGGAAAGTAAAGATAAAGTTGATTGTAAGTTGCTGTTATTATAGCTGCTGTACTGTACGCTGCATAGTAGGTACGTACTTTTAAGTCATGTGGCGCTTATGGGAAGAATTTTAAAGGTATTCGAAAAAACAATACATAGTGGTAATAAAATTACATTATTTTCTTTATTTCAATAAATACATATAAATTACATTTTTAAATATTAGAAAAAATAGTAGCCCATCGGTATCGGAAACAGGGTCCAAGCTACCCAGCGGTCAGGGCTCCAGAGAGGAACCTCCTAACAAAGCGAGCCGTGTCCAGGACTACTTGACCCAGCTGCCCAACGAGAGCTTCCTTAGGTGTTGGTCAAGGCTCTTTGCTATCAAACCCTTGGCTGTTATGACTATCGGTACAATGATCGCTGAGTCCACATCCCACATATCGGCAACCTTGCGAGCCAAGTCAAGATACTTGATTTGCTTATCTTTCTCGGCTTTCACGAGGTTCCCGTCATGCGGGACCGTTATGTCGACGATCATCTCATCTTTCACTTTCCTTATGTTGTGCCAAAGTGACACAAGGACCTGAAAAACAAGTTATTTTCCTTTAAAAAAAAAACAATCAAACTTTAAAAAAAGATAAACATATTCAAGATTTTAAAATCGTATTAGTAATTTATTAGTGAGACTTACAACTATACCTACTAGTCTACTACTACTACCTATAACCTAGAGGCCTGGATCTCCATTCGATTTTAATCATGCAATTCAGTAATGAACTGTTTTACTCATGTTAAATGAATTATACCTACGGCAGAGATTGGCTCCTACAGTCAACTTTACCTCTTAATAATATTAGTATATTTATATAGAACTAATACAAACCTGATATCAAATCAAATCGCTTGATGGTGTCCTTAAAACATTTGATGTGGAAGCTAAGGCCAGCTTGCTTATAATGGCTTAATGTTTGTTGAAGCTAGGGCCGGCTTGTTTATTAAAGCTTCAATGAGTTCTTTTCCTGAAATATATTTAAATATCTAGTACAGTTCAGGCCCAAAAGCAATCATGCACTAGTTTAGAAAGAAGATAAGAAACCTGAACTTACAGAGTTTTAATGTCTCACATAATTTTTGTTTGAGTTCAATGTATTTTACTTAATATCATTGCACAATATTTTGAGTTTCAAAGAGTAACCATGGAGTATCTTGCCTGTTTGTCTCTATAGGAAATAAACACTTTGGAACGAGGCAACTAGACTCTGACTATTCATAAGTACCTGATAATGCTGTACAATAAAAATATATTTGATTGATTGAATTAATTATTTTTTGTAATTACAGACATACCTGATGTGTTGAAATCAGATTCCTGTAATTGATTTCCTTGGGAGATATCAGAGGTTGACATAACCATTGCTTCACCAAATGATTGAGCTTGAAAATCTAGAATAATATTAAAATAAGTATTAAATTATGATTTGTTTCATCAAACTAATACATTGGTGAATATATTTATAGTTAACAATTAATAGTATTACCTGGCATATGTAGTGTTGGAATTGCCAATTTAGACAGTCTTCCAGTTTGATACTTGTGAATTTCTTCAAAATGTCTATGACAAACACGTCTGTTGCTATAGATAGTCTGATGATCCAATAAAGCTATTTCACCACCAATGCTTAAAATCCAAGTTTTAAATTTCTCTGCACTTGTGTCTGGATTCGGGAACCGGTGTAGAGGCACCCCTGAAAACATGAATCAATTAGGTGTGTAACTTAAATCAATCACTGAAGGAACTGTACCTTATTCAGCAGAGCTTCAGACAAAGTACATATATACAAACAGTTCTGTAAACCACTGATTAGCCATGGTAAGATCAAATGAAAGGTTGTACTCTGGCATTGGGCCATTGGTTATAGGTTGGTTTCCTGGGTGAATAAGAACAACAATCAAGGCAATTCATAGCAAACGTATTGACTTTGATATCCTTAGGCTACACGGTATATTTAATGTACCCTGGATCTATTACAATAGGGATAGGGGTATATGAAACATAGTGACGAATAGAGTGTAAGCCGGTTTGGCCAAAAATAAAGGTTAAAAAACTTACCGTCTCTCCTAACCACAGCACATGGCAACCAGGTACACAGCAAGAATTTTGTGACATGGTGGAAGTTCACTGTTCACCATTCGCAATTACAGGTCCAAACTCTAAAGAGTGCCTATGCCCAGAGTCCACAGTAACTTCACAAGTTCAGGATATTGTTTACAATAACGCGGGCTCAACACGAGTGAACGAACGAATTGTAACGGGGCACAGCAAAACGGAGTCGGAGGAACAGGAGCTCAACTCAACGTGGATAGCAAATGCACTTGCAAAACAACGAGGACTTTATTGCAAAAGGAAATTAAATGCGCGCAAGCAATTACACTACACTCACATCATCACATGCACCAAGCCATTTGCAATTTAAGTGTACCCATACAAAAATATAATTTCGCACGTTTTATATGCCAAAATATAATTTCTGCATTAATGTGCTGATAATAAAAACCTCTTTATGCTCAAATTGATATATTCTGTTATTTTTCAAAATTTACTACCTAAATAACATGTGATCATAATTTTATTTCTTGATTTATGTTTTTTCATTAGTAAGGAAACTCCCAGTATAGGAATGGTATATTTAGCCATAGCAACACCGCAATCTTTGAATATTTTGTTCCCCTATTGTTATGATAGATGGCGCTGTTTTCAATAAAAAAACGCAATTTTGACTTTACTCCTAGTTGCCATAGCATGAGTGGTGCTTAGATGCCGGTGGTAATAAACGATTCTATAACATTTCGAAGGTAGCAATATCATTTTTATCAACACCTATAAATTATGTGCAAGCGTAGAGAGAGTCTTATTCTGTATTCAAATTTAGTCGTCAAGACCGAGCCCTGTAGGTAATAGGTTATCTTGGGCCATGATACAGAGTATAATTTGCAGTCATTAAACAATAACCCTAACTTCACACCGTCAAAAACAATCATAGATAAATTTATCAATAGTATTTACTTAGACAACGTTAACTATGCAGTCGATGCTGAGGACACATTTGTGATGTGAGAGTAAAAAATAAAAATAACTGCCTCGTTGTTTTATTTGTAAAGTAAGAAAAAACTGAACGAATTAATTAAGGGTATTTTTTTGAATTAATAGTGAATTTGGGGTAAGCTGCGACTAAGCCTGGGGTAAAGTGAAAATTAGGCCTGACAACACTCGCTCACTTGCATTACCAACTGGTACGTACCATAGATAAGTCATAACAAGCGCTAACAATGTCAATACGGAGTTTTTGGCGGGATCGCGTTGGAACATGTCGCACGACTTTTTATTTTCATGATAATTAGTGAAATAGCGAATAAAATTTTATAATTTTGGTAGTGAATTATGCAATTTAATTACGTGTGAGTGCACAAATGTAGTGAAGGTGAAAATAAGTGACTAACGTGGACTTTTCGTGTTCCCCCCAAAAACTCCTAATAGGTTGTTGTAAAGTTACTACCGCTTTACAATAACTTTGACTTGACTGACTAAAGACGACTATGACTGTTTTGTAACTTCGAGCCCGATATCGGGCCATTTACTTGATGGAAAAGAAAAATTACTTGACACTGGCTAAATGCACAAACCGTGCGAAGTCAAAACCCAAAAAAAAAAAAAAAAAAAAAATGTCAATACGTAATAGAGTTGGGGCGTTGACATATTTGGCGTGACGGACGATTTACGTCCAATTTCGTTTATCGACTAGTCGATAAACTAGTTGAATTCTTCGACTAGTTCATGCATTAACTTTGTAAACTTTGAGATGAAGTCTACGGCGGCGACGAGGCGCAGCGGTTACGTAGGCGGTACACTTGTCTCCCACGGTTTGAATGTCAAAAAATAAAACATAAACAAGTTGAAACCGGTTTGTCACGCATCGTCCGACATGTCCATCGCCTTCCTTTTTCGCACACGCGAAACTACCATAACGGCATCCTTTTCTTCACATAACATAATAATTTTATTCGACCCGTACAAATATCAACTCCCACACACCTTGCGTCGATGGTCGCGTTCCGAGTTTAAAGTGAGAGGCGTCTATGGATTCGACTAGTCCACCGATTATCGATGAACCGTCGATTCGTTCACAGTACGTCAACGGTCGATAACTAGTTCGTTCATTCAACGCCCGTCGCTAGTACGTAGATAGAACTAATACAACAGTCCGTTTATTCGATTCACATCCGCTTGTGGTATTTATCTCTCTCTCTTTTATGTAAAAAAAATCTCTGTGATTTTGCGTCACTATCAGAATCATAGTGATCTTTTTTCGATTCCCTTAAAGTTGCCTTTGGGTTGCTGCCAATAACAAGTCTGTCAATGGTGCCGATTCTCTTGTCACAAAATTCTCTAAACTAAACTAAAAATCACTAAAATTTAGTTTATTCCTGTCAAACGACGATTTCCCATTCTGAAATTGACTAAAGTGACACAACTTATCTATATTTTAGTTTGACAGCACTAAGATTGTACTGAGTTTTTAATTTAGTGAAAATGGTAATTTTGCTATTCTGCTGTTGTCAAACTAATTATTCTATTCAATACAAAATTTCGATTGTCTAACTAAATCTGACTATTTTTAATCGCGATTAAAAAGGTGTGGAATAAAATTAGTTGTCAAGAACTAAAATTCACACTGACACCTCGACTTCGGGCGCAAATACAGTACTGTATCTTTTTTTTCTTTTCTTTTGCTTATATCTCGAAATTGGTGTGTCCTATCGTAAAACTAATGAAAATTTCGACCCAAAGTATAAAACCCCATACACCACTAAAACTCAACAGTAGGTAATAATTTTTCATATTTTCGATACAAAAAGTAAAAAAATCCATTTAAGACACGTTGAGGCTGCCCCCCCTGCGCGATTCCGGCTCTAAAAAAGATCGCGGGGTAGGGCAAACGTGGAGTCGCGTTTGTCAAATTCGATTTTAGTTGTGTCAAAATTATTTTTAAATTTAGAGATCTTTTTTTGCAGAATAGCTTTAAGATTCTCATAGCCAAAAGTAAGGAATTTTAGTGATAGTTTAGTTAGTTTAGTTCGGTGTACAACAGAATCGGCACCAATATCACAGTGATCTTTATTAGGGTTAAAATAAGCTTGCTGTTGGGTTGCTCCCGTCATAGGTAAAATAACTGTGATCGGACTGTAGACAGAGCAATCTGTGTGCTACAGAACAATAATACTTCTATAGGAGTTCTAGGCACTGTTGTTAAGTACAGACGCCAGCACATCAAGCTACCTCAAACTGTCAAATTTTCCCAATTGAACATGAACCTTAAACGTATGATGTAAAGATGAAAATATTTCAAAGAAATTTGACAGATTGGGATAGCTTGATGTGCTGGCGTCTCTACTACAGTGCCAATGTGAGGAACGTTTGCAGAAATGGTTGGGTTGAACTATGGCTCCTTTAAACTAACAAAACTTTTGAGTTAGGGATTTGTGAACAGCTTTTAGGTACCCTTTTGTTATCACTGAATAATCATTGACACAGAACATAAATACTCCTTGATATTCGATTCGGCCAAGGAAGCGTATTGTTAAAACCACAGAGTATTGAAAAATAGTATTGCACTTGGTTTCAGTGCCATCTATATTTCTTACTGTGTAACCTACAGATAAACTATCAAATAGACGACCACCGTTCTTCCCACAACTATTTGCGCAAAGCAAATTAGTAACTTCCCGTACAAGCAAAGTAGTCCGAGTTTCGATCAACCTTTTTTCATCGAAGGGTGGGCTAATTACTTTCAGTGGCAGACATCTGCACCCTAATTGCGTAACTCGCGATTAATCTTAGAGGCAGCGCACGTGAGGGAGATGCAGTACATGCGCCCTCACGGCCGTGGCCTTCGCAGGAGACGCCCTGGGCCTCGGGAATCCCTGGCTGATTCCCGGCCACCGTAGGCACGGGCTTGCGGACGGCGAGTAATGGGTAGCTCGCTGTCCGGTAAGGACCAAGCCCGGGTCGACGGCGCGTTGTGTTCCACGCGCGCCTCAAAGAGATGTGAGCAACAACTGATGGGGCCCGCAAGGGCCGATGCCTGCCAGGGGTGCGGGTTGTTCGAAAGAGATACCGCGGGCCCTGGCACACAGGCAACTGAGGGAACACGAGTGGGTTTTAGTCAGTAAAAGTCTGACACGCCCTCCTGCTCCACCCAGAGCGAGAGAAGTCATTTTATGATTTCCCACCCAGAAAAAAAAATTGTTTCGTTTTGAAACAGATGGCTAAACCATTGCTTCGTATGTTCGAAAAATGTGTCTGCTCAACAATCTAAATAACGCAATGAATATTGTTGAACTGTGAAAATGAAACCGATTATGATAATCGTGTGTTACGCAATTAGGGTGCAAACTAGCAATTTGTAGGTAAACCCTCGGTGCGCTACAAAATCACGCCATGGGTTTGGACTAGCGTTGCAAAAATTCAGAAATATTCCAAAGAATATTTCGATTGGAAGGAATACTACCGCAGCAAGAATGCAGAGTAAAATAAATATTGTAAGGATGAAGTAGGTAACCTACGTTTTATTACATAATAAGAATTAAATGATTCCCAGTAATTACGAATCCGGATTAGATTTGTGTATATTGAATAGTACAATTATTTTTACTGCATTTATCGGCTTTTGTCGCATAACACGTAACCAAGGAAAGTAAGTAGGTAATATCCGTGGGTAAGTAAAAGAATTTCACACCATGTGATTTATTTTGAGTTTTCTTTGAAGTGTTCGAGCATCCAGAAACACAACAATACATTTTTACTTAGTAATTATGTTTTGTTCACTTCTTAAATTAGATTATTTTATTACGTGGTGTCAATTTGAAATAATGATTCCGAAAAAACTTCGGATTTGCGCCACTAGATGGCAGCCCCTTCGTCGTGCACGTTCCTTAGAGTTCAAATAAGAACTTAAAGGAACAATTAAAAGTAACCTTTTTACTATATACCTCGGTTCATAATAATATATGTATAAGTATCTAATATAAACTCAACTTAGTACCTACCAACGTATTTACCACAGATGTAGATAGACCTAGATAATGTAAGTATCACGATCTGTATGAAAACCAAACGTGCCATTTTTGACTACCTACTATGACGTCACGAGCACTATTTAGTGATGGTAAAACAAAATCGATACAAAGACGCCGCTGCGTGTGGCACCCGATTCAACATTCTGTAATACAAGTACAAGTAAAATTTAACATGTTATAAAAAATCTCGAAAAGTTACAGAAACTTATTATCAATTGACTAACTTCCTTAGTTGTGATCTTCAGTACATCCATAGTCGGACATGCTGCTTTAGTCAATGATCGATGCTTTTTCCCTTCGTCCTCAAAATGTATCGAACATAAATAGTGCTACACTTTATTGGGAACCAATATTTTCTCCCCGTCGCCTCAATTCATTGTTCTTTTAAATTGAAATCATGTGGAAAACTAAAAAATAACGAAACATTAAGATTTTTTGTCTACATAATAAATATAAAATACAAAATAATTCCTGTTTCCGAAAACGGTTCTCGAGAATCGGTGTTGGAAACGGTGCGCCCTTAACACCCCAACTATTTTTTTTTTAAATATTTTCAATGTACAGGAACAGCTCGTCTACAGATATTAGTTTTTTGCCTGGTTTTGAATTGATTTTTCAACAGCGCTCTTAAGGTGGGTAATGACTAATGAGTGTAATGACCGACGTTATGGGGCGTCATGTAACATTCGCAGCGAGCATGTCGTTACGCCGTGTGCTAAAATCAGTGATGATCGCTCGCATGTTTTGCCGTACTGCCTGTACGAATGCTCGCTTGGTAACATGTTAGATGCATTTTGCCCCGTGACGCCGGTCAGAATCCATCTTTACAGCGTGATCTATTTTCATCGTGATAACGCCGCGGTCCCACGGGCCGTTAACTGACAGGTAGCGCCAGGTGTTACTCAAACTTAAACTCAAAGCATTTATTTCAAATAAACCAATTACAGGCACTTTTGAATTGTCAAGGTCGGTGAGTTAGAAAAATGAAGCTAGTTGCCCATTCCAAAGCGTAGGTACCTATGGAGAAGAACGGGCAAGAAACTCCATGGACACTCTTTTAAAATCATGGTGTTGTTACAAAAAGTTGGTTACATCATTATGTTGAAATTATCAATGTGAGAACGATGTAAAAAGACGTGCACATTAAAGCGTCCGTAATTAAAACAATATAAAATAACAATTCAGAAATTAAAATAAGCCGTGGGAGCCAGGAGATGACCAGTCCCCACTGGCGGCGCCCGTTCACGAACATGACGTGTGGATCAGCACCATTCAGCTCAACCATTTTGAAGGGAACTTAATAATGCAACACACGCCACCACCAGCGAGATATTTGAGTGAGCATGACATACTCTCAGCTGCCAGGCCACATTCAAGTCAATGAAGACGTACCTTGTAAATGGTAGCTTTATAGTAGGAACATAGTGCTCACACATATGATAGATATGTAATTATACAATACTAGAAGTTTGAATTTACACAATGCAAAGATATCTAGTCTTTTACAGTCTTCAGCAGCTCCAACAACGTTTTCAAATGCTAATCAATTTAGTTTAAGCTACCTTGCGGAGCAGGACAAGCAGCGTTTAGCCAAGCATTTTTGTCAGCGATGTAATCTCCCAACTTATAATAATCATGGCTGCATAGTGTGCGTTCTATACAAGATTTAAATTTCATTTCATTCAGTTGGAGTATGTGGGGAGGTATTTTATTGTAACATTTTAAACAGCACCCCATGAAGGATGAGTCTACTTTAGCCAGTCTGAAGCCTGGTTGCACTAATTGGTCCCGATTTCTAGTCCCAACGGTGTGTCTTTCACCTCTTTTACTGAAAAGATTAAAATTTTTCCTGACGTACATGATGTTCTCATAGATATATTGACAAGGTACCGTCATGATATTAATATTTTTGAAAAGTTCCCTTAGAGAATCTCGCCTACGGAGGCCATATATTGCTCTGATGGCTCTTTTCTGCAGAATAAAAATAGACTCGATATCTGCAGCCCGTCCCCATAGTAAAATACCGTAAGACATGATACTATGAAAATAACTGAAATAGACTAGCCTCGCGGTTTCTACATTAGTGAATTGGCGGATTTTTCTTACAGCATATGCTGCTGAACTTAGCCGTCCTGCAAGAGCTGTTAAATGAGGACTCCACTGTAGCCTTGAGTCGAGCGTGATCCCTAGGAAAACAGTATTATCGACGAATTCTAGTTTTTCTTTATTCAATACTATGTCACAATCAGTACTTTTAACATTTGGTAAAGCAAATCTTATGCATTTAGTTTTTTTCCCATTTAATACTAAATTATTAGCAGTGAATCAATTTTGGACCAGCAGTAGGGCGTTATTTACGTCGTCAAGATTTGATGCACGTCTATTTATTTTAAAAATTAAGGATGTATCGTCAGCAAATAACACCATTTGTGGTTGTTTTTTTAATAATTACTGCACTGCTACCTGTCGAGGCCTATTCGCAGTCCGTGCCGAGCATTCCCACTGCTGTGGTTTTATTCAGTGGTCAACATTTGATAAACAAAGCTAAAAGACACGCGCCTGTACGGGCCAAGACAGTCGCCCGCCCCGCGCTGCGCCACCCCGCGCCGGAGACGACTGGCCACCGGAGACCTCATAGGCATTGGATGTTCCCACGGCCTGTCGGTCTGACTTGGCGCGGTCTGGCCTGTGAGAAAGCGAGCCGTGGGAACGTGGAATAACGCTTCAGCACACTCAATCAGACGCGCAGTCGATTTATTGAGTACGGCAGGTGCACAGATATTAGAAAATGAGCCTCGACCAGGCGCCTTGATTTATAGTTATTCTCAAAAATCTGAATGAGATTTCGTCGCATTATAAACCCTGAAGACGCAGTGACTGCATTCGAAAGCTGTGGTAGGTTCCTACCAAGCTAGATCGGAAGATTCTTCCTTTTTAATGGAGGAGTGGTACCTACACCATCTAAGAGACACATTATTGTGTTATGCACGCGAACGAAGTCGCGGGCACAGCTAGTTCTCACTATAAGAGGGTTCACCTGCAACTAATGTGATTGATACCCAAGCCAGATTTTTTTGCGATATGCACGTGCGTACAAAATACCGCCTAACGCGCAACTTTGGTCGTAATCTTATTCTCACATAATCTTTTTTGTGTGATGAAACCTAACACTTCGCTCATGTGGTGTGTGTGTAAATGAAATAACTGAAAAGTCCGAAAGACAGACTCCTAAAAGGTTTTTAAACTCATTACTATGTAGATCGAAAAAAGACCCCTTCTGTAGGTTACAGGTAAGCTATACCTACAATTCGGCCGCTAGCAGACACTCTTGCGACTTGGATCGGCGCCCGCTCTGCGAACATATTTCCGAATGGTACCTACTTAAGTTTACCCAATAATACTTTGTTCAACCTGGGAAAAGAACTTAGGAACCCCTCAGTTCACTAATGCTCAGTGGGTATTTTGGTTATTCCTCTGTAGAACATATAGGTACCTACCTACTTAGGAACACATTTCTGTCTTATCTCCTTAATGTAGGAGATAGCCAAACTTTACTAGAGAAATGAGGCCAGGACCTGGTTTCTAACGCCACACTTCGCTACTGTATTAATGAGCCGATTCTGCCGCATTCCCGAATGGCCACAAATCAGTTATTAGGTAGGTAGTTGTAGAACTACCTACCTTACTAGATTACTATTTACTGCTAAGTAATTAATTGGTTTTTAATAACTCACGTAGGTACCCATCTCACCGTACATACACGGTAGATATATATCTACCATAACTTTTTTTTTTGTTTTTGGAGGGAAACCTTTATAGGCGCCCGGGCTTTGGGGATAAGTCCGGGATTTTTACCTCACTAATACCACCCGGTGGTCACTATCTACACATAGAAGGGTTACGTTACCTCTCAAAAGACCACTCTTAAACTCCCTCTGTGCAACGTCTGTTACAGCAGTTCTCTAGGGAGACTGTAAAGGGGTCTCCTCGAAAACGAACTCTGCAAGTGTATGAGGCAGCACGTAACCACTGTGCGCCTTCTGCCCAGTTATAAACCTACTATACCTAAAATCTCCATGTATAAAAGAAAATGGTGTGTCAAAAATAATACTTAATAATAAGGGTAAGGGATAAAAATAAATAAAGCTTGTCTTTAATGTTCTCGCTGATATAATTGTCATATAATTTAATCACAAATTGTTTGCATTAAATACAAAAAAATACATTTGCACATTCTTTATTATTACTAGGTTATACCTACTTGATACATCATATACCTAGCTAAGTCACAATGACTGTAAAAATGCTTACTTAAGAATGATCAGTGACCATCAAAGTGGTTTTTGCCAACATTCTTATTGTAGGTATGTACTTAAACAATTATGTACCTATTTAAATTATAAACTAAACTTAAATAAACTCAAAGGTAGGTAGGTAACTATAAGTTGAGATTTCGTTAATAATAATATTTTAATAACGTATAAGATCGCACTCTATGACGATGCCTTTAAAATACGACGTAGGTAAATTTATGTAAACGAAAATTGTTGCACGCATCACAAATTACTGACATCTTTTCATTACACATAATTCATCAAAAATCCTATAAAGTTGAATTGACTATTTACCTGTAGGCAGAATTGATATTTAGTAGGTAGATTTAATAATAGCAAAAGCAATTTTTTGTTTGGCATAAGTAAGCGATCATTTTGGCACCATGAGAAAAAATAATTTACAACAGATGATAAATAAAATTAAGTATTAGCACAAACACTTTACTATTCTATCTCTGTAGGTAATTGAAATAAGTTTGAGATCTGATTTTTAGTTTCCCTTGATCGTTGTTTTTCATCATTTCATTATTGACATACCGCAGTAAGTCATTATGTACTTAAATTAAACTTGCAGCATTTGCATTTTTTTTCCATTTTTTTTTTCAGCATTTGTCTATTAATGAATAATGTGTAGGGGTAAGGAAGGTACAGATTTTTTTTTTCAGTGACGGGTTTTTGTAGTTTTTACATTACTTGTCATTGTTAAATTCAAATACACATAATTTATGTAATGTAGAATTAGACACATACTTATATGAAGAGATTAGGCATCCGACTTATCGATCCAGCTACCAATCTTGTATTTTTTTTGTTGCTTTTTTAATGTCATTTTAATAACATGCTTAAATAACGATTACAATATTTTAACATCTAGCAATTAATTCGTACCATTGGTCTTTGGGTGTGCTATTACAGGTATCGAAGTATATTGTTGTTTTTTATAAATTGTTTTTACTAACTTTTATCATAATCATAATACTTCTTTTTGAAACAACTTTATCTAAATAATTTTCTCTGGCCATAACTTATAAGATTAAACGCTTTACTCGCTCTTATTACTTTTTGTTCTTTCTTTACCTTAATGTTTCCTTTTCGTCCCCAAGGTCGTAACTTTAAGTATGTAAGTAAACATCCACATTATCTAAGTTGGATTGGATTGAGGGCTACGATTGTTAAGTGTGTGACGAGTGTCATTTTGCTACGAAAACTTATAGCGATAATAATCTTGCGCATATAAAATCCCTGGACTGCAAAAATAACGTTCTAGTTATATATTTTTCTTATCGAGAATATTTTTTGAGAGAATATTTAGAGAGATTACTATATAAAATATTGGTATAATTTGCACACTTAATAAGACGATGCAAAATGCGTGCATCTGTCTCGAATGGTATCCTTTAGTAATTGTGTTTGTTCATGTCAGTATAGTGGGAGAGCTGGCAGTGCACACGAGGAGAGCGAGGCGAGGACTAGTGCGTCTGTGTCAGAGGCAGCTACGGGAGCCCGGACTAGAGTCTTCTCGGTCCTGATCACTTGGCACGTTGTTATTTTGTTCCTGGTCTCGATTTAACACGAATACAGGCTCAACGTTTTCATCGTCACTGTTAAACCTGAAAATAAGATTTTCACGCTTATTCATTTTTCAGATTATATTATTCAAGTCACTGTGCATCGTTATAATTCTGCTCAAAGTGAAACTACTAGGAGTTAATGTAATGTAATATACGTACTGGTATCGAGGAACTTCTCCCCTCATGTTGCAAATTGCATTCGTTAAGGCCTTCACATAATTTTTGGCTAAAGTTAGAGTTTCTATTTTTGATAAACTCCGGTTGTCCTTCTTAACGTGTGGTATTACCCGTCGGAGATCCTAGAACATGGAAGAGTCTAAGTCAAGCCAAAATGCTTATTGTAGACGGATACGGATTGTAGTCGTTGTGAGTTGATTTTGATTGATGCTTACCTCAAAGGCTCTGTTTAGAGAGTGCATCCTCATTCGTTCCCGTTCGTTGCTCTCGAGCCTGCGAAGGTTGCGCTCCCGCGCGGAGATGCCGCAGCGCCGCCGCCGGCCGGGCCCCGCGGGCCCCGCAGGGCCGCTGCTGCTGGCCGCGGACGACGACGAGCCTGCGGCCGCGCGCCTGGGCCGGCACACACGACGCGCCACTTGCTCGTCGCTGCCACTGCCGCTGTCGTAGAATTCTGAAACGTAATTTTTCCTGTTTAGATTGATAATTATGTAAAGCATTGATAAACGACGACGTTTCAATTAATTCTACCTATATACATATAGGTATATGTTATAAACTGATAGATAAAGCAAATAATTTGTTAAAAAAACCTTCTAATGCACACTTTCCTAGTCACAAATACTAATTAAATAGAGATAAGCCACGTAATAAGGAAAGTAAAAACGTGGGCGTGAGTTTATTAAAAATAAGCTGTTGTATGCATAATGCATACGTCACCTCCGCGACTGAACGTTAGTACATTCTCCGTCACGAACCGTTGGCAACCGCGACGCTGCTGGCAGCGACACGATATCGAAGTGGGAACACTTAAACATTTGTGCAACAAGTCAGCTGCTCTGTACGAAACTTGGGCATTACGTGACGCGGCTGCACGCTTGATAGACTATTTGCGTAAGAGCGCTAGTGCAGACTAATCGATTTGTACGCACGGCTACGGGTGATTTTCGAAATGCCCTTATCTGCTCCGTGCTTTCCGACAGTTGTACGTATTATAATAATAAAGTAAAATTCAATAATATCCATGTAGAATAATTTCTAAAATTATTTCTTTTTAATCATCGTCACACTTGTGTACCTACTGCCATTCCTAAAATTCGTTAGACGAATGTGAAATTAGAAGTGTGGTAAACTACCTACATCCGCATCCGCGATGTGTATAATTGTCACCTACGTCATTGCTACGCCGATGTAAAGGGATCTATCGTGATATTCAATTTTCAGAAACTCATTGTTTCTTTCTTAAAAGCTTAAGCTATAGGTACCTAGTTGTTTTCACTGACGTAACTGTAACCATGAATTCAACATAGAAAAAATTATTCGCTAGCCGTTTTCCTAAATTATGTTGGAGTCTGTTTCCATTCAAAGAGATGCAACTGGATACCAGTATTTTACATGGAGCGACTGCCTATCTGACCTCCACAACGCAATTACTGGGTAATACGAAACCCCTTGGTAAGACTGGTTGACAGAGTTTCGGGCTTCTGACGACCCGTAACGACTGTCAGAGAGCCACGAATGACAGCTGGGGCTAACGACTATTAACGTGCTTTCCAAGGCACGGAGGGGTCTAGGTATGTAAAGATGGTCACCCATCCACGCACCAACCAAGTCGCATATTACATAATGATTAGATTTCTATTAAAATATCTGACCTCCTGCTTGTTCAATTTTATCTGCAATATCAGGTTTGTTGTCATAATACTGAGAGGTCTCGTCCTCGAAGTACAACATCATCTGGTCAGGCGACTCGGCCTCCGAGCCCTCGCCCTCCGCACTTGCCCACTGGGGCATCTTTATATCTGAAACAAACAAACTTTTCATTACACAGGTGCACCTTGTTATTTATACTTTAAGCCGCATATAGCTGCAGCCACCAGTGTAGGAAGGTACCCAAGTAGCATTGCAAGCTGTATACAAGCTGTATTTAAGTTCGATTTTATACTAGAAGCTGTATATTCAGGCTGTATAGAGGCTGTATAAGCGCTTATACAGCCCTTATAAGTAAAAAATGGGCACATTTTATACAGCGTTTTGCTCTAGTATAGCTGTATAATAGCTGTAGAAGCAATAGAGGCGCTGTATAATAGCTGTATTAGAGCTGTTATTCGGTGTACAAAGAAACCATTATACTACAGATATTATCTTATAAATACTTTATAGAGAAAATAGTTTTAAATAGGTTTTTGAAGAGAATCACAAAATGAATGTAATTCTTTCCAATGAATGGCGACATTGTTATTTATAATATTTATTAGTAAGTAAACGTAATCTTGGACTTAGATATCTGAAGGTGTTAATTGGTGAATTGAAATTGCGGATTCAAATTTATTGTGAACCTGTCTATGTTTTCCGTCAAAATATTCAAGCGCCAGCAAAATAATCGATCTGATATAAAAGAAAAATACTATTTATATGGTAAGTCAATGTTGGTTTTAAGGTTAGAATAAAAAACAATGTTATAATAACAGAAGTGAGGGTAGTGTGAGCATTGTGCCCTCATATCAAGCCGAAAATCATTATATATTCCTTAAATTATGTTTCATATTTTGTTTTATACCTACATTCGAAATTACGAAAATGGCGACTATTTGATAAACAGCCTAAACGATAATCGGAGTGTATTATAGTCTGAGTAGCTGTACTAAGTAAGTTATGGATTATATTGTACAGCTTTTGGCTGCTAATCAGCTTTATAATAGAATATTTTTATTACTTAGGCTGTATATCAGTGCTCTATACATAACTTATAATGCTCATAAGGGTTACCTAAAAGAAATTAAAAACGCAGACTCAATATGATACGTACCTACATATAGTAAAACAAAAAAAAGGAAGAGATTCTCAATTTAACCTTGTATTTTATACCTAAGTAAACTTATTGTTAAGCATTATTAGTTTGTTGTATGTATTATATCAGTTTTACTTTATTTTCAGGAAAATATGCCGACTAAAATTTAAGCAACCATTGAGAAACGGCAAAACAAGCTTTGCATTGTACCAAGTTTGTGGGAATCAAAAGGCAAGTTAAGATGGCCAAGAAAGCGATTAGATGTCAACAAATTAGTAAAGGATGAAACATCTCGGCCTTTATATAATTGGTCCACCTCAAAATGCTGTGTGAAAAGACTATCATTATCGTCATATGACGAAGCAGTAAGAGAACTAGATCTCATGGTTCAAATCAATCATCATTTGAACTACTTGCGCTGCTCTATGAAGAAACGTCATAATCATGTTCCAAAGGTTGAATTAAATTTACACATTTAACATAACTGTTATGATCATTAATAACCCTGTTTAATGTTTTTGCTACGGAACCCTCTTCGTTGACCGTAAAGTCTTTCCGAGTGACTGTCATTAATACAAAATAAAGCTGTACTGTAGCTGTCATTTATTTTTTTAGTTTTAAAACACCCTCAAAAACAGAAGTCATAAAACCACTGTATTTACAAGAGTGTACAATTACGCCATAAAAATTAGTTTTTGGATACACCATTGTACAGAAACAAGTCTCAAGTGATACTATAATAACACTAAGAGCTGTAATAAGTAAGTGTTCACATGCAAAATACAGCTTGTATACAGCTTTAACGATAAAACCAGATTAAAGTGTCACAAAATACTTAAGCTGTATAGTGGAGTTTTCATATTCTGTTTAAATACCCTAAGCTTTCGCGGATCCCTTAATACAGATTGAATAATTTTTTGACACTCTTGTAAGTCTCTAAAGGAACTCTAAGTTCTAAATAGGCTGTTATATGTATGTTGAAAACGCTTGCGTGCTGCTTGGGTAGTACCTATTCTATTAATTTAAACATACTTTTAATTGGACTGGCAACTTTAGTTGCGGCAAAATTTTAGGTGGACATAATAAACAAAATAAAAAAAGTTTCTTCGCATTACAGTCCGTTCAGTCACTGCTGCCAGAGGTAAAATAACTGTGAACAGACTGTAGTATTAATAACAAACGCAGATTTTAAAAAACCTATATACACCGAGAAATTTTAATGGTTGTTTTCCCGCGGCAGAACAGCCTTAAAGAGTACTTTCGAAGCACATAGTAAAAGTAAAAAAAAAAAATGTATTGTGTTAAAATAACAAAAAAAATGTCATCAACTCGATAAAACACTACTCAATAGTAACACTAGAGGTAACTTGTAGGTACTACTCGAATCGCACGCACCGCCGACAAAGGTAACAGCGATGCATAAATGTTCAAAGCAAAATAAACTCTCGCACGTGGTGATTTTTAACAATGGTTAATCCGACATTTTTTGTTTTTAATATTTTATTTGTTTATAAAACTATTTTATTACCAATACAAAACTATTTCGCTGCGGGAAAACAACTATTAAAATTTCACCGTGCATAGAAATCTATGATAGTAGTAGGTATTTTTGAAGGGCGGGCGTTTTGGGGGGACTGTCTTATGTAATTTTGACGTTCAAAAAGTGCTGACTCTCAGCCTAGTTTGAATAAATGACTTTTTGATTTTGATTTTGATTTTTTAAGGTTTTCAAGTATCTTCGCTAATGTCCGAGACACGTGTTGATTGTTTGGCTGGATCGCTTTAAGGTTATGACGTTTACGTTTATTTACGTGGCAGATTTCCCAACCAAAAAATAAATAACAGGGTTACATCTTCAGAACTCAGAAACCCACGTCACAGAAAAGGAGATTATTCGTATATTTATGTATACTACTGGTCGCCCGGTGGATAAGGTATAATATCTGGGTGACCAAGCTTTGCTCCGTTTTTTTTTTGACGTTTTCTAAAAATGAAATCTAGCTAGATCGATTTATCGCCCCCGAAACCCCCTACATACAAAATTTCATGAAAATCGTTGGAGCCGTTTCCCAAGTAGCATTGCAATCTGTATACAAGCTGTATTTTAGTTCGTTTTTATACTAGGAGCTATATATTCAGACTGTATAAAGACTGTATAAGCGCTTATACAGGAATTAGAAGTAAACAAGGCACATTTTATACAGCCTTTTGCGTTAGTAGAGCTGTATAAGCAATAATGAAGCTGTATAATAGCTGTATTAGAGCTGTTATTCGGTGTGCAAAGAAACCATTACACTGCAGATATTATCTCATAAATATATTGTAAAGAAAAGAGTTCTAAATACGTTTTTGAAAAGAATTACAAAATGATAAAATTTAGACGAACTAGATTTTCCATGTATTAGAACCGTGAATGGCGACATTGTTATTTATAATATCTATTAGTAAGTAAACGTAATCTTGGACTTAGATATCTGAAGGTGTTAATTGGTGAATTGAAATTGCGGATTCAAATTTATTGTGAACCTGTCTATGTTTTCCGTCAAAATATTCAAGCGCCAGCAAAATAATCGATCTGTTATAAACGAAAAATACCATTTATATGGCAAGTCAATGTTGGTTTTTAAGGTTAGAATAAAGAACAATTTTAAAATAATAGAAGTCAGGGCAGTGTGATCATTGTACCCTCATACCAAGCTGGAAATCATGATATATTCCTTAAATTATTATATTCCGCCATATAAATAAGTTTGAGAACGGAGTTTGCATACACCATTGTACAGAAACAAGTCTTAAGTGATACTATAATAACATTTAGAGCTGTAATAAGTAAGTGTTCATATGCAAAATACAGCTTGTATACAGCTTTAACGATAAAACCAGATTAAAGTGTCACAAGATACTTAAGCTGCATAGTGGAGTTCAAATATTCTGCTTAAGTACCCTAAGCTTTCGCGGATCCCTCTTAGAAAGACAAAATAATTTTTTGACACTCTTCTAAGTCTCTAAAAGACCTCTAAGTTCTAAATAGGCTATATTGCTGTTGAAAACGCTTGCGTGCTACTTGGGTTCCGAGATTTAGATTATATGTCCAATATGGAAATGGAAATGAATATGTGGTATTTTTGTGGAAAAGATCAGGTTTGATCGCTGGCTAAACCATTCACCAAGTGTTTTTTTTTTTTAAGAAAAAATACGCAGTGTTTTTATAGGATATGTGTATTAAATTAATCTTTTTTTTTCGTAATTGCACCTACCACTGCTTGTCTCTGCTTCATCCAAAGGTTGACTAGTACAAAAGGCCTAGGTATGGCATTAAGTCCGCCTTAGTACATTTCTGTGCTTGACGTTTTAAATAATATTTTAATTTTTGTAACTTTTTAATTTTTACCGAGAGTATTTTTTGTTTGAGTTTAAGTAATTTCGTGATACACTAAGTCCGTCCAATAAGAATCTTGTTTTGGCTTTATTCTAATAAAGAACATGCAGTGTGCAACTACCTACTTACTTGTGAATTCTTGAACTTGATGCATGATACATGCGTGGACGTTTTAAGTAAGGGTACATATTTCAAATATTTTAAAAATTTGGTCCTTTTTAGTTAGATACTATTTTCATCAAGTTAGTTATCCTTATCACTTTTACGTTCATGGGTATATGTACCTTCAAGTACCAACCCACACAACAGTTTATTCAACAAATACGTATGAAATTTTTGTCGTCCTCCAGCTTGATAACAATTCGTGACGTAGTCGATGACGTCCACTTGTGAAATTTGAATAGCCGTTAATAGCCAGTGTCGGGTGGTGACCGTGGGCAGTGGGCTGGAGCTAGTTGAACGTAATGACAGTGATGCGAGATGTCGTACATGTTCAGTTGGGGCGCTGGACACTGTGAATGGGTCAGAAGAACCATTCCTCAAGCCAAAATATGCTTAGCATTGGCAATTGCTACGGAGTATGGAATAGTCGGAGATTACTTGACTGCTTAGACAGTCGCAGAAAGGCATTCAGATTGACCCACGATGGCAAAGTAACAGTATATAGTGATTAGGCTGGCCAGGTATGAAGTACCTACCGGTGGTCATGATCGCGTTAGTCAGCTTAAAGTAGCTCTTACGAGAGGTCACAATGTTGGCGGTTGAGAAAGCTTTAAAAAGTATAAAAGGCCGGAAAAGTAACTTCTCTCATTTCTCACAGGAGTTATCATTACACACGTAATAGCGGTTTCTCAATAGTTTTATTTATAGTACAATTATCATTGTTCTAAATGGTGCTTCTGTATCCTTTTTCTGTGTGGGGGTGCGGGCTGGGCGCCGCCGGTGGTCGGCGACAGGCGCGGCGCCCACGCGGCGCCCGTCGCGCTACAAATGACACGCTTATACACAAACGCTATACATAGTCCCTACATACCCGGCGCGTTAATGGAAAGCGCCATTTTAGTGTTATGATTCTCGATAAGCTGCAGAAGTGCTTGATTAACGGTAATCTTGGATTGTTAGTGTTTTCCGTTGAACCGAAATAATGTGTCAATGTTCAGTGGTCATAATTGACCAACGTGCCATATAGCCAAAGACCTAAATTAAATGATATCAATTAATGCCAAGCAACTCTACATTCAGAGACAAGTGAATTATCTTTATTTATTTAGCCTATAGCAATAGGTCAAAAGCAGTGGTACTCTAGTGTAACAGCTATAGGTAGTACCGAGCTACATAGTAGCATTTGTTTCAATTAGCCGTGTTATACATAGGTTTAATTAAAACGTCAAATCAATCGGTCCGTTCTTAGTTATGTCGACCGATAACTTCACTAGCATAATGGACTTAATTCCTAACTAATTAACCGAAGCAATAGGTGGCAAGTCAAATTGTTGGCAGTTTCGCAAGCTGAATAAGTTACACTCATTATTAGCAATAACTTAAAAATTATTATGATTGAAAAATATTGCACACCCGTTGTACTTTTTTTTTTTTTTTTTGATGATGGGAATCATCAAATAACTTCTCCCGCTCTGGGCGGAGCGGGAGGGCGCGTCAGACTTTTACTGAAAAACCAACCCGTGTTCCTTCAGTTATCTGTGTGCCAGGGGCCACGGTATCTCTTTCAAACAACCTGCACCCCTGGCAGGTACCCGTTGTACATTTGTTCTCACTACGACGGCGATCCCTGTCATCTAGAAAGCTGACTGGATCTGCACTTACTAAAACTTGCATATTATATGCTAGGCAACCTGTTTACCATTATTTATGGTTGCTAAAATATTCATAGCTCTGGTCCTAACATAAATTGTACGTAGGAGTTAGCTTTCTGTGCCACGTCATCTACGCTACGAAAGATGCTACGCGGCTACGGCGTAACCCCTAGGGTTACGCTTTTTTATTTATTTATTTTTTCCTTTTAAACTTGTTTGCAGCACTTATTAGTAGATATTTTAGCATACTCCTACGTGTATTTATGTTTGTTTAGAGAGTTTAGATGGTATGGGCGATAAATTACTGTGACGAAATATTATTCTAGACTACAGTTAGTTATACTGAAGCAATAAGTTAGAGCGACTACTCTCACTTAATTTATGCTGCGAGTGGAGCAGTGCAAGCAGCTGTTTAATTATTCATTTAAAGAACCCCGCCCGTAGCCCTGGTTTAGAGATTGACTGGCCAGTTTCGCTTGCCAATAACTATGAGTATCGTTCCACTTTAAATAGACCGGTTTCTAAGAGTTACTTGGTGTTTCAATGAAAAATATCAACTTTGAAACTAATTATTAATTGCTTTTAGTACTAAACATTATTGTTTCAATGACAAGTTTTAGAGTTTAGTTAATGTTGTTATTAATTATTAAGCAACACAAGTTTCAAATACAGTATTAACTCGTAAACATTTACCAACCAATAATTATTAACCGTAAAGTTACAATCTATGTTACAATCCCACATTTAAAGGTTTAAATGTTTGACATTATGATTTTTTTTTTTTAGTTTTGACGATAAGTTGCAGTTACACGAATTTTATGCGAATCGGGTCTCTTTATATTAATACAATCCAATCTGTCCCATGAAAATATGTTGTCAAAATAAGATTTACGACTCAATCTAGACTCAATTGTTGTAACCAGTATCTGTTGTTCACATGTTTTGCGTCCGCCGAGACGTTAAACTAGGTTTTGTTGCGTGTCAAGTCATCAGAATTTTATTGAGAAATAACTTAAAACGGTAGAAAAATGCAGCAGTGCCTGTATCCGGATGTTTTGGTTGCGGAGCTCTCTCGCTCGGTGCAGTGCGCGTCGCCGCCACTACCGCGTGCGGCTCGCACGTGCACGCTGAATTAACCACACCAATTATGCACACATTTGCAACATTGCATTATATAATAGCAGTAATACCGATTTACAAAACAACTTAATTACACTTCTTCTTCATTTAATTACTAAAACCATGATGGTTAGGTCGCTAAATGGATAACACGAAATCATGACGAGTGAGGCTGGAGGTGTTAGTATATAATCGATACGATGCAGCTCTACTGGCGGCTGTGCACACCTAAATCATTGAAAAACATTATCTATAGAACAACAAACTCATATATTTCATTGTCAATCCTGTATTTAATACATAATAGCGATAAAAAGAATCGTATTGTATTAATTCAGACATAATGCACTAATATATTACAATCAACCATTTGCGTCACTCGTATCAATCTTGCACCTGTTCTAATAAACAGGGAAATTTTATTTTATTGTGTATTTTTAAATAATTTAACATACAAACATTTTCATGCAGAATGGTCCACCCTCCACCCGTCCTCGCTTGCATTTCCATCGCCAAAATTGCCACAAACACGATTGTTGATTGTGTTGAAAGGGTTTATTTCGAGTTAATATTAAACATGTAACGGCTTCCGCGTCCACATTTTGAATTGTATTTATGACTAGCGGATACATTGTTAAACACAAATCTACAATCACGAGTTAACGTTGACATTTGCATGACATTTGGATCGGTAATGTCAGCGACGGCGATGCGTGCGCGCAGGCCGCGGCCGCTGCCCGGGGAGCGCGTCACCGCGGCCGCAGCGTGGCGACCTTCGCGGACCCGCTCGGACACTTTCACCATACTTACCACTACTGTTAGCCCACATACGCTTATCGTTTCCATTGTTATTGTACTAGAGCAGTTGCATAATTATATGAGAAGGCAACCAAGAGGCGAATTCCATTCTATGTATGTCAAAATTCCAATTTTCGAGTCTCGCATTGTTCGTTGTTGTTAATTGTCGGATGCGTTAGTGGCGAAAATGGAATGCAATAAAAAACTGCTTTTGCTGTAACGAATGCCTACTATTCAAAAGTCTTAAAGACAAATACATTTTCAAAATGGTAAAGCTCGTATGGTCGGATCTCTTTTGAGGAGTTTTCCGGGAAATAGTTATATTCACTTTTTTTACCTAGGTACCTATAAAAAAATTTCTATCCTCACAACCACATGATTTTACAATAGGTAGTAAAAATAGTCGAAATGATACATAAATTATGCAATGTTAAATGTTTTTAAAACTAGTTTGAAACGGTTTCCTTGCAAACTCCATTACATAGCGTTATGCTTTGATTTGTAAATTGGTACTAACTGATTGGAAACACTAGCAAGCTCACACAATTTAATATTTTGAAACTCGTTCTTTTTGGGAACGAAAATCCCTTGGGAGCGAAGAATGTTCCTATACAGGAAGAAATGTATAAAAAGTTATAACTTGTAGTTCCGTGCATCTATGCATTTGCAATTTATTATAGTTAAGTAAAATAATGCTACGTTATCAAATTCTATAATTCGTGCATGTCGTCTAACGTCTGAAGTTAGGTATATGCCTTCGCTACAAAGTACGTGTATTATCGTGTTTTTAATTCGAGTGTACGTAAGCTGTTTTGAACGTCGTTAATAATACAACTGATCAGCTGGTTAAACATTAAACAATTGAAGTAATTTTACTGTAGTCATGCATTTACTTTCTGGCCTTAGAGTTACAAGGTTTCAGTAAATAAAAAAGATTTTTAAATTTACTGATTTTCTATTGTTTATTTGCTATTTTGAGTTTATGAACGTAACATAACACCGCGCCTGTAATCCCCGAGGAGCTATGCAGAGGTGTAGCTATAGTACAGAGGCCAGCACATCAAGCTATACCAAACTTGATGTACACCTCCATTTCGCATTTACCTCCTACTTATAAAACATTTATCGTTTCAGTATGATTTATAATAAAAATTCTTCATACTTAATGTACTGTTTCTGTGTCAATATCGTAAATTCACAAACATTCACAAAACCTTTTTTAGGAAGCGAATTCTTTATCTTTATTTTAGTTACTACATACCTGCCATAAGTAGGTATAGGTACCAGTTTTCAGAGCCAAAGTGATTAGATAACACAACTTCCGTTGAAAATATTTACTTTTGTATATTTTGGGTTTTTTAACTAATTACCTATCTAGATTTCTTCTATCACAATAATGTGTTAACCTTTAGCATAAGCTAATAGAAGTCGGCTATCAACGGTTTATTTACTAATAAGGTTTTCTTACTTTTTTTTAATAATAATGGGATGACGTAGATACTGAAATGGTTTTGTGCTGATCGTGACTCATATTTATTAACCAATGTTACAGACAAATCGTGATTTGTAAACTGTTCTATGCAGATAAATGCATACAAATTTATTGTTTTTTTTTTATTGTGTGGGTAAAAAACCTACACCTTCGTAGTACCTACCTTAGAATTCAACAAGAAAAACTGATCACTATATCGTAGAAGTTATATTGATACAGTTGATGACCACAGAAATCTATTGTAGTGAAAATCTTTGCTTCCAGTAATACGCCCACGCACACCCACTCCTTTTTGTAAATAGATACGAAGATTTTAGTTAAGGTCAATCGAGTTATGTACAGACAGACCTTTAATTAAACACATCGTTAAGTGACTATAAATGTGAGGGTTCTGAGTACCAATTTATTCATAAGTACCGTCATTTGTAAGTCCTACCTCATCTTTGTACAAGACTGGGAAAATACCGTAAACAAGAATTCTTACATCAATTGACTGAGCTTTTTAAAACTAAGCTCGCATAGTAAATAAATAGTTGAATAGTCAAAGGCAATAATATTACGGTGACTTGAGTACTTTGAGTACAAGTATGTAATCAAGTGAAATTGGTAATAAAGTGTTAGAAGCCGAGAGCAGCGATTGAGTTACAGTTTCAATAAACCTAGGCGTCGTAAGTAATTGTTGGCTACGTCCGTCTAGCGCGATCTTATCAGCGGTCTGAGATTGGATTTCTAGTTAAGGGAATAATGCGAATCCGGCTGGGATAGCTCTCTGAGGATCCTTTGAAGTAAACACATTGTTTCACGAATCGGTTTCGTTTTTGTAACAGTCCTATACTTATTTTTTCCTTCTATCGTTACCTCATCACGAAAGCGAAACGGTGTTTGTTAGTCTGTCCTTCCTTCACGCAAAAAATAAACTACGGATCGACGTAATGTTTTGAATAGAGGTAGTTATTGGACCGGAAAGTAACATCTCTATGCTACTTTCTCGTCAAAAAATCTCTGCTCATGCAATTATGATCCTATCCGAACATCACATTGTACCTGGGTACCTACATTAAACCCGACGCAGCTGACAAGATTTCAAATGTAGCAACAATATCATCTCGTATGGATCGGCCTTTCCTCCGCGAACGTCGACTTTGTAATTTCGGCGATCGGAACCTATGATTGATTTTTTACTGAAATTCAAGCCTTTGTCTGTTTTATGCGAAAGTTAACGTTCAAATATAAATAATTTTAACTTGAATTGAGGAAACAAATATAAATATACCGCTTTACTTATTGAGAGCGCCGAGTGTCTAAATAGATTGTACCAAATTCGTCAACAGAGTTTTATTCTGACACAATCCACCACAGTAGAAACTTCATTACAGTTTTACGTCAACCCTGTCGGGGACCGCGTGGGTACCTGGGACAATGTTGTAGCGAAATAAGAGCTAGTCCATATAGACGTCACGCCTTCAATGTGTGAAAGATTAAGCAGACGTTCGCTACGGTATACCCACAGTTCTACGACGGCAACAATGTGCCCGTGACGTCAGGTCGAGCTTTACCTTATATATATAGAAACAGGAAAAAACAGACACACTTTACACGATGTCGGAATTAAAGCTCAGGAACAAGGAAGTACCTTCTACTATCGATAGATTAATGTTGAGGCGGTAGAAGCCAGTAGTCGTAAATAATGTTTGTTACATACAAATAAGCAAGTGAGCTGAAAGTGAAGGTACCACTTTCGCTAGCATTTCCGTCCTCCCCACAGAGCCTCTTGCGAGTTTAGAGTTTTTATTCGTTCGATTAAGAACAACGCTTTCTATTAAATAAAGCGTCATCATTATTGTATTATTGGGATCCTAATTTTTTTAGTCTGTATCTCGACATAAAAGATTTGAGGACTGTCAATTATTGTTTTGCTATTTCTGATTTAAAATTCTGAACCAAGTGTCATATTGGTAGCAAATACAAATAGCAACATCTATTATAAAAAAGCAGTAGTCTCCTTCTTAGCGTATCGATGGTAAAAAAATCAAACAACTTTGGCCCAAAATTCGGCTGCGCGAACTCCGCACATAAGATCGTCAAATGCACAAGTAACAGGGCATGCGGCGTAGGATGGTAGATGTGCCATTGTCTGTGGGAGGTGTTGCATACGCACTTGAGATCTGAGCCGTCCGTGAACCCCCATCTGTGGAGATTGTCCTTGCTCCAGCCGACCTAGGTTCGAAGTCTATTTAGAGGTTTCCAAGTCAGCCACGGTATCGCGTGCCCAGGCGGAAGGCTCTCAGATGGTTCGATAAAGTTATCAGGGGTTTATACAGCTCCCACCACAGGTTACGTTTCGCTGTGGAAACGTCGCTATTGGATTGACTAATTATTTGACAAGAAGTAGTTTGACGGTAACAATGCTTCCAAACTTCTTTTCGTCATTCGCTACCAATAAAACAGAACCAACATTTTCTAACTTTACCGTTGGAACCTGCTGATTCGCAATGGTAAAATCTATACTATATAATAGACATCTATTCTTCTTCTTAATAATAATTATATAATTATATTATAAAGCTGAAGAGTTTGTTTGTTTGGTTGAACGCGCTAATCTCCGGAACTATTGGTTCGAATTGCAATATTCTTTTAGTGTTGGATGGCCTATTTATCGAGGAAGGCTATAGGCTACATAACATTACGCTAAGACGTTTGGGAGCCGTGCAAAGAGAAAAAATCACGAAGTGATACGGCGTGGGTCGGGAGAGCAAGAAATATGACGCGAACGAAGTCGCTAGCAAAAGCTAGTTATAAAAGGATTAAATGATCAGTGGATGTTAGTATAAACTAGGTACGAGCGATATAATGATATTTAAATAGAATGTAGAGTTTTAAGAGTTATAGCGTTTAAGGTTGGATGTCCCTGCCAGTCCCTAGAATAACCAATAACCTGGTACTTGTGTTATATTTACCGCGAATTATAAAATTTAATTTTAAAGTAACTGAACTTTTCACGTTATTTCTCTTTTCCTCTTCAACTAGCCACTTAGTAAAGCATTGGTGCATTGTTGACTGTAGCCAGGTAGTGAGTTATATAAATACGCAATAGCTGATACTAAGAGCACATTGCTAAAATATAG
The DNA here is from genome assembly GCA_949091785.1 of Polymixis lichenea. Classification (NCBI taxonomy): domain Eukaryota; kingdom Metazoa; phylum Arthropoda; class Insecta; order Lepidoptera; family Noctuidae; genus Polymixis; species Polymixis lichenea. Next base: position 14,082,808 of record OX420936.1, read on the forward strand.
TGTAGGCAGTACTTTCACAAGTACATTGCATACATACGCTCAGTTGATCTTGAAATTGATAAAATTCCTTCTTATTATACTGTAACTGTATAAATTTTAAATTTTATTCGGTTTGCTTTTACTGAAACTATTCAGCGATCTAAATTACAATAATCATATGCACAGCACAATGCATCTTACTTAATTTAAAGTTATTTAGTTGGTAACTTAGTACGTGACAACATCTAATAAAGATGAGTTTTTAATTTCGAGAAATCTGATTATAAGGGACATGTTTGAGAAGAAAATAAGCTACGTGACACGTGTTTAACTATGTAAGTCTTTGAATTTATGAATGCAACAGAACTAAAATATTACATGACTTTCCCTAAGGGGTGAGCAAAGCAACTGGTGCATAAATTACATCAATAGCGCTCGCAATAACAACATTTATATCCATAACCTGTTGAGCTAAAAATTGCAAAATGCATAGTGACTGGTTTTTTATGCAGTTTGGTCTCAAGCACTACTTAATGGATTACTCCATTTCTTTACGTAAGATGTGATCGTCGGATAGTATCAGTGGGATGGAGAGCAATCATCTCATCTTAGCATTGCAAAAATGTATTGTCTATCGTTCCGTACCTTACTTGAGCAGTTATCAGCATTATCTAGTTGTTTTTTCGATGGTAAGATACTAGCGATGGCGGCGATATCGGAAACAGAGTCCAAGCTACCGGTGGCCAGAGTTGCAGGAAGAGATAAAGAGCCTCTAAAACTAAACAGCAGTGGACTTGTGACTGTACAGTTGGTCTCTAGTTTGGTAAGAATTGGATAAGTGCTTCACTTCTAACCAGCCTGACTGTCATATGATCGAGCACTTATTTTGTGGTTGAAGAGTCTAATCGGATTTTAAATATAAAAGACTTCTAATTTGCTCAAAAAACAAACTATATATCTCTATATAAAATATTTGATTACTTTACATTCACAAGAAAGAAACAAGCTAGTGTAACATAATATAAAATCAATAACGTAACACTAAGGTTGATGAAATTCGGGACCTCGGAGTGATCATAGATAAAAAATGACATTCAAGCAACATGTATAGACAGTTGCGTTAAAAAAGCTGCTCAATTGTTAGGTTTTCTTAAAAGTAATACGCGAGAATTTAGATCTGTTAAAACTAAAATGGTCCTATACAATGCTTTAGTGCATAGCAGGCTGGAATATGCCAGTGTTGCCTGGGATCCCTTTTACACAATACATTCTCAGCGTCTGGAGAGCATACAACGGGCTTTCACCAAACACCTCGCATTTATATCCCCTGGATTATCCCATAGGTGTCCCTTTCAACAGCGTCTAAGCTTTTTAAGATGATCTCACTACGGCAACGGAGATTTATGCATAGCCTTATGTTCCTTCACAAACTAGTGAACGGTTACATAGATTGTTGTGAACTGCTATCGCGCATTTCGTTAAAAGTTCCGCCTAGAATTCCACGCTTTCCCATAACCACAATGTAACAGCGCCCTACTACCTCTACAAACATAGGTTTCAACTCACCACTCATTATTATGTGTGACAACCTAAATACATTTAATAAGTCTGTACCTGAAGCAGATATATATAATGACCCTAAGGTGAAGTTTAAATCAAGAATCTTGGCCTCTCTACACACCAATAAAACGTAGTCGAAATTTCAGATTAATAGTGCAAATCCAATCCAATGTAATTACTTACTCTGTCTTTTATTTTATTTTATAATCTTTGTTTTTTATTTTGTTTCTCATTTTCATAAAAAATTGTACACCTAGATTTAAGTTAGCAACTAAGCGGTAATCTGGCGTCTTCTGTTGTCAATGTTGTGTTTACCTGTAATTGGCATATATATTAGAATATAACCGTATGATTTAATATTTGTATGTATATGTATGTGCTGTGGGTGAACCTTTAAGTAAATAAATAAATACTTTCATTATGAAAAAGTCTACAGTAGATAGGATTTTCAAGGGATTTCCACTTTGTTGAATGGTTGTGTCGTAATAATTCATCTAAAAGTGCCGAGACAAGTGCAATCGCCCATCAATTTCCGTTCACTTCCCGTTTGTGCCGTAAGAGGGGATTAAGGGATTATGTGAATAGAAAGGGTAGCAGAATGCACCTGTGCACTTGTTCAAAACACAAACAAGAAAACACTTTACACGCTTTTGTCAACTTAACGCCATGACTGGTAGAGAAAAAATATAAGTATAGATACCTATTTTATGAAATAATATAATAGTTGCGATTGTTATTATTATTCTATGACATAACTGTTCAAAACACGTGTAGGTATTTAGTCACTAATTGGTGTAGTTATAATCCTTCAACCTAGCTCTTTCATTGTCACAAACATTCTGAAAAAGTTGTAGAAACTGCACGTGCCTTCTAACAAACCGTCAAATCAAATGTAGCGTATAAGTACCAATCACTTAGTCTGTTCTGACTCTAGGTATCTAGCATTAGGTAAATAATTATTATAGCAGATAATCAGTTCATCCGAGGCAATTATAGTCGCCAAGGTTTATAACTAATTCGAAGGACAAGCTTCAGTTATATTAACTACGTGTTGCTCTCACTTTTCATCATAGGATGTACGAGTGCCACGGTATGTATGTACTAGTTATGTAGCTAGTACAGATCCACGTAGCACCAAAACGTGACGCACACCAAATAATCAAGCACATAACGTGCTAGATATAAAGATTGTATTAGCACGAGTGGCTAGAAGACTAACGCGTTCAGCTTATCATCAAGTCTTCGCTTGGGGCTTTGCGACCCACACGTGCACAATGAAAATCAATACAAATAAGTACACAATTCACGCAAATCGTCTAAGTTTACTTGAACTATAACTGTACAAACATAAATAATTACTAAGTCCCAACCTTGTCTACTTAATAATCATATTTTGAAGGACTTCTGTATTTTAATTTTAATTTATGTTTTTCCTTAATACTCAAATAATAAATAATGTATATCTGTCCCACGATTATTTTTATTACCCCTTTGATATGAAAGCGATATCTAATAAGTTGGAGATTTTCATGATAGGCAAGCAAAAGATTAACTCAAAACTTTGTTTACGGTAAAGGAATACTTGTATCAATCGATGCAATGCAAAAATTACTTCGATAACGATACTTATTCACTCTACATTGTTGTTAAGGAGATGCACCATGCACGATGCACGTAATACGCTTTAATTAAAATCTTGTTTTCGTTTCATTATCTCTCTAGCAGACGAACAAATTGGATAATAGATATTATTTACAGTAAGTAAGTATGTAAATATTACGTTGGTATGTTGATTTATGGCAATGTACTAAAACTGTACAGATAAAGTAAATTAGCGCAACTTACTGAATGTAATATTTTATTTAGTAGTTTCAAGTGCGATATATACTTTATTGGACCTCAGTTACGTATGCGGAAACTCATTTTTTTTAAACCCGTTAAGAGAAATTCTCAGAAAGTGCATACATTTGCGTCTTATGAAAATACCATCATTATTTTATTTATACCAAATTCATGCCATTATTAACTGAATACAATTAACATGTCTTCCGAGCTATACCTAAGTATATGTATTTACATACATTATATACCTACGTTATAATTGTATGCCGTTACATATTATGCTTGGTTTAAACTCGCAGTTTACTTGTAGGTACATTTCACTGCGTAAACTGTTAATAATTGTGGCTTTTCGGTTTCAACTGAACGAGATACGTACCCGTATATTTAAAGGAAAATGTACTATCTTCAAGCATGTTAAATATCAAGCACAAAAATGTTATATATGCATGTATCTATCAAGAATTTAGGTCAGAGCTAAGTGATCAAAATTATACCTTAAAGCAAGCAGATAACAAAATTCGCAAACGTAATCAAAATTACCAATAGTTAGTAATGCATGGAGGAACCGCGACAAACATTACACGCGCGTTACTTTATTAACAATTAATAACTAATGATTTTTAATTAATATCCTGTTACATTGATCGAAAGTAAGTGCTTTTTGAGATGCTCTATAGAACTCGTTGTCAACCTATCCACGTAATTTAACAAAGAGTTTGCCTTTCACTTAGCATTCGGAACTGACACGTAGACTCGATTTTGATTCTGACCATGGAAGTATAGATCAAATAAACTCACCTACCTTGCGATGCTGCCGTGGTGGTAGAGCCGGATGGTGCACACTTATAAATTCACAGTGTTATCATGGTTCAAACTTGATTGTCATCTGGAGCGAAAGTGATAGTTTCCGTGTGATGCGCGGTGAGCGAGTTCGGTTCGAGTGAGTGTCGGCGTGACGGTAGGATCGCGGGCGCCTGCACTCGGCGGCTGGTCGGCGCGGAGTGAAGCGCGGGTGCTGCGGGTAGCCGCGGAGGCTGACGCGCGGGCCTCCAGCGCTCGCCACTCGCCACCACACCACCACCCGAGCTCCCAGCACCCGCCGTGCTCCAGGGTAACTTTTTAAAATCAACGATAGGCCGACTAATTCAATAGCACTGTATCCTAGAAGGATCCTCAAGCATACGAAATCAAATATCTTAGAAAAGGGAAGGAATAAAACGACGTCCGTACTATAGATAGACCCAGTAAACATTCTGAATATACATATGTAGAGAACACCAGATGTAAGTAGATTACCTATTAATTAAAATCATCAATGTTAAGCTGTTGCGGAAGAATTAAGTAAAACGAATCTGAAAATGTTTTCTTACGTAGTATTTATGCTACATGGCAAGATAAATTAATAACAAAGTTGTTGCTATGGTATTAATTTGCCTTATGTAGGTATCGGTACCTACCTATCGCCTAACTCTACTCTCCATCACAACAATATTTCATGTCAAGCGAAGGTATTGATTTTTAATAGCGCCTGCAACTTACATGAAACGACATCAATGATTGTATACGTACCTTATTCAGAACTGGCTTACGTCATACCCGACCTATTTCTAGGCATCATTTATGTACATTTTGAGTTTTCATGTTGCTCGTTGTACATTCATGTTGCTCGCATACTCTTGTCACTTGTCTCCGTGGGTTCCTACGTACACACAGCTACACATAAAGCTATGCATTCCAGTTTACGATGATCTCGCGCTGTACGGAAATCCTATACAATGCGAGATCAGCTTATACTGGAAATTTATAGTTTGATGTGTAGCCGTGTGTACCTAGCTGTATTTTCTTTCATATTCAATAACATATTTCTATTTTCATGAAAAGTTAATCATTTTGATTATTGCGGAAATCGACGTGTTAGTTTTCGTTCGTAGCTAATCCAGTCGACGTTTGCATTATTAAATGTTAACGTTGATATTGCTTAGGTATAACTACTTGATTCGTCTTGCATGAGGCAGAGCATAGCGTAATCAGCCTATAACATTCCCACTGCTGGGACACAGGCCTCCTCTCAGAGAGGAAGTGGGCATTAATCTGCCTAACACCCGAGTGCAGATCATCGTAAGTTTGGTTCCAGGACTTGCCGTCTTCCTCACGATGTTATCCTTCACAGCTTTGGGAGCAGAGGTGATGAAATAAATTACACAAAGTAAGTGCCTGCTTGGGGTCGAACTCAAAGGCTACGACCAGTGGGTATGTAGTTAAGTCGACTGCTCAGCAGAAGGCGTGTCCATTTTATCCGTAGGTATCGGTAGTATTCCTAAATCGTAAGCGTTGAAAATAAGAATAAGAACAAGACTTTAGTAAATTTAACTCTTTGAAAGACGATCGTTACTTTATGGAGGTAGGTAGAGACTGCAGAAAAATACGCACGTGTTACGTTATTCAGTCACCTTTACTTAATGTTAAAATTGACTCAAAACTATTCAATAAACTGCTTTTTAGCTTTTCATATATGAACCACTACGACTAAGTTATCTTAACATTTTTCTTCACATTTCACTTCAATCAAATATTTTGCTCATTAATTAAGATTTTTATAACTGAATTGATTATTGACTTTTGTTACTGATGTGATTGTACTATATATTTACAAATTTAAACAAAAAAATAAATTTTAAATTTTGAGTTTCGATGCTCAAAACGAATCAAAGTGATAAACAATCAAATAAACATTTGATTAACAGAACAACAAGAATTAAAGCACTAACTTGATAACGATTACTTGATAACATTTTCAATATATTACTTACTCCAATATATTACTTATAATACGGTATTAAAATACGAAATTGGGACACTATACTTATTTATAGGTACTATAAAGTCGACTGTGGGCTTATTCGGACGGATAGAATTGTTCCATTCCACAATGCCAAATAATTTATAGCTACGTAATTTTTCTTTGTGCCACCCTAAATGTTGACGACAGTCTTGTCAACCTGTTGAACTGTTCGAGACGGCAGCTTAGCAACAAGTGTGTCGCCGGGGTTGCCAACCCGAGGACCATTCGTTACATCATGTCGCTAACCCGCCGCACGTTCACGGCCTCTGGATAACTTACTAACATCAACTTAATGCTTTTCACCCCACTGTGCTTGACAATGTCTTATAACGTTATTTTCGGCCATCAGGACGTAGTTATGTGTCGGATTATAAAAAAATGGAAAGGTACGAGTATGCTAGCCATAAACAAAGGTCTAATTTAAATTAAGAAACTAGTCAAGTACATGTTCGTCCAAGTAATAACAGCCACATGAATCGATCTAAGGTTAAGCTACGCTTACCGCGGTCAGTCCGTGGATGGGTGACCATCTATTTCATACCGAGACTCGTCCGTGCCTTGGCAAGTACGTTAAGCCGCTGGTCCCGGATGTCATTCATAGATCTTTGGCATTCGTGACAGGTAATCAGAAGCCTCATGACATGATATTGCCAATTGGGAACTAGATTAGGGAGGGCAGATAGGCAATAGCTCCATGTAAAGCACTGGTCGGCTTCCAGTCTGACCGGAAGCAGTATAGCTATACTGCTTCCGATCAGACTGGAAGCCGACCCTATCCCTAGTTGGGAAAAAGCAAGGCAGATGATGAGTCAAATACAGAGTTGTTTTTGCTTATTTGGCTATATCTAGACGCTAATTTATTTTGATGATCTAACAATGTGTTTTTCCCTTTATCAATTAGCATACGCTTATCTGCGGATAGTAACAATCGAATAGCAATAGGTCATTTGCTGTTTGATTTGCGCTAAGTTAACTCGCAAAATACTAAGTTTTGATATTCGCAGGTCACTGGCAGGTTGTATGTTAATCAAAATATGATTCGCGACCGTAACACATAATTATGTATTTTCAGTGTAATAATCATTAGAATTATCATTACAACGTTCTGTTATAGTAATTTGAACCCACAACAACAACCACTCACAGTTGTATTGGAGACTTTAATTATTATAATTCTGTATCAACATATTTATTTACCGACCCGAAAATTTGTGGGCAGGTATGGGCAAGTGATACGGAGGAATGAGGAAAATGTCGTGAGGAAAGTTTTGAGTATGAATGTCGATGGCTATAAGAGTAGGGGGAGACCAAAGAAACGATGGATGGACTGTGTGAATGGTGATATTTATGGTTAGAAAGGGTGTGACTACGAGATGACGACTAATAGAGATGTGTGGAAGAAAAAATTATGTTGCGTCAACCCCAAATAAATTAGGATAAGGGCAGGACAATGATGACTGACCTAAAAATTGCAACAAAAAAAACAACAAATTCAATATCGCCGGTTTCCCTGAAGCCTTCGTCTTAAGGTGAATCTTGTCGACGTTTTTTCGATACAAACTTCGGGAGTGTATTACTCCACCGTTCGACATCAAAAAATAAACATGGTAAGATTTTGTCACATTATTAATATTGTCTGTACGGAAACAGAATACTAAAATAAAAATCCGTTAAAATGTTATGAGCCAACAAAGATTAGTTTTTCTTGCTAATTTAACCTAACTTTGGGCGTGTTTAGGTAATAAAATAAGTGTAAAATCTCCAAAACCAAGTCGGTACCTATAAAGCTCAAAAATCTAAAAGTTCACTAAACTATATTGGTCATTGATTTATGCAGTGGTTTTTTTTTTCATGAAACCCGATTTTCCGAAGGACTTTTGTAAATTTTTACGCGCCTGTTGTGTAAATGCATCTGTATCTCACTCAATAACGTTTTGCGTGTAGACTAGCGTCTAACTGCTCATCACTGATACTACTTCTGTCGTCAACGATGTTTGATGAGACAGCGTACTTTTTAGCCAGGCCCATCAGTGAATTCGAGCTCGCGACTAATTTCCCCTTAAGATGAAAACTCCCGGGTAACCCGTAGAATTCAAATTTTCTTACGTTTATTGCAATTTCTAGGTCAGTATCTACCTGTATGTTGAATAAACTAGGATTCGCAACCGCAACAAATATGACCTTATACACCGTGAAATTTTAGTCGTCTTACAAAGGTGGTCCACTCAATGTATGTGTACCTCTAAGCGCGATCAAAAAATTCTTACCATTAATTAAGATAAAAGGTACAAAGAAAAATAAATAATTCTTTAGAATTATGAAACATCCCCCCTGTTAATACTGTTTACGTATCTAACGGTAGAAGATATCTACCTATTTACATTCCATCATTTATTCCATCTACATAACAGGGTGTTTTAAACTACGTCATGGGTCTTATTGAATGATATTTTCATTTTTTTTATTATGCAAATGTTCAAAAATATCTTTATTTTTTTTTTCAAGAAATGTTTAGTAGTCATTGGATACATGAAGTGGGCTGCCGTTGTAAGACGACTAAAATGTCACGGTGTATAATTTATGATCATTCTCCTGCCCTTATCCCAATTTATTTGGGGTCGGCGGAACATGTCTTTTACTTCCACACCCTTTCTAACCATATCATTATTCACACAGTCCATCCATATGGCTTTATATAATTATAATAAATTAAAACCATCAATGTAACCCTATAAGTGTAGTCTATGTTGGGTGAAAGGGGGAGCACACATCAACCGGACTGCTGGTGCACCCTGCTACTGACGGACGTGGCACTGACGACCGACCCATGGTGGTATAGTCATCCAAAAAACCAACCTAAATTCTCCAGAGCGATTACAGGCAGCAGCGTCATCGTTGTAAAAGAATCGGCTCTGCGGGCACCAACTCGCTTGCCTAGCGTGGTGACTATGGGCATAAATCTCCCACGAATAAAGTGCCAAAACAACGGGCCCCTGTTCCCGGTGGTCCCGCTATTCCTGGTCAAGGTAGCGGTCACGATAACGGCGGGGTGGGGGTACGAAGAATCCCCAGTGGCGGCGTATAATGGACGTCGACGAGGCTGGACCATTACCTTGTTGAACTTGAGGAAGAATTAGGTAGCATTAACTGGCATACCTATACTTGGTTTATCTGAAGTACGAAGAGAGGGGAGGACACGTTAACTTTGGAGTCGTCGTACCTATTCTACTTCCACGAAGGTGATCAGCTCTCGCAAGGCGGTGTTAGCTTCGTAGTCAACAAGGACCTCATTACGGAAGTCAGTAGTGTGTCGACACGGGTAGCGTACCTGGTACTGGAACTCATTTAAAAAAAAAAAAAAAAAACGGACTGGAACTCATTGACAAGTACTACCTGAAAGTCACCTCTTCTTGATGAACTCATTCTTTGAAAACAAACCCCAAAGGAAGTGGGCCTTTTTTATAGGAAATTATGAAGGGCGTGTCAGAATTTTACTGACTAAAACCCACCCGTGTTGCCTGTGCCAAGGCCACGGTAAGGCTTTCGAAAAGGAAGTTGGCCTGGTAGAGCTCCGATGACGTGACGAGGAACGAGATTGATTTCATCACAGATAAGAAGCACATATTTGAAGATATCTCCGTGATCAGCTGGTTTAATACCGGAAGCAACCAGGCACTCTAAATATAAATTGTAGAGTTGAGAAGAAAATCCGAGATTGTTGTATTTCAAGAAATTTAAAAAATTTAAATATGGACCTAAAATAGACCAATTGGACGTAATGTCAGCATTCTTACAGGGCAAGCAGCATGTTTATATGTCCTTACCACTATTCACTATTACCACCTTGGGTATGAAGACGAAAATAAAGTAAGTAGACTAAACAATTCCTTTAATTCAAAAACAAGTCCATATACTTAAAGAAGCCAGCAGACAATGGAACAAGAAATTAAATGCTGCTCTGTTAGAAATTGGAATGATTCGTTCAAACAAAGATAGATCCATGGGGTACTACCATAATTAAAACGAAAATAATATGCTTTTTATAGCAGTATAAGTATGTAGATGATATACTTTATTTATTTAGGTAATAATGAGGAAACCTCAAAATTGATAAAAGGGAAGTTAAACCAAAAATTATATGTATATGAAGGATTTAGGAACAGCCAAACATTGCATCGATTCTAAATTTCACAAGATGAAAATGTAGATGAGATTTATATTGATCAATCTATTTACTTATATATGATACTTACACTATTTGAAATTAAAAATTTTTAAGCCGATGTGAAGAAAGGTCAAATTTCTTGTAGACCACAAGAAATTTTAAAGAACATAAAGAAAATAAAGAAATACGGAATTAAAGTCGAGTCTCTTGTGAAAAGTGCTATAGGCATATAGCACTTTTCACAAGAGACTCGACTTTAATTACATATGTAGTCAATTCTCTGAGTAAGTACAACGATCAACCTATGAGTGGCTCTGATACGAGTCTTGAGGTACCTGAAAGCTACAATGTATACGAAGCTGGTTTATAAAAGGAATGTTGATTGTTGATGCTATTGCGATTCAGACTAGGCAAAAAATATTGAGGATAGTAGATCTTGCACGTGCTACATATTTTTATTTCAGCAATAAGCTGGAATTCTAAGAAACAGGCAACCATGGTCCTTTTTACAAGTGACGCTGAATATATGGTTCCAGCGTCGGCCATTCAGGAAGCTCTTTAAAATCAAAATCAAAATGAAAAGTCATTTATTCAAATTGGGCTGAGAATCAGCACTTTTCAAACATCAAAATACATAAGACAGTCCTCCAAAACGCCCACCTTTCACCATTTCCTAGTGTTTTAGCTGGGAAGAAGTGGTGCAACAAACTCCCTAGCAGCACAGTTGTCTGTTTAGTCGGATAGACTTGATTCTATACATATATATGCAAAGTAATAAACATTACGAGACACAGAGCATTAATTAAATAATTAGTCAAAATGTCAGCTAGCCATGCCAATATACCGACAAATAAAATGAAAACTGTCGAGGCCACATAAAGCATAAAACAACTCATCATAAAAAATATTGTTATGAGTAGATCATGTCAATAACTAATGGCATAATAGATAAACAGCTGGCTTAGTTGAAACAGCTGGCAGACGAGCTTCAACCCGAACATAAAGGTACACCTATAACCCTTTACTGCGATAAAATCAGAGTGCGATTAGTCTTTCAGGTAACGCTGTTTAACATGCACGCAGTAAACATATAGTCGTCCGCTACCATTTCGTACTAGAGAAGATTGCTGCCAAACTAGTCATGGTACAATGTAAATGCACTAGAGACATGGTCACGGATATTTTGACAAAGGGCTTCATCGACCGAACCATGAAAACTTCACCTCGTCAATGGGTTTAATTTTAATATGTCTGCATCCAGGGGAGGATGTTGAAAGTATGGACGCCTGCGCTAAGTTTATTGGCAATGTATCTGATGCACATGTCTGTTGATTATTGTCAATAGGCGTTCACTCATCCACGTTATTGTGCACTGTCAGACACGTTTTTTAATTAACTTAGTATATGACTAAATCTGTTGCGCGCCGTCCATCCGTTCCATGTGGTGCCGGACGTAAAAGAATAGCACCATCCCATTTCTTCCCATGGGTATCGTAGAATGCGACTATGACAAGCGTGGCAATTATGCCAAATCCCCCCTTTTGGGGGAGGCTTATGTCCAGCAATGGACGTCTTACGGCTGATATGATGATGATGATGATGATGACTAAATAATAATACGTGAACCAAAAACTTTGTACCCCTTTTTACGAAAATTACGCGGGCGAAGGAGTATAAAATTTGGCACAATAGTTAAAGTTTATATGTAGGAGTGCATAATGCTAATATTTTTATGTAATAATGCATAAGAAATACATAAAATTAATATGAAAACATGGTCGAATTTCGACCGCTGGAAGTCGCCTAGTTTAATTAAATAGTTATGTCATTAAAATTACCTTTGATCTTATTTCATTAGGTTATGGGCCCAAGCCCAGGCACAGGCTCTCCGAGACCTACCCTTTGACCAACGCAGCTCCTAGACCCCTCTGGGACCCGAACAATTCCAATTGGAACTTCAAAACCCATTCGCCCTGCTGGAAGCCCAGTTGACGAGAACGCCGACGAGGTGTCAATGCACTACGGGACGTGTCCCGCAGAATTTTCCCGTCGCAGCGAAAAGTAATTTGTCCAAAATCTCCTCGGAGACTGTCAGGTTTATGTGGGAATGCCGTTTTTGTCAGATAAGAGGGCCTTAAACTTTAAAGTTAGAAAGTTGACGCGACGCGGCCTTCGGTGCTTCGGTCGCAATTAAGCAGAACCGAGGGTCGACAGTGTTTGCTCAGCAATTAGGGTGGTTTCATCAGACGAAACTAAGAACTGCGGATGGCAGAATCGTGATTTCTCTGTCCGGTACTCGAGGAAGACCAGGATTTTTACGGGCACTTCACACGTCGTCTCACACGTTCGCTTTGCAGATGATATCGTCATACTGGCAGAAACGCTGGAACAGTTAGACCAGATGTTGCACAGTCTAAATGGAGCCTCTCGGCGGGTTGACCTCGGCATGAATTTGGACAAGACGAAAGTCATGTACAATTAACACGTCTTGCCGAACACAATCCACATCAGACGGTCTCGAAGTTGTAAAGGAGTATGTCTACCTAGGGCAAGTCATCCAGCTCAGTAGACACAACTTTGATAAAGAAGCCGACAGAAGGATCCAATTGGTTTGGGCAGCGTTTGAAAAATTCGTCAAGTCTTCTCGTCGCCTATTCTGCAATGTTTGAAGACTGAGGTCTTCAACCAGTGCGTCCTGTCCGTTATGACCTAGTGCCGAAACATGGACACTGACAGTTGGACTGGTCCATAAATTCAAGGTCGCTCACGACGGTGGAACCCGTTTAAGTTAGTTTACTTCCATTGAATGACTTTTTCATAAAATAGTAATATAATAGAATTTCTGAACCGGTTTCAGGATTCGGATAACAGTTCAGAAACTGGGACTTTATAAGTGCTATATAACACAAGCAGAGCGCATGTTCAATGTGCAAGTGTTTGTATAATGTACTTATTTATTTATCTTGATGAATGATTTTAATTACGTTAATACTTCTTATAATATGCTACTGTTAAAGTGCTTTAAGTGGTAATCTACAGATAACCCAGAAAATATGCAGCCCAGCGGCTCCCAATGGTTACAAAATAGTATTTCAAACAGACTTTTGCGAAGTCGATTCGGGGTTTATACAAATCAGTTTTACATATAAAAAGGGCACTCCCAAGAAGTGTCTCTCAAGAAGTGTATCGAGCTACGATTTTTTTAAAATTTTTATCGAATGTAACTAACCCCTGCCATGCAATTTAAAGTATCGACGTGCATCGACATCTCACGTAGGTACCTACGTCACATAGTCGGTGGCCATTCGTAATTTGCACAGCGTCTCGGTCATTCGGGGCAAAAGGACGCAATTCGCTTATTTTCTCCACGGAACCGAGACTATTTTTATTACGATCCTAAAACGCAACAAACATTCGAAGATAGATCAAATAATTTTTGTGTCTTGGTCAGACTGCGTACCTTTGCCCCAAACTGTTGGTAGGTACAACTCTCGCGGTTATTTTGTTAAAAGTACGCAATATATTCTACATGCGTACGCGCAAATTACGCCGTTGGGAATGATAAAAGAATTTCTAAATTCCGCTGCACATCGTTTACTTCTTTCCTCTTTTATTAGTTTTTTGCAGCAAGAATCTTCTCTTCCGAAACAAACTATCTCCGGAGTTTATTTTTGTATATTTGCATAAGGTGGGAGGAAACGCCCGGGTGTACCCACTGCGAAGATCGCCCTGAGGACACGGTGGAGGTCTGCCCGGCTTGGGCGGAGCACCGCCGTGTCCTCGTGGAGGCGATCGGCGGCGGTGATCTCTTGCGTCCGGCCCGGGTCCAGGCCATGGTACGGAGCGAGAGTGCATGGTTAGCCGTCACCTCCTTCAGCGAAGCAGTGATGCTCGCAAAAAGGGAGGCGGCACACGTGAGGGAGAGGCAGTACATGCGCCGTCACGGCCGTAGCCTTCGCAGGAGACGCCCTGGGCGTCGAGAATCCCAGGCTGATTCCCGACCACCGTAGGCGCGGGCTTGCTGACGGCAAGTAATGGGTAGCTCGCTGTCCGGTAAGGACCAAGCCCGGGTCGACCGCGCGTTGTGTTCCACGCGCGCCTCAAAGAGATGTCAGCACCAACTGATGGGGCCCGGAAGGGCCAATGCCTGCCAGGGGTGCGGGTTGTTCGAAAGAGATACCGCGGCCCCTGGCACACAGCAACTGAGGGAACACGGGTGGCTTTAGTCATTAAAAGTCTGACACGAAGAGAGTGGGAGATTATTTGATGATTTCCCACCCAAAAAAAAAACCTTTAAAATCCCCGAATGACGCAGGTAAAATTCAAGATATCTGAAATGTTAATCTCGCATTTGATAATCTACAGTTTAACGCTTTTATCGCTTTAACGTTTGTAAATACTTTATACCTACTTACATACTTTTGACTATCGCTGTTTCATCAGTATTGGCATATAACAGCCAATAATTACTGATGGAAAAGCGATTCATAATCAGATAAAATTCTAGCATAGGACGATAAACATCTTTTACCTAACTAGATTTATCAAATGGCCCCCGGTCCATGACGATTTGATTGATGATTTAAATAACAATAAGTGTGACCCCAAGTGCTTTATTCGTTCAATCACAATAAACGCGGTGCACATAGGGTACAGACGTCAAAGAACGTACATGAAAGTGAAGAAAGGAAAATTGCATAACATTTTGTGTTGCTAAATGGCGTTCCTAATAGTAGCTGGCATCTTAATTGTAATAAATGCGATATTTTTAATTGGATCTTTAATATATACAGTGAAGGTTTCCAAAAGGACGGTAAGTTGTGTTATTAATCTTTATTAAGTTGTTTTTTTTGTGATATAGATATTAAACTATGTTTGATAATTATCTGGTTAGGAAAACCGTGAAAAAGTAGTTAGGAGCTGAGGTCTTCTGATGGTGTGAGTTTATGTAAAACACTTATAACTTTTATAAGTATTTTATATTCTTTTATTTTCTTAATTGTGTGGACCTGCAGCTACAGAATTCTGAACTACTTTACTTACCGTTTTTTTTACATTTTCAAATTTCCGGACTCAACGGCAGCAGATGTTCTTAACTTTTAGTTAAAAACTACGTTCCCTCTATATGTAATGTCGTAGATTGGACGCGTGTCAGGAAAGTCGATAAAAAAATTAATTTACTAATTAATTTTCTCATCAATGATGCATTAATGAAAAACTTAACTATGAAAATGACTTGGATAACGTGCTTAACCTACTACTGTAAAAGTTAACGAAACCACCATTTGGAAGGGACACCTAGAATCAATTATATTTTCATGTACCTCAATATTGACGTTCAAAGTGCCTATTTGAAACAACTTAATTGACTTTTGACTTTTTCGAGCCTCCATAACTAGATGTGTTAAAAAACTCATGCCTTCCTTTCATCTAAAAATTCCACCCCCATCATCGCATTGGTTGTTGCGAGATTTATTTTCAACAACATGCATATCTATTTAGTCTAATTAGACCTGGATCGCGAGCTATCAATAAGTTTCCACCCCGCCCACGTCTTATATTGCAAGTTCATAACTTCAATTCTTTCAATCCCGGCTAATGAGACAAAATTGATTTTCTATTGTATTGGAACCAATAGGTTCCGCGCCGGACGTAACCGGTTAACGTTTATACATGTTGTGGTTCGATCGTAGAAATGACTATACATATAGTGATTAGACATGGGTAGTTCGCGAACGATTGAAGGAAATGAACTACTTCATATCACAAAATAAACTTATCATTCAATCAGTAGTCATTCAAATGTGTCTCTACTTCACTTAGTTCAGTCTTTCTTTTCGCTATTTCGATTTTTAAATACGCCAGCCTAGACAAAAACTTCTAACTATCAGTAAAAAAACAAAACATACTACTCACCTAATAAAATAGTTTTGTTTAAATTCATGTTTCTAGGTTGACAGTCTTAAGCCTGTATAAAGTATGAAGGAAAATCGACATACGTATAAAACTGAACTAGTGAAGTGCATCATTTGTCGTAACTTGTCAATCACTGTTGGTATCTAATGTTAAGGACTCGTTCTGATTTGCTGAACTAAATGAAGTACTGAAGTAAATGATTGGACTACTTCGTTATGCGAAAAGATAAACTTTATTAATTTCTTTTTACTGACACATTTTGCGCATCTCTATTAGTGATCTGCCTAGCCATTTCACCATACGCCGCCAATTCATGATTTGGTCGGTTATACAAAATGCGCCAAATCGAAAGTCGGGCTGATTGTCGCAAGCAACGCAAGTTTCTATATATTTATAGATATTTCCAGCCGACCACTGGGTATATCGCAAAGTAGTTGCATTTCACGACGCTTGTGGCACCCCGACCAAATGACCAGCTTCATCCAAGTTGGTCTCAGCAGTGACATGAATATTTATTTTTATGAAATTTAGAGAAAATTATAGTAGGAAAACGTTGAATAGGAATTATAACCCGAGACCGAAGATAATTTGAATTTGGTGGTCTAGACTTTCGTATCTTAAACGAATGGATAATATCTGGTGATAAGTTGATGATGGAGTAGTGTGTAATTAATTTTTCAACACACTCGCTTGTAAATTGACTCTTATGGCAACGCAATTACGTTAATAATTCAGCTTATTTTACACTCGTGTTTTAAACTTAACATTACCAAACCAGTGTTTTTTACTTTACATTCTATTTTTCAATCTCCGCAAAGAGTTTTATATGGGCTGTTTAGCAGTTTTGCCAGTGCAGTTAATTACACCTGCACGCACGGCGCGCGCAAAAATTTGTTAACTGTTTCGATTATTATCAAAAATTTCGACTTCATGTAGGGAAGAAGAGCAGGTAACAATACAAGTCTGTTGTTTTTTCTTGCAAATGTGTTGACAAATGTAAACTTATAAAACGCACGCGCATTGATCATTACACACTCGGCTCCCTTATTGAATAATACCGCCTCGAGCGTAATGACCAATATAGCACACTTGTATCATAATGCAATATTAATTTACTTGACGCCATACATACAAGGCTGCCCAAAATATTCAACCATATACCACGGACCTATCATACTATTACGCAGTTGCTGTTGTGCCTAATAACTGCAAAAACAACGCACGTGAAGACTGTCAATACAATGTTCACGAAAAGTATTAAAATTTAAATAACTTATGTAGATACCTACTAATTGAGTAGATAGCAAATAATGTTAAATGGCGACTCCTTGCAAGACACATACCTATCTAATGTTTAAAATAGCAAATCCAGCAGGAACTCTAAAGTAGCGAAATTGATTCAATTAATTTAATGGATATTGAACGTCAATTGAAAGTTAAACGACAATAACAATAAACTATCTAAAGACCACCAGCTGTGACTTAATAGAAGCCTGGTATAATTAATGATAAGACCTAGCTTATTATAGGAATATTGCATACCTACAATATTTTTCTTGACTTATTTTGTTAATTTTCATGGCGTTTTGCAACTCCCTCGGGCATAGACTCGCAGCAATGCGTAACTGTATTCCTTCTGCACGTAGAATGCCACGTTGCGGAGAACGAATGCCTTCTATGCTAGCATTCCTGCGTACCCACTGCAACAACCTCGGGAATAGACTCGTACTACTGCGCAGCGTTTTTGCTACGCGTAGCATTCGTTTCCTGCATGCGACTGTCCACAACTCACAAGGTGTGAGTCTGTCAAGTATCTAGGAGTCTATGTAGATAATTCTTTGAGCTGGAAACCTCACCTTAGCAATCTCATATCGCGAATCCGCAAGTTTATATTTATTTTTAAAAAGCTAAGGCACTCCGCGGACTACCGTACTATTAAAACTGTTTGTTATGCACTGTGTCAAAGCATAATAAACTATTGCATCACAGAGTGGGGTAGGACTCCCAAGACAACCCTCCTTCCTCTGGAACGAGCACAGAGAGCTGTCCTCAAGGTTATGTCCTCGAAGCCATTTAGATATCCCACCTCGGCTCTTTATACCGAATGTCAGGTCCTCACTGTGAGACAGCTCTTTGTTCTTGGCACTATTCTGCGCAAACATCGCTCTGTGGTTTACAAACCGAATGCTGCTAAAAAACGTAGATTCTACGAGGTATGCTCAACTGGTAGATGTAGAACGGCCCTAGCTCTGCGTCATTATGACGTTCTCTCTAACCATTTATATAATAAAATAAATAAATTGTACACCATTGCTCCCATGTGCCTAAATGGATGTAAGACCCAGGTTACAAAGTGGCTATCGACATTAAATTATGATAAGACTGAAGCGCATATCAATCGCTTAACCAAATGCAGTTAATAAGGTCATATATTTGCAATTATATATATATACAATAAAGACTTAACATATACTCAATTTTTCACCATATTTATCTTCCTCTCAATCAAATACACATACCCCATACATAGGTACTTTGATAGGCCACATCATAGTTGCATTTATTAGTAAATAGATATCTTAATATTAATAATATATTGTGCTTGTCTCACAACTACTGATATAAGTTCAATAATTATTATTGCGAGGACGCTGGCACCCTAAACACAAGTTAAATCTTACATTGGGTGCCAGAGTTAATCGAAAACACTCTTTCCGTTTAGTTGTAACGATGCATATTGTATATATTAGTGTTTTGTACAACTGAAGGTAATACATTTTTTTTTAACTCGTAGCATTCCAGCTACGTATATCATTCCTGCTAGGCGTAGCATTCCTTCGACGCGTAGAATTCTTATAACGTGTAGTATTCCTTCTAACCGTAGCATTCCTACCACGCATAGCATTCCTTCTAGGCGTAGCATCCCTTCGACGCGTAGCATTCCTTCAAGGCGTAGCATTCCTACCACGCTTAGCATTCCTTTTTAGCGTAGCATTTCCTTCTACGCGTAGTATTTCCTTCTACCAGTAGCATTTTTTCAACACGACGGCATACTACTTTTGCATAGTAATATTTCTAATTAATTAAAATAATTTTGTTCAGTATTTCAGGGGACTCATTTTAGATATCCCGGATATCTTGAATTTGAAATAAGCGGTTTTTTAGAAAATTAAGTTTCAAAATCAAGTGACACTTCAATTTAAAGAAAATGTATGTTTCTTTGATTCGAAAACTGTTTGGTTTTGGTATAGAATAATAATAAAAACGACCTTATCTGTTTCTTACAAAAAATTAAAGTGTGTGTGTGATTGTTATCGTTCATTAAATATGTTGTATTTGTAAAAATACACTATCTACTAATGTGGCAAAATCATTGTGATTATTATATTCAGCTTGCTTCCCATACTTACAATGAACATTGGTTGGTTTTCTATAATACGCAAACGCAATGCCTGCGTAAATACAATAGCACTGTGTCGTAGTTCGAACAGTGTTAAGTGCAATTCTAGCGGCGCTCAGTTTTCGATGAAGTAGTATATTCTGTAATGTAACTCGTGTTACTCAGTAACTGGGCTGTGGGGCTCACATTGGCAGTCATTCTACGGAAAATACTGGTGTTCAGCTGAATCCGTTTAGACTGGAACCTGAGACCAATAGAGTTGTGAAAAGTCTAGGCAGATTGATTGATTGATAATTATGTATTTATAACCTGTATGGCTAATAACCGTTTTTTTATTTTTTTGAATAGCAGAAACTGAATATCATAGCAACGTTTTATCGATTGAAAAACTTGATGTAAACTTACAGGCACTCGCTATTCAATAAACAAGCTGTTTTTTGATTACCACAGATTTATTTGCAATGGTACTATCACAATGTAGGTCTTACGTAAAAGACTAACTAAATTTCCTAATACTTACATGCTACTTCATAGGTAAAAAGTCAATAAATGTATGTTCTCTAATGACCTAAATATAATGTTTTCCAGGGTGATCCTCGTCTATCAACGTTGGGGCCTGTCCTGGACCACCGCATGAGTCTGCAACCCCAGGTCGTATTTTACGATGCAATCGTGCGCCAGAGTGGCAACCCTTCGCTTAGTCAACAACACGCAGAGATGACGGAAAACCAAACAAAGCAGGCCGCGTAGCATTAAGAAACTCCGATATTTACTCAGTATAATGTAAGACTCTATTAAAACCTATAACTCAAAACTCTTGTTTGATAAAACATCTTTAAATCATCTTCTTTTGGGATCCTTTCAATTCTAAGTTTATCCTTACAACAATGATGTTTAGTGAGTATTACTTTGTAAGACAACCCCGTAGGTAAGCAAAACGACTGATTAATTCTGATCAAGAGTAAACAATCTCAGTTATAAATCATCACAGCGAACATTATTATATTCCCAAGTTTTATGATGCTAGTAATCTACCGTTTCGATATGAATAATAGAGATTTGTAGTTGATAACAGGAAAAAACTTTCTTGCGATTCTTTTTAAATGTCTATTACTTCTAGATCTACTACAAACACCCTTGGGAATAAACACGTAGCATCGCGTAGCATGCCGTCTACGCGTAGCATCCCTGCTATGCGCTATCCTTCTACGCGTAGCGTTCCTGCTACGCGCTGTTCTACGTTGCGTAGCATTCCTGCTACGCACCGGCTTGACTTAACGCTTTACTTTGCACAATAATCGTTTATTAAGATTTGATTCATGACAGTATAACATTTCGTGTATACAAGATATTTGGGTTTTAAAATATGCGGTAATAAAGAAATAAACAAAGCAAATCTCAAAATAAACGTGGCATTCTTAGTGAATAATCACTTTTTGCTACTTTAAATTGCCAGAGTGACCTTCATATTTGGTTGTGAGCGTTGATTACATTGTTTGGTGATTCAAGACTTGCGTCGGTGTCGCGTCACCGCGGCGCGGCGCGGCGTAGTTGTTCTCCGCCATCTTCAAGAGCATATTCATGTAATTTGCGAGACGCACGACACATTTGGCTGATATACATTATAAAATGGCATAAGCACCTACCATTGTAGAATATGCCTTCAGAAATAAAATAATGAAAAGTAAATATGTAAGTACTTATTAAAATAATTTGTTTGTTGGATTTGAGGTAAAAGTTATATTCAACTATCTTGTAATTAGATAGACTTGAAATACATGTATTGTTTAGATTCCTCAATAGCAATGGCATTGGGCACGTTTCAGTGCAACTCGGCACACTAAGCGTCATATTATTTATTTGAAAAAACGCAGATTTTATTTAGTAATAGCTACTCAAATATATATTTGATAAATAGCTGAATCTTATCAATAAGTAGGAATGAAATCTTAGATAAATAAGTACATTAAGGATTTGTGTTGGCAAAAAAAGATTACGAATAATTTTTTAGATATCACAACTTATATTAAACCAAAAGTTTTTCCAATTTAATCAAACTTTGATTTTTACCTGAGTACGGCGAAGCAAAAAGAGGATTATGATATTTGACCGGTATGTGTATGTATGTACGTTTGTTGGTATGTATGTATGTTCATCTGTTTTCTCATAATTTCTAAACTTTTTTGACAAATTTGGTATCTTTGGAAGCGTCTTGAGCGTCTGCTAGTTCACAACTAACAAAAAATGTCGTACAAAAGTCAGCAGCACGTTTCTATTTCAGCTATTGGTGGTTTTTTTTTTTGGGTGGGAAATCATCAAATAACTTCTCCCGCTCTGGGTGGATCGGGGGCGTTGTCAGACTTTTACTGACTAAAACCCACCCGTGTTCCCTCAGTTGCCTGTGTGCCAGGGTCCACGGTAGCTCTTTCGAACAACTAGCAATATCGCCTCGGCTGTAATTTTCAACTTACCGCACTTATATCATGAGGAGCGACGGAACAAAAGCCGTTAATGACCTGGATATTTTTTTTTTTCGCTTCTCAAAGTTGAAATACGCAGCCCAATGCTAACAAACCGGTTCAAAAACCAGTAATTCCTACTGAAAAAAGAAAGTTAAAAGTCAATGGCTTGATCAAAATCCTACAAATACATTACGTTGAAACAAAAACCATTAAATCCTTAAGAAATTACACGCCCGTGACACTGTTCGCTTCATTTTATTCAAATCAAATTGATTTTCCTCGATTGTTTCAATAAATCTTTTTAATCCGCAGATATAGGAAATACCTATTTCATTCATATTGTTATTTTTCAAATCCCGTCAATTCCAAAGTAGTCATTTCAAACACGATAAATCCAAATTGGTTGGATCAAAATACCGATAAATCCAGACTGACTTAATCTAAACCCCATAATCCAAAACGGCTTGAACAAAAACCGTTATCTCCATATTTCTTTGCCTAATATCTTATTTTCGAAAATATTTCAATAGCCTAATTATAGGTAATTTTACTATAAGTTTGTCAAAAAAAAAATTGTATCTATAAATTACACTATGCTTTATGGTTTTTATCACTTTCAGAAAACAAATACAAAATGGATTTAACGGTTTTTGCTTAGAATATTAAGTTATTATTCTAAGGGTTTTTGATTAATCACTCCTCAAATATGAGTAGGAAAGTCGCAACAATTTTTGACGTTTCTAATATGAAAATGGCGCGAATTTGGAAATGGCGCCACATGCACGTGGTGATAACTAGAACTATATCTTTCGTCTCATTTACTCTTTAGTATTAAAGCGAGACAAACGTATTGAGCAAAAGCGCTTCCAAGGAGGTTCGATTAGTCAGCTTATTTATTCTCGTGATGTGAAACTCCTTGGTGGAATTCTTATAATATTTTATGGAAATTCAAAAAAAAGCCGTAAATAGGCACGGTGCTTTATACAACGGGGTATGCGGTAAAATAGGTACTTAGGTGAGAGTACCTATTTTACCGCACGTTCCGTTGTAAGTACTTGCACTCAATAAGGACCACCTTTATTAGAATACTTATAAATTTAAAATTTATTGAATTACACAAAGTAACGCTTATAAGCTATAAATAAAATTTAGTGAAGATCTTTATTTATGACAAAAAATACACAGTTTGCTTTGTTAAACTATCAAAAAACAGTTCTAAAAAAGGTTTATGTTTGGCCAAATTAAGCACCTATGCTCCTATTAAGGACCGTACTAAAAAGTAACATATTTTGATTATTTTGTAACAATATTACTTGTAATTTAATGTATTCAATTGTATTAACTAATTAATTATTATATTGTTAGCAAATAATTAATATTTGACCAAAAATTTTAAGGTGGGTCTTATTATGTATATCGAAGTGAAAATTAAGAATAAAACTAATTTTATTTCAGGAATCAACATATATTTTTTTTTTTTAGTAAATAATTACTCTTTCTTCAGTCATTAATTACAGCAATATAGGGAAAATCGGTCTTAATTTTTTACACGACACCGTGATGGGCCTTATTAGGAGTACTAAAATGTATTAGTAAGTTTTGTTATTAATTATGTTAAAACGAAACATGACAATAAAACAAAATTAAAATAAATAAAACAAAATCGAAATAATCAAATTAAACAATAAAACAAAATTTAAATAATCAAATAAAAACAAAATCAAAATAATCAAATAAAACAAAATGAAAATATTCAAAGAAAAACAATTGTCGCAAAACACTAATTAAAAATATTTTACACAAAAAGAACACACAAAATCATCAGTATCTTCTTTCGTCAAGCCAACACATTCTTCGTGGAACCATATGCGACAGTTTTTACACAGTCGCATATCAGCGATTTTGTCAGCATTGCATGCATGACAATACCATGTAGCACCCTTTGCTTCCTTTCTATCTTTTTGTTTAATTTTGGCTTGCACCTTACTCTTTTTCGTGTTTATTTTTTGTTTTTCTTTAAAAGTTTCTTTGGCATCTGTTTCTCTTCTTTTTGTTTCTTTTGCTTTTCCTTTAGTCTGATTTATTTTGTCCTTAAATAAATCTTTCGTTACACTTTGTCCAATATAGTTTAGAGCCTTGCGCGTTGGCTTTGATTTGATAACAGCGAAATTTGGAGTTCGAAACATTTGCTGAAATGCTGTCTTTTTCGCATCCTACGCCAAAAGTCTTGACAATGGAATATCGTCAGGATCTTCTTGGTGGTCCATAATATCACCACGTTTAAGATTATTATCTTTATCTTTCGTTTGAGAGTTTTTTGAAGTCAATTTGCTCGGTGGTGATGGTGTCTTTTCTCCTCTATCAATATTTTCATCGTCAGATTCAGAAGACGAGGAGTATATTCTAAGCCTCTTCGAGGAATGATAATTCGAATAAAATTGTGTCATGTCAATTTGATATCTGAGGTATCTGAAGGTGAAGAGATCATTACAGATGGACGTTGTATAACTGAAGTTCCAGGTTTTGGAGAATTATATGTTTTCTTTGAATTCATTCGAAGAACTGTAATTAACTAATCTGTAACTACGTTCGTTCGTTGGTGTTTCACAACATGGAGTGGTTGATCCATTTATCTCATAATCATCATGTAGAGGACTTACTGAGATTTGACGTATCTCATTATCGCAATCAAGAAGGGATGGTGATTCACCTAGCTCGTTGCAGTAGGTGGCATCTGTATCGAACTCGTGTTGATCGCCACGTTGAGTAACTGGGCTAGTTATAGTTAATGCTAATGATTTTTCTGTCAAAAGTGATGGTGCATAAGCCTCTTCTGGAATCATATTAGGATCCCAAGGAAAGAGCCCCGTTGCTTTAAATCCATTAATAATATTACTCATAGTCATACATTTAGGCCAAACGTTTGTTAATATTTTATTAAAGCGGGCCTTAGTAATTTTCTTGTCAGGATGTTGGTATGTGTATAGAAGAACTTCCTCATCCCAATAATTTTCAAAAGATTTATTTATGGATTTGTCCAAGGGTTGGAGGTCGTGAGTTGTATTTGATGGTAAGCAGTAAAGAATAATATATATTTTTTTCTGCGACATCAACAATGATCTAGATGTGAGGATGTGCCGTCGAAACTAAAAGACATTTACCGGGGGATTTAAATTTAGCCAAATGAATAATAAATTCTATAAATAATTTGGTTGTCATACTGCCCGGTGGCAGGTTCTCTGTAAACTCGTTACGTAATCTCTTTCCCTTAAAAAGTATCATCGGAGGTATGGCGGTACCGGTTGCGTTGACACATGCTGCTATCGTCACATTTTCCGCATGCTCTTGGGCTACCAAATGAACCCTTCGTGCTCTTTTTTGGGCAAGCACCTGCTGCTGATGATGTAGAGTCAAACGACATCCTTTTTCGTCTACGTTGTAAAGCCGTTCAGGATGGTTGGATATATCTATGTTGTCATAAATCTCTTTTATAGCTTCAAAATGTTTGCCAACAATAAATTTATTTAGTTTTTGCGCACGTGCAGGATTCATTACCTGTGCTTTGCGTTTTGAAATTTCAGGATGACGTTTTAAGAAATTCTGTAACCACTTATTACCAGCTGTCCCTTTTGCCTCGTTGAACTGGTTTTCAATATTATGAGCTTTACAGAATGTATAAGCTTGTTTTCTTATAACTTTAGGAGTTAAAGGCATACCAATATGAGCGAACTTAATTATTCTTGCAGCTAAATCATTATCAAGATCTTCAGTCAACGTACAGTTTCTACCCAATTTCTTTTTGTAACTCCTAGTAACAAGATGATTTTTAATGTCCGCCGGGGTATTTTGAATGTGGTCGCAGCCGCTCGTTCTGACATCTCTTTTTTAAGTACTGCATCCATGGCTAATTTAAGAGCATCTTCAGACCAGTTGCCACGTTTTTTCCTAGCTGGTACCTCCTCCATTGTGAATTCCCTAATGATAAAATAAAAAAGGAAATAAATATTAAACAATAAACTACAATCGCCACACAGATATATTGTTACCAACAAGTTCGCAAAAAGGTGCTACTTAAGTCCTCGCTTCCTAAATTATTTTCAAATATGATGGACTCCAAAGATTCCAGAATAGATTATGGAAACATGTTATTAGGTAAATGAAAGTGTAAAAAGAAAAGCTTCATATAAGAAGAAACCATTTTAATGGCTCTTATTATTGGCCTACCTGTTATAAATACAAAATAATATCTATTTACTTACTTCATTTTATCCTACATTCGTAATTAGAAATAAAAAAACATTAATTACATAAATAATAACATTTTACGCCGAATTCATACTTCTAATAAGGACCGGACCTTAATACGAACTCCTATTGTGGTTCTTATTAGGATTTTGGTATCGTGATAAATGAACACATTTTAAAGTTGCATAATGTAAAAATAACAATGTATTCACCTTTGCAAAGTTATCTCTGAATGTTTAAATCCAATCTTCTACAAAATTTACTCAAAAACACTATTTTTTTCACGAAAACGAACAAAACAACGCACATCAATTTTATAAAATGTTCTCTCTAGCCGCTGTCTTACACAAACTGGACGCTACTGACAAAATGGTGGCATCCACGCGTCATCGCGCGATTGCATTTAACCAATGGGTGGTATAGCATGCTGCGCGCGAAATTTGAAGCAGTTGAAAAAATGCCAAGTGTGAGTTTTCTTAAGTGGTCCTTAATAGGTGCAGGTCCTTATTGGGTGCAAGTACCTATGGTGCGTAATTTTTTAACTTTCGAACAATGCATACAGGCTTCGTAAATGCATTTTTTGAGCAAATGTGTTGAAAAAGATTTTATTGAACTTTCATACGACTATTACGCTGTATGATGGCTATCAAATAATGTTTAGAGCACCTTTAGGGCTGTATTAGATAATTTTAAAGCATTTTCTCAAGTTCAATAGTTAAGACGAATGAAAGCTTTGCAGTAAGCTATCATATGAAATTAAGTGCTGTTATAGTAACCGAGATGCTATTTCGTTGAATGAACAGCGTTTACTCCACAATAATGCTGTAACAATTAAATGTCGAAATATCGTGCTATAAAAGCTAGTCTAACGATAAATTAGCAATTCAGATGCTTTCAAAGAGCTTTTATATGACTCACGGTTGCATGAAGGCGATCAAGAGATATATTTAAATAATTATCGTGTAAATGCGATATGAATTCGTCGAGTAAGCGTTTACTCGACATGTTTATAGAGCCAAAAAGCGGTGAGTGCTAAATAATCAAGAAAGCTGCTTTTATGCGGCTTTTTGAAATAATAGGATCTTTCATACGAGTGTTTTTCGATCCATAGTCGTGAGAGTAATTGCTTAAACAATCGTGATGATGACATTAAATTATTGATGGCGCCCTCTAGAACATATATGAACTAAACTGGCGATGGTGCTCCTATAGCTTTCTTAATCTACAACTTTTCTTATATATCTTCCAATTAAAAGAAAAAACGTATGTTCGTATTTGTTCATCCATCCATTTCCGAGTTTATCGTAGTTGTTTCCGCAAACCTTCACGGCGCGACAACTCGAAGGAATGTTAATGTCCGCCAAGAGGATATTCGTCGGTCGCTACTTCTGTCATTGAAGTGCACGTGAATATTAGGTCAAGACTGTGGGTACTCGACAGTCTGGCATGTGATTTCTGAAGTACTTTGTGTGCTCGAAATGTAATCCTTGAACATGAATTTAATCACTTTAAATGGAACGAGTTTAAAATGATTTTTATTACTCAAAGGAATACTTAAACGTTTTACAATCACACAATTAACTACTTTATGTACTTGCGTGACGATACAGTTTTGCAATAACAATGGCTGAGTTACACAGCTGTTTAAAGCGTAACTGTTGTTGTGGTACCTATTCAGAAGACATAGACTAATAAAATAATCGTTAATAATATGGACAATGGACGAATCCTATTACGGGGCCACGGCACGCAATCCAATATCCGAAACATCGCACAACAACATCGGATCATGTTTTATTTGCTTACTACAAAACATTTTGTATTGTTTTTAACACGTTTTATTAGCTTCACCTGTATCTATCTATACATATGTATGTATGTAACAGAATCTTTGAACGTGATTTTGTCCCACTTCAAAACGTTAGATTAACTTAAATCATAACACTTAGGTATCAAGGACCGATGATAATACAATAATTGAATAAGTTTGTCCCATTATCCTTTGTTGTCCATTTTGTTCCATTCGTTTGTCCATGACCAGGATCTTCAGGATTAGCGATATTATTACATTTTTCGGAGAGGGGGGCCTGAGAAACGGCTACCACATCCAAGGTACCTACAAAAAACTGAAAAATAAATAATAGTCATTTAAAAAAAGGGCAGTCGAGTAAAAGAAGCGTGGGGCGCTTGATGTCAATTAATACTTAAATTTTGTTGTTAAAAGCAGTAATTATGAAAATACCGTAAAAAGGAGTTTTTTTTGTTTGGTTTTCTATATAAGTTTGTTTTTTAAACTGTACTTAAGTTTTTTAGGTACTATTAAGTGAATATTAGGGATACTTTTTTTACCAAAAATACCACTTGGTATACCAACTTAATTGTGTACGTCCCTACAAGAATAAATGTCTGCTATGTGCTGTGCATGCCACACAAAGGTAGCTTGAAAACCCATATCCTACTGCAAATTTTCCGTTTTTTTTAAAATGAAAACACTACGTAACTACCTACCTCCGACATCGACGTTTCAAATCGTTTTTCTTCTAATCACGACGTAACGTTTAATTTCTAATCAATAGATAAGGATTCTTATCGGGAAACGGTTCGGTTTATCTTAAACACATAGACGTATGCATGGTACATTCGCGACACTGGACTACGACGACAAATGGACAACGACTTATCGACGATCTTATAAGTTTTTTTTTTGGGATTGACATCTCGCAGGTCAAAGTAGGAGGTTGTCGGCTGCTAACTGGACTGGCCTGTGGCTGCCTCAACAAATTAAGGCCTCCAGCCAGGGCTTAAAAACTTAAAACTATCTTACAAGTACTTAGTATCAACATAGCTGTTTAATGTTTTGGTTACGAACGGACAATGTTGAAAACTATAGCCGCTTCTGTTGACTTGTGAGTCACCGTCACCGCACGGCAGCGTGGAGGTTGACTTCGATAAAAAAATCAACACAAAGATGTCGTAAGTAGTTCTCGTGCAGTTTTGGTTGAACACCGCCAGGCGACTCACGACCGTGTGCAGTTCTAATTCAAACTTAATTTATACTTACCTACGACGAAAAATTATCATGAGCTACGCGTTTTTAATAGTGGTGTCTGTAGCAATTACCTTGAAATTAATATTTTTGAGTTTGTCTATGTATTTCACCATGAAGTACAAAGAAGTTGATATAACTCAGGTGAGTGTCGCTTGATCAATTTAGAAATCTATTGCGGACGTTTCTTGTCGTTGGTGTGTCTTTGAACCTTGTGTTTGGATCTACAAGCGAGTTTGGTAACCCGTTTTGCATCACCAACCGTTATCGAAGCTAGCACGTTTTAAACACTTGTGTAAACAAAATTACTTGAAACATATCTTAATAAATACACCTAATTTTGAAATGGCACTGCTTCTGTTGAAGGTAACACTAATTTAGTACCTAAATGAAGCAGTTACTTGACGCCTATAAAACAGTTAAGTATTGTAAACTTATAATACTTATCGAAATATTGTAACCTTTTAATTTCCAACGCAAGGTCGATTCAGATTGGTTGGTTTTCGTTACGGTGAGGTACAGTTGACCGCACGTAATTGGTAACATTTTGACCTTGAGCTGGTCTAGCGTAATGCGGAGTTTCAATAAAATTAGAAGCCAGCTTATACTGGTTCTGTTACCACTGACGAGGGGCCTACTGTACTTACATTCTAGGATTTATGAGTGGGTTGAGTCCATTTAATAAGTAAAATACTACCTGTGTACGTAAGTAAAGACTTAGAAACATAGGTCTAGTACATTATCGTATGCTGTTTATTACTAGGTCCCGATAAATCTGCAAAATAATAAAAATTATTACTTACCGTTTGTTTAAGTAAAAGTTGTTTTCTTATGCAACGTCTTCTGTGTGTGTGTGTTTGCATGAGCTGGACGCTGGCCGTGCCACAACTGCAATTGTTTATATAATAATATTATTTCATGTTAAGTAGTCATAGAATTTGCACCTACCTGATTTCTTAAAGGCTGACGTGGTCAATGTGAAGAACGCAACTTGTAGGTAATAATCCGTAATGGCCACCTCGCTATGAGCAAGCGAAGGTGATTAATTAAATTCCATCTCTGATGAATAAGATAATATTCCTGTAACCCGCGGTGGGTATGAATGAATCAACCTACCTAATGCTGTCATCATTTATTTGGGGATAGGTAGGTACCTACAATAACGTACTTTTATTCTATACTAGCTGACCCAGCAAACGTTGTTTTGCCTTATAAATTATTTAGGGGTGGACTACCCCTAACATTTAGGGGGATGAAAAATACATGTTGGCCGATTCTCATAGATACCGGATAAGCACAAAAAATTTCATCAAAATCGGTCAAGCCGTTTCGGAGGAGTATGGCAACGAAAACTGTGACACGAGAATTTTATATATTAGATGAGTCGGCTCAGCATACAATTTTCTTTCTTCTCGTTTCCCTGTTTTTCTTATGATCCATCATTTGAAATCCTTCTGCGAAAACTTTATATTTATATTTGAATATGTTAACAGTTTATCGTAGTACAAGTGTAACCAACTAGGTATCTACGTACGTGTACCACTTACCAAACCATGGGTATACAATACCAAACCTAAACATTGGACTTAAATTGTACATGGATAACATACATACTAATATGTATAC
Source organism: Polymixis lichenea (assembly GCA_949091785.1). Lineage (NCBI taxonomy): Eukaryota > Metazoa > Arthropoda > Insecta > Lepidoptera > Noctuidae > Polymixis > Polymixis lichenea. Next base: position 14,113,891 of record OX420936.1, read on the forward strand.
TTAACATATGTACTTGTATTTTAGTTTAATATGTACCTAAGTAATCACTATACATACAACCTCCCGAGAGTACATCAAAATTCCTTGGACACTTGTCCAAGGAATTAATAACTAGAATGATAGAACGGAATTATTAATACTTATTCCACTGTGATACTGACTCGATTGTTTTACTAACAGTAGGTCACCTACTAGTCCAGTAGCCAGAAAAATATGCCCTTCGATAATTCAAAAGCTTTTTATTTTCTCTGGGTGGATAAATTTAGTGAATTCAATGCTATATACAAAAATGCTAACAGTTTAGAGTTATGCAATAGGTATGAGGTAGGTATTTCCTATTATTTCGTGTTATAACAAAAATATAAAACTTAAATTAAAATGCTTTAGGTACTGATTCTTTATTAATACTTTACTTACTTACTTCATTTTTAGTCAATAGTGTCAATCCCCAGCATTGGGTAGAATTACAGCTCACTTCACCGCAGTTTTCACGGTGAAATTTCTACAGAATTGACCGGTTGATTACTAATGAAATATCATTGATTATCGTTCCAAGGGTTTGCTAATGTTTCACTAGTCAAGAACCTAATAAGCGCTGTTTACCCTTTCATAATGTTTGAGGTCAACGCGCTAAAGTTGAAGTTTCTAGGAGTGTCTAAGTATCAAAATACCAAAAAACTAACAGGAACACAAACCTATGGCTAATTACATATTTTACACAATATTAGCTTGAATTCGCCAAAGACAAGATTCATTGTTTGCATAAGTAATAAGTATGAAAATCTTTATGTAAATATGTACTTATTAGGTTTACAATGGAGATTGTTTTTTTCAATTGGCAGATTGTTTCTAAATTTTGGAAATCAGGTGGGAATTCCTTATCAGTAGGAATTGCTCTCAGTTTGACAGTTCAGCAACATTCATTGCGTTAATGAGTACCTATCTACGTAGCTGAGCAGACCAAGATCCGAAGCCATGAGTTAGCAATATTTTTCAAAATGATTCCGATTCTGTTTGATAGTGTGTCTCGCAATTAGGGTGCAGAAATGCCTTTTTGTAGCAGGTTTCGTAACAAACAAACGCTTATTTAAGCAATCAATTCAATTCGCGAACTAAGATAAACGGCCATCACGATGAAGGCACACACGTGCAAATGTATTGATAGTACATCCGGTGATGATTGAAAGCATATCTTATCATAATATCTTCATAAACATCAGAAATGGCTCGGACTTGGACTAGAGCTGAGGCCCTAGTGTGAGTTTAATTTAACCATTTACATCAAACGCGCTCACTGCGTTTGATGTAAATGGTTAAATGAAACTCACACTAGGGCCACTGGTCCGTTTCACACGTGTACTATCTAGTACTTCTGGTAGGTACCTACTAACCAGTGGTACCGTCGCAACTAGTCACAAATCTCTGGTCACGTAAGTGATTTTATGACCGACAGTGGAAAGGAAACATTGGACGGTAGGGTCGATGGATATCTATGTACCTACTTATATCTACAAATAAATAAAAATTGAAGTGTCTGTTTGTAATGTCAAAATAACAGATTTTTACTGTGTGTAACTACCCTATTTTTATGAAGATAACTGGGTATCTCATTCTAATCATTCAGGATTGATTCTCCTTATCATGTTTATTCTTTTTTATCTGTTGGAACGAAAATCAGAAATGTTTTTGTATTTATTAGCTCATTATTTAACACAAAGACGTGTAGGTAGGTAAGTATACCTACGTAGGTACTTATGAATAACTAGCGCTGGAGAGAATACCCATTATACAGGGTGTTTATGAGATGAGACTAGGTACCTCTGGGCGAAAACAGAAAACATTATTGGTGCATATAAAACCGCTGAAAGGGGCCATGTTGATGTCGATTTAGGAGCTCATGCTTGGGAAAGAAAAAGTATAAGTATGGTAAACTAATATAGGTACTTAAGTTAATTACCCATTTGCAGACACATACACAAATACACATACTTAAACCATCACCATAGTTTAACTATTGGTCCGTAGGACAGGGAAAGGGCTCAAAATCCTCAGCATCGATTCATCGCGTCGTTAATTTGAATGCAATTATTATACAAATGACTAAAACTCAATGCAATTCCTAAACCGCATTACCAATTACCAATATGGACAAACGACTCCGAACTACTCGCATCGCAAGTGAAGCAACCTGTAGTAGCGGGCAGAGCTCCGGCGGGATCTCATGGCGACACGGAGAGTGCGATTGTCGCAACGCAGTGCTGGGCACGCCACGATAGCGACGGTAAGTCCCCTCTCGGAGTGGCTTGAGAGGCGGCACGGCGTCCTCACCTTCCGCCTGACGCAGGTCCTCACCGGACACGGTTGTTTCAGGAGGTTCCTGTTTCGGATAAGGCGGGAGGAAACGCCCGGGTGTTTCCACTGCGAAGATCGCCCTGAGGACACGGTTGAGCATACCGTGGAGGTCTGCCCGGCTTTGGCGGAGCACCACCGTATCCTCGTGGAGGCGATCGGCAGCGGCGATCTCTCGCGTCTGGCCCTGGTCCAGGCCATGGTACGGAGCGAGAGTGTATGGGTAGCCCTCGTATCCTTCTGCGAAGCAGTGATGCTCGCGAAGAGGGAGGCGACGCACGTGAGGGAGAGGCAGTATATGCGCCCACACGAGACGCCCTGGGCGTCGGGAATCCCAGGCTGATTACCGACCACAGTAGGCGCGGGCTTGCGGACGGCGAGTAATGGGTAGCTCGCTGTCCGGTAAGGACCAAGCCCGGGTCGACGGCGCGTTGAGTTCCACGCTTGCCTCAAAGAGATGTCAGCACCAACTGGTGGGGTCCGCAAGGGCCGATGCCTGCCAGGGGTGTGGGTTGTTCGAACGAGATACCGCGACCCCTGGCACACAGGCAACTGAGGGAAACACGGGTGGGTTTTAGTCAGTAAAAGTCTGACGCGCCCTCCTGCTCCACCCAGAGCGGGAGAAGTTATTTGATGATTTCCCACCCAAAAAAAAAGCACCCTGTAGTAGATACCTACCTATCGGTTACTTAGGTAGATAAGTCAATAAGATGTTATCTGATATGTATCTACTCTTCTTACATATATTTTTATGATTACAAAATCAGTACTATTTGGAACACAAACTTTTTACACAAAGTTGCGTAACCAAAAAAAATAGTCATGCCATTTCCTAGTTTTTTTTCTCCCCAAAGACCCATTTCGAAAATGTAACCTGTAGATATTCGTAACCCAGAGTATATAATGTTCTGTGTTCGTAACAGATTATATTACGGCCACACCTAATTATGAGGATGTAGCCTGCCTACTTAGCAATTTTAATGTAATTGTCGTCGACTGAAGTCGGTAATTGATCTTATCTAGGTAATTATTAGTCTTACTTACCTTGATTATATGAGGAAAATGTGAGAACATTGGACCTATTTATTAGCACTTTTACTGTGTTAATAGATGAAACCAAGAAGAACACAAACTGGTAACTATTGAAATCGATCAACGTAGGTAATTGAAATAACAGTAGGTAAGTAGGTGCCTTAAAGCAGCCTGTAAAATGTCTTCTGTAGGCAGAGCGCAAAGGTGAATTGTTATACAGAGAAATAAGCTTGCACACTCCCCCGTTACCAATGTTAAAATTGCCTACTATACCTACAAGCAACATCTCCGATTCCTCAGTAAAACGAGCATATTATAGCGACTACCATTTACCTGTCTTTTAGCACTTCTGAAGGATAGCAGAAGATAAATCATTTTGTAGAATAATGCTAACCCACTGCTTTAAATTTCAAAAAAATTGTCTCCTCAACAACGTAAATACTGTTGTTGATGTAAATAATAACGTTGTTGAACTATCAAAATAAAAGCCATTCCTACTATTAGTGTGTTACGCAATCAATAAAAAATAAAATATTTATTGTAACAGACTGTACCTACCACACTGTTAAAAATAAATTAATAAATATTATTATTATCTGAAAGGTCCTCGGTGACCCAGTGCACCAGGTACCTTCTTGAACTTGGTGACCCTACTTATAGGCATTCCTCCAAGTCTGACCGGGCGGAACAGTTTTTGGACTCTTACTATCCGACTCGAATATTAGTAGTTAAATCTTCTTACAGTTAAATAAATATAGATAAAAAAACGCTATTCCGTTCAAACCTTGCTAGATGTTTATAAATGCCCTGGACCCCACACTAGGATTCCATGTATTGTGAGGTCCAGTCTCTTCCCAATTAATGCAAATATTTCTAATTCGTAGAATTAATATAATAAGTTAAACCTAGGCCATGTGACCCCGCGTACGTCTCACAGATGCCTATGAGGTTGTTAAGGGCTCTGACGGATGGGCGCAACAGCACCATCTCGTCGGTGTAACCAATGTTGTTCTACAAACACCAAAAACCATCCACTGAACTACCGACATCGGCTCCGCTGAGGACTTATAAGTCCGGTTGTCACAGTGGCGCGGGTTCGATATCCGCACGGAATTAAAATTTGTGTCGTGTAAAAATAGGTGAAATTGCTGTTAGTACGTGTCTGAGAGTTCTGCATGATATTTTTGTCTGTATATTTCAAGTCATGCAACAAAAAAAAAAACAATATTTGTCTCAATTCAATCTACCTATATATTTTTAGGGTTCCGTACCCAAAGGGTACGGGAACATATTACTAGGACTCCGCTGTCCGTCCGTCTGTCTGCCCTTCTGTCACCAGGCTGTATCTCATGAACCGTGATAGTCCGACAGTTGAAATTTCCACTGATGATGTATTTCTGTTGCCGCTATAACAACAAATACTAAAAAACAGAATAAAATAAATATTTAAGGGGGCTTCCATTCAAAAACGTGATTTTTGTGCCGTTTTTATAGATAAGGATACGGAACCCTTCGTGCGCGAGTTTGACTCGCACTTGTTTTTAAACTTGTACAGACACCAGCACATCAAGCTACCCCAAACTGTTAAATTTTCCTAATTGAACATGAACCTTATGTATAAGCGAAGTTGAAAATCTATCAAATAAATTTGACAGATTGGGGTAGCTTGATGTGGCGTCTGCACCTGCATATAATTATTTTAAGACTGATTATAATGTCTTACCTACTAAATGATATAAATATTATCTTGGAAATTGAAATAAATATCTACATGCTTGTAAACACAATATCAGTCACTCTTCGTGTGTCTGTATGACTACGTTGTTCTGCCACTACGCAACTTATTTTGATGCGGTTTTCACCAACATTTAGAGAATGGTTTGTGTTTAATTTAAAATAATGTAAAACTTACATACATATAACAAAGAAATATCGGAGTTTTGTCAAGTCGTAAAAACCGTGCGAAGCAAGGGCGGATCGCTAGTAGGTATACAATAAATGACAATTTCTTTTTTTTTTACAGGCGAATACCCAGACTAAGACGACAAACAAGTCCATGCTCATCTCGTGGAAGAAAATCCCGCGCATGATCCTACCGAAATCGATGTACTGCCCCAGTTCGAACACTAAAGACTTTGCAAGCAAATCATAAACGACAATAAGCACTACTTTTTAAGATAATAAACCTATCTGTGATGGTAATAAAGAAAAAATGTTTGCGACTGATCCTATTGCTCTAATATCTACATCTCTCAAAATAAAGATAAATGAAAACTTAACAATGTTTTTTATTGCAAAATATACTTCATTATATCTTATTTTACATATTCACAATTATGTACATTATAGAATTATGTATATTTTCATTTATCAATTATATTACAATCTCCAACTACCAAAAAGTTCATGTCCCTGACGTGGGTAGCCCACTTCACAGTCTTCTTTTGTAGGTCAAGTTTTAAATTTCGTTTTTTGTACTCTAAAGCTGTATTTACAATCAATCTGTTGAAATTATGTACATGTGGATGATTTACATACTCTTCTATTTCCATCCACTTGCATTTGTTTACTTCTCTTTGTGACGGTACAATTTTATCAGACACAGCCTTCATCATTAGAATTACGTAAATGTCTGAGTTTTCGAACATCATGTTGTGTGTATGGCGAAATGTGACAAGCGATTCAAATACAGCATCAACTCCGGTCTCTTCCTTCACCTCTCTTACAGCAGCATCAATAATATCTTCACCTGCAATTACATAAGTGAAGAATTAAAAAGGGACTACATAAATCAACTAATAAGATTCAAAGAAGAAAATCTGTTTTATAGTTCAATTTCAGATTTGATGCCAGCAACTGCATCAGACTTCCTGTAGTGAATTTTGCTTAGAGCAATTGGAGTAGAGAATATTACTTATCAGTGGATTTTAGACTGCTTGTACAACTTAATAGTTTAACATGATCTTTATCAGTGCACTTTAGACATTTATCTTATAATGAGTTAACATATGTGTCAGGTACCTTTCTCAACATAGCCTCCAGGAAGCTTCCAGTGTGGATACTCATAGTGTTTCTCAGATATAGCCAGCAGATGGTTCTGACCGTTGAACACCATGGCCCCAACCCCAAGGTTTGTATGGCAAGCAGGAGGCAGATTCGGCTCTGAATCCCTGGGTAGCCACTTGTACATCATCACAAAGTCATCTCTTGCATGATGGAAATTAAAGCCTTTCTAAGAACAGCAAGCCTTAATTAAAAACAATAATAAATTGATAAACCACTTCAATATAAAACTTTATGTAAGTATGGGATATTTAAAAAAAATATGTACCTGTGCTAAAATAGGAACGCAGAAAGCATCACTTATGTCGACTTTGAACCATATACATCTATGTCCTTGTGATGCCCAGGTAGACAATGATTCTGAAACACAATAAAATAAAATATTCTAATATAAATGGTTTATACATGAAAATGATACAGTAACATACATAAACTCACTTCTTCCCATATGGGTCAGAAACTACTAAAAAAAATTCTAGGTTTGAAAAAAAAATGTCTGAATTGGTGGAATATTGGGTGAGGATCACGTGGTGAGTCTAAATGTGTTTCCAAGCAATAATAAGGTCTATGACATATTCCAGGTCAAGGTCAACAACCCAAAACTCGAAGGTCAAATAATTTTTTTACTAAAAAAAATATATGGAGTTAGGTAAAGTCGCCAGAGCCCCACTTCGCAGGGCTCCTACTTCTGCGTGGTTTTAAAAAAAATAACCACGAAGAGGATAGCGGGGTCTTTGTTCAGTCGCTCACTACACCCCGCCATCCTCTTCTAACCTAACCTGTCCGAGTCGGGGTGCCCAAAGTCCAGAACTCGCTTTGTTCGCTCTTGCATTCCAGTTCTCCTAGTGACATTGTTGTCTTACCACGTCTAGGTGTGTAACTTTGAATAATATGTTAGTTCAGTGTGTAGTTATAGGGAACTCAAAAAAACTAAAAAACTCGACGTTTTCAATTCAAAGTGTGGAATTTTGCGAAAGTGTTTTACATACAGATATGTATACGCTATAAAATCGTGAAGCTCCAAACGAGCGGGAGGAAAAGTAGTGGAGCCATTTTGATTGCCTGGTACGACTCTCTCAGCCTGCCCTCTTAAGTTAATAAATATTAGTTACCAACCTTCAAGGTTATCAGTGAACTTTTGCACGTTGAATTTCTCATTTCTGGAGTCGACTGTGATGCCATTGTATCTGTCTCTAGCACCATTAAATACTTTACTGGATGCATCACTGGAGTATGCACAAACGGGGTATCTTCTGAAATCAAATGTTTACCAATTCAATGTAATTAATGTAAGTAATCCTGCCTCTTATCAATAAAAAATATCAGGAAATTGTATTAGCTGTACATAAACACTATCTCAAAGCCTGACAGACACTTCAGGGTGTAAAGAAGTTTGGATCTATCGCTGCACTCGGCATTGATCAAATCGTTTTTTAATAAGCTGCATCTGTTTTGAACATTACGTAGTCTTTGCTACATTTAAATAAATATGACTAAATATAGGCTACCTACCCCAGCAATATGCTTTTCTGGTTAAGGCGTGTACAAAAGAATAAAAATTTAATCATAATTATTGATTACAACTGCATTATTTAGGAAAACCCGTAAATAATGAAAATTGAAACCCGCAAAATACTACAAGTCTCAAAGTCCTCAGCACAGTCACAGACTACATAGAGCACCACAAAATAAAGGTCATACACTAGCACAGACTACATAGAGATAATTAAACTACCTAGGGTTTCAATCACAAACTTATAATTAAAATTTTATACCTCAAGCGGTATAATTTAAGGATATTGTAATAGGTTAGGGTAGATAATTTTGAAATATCGAATTTAGATTGTTATTATCTAATTCGTTAATTTCGATATTTTTTTATAGAAACGTGTTCAGTTTTATGACTATACTGGATACTCCAAGCATGCTCCTCGCGCATCGTTTACTTTCAAAAATCCCGGCACAATCTTCTTGAAATGGAATATTACAGTACCTAAGACTATGGATCTGACCGCTTCCGAATTTATGAAATTGTGCATGTTTGTAGTAGAACTGTTCGCATCACATCACTGGCCGGCTACATTCCTTGGCGTTCTGGGGACATTAAAAATATTCGGAGTTTTTGTTTTTGCCGATTGTATAACAATTATGGCTAGGAGTAATAGCACAAACTCAAACTCAAAGCATTTATTTCAAATAAACCAGTTACAGGCACTTTTCAATTGTCAAGGTCGGTGAGTTAAAAAAATGAAGCTAGTTGGTGAGTTAAAGAAAGAAGCACAGAGTACCTACATTATTATATAGTAATAGTGTTCTGTGATTATGGGCTTCTTGTGTGTGGAAAATTACAAAACAGGGTATGAGACAGTGCCACATTAATAATTATAACGAAACAAAGCTTTTAAATAGAGTATTTTTTTTATGATAGTTAAATTTATGAAGAGTAGAAGCATTTTAATTATCTTTAAAAAAAATTACTGTATTTAAAAGCTTTGTTTCATTTTGATGAAGTCGTGGCGCTGGTGGCACGAAAATCTGGAACTTCTATTGAAGTCCGTGGCGGAAAAGGTTAAGTGAGCAAGTGGCAGTTTCTATACCGATTGTTCCAACATCTACCGCTAGAAAATTTGGACTCATGTGTTATTGTGTCTGCGCGAGGGATATGTGAAACGGTTCCTGCTTTGGCGTCATTGCCTGTAAACTGCAAAGCTATCGACAACCGTTCGATTCGCTATGTAATTCGACGTTTACAAAGCAAGCTTATTTGAAAACACCATTGGTCAGGCAAGAGCTATAGAAGGGCACTTCCCGAGGTCGAGAGACAGGCTACAATTTGCACACAAAAAAAAATTAAGTAATCTGTAAGTGTGACTCTTAAAAGGGTCAGATCAGGGTCAAGGTCAGTTACAGATTTAATGTAGAGCCAAACCAGTGTTGCCAACCCGTACGATAATTTAGCCAATGATACGATGTTTGTTGGCGGTTTGTGCTACTAGCACTACTAGTGGTGAAACTTGGCATATTCTCCTCCTTTTACTAGTCAATGTCGTTTGTTATTAATGTTTGATGAATGTTTTAGGTTTTTTTTCGTTTTTTTTTTTTTTTTTGTGTGCGATAATTTGCCCAAAATACGATAATTTCGACGCGGGAACTTGTTAATTTGAACTATCGGAGTTGGCAACACTGAGCCAAACTTAGGGACTTGGCTCGTTAAATGGTCGTGCATGACACAACTTAAGACCAGTGACTATTTCTTACAATAAACCGATAGGAGTGTCTGTGCGATGGCCGCGAAATGGCCAAGCCGCACATTTTGATGGTTTGTAGAGTCATGGGCTTCTTTCTACATTCGATTTGATAACTTTTTCTATGGAAGCATTATGGAAGTCTTGGCAACCATTTCATGTAAAGTATTACATGAAATGTTTTTGGTGGGTAACATAGTCATCATATGGAACCCTCTTCACGCGAGTTTACTCGCACTAGTCCCGTTTTTTTTGTAAGCAAACGCTTAATTAGTTAATATTCTCCGTTACACAGTTGTGAACTGCAAAAAGATAGTAATAAATTTGCCAAAGATAAAAAATGTGGTGAAAGCTCTCCAAAAACAATTCAAAACCCGATTTTTCATCGAGACTAGGTGTTATTATTTTTAAACCTGAACTGACCTGACTTATGGATACAGGAGATGCTCCCATGAGAACTTAGTCCGTTTTATTACCTATATGCACTTAAATTACTTAAATTTTAGTAAAGGTGTGTGCGTAAAAGTTTTCCAGTCAGGAAAGATTACCTTCGAATTGGTGTTTATATCCGAACGGATTATTCCAGTCCTACGCGTCCGGTGTTCACCAAAAAATTAACTTCAAGTTAGTAAACAACAAATAATCTATATTTAGAAAACGATCATAATTTAAAGTCTTTTCCACTTAAGCTGCTATTTTACTAGAGCTAGACGCTTCCCTTAGCTCGTCTTTCAATGGTGCAACACTCAGTTTCATACACTTATCTAGATTCTGTTTAATTCGTGGTTGACATAAAAGTAAACATCAACAAAACAATGGCAATTTGTAGAGACCTTGAATTGTGCTGCCACTGCCACCTAGGTATGTCGAGCTATCAGTTTTGTTCGATAGCGAATCGAATGGTTATACGGGGAAAACCGAAATCAGTGAGTGGGAACACTGCACTGGCGGAATGTCAATAATTGTCAGTGTCATCTGATCTGTGGGACTGTGGTCACTGTGGATGACATTTAAATTTATCAATCAATACCAACCGCACGAACAGCACACATTGATAAGAGCAAGTAGGTATGGGTTTAATGGGTTATCTGAGTATTTCATAAGTAGTAGAACCAGCTTTTTAAAATTTAAAGCGGGGTCGGAAATAACAATTCAGCTACAATAAATTGAATGTATCTTCAACAGTAATTAAAAATGGGATCCAAAAAATTCGAAGGCGTTACAGACAGATATAATGGAATCACAGTAGATTCTCAAAAAGAACCTTGTGAAATTAGTCAGCTTTTAAACCAGTTGAATGGTAAGTTCTCTAGGTGTAATGGTAAGTGCTTATACATACCTGGTATAATTAACTTGTTCTTTTGTCTTCAATTCCATTTCCAGATTCGCAAAAAAATTGGTCTGAACTGAATAAACGGTGCATCTGGTTCAAAATTAACATCAAAGATGCAGCTTGGGTGCCAGTTTTAGCTAATGTATGAATTAATAGTGTTATTTGATTATGTTATTACCACTAAGAAATCAAAGATTACTTATTCTAATTAATTTAAGTTGTTTAATGTGTCTTAAAATAATGTTTATTTCACATTCAGGAAGGCTTTAACTTTCACCATTCACGAGGAGATTTTGTCATGATGTACAAATGGCTTCCTAATAGTTCATCTAACCTACCACCAGCCTGTCATACAAATCTTGGTGTGGGTGGAATGGTTTTTAATGATAAAAATGAAATATTAGTAGTAACTGAGAACAGTATTGAAGTTCCACATTGGAAACTTCCTGGCGGATATGTAGAAAGAGGTAAGCTGAGATCTTTAAACTATTACTATTGAACAATACAAAATTGCAGTAATTACAATTTCACGATTGCAGGAGAAGATATCAAAGATGCAGCTGTGCGAGAAGTTAAAGAAGAGACAGGGATTGATGCCACATTTGAATCAATGGTGACACTGAGACATACTCACAACATGATGTTTGAGAACTCCGATATTTATGTGATTGTATTGTTAAAAGCTACATCAGAAACAATTACCAAATCAGACATAGAAATCAAAGCATGCAAGTGGATGCCGATTGAAGAATATATGAATCACCCCGATGTCCATGAATTCAACCGATTCATTGCTAGACAAGCATTAGATTTAAAAACCAGAAACTTGAAATTGGAACTCCGTAAAGAAACACTTAAAATGAAAAATTTATCTAGAGAAATGACAGCTCTGGTAATAGAAGATCTTGATAAATAAGTTTAGTGGCAATGTTCAGGGTCAAGTGATAATAGCAAAGTTGTAACATGATAAATTAAAATCTTAATATGTAAATGATAACAATATAGGAGCTGGATAATTTATGCATGTCACATTATATTTAACTTCCTTCAAATAAGTACCTACATAACAAAATTACATACCCTTAAAAATGTACTGTAATGTTGCTTTTAAATATTCAGTGGAAGATAAATACATAATATTATACTGTGTATGTATGTATATCCTCCAATTATAGTGTGATATTTTTACAATTAGAAATAATGTCAGTAAATATTGCTTTTGGTTTTCGCCCATTGGTAGACATTGAATTGAAACAAAAGCATAGTCCTATCTTTTAATATAATTGACTTTACAAAATAGGGTAGCCAGTTTAGTCACAAATAAATTCATTTAAAATAATTACCATGTATTTATGATTAATGAGTTACATACCTCAGTTTTGCAATTGTTTAGCTCACAATGGTATGGAATTCAAATATAATTTATAAACACCTAAGTATCCAGCAGTTGTCTACAAATTGTCAACTGAATTACCTACCTACTCTATAATAAATGTATCTATTATGATTTTATGACTATAAATTTGTTATAAATAAATAAAAAGTTAAACAATTTTACAAAGTAATCTTTCCACCTAATATATTATATAACTTCCTAATAAATGGTTTAAAATTACAAAGCAGAAGCAAAGTATATTTACATAGCAAGTTCAATAAATTGACCTCTTACGTCATCCATTTCAAACACTTATGTTTCATTGTTGATTTTATTGCTAATAAGTAGCTAGATTTTTAAACTTGAATCATATAATAATGAGGATTAGATGCACAATTATCAATGATTGAGTGTCAACAATAAGCAATAAATTATGTCTGGCACTTTTACTATAATAATTTAATGTGTGCATACTATACCTTAGTGCGAGTTAGGTATTGTAGAAAGGCTAGGGCCCATAATATTTTTTATCTTGTTTTGCATTTAATTTTTTTTAGCATCATTTGATCTCTATAACCTAATCAATTAAGAAAATCTCAAATTTGATATACTCACCACAACTGCTTATATAACAACTTAAAAATATATTAATAAAGAAACAGAAATGCCAATAAACTATAAAAATAAAATATTATGAAGATCGTGATATTGAACATGAACATTGCACAAGTATATTAGCAGTACTGGTATGTATCGAGGTAAACCACATTCAACATGTAAAACAGTATCAATCAACTTCATTATTTATAGGATTAGGTATTATGGGTTTACTGGCGCCAGATATCTGATGTGTCAATGAAACCAAATGCCATGTTAACTGATTTACTTCCACTGATTTAGTCTAAGTCTGGCGCAGCAGCATTTCTTCCTACATAGTCTCCATCTTCATCAGAACTATCAGCTTCACCTATTATAGATTTCAAGAGTCCTCCAAATACTGAATTAGGATTCTTGTTGTCAGGTGGTATTTCTATGCCAAACCAAATGCGGCCAATGTTATCTAAATACATTGAATAGTTTGGATCCCTTTTAATACTTATTGCATACCAACTTCTAAGTATTTTAAATTGATGTGAGTGCCTCCTGAAACAATGTTTTGTATGTTAGTATGTGCAAATCAAGGTTACCTGCTTAAAATGAAATTCAACTGCAAATTAATATATTTTACTTACTGTTCAATTGCACGTAATAGAAACCATAGAAAATTTAATAATGGAAATATGTATGGAGGGCCATTATTGTTTATCGTGGGGTGTAGGCCTGTGTATTTATTAAAAGTTTCTGTAGCCAATTGTATATTACGCAGACAAAGAATCTGCAACACTGGCTGGGCAATGAACAAATCTATTTCAGATTTGAGTCCTTTTGTTGTATGGAGTTCCACAAGCATACTGGCATATGCTGTACCATCACGTGAGTGTAAAAAATGTCTGTGAGCCGCTGCATGCTTCTTCTCTTTCCAATAAACTTCAGCAATTCTCTAAAATAAAGAAAGTATGATAGCCATTATCTTCCAGTGTGATAAAATTTAATATAGGCTAGCTGGCAACTTCATTAGACTGTTATTACTTGGCTTACTTTTTAACTTAATTAAAAGTTAATAGCTGACATCAACCAATCAATCATAATGTTAGTAAGCCCTTACGCCAAACACGCACTTTGATGTGGATTTGGGAAAAACAGCTGTATTACTAAGCCATAAGCTACTGATGAACATTTAAGTTGGTGAAATAATGTTGTAATGTAGTATTTATTTGGGAATCCTACCAACACCAGCCATACATAGGATAATTAATTTGATATGAAAGAAATGGTGTACTGTTTACATCTGCAAAACAAATGAAAAGTTCACACAGTTCTTGTAAATATACCTAGTAGCAATGACAAACTGTCAATATTTTTTTACCACTAGGGCCAGTTTCATCAACTCAATAATAATGCAGCTGGAAACCATAGTAAGTAATGAATTTACCTGGTGAAGGAAAGGATGTCCTTTTTTGTTATTGTCCATAGACCATTTGACAGCATTGGTGAGGTAAGATTCCCTCTCAGGTATACTAGCACTCATCAATTCGAATAACTTTGCTATTTTGTCAATCCATTCGTGACATGGCTTAGTTACTGATTTATTCAACACGTCTACGAGCAATATAGCCAAATCTGCGCCACTCTCTTGCTGATCTCGCTGTAGCAACAACGTTGAACCTTTGTACAGTAGATTTAGTAAATCCGCATATTTTTTTTGACTTAGGTATCTGAAAATACATAACAAAGTATTAATAATCCACGTTAGTACTTCCCTGATTATCATTATGCGTAAATTTCTGATTGGTACCTGAAATATAGGGTTCTATACATTTGATGTGCCTCATAGTAATGGCCAGAGTTTACTGATGCTTCTAACTTATCTAGTACTCTTGAAACTCCTCTGTCTCCTCGTGCAGCCATCATTTAATTTCTAGAACAATCTGTTTTTCTTCTATTTCTATTTCACATACACCATTACCAATTTACGCCATATCCCTGAATTGTATGATTTTCATTAAAAAAAAAAAGAAAATGATCGGACACCACATCTTTTTAGCAAATTTGTCAACAATAATAAAATCCACACACATCTAACATAGTATGCGTTCACGTCGTCGTCCATGCTACGTTGTCTTGTAATGCCAGATCCACACACTTGCACTTGACTTCGACGCTATGGACTTGCATTTCTTCGAGTTGTCATGTATTGTTTAGATCCACGGGAGACTTTTCTTTCTTTCTTTCTGAACCTTGACGAAGTTGGGCTTACAAAATAGTTTTTTTTCCGATCAGGGCCCTGTTTGATAAACGTTACAAATTGTAAATTGTAATTCTATTTTACAATTTACAATCCTACAAGTTTCTGTTTCAGGGAGCGCGGCAAGTCAAACGAAAAAAAGCGGCACGGCCGTTACCATCCTTTTATCGAAGCAGTTCAGGCCATTTCCGAATCCCTATAACTTCGTTGTGGATTAAACTAGAAGCTTGTATTTCTAGTAACCAAGCAAGCATTGTATAAACACGGTATATTTCAAATTTCTTTCAATTAGAACCAGTAGTTTAAGAATTATAACTAGTAATTTTGTCACTCACTGACTGACCGATCATCAAAACTCTAAGGCACTTCTAGTAGAGATAGAAGCTTCAAATTTAGAAAACAATTATTGTTTAGTGTATAAATTAAGGAAAAACTAAAATATTTTGCAATTTCGGTCCAGTTTTCTAGATACACCTACTGCATAAATAACTTTGTAATCCCATATAAATTTATATGATTACAAAGTTACATTTGCAGTGAATGAATCAGTGTACCTGTAGATGTATACTCTTTAAAAAGAAATGAGATGCCATGAAAAATAAAACTTGTAAAAAAGCCAAGTCTCGCAACTCAGTTCTTCTAGACTATCTACATCTACACTATTATATAATATAATATATAATACATATAATATACAGGGTGATTGGAAGCTGGGTGCAAAGCTTTAAGGTGAAGATAGTATAGACAATTTAGAACCATTTAAGCCATGGTTGTCTTAGACGAAGTCTTGCCAAAATTTTTTAACCAAATTTTTAAGTTTTTTTTCGGAAATTCTCAAAATTTAATGTAAACTGCATAATTATGGCCAAATTGAATGATAAATGAATTCATTTTTTATTTATTTAATTAAAGTAATGTGTAAGCAACCAAGCAAAACATGTTTTAGGCTTCTGTGTCATTAGACATTTTTTTTACAGATATTTAAAGCTCAGAAAAAATAAAAAAATTGTACAATACGTCTTTTAAACCTTATTTAAAAAAAAAACGGAGGGTGCTTTTTTTGTTCAAACCTTTTTGAAGACATGCTTGATAATCGCTCTTTCTTTTGAGGTATCATTGATGCGGATATCTTACAAATTATTGAAATTAGGACCTACAAACCAATTCGAGGGAGAAATTTTAAATTTTAGGCAGTCTAACAAAACACAAAATCTTTGCTTAAAAGAATACTTTATGTGCTCGAAATGATAACATTGTTCAATTCTAAGAATTTTTGGCACATGCAGGAACCAATTGAGGGGAACCCATTGAGGGGATTCTCTAAACAATGGCCACCGAGCGCGGTGCGACGGCATTTCCAGGTAGAACGCCCAATGAATAGCAAAAAGCGATAAGAGTTGGTTTTTACAGCAAAATGGTCTTAGTTACTGAGGCAACAAAGTCGTTTTTCTTTGGTCAGGGTCAGTCGGTCTGTGATGAATCCGTTACATCTTTTACTTATTAGTCAAACTACTGCCCTTGTGAGTGGACGTTGTCGTGTTGATTCACAATTTACCGTGTTCAGTTGTGAACTTTTTTGTTTCACCGTGTCCAGTCGTAGCCTCGCGCTCCTGCACGTGTTGATTTTTGACTTAATTGTGTTGAGTTGACATTTAGTGCGCTCCTACGCCGTTTTTCTTAATTGTTAAGTGACTATGGCTACTTTTTCCAATCAAGAATATGCGGATATCGTATTTATGTACGGTAGAGCAGACGGCAATGGATGGCGCGACGGATGTACCAAGAGCGCTATCCCAATCGCAGGATACCGAATGTCCGATACAACACGTTTCGTCGTCTTGCCCAAGATGGATTTCACCGCGTGGAACCTGGAGTCAACCTGGGCAGACACGAAACTGCCGTCGACGAAGACATTTTAGCAGCATTTCAAGCGGATCCTACTACCAGTACTAGAGCAGTAGCTCGAAATTTAAACATTTCTCAATGGAAGGTGTGGCATACAATGCACCAAAATGATAAGTATCCGTTCCATGGCAGGAGTGTGCAAGGTCTAGTAGAGCAAGATCCTCAAAGAAGAATTCAGTTCTGCCGTTTCCTCCTCAACAGAGACATCGAAGATGCGTGGTTTCTGAAATCAATCTTGTGGACGGATGAAAGTAAATTTTCAAGGGAAGGTATTACAAACTTTCACAACATCCATGAATGGGCCGACGCAGACAACAATCCACATTTTAAGAAGCAGGTGTCATTTCAGATGAAATTCTCTGTGAATGTATGGGCTGGAATAATTGGCAGAACATTGATTGGGCCCCACTTTTTGCCTGATCCATTGAATGGCGAAAATTATTTGCAATTTCTGCAAATTGATTTACCACTGCTGGTAGAGGAATCAGGTGTCCCGATCTTCGAAAGAGACCGAACAGTCATCTTTCAGCAAGACGGCTGTCCAGCGCATTGGACTTTAAATGTAAGGGAACACCTCAACAATTGCTTTCCTGATAGCTGGATCGGCAGGGATGGACCCATCCCTTGGCCCGCTCGCTCCCCAGATCTGACCCCGTTGGACTTTTTCGTGTGGGGCCGGGCCAAGGAACTGGTGTATAACAACATAGAAATAAACACTAGAGAAGAATTGATACAAAGAATGAATTCAGCGTTTGAGACAATGAAGCAGGAGATGATGTTGAAAATAACGACTACAGAAGTTAGAAGACGGAGCCGTGCTTGTATTAGGAATCACGGCCGTCATTTTGAACATGAAAAATAAATAATTTTAATTCAAATGTTGTTTTAATTAGTCTGCCTAAAATAAAAAAATTCTCCCTCAAATTGGTTTGTAGGCCCTAATTTCAATAATTTGTAAGATATCCGCATAAATGATACCTCAAAAGAAAGAGCGATTATCAAGCATGTCTTCAAAAAGGTTTGAACAAAAAAAGCACCCTCCGTTTTTTTTTTAATAAGGTTTAAAAGACGTATTGTACAATTTTTTTATTTTTTCTGAGCTTTAAATGTCTGTAAAAATGTCTGATGACACAGAAGCCTAAAACATGTTTTGCTTGATTGCTTACACATTACTTTAATTAAATAAATAAAAAATTAATTCATTTATCATTCAAAAAAAAAAAAAAATAATAAAAAAAAAAAATTAAAAAAAAAAAATTGCCATAATTATGCAGTTTACATTAAATTTTGAGAATTTCCGAAAAATAAACTTAAAAATTTGGTTAAAAATATTTGGTAAGACTTCGTCTAAGACAACCATGGCTTAAATGGTTCTAAATTGTCTGTACTATCTTCGCCTTAAAGCTTTGCACCCATCTTCCAATCACCCTGTATAATATTTATTATAATATTATAAAAAGGAAAGATTTGTATTATTGTATTTTTATAAGTAACGAATAAACATAAAAACTACAGGACCGATTTCAAAAATTCTTTTGCCGTTAGAAAGCTACATTATCACTGAGTAACATAGGCTATATTTATTACTAGATAAAATTAGAGATCCTTAGAAATCCCTACTAAACCAACCCAAGGTGTAAACATTTTTGCCATAAAATGTCTTTCATCGCATGCGCTGCGGAAAGTATTGATGATGGAACAAACAAACGTTCTACAATATTATAGAACATATTCATATCTACAAAAAACTTCGCGAGATCATATTATGTCCTACAATAGTTGGACATATGATCTCGCGAAGTTTTTTACGTCACTATGACTACTTTTTTACATTTTAAAAGTTAATAGAAATCATGATCAAAATCAGACCATGTTATCTATACCTTTGTATTCATTCTTAACCAAATAAATTATTTCGTATTCAAGAATGTTTCAATACCTGTTGATTACTTTTTGAATTATTGAAACCCACGCCTACGGTGGCCGGGAATCAGCCTGGGATTCCCGACGCCCAGAGCGTCTCCTGTGGAGGCTAGGGCCGTGAGTGCGCATATACTGCCTCTCCCTCATGTGCGCCGCCTCCTTCTTGGCGAGCATTACTGTTTCGCAGAAGGAAGCGACGGCTACCCATGCACTCTCGCTCCATACCATGGCCTGGACCAGGGCCGGACGCGAGCGATTGCCGTCGCCGATCGTCTCCATGAGGACACGGCGGTGCTCTGGTCAAGCCGGGCAGATGTCCACCGTATGGTCCACCGTGTCCTCACGGCGATCTTCGCAGTGGAAACACGGGCGTTTCCACCCGCCTTATACGAAACAGGAACTTCCCGAAACAGCTGTTTCCGGTGAGGACCTGCATCAGGCGGAAGGTGAGGACGCCGTGGCGCCTCTCAAGCCACTCCTCAAAGAGGGGAATTACCGCCGCAATCGTGCCATGCCCAGCACTGGGTTGCCACAATCACACTCTCCATGTCGCCATGAGATCCCGCCCGAGCTCTGTCCACTGTACCGCAATTTCTCGCGGCAGCAGAGTTACGACCCGCGTTTGACCTCCTCGCGAGGACACTCCCAAGTGTGCGCGAGGATCTTTGCCTCCAGATTCCATGGCGGAAATTCGGTAAGGAGGCCCGCCGCCCCACCGGAGATCGTGCGGTATCCCCGGACCATCCAGATGGCCATGACCCTATGGGACGCGTTCAGCCGGCGATCTGGTCGGAGCCTCATAGAAGGCGCCCACACCGGTGCCCCATAAAGAGTCATGGACCGCACGACCCCGCGTAGAGCCTCCAGCAGGAGGCGTTTGGACTCCCTAGATTGGGCAGGAGCCGCTTTAAAGCAGCCCCAACCCGCTCTAGTCTGGAAGTCTTTGTTTTTAATTTTGAACA
Source organism: Polymixis lichenea (assembly GCA_949091785.1). Classification (NCBI taxonomy): domain Eukaryota; kingdom Metazoa; phylum Arthropoda; class Insecta; order Lepidoptera; family Noctuidae; genus Polymixis; species Polymixis lichenea. The sequence continues at coordinate 14,133,923 of OX420936.1, forward strand.
CTTGGATAATGTACGTTTTAATTAGCATAATTATATGTTAAATTATCTTTGTTTATCCCAAAATGTTTAAAATAAAAATGTCCACCCGTGCGAAGCCGGGACGGGCCGCCAGTCTACCATAAAAAAGTTGTGAGATCCATTTAATACCAAGTCGGTTGTTTTATTCAGTCCCTACTTAAGGGACCTTCTGTCTTAAGTTGTTACGTAATTAGCTAATCTAACAACATCATAAATTTACCATATCAATATTAAAAATCTTTTATGTTTTAAATAAATAGATTGACTTGGCAATCGCACTAAACAATCTAATTTAATATATTATGTATCACTTGTGAGACATTGTGTTTTCATGCGATGGCCAAGTCAATCTTTACTTAAACCATAAAAGATTTTTGATATTGATATGGTCACTATAAGATGTTGTTTGATTTATTTACGTGTTCTCTGAATGAATTCACAAAAATAATGTTGTATGTGTTATGTTATTTAAGATAGTTATTTAAGATAGTTTAATTTAGGACCACGCTACCGCATTAGGAATTTCCTGTAATGATAGCAGTGTTTGTGATAAATAAATAAATAAATAAATTACTACTTTCAGCGCCTCTCTGTTAGTGGGCGCTTCTTTGTCTAATATGCCCCTTGGTAGGCGTGCGAGCGTCAGATTGAAGCCCAACGTGTCTTCATTCGGTCTCCATATCAGGCCGAGTATCTTCTCTGTGTCATCAGTGTTTCCGATGCTGACGACTTCAGTTCGGATCTGTGTCGGATCTATAATTTCTGTTATCTGTGTGCTGTTTAACACCCATTTTCTAAGTTCAAACTTCGCCTGTAGGTGAATATTTTTCACCGTAGTTGCAATGCGCGTCGCTTCTTCGACGGTCTTGTAACTATCGAGGTAATCATCCACATAATGATTCCGAATTATGGCTTCCACTGCATCTGGATGCTTATCTATATGCCTTTTCGCGTTCCAATTCTTCGCGAAAATACCTGTGCACGGCGAGCTTGCCGCACCAAAAATGATGGACGTTATACGGTATTCTTCCGGCGCTCCCTCTCTTCTATTGCTTCTCCATAGGTTTCGGAGCGCGTCTCTATCCTGACTTCGCACCTTCACCTGCATAAACATCTCCGCTATGTCACCAGAAATGGCTATGCAGTGTCTGCGGAACCTCATCATAACGCCGGGCAGGGACTGTAGCAAGTCCGGTCCAGTGAGAAGGAAGTCGTTGAGTGACAGCCCTCTTGATTTGGCAGCTGCGTCATGCACGATGCGGAGCTTTTTAGGCTTCATGGGGTTGAACACGTCGAAATGAGGTAGATACCAAGTTCTACCCGGTGAGCTCGTCTTGGGCGCCTTTTCTGAGTAACCCTTCTGGATGAGAGAGTCCATCTGTTCTGTGTATCTATCTCGAAGAGCGGGTTTGCCATCGAGTTTTTCCTGTATTGAGACGAGCCTCTTGAATACGGGCTTTTCGCTTTCAGCAACGGGCTTCTTGTTGTAGTGAAGAAGCTGATGATGCGTGGCTATACACCCTTTTACGTCACACTTCTTCGGTTTGCATGTGTGATCGGGACGACGGCTTCGCAGGCAACAGAAACACAGGCTAAACTTCTTAGCGAGCTCCCATCTCTTGTCGCTGGATCCCTCTTTGAACTTCTTGCAATCAGGAGCTGTTGTTGCCTCAGCAGGGCCGATGTTCTCAGGCGGAGAGAAAGCACTGCAGAAACGACCTTGCTTTGTGAAGAATTCGCTCAATAGCGTAAGGTCCGGCAGCGACTGCTACTTCTCGGAGTACGTCCTATACCATTGTACACGTAGGGAGTTCGGCAGCTTCTCGGTCAGCAACCGCATCAGCTCAGCGTTGATCAGGTAGTGATCCTTCTTCAGTGCGCGCAGAGTGACCACGCCGCTTCTGACTCTACTTGCAAAGTTGCAGATGTCTTTAGGTACTTCGCCGCAGCGCGGCAATCCGCGCAGTATGTCTGTTTCCGCTTGCGCGATCGAATCTGGACGGCCGAACTGCAGCTCGAGTTCCCTCATGATGTCATCTGGTTTGGCATGTCCGATGAGTTCTGAGCTCACTGTCTCCAGCGCTCATCCCCTCAGGCTTCTTCTAAGTCTTGCTGTATTTTCAACGTCGTTGAAGTATCTTCGAGTTGTCTCGTAGATGGCACGAAATGAAAGCCATTCTGAATGGGCCCCATTGAAGTTCGGCAAGGTCATGATGACCTTCCACGCCGAGGGGTGGTTCGGTGTCCCCTGTTCTATTTTCCTGTCGGCTAGCGACGCTATAGCGGACGTCAACTCTGTTATGAATGGACGGAATGAGTCTTCCCCTTTGGCTTCTATTTCCCTTGGTGGGATTCGGTTCTTCACTTCATTTGCTGTAGGATTCGGCAACGGTACTTGCTTTTCGAGGTCCACTATAGTTTCGAAGTCCACAGGGGGGGCTGTTGCTCACGGCCTATTTCACTATTGTCCCTCTCGGCGGCGTTGTCCCTCTTCTCCGGCTCAGGCTCAGGTGCCTATTCAAGCCAGGAGCGCACGTACTTATTGTTTGAGTTTCTATCATCCATATAACCGTCGGAATCTTCTTCCTCGGCTCTTTGAAGTGCTTATTGAGCAAGTTCCAACTTAATCTTCAATAAATCTTCACGTGCTCTTGAAATTTTGTATGTGACCGCATCGTTCTATTCGTAGTCGACTGCGGCCTGCTATGTTCGGTACGGGTGTCACCCCGAGTAGTCATCGGTAAGGTTCGGCTGTAAGTTTCATCTAGTGTTCTTTCTATTCTGTCTGTAGGCTTCAATGTTCTGTCTGAAGACTGCAATGTTCTATCTGAAGACTGCAATGTTCTATCTGAAGGCTTCAATGTTCTATCTGAAGTTTCTTCCTTTCACCAGAAACCAGGAAACCATCCCTTCTTGACTGTGGATAGCTGTTCGGTTTCTTCAGACCGCGCCCGTGCAGGTAAGTCTTTACTTCCCCGCGGAACAAGGGGGCGCTGCGGCGGTTGTTCGGTCCCTTCAGTGGTGGATGGTGAACGCGGTGGCTGCTCATGGCAGATGGCCGAAATACCGCGACCTCTGCTCACCTCCACTGTCCAGGCTTCAGGGGCCCTGCCTTGCGATCTTGTTACATGTTGAATTCGGGTCAACAGGTCTTGGATCTTCTATGTCCGAAAGTCAATATTCAATCTTCAAATTGAATTCAGTATCTTCGGAGCTTGAATATTCAACGGATTTCTACCGGAAAGACTAGTCTTCCAAACGGGTCTTCGAACAGATCTTCAAAAACTGGATTCCGAAAAACCGGATTTCAAAACCGATTTTCAAAAATCCAATTTCAAAAGCGAATTTCAAAAACCGGTTTCCAAAAACCGATCTTCAAACCGGATCTTCAACAGAATCTCCAAACCATATCTTGAACGGAATCTTCAAACCCGATCTCCAAACCGGATCTTGAACGGAATCTTCAAACCGGATCTTCAAACCGGATTTTCAAACCGGGGAAGAGGTGTTTATGACTCCGTAGAGGGGGTACCTTACCTGATTAATAACACAAGTTTTCTACAGGTCTTCAGGAAGCAATTTCAGAAGACTACTTGAACTAAATCTATATATTAATTAATTTAAGATTTAAAGAAGTCGGATAATAAGAACCTTGCCGATGTTTACGAATTACTAGAAATTACACGTTTACTCAGGTACTATGAATCTTTGCCGTAACGAGGGCCGCAAATAGCTTCCTGTTTTTAAGTTTTATTTGTTCTATATTTCATTACAGCTGTGACGGAATTATGCATACAACTTGTATGCATAAATAGTTGTATGATACAACATATCAATTTAATAAAATATAAAAGGCATGTTACATATCGGTGCGGTAATTGTAAAAAAGGGGCTAAGCAGAATTCCTTGAAATTGTTTCATCAAAACATTCAAGGGTTTTCTTCCAAACAATTGGAAATTGAATTGTTTTTAGAAAAAACAAGGTTTGATATTATTTGTATAACTGAACACTGGTTAAAAGATTATGAAATGTTAATTAATTATGAGAACTATAGTGTGGGCAGTTGTTTTAATCGGAAATCCATGCTTCGTGGAGGTTCACTTATATTAATTAAAAATTGTATAAAATCTAAGACTCGCACAGACATAGTTAAACTATCAGTGGAACATAGCATTGAACTGTCCTGTGTTGAGCTAGATAAGCATTGTATAGTGTGCGTTTACAGACCTCCTAACTATCAAAACTACTCTATATTTGAGTCAGTAATGGAAGATGTTTTGGCAAAACTTGCAACTGGTAATAAATCAGTAATTATTTGTGGGGACTTTAATATTAATATTTTGGAAAATAATTCAAATAGTAGCAGATTGTTAAGCCTCTTTAAATCATTCAATCTTTCAAATGTGTTTTTGGAACCAACGCGAATAACTACGACTACTGCTACATGTATTGATAATGTTTTTTGCGACTGCGACTATTTAGATAAAGCCATTGTAAATTATCTCCCTTCTGATCACAGCGGTCAAACCGTTACTTTTGAGTCCAACACACCAATTCAAAAAGTACAGATACAAACTAGACCTATAACATCGGGTAAGTTAAATAAGTTTAATAGCACTTTAATCAGCAAGTTAAGTGTTGAGGGCCTAAATTTGAATAATGGTAATATTATGTACAAAGAATTATTTTCATTAGTCCAAACTGAGTTCAGTCATTTTTTTAAGCAGAAATCTAAAACTATTTGCCCTAAATTCTTATTCAGTGACTGGGCAACTAAAGGAATCAGGAAAAGTAGAGAAAGATTATTTGAACTGTATGGCCTTAAGCCGTTTATTAACACAGAAACTTTTAGTAAGTATGTTGCTACTTACTCTAAAACTTTTAAAAATATCTGCAAAGTAGCTAAAGCTTCATTCCTTAGCCACAAGGTTAAATCAGCAGATAATAAAATTAAGGCAGTTTGGAAAATTATTAACAATGAAACGAACAGAAGCAAAAGGCATAATAATGATTACACACTGGACACTTCCCGCGGTCTCATTAGTGATAATATCGATGTTGCTCAGGAATTTGCAACTTTCTTTACCAATATTCCTATTAAAACTACAGAAACTTTAAATTCTTCGCCCGCACTTGCTATTGATTTATTAAGAGCGAATGTCTCAGCCTGTCCCGTGGAATTCAAATTTAATCATATAAGCCCGGTGGTCGTTTTAAAGGCATTTAAGCAACTTAAGATCAAAATTACCGAAGATTTGTGGGGCATGTCTACTAAAGTTTGTCAATCCATTATTGAGACAGTTGCACCCTATCTGGCATTAATATTTAATTTGTGTGTTGATCAAGGGGTTTTCCCGGATTTAATGAAATACAGTAAAGTTATTCCACTCTTCAAATCTGGAGACAGCAAAGATACTAATAATTATAGACCCGTATCGATTTTGCCGGTTTTCAGCAAGGTGTTTGAAAAAGTTATGTTAAACCAAATGCTCAATCATTTTAATCGTAATAACATCCTACACGATCAACAGTATGGTTTCACCAAAGGACGTTGCACAACCGACGCTGGTGTCACCTTATTGAAACACATCTTTACCGCATGGGAAGAGGCGCAAGATGCAATAGGTATCTTTTGCGACCTATCCAAGGCGTTTGATTGCGTGAATCATGAAACACTTCTCTTGAAACTTCGGCATTACGGACTGGGTGAACTTGCGCTTAACTTAGTAAAATCGTACTTGAATGATAGGCTGCAGCAAGTTCAAATAAACGGTGTGAATTCTTTGGGCTTAAAAGTCAAAATGGGTGTACCGCAGGGCTCAATATTGGGTCCGTTCCTCTTTTTAGTATATATAAATGATTTACCTTTTTTACTAAAAAACCGACCTCAAATGGTGTTATTTGCTGATGATACATCACTGATTTTTAAAGTTAAAAGACGTGCACAGGAGCTTGACGACGTAAATAATGCTATAGTTAAGGTCCATAATTGGTTTACTGTAAATAATTTGGTATTAAATGGAAAGAAAACGAAATGCATAAGATTTGCGTTACCGAATGTTAGAAGTAGTGAATGTCATGTTGTATTGAATAAGGAGATACTAGAATTCGTCGAACAGACGGTTTTCCTGGGGATCACGCTTGACTCAAAGCTACAGTGGGGTCCTCATTTAACATCACTTGCAGGGCGGCTAAGTTCTGCCGCTTACGCTGTTTGGAAGATCCGCCAATTAACAGACGTGGATACCGCGAGACTGGTCTATTTTAGTTACTTTCATAGCATCATGTCTTACGGTAGATACCGTAACGTACGAAAGATCGACTCAATATCCGCAGCCCGTCCCCATAGCAAGATTGCTATGGGGACGGGCTGCGGATATTGAGTCGATCTTTATTCTGCATAAGAGGGCCGTCAGAGCCATCTATAACCTCCGCAGACGCGAATCTCTAAGGGAACTGTTCAAAACAATTAACATCATGACGGTACCTTGTCAATATATTTATGAAAACATTATGTATGTTCGGAAAAATCTACATCTTTTTAGTAAGATAAGTGATAGGCACAATTTTAACACTAGAAATAGGAACAAATTAGATCAACCACGTTTCAGATTGTCTAAAGTACACACTTCTTTTATGGGGTACTGTGTAAAATGTTATAATAAAATACCAGTCGATATTCTTGAACTAAATGAAAAGAAATTTAAATCATGCATTAAACGCACACTATGTAGACAAGCATATTATAAGTTAGATGATTATATCGTCGATAAAAATGCTTGGCTTAATGCTGGTCCTGCTCCACAGCCACCTGGGCATACTAGTTAAAATTTTAATATTTGAAAGAGAAGCTTCCCTTTTTTATTTTTTCTGACATTACGAACATTTTTGTTCATAATATTATAATTTTTGTGACATTACGAATGTTTTATTTTTGCTGATCTAAGTGTTAGTTACTTTATATACGTCAATATATATTAAATGTTTTTTCTTTATTTTAGGAAATCAAATTTTATTAATATTTCAAATAGATTGCAAACTATAGTTTTGTATAATTTAGAAGCATTTTGTTTGAATTTTGTAAATGTGAGTACCATGCATCCGTTTATTGTGTTGTTATGATGTACGTTGACTTGAAAAAGCATGGCAGTTGAGAGTATGTCATGCTCACATAAATGTCTCACTGATGGTGGCGCGTGTGTTGGATCATTCGGTTCCCTACAAAATGGTTGAGCTGGATGGTGCTGATCCACGCGTCAAGTTCGTGAACGGGCGCTGTCAGTTGAGACTGGTCATCTCCTAACTTCCAGGGCTTATTTTTATCTTGTATTTAGAATTGTTTATAATTACTTTTTTTTACATTGTTCTCACATACAGAAGCAACAAGAATAATGTTCCCAAGATTTTGTAATATTTCAACTTGATTTTAAAAGAGTGTCCGTGGAGTTTCTTGCCCGTTCTTCTCCATAGAGATCTACGTTTTGGAATGGGCAACTAGCTTCAACTTTCCAACTGATCGACTTTTTGACAATTCAAAAGTGCCTGTAAATGGTTTAATTGAAATAAATGCTTTGAGTTTGAGTTTGAGTTTGAGTTTGATTCCCCATGAAATTCCCCCATGAATTCAGCCGCCTGAGATATCTATATCAAATATATCTTTCCATACTGAAAGAGTATTTCGAGGAAACCCGAAAAAATCTGAAAAATGTTAATACATATTATTTTATAAGTTGATTTCCTCGAAAACTACTGAACGGATTTCAAATCCAATTATAGATATCTCAGGCTGGTCTGTAGACCTAAAACAATCTGATATTTAAAACTACAACTATGGTTTTCAGGGCGTGACGCGCCCTAAAAGAGGGTTAGCAAAAACACAAATATTAAGAATTACTTAACTAAAGCAACACTACAAACTCAATTAAGTGGGCTTTATATTAGGTTTACATTATTGAAAGTTACGTCCAGGGCTAGGTCTCGGTACTAGGTTACCTGGACGCAACTAAAACTATAAATTACAGCTATATAGCCCACTTAAAATGAGGTTTGCAGGGGTGGTACTTACGGTTATCTTATACTAGCCGCTTAGTCACTACTGTTTATTGGTTTAACTATCACTCTTATCACTATGAATCTACGTTAATGTCAAAAACAAACTAGGTATACACCATGAAATTTAAATGGTTGTTTTCCTGCAGTGAAATGGTTTTGTCTTGGTAATACAATCGTTTCATAAACAAATAAAATATTAGAAACAAAAAATGGCAGATTAATCATTGTGAAAAATCACCACGTGTAAAAGTTTATTTTGCTTTGAACATTTATGCATCGCTGTACCCTTTGTCGGCGCGCGGCGGCGCGTGCGATTCGAGTAGTAACACATAAAATGCCAATTGCATCCTGAGACTTCTCCCAGGATTCCAAAATGTGACTGATGAGTTTTACTCCCGCATCAGTCGTTGACCTACCTTTCGTGAAAACAAACTGTCGACTATGTAAAATCCCATTTGAGTTAAAATGTGACAACATCTGGTCTAGCATGATTTTTTCATAAATTTTGCTCAATGCTGGAAGCACAGTTATAGGTCTATGATTAGAGGGATCACTCTTACTACCCGATTTGAAAATTGGTACTACTTTACTATGTTTCATTAAGTTAGGAAACGTACCGGTGTCTAAACATTGATTAAATATGCCTGATAGGACAGGGGCAATTGTGTCAATCATATCTTCAAGAACCTTAACGGAAATGCCCCATAAGTCTTCAGTGTTTTTTATGAATACTTTTAAATGCTGTTTTATTTGTGGCAACAGAAATGGGTTTGAATTGTGTGTCCTTACTGAAGTTTTCTTTAAGAAGAGATTCAGCTATTTTAGATGATGACGGGAGAGATTTCGTAACCTCTATTGGGATGTTGGTGAAGAAATGTTCTAAAGTCTCAGCAACTTTTAAGTTATCTGAAATGGTTTCATTATCAATTTTTAGACCTAACTCAATCTGATCTCGCTGTTGTGTGTTTGCAGTTTCTTTGTTAATTACCTGCCACACAGCTTTTATTTTATTTTTAGAAATACTAATTGTGTTACTTATTAATTTAGATTTAGCTTGAGCGCAGACTCTTTTGAATATCTTAGAATAGTTTTTTACATAATTATGAAGGGCCTAATCAGAAGTCAATGATTTTTCGTGATACAAATTATATACGATATCTCTGCATTTTCGAATGCCAGCTGTGACCCATTCGCTAAATTTTGGTTTAGCAGTAATTGTAACTTTTTTACAGGACATGCTTTATTGAATTCTTGGCATACTGTAGAAAAAAAATTGCCATAGTTTAAATTGGGGTCTTGTGAATCAAAACTTGCTGTTGAGAGATTGCTAAGAACATTATTTCAATCAATGGTTTTATCTAGTTGTAACTTTTAGTCTAAGTCAAACGATACAAGCTGACCAGTATGGTCTGACCTGACGCCACTAATTAAGGAAGAGTCCTTTATTTTGCAATTAGTAAATACATTGTCTATGCATGAAGCTGTGGTTGCTGTTATTGTAGTCGCTTCAGTAACATATACATTTTAAATTGAATGATTTAAACAATGAGTTAAGCGTACATTTTTACGTGCACAATTATTTTACCTCTGACACATCTGACAGCAGCAACCAACAGAATAAAAATCCCCAAAGCGAAAATCTACCACAATGACCAAATTAGAGGTGTTGGGCGCAAAATTGGGCTGTTGAGAAAAATGAAACCATAAAATAACATTTCGCTATGGAAGGGAATCAAATCTAGCCCATAGAGGAGAGTAATATATCGGGCTAGCCGCACACACACAATAATATCTAAGTATACACATGAAACAATATCGGGTTAGTTACGCCACTTATAACTCAAGAACGGCTGGACAGATTTGTATGATCTTTGATTTGTTGGATTTGTTGCCGGCCCGAATAGCAGAATAACTATAAAAACAATCTAAGGAAAAATTCACAAAAATAATTGGATAATTTCGTTTCACCTCGCCGGTGAGCCGAGCGCGGTAGGTATTTAACGCTTACCTCAGCCCCCAAAACGAGTAGCGAGACGTAACTAGTTACGATGCGCGAGCGACGCGCGCACCAGGCGTGGCTGGCGGCCGGCAGCAGTATTAACTACTTATGTCACCGAATAGAGCAATACAGTGGACCAACTTGAACTGATTAGATTAGTAAAAGTTTGTTTTACTATTCTAGTAAGTATTTTTTAAAGATATATTATGCTGAGGAAATGAGATTTCTTCATAACATAACGCCTGTATTCTTTCAGAGGGGTTGGGCAGTGGTGTATTAGTACACCCACAATTCGCCAGTTATGTTCAAGTTACATACAGATTGGAAGTAATAATCCAATTAGGGTAACCGTCGTAGTTTTTTAGTTGCACTTTTTTATTTATTTTCTTATTTATGTACCTATACCTACATACAAAACTATGGTCCGACTACGGTACGTACCGAGAGATGAAAATCTAACAGTAAACCACACTGTTAGATTTTCAACGCGCTGACTTGCACGGTGTTGGATTCTTAACCTTCGGCTTACTACCGAGAGTTGAAAATCCAGCGCGCGAAATTACGTCCGTGTGAACATGGACTTATATTTATTATTTTTCTTTCTAACTGTTTATGACATGTTACCTGTCATGGTTTTCGAGGCCGCTGATCAAAATGTAAATCCAAGATGGATTTGTGACGGCCTCCGTAAAATGACAGCCACAATAACATGACGGCCTCTGTAATATGACGGCCGCTACAATATGACGGCTGCAGTAACATGTCGGCCGCAGTAACATGACGGCCTCCGCAATATGACGGCCTCCGCAATATGACGGCCGCAGCAATAAGATAGCCACAGCAGTATGACGGCCGCAGCAGTAAAATGACGGCCGCAGCATTATGACGGCCGCAGCAACATGACGGCCGCAGCAACATGACGGCTGCAGCAGTAACATGACGGCCGCAGTAATATGACAGCCGCAGTAACATAACGGCCGCAGTAACGTGACGGCACCCGCAGTATGGCGGCCGCCGGAATATGACGGCCTCCGCAATATGAAGGCCGCCACAATATGACGGCCGCCGCAATATGGCAGCCGCCGCAATATGACGGCCGCCGCAATATGACGGCACCCGCAATATGACGGCCACCGCAGCAACATGACGGCCGCAGTAACATGACGGCACCCGCAATATGACGGCCTCCGCAATATGACGGCCTCCGCAATATGACGGCCGCAGCAATAAGATAGCCACAGCAGTATGACGGCCGCAGCAGTAACATGACGGTCGCAGCATTATGACGGCCGCAGCAACATGACGGCCGCAGCAACATGACGGCTGCAGCAGTAACATGACGGCCGCAGTAATATGACAGCCTCAGTAACATGACGGCCTCCGCAATGTGACGGCTGCCGCAATATGACGGCCGCCGCAATATAACCGCCGCCGCAATATGAAGGCCGCAGTAACATGACGCCCGCAGTAACATGACGGCCTCCGCAATATGACGGCCTCCGCAATATGACGGCCGCAGCAATAAGACGGCCGCCGCAATATGACGGCCGCTGCAGTATGACGGCCGCAGCAGTAAAATGACGGCCGCAGCACTATGACGGCCGCAGCAACATGACGGCTGCAGCAACATGACGGCTGCAGCAGTAACATGACGGCCGCAGTAATATGACGGCCTCCGCAATATGACGGCCTCCGCAATATGACGGCCGCCGCAATATGACGGCCGCCGTAATATGACGGCCGCCGCAATATGACGGCCGCCGCAATATGACGGCCACCGCAATATGACGGCCTCCGCAATATGACGGCTGCCGCAATATGACGGCCGCAGTAACATGACGGCCGCAGTAACGTGACGGCACCCGCAGTATGGCGGCCGCCGCAATATGACGGCACCCGCAATATGACGGCCACCGCAGCAACATGACGGCCGCAGTAACATGACGGCACCCGCAATATGACGGCCACCGCAATATGACGGCCACCGCAATATGACGGCCGCCACAATATAACGGCCTCCGCAATATGACGGCCACCGCAATATGACGGCCTCCGCAATATGACGGCTGCCGCAATATGACGGCCGCAGTAACATGACGGCCGCAGTAACGTGACGGCACCCGCAGTATGGCGGCCGCCGCAATATGACGGCACCCGCAATATGACGGCCACCGCAGCAACATGACGGCCGCAGTAACATGACGGCACCCGCAATATGACGGCCACCGCAATATGACGGCCGCAGCAATATGACGGCCGCAGCAATATGACGGCCGCAGTAACATGACAGCCGCAGTAACATGACGGTCGCAGTAACATGACGGCCGCAGCAACATGACGGCCGCAGCAACTCTATTACGCGTAGGTACATAGATTTGCAAACCGCTAACAGTAGGTTATCTATAATAAATAAATATAGTAATCTATTACGCGTAAAATGTAATGAATGCAGGTAAATAATAATATTGTCAAACCATCCTTATTCTTTTTTGTTTACTAGCCTTCGAAGAGCCAGCGCTGGATCGAAAGTTTTTACTATCTGTAGTTTCCCAATTTGTTTAACGAAATATTAACTACTTTAATTTTCTACGAAATGAAGCTTGCTATACATAAATATACCTTTTCTTTTTTCTTTCGCTTTTTATTACGTATTATTATTTACAAACAATTTTAAGCTCTGCCGGTAACAGATCATAGCGGGGGGTGGCGGGTTCAAAAAATTGGCACACGTCCGACGTCCAACACGTTCCGCTCGGGACTAAACGACACGGGGCGCGCGCATGTAAAGATAAAAACACTGGATTTTAGATTTGTTATAAATGTATTTTCATAGTCCATATTATGACGGCCGGATTTCTTTATATTTTTTAGGACCTTTATTATGGTATAAGTTTTATTGTACAAAGCCATATATAACTCAAATGAAATAAGAATCCGATCATCATTTAGACTTGTCTTTGCGATTTAAGTGGATGGAGTAAAATGCAAGTAATCGTGTATCGCATGGCCGGAATATCTAGATCAAGGTGTGAACTATGTAATATTTTTTTTTAATTTTTTTAATCCGGTTTATCTACTTATAAAACACAATACAAATCGATGTTTTCCGGATCACCCCGCCTTAATATACATTTTGTGTGAGAGCTAGAGAACGCTTTATTCCTACGAAGTACCAGGTTGTACTGATGTGTTTTGGTGAATTGAGTCGACTCATGTCGGTTTATACGGTATTCGAATCAAGACTCGATTCCGCGACTCAAGCCCAGTACTAGACGAGATGTATGTTTGATATTCGAATGTTGATTCGAGTCCGTTACCGGTTTTAGAACAAAAATACGTTTTTGGCATTCTAAAAGCCGTCTCAAAAGTCTCATAAAATTATCGCCGGTTATCGCCGTCCACTTTTTCAAAACACCATACACCTAATGCTCTTTTTTAGCGCCATGTTATAATAAAGTTAATTATAATAGAATGACTTCACTACTAGTACTAACAAACAATTAAATTCACACTTACTGACACATAACAAAGAAATAAAAACCAAATGTTGCGTGTTCAAATTTGTATTAATAGGCGTCACTACATTGCTTAAGTAAACAGAGATCGAGTACGAGCGAGCCAACCTAAAACGAATACTAGACTCGAGTCAGTTGGACTCGCAAAATAGAATCGAGTCAAGTAGACTTCCTGACTCGAGTATCGGAATCGAGTCCGGCGTACTCGAATCAAAATAAATTGGTATTCGAGTAGGCGATTCCAAAGCAGGAATAAAGTCTGACTCGAGTCAATCACCAGGGACGGTTACCGTTACCAATAAAATACCGGTAAAACTACCAAAACATTTCGTTCCGTTCCGTTAGCTATTTAACTTTAAAATTACCGTTAAATCATTTGATTTACCAGTATTTAATTAAATAGCGTTACTTCGCTAAAATCTAACAAGAAGTAACATTTTGTGCGACGTTGCCAAACCGAACCAAGCGCCTCGCGGCCTTGCGTTATTGCCGCTCGAAATCCGACGATCGAAAAGATACGAATACGATAAGACTCGCGCTCGCGCGTATTTCATTTCATAATCAAACTTCGCGTCGCGTACGCCAAACGTACCTACGTCTACTGCCTTTGATTTATCAACTAGTTGTTTGTATAAATAAATAATAGTTAAAAAAAACTAAAAAACACGCTTTAAAAACCAAACTAAAAAGTAGAAAAAAATTATTTCTATTAAAAAGCGTGGGGTGCTTTTTGAGGTATTTTTATAATCAATTAATATCAAGCACCCCACGCTTTTTAATAGAATTAAATTATTTTCTACTTTTTAGTTTGGTTTTTAAAGCGTGTTTTTTAGTTTTTTTTAAACTATTATTTATTTTCTATTTTTTAGTTTTGCTAACTACAAAAGCGTGTTTTTTCTATTTTTTTTTAAATTATGCAATTGATTCGATAAGTCTAGAAAGTTTAAATGAAATCTGACCGTTTAAAGTGGGTCAAAATAGCGTCCAAAGGAGTCGGTTACATACAAACAAACAAAAAACAAACATACAAGTGAAGCTAATATAAAGCGTGTAAAAATATTATTATGGGCCGAAAGAAATGTCAACCTTTCAACTTAAACCGTATTTTATAACTACACTGGCCTGCAAAACTAAGTATCACACTTTTAAAATTGCAGTAACATTTTAAGTACACAAGCTAAACTTACGAAACAAAAAAGACTCGAAAAATAGTTTAATTTTGTAAATGAAAACTTCATAGTCGGTGACCTTCTTTTAAGAAATGGCTGAAAAAAACTTTAAAATAAAAATAATCCTTTTCGAATAACAATTTTACCATTATTTTTTTGTTTCTATTTGTGTTTTAAATTTTTTTCTCGATCGATGAGTCTTGTTACAAAAGTTAAGTTAGACAACAGCACATAAACTTATTTATCATGCCTCTTTCACCTGAAGAATGTGTTAGGATCAGGACTTTTCTGGAACTAGGGATCAGTATGCGTCGTACTGCAAGAATGGTGGGTGTGACGTTACGAATGGTCCAGAAGGTGAAGCAAAGGTGCGAAGAGACTGGAAACCATTTGAGGAGACCTAGAAGTGCCCGAGAAGACCGATATATTGTTTCCACTGTGTTGAGAAATCGCCACCTAAATGCAGTTGAAGTCCGGCAACAGCTTCTTCAAACTCGAAGGGACTATATTAGTGACTAAAAAATGAGAAGAAGACTGGCTGAAGCAAACCTGATACCCCGAAGACCAGCGAGTGGCCCAAAAGTCCCAAACTTGAGAGAGAGCATCGAGTAGCGAGACTGCGATACGCCCGTGAACACATACAGTGGGATCAAGAAGAATGGTCAAGAATTTTGTTTACAGATGAGTCTCGATTCTCACTTTACACTTCTGATGGAAGGCGAAGTGTCTACAGGCGACCTGGTGAGCGATACCTTCAAGCCTACTTCTCAGAAAGAGTCCAGTACGGTGGAGGCAGTGAACATGTATGGGCTGGCATATCTTCAGAAGGTCGCACAGAGTTAGTGGCCATAGAAAATGGCACTCTGACTGGGGAAAGATATGCCCAGGAGATTCTCAATGAGTATGCAGGGCCGTATTTAGTAAATATGGGTGATGGATCGATGCTGATGCATGGTAATGCCCGGCCACATGCGACTCGGGTCGTGCAAGAGTATATTCAGGAGGTTGGTATCAGCGTGATGGCTTGGCCATCAAGAAGTCCTGATCTCAACCCGATTGAGCACGCCTGGGATGAGCTAGGGAGGCTAGTCAGAAGCCGCAGACCACCACCTACCACCCTCAGGGCACTAAAACAGGCCCTGATAGAAGAATGGGAGAATATTCCCCAATATCGGCTCCGAAACCTCGTGTTCAGTATGCCATATCGACTCGAAGCTGTAAGCAGAGCCCGACGAGGCAATACCAGTTATTAAAAAATAAATAACATGTAAAACATACTTGTAAATGTTAATTGAGTTTTATGACACTAAGCTAAAAATAAATAATAGTTTAAAAAAACTAAAAAAACACGCTTTAAAAACCAAACTAAAAAGTAGAAAATAATTTAATTCTATTAAAAAGCGTGGGGTGCTTGATATTAATTGATTATAAAATACCTCAAAAGCACCCCACGCTTTTTAATAGAATTAAATTATTTTCTACTTTTTAGTTTGGTTTTTAAAGCGTGTTATTTTAAACTATTATTTATTTTCTATTTTTTAGTTTTGCTAACTACAAAAGCGTGTTTTTCCTATTATTTTTTTTAATTATTGAATTGTCATAGGTCCTCGATAAGTCTAGAAAGTTTAAATGAAATCTGACCGTTTAAAGTGGGTCAAAATAGCGTCCAAAGGAGTCACATACAAACATACAAGTGAAGCTAATATAAAGCGTGTAAAATGGCTATTTTTATGGTTCAATCTTTTTTAGACTTTAAAATGTTACTAATGTATAATTTACTACAGTTTCAAAGAAAGCTGATAAAAAAATGCTATGTAACGTTTTTTTATTTTAAATCGATAACTTCTATAGTTTAGAAAAAAAAAAAATTTAAAAGTGTAGTACTTAATTTTACAGGCCAGTGTATATTGTTACTTTATAATTAGTCTTATGTCTGTATGTAGGCACAGTCGACCACACATCTCTGGATACAATATTAAAACCTTTCTCATAACTTACGTGCCTCATAAAGGCGTTGTCAAGGTCAATTTTATTGATTCCAGAAATAGACTTTAGTCTCACTGTCACTTTAGTGACACAACTTAACTATATTTTAGTTTGACAGCACTAATATGGCACTGAGAAAATAATTTATTGAAAATGGCAATTTTGCTATGCTAGAATTAGACATTTTTCAGCTAAAATTTGATTGACTAACTAAATCTGACTATTTTTAATCGCGATTAAAAAGTTGTGGAATAAAATTTGTTGTCATGAAATAAAATTCACACCAACACCTCGACTTCAGGTGTAAAACAGTCCTGTATCTTTTTTCTTTTCTTTTACTTGTATGTCGAAAATGGTGTGTCCTATCGCAAAAATAATGAAAATTTCGACCCCCTTTATGAAACTCATAAACCTCTAAAAGTCAACATGTAGGTATAAATTTTTCTTATTTTCCATACAAAAAGTGAAAAATAACATATAAAACACACCTTGCGCCCCTGCGCGCCTCCAGTTCTAAACAAAATTCACGTGGTAGGGCAAACAAGTATCACGTTGCGATGCAAAATAAAAAATACCACGTGGAGTCGCGATTTTCAAATACGATTTTAGATGAGATTTTTAAATTTAGAGTTTTTTTTTGCAGAATTGCTTTAACATTCTCATAGCCTACACTAAACAAACTTACTAAACTATCACTTAGTTAGTTTAGTACGGTCTACAAGAGAATCGGCACCAATATTGTATACACGCCGAAGGTAGTCATTCATAGTTTCAGTTTTCGTGTTGATGTCCCTGCCCCCCTGTTTATAATAATTTTCTGCTGCACAGAAACAATATTGTACACACACCGAAGGCACGTTCGGCGTGTATGTAATATTGTTTCTGTGCACACACCGAAAGATGCTAGTCTCGCCACCGTCATAGTTAGAAAGAGACAGACGTATAAATTACCGGTATAAGAATTGTTACTTTTACCGATACTAATACTGGTAATTATATAACGCTAACTGACTGTGGGTTTCGGTATTATTAACGTTACTTTTTTATCGTTAACAGAACGGTAATTGGTAACGTTATATAAAATGTACCAGTACTTCGGTCCCTGCTCGGCACATCCCTAACAGGTTGTCTTATCTTAGTAGGAGCACATGAGTAACCAAACGGAAAGGAGCTCACCTGTATCAGCTAGAAAACGCTTTATGCCTTCGAAGTACCAGGTTATCACAACTCGATAGGAGCGCACTTATCATAGCTGTGTCAACTAAAAAACGCTTTATGCCTTCAAAGTACCAGGATGTCTTAACTCGGTAGGAGCACACCTAACATAGGTGTTATAAATAGCTAGTTTTTTATCGTTTTAATCCTTTAAAAGCGTCATTGTACTCATCATTATGAACTTTTACAATGGGATCAACCCTGAAATCGTGAAATAAAAATGAGCTGATCCATACATTGCGTCGAAATATGCGAACATAAATGTATGGATCAGCTCATTTTTATTTCCGTTTTTTTTTTCGCCATACAAGGGGCCATCATGACCACGGCTACTGAGCCCCACCGCAACGACAATGCGCCACCCACTGGGGGGAGCTCCTGTATTGATTAAGTAGCATAATACTCAATTTTAAAAGTCAGTAATATAATACTGCTAAATAACTGAACTCCATAGATAGTAACCACACGCGAGCAACACGCGCGTAGCTCGCAAGCGATTCGCGAGAGGCGCATTCGCTAGGTCTGGACTAGCGTTGCAAAACTTCGGAATAATTCGCAATAATTCGGAAACATTCCAAAGTAAATTTCGATTGGAAGGAATACTACCGCAGCAAGAATACAGAGTAAAATAAATATTGTATGGATGAAGTAGGTAACCTACATTTTATTACGAAATAAGAATTAAATGATTCCCAGTAATTACGAATATATTTATGCGTAGGTAGCTTGAGGAGACTCCCCATATAACAGATATTGTGGCGTGCCGTTTTTGAATTAACGCCTAGCAGACAACTTCGTGAACCGCCGAGCTCCACGGCCGTTCATTCATAAAATCAACGAAGTTTTTTCGATGCCTACGTACCTACTATGCGCGAATATTTCCCTATATGTAGATAACTACTTGTGAATACTTATTATTTTTGTATGGTTTAATTTCGAATGGGCCCGGTTTCGGGCTGATGTTATGTATGTGTTATGTACAAGTTTAGTTAACTTCGTAAAAGTGTTTTTGCTTTACAATGTACGCAACTAATGTATTTTTTTTAAATAAAGAAGTAGGTAGGATTACTTGCGTAATTTTTACGACGATTTTTTAGCAAAAAGTTTATTTCCTTTATAGAATAGGCAGTATTCAACTATAACAAAAAATTAGAACCTATAGAACCAATTGAAATAATATAATACCTAGTTACCGTTTTACTATGTACAGACGCCAGCACATCAAGCTACTCTAAACTGTCAAATTTTCCCATTTGGACATGAACGTTATAAAGTTGAAAATCTATCAAAGAAATTTGACAGTTCGGGGTAGCTTGATGTGCTGGCGTCTGTACCTCGATACATAATATTAAATATGTATCTAATATAAACTCATCTTAGTACCTACCAACGTATTTATCTTTATATGTACAAATTATTCTCGCAAAATAACATTTGTACAACTAAACCGCATACAAAAACTTATTATGTAAGTACATATCTAAGTAGATGCAAGAAACATTCGGAAGTTTACTAATCGTATTTTACTCTTAAATAATAAATGAACGCGTCAGAACATAAAAACAAGAAATACGTCAATCGTCGCATAATTGAAAATAAACCACGGTGGAATGACTATAGAGTTGTTTATTGTTTACTCTTTTTACGTATTTATTACTTTTTCCGTTTAAAGCGCACACGGAATAGTTTAATGAGCAAGTTACGCTACCCGCCGCTAGATGTCACTATAATTCATCAAAGCTGTATTTCGTTAAGCTTAAGATTAATATTTGCGTAACGAGGTCATTACTATTTCTCCTCCTATAGGGATGTACCACTATCGTTTACTTATTTATCGACATTCCGTTTTATTTTTAAGCAAAATACAGCAACAGCTAGAGCCAATAAATATTACTATGTTTGAAATCAAGTGTTTATATAAATATATTCTAATACATACTTACGATTTATAGGAAGTATAATTAAGATTTGTTATGTTAAACTAATGATCCGATTTTGAAAACTATTCTATTCATAAAAAGATACAGTCGTGGAGTTTCTTTCTATCTTATTCGATAGATATTAAACTACGGGACTAATTACTACGGGTAAACTAAAACCGCACACAGGGTAAAAAATTTCCCTATATAGCATAGAACAAAGAGCACATTGTAAGTTTAAAAATATCGATAACGGTAATCTCTAATTGAGTAGCTGACTGTAACATGTGCATTGTTGGAAACTTCGAGAACAATATGTTTGAGTTTTAAAAGAAAGTAGACTTTAAAATGAGTAAAATAAAGTCAACTTTTACTTGTCTTGTTTAATAACGCGTTGTTGCGTCGCCAACTAGCGATCAATAGTCGAACTCTAGCTATATTTTCCTTGTAATAATAATTATTCTCGGGGAATATTACGGAATTTTACTCAAACATCCCGAATGATTCGCGAATATTACGACGGGAATAATACGGAATATTTCCCTCCAGCAACTCTAGTCTGGACACATGACCCTTATGAATTGCTGTTTTTGTCAAATTATGAACAACCAGTAACCAAAACTGTAGAAGTTAGTATTATATTTTACTTAATAAGATTATTAATTACTCTCATAATAATATAATATAAATATAATAACCTAATGTAAGTGTTTTTGTAATAACCTATCTGTAGGTTAGCACAAAAAAAACTTAGATTAGGAGTTTAAACTACAAAAGTACCTACTGACAAATATTGTCTCTTATTATTTTACCATTTATAGTTGCATTTATATTGTGAGTAGACTGTAACATAGTTAAATTGACTGATGGCGAGTCCTTTTCTTGGTTTAAATAAAGGCAAGCGTTTTCTTTCGTTAAAAAGTTGTGGCTGGTTTTAGATTTAAAAAAATATCAAAACGTTTAACAAAGATACCAAAAGCACGCTCATCCGTTGATCGAGCTCTGCCAGGGGTGCGGGTTGTTCGAAAGAGATACCGCGACCCCTGGCACACAGGCAACTGAGGGAACACGGTTGGGTTTTAGTCGGTAAAAGTCTGACACGCCCTCCTGCTCCACCCAGAACGGGAGAAGTTATTTGATGATTTCCCAACGTAAAAAAAAAACCGTTGATCGAGCTACCAGGGGTGCGGGTCGTTAAAAAGAGATACCGTGGCCCCTGGCACTCAGGCAACTGAAAGAACACGGGTGGGTTTAGTCAGTAAAAGTCTGACACGCTCCTACCGCTCCACCTATTGCGAGAGAAGCTAAATGATGATTTCCCACCCAAAAAATCTTTGTTCGAACCCTTGATAGTTTTTTATTGTATATCAGCTCATTAGAGCTGCAGTTTTTTTGTAAGTATGGTTTCATCAAATTTGAGCCCAACGCGAACGCTTCATCAGCCACAAATATGTAAGGAAATAAGTGTGTCATGTTTGAAAGATTATTTGGGTTAGGCAAGTTAAGTAGACCTTGTTCGTAAGACTGCCAAAATGTTTAATAGAACAGGACTCCATCATCAGATATTCGACCATTAATACCAACATCAACCATCAGAAATCTTTATGAGCATTTACTAAAGCCAATAAAATAATACTGTGGAATCCTTTATAATTAAAGTAACGTGAGCCTGAGATTTTGGGCATAATAATCCCAAAATGCCTGCCATCCAGCTAGCCTAAGAATGTAGGAAATCCACGAATGCGTCCAAAATCATCGGCCACTTCTCTCCACTCTTGCTGTGTTGAAGGAATCGAATAGTAGATTATGCACGAAGGGGATGAGTAGTATAATGTAGCGGGCGCCGTATTGAATCCCGAGCAAAACGAAGGATTCTAGCGTTTACTCCCGAGCGGAGCGAGGGAGTTAAGACAAGAATCCTGAGTGCAGCGTGGGATTCAAGGTCGCCCAAGACAAAGGCATCTTTATCTCCGAGGAGTATACTCTACTTTTCATATCATCTACGAGACAATAAAAAGCAATAGTACTAGAATCAAAGTATTTAATAAAATTACAATTACAGTTAGTACACCTATTTAAAACATTTTTAATTCAAATTAAATAATTAGACATTATGAACAAGTATATCTATAAAGTAAAAAATGGAAGAGCTCACTGGGCATCGAAGAATTCGTCCGCATCGCTGTCAGTGGGAAAAGTGTCCAAAAGGCTGGCAACGTTGCCACGTTGGATGGCAATGCTGATTCTTTGACCTAATAATAGGCAAGCCCTGGTCACGTCAAGAGTCGACCAACCACTTGGCGATGTCTCGAAACACTCGATGAGCACTCGGACGCCACGGCCCTAGTGTTTCAACCCCGGCAAACGGCTCAAACATATAGCTCCTAATAAGGTTGTTATATTTGCACCGTTTGAGGCTTTCTGCACCTGCAGCAGCCGCACCAGCACAGCTCACCATGCTCAGAAGAT
Organism: Polymixis lichenea; assembly: GCA_949091785.1. Classification (NCBI taxonomy): domain Eukaryota; kingdom Metazoa; phylum Arthropoda; class Insecta; order Lepidoptera; family Noctuidae; genus Polymixis; species Polymixis lichenea. The sequence goes on from OX420936.1 coordinate 14,156,266, forward strand.
GGGATGGCGCGAAGGTGTCGACACAGGTACCATCCCACACCAAAGGCCTGACCAACTTCCAAGGCATTATGGTCATTCCGTTTGGCCCCTCTTCCCACCGTCGCGTGCCAAGCCATTGGGTTCTAAGAGAGCTAGCACCCCGGCGGTGACAAGAGCCCGACGGATGATGTAATTAATGCTGGCGTACCGTGCCAGCCGACCAACGCTCTTGCTGCAAGCAAGGCCATGGTTTCCGAGGCAATCAACTGCTTCACCGCACTGACAGAGATGTGGAGCCACGCAAGGAGCACCCAGACGCAGACTTGTAGCGAGCCGGAAGGTAGAGTCACCCAGCATAGTACCTATGTTAGATGACGGTAGCGCCTCAAGCCATAGGCCAGTAGGCGGGCGCGCTCAGCAGTATTGGTGGGCGTATTAATGAGATTATTCCGTACCAACCTGCAGAGCGACTCATCCCACTGTCTCTGGGAAGACGCGTTCACAGGTTGAACCGTATTCGGATAAGCCGCTTACGATGAACTACTCTCTGCCATCCGTCGTTGTTATTATTGTTAGCTTTGGTCGCAGTTTCACATACATATATCGGCTCATGTAATCCATGCTGTCCCGTTGCTAAGCTATGCGCATCCTTAACAGTGACAGTCAGCTGATCCGCTATCTACAAAGGCATACTAGGTACGTCTGATGTGAACACTGCGTTTGGCACAGAACCGGCTCGCGCGCTCGCCTCATGACTCACGGAGAGGCGGTCCCCCTTTTCGCCACAGTCCGTACCCACGCTCGCCTCATGACGCGGCAGCGCCGACCGGCGATCACCTCCCGCGCTCGCCAACCCGCATTTTACCGACCGTTGCCGCTCACTTGATCCATGATCGGTTTGTTTCTCCTCAACTACCCTCATTTCTCTATATTGCGACAGAGGTGACCGAATAGTCGAAGATTCATATTCTTGTTGTTTATATCTGACTCGACACTTAGATTATTACAATCATGTGAAAGTTCTATAGGACCACTGTCCAGCCAGGCACCGCGTCTCATGTTTACTTTGAACGCCGACGTCGGCGGCAGGGAGTCGTTTTTTACGCGAAGAACGTCCGTTTTTAATTTGTTAACACTTTCCAGTGTAGCATAGGTCGACTTTATATCTTCAATTCCAGCTTTCAATACTTGCATGTCCTTTAACAATTTGGAACAATCCAAGTGATCTATCAGGATTGGCGGTAATTTATCCAGTTGTCTTGCCACAAATATTGGAATAATGTCGAGCTCTGTCGATTTAAATAAATTTATGATATCTGTTACATCGCGCTCCTCCTTCCCTTTGTTTTTTCGTAATATTTTCCTTATGTCCGTTGGGATGGACTCAAGCAGGAGTCACTTCGAGTTCTTGATTTCATCACTTGTGAATGTAGCCTTGCAGAAACGCACTAGTGATTCTTCGTCTATGATTGACACCTTATTTTGAATGTACGACAACATCTCATCAATGATGATATTACACACATTGCACTTTGCAACGTTCGTCATTTTTATTACAACACACGAATCCACTCTCCGTATACCAAATCTGATGCGTCGCTGTCGGGTGCGCGCACTATACTTTGAATAATTTGATCTATTTTGTCTAAATGGTGTGGCTGCTTCCATAAAGTGCAGTGAACTTTTTTCCAAAACTGATATCTGGGGCGATTGAATCGAATTTGTGTATAGTCGGTTCTCTGTCAGTATTGTCACTAAGGTAAACGCATTTTGAGTAGTTGAGGTCGAGGTCAAGGCCGATGGATTGGAACTACTGCTTTAAGAATTGAAAATCATTTAGAACGGTATCTACGTCACCTCCTAGTGTTCCAGCATCTAAATACCACACGTTACATTTTGAATTTAGTTGTTGTATTATGGGATGGATAGCCAAACTGAAAATGACTGGCCCGAGAGGATGACCTTTAAAACAATTTAATGTAAAAGGTAATGTTTGATACATTAGACCAGAGTTGAGGTAGAGTTTATTTGAGTCTTACTGATAAGTAAAGTTTCAGTAACTTGGGTCTGCTGAGGGCCATTTTGGATAGTGAAAGTTGGTGAAGGTGGTGATTGAGACAGCGGGCCATATGAATAATGTTTTGATGTGGAAGGTTGTCGTGACAAAAGTGTCCAAAGATCAGTTATCAACGGTGTTTTTAGTTTGAAGTTGTCACCAATATGGCAGCTTATTTTATTCTTATTTTGTATAGAATTTTCAATGTAGCCCTCTGCTACTACATCAGATTTCCAGCCACCGTGTCTTTTAATCTGGGTCATGTCGGCTCCTGAATTGGCCAAAAGAGTAGCCGATGTTCTCCTGAACAATGGCCTATGTAGAGCTCAGAATTAAATTGACTTGCTTGGTGCACTTGCCATTATTATAAGCTACGAAAAATCTGTTAGTGTTTACATTAGAGGGGCGTAGAGCTTGGTACTTTTCGATAATTCTTACGTATTCTCCACGGACTACGAATGACCGTTCTTTCTTTGATTTTGTATCTGGCAAATTTATCAGCAACAAATCTGAATGTTTTTCGATATCTTCCATTTTAATGTTTACGAGTTAATTTCCATGACAAGCGCTATTCTCTCCAAAAATCAATGTCACCTGTAACAAAAATAGGTAGTTAGGTTAATATTTAAGTAGGAAGGTAACTTACATCATTATTAGTAATACATGTTATAAAGTTTCTTAGATTTGACTGACACAATCATGTGTGTGTCAGTCAAATCTAAGAAAGTTTATTATTTTTAATAATAACACATAAACCTTACGAAGGTTTACAATAATAATTATTATGTAACTCGAGTCGAAACATCACATCAGTAGATCGCACACAAGCGATCGATTCATCAGTGGGTAGCTAGTACTTATACCTTTAAAGTAAGTATGTACCTTTTTTAGTTACTAAAAATGTAATTTAATCATTATGTAGGTACTTACTTTTGTGGCAAGAAAGCTGTGGTCAGGGGTAATAAGGTTGCATATGCTTAAACAATATGCGACCTTTAATTAAAAGAAAAAATATAATTGTCATGTGTGTGTCAATGATGTCTTTATAAAAATATGAACAATTTAGTCTTGTTAAACATAATATTGAACGAATGTTATCAAGTAAAGCCGTAGTAATTTAATAGGTTATGGGACTTATTTATCCAGGATGGAGTTGTCAAAGATTCAGATTGCTAAACTTGAGGGTAGGAATTGGATACAATGGAAGTACCGGATGTCTGCATTGTTAAGAGACATGGATGGCCTAATAGACATTATAGAGGGCAAGATAAAGAGACCGGTTAAACCTGCATGTGGGGCTGGTGCTACAGCTGCTGCAGATTTCGGCAATTTCTCTCACATTTATTCTCAAAATATTTTTGTCGAGCACAGTACCAAACAGCGCCACCGTCAAAATTTTTGTTTGTCGGGTTGCACTAATTAATAATATTTCAGAACGCATCCTAATTTACTAAGTACACCATCTAGCGATCAAACATGTAAACCACTCCAACTCCAAGTCAAGCTGCACAGTCTAAAATATATGTTGACACTTGATATAAAGATTGGAAGCATATATGTAACATCTTTATGGAGCATGAGAACAGTATACAGCACAGGCAATTTATGATGAATTATGTTGCTAGAGTGAAAAGTACTGGACGAATTGATACTGAGTTGCTGTCCCAATATAATATAGAAATGAACTATTGGAAGAATGAGCTTAGGAGGATTGTTGCAGTAGTAAAATTTTTAGCTTCAAGAGGTCTTGCTTTTCGTGGTGAAAATGAGATATTATCGATCGCAAAATAATGGGAATTATTTGGGATACTTAGAACTGATTAGTGGATCTTGCTGATTACATACAAAACTGCGGAAATCGTGGAAAAGGAAGTGCATCATATTTATCTGCTGTAATGAATTTATTAATTTAATGGGACAGTGGTGCCGATTCTCTTGTCACAAAATTCTCTAAACTAAACTAAAAATCACTAAAATTTAGTTTATTCCTGTCAAACGACGATTTCCCATTCTGGAATTGACTAAAGTGACACAACTTAACTATATTTTAGTTTGACAGCACTAAGATTGTACTGAGTTTTTAATTTAGCGAAAATGGTAATTTTGCTATTCTGTTGTTGTCAATTTCATTATTCTATTCAATATAAAATTTTGATTCTCTAACTAAATCTGGCTATTTTTAATCGCGATTAAAAAGGTGTGGAATAAAATTAGTTGTCAAGAACTAAAATTCACACTGACACCTCGACTTCGGGCGCAAATACATTACTGTATCTTTTTTTTTTCTTTTCTTTTGCTTATATCTCGAAATTGGTGTGTCCTATCGTAAAAATAATGAAAAATTCGACCCCCTTTATAAAACCCCTTACACCTCTAAAACTCAACATGTAGGTAATAATTTTTCATATTTTCGATATAAAAAGTAAAAGAAATCCATTTAAAACACGTCGAGGCTGCCCTCCTGCGCGATTCCGGCTCTAAAAAAAATCACGGGGTAGGGCAAACGTGGAGTCGCGTTTGTCAAATTCGATTTTAGTTGTGTCAAAATTATTTTTAAATTTAGAGATCTTTTTTTGCAGAATAGCTTTAAGATTCTCATAGCCAAAAGTAAGGAATTTTAGTGATAGTTTAGTTAGTTTAGTTCGGTGTACAAGAGAATCGGCACCACTGAGTCTTAAAAACAATTGTCAAAGAACTTAAATCAGCAAAATACTACTCTATTAACGTAGATTCTACGCCAGATCTGTCCCACGTTGACCAACTCACTTCCATCGTTAGATACGTAAAGACGGACAGCCTATTGAGAGATTTTTGCAATTTTTGCATATGGATGGACATAATGCGCAATATACAGCAGAAACTATTTTAAACTTTTTTTGAAAGCTTTGGTATTCCTATCAAAGATTGTCGCGGGTAGAGCTACGACAATGCATCAAATATGTCTGGAAAATACTCTAGTGTTCAGTCAAGAATAAAAGAAGTTTGCGAATTTGTAATTTACGTTCCATGTGCGGCACATTCGCTAAATTTAGTGGGTGTTCAGGCTGTTGAATGTGTTACTGAAGCAGTAGCATTCTTTCAATTTGAGCAAAAATGTAACAATTTTTTCGCAGTTTCAACCAAACGGTGGAAAATTTGACAGGGCATTTAGGTGTAAATAGAGTCCTGAAGTCTCTTTCGGAAACTAGATGGTCTGCACGTGCCAATGCTATTAATGCGTTGCAAAATGGTTATCTTAATATTTCTGAAGCATTGTCCTCAATCGCAAGTGACATCAATCAACCAGGAGACACTAGAAACGAAGCCCAAAGCCTAGCGAAACAAAATGGAAAAATGTTAGACTGTTCTCCTAACAGAAATATGGAATGATCCTTTGGGTATTATGAATAAAACAAGTCTAAGTTTATAGAATAGCACTATGACCATGGATGTTGCAACAAAGCTTTACGAGTCTTTCATCAGTTATGTTAATAACGCACGCAATAATTTTGATCAGTACGAAACGGCTGCTAAAGAAAAAAATCCAGATGCTGACTACAAATATAAATTTGAAAGAAAAAGAATTCGCAGCACACGCATCAGTTTTTTTAGAAGGATCATCAGAGACTGCACAGTTGAGAGGCAAGGCAAAGTTTCGTGTAGATACTTTCATTCCCATAATTGACACATTAAATAGACATTTAAAAAAACGTTCGGTAACATATCAAGAAATTGATGATCGATTTAGTTTTATTTGTCAGTTAACAACAATCGAATCTGGCGAGTTGACCAAAAAATGCAAAGAATTTGCAGAATTTTATCATGAAGACATTAATGCATATGAGCTCAAAACAGAATGTTTTCATTTAAGCCAATATTTAAAAAACATAACAAAGCAATCAGCGGATTTAAATATCTCAACCTTACTTAACCTAATAAAGTCAGATAAATTACAAGAAACATTTCCAAACGTTGAAGTTGCTACAAGAATATTCCTATGCCTAATAGTTACCAATGGTAGTGGAGAGCGTTCATTTTCGCAGCTTAAAAGGATAAAAAATTAATTGCGAACAACAATGTTACAAGAACGACTAAGTAATTTGTCAATTATGTGCATAGAAAGTGACATCCTTCAAAAAATTGACTTTGAGGATATAATAGAAGATTTTGCTCAACAGAAATCCCGAAAGAAACCATTATCTTAATCGTAACAAAAAAACCAGCAACATAATAAGTAATATCATTAATTACATATTATAATGTTTATTTGATTACCCATAATAAATAGAAGACCATAATAGAAAAATGTTAGTACACTTCGCTATCTTTACTTTCCAAAAGGGCCCCAAATTCTTGTGTGCCCAAAGGCCCCAGCATAGTTTAAGACGGCCTTGGCTGCGCCACCCCGCGCCGGCTACGACTGGCCACCGGAGACCTCATCGGCATTGAATGTTCCCACGGCCTATCGGCCTGGCTTGGCGCAGTCTGGCCTGTGAGAAAGCGGGCCGTGGGAACGTGGAATAACGCTTCAGCACTCTCAACCAGACGCACAGTCGATTTTCGAGTACGGCGGGTGTACTGATATTAGTAAATGAGCCTCGACCCTTGATTTATATTTATTAGAAACCCTGAAGATACAGTAACTGCATTCAAAAGCTGTGGTAGGTTCCTACCAGGCTAGATCGGAACATTCTTCCTTTATAATAGAGGAGTGGTACCCACACCATCTAAGAGACACATTATTGTTTTCCGATATGCACACGAACGAAGTCGCGGGTACAGCTAGTTAATAATAAAACAATATTAAGTAAAATATTATGTATACACGACGACTTACGTCGCCACCACCACCACCACCACCATTAGGTACCACTTAATATACGGCGGGACTTGTATTCTCTCGTAAAACGAACTCTTTATTATTGTTGACACTATCCGATTAGGTGTACTTTAAAAAGTGGCTCATTGACAGCCTTATTTATAAAAAAACTCGCTAATCACTGATTAGCCACTGTTTAGCTTATTAATTGGTTATCTCCTAATCAAATATTAACTTTTTATCACTACATAGTCACTTTCTCTGTCCATATATCTCTATGCTTAAATCTTCAAAACTACTCAACGGATTTTGATGCGGGTTTTTTTAATAGATAGAGTGATTCAAGAGGAAGGTTTATATGTATAATACACCGACCTCCACGCGGGCGAAGCCGCTGGCAAAAGCTAGTTATTTATAAACGCTAGTGTGCAGGTGATTAGTAGCGAAACGATATAGAGGTGAAATTATGCGTTCAGCACAGGTTATAATCAAAATAGTCGCCTAAAAAGCAGGATTTAAGGAATAAAGTAGTCAAATGCACGATTTTTGTATCTGTCGTGACTTTGACACATGACAGACATAACTCAAACATTAATCGATATAATTCAATTTGAATAAAACAATTTATTATGTTTATTTCATTGTGTTTGCGATGATAGCAATGAAAATAATATACTCCAATGATTGGAGTAAACAGGAAAGGTAATGTAAGTATATCTGAATTTCTATCTACTTTCTATTGTAAAGTGTCCAAATTAATGATAACGCAGTAGCTGATATTGACATGTATTTACATGTTCTTTAAACTTGTTCACCTATATATTCTCTTTGTGAAACATATGTAACCTACATATGTGCTGCCTACTTGTGCCTATTCTTTAAAACTTCCTATTGCATTTGCACTGAGGTTTCAGTGTATTTTCATAACAATTATTAAACTTGTTTACAGTTACAATTTTGACTGCTGCTATGAAAGCCACTACTGAGCACGTAGCGCCATTCCTATTGAACCTTGCAAAGATGGCAAAGGAGAAGACCATGCTACGTGAAAAAGATGAGGAATGAGAGTGGCATGAGAAAATAATGGCACCCGTCTTTGGAGAGAGAAGAATTGGAAATCAAAAATAATGAAATTTTAACACAAATATAGCTTTATTGCGTATCAAAAGAAATTGCTTCATGTAAGAAGTATCTTGTTTTATTGTGCATGACTGCCACAATGTGACTTTTCTATAGATCTGGGTCTTAGAAGGTGTCATCAGTACCTATAGTATAAAGTACTCTGTGGGCGTCATAAATTGAGGGGTACATGGGATAACACATTGGATAATCACTATCTCCGATGTGCTTCCGCATGAACTTAGTCTCTTCAAACCTAGTGAGCCTCCTGCCGATTGAATTTTCCCTATAAATCCTATCATCACGTGTACTTAGAATGAGGAATATGTATTCTCGTAGCGGATTTAAACGAGTCTTGGTCTTCCTTTGTTTACTAACCACAAGCGCGCATGGCGTTTCAAAATTATTTAATTCGTCGGTGTCGTTCTGCAAATTCCTTAAAATATTGTCGAAATCCACATTTACTAAGGCACAATTTGTTATTAGGAACAAAATAACTTAGAAGCACACAAAAATCCTATTGAATCAGCTGATTCAAATGAAATCCGCCATGTTGCCTCTTAGCAAGCTTTAAACAGGACACCGGTGGTGTTTAACTATGACAGCTACAAATCAATTGCTTAGCGACCTCATAGCGCTAAATAGCGTATTTAAATAAGAATTTCTCTAATCGGTTAGTTAGCAGTTGATTAAAAGTTAAGAGACGTTTATAAATAATACCGTGACGGTCTTCGGATTTTTCGGACAAATAAATCTCAGACTAAGGAAAAAAAAAATCGATGAAATTTTTGACTTATGTCTGTCAAGTGTCAAATCACGACTGATACAAAAATCGTGCATTTGACAACTTTATTCTTAAAATCCTGCTTTTTAGCCGACTATTTTGATTATAATCTGTGCTGAACGCATAATTTCACCTCTATTTCGTTTCGCTACTAATGTCCTGCAAACTAGCGTTTATAAATAATGAAAAGTTAATCACTGATTAGGACGTAACCAATTGATAAGCTAAACAGTGGCTAATCAGAGATTACCGAGTTTCTTATATGTAAGGCTGTCAATGTCTCATTCACTGTCACGAATAATGCACGATAAAAAACGACAGTGAATAGGGTCGACTCACATCGGTAATCTAGACCCACAAGTCCGTTTTTGCATCCAGCATAATCCCCCCACCTCTGGCTAAGGCGTGACGTACTTCGCCGGTGGATAATGAAGAGCCCGGGGACGTACCTTACCTTCATAGTTCATACGTCAGGCTCCGGGCGGTCCAACTCATTGTTGGGGTGGATATATACCTTGCGTGCTTGATCGTGTCTAAACGTGCTGTAGGGACAGCAAATTCACCATTTAGAGAATTATTTTAACTAGTTATATTCATAGTATACATGTAGGTGGATTACGTAGCATCATTGAACACAATTATTATTTGTGACATCATTTTGAGACTTCTCCTGAGTTGCAACAGAGATAGGTAGTAGGTACTATCGAGGAAACTAACATCTATACACCGTAAGGACTATTATTGCTTGCAGCGCTCAGCCGCTATAGTAACGCTTGCTAACAGATGTGGTCATTGTGTGCACGGTATTTTGTTTTCAAATTGGTCAGATGTAAGTTTCCTCGATAGTACCTACTACCTATACCTACGCCATAAAAGGTTCCTGCTCTAAAATAAAGGTTTGAATCATCGCTGTACTCTTAAGATACCCCATGCGAAATAACTCTAGCCCGTAATAACGCTAGCTCCAATCAGTCTATTCGTAATGAACGCTAACCCGAATCTATGAAATCAGGGCACCCCGAAAAGGCTGGATTAGGCTAGAAGGGGATTGCGGGGCCAAATGAGCGGAGGATGATCAGAAGCAAATGACGAACAAACGAACCGCTCTTCAAGTGTGGAGTTCCTAACAACCCCGACAAAATTATGGATTCCCATTTTCACAAAAAAATACAAAGATAGAAAAAGGGTTGCTTGTACAGGTAAGTACCTACCTAACGTTTTGCAATGTTTGATAAGACAGGGAGAGATCGCAACTATGTAGAATCAGTAAGATGTTTGTTCGCAGTGGTAAATCTTAGTAAATAATACATTGGTCGAGGATTTACGTAGGTGAAAAGAAAAGACATGGTTCTGGGGCGATGCCCCTAAGGAGTCGTTTATTTTATTCATGGATGAGCATTTGGTACATACCTGTAATGCCGACAAACGTGAGGAGCTGTCTCAAGCACTCTTAGTTAATAATTAATAAATACAAATGATCGAACAACACCTAATCGAGCATTGTTAAGAACTTACAAACGTGGCTCACAGCAGGTAAAGAGACGTTTACCTAAACGTAACAAAGTTTGTCATCACTGAACTTTAAACAACGTTTATAAATAAACTGCTAGTACATAAATAAATAAGTATTGAACTTTTTTGTTAAGCATCTCTTTATTTTATGATTATGTACCTACGTGGTAGCTAAGGTACTAATAGCGATTTCGAAGATTGACAAAATGGAACCAACGATTGACGTTGACGGAGATTTTGTGTAATTTAAATAGTTATGTTGTCTTGTCTACCGCATTGCGGCAGCAAACTGGTATTTTTTCTGCCTAAATCTAAACTTCGATATCTGTCTAGGTGCCTACAGGAAATGCTCGAATTACTTATGTCGACCGATACTTGTTCTCAAAGTCGAGTAGGTACCTAAATGTGTAGGTAAACAACAGACGACGGACATCGTATTTTTTGTCGATCGCCACAGTGGATCGTATAATATATGTCAGTGAGTTAGAGATATTATTATAATTCATAATGTGTCGAAGAAAATATATACCTAGGTACTAGTAGTAAACTAGTACTGTAAGTTACAGTAAGGTACGTAATAATAAAAGTATTGGTAGGGGAGCCTAGAGGGTTTTTGAGTAAGTATATGTTGAAAACTGACTAGGTGCAGGTGCAGTGCATGATGAGGACGTGGTCAGGAGTCCACTTTCATATTTCGAAATTACTTTGACCAAAAATAAAGTGATCTTCAGAGAAGTTGATTTTTATATGATGGTGTGCGGTCTAACCCATTATTACTTAAATACGCAATTCTAATGAAGAAATTATGGGATTTCTCTATTCGATCACTTTGAAAAGTCAGATTTGGACAGTTTTGCTGGACAGTTATTCAGGCCGAATAAAAGTTATTCAGTGCAATACTGTATTTATAAATATCTGACGGATTGATTCAGCCTTTTGGCAAATAGATATGAAAAAACATCATGGATTTACAAAAGTACCAAATGGTGGTTATTTTTTTGTACCGAGTAGATTTCTCAGCATTCAGAAGGTTGAAAATATCAAACACAATAAAGTTAAGTAGCAAACTCTACACTGGACGTCCGTGTCCACTTATCCGAGTCCACCCGCCGCGTCGGACGGTGCAAAAACGCAGGCTGTATTTCTTTTTCAAAATCTACGAATTCGATTCCTGGCTAGAGCAATTGATTTAAAAAACAATATTTTTTCCTCTTAGGAGATGATTTCACAAACATGCTGAAAAAAAAAAATTATTTCTTACTAAAAGCCCAAATTTAAATTTTCGTATCCCTAACTTAAGAAATGCCAAGTTTCCCATACAAAGTTTCATCCCTTATATCACCCCCTTTTACAATTATTTATGAGACAAAAATGATCCTATGTGATTCCCCAGGATGCCATCTATCTCCTTGCCAAGTTTTATCGAAATCCATTTAGTGGGTTAGGCGTGAAAAGGTAACATACACCGCGTGGATGTCGGTTATCGCGTAAAAAAGTAGCATATATCCTTCTCCATATCCCAGGCTATGTCTCTGCCAAATTACATGACGATCGGTTCAACGGTTTAGGTGTGAAAGCGTAACAGATAGATAGAGTTCTTTTGCATTAATAATATTAGTAGGAATTAAGTATGGTTCTTTTGCATTAATAATATTAGTAGGAATTCAGTATGGTTCTTTTGCATTAATAATATTAGTAGGAATTAAGTATGGTTATTTTGCATTAATAATATTAGTAGGAATTAAGTATGGTTCTTTTGGATTATTAATATTAGTAGGAATTAAGTATGGACGTTCCAGTTTAAGGAGGTTCAACTTTACTCTACCTATTCCATTACATAGTCTTAGCACTTATTATTATAAATAACAGATCAAATCTTCATAGGCTAATAAACAGATGGGCAGATATTTTGCCAAAGTTCAAATACCCACCATTGGCAAACTGTACCTAAAGCATCCCGAAAGTTGGTCTCAGAGGGAACTGTTGTTATTTAATTATAAACTCTTATAGGGGGAGGGCGCTTGTCGATCGTGTTATTAATGATCAAGTATTAACTAATAGTGATGGATAAGTAACGAGATCGGGAAGTTTGTTGTTAAGTAAATCATTATTACCAATGATACAAAGAACATTTATCTTTTCGAGATAAACGGATGTTGGTGGTCTAGCAGTACCTCAGTACGCTACTATCATGTAGGATACTTCACAGAGGTTTTATATAACTAGAGATGTTTTATTCATTAGCAAATCGATAGCATAAGCTGTTTTAAGGTCCTATCTGTGGATCATAACAGGTATCCGAATTCCGTGAAAGAGTCATCCAACCAATATAGGGAAGTAGGATTCTTTCTCTTTACCGTGCTTCCAACCTTAGGAGTTCTGGTAGCCTGTCTAGTACCTACCTACAACGTATCTCTTTTAATTGTCATGTGTAAACCCCTCGGCTGTTAGGCAGACTCATTGAGTCTGAAAACAATTGAAAAGTGCCTAATTAGCTTAGCTTAGCTTTTACGAATTAAGTTAAACCTTCAAGTGTCCTCGAAGGCTTAACTTAATTCGTAAAATCTAAGTCATCCAAAATAAGAGTTTTGCCAATCAACAAACTGCTATGCGTGCCTAAAATGAACTTTTTTTATCCCACTTCTACTGTTCGATTCGGCAGCCCTAGTCAGGGAATTCTAGACCTCACAGGTCGTCAACATAATACTGACTCTAACGCGTTCGTCCGCATTATCTCATCACGTACCTCAATCATTCCATTCGTGTAGGTACTTAGGTACAAGGATGTCCATCTAACTATTTAGAAGTCCATTAATACTAACTGAATCGCTCGATTGTCGGCCAATCTGTTCTTACGTCGGGAAATCAACTAAATTTAAGTTACAGCAAAACTTTTTGATTGAAAATTGGGTTCCGAGTAGAACCCGAACAGAACAGTGGCAAACAAATTGATGAGTTTTTGGCAGTTCGGTTAGGAATATAGGTAGGTTACCTACACTTAATAGGTAGGACTAGTTGAAACTTCAAATTTACGAGAATTAAATTTTTTGCTTAATTATAGCAGATAGAAACGCAAGAGATGTGAAGTATATTATATTAAGTTACTATCATCTCTGTATGTTACCTAAATGCTAAATGCGTATGAAAATAAAAATCGAAACAATACATATAGATGGGACGTAGCGTTGCAATCCTTAAACCTCTTGGTAAAAGAATGGCGGGACCTAAACAATAAATATTTTCAAACAATCGCATTGGCTATGGACAAAACGTAGTACAGTCGATTGCACGTCGGTGGTAACACTGTCTTTGAGCTGGTGGCCTAGCGTAGTACGAAGTTTTAATAGAAAAGGCCAGGTACGCACGTCACTGGTTGTTTTTTTCAAGAGGGACATGCGGCCTACTGTACCTACGATGTGCGGCTGTTAATGTGGTACTGAATTACTGATACCCGTTTTCACTAATACTAGGCGAGACCTAGATGAACTCCAAAAGTTGAAAATCCAACAGCACGCTTTTATTTAAGCATTCTTCTGTATGAACGGTGGGGCTGACAGTTCTTTTTTAAACTCGGCATACCTTTTTTCAGTCCACTCTACGTTGTCTGTACCTATGCGTTTACATTTTTCCAAGCATTATTTATTTTTGATCATACTTTTTGTCAAAACTCCATTGATTTCATCTTTCACAGCGCAACCGCTGCATCGCTTTGGAATGAGGCCAAAGGATCTCCAGCCGGCAATTAGAGTCTTTTAATGTCTTTTAATTTTGTTGGAGAGTTTTTAAGGCTCGTAATTAATGGCGTTTTTTTCTTCATTTCTATTGAGAGTTAGCAGGTTTGAAAAATGTATTATAAAGAACGTACAGCTACTGGGGCTATTGTGTCAACTTAACGTAGTATCTACATAATTATAGTACCAACATTGAAAACTTTTCAATTTTCTTCCATGTGGGCGGGCTGCCAACTTGAATGTAGTCTCTACTCTATTTTTGATTTATGATTAAGTGTTCAAAGTATTTATTTATTTATTTATACTTTATGTACACCATGTATATAGTATATATTTCTGTAAATTTGAACCTTTATAATGTGTATAGCGAGCTACTCATGTTGGCGCAAAGTTTTTTTTTAATGTATGCGATTTCTATGTCCAAAGGCGACCTAAGTAGTAAATTTATTATTAAGACACGTTTTTTTGACATTTTAGCACAAAAAATAAACGATAACAAAATAAAATGAAAAAATTAAATAAAGTGCAATAAAGTATCCCTAGATCCCACACTAGGATACCCTGTGTCGTGAGATCTAGTTATTTACAAGTTAATAGACCTATTACAAGTACACTAGTGGGTAGTTCAGTAATAATTTGTTGCTTACTCTAAACAATATTTAAACTTACATATCTAGAGGAAACATGCAAAATACAATGATAAGGTTTGTGTAGTGTAATGTAGTGTAGATGGTATGTATTTGTAGTTATGTGTATGTATGTGTATTTATGTGTATTAAAGGGATGTGATACGCCTAGGTGAGTCTTTCCGAAGGATTTAAAGTAAGTGAGTTAAATGAGCTTCAGTCCTTGCATAGTCCTGAGCTGATAGCCACTTAATAACTTTTATTTTACAAGTGCGCTTTGGAGAACCTACTATGTCTAGAATTTTGTTGACTTTTTCATAAATAAATGGACCCATGTATCTAGGAGATCTTTGAGCGAATTTAGTGCGAGTAGCGGGTGTTTTCCATGTTTTCTGTCTGCATGACCTGGTAGATTTGGTTTGAGTATGGGGCGCGTGTCGGTGGAAGCGCAATACAACGGATAAAATGAAAAGCTGTCGTATCCTAAGAACGTTACATTCTTGGTACAGCCTGTCAGTGGGATAACGATAGGGCCTTCCATGAGCAACCTTTAAGATGCCCCTTTGCGCTCGTTCCAATTTTATTAAATGAGTTTTTGCTGCTGCACCCTATGCCACTATACAATAATTCAAAATAGATTGACATAAAGCGAAGTACACACATCTGAGGATATTGTAGTCAGCTATGTTCCGAAGTTTTTTAAATATGAACATTAGTTTACGGACCCTAGCAGTGACAGCATCTATTTGCTTGGTCCAGGATAACTGATTGTCGATCAAAACACAAAGGTATTTTATATGGTCAACTTGTTCAATCTCGACACATTGACAAGAATCACTGCTAGGGTGCTTGCAAGAGTGAAGCTTGATTCGTAGTGGGTTTTCGAGCTCTAGGCGCTTCGATATTTTAAATGCCATGTATTTTGTCTTACTGGCATTCAGCGTAAGGAGGTTTTGCTGCAGCCATTTCGTCACCATAGCTAGACCTCTCTGAGTAGCATCAACGACCCCAGCCCAGTTATTGCTTTGGAATACAATAGCCGTGTCATCCGCAAACGTGAAAATTTTTGCATTCTCTATTCGAAGGTTGCAGAGATCATTGATATAGGCCAAGAAAAGAGTTGGCCCGAGCACGCTTCCTTGAGGAACGCCAAAGGAGATATCAGAATAATCGCTTATTGCTTCGCCTTTAGATTTTATTCTTTTCTGACGATTTGATAGGTAGGAGTGAAACCAGTTCAGAGCCAGACCTCGTATTCCCATTAGCGATAGCTTCTGCAAGAGTATCGGCCGAGACACAGTGTCGAATGCCTTAGCCATATCAATAAATACACCAATGCATTTGTCTCCAGAATCTACCCTTTCAGTGACGTGGTCAACAAGTGATACTACTGCATCCTCTGTTGAAATTTTTTTACGAAAGCCAAATTGGTTATCAGATAACAGTTTTTCTTTTTCTAGGAATTTTTGTAACCGATTATTAGCAAGTTTCTCTAGTATTTTGGACACTGAAGATAATAGAGAAATAGGTCTGTAGTTAGTAATTTGAAGCGGGTCGCCAGATTTGAAGATAGGGCAGACATTTGCTGCTTTGAGACAGTTTGGAAACACACCTGCAGACATGCTAAGGTTAAATATGTGGGAGAGAGCAGGGGCAAGAGATATTTTGCTTTGTTTTAAAATCGAATTGCTGATCAAATCATTTCCAGGGGCAGAGCAGGATTTTAGGTTGTCAATGATTTTTATAATTTCTTCTGGGTCAGTTGGAGTAAAGAAGAAGGAGTTCCCAGAAGTGCCGTCCAGTCTAGTACTATCTGCCAGTTGTTTTTCAGTTACTTTTAGATCAGACAGAATGGTATCAGCTAATTTTTTACCAACTGTACTAAAAAACTGATTGGCAGAATTTACCGCTTCCACAGGATCTTCTAGGATTTTAGTGATGTCTGCGTTTGTATTGATCCTTTTTTTCATATAGCAGATTTCCTTAACACTTTGCCAAAGTTTCTTTGTGTTGTCTTTATTATCAGTCAGTAATTTGTGGTTATATTCCTCATTAGCTTTTTTAATAATATCGTTACAGTAATTTCTATAAGTTTTATACTCTCTTTGGATTGTAGCATCGTCTTGATTTTTCCTGGAGTTGTAATGCAGGAGGTCTCTCTTTCGGATGCATCTCAGTAGACCTTTCGTCATCCAGGGCTTACGTATGGCTTCTGCACTACGTACTTTGGCTTTTGAGCTGAAGTCTTTAATTTTTTTTGTCATTAGGTTGACGAAACTATCAGTGGCAACATTAACGTCTGATTCGGTTGTAATTATAGACCAATCTGTCTCGAAAATACTCGATTTTATTGCTGGCAAATCAATTTTGTTGTAGAACTTGGGAACGTTTTTGGTGACTGAGGATTTGGTAATACCAGCAATTACTGTATCATGGTCAGTAATGTCAGAATCACAAACAAGTACGGTGGCTGGTGACTTAGTTCTGAGAAGCAAATGGTCAAGGCAACTGGGTCCTCTTGTAGGAAGATTGTGGCCAGGCAGGATTGTGACCTATGTGAATATACACCGTGAAATTTAAATGGTTGTTTTCCCGCGGCAGAACAACTTGCCATAAAGAGTACTTTCGAAGCATAGAGTAAAAGTAACAAAATTAAGATTTTTTGTTTCAAAATAATTTAAAAAATATCCATCAACTCGATAAAACACTACTCAATAGTTACACTAGAGGTAACTTGTAGGTACTACTCGAAACGCATGCACCTCCGACCAAAGGAAACAGCGATGCATAAATGTTAAAAGCAAAATAAACTCTCGCACGTGGTGATTTTTCACAATGGTTAATCTGCCATTTCTTGTTTCTAATATTTTATTTATTTATAAAACGATTGTATTACCAAGACAAAACCATTTCGCTGCGGGAAAACAACCATTAAAATTTCACGGTGTATTTCATCTGCTACCAGAAAATAAATATAACTTCGACTTTAAAATGCTACATTTTCTTGTGAATCTTTCCGGTAACTTTAATGCAAAAGAATGATTTAGAACGTTAATCTCGGCTTAACCGAGGCCTATTTGTGAAGGCAGCCTTGTAAGTAATCCCTTCAAACGAAGCTCGTCGAACCACCGGAGGAATCTACCTTATTTGTAAAACATAATGCCAATCTTTTTACGTAGAAAACAAATAAGTAGCTAGGTATTTTGACATCACATAAAGTGCTACCTGAGTATTGCACGTACGCCGAATGCGCTCAGCCCAATATATTTTACCTTAAATCCTGATTTTATCTGATAATTGCATTGTTACCGTACTAACCTATCTTTAGAAATATGATCGAATCGTACCCATTTCGCAGACCAATTTGGTGTTGTTTTGTTTATGTGAGTGCGATTTTCAGACGTGCTGTTTTAAAACAAGGTAGGTACGTATACCCTGCTATTTTTCCTTGCTTGACAGTGTTAATAAATTAATTAAAGCTTGCGCAGAATGCAATTTCCTGTAGGATTTCATAACGTACGATCGATGAAAATGAAAAAGAAATAGACTAGATTTTGCGACGAACGACGCTTTACGTGATCACTGGTGGGCGAATGTACGAACATGGCGTTAACGAAAGTTCATTTAAGAAACGAATTAACAACGTAGGTGGGTAAAAAAAAGTAAGGCCCCACAATCGATTTTCTAACATTGCTGACGCCTGAAAATAAAACTAGTGTACGCTAAATAATAAAGGATGAAACGGTGTAAAATATTCTTTTGTCTTGATTTGCAACACTAATACCCGGAAAATATTAGTTTACCAAAACAACTGACAACAGCAATCCTACCCTCTTCATCAAACAGTTTCTAAATCAGTAAGTATTGAGCAATCATAAAACTTTTTAATATTGATGTTATTATGATTCTGTGAGGTAAGTAGGCACCTATAAGTTTTCCGTCTTTCCTTTTCTGCCGATATCAGCGTACTCGGAGACAAGTAAAAACAAAAAGTTACCACAAAGCAGTTTCTCCACAATAATCATATAATCGTTTTGTTTGTCAGGCTACATGGAGAAAACGAATAACATTATTCGACCCAAAAAACAGTATAGAATCTGTAGTGTATTCGCTGGTAGTTGAGTAGCGTGAATAAATTTTGTTTTGTTCGGTTTTTCTCTGTCCGGAAATGCCAAGAACAGCGAAATGTTGGAAATATAGAAATAAGCTCGGTGCCAGCCCTCTGTCTGAAATTCAAACATGATGCTTGCGTGTAATGTCTGCGCTGCATTCGTATGTAAATTATCTCTCATGGTGCTCGAACGCTGAACTATGACGGGAATGTCGTGTTGCAGCACGATAGCCTTTATTCCTTCCCCTCACTTGAATTCGGTATTTAATTAAGCCGAAGCTACGGCTGCTCTAAGTGGAAGTTTAAACATAATATCATAGAAACACGTCACATTTAGCTACTTATTACTGAATATGTGATTTAAAGTTTTCAGTTGCGCGCTAGGTTATATTCAATTAAGTAGTGCAGCCGAATGGCTGCACTACTTAATTGAATATTTGGTAAGGTCTTTATCTAGCTAGATTATTATATCTGCTTTATAGGTACGTATTAGTCATATTGGTGGCCCAGTGGTGGGTGGCTGTTACCGGCCGCGACTAACCAGTTTTAGGTCATGGATTCGACAATTCGCAGGCAATTTACATTGTGAAAAATTAATTCATCATCACTCCTCTCAAAACGGCGAAGAAAAACATCGTAAGGAAACCGGCATGTCCTAGAACCAAAAATTCGAAGACATTATGAGATACCCCAGCCCGCACTGGGCCCGCGTGGTGGATCTTGGCCCACTCCCTCTCACAGAGAGGAGGGCCTGTGTTCCAGCAATGGGAAAATTATAGGCTGATTATAATATTAGTCATATTAGGAGTAGGTATAGGTACCTAATTCTTCTTCTTAAATCGTATCGCGTTTTAAATTCTACAAATTGTCAACACGAAATACGGTTGGGCTACCCACGTAGCTACTCGTCTTTACCCAGATAGCTGGCGAATGTAACCTTTTAATTTATTAGAAACACCGGAACGTGTAGAAAAGGAAATTTAATTAAACACGCAGCCCAGTGTTAATACTTATTGTGGAAATAGTTTGTCTCCGAAATATCATTTGCGGTCAAAGTTGGTCGTTATAATCCACCACATTTAGTTCATGTAATTAGTAAAGTTTTTCAGCTGCGGAAATTGACTTAAAATACTATTTGCGGAGCGACGGAGCATTTTTCTCTCAGTTTAGCTGCCAAAAATGAAGTGTTATGTTGAGTGCACTTACATTAATTATTACGGATTACGAATGGCTTGCTGTATGAACTGCTAGATGTTTCGATTTGAATAATAAAAAGACGGACCACTCACAATAAAGGGTTACGTAGTTGGGATGAGCTTGTTGTTGTAACTTATGGATGTGGCCAACGGTACTGAAGCCTTTTCGAAAACCGGCTTGTTATGGCTGGAACTATTCAAGCTCCCGGCGAGACGGTTCGTGATGACTCTCGAGAACAGCGTGTATACGTGGCTCAGAAGTGACAAGGGTCAATTCTTCAGCGAGGGTTTTGCCACCTTTTCCGGGCGTTGTACCCTGTTGGACGACAGAGTTGAAGAGATTCGCTAGCTTTCTCACTTTTCTCAGGACTGGAGCCCCGCCCGCTATACAGAGCTCTGTCGTTATTCCCTCATCCCCAGGCGCCTTGTTGTTCTTTAGCTGTTCGAGAGCCTCCCTAATCCCGCACTGGTCGACAACAGCAAATGTAAGTTTGAAATCGCAAAAAACTACATTTTAACGTTTTTCGAACTTAGGTAGATACTTGTGCTGTGAGACCTTGCTTCTTGCCTAATTTCATGATTCTAGGTCTACCGTTGATGTAGAAGCATGAAATATATCCTATACGTTTTTTATTAACTGACGAGTATCAAAATATCTCGCATAAATGATGCGATGTGAATAAAGTATACGGCATATTTTTATTGCGTTGATTTATAAGCTTGATTTTGACCTGAAAGTGACCGTAGACATACTCATTTAATATTAATTTCAACTTGATACCCGTAGAGTAGTTTCTGAGAAAAAAGGGGTGTTGTTAGACAAACGGAAATCGAAGTGATCTTATAAGGGTTCCGTTTTATCCTTTTGAGATACGGAACCCTAAAACACAGTGAGTATTTAGTAGCATAATTTATACAGAGATAATTAATTATTTCGTGAAGATATAATGTTACGAAACCTGCCCACAAAAATGGTCTAATTTTGCCTCCCACGACATCCCTATCAATCAGATGACTTAGCTAAAATATAAATGAAAATAGTTAGAATACATATCTGCCTACACAAATAGTTACTTAGCGCTAATTTTCCGCATCAGTCTTATTTCTGTGCATGAATAAGTAGATATATCCTTTGCTTATACTATGTTTTCGTATGTATAATGTTATCCGTCTTGTTGTAGCTGCTACTAATTAAAATCGTGTTCGCGCGACATTCAACGTCACCGGTTGTTCGTAAACTAACAACTACTTCAAACGCCGACTAACTCCTTGTGATTCGCGGCTTTGAACTTTAAATAACTAAACGTAAATGTATATTGTAATATGTATACATACAGTAGTCTAAGTTGAAAAACGAGTAAAGCTAGCTACTTCGTCCGCTCGAATAATTTATATAGGTGTGTAACTTATGTGGCTTTCGCCCAGTAGCCAAGCCAAGTTATCTATGCCAAAGTTTGCATATCAATCTAATAACCCGATTTTGTGTCGATCCCTAACTTGCAATATATCCTCAACTTGGGGACAAAACGTTTCGATTTGTGGTACTTATACTATACAGGGTCGCAGAGAACACATCGACGCGAAAACTGTCACCATGAATTCAACACATGATTTTAGACCCCGTTCGTAAAAATTGTTCGTAGGTTAACAAAAAACTGCTGTTTCATAAAAAAATGAAACCTACGCGGTCAAAATGTATGGAACGGCTAATTTGTTTTTTTATATAACCGAACCGGTTTCAGAATCAAGTACTGAATCCATTGTAACAAACAGGCTGCACGTCGATGTGCCTGCTTCCCTGTATTATAAAACAGAAGTAGGTTTAAATATTCTGTAGACTTAACAATAGTTGAGCACTTTTACTAATTACAGACTTACAGGTTTTATGAGTTGTAAGAATTAAGCTTATATATTGAAATACGATATTTTTCATGCTCTCTAAAATGCCTCATATTTTTGCCATTAAATTCAGAAGCATATACGACGCGAGGGGCTCGGACATGTCAGTCCGGAAATCGGTCATCATAACCTGTCCCTAATATCCGTCACGAAACGGTAAATATGGTGTGGTGGAGATAACTCTCGGTGTTTGTGCTTTTTTAACAATGTTTTTAAATTTGTTCATGCATTGCTGCCAAACACTTGATATATTTATTGTTTTAAATAGAAAAACGGACCGTGGATACGAGTACGTACGTTGAAATTGACACTTACCGAGTAAAATCAAGTTCCGAAGTTTCCATAACAAAGAATTACGAATAGCTATAACATTTTCGTACGTAGTATATGTTTCAGTGGGGAATATTCGAATAAAATAATGTTGTCAGTCCCCGTATGTCCCGACCAAGATCAGACCACCCCATCTTGTCTCGTGGGTGTCGTAATATGCGATTAAGGGATTAAATCAGGTAGATGGGCAGTGAACTACGCCTGATGCTCCCTGATTACTTTGGAAAATGTGGTTTTTGGGTTTCGAACGTCATATTTTATGATATCTGCGTCATAAATGTTAGGAAATGAATGAATTATTTTGTAGTGCGCTAGCTAATGAGCGCAAGCTCAATTTACGCGAAACGAGCCACAGTAATTGGCCGGAAAATGTCCGAACGTAGACGAGCAATGATGTTGAAGAGTAGATTGGCTTATACGTCATCATTTATACATTATCAACTATTCAATCTACTAATGTATTTTCAGTTACTCGTACCTATACGTATACATCTACTTTGTTAAAAGCACAGATAATATAATATTATCGGTTAAATGTAGGTACTTACCTTCTAAGGAAAAACCTGGCAGTGAATCCATAAATTTTCTAATAACACAATCCAGAAGAACGAGAACAAAACGTTAAGCCCACAACCGATGGCAAACGGAAAAGATAAAGTAAAAAAAAATCAAATCCCCGGAATTTATGAAATTTCTTAAAATGCTTATCTCCGTGAGTTATTGGCACCGTCGCAGCCAGTGAGCTAAGAGATCTTGCGAGCGTCACGAGTTCACGCCCACTTTCACGACTTGGAGAGAAATGTGTCTAGAGTTTGCTTGCTTTTTACAAATCCGATTTTATTGCTGCCCAAGTTAAATCTACTGAGAAAGATGATTAATTTGAAATGCCATTTACCATGAAACAAATGACTGACTTAAAACTGAATGAATTTCGTGTTTGTTTTTTTTTTTTGTATTAGTCCATTATTTTAAGTTTATTTACATCTTCAAGCCATAATTTGCAACAGAGAATTAGATATTTATGAATGTGTTCGCCCGTATCAAAAGAACAAACATCAAAAAGCAATGCAATTTCGGTGTACACTGGCAACTTTTCTGACGTCCTGCCGAACCCCCATTCTAATTTAATTAAGTCTTTATTAAAATTTCAGCATGGCATAAATTAACTTTATTAAGATATTTCATAATAATTCTGGTTAATATTGTAACAGTAGTAAATGACTCATTTCTAGCCTTATCTTCTCTGGGCAGACGCAACCCTGACCCTTTGACTGATGAAAAAATAACTTCACGCCGTCTCCTGTATAATTAATTGGCCACCGGCAAAATAAATGAAAGCGTGACAAAAACGAACAACAAATGAAGAGTTTTGCACCCTGTAATGATGTAGGTAACGAACTGCGAAACTTTGTTTGCACATTTCTTTGTTTTAACAGAAAAACGGACCTTTTGCATAGCTGCTAATTGCGTGACGACAGCGGGGCGAAAAGGCAGTTATGAGTTTAGGAGTCCTTTTTAATTGTTAGTTTTATCGTGCGTGTATCTTTGAAGACAGATATGCTCAATGGGATAAATGGGGGGCTTGTGGCTAAGTAATATTAGCCGCACGGATCGATCGATCAGATTAAGCTACGCTTGCCGCGGTTGATCCGTGGATGGGTGACCATCTTAACATACCAAGACTTCTCCGTGCCTCGGAAAGCACGTTAAGCAGTTGGTTCCGGCTGTCATTTGTAGATCTTTGACAGTCGTAACGGGTCGTCAGAAGCCCGAAAGTCTGACAACCACTCTTTCCAAGGAGTATCGTATTACCCAGTAACTGGGTTGTGGAGGTCAGATAGGCAGTCGCTCCATATAAAATACTGGTATTCAGCTGCATCCGGTTAGACTGGAAGCCGAACCTAACATAGTTGGGAAAAGGCTAGGCAGATGCTGATGCTCAATGGGATAAAAATAATTAAGAACTTTACGTTTGCTGCTAGTCTGACCTCAAAAACTGCACAAATTATAATATCTGTACGCCAAATGATCATGGTTCCTAACGTATTATTATATATACATTATTATGTACCTATTACTAACCGTTTTCTCACAATCTCATCCAACCTAATAAATTTCGTACACATGTTTAAAGGCACATTGGGCACAGCCCGGGCTAAACTCGAAATCTTTCAACAATTATGATCCCCGAATAAATTGGGTCGACCCATTTTCATATCTTTCGCCACTTCGGTAAAACGCGGGTTTTTTGTCATCAGAAAAGCTGGAAACGATCATAAAATGATAAATATAATTTCGTAATGAATACTAATTGTGCCGGTTGTTAATATTCCAAATTCCGAGGATTATCCTTTGCGTCCGGCGTGCCGCCAATTTAATCTGACATGTGATTATTCAGATGTCGATCGGTTCGGACCGAGTATCGTAGAATTGAATATGTGCATGAAGCCAGGAATATAAATTGGGCACTGGCCGGATTTACGAGCCCTCCAAAATGGAATTCTTACGCTAAGCTGACGACTATTCAGTACAATCGGCACCATAACTGCCCGCTATGATAACGGTTCTCGTCTATGTTAGAATTACAAAATGTAAACGACCGTTGTTATTCCAGTGCACTGTATGTTTTTTAGGGGTCCGTACCTCAAAAGGAAAAAAAACGGTACATTCATAGGATCACTTCGTCGTCCGTGAGTCTGACTGTCAGTCTGCAAAGACCCTTTTTCTCAGGAACGCGTGGAGGTATCAAGTTGAAATCAACATAAAAAGTGAGTCTACGGTCACTCGGAGCTCTAAAAAATCAAACTCCTAAGTCAATGCACGAAAAAAGGAAGGCCATTTATGCAATATATTTCTAAACACGCAATTAAATCAAAACTTAAAGGGTTAAACTTCCCGTTGACCTAGGATCATGAAATTTGGCAAGAAGCAAGGTCTCACAGCACAAATAAAGGAAAATGTCCGAAAATTGTTGATTTTTTTGTTTTTACCAACATTTTTATCTTTATGGGATTTCAAATTTACATAATGTTTTTGCAGTTGAAGAATGGACTGTGACGTATATCGATGATGTATGGGAGAACATGTTTTTCAACTACAATCAATCAATCAATCAAAAGTCATTTATTCAAACTAGGCTGGTGTCAGCACTTTTTGAACGTCAAAATTACATAAGACAAAACCCCAAAACGCCCGCCCTTCATCAATTCCTAGTGCTTTAGCTGGGAAGAAGAAGTGGCGTACCAAATTCCCCAGCAGCACAGCTGTCTGCAATGTTAGAAGAACTTGATTCTATACAATGGTAGGTACGTAATTAACGTTACGAAACATAAAATTAAAATATTTGCCTTACGTCAGCTAGCACACGCCAATATATCAGAAACATCATTTAAAAAATTTACTCAAGCAGAAATAAATAATAAAAACATAAACAGAACCTAAAACCTAAATTAAAGCCTCCAGGCATAAAGGGCGTGCCAGCATATGTATGCAATGCGGCATTATGTCCACATAGTTGTAGCTAGAAGTAACAAATGTTAAACTAGGACCTTCGGAGTAAAATAAATAAACAGTTAAAACTATTAACAATAACAAAAGCGTGGCCAGCACGACGACCAGTCACCACAAACAGCACCCGTTCACGAGCATAACGCAAAGATCAGCCACAATCTCCGTCGCCATATTTAGGGAAGGACGCAACCCGACTCCCAACGCTACAGCAAGCGGTGACATCTATGGGAGCATAACGAGCATGATAATATTAGGTAAGTTTGTTTTTGGGATAAATTTATCCCAACTACGGAACCCTTCATTGTGCGTGGTCCGACACGCAATCGGCCGGTTTTTGCGACCGACCGTGATCGTGATCTCTCCACAATTCGTCGACTCAAACATATTGTTTTGTGGAGACATTGGTTGTTACTAAGCAAAGCGTCATAAACCATCCAATAAACGATACTTTTGGCAATCGAAACCCAATTTCAACAACCAACTAAGTCATGTTTGTTAGAAAAGCATTTTGGATCGATATTAACTTTTAACTTTGTTTTGTTAAACAAAACTGACCAGCCTGGCAGCGAATATTTTGCGCAAAAACTGTACACAATACTGTGTTCAAAACAAATCGTTGTACCTACATTGTGACTCCCCCAAAACGTTTTCAAAATTAATCTATTGCTCACAATACTCCATTGTTATAATTATTTCGTTTATTTTCCTTAATAAGTGTACATTGGGGTCGCATTGTAAGAAGGTTGGATTCATTGTTTATTAGATACTCAAATTTGCTGCGAGTGATCAAAGTTCAATTAGCACTAATTGTTCTCGTCTCACGATCAGTAACGTGTTACTAGGTCCGGCTGCCACATTACACGAGTACAGCGTTACAATACACACAGGAGGTGCACACTGTACCTCATTAACATTAACCTCTGGATGAACGTCATATAAATAGAGCTACAAGTACGTGATGTACACGAGTAGGCGAATAGGTACATGCTTAATTAGATATTCACGCCGAAAGGCAAAAACGGAATTTCGTGGCGTGGCTCGGTCGTAAGTCCGCCCTTTCTCAGTTATATGTGAATATTTCTAAAAGGTCTCAAGGTACTGTAAACTTTACTATAGATATAAAATTCGAATGTTCACGAGTAGCACGCATTCAGAGAGCGCGGATAGTCAATCTACAAAAGTGGTTTTTATTTGAAAAATACAAACATGGCTGTTAACATATTCATGCGTGAATTTTTAAATCGCTTGGCTGCCTTACATTTATACTTGCGACTACAAAAAAGGGAAACATGATGGGGAAACATTCAAAACCAAGTGTACAAAATCTTAATATGTTTATTCCGCGCCTAAGGACCTACCTACCTACTCAAAACTTAGGCAACTATGTTCCAAGACGTTATAATTTTTTCATGCATTGCTTCCAACAACAAAGTACTGGAATCTTGCCCGAAATAAAACACGAGCTTATTATTAACACTGAAAATTTTCCCACAGGACTTATATTGTTACGATATTCGACGTAGGCTCGCATCGACCGGAAAACGTGAATGTGAATGTTCATCGATGTTTGTTTTAGTGACACCATGTCCCACCGCATACTATTCGTGCTAAGCATAATATGAGATTTGGCTCCATAAAAGAGGAGAACCGGCTAGTATTGTCGTCATAATAATTGCGACATATGTATGTTGTTGCGAATATTGTGTTTTGTTAAAATAACATTTAAAAGAAACGAATTGTGAAATGAAATTAATGTGATATAGAAAGTCCCATACACGATCAAAGTTAGTCATTAACCTATGCAACTTAAATTGAATACGAAAGAAAAACAAAAAAATTATAATAATGGTTATTTCCGTATATTTCCATTATAAAATTGTTTCTTTAGTAAATTAGAGGTAATAAGTTCATTATTTGTATAGTTCATCATAAGTATGCTGTTCTGTCAATAGGATCCGGCAACAGGGACTCGAAGTGGCCTTGCACAAATCCGAGGCCATGTGTTTTCATGGTCCTCGAAATGCGCCACCGCGGCGAGTCGACGATGGAGTACCTAGGACTCGTCCTCGACAGCCGGTGGAACTTCGCGGAGCATTTCAGACGCTTGGCTCCCAGACTGGAGCAGGCCGGGGCTGCCTTAAAGCGGCTTCTGCCCAATCTTGGGGAGCCAAACGCCTCTTGCCGGAGGTTCTACGTGAGGTTCGTGCGGGCCATGGCCCTATACGGGGCACCGGTGTGGGCGCCTATATTGAGACGCTAACCAGCACGCCGGTTGAAGGCGGCCCTTAGGGTCATGGCCATCCGGATGGTACGGGCCTCCTTGCCGGATTGCCGTCATGGGATCAGGAGGCAAAGGTCCTCGCGTACACTTCGGAGTGGCGCGAGGAGGCCAAACGCCGGGGCGTAACTCCGCTGCCGCGGGAAATCGCGGCACAGCGGACAGAGCTCCGGCGGGATCTCATGGCGACGTGGAGAGTGCGATTGTCGCAACCCAGTGCTGGGCACGCCAGGATTGCGGCGGTAAGTGCCCTCTTTGAGGAGTGGCTTGAGGGGCAACATGGCGTCCTCACCTTCCGCCTGACACAGGTCCTCACAGGACACGGCTGTCTCGGGAGGTTCTTGTTTCGCATAAGGTGGGAGGAAACGCCAGGTGTATCCGCCCTGAGGACACGGTGGAGTATACGGTGGAGGTCTGTCCAGCTTGGGCGGGGCACCGCCGTGTCCTCGCGGAGGCGAGGCGGCGGCGATCTCTCGCGTCCGGCCCTGGTCCAGGCCATGGTACGGAGCGAGAGTGCATGGTTAGCCGTCACCTCCTTTAGCGAAGCAGTGATGCTCGCAAAGAGGGAGGCGGCGCACGTGAGGGAGAAGCAGTACATGCGCACTCACTGCCGTAGCCTTCGCAGGAGACGCCCTGGGCGTCGGGAATCCCAGTCTGATTCCCGGCCACCGCAGGCGCGGGCTTGTGGACGGCGAATAATGGGTAGCTCGTTGTCGGGTAAGGACCAAGCCCGGGTCGACGGCGTGTTGTGTTCCAAGCGCGCCTCAAAGAGATGTCAACACCAACTGGTGGGGCCCACAAGGGCCGATGCCTGCTAGGGGTGCGGGTTGTTCGAAAGAGATACCACGGCCCCTGGCACACAAGCAACTGAGGGAACACGGGTGGGTTTTAGTCAGTAAAAGTCTGACACGCCCTCCTGCTCCACCCAGAGCGGGAGAAGTTATTTGATGATTTCCCACCCAAAAAATAAAAAAAGTATGCTGTTCTGCGACTGGCGAGCTACAAATAAGCCCGTAACGTGGAGCAAGGGCATTGTCTTACTTTATTTCCGAAGTTGGAAGGAGACGCTTAATTATTTTATCCAGTTTTCCGAGAATAGCGTGCTTAATGTTCTTTCAGTTGTTATTTGCCATCAAACTGTAGGTCTTCACAATTATCTTTTTACAGTCACTTGATCTAAACAAATTGTGAAATTCCATAGATTCAGAGTCTCATATAAATCTACAGAATGCCAATTCATCGGATTGAAAGAGAACGCGAATTCATAGCACAATTTTTGCGACAGAACGATATTTCTTAAGACGTAACAAAACATAGGACATTGAACTGGATATTCTTAGTTTGTCCTTGTAATATTCAGCAAGTATTACTCCAAATAAAGACCAGGAGCAGCAAAATGTGTTCTAAAATTATAAGGCACAAGGTAAGAGGACTGAAAACGTGTCATACGCCTTTGTATATAGGTACTTCAGACGCATAGTGACAAAGTAAATGACCAACATAATATGAATCAGTAAGGCCGCAACGAACAATTCCACATTATTTAACAGCTTAATTTTTCTAACAGACGCCAATACTGATAAACCTGAACATTTTAAAGTTTTTATGTAAATTATCTAGATACACAGGTACTCGAGCATAAAGCAATTTAATGCAAAACTGTATGCAAGCAGGTTGCCACCGTGGAAGCCGTGGTGGGGAACAGTTGAAAGTTTCGTGAAGGATTAAAGTCTCGATACATATTCAGTGAGCACATTGGCAGAACCAACCTTGCGGTTATCACTTACTTATTACTACACATCCCCTCGCTACCGGATCGAATGCTGCGGTCACCATTTCGAACATCCAAGTTAAATGTGATATTAGTTTGCTTACGTCCACGTCTAAACTTGAGCCTCTCGTAACAGTAGGAAAATAGTATTGCCAAAGTCAACACAACGCCATACACAATGATTTGTAATGTCTGAGTGCTTGAAAGTCCACAGGGTGATGCCGCTATACTTGAAGTAATCGGTTCATCCCATTCTACGATCCGATATAAGATACTAAGTAGAGAAGGGTGGTTCCTCCGGAAGCCACTCCGGAGTTATATACACACTAGTGTATCGTATTGTCAAGTATCTTGTGACGTAAATCGCCGGACTCACGCTTCACTTCGCGTGCACGGATCCCCATTTCAACGCGTACGTTTCCCGTTTCCGTTTTAACTACTCAGTCCCTTCGCCGTTCGTTTCCCCACTTTCCCCATGCGTGTGTTGTGGGCCACGTGTTGCTTGTGTGGGGAGTCACGGCCAAATTGACTTACCCGGCTTTGGAAGCAAAGGTGACAGGTGAATGACGGCCCTTACACGTCGGCTACAGGAGCGGGACAGTGCACAGGCTTACCTCGTAACTTTATAGTGCCCGCAGCGGCGTGTCTTAGATCGCAGCAGTTTATTAGGGCTATGAATGTATTCTTGTAAATTACACAAAGCTGAGAAAGCAAAGCCGAAGTAATGCTTTCATAGTAATATCTCAGGCTTTTATAAAAAAAACTTAGCATATTTGATATTATGTTCTTGGAAATACCTAGCAATCATAAGGTTTTAACTCATAAGATGATTAAGTGTCTTGTTATTAATGCAAAAATATAGAAAAAGCCAGTAATTCTATTATTTATGCCGTCGTTTACCATCACCGCAGAGTCATAGACATTTGCCAGGGCTGAGTTTTCAACGACTTATCAAGGTTATATTGGACAACATTCCATTATGTATATTTTTCGTTTGACATAAAATATTTGCGGCCAGTTTTCATATTTTCCAATTTCAAAAGCAATAAATAACTTTGTTAAAATATTCCTTTATTATACCGCAAGTTATTTGTGATGCAACAGCTTGTACTACTAACGGTGGAACTAAGGATAAAAGAGAACTCAACAAACCGCAGGTTGAAGGTAAGCCATCTACGAGATTAAAATCTGGAGAAGGTTTCACTGCATTGTGATTCTCGTAGGTACATTCTAGTAAACGTATCTGAGTGTTACTACTTACTATTTTGTTGGAACATTAGAATTCAAATTCAAATTCAAATTGAAATGTTTATTGCTTAGTCGGCATTAGTCTTTTAGGGTTAGTCATTTTTACACTTTTAGGGTTCCATACCCAAAGGGCGCCAACGGGACTATTACTAGGCCTCCACTGTCCGTCCGTCCAACCATCCGTCTGTCTGTCTGTCAGCGGGCTATATTTCACAAACCGTAATAGGTAGACAGTTAATAATTTCACAGAGTGTGTATTTCTATTGCCGCTATAATAAGAAATAAGAAAAAACGTTATAAATTTAAGGGGGTCTACATACAAGAAACGTGTTTTTATTCGTCGTGAATCGTACCGGGCTAGAGGTTTGAAAAACATATACACCTATATTTACGTTCTTACCTTGAGACGTAAAGATGGATTAGCTTTAAAAAGGTTCAAAGTGGCAAACGCTCCAATAGGTACATACCTAGCAGGGAAGAATCCTTACCGAGGTCCACGCAACATATATTATTCACTGTTGGTAGGTGAAATCCTTAGTTTTCCCCTTACTTTCCGATCAGCACAAAAACCAAATCTGCCAGTAAACTCTAAACATATCCAATGCATTACCATCCCCGAGCCGGAATCTGAGGTAATATATTAAATTGACTGGCGATGATAAAATATCCCTGGCTTCGCACACTGAGTACTATACTAAAATAAATATTTTGATACATAAAGCCGAGGGATAAGCTGTTCGCGCGAGTTTCTGTTTGCTGACATATTAATTCATTTTGATTACATTGCCGAATATCGGACATACTCGAGGCTATATTTTGCATCTTAAATAGGAAGATATGCAGTTTCAGGTTTATATTACCGTACTAGTTCATGGTATTATGTATATTTTATGCGAAAAAGCAGTATCAGCTATAACGGGCGCGTAAGAGAATTCTATGTTTTAAACTTATGATACACTTGACCTGAATATAGATACCGGGCAAGTATTTCTTCTAATACCGGAGAAAACCCTTAAATCCCTGCGAATAGAATGTAAATATCGTTGCTACAGAACAGATATTTATTCAGCATGTAATTAATAAATGGGAAAACATTATTTTATTTACATTATTAGGTCTTACAATTCACAGCAACAATAGCGTTAAAAGGCGATCAAGTATAAAGCACATATTATTAAATTAACACAAATGTAACCTAATATTCCGACCACTTAGGGTAAGTATAGCATGGAAATATTTAAATTCCGCAAAGCCGAACGCTTGCCAAGACGGGCGAACGGCCATAACTTGCGGGTAGGGAGCGCTGCGGCCGCCGGTGTGAACGCGACCTAATACTGACAGATGGCACAGGTAAATCAAGCGCCTAACATTTTTCGCACGATTAATCTCTCGCGCAATTATGTCGCACAATGGTATCACTTTTTATATAAAGATCATCAAAGGTTAACGAACCCACTAATGGGATCTACTTTTTTTAACGATTTTGAGTCTATAATTGGTTTGTAATATGCCTGCCATGGCAACGTTTGATTAGGGTTGCTATTTTAAACTTTTCCTCCCAATAAAAAAACACACTTCAATCTAATGATAACAAAGCAACAGTGATTCGGACATGCGTGGATAATTGGGTTCCGTTGACAAAAATCTCTGTGATTGGAAGTGTGCCCGTAAATGTGGGTGTACTGGGTGGAAATCCACCTACAATCATACACCTACAGTTAACCGCTTCACTCGGGGCTGACAACCATAGCATATTTAAGCTGTTTCAGATCAATGTTTGTACTATGCTTCTGGCTAAATCCGCCTACACTGTGAAAATTAAATAAAAATTCCCCACCGAAGGTGGGTGTTTTTTGCCGGGAGCACTAGCGTATTCCTAATTACATAAGAACATTAAAGCCCATAGATACACTGATAACTCCATACTATTAAAACTTGGTCTCTTATATAGTTGCGAAACTCTGACGGCACCTACTGCCTAAAAAGACTTTTTCTTTAACAAACCGGTCATGTCGATTTTCCTGCAGAGGTGTAAAGACAAATAAGTAAACCTATATTTCAAAATCAATATAAACGTCCAAATATATCATGGGATATTTTTTTACATTTGTATTAATACTTTTTACTAGAAAAACAAGCAATTAATCTCGAGAAGACGTAATGCAATACGTATAGTTTACAGCTGTATTTCATTCTGCTAGTTAGCCCAACTAACATAAATCAAGCCGGGGCTCATTAATAGAAACAAATGATCCCTCTTTTATTGATAACAAGGCTGGGAACCGTACGTAATTGCTACTTCATTGAGTGCACGTAGCACCGTGCTACGGCGTAGCGCCGTAGCGCTTTAGCGATACAAATGCTACGCTCCGTAGCTGATAATAAAAAACGATTTGCGTAATGAAATGGTAATATGAGGTGCATGAATGGTTATCATATTGCTTACTCTGTATAAGAGTAATCATGTGGAAGTGCCCTAGACACTCTAATACACTTATTTTTGGGATAACATGGTATATCATTATGTGTTAACCCTAAATAAAACGTACAAAAATAGGGCACCCTATTTTTTGCTGTAATCGATGTAGGCGTTGTCAGGATGGATGTTTTGTAACCAAAATAATATCGATAAATTGTCGAAAATCATATTCCACAACTTCTTTTCACGGAAGACTTTTTAGGTCATGGTAAAAAATACTGATTCCTTTGTGAGCCGTTATTAGTGTAACGTGCATACACAAACATACCTTCATAGATAAAGATTAGCAGAATTTCTGTAAGTTATAGGCATGAAGGTAATACAGCTATAGTGAAGCTCAGTCACGTTATTGGATCGAGATCATTGAATCAAGTCAGCGAGGTTCACTTGCGTCTGGAATTGAGGTGAGAGGTGATCACTTATCGCTTGAGGTAACACAATTTGTTCTTAAGCCCGTATTAATAAACCACTCTAATTGAGAGCTAGTTAACTTTATTATTAGGGGCCTTTTTTGGTTTAGCTGTTTTCATGTGAAAATTCTCCTTTTTCCTGAGATAAGTAGCCATTATCAGTACTTTGGAGAATGGGAATCGCTGGTGGAATGAACAACGTTGCCTTTGGTTGTGCTATTCAGCTGACTGATCCCAGGGGAAACCAATCATTACCCCAACACCCTCATGGCATTAGGGAGCTCGTCACCACTACGTGTTACCGTCCTCCCCAGAGTTTATTAATTGGACCTGAACCGCGATTGCTCTCTCATTTGTTGGTATTGATAGACCATGTATTGAGATGGATATATTTTTATTGAACTTGCTTTTTTATCTAACAGTCACAACAGACTTCAGTAGTAGAGGTTCCCTGGGGAAGAGAGCTCCCCTGGGAAATATTACCTCATGACCTACATTGTTAAACAAGCAGCATTGTTGGGTTTCGATTTCAAGGGAAAATTACAAGCAATACTTTTCAACTCGGACTCAGGATGACGTGGGTATTGGGTTCGATTACCTGGTCTGGAAAAGGGTTTTTGGGGTTTTTCAGTAGCACACGGAATTGCGATAAGCTTTCCTCCTATAAAAGGGCCCCCTAAATACCCGGATACAGGTAGCGTGTGTGACGTTACTTCACTGACTACCTCTTCGGGTATTATCAGCGTGACGTGACGTATATCTTCGTCGTAAAAGTAGGAAACAAAACATGAAAAATATAGATACTGTCTCAAAGTTTCAACCTATAAAGACGGGAAAAATAAGTGTGAGTTTAAGTTCAAGTAAAGGGTTTATGAGTGATCCAAATGCTAGGAAAACGAATCAGTACGAGAACTTCCTATAAACAAGAATAACTTCGAGATATGTCCTCATTCATCGCACACAACTTTGCAGTTGGATTTCTCTGTTCGAAACAGCAAAAGGAAATAACTCGACTCACCTTCCTCTGAAATTGTTCTTTTTATATTATTTCTACAGATATTTCGCCACGAGCTGTTCAAGTGAAACTATAGCAAAGACGAAACCAAAATATCCGACATGTTATAAACATAAAAATATAAAGTATGCAGCTTGAATATATTATTACTAGTTTCCTGTTGCTGCCCTCCCGAAGGAGTTTCCGTGGTAACATATGGTATGTTCTGATGATAAACTGATAATATTACACATAATTTTTGCGCTTTCGCACTTGTAACTCGTGATTTTATTAAAGAGTTCGCTGCTTTCATCCGAATAAATCGGAAAAAACGCAAAGTTTGTTTATTTCTATACTGTTTTGAGTGATAACAGGCTGTTTTAAATATTAAATTATAACGAATAATTTATTTATTGACATTTAAACTAATATCGAAGAAAGCGCGAGTTGTTTACTGGTAATTGATTCACATTGAATATAACTCGAGCGACAGAGCGGCGTTCAGAGCTCCTTTATTATTGTATACTTTTAATTAAGCGCTTCTTTACCAACCTTTATCTACAAGCTTGCCGTCTAGTACAAGCTTAACAGATTTTTAATAGATGAAAACACACCAGCAAAGTTCCTTTTTCTCTCATAAAAATATTTCACCCATTTTGAACCACCAATTATGATTTCCCGAAAATATTTTTTTATTTAACGTTATATCCACGAAGCCTCGCCGGCAATTAGTTTTGTCTCATTCTCTTATTAATTAATGAAGTTCCCCTGTTTCTATTAAGTAGTAAGTTCGGTGTTTACTTTCTTTGCGAAGTGCTCTAGTTTCTGTCAAATAACACCATTAAATCGTTATTTGCTCTGAGTTAATTTAATCGAAACAGGAACATTATTTTACATTAAAATGGCGTAAAGGAGAAAAGTTTGTAAGAATTTCCTTGATACTGGCAAGTGTGATTAAGAAAGCTCGCCATGTAAACAACTGTTACGTTAGGTTCAATAAAAACCAATTTAGGTTTATAGCTACATATAACTGATCTCATGGTCTGCTATATGTAGATATAAAATAATATGATAACATAATAACACACGTGTGTTCTAAACTGCATTAACCTATTCAGACCACGAGACATGACATAGTTAGACGGAAAAAAGAAACAAAAACTGATTAAAAAAGGGCTCCCAAAAAAGTCCATAACCCCTATTCAAATTACCGTACACCAGGCCCTAACTCAGAAATTACACGTTAAAATGTTAACAGGACTTACACATTACGGACCCATAAAACATTTTGCTATTATAAGAAAAGTAAGATGCCCTGGGCGGCTTTTAAACTTGAATCCATTCCGAATATTAATGGGGCTCTCTCATATCGCGTATACTTCGTGTATGTTAACTATGGAAGCCGTCAATAACAGATATCTGTGACCGGAGGTATGCGGCGTTCAATCCCCGCGGACGTGCCTCTAAACTTGCGCACAACTTTCATTTACCATGTATAGGTAGTGCATACAAAATGTGTGTAAACCTTGAAACACAATCATTTTAAAACCATTGTCTTATTATTTTATTGCTCCATGATAAAAACTGGGCCTTCGGCAAGGGTCAACTACTTAGAAGTGAGAGGAGTGGCGCTTGTGTATGGCCCACGATATATTGTACAAGTATCTATCTAGCGCTCAAAGCGCGTCAAATAATAAATACGTGAAGTTATATGGTCCTTGCGTCTAGCACGTTGTATAAATCAAGATTATGAACGGTTTCTTTGAAAGGCATTTTGTAATAAATAGTTATATTTTCACGGTGGAGTCAAAATGAAAAAAACACCTTTAGTTAACGATGTCCTTTAATCTCATTTCCGAAAAAGATGGTTATGAAATTCAACGCAATTGGTTATTATGCAAATACCGTTATTGTTTTCCTAAATTATTTAGACGTGTGAAATGTTTATTCGCATAACTGATACTGTCTAAATTAACGCGTTTATGTTAATTTAGACGTTATCAGATCTGTAGTACTCATTATTCCACTAGCAACGCAAAACTAATGGAAATCGATATTTTATCAAACAATTAAACATTGTTTGAGCATTACTTTTCAATTTCTACCCATCATTAGTCTAGCAATAACGTAAATTAGCATTTAAACTTTTTTAAATTAAAAAAATATGTAGCTATAAACAGTTGCATATTGTCATATCGTCCGATAATAAACCATAAATCGAGGCTTATGATCTCACACAAAGCTAGGAAGCAATTGAATAGTCCAACCACGCGTAGCACGTATTTATATTGCGAGCGGTTGAAAGGCTTGGCGTGGCTCCAGTTCGCCTGGGTCGAACATCGCTGTCGGCATCGGCACCGGCTAGCGGTTCGTCTACACGCCTCTAGCGGCTTACTTTATAACTTGTTCCGCCCGTGCGCCGTCCGCCGGCCGCCCGCCGGCCGTCCGACTGCGTTTTGTCCGTGAAATACGTTTTGTGTTACCATTGTCATAAAACATTGAATCTTTTAACTCCCCAAGAGATTTCTGTTCTGGTAATTATCATTGCTACCTAATTTTAAGCTTAAAAATCTTGATACGTTATAAGATGAATTATTCACTTCCGTTGGACTACTGATAATATAGGTCCATTACAGATTTGAAATCACTGCTTTCATAATTACTTGAAACGAGCACCAGTAAAATTTCACCCGCAACATCACTATACAAATGGAAATAAATAAATCTGAACTCTATTTATAGATACTTATTTGGAATTACTCATTGAATTACTTTATTAAAATTTGCCAATTCCTCTACAAGCGTGTGCATCACACATCGCAATATCGTAAACATACATTAAATTTAACAAGTCTAATTCCACGGCATGAAACGAAGTACAACTAAAATAAGTCTTATAAAATTAAATTGAAAGCGTCGCTTAGGGAGTTACAAAAATATGATGTCGTAAAGGAATGAGATGTGTTCCTGGCTTATTTCAGTGAGTGAATACAGTAAGTAAGGGGCACTCCGGGCGCTTGCATACGCTTCGGCGAACGTGCATCGCAGTCTTTGAGCAATTTTATTCAGTCTACAACTCCGCTCCGATAGACAGCGGAACAATGTGCGCAAAAATTAAAAGTAACAACGTAAGATTGTTATAATACAATAGGTACCCAATTTTTACTCATACTATCTGCCCATTACGGTTTTGCTCGCAAAAAAGGACTTCACGAATGAACATTGTTTTAATAATTTCCTCGGGCACGCTTCCTTCGCATAAATGCTTTTATTATTCGTAGCCCATACAACTTAATGAGACATTGTGAGTTATGCGAAGATGGAATTTTAACGCGTTAAACATTTTTGTGCGAAAATGTAAATGATATGACACATCAGATTGCAAAGTGTTCATTCAAGTCTTGTTAGTAAAATGTGTTTACATTCTACTTGGATGTACGTCAGTTGCTTTTAATGTCATAGGAACAACCAAATCACGTTGATATAAGGGTCACGGGTTTTTTTTCTGGGTGGGAAAGCATCAAATGACTTCTCCCGCTCTGGGTGGAGCAGTAGTCAGTAAAAGTCTGACACACCCTGTGTCAGACTTTTACTGACTAAAACCCACCCGTGTTCCCTCGGTTGCCTGTGTGCCAGGGGCCGCGTTATCTCTTACGAACAACCCGCACCCCTGGCAGGCATCGGACCTTGTGGGCCCCATCAGTTGTTGTTGACATCTCTTTGAGGCGCGCGTGGAACACAACGCGCCGTCGACCCAGGCTTGGTCCTTATCGGACAGCGAGCTACCCATTACTCGCCGTCCGCAAGCTCGTGCCTACGGTGGCCGGGAATCTGCCTGGGATTCCCGACGTCTCCTGCGAAGGCCACGGCCGTGAGGGCGCATGTACTGCATCTCCCTCACGTACCTCCTTCTTTGCGAGCATCACTGCTTCGCTGAAGGAAGCGGCTGCTAGCCATGCACTCTCGCTCCGTACCATGGCCTGGACCAGGGCCGGACGCGAGAGAATGCCGCTGCCGATCGCCTCCATGACAACACGGCGGTGCTCCGCCCAAGCCTGGCAAACCTCCACCGTATGCTCCACCGTGTCCTCAGAGCGATCTTCGCAGTGGAAACACCCGAGCGTTTCCTCCCGCCTTATCCGAAACAGAAATTTCCCGAAACAACCGTGTCCGGTGAGGACCTGTGTCAAACGGAAGGTGAGGACGCTCTCAGGCCACTCCTCAAAAAGGGGACTTACCGCCGCAATCGTGGCGTGCCCAAAGGGTCACGAGTAAAAAAAAACATATCTAATATATTTCACGCAGTTCAAATTCGATCCTATTCAGCAGGTACAGGTAGGTATTTTATACCACTATACTTCATTTCAAATCAATCTCAATTCCAATCAATCTTTAGAAAATAAATTGCTTTGCAGGATACATTTCAATCTACCTACTTTAAAATTTCAGACATCCATTATATCCATCTAATGTTCCGACAAAATAACAGACAGTTTTCGCAGTTTCTTTCGATTCTTAGGAATAGAATCGAAAATTACAAAAAAATTGACAAAGAGAATTGTTATTCGAATTCTAAGAAAATTTCGTGACAGGCGGCCGAGGAAACGAATTGTAAGAATAATTTACTATCGAGGACTAGATTCACAGCCTATAAATCCAAACGGAAAAATAAACCTTTCTCTCGGAACGGAATCAGAGCGATTGTCTACACAGTCTTCAACCGAAAATAAAACTATCACGGGTAAAGTGCTATGGCCCTTGCGGAATGAGCGAGCATTCTGATTTCGGTCATCGTGGAACCTTCTCTCTGCCTTAGATGGATAACCTTAAACCCGGAGTATACAGCTTGATTAGTGAGAATAATTACTTAAAGTAAGTACAGCACATTGTGTATTACAATGGGTCGACTGGATATGTAAGGATCATGATCGTACGTGTGCAGTCACCTCTATCTAGCTCTACTGTTATTAATTACTTGCATTAGTACTTAGCATTATTGCACTCCATCTTCAGTTAAATTTGATACATTAAACGCTGCAGAAGTTAGAGCCAGTAACAGACCGACACATGAGCTAGATCAATAGGTTCCGCTTTCACCTCCCTGCACTTAAGTAGAAGTGCTCTTTTCTTCGCCAGAACTGTGAATCCCCTTTAGATTGATGTTATATTCATATAGCTTTTTATAAGCTTCTTCACCATGTTTACTGTATTTGTTTTGAGGATTAATTGATCGCGTTGGCTTGTCTTTAAGAATTTATTTAAACAGATACGTGGCTTCATTTTGAACGAAGTCACTTTTAGAAGATTGCAGAAGCTGTGTAAAGAGTTGAGAGTAAACTCCCCGTATTAAAGTTAATAATAAAGGAGGACATTGCAAATCAATGAGATCGCTGTAATATTTTTAAATAACATAATTAGTTTGTTACGCTCTTTAAAACGTTGCTGATATATACCAAATAACGTGACGAGGTACTTAAAGTTAGCACATGATTTAACAACCTTTAAGTTTCCCGGTCACGTCTTGCAATTGAGGTAACCCCTGTGATCTGACGATGAGCTTCCACCTTTATGGCTAGGCAATTTATCGATCGATAAACTATCAAATAAAATATCGATAAAAAGAATAGAGCTGTTACTTTTAATCGGCACTAAATCTTTTATTTAAATAACTCACTAACACATAATTTTCGTTCGAAACTCTGTTCTGAAAGTACTCTGTTCGTACAGGCGAGAACCACTCATGTAAGCGGATCTCTGTTGCAAATCTGTGCCTACACGTACATGTCACAGATAACTAGCGCCCCTCGCAGGTTTACATCGACGAATTGATACGCTTTACTTCACTTAACCGTCTACAATAGAGTGACAGAGCTAGGGTATCTGTGAAATTATTATAAGGATCGATAGTCTAGTGACGCCCTAACTAGAGTACTTTGAATACGAGGGAGACTACTCTTAGAAGTCCCTCTATGTGGAATAGGTGTCATCTGCAAAGCGATAAAGTAAACCTTTAGAAATTAAACCTAGTTATTCTTTTAATGACAATAAAAATTTAATGGTTATTATTTGTGTGCAAGAGCAATGGAGCACAGCTTTTAAGGCGTTAAACGAACCGACAGAATACGAAATACTACACTTTCCTCCAAAACTGGAATCCTAGATGTAAGCAAAAAGGCTGCCAGGCTATAATGGGACTGGGCAGGACAGGTCAGCCGCATGCAGAGTGACTGCTGAGTGCTGGGCAATAGTCTGCACACGGTGGGTGCCTGAGGACGGACGGCTGCGGTGGCGAGACGACCTAGACACTGCAAGGGTTGCATCCTGAAAAAGAATGAAGGGAATGGTTGAGGCCTTTGCTCAACAGTAACAAACAAAAAACATTTCTGTTGTCATCTTTTTATGGGTATCTTCCTTCTACACTGTTTAAAAATTTCCATTATTTTGGCAAAAATTTCGTTACCGGGTAAAGTTATACTACATTAACCTATTGATATTCCATTATAGAATCATAAATATGCGCATGACAGCTGGAGCGATGTCTTCAAGACTGTCGCCGCCGGTTTAACGTATTCTCCGAGATACGAAGTAAATTCTGTGTTTAGAAAAAGCGGTCATCCATTGACTCGATGTTGCGTAACCTGACAGAACTATATACACAGTACTATTTGTAAGGCTTACATAATGTTCTATTATATTGTTATAAACCGTCGTTGTGTTAACAAACCGCAGTAGGTACAGATAAATTTTCAAACTTATTGAAATTAGAATCAAAAACATTTTCTTGATACGATTTGGCAAAAGGAAATTAGAATTGTATGTGATAATGCGAACAAAGCTTTAGACTCACCTTGATCGTAACGATTTCGCATTGCCCGGAAATTAACCCAGTTTGCAGAACCAAATCACATATACCCAAATTCTTTGCAAAAACATATTAGCAGCATCAGTTATATGCGCTTGTCACAAATTCTAATCGCGAGATTCTAAATTACATTAGTGAGACAAGTCGATACTTACTTAAAACGAGGAGACATAGAAGACTATAAAGAGTACCTACCTATATTTCTATACATTAGTAAATACATACATTGGGGCATATTACATTGTCAATAACATCACGATACCATGGTAATATTGATGGTATACTATTATACCATCAATATCACAACTTATTCGGAAATCTTGAAATCCGCGATACTCAGGCTCGTGGCTTCAATATTATTGAAATGCAAGCGCTTCGAGATATTTTTTCTGTCAATATTCGCTTGCAGCCATGACGGAACCACGTCCGAGTAGTAACGATGACGAATTACGCTCCGTCGTCGACGGTAACGAAGGAAAAAATATATGTTGATTTCGTTTTGAAATCCAGTCTTTCACCCAACGCTTTCTCTTTCTACGTTTAGTTTTCAACGCGTATGCGGGTTTTATTGCTATAGCTGCCTTTCTATTATCCATTTTTCATTTCGGATTTATTTAATTTTAATCTAGTATATTCTACTGCGTACTGATGATGATATTATTGACAATGTCCATGCCCATTTCAATGCTTGCAATATTGCGATATTAGGATCATGATATTATTGACCAATGTAATATGCTCCATTAAGTCTTTACTGTCTACACAAAAGGGAAATAGACTAAAAATACGGATATTACTGTTTACATTACTATGTAATTTCTTTTAAAATTGCATAGCACCACACTCATCTAGCTAGCAATGAAACGCTACCATAATATGTAGGTATCACTACTCTACTTTGTGAAACTCCTATTTACGAACTACTGTTTGAATTGATAAACATTTGACTACGCCGCTGCTACGAGAAAGCTACGCCGTAGACTCTACTGAAAAGTACAAGTCGTTATAATTAATTCATTTACATCTCACGCAGTGTATCTCGCGAGCACCACAGATACACGGACACATACTTCCCCGTTCCAATTTCCTCTATCTTCAGTGTCGTGCATATTTTATGAGTACTTCCGTGGACGCATGCCGGTCGCGAGCTTGCTTCTCGCATGAGAGCTGTAGGACGAGGTGTTGGGCCGCATTCGTATTATAATTAGAAGTATATTGGGTGGTGCACGTGCAGACAGTGCAAGTGGATGCAGACGGGGCTGGCGTGGAGTGCGTGGAGGGCGCGCGGGTGGGGTGCGCGGGGGGGTAAGCGAGGGTGCAGGTGCACCTGGGCGGCGGCCGGCGCCCGGCGCGGCCCCACGTGCCCGGGCGCTCAGTCGCTAGTGAGCAGCCGCGGCCGCCTGTCGAGCCCGCCCGGCAGACCGCCGCGCCGACAGCGACAGGTGGCGCCGACGCCCGCCGCCTGCGCGCTCCGCTCGCCTCGACCCGCTCGCTCGCCTCGTCACAATTCATACGGCCGGCTTCAACATCAAACTTAAATATTAAGCTTTGCAATAAATCACTGTGCAGTGCTAATTTGTTTTTTTAAACAAAAATAATAATATCTAGGTGGTTGTGTGCTGATGATATATAAAAATGCTAAGGAACTTTACCCAGTTTTGAAAATACTTTATAACGTGAAACATTGTAAGTATGAGTGTGAAAGATTCACGATATTAACAAGTGACCGTTAAAATTGATTTTTAAGAAACTGTCTACGATCTGTTGGTATTTGAAAGCTAGAGGATAAAAGGCAAATATTGTTTATATGCTTTCAATCTTATAAGTTTGTCATAAATTAACTGTTTATCAAACATTCTTATGTGCTTTTAAAATGTTTAATTAGTCTGTAAACTGAGCGTGAAACGCTTTTTGTTCTGAAATCTCCATAATAATCTTTTACTTTGTCCAGCATCTTCCCGGGGAAAGAGCAGGATTCGCGTTTGAGATTCGATAAATACAGGGTTGTATTTGCTTTCATTTTAATTTTCAACCCTTAGATTGTGTTCCTAATTTCGGTTCTTTGAAACATGAGCTCTGGTTGTGTCTAGTAGCTCGACAGCGAGAATTATTAGCAAACCATTATTACTTAACTAAAACATGGACAAATTTTATGCTAATTGCAAACGTAAGCATAAAAGTCGTCAATGATACCGTTAAAAAGATTGG
Source organism: Polymixis lichenea (assembly GCA_949091785.1). Lineage (NCBI taxonomy): Eukaryota > Metazoa > Arthropoda > Insecta > Lepidoptera > Noctuidae > Polymixis > Polymixis lichenea. The sequence continues at coordinate 14,200,167 of OX420936.1, forward strand.
AAGATCTTAGTTACAATTTGGCCCTTCGATCAAGGCTCGGGACTACCTGGTACACAGTAATTAATTAGTTAAAGTGGGGTAGAAACATTTTGAAAGCGATTGTGTGAGTACCTTTGTGTGTTCGGCCAGTTTACACATATATAAGAGCCTCCTATTTATATCTTCCAACGCAAATATGCGCGAGCCGTCGCCTGTGTGTTCCACCAATCGTAAATTGGGACGTAAAACACGAAAATCTACTTCAAACTTCAAAAATGTTCATTGAGCTAAGAATTACTCTTACTTGTAAGTTCAGGCCGTGTGCCATGGAGGATTAAAAGTAATATTTAAGACAAAGTGTAATTCCTTTTAACCTTTGAACTTTACTTCCTCGCTTGTTATCTGAAAGCCAGTTATCGTTGATGATCGAAAGTCGCCTGTGTGAGATTAAACCTTTGGTATATAGATCGAGCGCCGAACATTCGCAGAAACATTCAGAACTGCCACTTGTATTGAATAGCCCATTTAAAAAAATTGAATTTTACATGAAATTTATACAACTTTCCATTGTGCTTTGTTTTATTGTTATTCCGAATGTGCGGTTTCAGTCCGATTAAATATTCGGTAAAACAAATTCACAAAAATAATAACAGAAACCGACGCGTTATGATTTACGATCAGCAATCTGCTCCTACGAATATTAAGCCCCTTTAGCTCCTGCTGACGTCAGTTAATGGCGATCGAGTTTAACAGCCAATAACACCCTTCACATAAGAACAACAGTATATAATTATTATGTCTACTTTTGATAGAAATAAATATACTCGTTCCATACCAACTGTATTCATTGGTTTTCAAATGCTCCTATATTCTAGGCTAACAGCCGGGTTCGTCCAATGCAAATGAAGCTCAATTAAAACAGATAATATCTTCAGTTCGCGTAACAAGCTCGCCTATTCAATTCATAGGTTACAGCGAGTAAGAAGTTCAGACAATTTCAAACTCTATGAATAATAATGGATGCATACAAAGACGCAATGGAATAGACGTCCGTAGTGTGAGTCTTTTCGAGTTACATACAGCTGGATGTATAACCTAACAAATGGCTTTATATGTACTGGTTCAGACAAATAACAATATATCCTTCTTTCTTTGATCAACATGTTTCTTCAGTTTTGAGATTTAGGAAGACTCGAAACTTTTTTCTTTGACGAAATGATTTTTCGTAAAATCTACGTCGCATCACGTTACTTTACTGTAAAGATTTTTAGAAAACTAAAGATTTTAAAGGTAACATGTAATCTTACACGTGCCGTGTTTCGAATAATTATCTATCAGACAATTTCCCGTGGGCATCATAAATAAAAGTGATTCCAAGATTATGCTTACCACGAAAATATCCAGCGAACACATTGCAATCAACAATGTGCCTTTTAAATCATGTAGATAATAGATTGTCAATGAACATGAACTAACATTATAATTATTTTATCCTTTTGATCATGTTAGACGATGTTTTTTCCTGTCAAGAATTAGTGTGCAGTTGTTTTATCCAAGCATATTTTCAAGAGCAAATAAACGCTTACTGAAAAAAAAAAATTGTAAGCGTCCTTTATTGTTTGTTGTTATTAGCTGTGTTTGGTCAATTAGTCAGTCAAGTACAACTGCTCTTTTTTTCTTTTTTTTTTATAATAACGTTGCCCCACACTAGGAATTACTCCTGTATCGTGGGTGCGTTTACAAACATTTAAACTCACATACACAAACAGCCAAAGCCAGTCTATATTAAAGGTGCAGAGCAACCATCTTCTTAACGAAAGCAAGATTTCACACTATAGGTACATTTTCTAATGTATCCGACTCCATTCCTTTTTCATATAATTTTCACGATTCCAAAAGGCAGTAGAGCACTTTTTGTATTCGAGGTTCGCTTTTTATCCACCATCGCTTAATATCGTTCCCAGCCTTGTCTTATGACCTAAGTTACCTACGACCTTTTTTTTATCACTTGTTTCCCAATTCATAATTGTTTTTTAATACGCAAATAAATTGACGAAAAGGATCCCGAGAGAACAGTGTGACCCTTTTTGCAAAACGTAACTGTTATAACATCATTTCTACATTTCCATAAAATAAATAGATGGCATATAAAGTAAACATAAATGTTTGTTGTTTTTATTTTTAGTGTTATTTGGCAGGACGATGCCAAAAACAGTTGTCGCTGAATCTTCATTGTGTTGCAACCGCATTATGTATTATTTACATAGGTATACAAAGTTGTCCCAACAAAGCAATCTTAGTCAATACCCATGCATGTTATACAGAGGTGTGTTCTTTTTCACCCCAGAGGAATAATACGTCTACCATAAATTGGAATCGATGGTTATGAGTTCGTAAGTACGTGACATCTATTGTTGTTTCACGAGCGTGCTCCCCTCATTCATCACAGTGTCGCCTATTTTATTGCCGCATCATATTTTCGTTTCTTCAGGAAACTTTTACAAAAAACATTATTAAGAATATCTTGTCGTTCTCTTGGCATAGTACCGTTTTTCGCTAAAATGTTGCATTCCGTTTAAAGCATAATTCACAAGATGATCTTTTTTTGGCTTTGTTACACCTCGCATCCCTAAGCCTTGATTAATCCGACACTGTCCTCTTTACTTGTACAATAATCATGAACAAGTTTTCATAATGTATATTCATGTGTTTGTATATATTTTCTCAAGTTTTATAAAATACTAGCTTTTAACCGCAGATTCGTCGGCAGAAAATATCCCACGGGAACATCCTACCGGGATTAAAAGTATCCAATGTTTTAATCCAGGTTATAAACTGTGTGCCAAATTTCATATAATCGTACATACAGCCAGACAAACATACAAACGAACACTATAATTTCGGCATCACAGTTGTTTTCACACTTCGTAGCAACTACTTTTGTCTTCAATGTGCAGTATAGACTTCATTACTATTGCGTCATGTGTGGATAGAAGATAGATACCTCTATGTAAAAAGTTCAAAATGACGTAACAACGGTGTTGTTAAAATGTCCTTCACTCTCGTATAAACATAAGCATTGTCGGTAAAGTGGAAATTCCGAACACTTCAGGAGTCGCCAGCTCTAAATAGCCCTCTGCTAAAGTTATCGACACCATCCGTGTTATTTATAAAAGTTCCCATCGTCACCTACTTATCGGGGCGATGACGACATTATCTGACTTATTTATAAACATACTACGATCAAGTTTTTAAAATATACCGTCATAAACTTTTGCGATATACCTATCTTAATGACTTGTAAATTGAATTTGTATTAGAAACTTATCATGCACAAAGTTCTAGATGGTTTCACCTATTATAAAATAACGAATGCACGTATGTTTAAAATAGTAAATATATATGTATATTGGTTTTACGAATTTCTGTTACAATCTTCGGGTCTGAAGGTTCAATCTTTTATGTTTCCTTTTGGTTTTCCGGGTGTGTTATCGTAATCTTGAAGTGGACGGCAACACGTTGTTTTTGTTATTAGGGTTTTTTATCTTTTAACCGATCTACAAGACGGCGGACGTAAATAAATCTTGCGTCTGAAAAAAAAGAAAAAATAAACACGCGCGGTAAATATTTACATATAAAAGCATGACGTTTCCGCATCACCACAAAATAAAGCTCTGTTAGCAAAGAAAATAAATCTCCAATAGAGAAATTCCCCGGATATCATTCGGACGGATGTTTTGGCAAGCATGACCCTTGTCGGGCCACTGCCGCCAGCCGGCCGCTCGCCGCCCTCTCGTCGATACGCAGATAACGGCCGCGTGGCGGTGCTCTCCGTCGACAATCCACTATTTCGCCTTCCAAATGAACTCGCTGGCCACCCTTGACAAATTAATTGTAGCCAAAGCAGTACCTAACCATTAAAAAATAGACCACCTGTTGTGGTGGGAACTTTATCTTCTGAGAATTCGACAGGCGTAGCAGAGAATCCATTGTAAACGTTTCAGGGTTTAAGAGTGTAATTTGTACAAACAATCTTTAATGCAATCGCGACTTAAACTATAGAAAAATCTATTAGATGTAATCTCTTGCCTATTGGTAAACATAATATTTTAATATTGAACAAGAATGATGTAAATATAAAGTGACGAGATTTTCTGTTGTTGCAGGTCCTGCGCGGAGAGGTGCTGCACGCGAGAGGTTGTGGAGGGCGCGTCGCGGAGCATGTCGCGGCGATGACGCGGCGCGGCATGCCCTGCTGACATGGCACGCAGCCGCTCCGCCCTCCTTACGCTGGCAGCTATCACAGCACTCGCCGGTAATGTGCCCCTATACGCTTTTTGTACGTAATCCTCGCAAAAAGATGTAAAGGATGTACGTAAACAATTTGTAGCGGAATTTCGGAGAAAATTCTCCGACGTCGTATTGAAGAGCGCGACGCGGCATGTTTGTTCTAAAATATTATAATAGTATGGCATTTGGCTCTGTCACAGCTTGCAAACTGAATTCAACTAGACTAGTTCTAAAAGAAAACTTAAAACTTGTATAATACAATTGGATCATACAATAAATTCCTTAACTAAAGTGTTAATATAGGGATTATATATGCTTACATTGTCTACTATTTGCATATCAGATTCATCTTTATATCAGCACATACATACACCTACCCACACACCCACATTCACTATTTCTTTTACGTCACTAAAGCCACTGCATGATTCATGTTCAATGACTTGAATAATATATTCTGAGATAAGAGTAAAGTTCGCAAACAAGTAGAAGGAAAACATCGCCGCACTCTATTGCAAAACGTCAATAATACTTAAACTGCTTGGTCTACACTGAAAGTTTATTGAGGGTAGCGGTTTAAAATGTGGCCGAGTGCGTCGAACAAACACGGCTATTATGGCTATTATTGGTAGATACATTGTGTCTCGCAGTTAAAACGACGCATGTTTGCGCCATTTTAAATCAACGGCCAACTGCAATGGTGTGTAACGAACGAATGTTTATTGTTCTTCTAGCTGGTGTTATTGGATTACAGTTTATATGCAGTTTAGAAAGTGAACAAGTTTTCATAGCCAACATTGTAATAAAGTTATTTGGCGTTATTCCATTCTATTGACGATGTAACAGTGTCTTAACAATAGATATACTGCCCGTTACAAATCGTTGTGACAAGGTTTCAAATTGTGCTAGAGAATATACAGTTGGAACTTCTGTTTTCACTTACAAATCAACAATGTACTTTGCTTAAGTATCAACGTGTTAAACTTAACCAATTAAAGCTTAATTATTAGAACAATGACCATATACCAATACGTAGACGGTACATACATATCAACGTCGGCGCGTATTATATTTTTAGTGTCATATGATAAGGCCCGCATTCTAGAACAAAAAGCGTCGTTCGTAGTCACCATACCTACACAGCTTCCTAGCTACGCCATATTAGACTCCATAACTAAGCAAAATGTAGAATGTAATGTCACCTTACAACGGTTCTTTTAGGGGTGACACAAGTTTCTTTGAAACGACCTATCACAAAATACATAACCGCCTCAACATCTTTGGATATAGACGGTGTTTGAGCATTTCAAACGAAAAAGAATAACATAAGCTCATGTGACTCAATCGACATATTTTTTATTGTTGTCCATTCCGAATGTGTCACATAAATTCGTATTTTGGCCTCGAAAGTAATAAATTAAATACGTACATTGTAACGTATTAGTAAACCGGTCCTCAGCTTTGTTTTGTGCGCTCACGATTTGTGTCACTAAACCTTCGCAGAGCAGCACACTCAGATTATGAGGATTATGATTTGCTGCTCACCTCTAGCAACGAATAACTCAAATGAATAATTCAAGAGTTGTTCTCGCCCCCTCTCTATGAGAAAATAGAAACATAAGAGGTGTATTTGTGCCAGCGCGATAAACGGCGTCTATTGAATTGCAATAGAACGAAAACAATGGGGCGCATGTAGTGCAATAGCGCATCTTGAAAAGCACTGTCATGGTTCCTTCTAGCTCCCTTGTTCCTGTTGTCATGTCGTCCGCGCTTATTGTGTGCGACGCGAGGCGGGCTATCTTATATTGCATAATGGTTTTAATAAATGAAGAATACAAAGATATGAATCAATGCAATTTTCGAAATCATAGGTACGACGTTGTTGCTTTAATGCTGTTCTACCGTTGGAAATGACACTTCCCAAAAAATCGTTGCAATGATTTGTGTCGAGTTCTAAGGTGGCTCTTTAATCCAGACGTCTAAATTGAGGAGCCACCTTAAACTTCCTGTAACTTCTTAAGGATTTATAATAAATAAAATAATAATAAAATTTTAATAACACAGAAAAACACACTTTACGAATACCTTAAACTAAACAAATCTTCTTTAAATTAATCAGTATTATAATATTAAATCAGTGAACTGTGTGTTTACATTTCTAAATGAATCCTAACGTCTAAACTAGGCCGAGCCTGTATCTTAGACGTTAGTTAGTTGCCATGGTAATAAAAACAGACATGACTTGATTAAAAATCATCATTACAACAAAAAAAAACTTTAACTACGAATTCCAGGATTGGGCCTACAAAATCGGGTAATTTGCTACCAAATGTTGGTATTACTCGCGTTTAAATATGAGACATGGCTCCTCAATCCATACGGAGACAATGATTTTACAGAAGAAAATAGATCTTCTTTTGGTTAAAATCACATGGAGCATGACCAAGATACAAAACATTACTGAAGCTGAACTGTACCCATAAACCTGTATAATCCTGTTGTCGCCTCTTTAAGCCGAGGACAACAAACCTAATGAATTTGTATTATCATATTCTATTAGCTAGGATAATGTATTCACTTATAGATCCGAGACTGCCACGTTGAGCTACAAATAGCTGGGCACAACATACCTGTGGTTATGGTGGGTCGTGAGCAGATAATTATAATTGGATATCTGTATACTGGCATCACGTAATCTATGTATTATGCTGCGCTGAGGCAAGCTGTGCTCGTCGTAAATCAGTCAATACTGACGACCGTATAATAGTGGTCTCGCATCTCTGGTTGCGCTTCAGTAGACCATCGTGTTATTGTGATAGAAACAATACAATGAATTATTGTGATATGTAGGATCGAAATTGTAAAAGGCCTGTGGGTAATGAAAACGTAGCTCTTTTGCTAATTCCCAAAACGGATTCAGAATTTAACAGTTGGTTACCTATGTGCTAAATACTCTTCTGTCACCAATATTAATTCCATGGCGATCGTGGTGCTTGATCTTCAACACAATTAGTTATAACGATCAAGCTGGTGTTCAGCACAAAGTTCAGGATATGCACGAGTACTCACGAATAATACCTAAGCCTCAACTTTTTTTTAAATTTACATGTGCATTGACTAATACGGGAGTCATAAAATGGTACCAGCTACAGCGTAGGTATATACAGGTACTAACGTATTGACAAAGGTAGACGCTGCAACCCATTCTGTAATGTAATCCTTTCACGCTTCACAAACCATGCTCGCAGCCTAGCATTGGATAGTGAAACTGAAATGCACAAAGGAATACGAACCGAGTTTAATAAATATTTTAAACTGACACCATTCATTATTTATCATGTTGCTAATTCCGTATCTATTTACACGGTCCAAGGGGCGCCAAGTTCCGTGACTGCTAAATCAATGTTTGATACAATAAAAAAACAAAATCAAAAGTCATTCATTCAAACTAGGTTGAGAGTTAGCACTTTTTGAACTTCATATTACATAAGACAGATTTCCAAAACGCCCACCCACACTCACCACTTCCTAGTGGCTTTAGCTAGGAAGATGAAGTGGTGCAACAAACTCCCCAGCAGCATAGTATACTACTATTATTATAGAAAAAATCTGAACCAGACCATTATACACACTGTTGTCGGTTGTCGCATTAAATAATTTATTTTGCTCGAATAAATACTCGTAGCTACGGAGGACGTCACTGCTACGAAGTATCAAATACAATCCGCGTCATCGCTACGCGCACGTTATTGCTACGAAAAGTGTAGCCGCAGCTACGAAACGCGTAGCTGGAACTACGCCGTAGGCCAATCTACCTTGATGTGCGCCTTTAGTAAGAAACCCAATCTTTCCGCAAACAGGACGACTGTAACGGAGATAATTCCTTCCCTAAATATTTGTTTGAAATGCTTTATGGTAAGCACCTGAATAATCTTATTGTCGCATAAAACATAGCATTCATTCTTTATTTCAAATGAAAATAAGAAATATTGGACTTTATACATTATAATGTCCTCATCATCATTAAACGGTTTTCTATGGTAGCATGGTTTTCAGTAGTCGTAAACATTTTATCACACTGTTATACATACAGTAAAACCATGTCAATAATATCATTCCATAAAAGTACATTTCCTTTTATGTGGACTATTTATACGAAGTTGATCCACAAACGAGTCAGTTCTATCGGTGTTTGTGCTCAGTCATTATTTGTCTTGGATGTTTACGAGAAATATTTTTTATTTCACTGAATACTAGCGTTGATGTACTAAAATAATAAAAAGGCTTCACTGATTTTTACTCCATGAATATTATATTGGTAACACATCTTTGTAGTTTGCCACGGAGCATGGTGGTCACAGGTTTTATTCGACAACCACGAAAAAATTAAATTAATAAACATGTTTAAACGGTGTCCTTTGTAATGTCGTTATTAGGCGTAACCATTTATTGAATTTTAACACAAAGTACATTTTGGGGATTGTACAAGAATCAATAGGTAAAATTAACGTTGTTAAGATAAGCCAATACATAAATTGATCACTGCTTAGTCATTATATTCGTGCCAGTGACTCACTGTCGGAGTTATCTCACACAAGACTCGGAAGGAGATCGCATGCAAGTGTGTTACTTACTACAGTTATGTTTGAGGGTAGATAATCAACATAAATAACATTTAATAATATGATACCACGTAGCTTCACTGCGGCCGCCGCTGTAAAATGGCTTGCATAGGTCTAGCGCTTAAGCGCTTAGTTTCAAATAACACCGTTGTGCTTAGATGTACCGTAAATATCTCTCTTTATCGTTAGTTAAATGCTGTACAGTCAGTACAAAAACTATCTAGTTACTTCAGGAGGAACACATAGAATAGATCAGGCTTTATATGCATGAACATAAAGCGTTCACCTCTGTTTATTCACGCTGTAAAATTATATTGATGCCTACTTAGTGGTCGCTGGCGAGCGGTAACCACTATAACAAGCTGTACCTACATGCATAATTCTAATTTTACAGCCCATTACGTAAATTGCAGTAATTTGCCTCAGATACCAATCGCATAGGGTTGTTGCGTCGTCTTAACTATTCAATAAAGGAACATATCTACATAATATACTCGTCAGTGCCGAGTATATTATCCGAGAATTGTTTGGTGTTGAAGTAGCGACCTCTACTTCAACACAAAACAATGCTCGGACTTCGTGCTTAACATTGTTTTCTACGGAAAACTTTTAACTCTGAAGCATAATCGAATAAAACAACTTCTTGCAGTACAAAGACTAAAAGCATTGGCTCATTTCATGGAGAAAATTACGGATAATACCGCACCCACATCACATACCTATGTGATATGTTCCGGGCAACCTTATGAATAATTGAGCGAAACAAATTGGTTCCACTCGATAATTTACCAAAACCGGATTGACAACCGCAAACAATAATGCTCTCAACTTTACTGTTGTCTGATACTCGATATACTGATAACTCTATTAAACTTTTGGGCAACCTTCATAAACGTAAATTTTAAAGTTGTACGAGTACCATAGCAGAGCTATTTGGCAAGACTGTGACAATATCGCATCGCTGTCAGAAAGTGGTGTAAGCCATGATTGACGATTGTTTTCGACGCAGTAACTTAGGTGCTTCACAAGAAAGGCAACTGTTGCTGGGGATTCTGACTTTGTAAACAAAAAGGTACTCACTGGACATAATGTCTATTGTAGATCTATTACCAGGACCGAGAAAAAATTACAAATTGTTGTTAATATAAGAATTCAAAGAATTAATATAAGAATTTGAGCACCATAAAAGACCATGTTTTATAGGTATCAATTATACCCGCAGCTGACAGACTATTAAAGCAAAGTGTATAAAGAATTCTAGATCAAAATTCCTTTTTGCCGTCAGCTACATTCATTTTGGCTAGAAATTCAGTTTCTACTCTTCACTTAAGTCATTATTCTTACCTAATACGATTTTTTGCTATGAGCTACTAAAGTTCAGACATGGCCTTGATGAGAACCGAAACTTTTTCATATTTTTTGCTAACCGAATCAGTAAATTTATTTGACGAGACCAGTAGACGTCGATATCAATAGAAACTATAACTTTGTAACAAATTGATACTTAATTGGCACATGCAGTTTTAGAACAAGCGTCATCAAAGCAATGTAAATATTTATGCCCGTATCATAATAATATTATAGTTACCTAATGACTATGTGCTTTCAATGTAGATGGGCGCCTATCAAACTGGATTTACTTTTTGCGAAAAGCCTTTCATAAATGCGTGTTTTGGTCCAGAGGTGTTAAAGGCTTTTTTAGTTTTGCACATTGGTAAACTAAACATGCAAAAACGATTACGTTACCACGATTCCGTTTAGTTTTCGTTTATTTGAATTTACGTTACAATATTCGACAATTTGTATGCTATTGTAAGGATTTGATTTTGAATACAGCAGTGTAACCACCAATATCGTCATACTATTATAGTGGACGAAAATGGGCCAAATAAATGAGCCAGCTTTTTTTTTGCACTTTAAATATGAAGAAGTAATTCCGAACAATATGAACTATACAATTCTAAGTTTCCAGAGTGGCGGTTTGTCTTTGCCTACAGTTTAAGTGTTACATTGTATACACAGGGTGTTGTGTGTGCGCCCCGCAAGGCAGTGTGCAGGGCGGCGTGCAGGGGGGCGCGCAGGTCCCGCCAGGGGTACCGCACTCCACCGCGCCGCCGGCAGGGGTCGGTGGCATACGAAGGTACCATACCAATCAATTACTACTCTTTTGTTTTATTTGTTTAAATAAGATACACCGGTAACGTAGTATACAGAACTTTCCACTCGCCCATAACAGCACACATACGTAACGCTTGTTTATAAAGAATATGTACCAACAAAGTTCTACCTCGCGTTCTGGTTCGCGAATATATTTTTCCATAAGACGCAAGATCCGTATGAATATCGATACTTCCGACATACGCTTGCAAGACGTATGTGAACTCTATGTTTTTATCGGCAGCCAACCGTGCCAGAGTCTAAACATATGATGCCATTAACAACTTTGTTTCCAAGTATCGATTATTATTAGGATATATGTCTATAAAAATGCAAACGTACATCGTTTGCTTTTAAGAAAAATATAGACTTCGCACATAGACCTATATGTCATCGGGCTAAAGTCCTTGTTATTGTGCGATGCGTTTGTGCGTATGTGTGCAACAGCGACACATGCACAATCTTTGGTTCTGTATAGTATGTAATCAGTGCAATAAGTGCTATACTAAAATTCCACGTAAATAAAACTACTAAACCAAATTTAGAGCTAAGAGTGGGTTTACCATAATTTATAAGCAGGGGTACGAACTCACGACTTTGATGGCCAGTCCGACGCCTCTGCCGTTAAGTTATTGTCATTTAACCCAACTTTCATATCCCAAGTAGGTTTATGGCATAGTTATACCTGGAAAAGCAATTACGACCTTCATTTGTCACGGAGGAGGTCGACCGGTACAAAGTTCAGTGTAATTGAAATCAGTTTGGGTAACGAGCTAGTATATAGGTATATAAGATTTTCTAGAACGTACTCGTAGAAAAGAATACGTCACACATGTTACAACCTTCTAATTGTCGCTAGCTAGTATTTACTTACTTATAAGTCTTAGAGCACATATTTTTAAGCAAGCAACTTTTAACCACTTATTATTTTCTCAATTCTTTAAAAATAGCTTTACAGTTAAGTCGAATGAAGTAAGTAGTGACTTTCTTGTAATGTTATAAGGTACTTTACGTTCGATATCTTGATGAATGGCTGAAATGAAGCAGGCGTGAAATGTGAATACGATATCAGGGATTTATCTCTGGTACTTTAGATCAGAATTCACCATTCCGTATTGGTGTAACGGCTCCGCTAACTAATGACGTTGTGGGTACTAAAACGAATCCAACTATTTATTGCGCCATTGTAATACCCTTTCTGCTAATCGATTAGCCCGTTTAGGCTGGAGGTAATAAAACACAATCACATAATGCACGGGAAAAGCTTTAGGGAGGCCGCAGACGACACACTTTTTGTTGGCCAGAATTTCACTAACCGACTTCGAGAAAAACGTATTTGTAGGTTTTTTCAATGCTGCTTCGTAATATAACATTCAATCGCAGATTATAATCAGAGCCGCGCTCTACTTTCGGGATATTTTGTAGCCCATGTTAAAGTACTAGATCGGATGTTGATAATATGGTTGCCAACAAAAGATTGAGCACTGATTACCATCAGTCGCCTGTGGTCTCCCTAATCTGTATTCATCCCCTTTGTAGCTGATATAAAGTACCCGTGTAGAACAAATTAACTACGTACATACACATCATTGTGATTCATTAATCAGCACAGTATCGTTAAGACGTGAGTGGCCAGTCCGCTGCGATGTAAATTGGGCACATTAGCTATCATTTGTTAGAAACTCAGTCGTAGAATAGGTAATAATGCAAATCCACAAACCCTGAAAGTCTTCAATCACCGTAAAAGTTATTCCAGTAAGCAATCTGCTATTAGTGAAGCATTTTAAAATATATTATCTGGTATTACCGATTACGCTCGGTTTCTTATATTTTCGTTTTCTAATAATGAAACCTAGCTAGATCGATTTATCGCCCCCTAAACCCCCTGTATACTGTATACAGAAAATCGTTGGAGCCGTTTCCGAGATTCAGATTATATATAAATACATATATACAAGAATTGCTCGTTCAAAAGTATTAGATTAGAAGTAATCCGATCCTATTTTTTCATAAAACAAAAGATGAGCACAGAGCTCTAAAACCACTACGCATCAAATCTTAATAAAACCATTAAACCTACCTGAGCATTAATTCCAAATTGCTTGCAAAATTATTATAGCAATCAAATACCGCTATTAAAATTACAATTACAATGAAACAGAGTAATCCTTCAATGTATTATGCAAAGGATAATCTTAATGAGCAATGTTAAATTTATGCCAGCTCTACAAAAATATTGTAATTTTAACAGACCGAGCCAATTAATTTACGAATTAACACCCCAATGACTACGTACGAAAACTAAGAATGCTTAATTAAATAAAACACATCAAGAACATGTATGAATACTTAATGAACTTAACTTGTCTAGTCTTCATGCAACGGAAGACGATTCTGACACTTAAAGCTTACTACGGAACTAGTGGCGTAGTTAATATTCGCGTTCATATTCGTCGTATTCTTGAGTAACTAAATGTAGCAAATGTAGGTAGGTAGGTAGTCTCAAGAGACCCTTGCACCAATAACTTAAAACTAGTGACAGGGTCTGCAATTGACAGTTTAAAGGCTCTCACGGGATACTATAAAATAACCCCGTAATATGAATCTACCGCACAACTGATGCCACTACACTAAACCCTATTTATGTAACCAACTTCACAAGGAAGGTAATATATTATAGGTACGGCTATTGTTGTAAGTACCTATAGGTAAGACATATTCATAGACAGGATATTGGAGATTTTTTATTAAAGTAAGTTTTACGTCCGAAAGTGAGGTTGACGGTTATTTGTACCGCAGGTGCGCGAGTAGGTACTCCGTTTTCAGTACTTATCTAATACCCTAGTTTGTTTCTCACTCCAGTAAATAAAGCAGCGAATTCGTGAGGCATTTATCGAAGAACTTTTATATTCCACTCCGCTTGAGAAATACATTCAGTCAGCGTCGGATTCAGGTCTTTAGATAGGAGATATAGAACAAAAGCCCCATGAATAATAAAGTTTGCCCCTTGTTACAAAATTTCGGCGGTTGAAAATTAAATTAGTTATTAATAAGAAAAACTTAATAAACGGCGTTAGTATGACCCAGGAGACGGGACGCTCCGGATGCCTGCTTATCCCGTTCATTTATTTATCCACCATCGCATTTAATGTTGGTTACAAAACTGTCTTCTGAAACGATTATGGTTATAAACTCAGCCGAATAGAATAACGTTCAATAGGATAGGTAGATACTTTTCCAAGATTTTCACATATTCTCAAACAGCCTTAAGAGGTTAAACGCTTCGACGTGCGTTCAGTGAAAGGGTATCTATCATATAAGAACATTGTAGTTTACGATAGATCGGTAGGTATCTCATAAAAACGCTTTTATGATTCTATCTCCCTTTTCTCTGTCACTGAGTGTCTTAACATCAACTTTACTGTAAATACCTTGTAATATAAGTAAGTGGAAAGATAAAAATATGTAGATAACAAGGACGCTGGAGCCGAAACTGGCATTGAGCTAAAGTATGTGCTCATAGATAGATGATAATCGATGAGGTTGTCGAGACATGATGTGAACGGCTCGCGTACGGGAGCAAGACGTTTGTGTGATGTAACATCATTACCCATATAAAGCCCAAACACTATATAACTGACGAATTTTGACATTGATTTATTCATGAATAATAACTTGTGAATATTTATAATTTTATTTTTATTTATTTGATGTGCTATGAGACCAAAATATAAATATTTATTTCATATTTTATTATCCGCTACAATACCGGTGCGACGAGATAATGTAAGTCATTTGTTATTTAGAGTGTTTTGACAAATTTTTCTTTATAATAAATTAGGGGCCAAAGGCAGAGATCATTTTTGTAAGCCATCAATTGTGTCCGATGGATGAACAGTTCCGCTGCATGACGATAACATTACATGGTTGACATTTTGCACGTTTGACTCACAAGTAGTTTGTAGGGTAATTGAAGCAGGGACGATTGATCTAAACTCTACTACATTTGATGATGTTAGCTACTAAAGGTTACTAAAATAAGTAGGTATATTATTTAGCTATTAATATTATTGTATTCGATTTTATTAAATCCTAAAACTAAAGAACAACAAGAATTTAGTAGAATCCAAAACCTACAAATATTTCCTGTAAACACGTAACTTTTATTTATTCCTGATAATCCATAATAACGTAACACTGAATCCTAAATGCTGCGAAATTGAATTGTTTTAAACTATCATCCGAATATACAAACAAGACATTTTTTCGGCAATTCAGAATCGACTGCATCATCTACCAGATCCATACCTGTTTCCATGATAATCAGCTTTGATTTTTAAATTTATAATACAAAATTTTATTCGCTTTAGTAACTATAGTTTCATAATACCTATTTATCACGGTAGTTACAACTGCATTCGCATGAACCACTTATTTACACTAGGCATATGCACGAACCGCAACGTAAATATCCTATGGACGGAAAATGGTAACAATTCAATTTCGCTTTTTTGCTATAGTCAGTATCAAAGTACAATTTGTACGAGCAGTAAGCTTCAGCATTGAAGGCTTGGCTTTACGCCAATTTTGCGATCAAAGCACCTTCGGCAGCTTGGCTGTCTCATTACAAGCAGTGTGCAGTGGTGTGACATTATTTTATTAATGTAGACATACTTAGTATTTTATATCTAAGTAATGTTTTAATCTAGGCATTACTAGCTATATGTACGTAGTACAAATTGTTTGTGGTGTAGAACAAAATTAATGAAACTTTCACGTTTCGCAGATTCAGTCAATATTCCAGAGGGAGAGGATACCGCGACTGGCGCACGCGCGGCGATCCCACGCTCATCAACTCACTCTGGCGCAGCCGGCAGCCGCTGGGAATACGCAAGCAGCTCGGTTAGACACACATGCTACGTTTCGTTCAAACGTATTCCATGACTCAAAACTGGTTTTATCATTACCTAATTGGATGTTATGTGTTCTGTAGGAAACGCGGAGGTATACATAATACTAGCGCTGCTGATCGGTTTCGTGACAGTGGTGGTGGGGTGCTGGCTGTCCGACAACTGCTGGTCGCCGGAGCCCGAGGACGTGCTGGCGGGCGGCTGACCCGTGGCGGCGGGCGCGTGCACGCACGTGTAGCGCCCGCCGTCCGCGGCGGACAGCGCGTGCGGCGCGGGCTCGCTGTCGCCCGTGCTGCCGCCCGCGCGCGCGCCGGCGCTGCTGCACGCCGCCACGCACCTCTGCCGCGGGGCCTGCCTGGCCCTGCCCTGCGATACCGGACGACAGTCTCCCGTTTTTTGACAGGAGTCTACGCATCACTCCTGCCGGCTGCACGAAAAGACTAATGGGAATCATATTCCTACTATTGCAAACGGCGGAGTGTGCGATAATTAACTCATGATACGCTCTGGTGAACATTTTCTGACGGTCGCTCCTTTCGTATAAATTGGGTTGTGTAAGTGGAAAGTGTTCTTGACTTCTCTTGAAAATGGTGATACAGTGCAGGTAAAACTTTTAATGAACTCTAAGAGCTTTAGTTTCAATTTTTGTGTAATATTATTACCATAGTAACGATGTAAAGACATTATAGAGTAATTTCAATGATGGTACTTGTCGGTGTACTTTGTATCGGTAGCCGAGCGCTCGGGATTAGTACTAGGAGGTTCACTGTGTATTACTGAATCTTATCGTAGGCTACGCTTCTAGCGGTCGCTCTGATTTCAATTCATCTGACGTAACCTTACCTTACGGTGGTACAGCTATGTTTTCCATCTGTACCACCTTCCTATTGTTTCTAAAAGTATGTGCCTTGAAACGCTTTCCTCGACTTGACTCGTAGATTAGAGCGTGTTTTGAACCATTTAGAAGAAATTTCTTCTCTCTGTCTGTACGGACAAGTAATCCCATAAGTGCAATACACATCATGACCGTGCCTTTACCGTTCTATAGACTTTGAGAGGGACGTAATTAACAATAGGTTTTAAAAATACGCTTTCCTCGATGGAGGATCAACCTACCAACGATTACTTTTGTATTTTTGTAAAATATCCAGCTTGTTTTATTGTTTTGTGGTAATTAAGACGCAGTTAATAGTATAGAGGAAAGTGACTTAGGACCAAGAAGTCTTAATAAACGTGCGTCAATTGAATATTAATAATCTATTCGGAATTACCATCGCAATAGGATAAGATACAACTTTGAGAGACAACGACATGGGTATTTGACTAAAAGTAGAATTTTGATATTTATTTCGCAATGTTTGCATTATCGTTGTTAACCGCAAGATTGGTCATGAATACCTGTCAATGTTCTATGCCTACTTTGTCTTACCCATACCTTTCTCATGCATTATTAATGTAAAGTTAGTCGGTGTCAAGCATTTAAATAAAACGTTTGTAAACAGTAAAATAAAACTACTTTATAAATAGAACATAATAAAAACACAACGAGTTTAAGAATAATAAAATCTAAAAATAGCAAATAAAGTTGGTTTATTCTGTGTAATGTTGGGCATGGAGAATGGAGCATCACAACAGAACTCATCACAAGACACGACTATTGTGCAAAGACAACGCTGTAATTCTTTGGACATGTGGAGTTATTCCAGAGTGTGCTCTCGGTTTTGTTTAGTACGAGCGTGGCGCAAACTTTTAAATTACGAAATATTACCCATCTTCATTCGTTTCATCTGTTTTTGTGTTGCGTAGTTACCCTTTCTATAAAGAACCTACTATACGTCTTGTACAGCATGTATATTGTAATGTCGGACTTAGATTAGTAAACATCGGAAAAACCGATAGAAGAACCTTAGCGGCTTTTGTGTATTCAATCACTATAATTCAGTTACTGTAAATATGTAAGCACTAACGTATGGATACAATAACGATAAAGCAGTCACGTTTTATGAAATTAAACGAATACTCAGTTTAACTTTATGTAAATGAAGGTGATACAACTGCTTTTTATATTGTAATATTTCCGTCGCTCAGAATACAAAGCTGTAGGCACGTAAGAAGTAAGCAATGTACATTAAAAGCTAATAATTATATAGGTTTCCTCTTTACATAAATCGAGCACAAAATATGTACTGTCTTAATGTTGAATTAAGTGTGTGTACTTTTCGTTGTAAGCACAGATAAATTATGTAAATATTATTGACAAAGGATGGCATACTTATTAAGCAGTACACAGTAACTCATTTTGTAAGAGTCTCTGTGATCTTGGTATATTTATTTGTCTCATTGCGTTGTTCATATAGCCGGCTAGTCCCATACAAGAATATATACTTGAACACACGTAGTAAACGTCAACACTATTGTCTCTTCTCGTGTACTTATCGTTTACGTTGCATTCTCGTGGTAGTGATACTTGTACTTGTAAGACACATAATGTGTTGTGTGTTTAGTATACCCATTAAAATTAAATATTTGTCGTAGAGTTAAGGAACCCGACTGAATAGTCAAAATTTTTAAGCATTATGTAAATTGTAGTTAGGTGGTAGTCGGTTAT
This sequence comes from Polymixis lichenea, assembly GCA_949091785.1. Taxonomy (NCBI): domain Eukaryota; kingdom Metazoa; phylum Arthropoda; class Insecta; order Lepidoptera; family Noctuidae; genus Polymixis; species Polymixis lichenea. The sequence goes on from OX420936.1 coordinate 14,218,733, forward strand.
AGATAAACATTTTACTCGAATAGTTCGACCAGTGCGGACCGAGTATTAAAATTTGAATGAAGAACTTGATTTGCAGTTGGTCAGAAACGTTTGCATTCACTTCATTCACATTATAATACCATTAATACATTTCTACGCACAAATGGCATCACACTTTAACAAACTACCTGTCAAATTGTAGTTAGTTTATACAAACCAAGTTTGTGAAATATTATAATATTTCACTATTATTGAGCAACACACGTCCGATGTCGTATCAATTTGAGATGTTTGCATTTTAAGCAAGCTACAATTTCACAGGTAGTAATTTTCATATATTTTGTCAAGTTGAATTTCCGTGTCATTTTGCTAATTAATCATTAAAATGTACCATAGTTTTTATATTGGATTTTTATTAAGTATTACCACAGTCATACTATAATTTGCCAAATGTAAACATTTTTTTATGAAATTTATACATTTTTAATGATCAATTAATTAATAATGTATAGAATTTTAATTCCATTACGATCAGAAGTAATAGATCAATAATATTTTTGAGGTATATATTAATTCATAAAGTTAACTGATTATTGAACGGGTAATATTGATCCAATGACCTTTCAATGGTATATTAACAATAGCAACCATTTAATAAAATGTAATAAAAATCGACTAGATTTGTAATTTACAATAATGGCAATTAAAAATCCTCACTACTGTTAACCATTATAATAAAACAATAATGTACCTGTAGGCTGAGGTTCCATTGATCAATTTTTAACTGTTGGTAAGCAGGGCTTCTATCTATTGTTCGTAATAACTGTCCTATGTAAATACTGTCCCGTCTTTCAATACCAATCAAAAAGTTTACTTATGCCTGGATTTTGAGGTATTTGTTTCAACAGATTTTTATCTCAATTCGGGAAAGAATCGCTTAAAAATTTCTAAAATGTATGGAAGATTCTCACAAACCAGGCAGAAGAGAGATGACACATCCTAAAGATTGTGCAAGTAACAAGAATACTGAATTCAAAATCAAAATCAAAAGTCATTTATTCAAACTAGGCTGACAGTCAGCTCTTTCAGACACAGAGGCACAAACTTGTGCCTATTCACAAACAATACTATTATCTACAAAAAAAACGTGACCGATATCTGCATACAATAATAATGATTCTGTTTATCAATTCCTACATATACTCTGTCAATTTAATACAATCGTAATTTCCATCAGAATAACATTAATAATGTCACGAGTCGTCAATAACCTCAGTCTGCAGTGCAAAATCAATATCGATAAAGAAGCTGCAATCCCTTTTACCAGTTCAAAAGTATAGGAACACAGTGTATTTTGTAAAAGCATATATATGTGTGTGTATGACTAAGTACATGGCGTTAATACTGTATACTTACATCTGATACATAAGTCACGTTTTATGTGAATATTGTAAATATTCGACGAATCATACGCGATTGTTCGGTCACGTGGAAGGTCTGGTTGGCTTGGCTGATTTAGGAATTGAGAGAACTCATACGCTCAAAACTTAGTAATTACAAATAATAATTGATGTAGGTATTGTCATTATTTGTCACGAATAAATTAAAATAAATGTAATAACTTAATCATAAGAGTGTTTCATTCCGAACTCGTTTCCAGAGGTAATAATGCGGAGTGCCGTGTGTGCGAACACAAGTCAGCCTCGTTTGCTTTAAGAAACTCCGGCATGATAGTCAGAAGAAAACGTTCGTAAAAGGGACTTTTAGCACGCAAACAGTTTTCATAGAAAATATAGGGCACGGCGCTTTCCGCGCTGCGAGGGGTGACACAGAAAGCCTTTCTCGCTTGACTCCCTATACTAGAGCTGGAGACTCTACACTCATCTGCGTTATTAAAGAACTTCCTAAGGTCCTATAACCATGATATCGGATTACTAAATATTTTATATTGCTTTTTATTGTTAAAGCTTTCATGACTAAAATCATATTAAAATAATATTATTAAACTTTCTTCTATCTTATCAAGTCTATCGATTCATGTGAAAACTTCAATTATAGAACAATAGTCCGAGGAAATTTAATCTTAAATTGAATTTGTAATTTATTCTTCCAATTGATACCTATGAATACAAAAGTGACCCCTCCCATTATAAAACAAGGGTCAATTAGGAAAAGGTTAATCAGGTTCAGGTAACTCTTTTTAATTAATGTTTTACTTCAACTTTCAGACAGGTCCAGTTTCAGAAAGTAAGACACTTGATGTTCATCAACGCGTTGCCCGTTCGGTCAGGAATGTGCTGAAAACAACAAAAAACCGTTCGGTTATAAAAGTAAGTACAATTATTTTCTTTAATATTAAAGGTATTATAGTATCTGCCGTTGGTTATGATATTAGTACTTCTAAGGCTCAATCATAAATAACCAAGATAAATGTAAAATAATTCAAATCTGCTAGGACACCACTCTAGTCATGGACATCCGAATAAATACGGAGCTATTTAGTAACAAATATAATCCAAACTTCCGCAATATTATCTAATATTAGCTCGAGTATACACCGTGACATTTTATTCGTCTTACAACGGCAGCCCACTTCATGTATCCAATGACTACTAATCAATTATTAAAAAAAAAAAAAAAACATTTGCATAATTAAAAAAAAAATATCATTCACTAAGACGCATGACGTAGTTTGAAACACCCTGTTATGGAGATGGAATTAATGATGGAATGTAATGGTAGGTAGGTAGATATCTTCTACCGTTTGATACGTAAACATTATTAACAGGGAGGGTGTTTCATACTTCTAAAGCAGTAGGTATTTATTTTTCTTTGTACCTGTGGTATCTGTGTAATTATTATAAGTTGCGGGTAGGCCGCAAATAAACAGTTGGTTCGTTATCTTGGTGTTTCCTTGTGTGCACTCCCGAAAATATACCTTTAAACACAACTGGCGACGAGTAAAACTAAGCCAAATTACCACTAATAGTTAGTGTTTAGTGTTATTGTGAAGTGACAATAAAATGCCGATCGGAAAAATAGAACAATTCGATTTATCGAGCAAAAAATGGTTGGCATACATACGACGCGTGGAACAGTTTATGGCGCTCAACGAAATCAAACCAGCATTACGAGTGGCTACGTTAGTGACGTTAGTGGGTGAAGCTACTTATGATCTGATGTGTGATCTTTGTGCGCCAAACAATCCGGAGACCAAAAGTTTTCAGGAGTTAGTGAACATAGTTGGCGACCATCTCGAACCAAAGCGCTCAGAGATAGCTGAGCGGCACATATTTAGAATGAGACGTCAAAATGGAGGCGAAAGCCTGAGCGATTATTTGCAAGTCCTCAAACATCTAGCCAGCACGTGCAACTTTAAAAGTGGTCTCGAAGAAAACCTACGAGACCAATTTGTGTCTGGTCTTGTGAGCGATGACATGAGATCGCGGCTCTTCGCCGAGCCGACACTGACGTACAAGAGGGCAGTGGAGTTGGCCTTCGCACTCGAAGCGGCTGACCGGCACGCTCAAGCGAGCGGCACGTGCAGCGGAGCAGCGTCTGCGACGTCGATGAGTTCCGGAGCGCCGGAGCCGATGCACCGGCTCGCGACGGGACGAAGTACGGCGCGCGCTGCGACCGGCAGCAGCGGCAGCAGCATCGATGGAACGCGCGCCTCGGCGGCGGCGCCCGCGAGCGAGGCACAGCGCGCGCCGCAACGGCCTTGTTGGCGGTGCGGAAAGGGTCATCGAGCAGACGTGTGTCGTTTTAAAAATTATTCATGTGACGTGTGCGGGCAAAAAGGCCATCTTAAAGTTATGTGTAAACGAAATCCCCGTAAGGGCGAGGTGCGGTCGTCGGGGGGAGGTCAAAATTATATGGACAATAGTGATAGCGACTTGGACTCAGATATATTATACACGTATAATCTAAATGTGTGCAATAATAGTGACCGGCCATACAATGTGAGTGTAAAAGTTAACGGTAAGGCGATGACGTTTGAACTGGACACTGGCAGTAAGTTGTCTGCAATTAGTACTCATTCTTTTGACGAACACATCAAGGCGTTGCCGCTTGTCGCTAAGCCTGTTTGTTTACATTCGTATAATGGTACTCGGATTGAAGTGATCGGTTATATTGTGGTTAATGTGGAGATCGGGACACACTCGGCAAGAGATTTAAAATTATTTGTCATTAAAAATGGCGGACCACCTTTAATGGGTAGATCTTGGTTAAGTAAATTAAATATTGATCGAATTCAAATTAACGAATTGATATTGAACTTATCAGACGACAAATTAGTAGATACTTTGCAAAAAGAATTTCCCACTGTGTTTGCCCCGGGTCTTGGCACATGTACCAAACAACTTTCATTAAGATTGGGCGACATGACGCCCGTTTTTATTAAAGCGAGATCATTACCACTAGCTTTACGTAAACCTGTAGAACTAGAGTTACAACGACTCGAGGCAGAGGGTACTATTCGTAAGGTGGATTACTCTGATTATGGTACACCCATAGTACCGGTTATAAAGAAATCCGGTGAAATACGTATCTGCGGTGATTATAAGGTCACCATTAATCCAAAATTGATTCGCGACCCGTATCCCATGCCTCGAATCGAGGAGTTATTTGCTGCACTAAGTGGCGGCGAACTGTATTCAAAAATCGACCTTACCAACGCGTACCAACAATTATTTTTGGATGAGAATTCGCGGGCTTGTAGTGCGATAACAACGCATATAGGCACTTTTATTTACCATCGTACTCCTTTCGGTCTGACATGTATTCCCGAGAAATTCCAAAAGTTTATGGAAGAAACACTTAGGGGCTTGAAGGGAACTGCAGTGTTTTTGGATGACGTGGCGATCACAGGCGCCTCCAGGTCAGAACATATTGCTAATTTAAGGGCTGCGTTGTCTCGTTTACGTGAGGTCGGTTTGCGGATTAAACTAAAGAAGTGTAGTTTTATGAAAGAAAGCATTACTTATTTAGGTTTCATTATCGATAAGCAGGGTTTACATCCTGATCCTAACAAAATAAAAGCGATCGTGGATGCACCACCTCCAGAAGATTTGACTCAGCTCAGATCATTCCTTGGTATGATAAATTATTATGCCAAGTTCATACCGCATCTGAGCACCATTTTACATCCTTTACACAGTTTATTGCGCAAACAAAGTGTCTGGGTCTGGTCAGCAGATTGTGTTAAGGCATTCTTGGATATAAAAACGGCTATTCTTAGTAGCAAGGTGTTGGTACATTATAATCCAGAACTACCGTTAGTATTAGCCGTGGATAGCAGTTCATATGGTATCGGCAGTGTGTTGTCACATCGTTTTCCTAACGGCGACGAGCGCCCAATTTGTTTTGCATCTCGGACGTTGAATGCAGCTGAACGATCGTATAGTCAGCTGGACAAGGAGGCGCTCGCGATTATCGCTGGCGTGATCAAGCACCACCAGTATATTTATGGTCGTCATTTTATTATTAAAACGGATCATAAACCCTTAATTTTTATTTTTGGATCGAAATTTGGATTGCCGCAAACGGCAGCCAGTAGGTTGCAGAGATATGCCACCAGGCTGGCGTCTTATGATTTTGAGATTGAGTTCGTCAAATCGAGTGATAACTGCAATGTGGATGCACTGTCGCGACTGCCATTGCCATATGAACGGAAATATAGTGATGACTTGGGTTCGGTATCATATGTAAATTATGTCGAGGAATCAATCCCAATTAATGCAAAAGAGGTGGCTGCATGGACACAGAAAGACAGCGTTTTAAATAAAATAAAAAATTATCTTATCACTGGCTGGCCAACAAAAATAACAGCCGAGCTTGAAAAGCCCTACTACAATCGAAAAGATAATTTAGTGTTTGATCGTGGTTGTATTTTATATAATCACCGGGTAATCGTGCCGGAGCCACTGAGAAAACCAGTTCTATCCGAATTACATGAAGGGCATTTAGGGGTAGTTAAAATGAAAAATATAGCAAGAAGTTATGTTTATTGGCCATCATTAGATGTCGAAATTGAGACTCTCGCGAAAGATTGTAGTGCTTGCCGCCAGCAGCGTGATGCACCTCCACGGTCCCTTCTACACCCATGGGAGTTCCCCGCACGACCCTGGCAAAGACTACATATCGATTTCGGTGAATTTCAGGGAAAACATTATCTCGTCACCGTGGACGCTCATAGCAAGTGGATCGAGGTGCAGAAAATGTCAGGCACTACCGCCACGGCGACGATAGGTAAACTTAGGGAATTGTTCGCTCGTTTCGGTTTACCCTCACAGGTTGTGAGCGACGGCGGTCCGCCTTTTGGATCTGCAGAACTAGCAATTTTTTTTAAAAGAAATTTCATCACTCACACTATTACTAGTCCCTATAGACCGGCGGGTAACGGAGCGGCCGAGAACGCGGTGAAATTAGTAAAGCGCGCAATGAAGAAAGCCGCGCACGAGAAGGTCGATGTTGATACAGCAGTCACAAAATTTTTATTCCAATATCGTAATTGTGAACACACGACTACAGGCGTCGCGCCTGCTGATGCGTTGTTGGGCAGGAGGCTTCGTGGTAGGTTAGACGTGCTGCGGCCGAGCGCAGAGCGCGCCAGCGAGCAGGCGGCGGCCCGCGCCGCGAGCTACAAGCCGGGTACCGAGTGCCACGCCGCGCCGGGCGACCAAGTGCTAGCGCGAGACTACCGTGTGCGCGCTGACAAGTGGGCGCCGGCCGTGGTCACCGCCAGAGAGGCACCACTAACCTATCGAGTGCGTTGTGGAGACGGCAAAGAGTGGAAAAGACATATTGATCAATTGCTACCCGTAGGGACGGCTCGCACCACAAAAAGGCATTCTTTGTTTACGCCCGATGTTTCAAACCGCGTTGAAATAGAGGATAACATAAAAGAAGCGATAATAGACGATACCAATGGTCCGACAAGTAGTTCAACCGAACTTACGAAATTCCAAAAAGACATTTCTAATGCCCCTCAAACTTCAAATCAAGAAATAGTAATGCCGCTACCAGGTCAGCTATTAGGTAACAATGAGACTTCTGAGAAGTCAAATAAGCGCCAACAGCGCGCTTGTACATTAATTAAAAAGAAGTACAAATATTAATAGATTGGTTAATGTATTTTATTGTCCAGTTCTTAAACCAAAAAGCTATCATTGGATTTTGCTGATTTTTTAAGACATGTGTTTTTTTTTTCTACATTTTTTTTTATTACATTTTACTGTTAAGTATAGGTAGGTACTCTGTTGGACAAATACCAACTTATTTTTTTTTTATATTATTATAATTAAATAATAGGTTTAAGTAGATTACAGCGATTGGTTTATATAGATACCTACAATATATTGCTAAGTGTTCATTTTTTCTTTAAGAGGGGACGTGTGGTATCTGTGTAATTATTATAAGTTGCGGGTAGGCCGCAAATAAACAGTTGGTTCGTTATCTTGGTGTTTCCTTGTGTGCACTCCCGAAAATATACCTTTAAACACAACTGTACCTATTATCTTAATTAATAGTAACAATGTTTTAATTGCACCTAGAGGTATTTTATGACGGATAAATTGACTGGACCACATTTGTAAGACGACTAAAATGTCAAGGTGTATATTAGACTGAAAAATAACTGGCGAAATGTGTGTGTACTATAGGTAAACCTCTGCACAGTCCCTTGGGGATAAGGCGTGATGTTATGTAATGTTATATTAGACTACGAATAATTAAACATTCATATTATTACGTTCGCAGTATTAACGTGTAATAATCACCTAGTTGGTAAGCAACATTTTAACGGCGAACTAATTATGCTTTCTGTTTCCTGTGAAGAGTCTCGAGTCGAATGCTCTAAACGAAAGTGGCTTGTTAACGAACACTGAAAAAAGCTGTCGCCTAAACGAGCAACTGTTATATTCTTTATCCAAATAGTCCGAAACAAATTTCCTACGACAAAATGTTAGTCAGTAAAGTGTACTACAAATCTGATTGGTTTGGCGGTCTTAAGTGAGACTGAGGTCAAAGGTTCGACTGCTATAGACAAAGTGTAATTGTGTTTTTCTATTAGGAACTTCGCAGTTAAAGTCCAGGCGTCGTAATTGCTCTCATGCTTTTGGTGTACTCACATTAATAAAGTCCCAGGTGATAGCACATGGGACTTTATTAATGTGCGTACACGTCTACGGTCCTCGGGAATTACAAGTCGTGAGTGCGATGCCGATGTTATGTTGCAGCAAAGATCTATTCTAACAACAAACTCTTGATAATTGGCAAAAGTTGTGCGTCTCTTTCTAAGCCGGCTGCAATACGAGTCTGAAACTAATACGAGCACAGCTGCTGCAAACTGTAACGTCTATACGTCCTAACCTAAAACATAATACGGTGTCAGCGACGACATTTGAACTTACCACGCTGCCTGTGTTACTGTGAATGGTGTTCTACACTCGGTGTAGGTTAATACATACATATGAAGTGTATTAACCTAACCGAGTTTTGAAAACTACAAAAACAAAGTCGTATGATAAAAGAGTACGAACACGAGCTTACACATCAGATCGATCGATGGGTCCGATAACAACCAACAAGCTTATGACTACTCAATAAATATAATGACACGATTACAGAATATTTTCAATCTTGTATTTACAAAAAGATGAAACCGTTTCAACTTTATCCGATACAACATTGTTTTAATTAAAAACGAGAATATCTGCAGTGAAACGTTATTTTAAATATTAGTTCCTCTGTAACAGAACGTATATCGATGAAACTCTGTTTAAATAATTCATCGACGGAGAAGTTGTTTACATTTCAACGGGTAAGCTTTGTTCTTTTCTTGAGTTGTCGTTCAACCAGATACAACTTCCGGCGAAACGACGTAGCAATTGACTTAGCGTAGCAATCACGTAGCGCGGATCGTAGCGCGTAGCATTTTATGCGTACGGCAGTAACTTTTCTATTGCTCTTTTAACTTACTTTGAGAGTTTTTAACAACATAAAAAATGTAATAAATACCTTTCGAAAGCAGATTTATAACGGTATACTTCGAAATAATTGTAATAAAATAAGTAAATTCGTAACATGGATATCTTCATATTTGAATAACTTACTATTGATTTGTAAAAAGAAGTACGGTTCTACCGACTTGACTGCATCTACCAAAATCTCCGTTTTTAAGCTCACACTCCGTTGACTTAAGCTGAGGATTTCGACAGAGGACTGTAAAATATATTTGACTAAATAACTTTGACTTCATATTATTTATCGCTTTAATGGTACGTGAATAAAAGTATTTAGAATAACTAAAATAAATGACGTTGCTCCTGTTACTGATTGCATTTTTTTAGGATTTTTCTAATCGTTCGCGGAATTGGCCAAATGATTTCGGACGCAAAAGAAGCCCTTCTATCTAAGCTCATCACGTGGCGGACTCGGGAGTTTAACGTCTTAATTAGTCTAAGCTATAGGGATGGAAACTAATTAAGCAATTTCGAAACAGATCCGCAAATACACAAGTAAACCCGTTAACAATAATGTATATGAATATGTCTCAAGAAAGTTACTATACCTATACAATCATATTTAGGTATATAACTATCATCCAAAAAAGATTCACTTTTCATCTGACTAACCATCCTCTTTGTTCAAAGAATATTCTAAAATCGTACTGTGTTAAATCATCATATTAATACGCGTAGGTATCATAAAGGTCGGGGCGTTAATTCTATTAGATATTTAAATGGATTCTCGCTCGATGACATGCACGCTTTGTAACTAAAGGTTGAGTATTCTGGTCGAAGCCGGGCTATAAACGCGATGGTCCACATAGACGGGCTATATTTGTCACCCTTCGCTGAGGGATACCCACGACACATGCCCACGAACAAGAATCCCTTCATATAACAGCTTATAAATAGACTCAGACACAGATAATAAATAGCTCCACAATTTTTCCGAGAACATTAGTGAGCTTCAATACAATTTAACTTTTCTTGCGACCGACCGTCTGCAAAGCTTTCCTCCCGTTTGGATTCTTAGTTGAAAGACAGAACATTAATTGTGGCGGCGACGCGAGCGAGCGCTGAATAAATTCACTTGAATGTCTGTGCTAATATTTAGCGCTGCTTTGACATCCAAAAAATGATGCTCATTCGCAATTTAACAATTTGGCAAATCGCTTTATTATTAATTAGGTAGATTATAATAACTCTGAGTTAGTTATGGTTCAGCAAAAACAATTCGAAATGGAACGAATGAAACACTGTTGCCCCATGTCGTGCATTGACCCTTCACAAAAACTACATTATATGTTTTAGGTCAAAACAAGAGGATAAAGGTCTCAAGTAGGCGTACGGTGACTTTGTTGCGGGCTCAGTATCGGATTTTAGGAAGATTTCATCATCCCTCGAGCAACGTGAGATGTGAGAACAAAAACAGTTTTCTAGACCAACTTCAAATATACACTTGAACACAATCTTGAATTGAAACATCAGTCATGTTAACCTATTAAAGTATGATAAAGTTGAATTAAAGGTTAGAAAGTATCGTAAGTGCACGTAGTTCACAAGTATAACGTTCACAACAAAATTTCATATGAACACTACTTATAACAATCTACAAAATCTTCTATCCCGGCGACATGCGATACAAAATAAAGAAAGAATATTTTAAAATGCTGTTCAGTACCCACATTTTTCTGTTATAAAATAAACAACTCAAAATATGTAGAAAACTCCGTCTTGGTCCAGCGTTTCCGAACTAAATCCCCTTAGGAGACAGCAGAAGCGCTGCATGCTGGCACAACATTCTGAAATTCGATATTGTAGACAAAATCCAACAGCTGATTGTGCAGAAAATGGAGAAGACTTAGGAGGAAAGCGGTATCTGGTACTAGCCGGGAGCGACATAGATAAAGTATGGTATATAACTGAAGCAGAATTAAAGAAACAAAAAAATGTTGCTGAATGTAGCTTCTTATGTACCTAAGTACATCGTACCAATTATTTACAACAACGGCAATGGCGGTAATGTGTGTTACTGTGCATCCATAATTACGCATTAAATATTTCTATTCAAAATAATTATCACGCCTGGCTAGGCATTTAGCTACATACATATTCCAATTTAATGACGTTTAATATACGCACCGTACGAATATAATTCACGTACGAAGACAGTGATTATACACATTTTACTTGGAAAACCTCAAGTACCTAGTGAGGAATGAAATGAAAATAACGATGTCATTCCTTAGCCCCATAAAACTGGATCTCTAACGACTTGGTCGTTTATAAAAATTAAACGATGAATATAATTCGTACTTTAATACAAGTATTATGTAAAGTAAACGTATTTGCTTCTGTGGAATTTATACGATATTTTCTCGACATTCAGATTTAAAGCCTTCATTCTTGGAGCTTTAACACTATTTCTAATTATACGGCCTTGCGTAATAATATACATATTTAAAATCTGTTTAAACCACCACTCCACCTCTGATTGTATGTAATTACAAGTATTTGCTACTTAACAATTACGGCAGTTATCCTCAGCTCGTTACCACGTGCGCCACCCTAGTTAATATGCAGCTGATGTTCTTGAGGTCTCTTAATCCCCACAACAATTACGATGGCAGCAGCGTCATCCTTTCCGCTAATTAAAACACACTCAGATTTTCATTGAGACGCTAATGGCCAGGTTTTAATGACAAATATGTGAAATTGGTATGTGCCCTTAGCCATACTAATAGATACCATTTAGTGCAACACATGTATCAATCACAAGTTTCAGTAGAATACAATGAAGCGTTCGTATGCTGGGGCAATATTAGCTATTGGCATACAAACAATCTGCGCGATCGCTCCACATACCTCTCAATCAATCCACCTGTGTCCTGTAATATATCACGTGCTTTTGTAGGTACGGAATAACAGTCGGTCGAAATATTCCGCTTAGGTGTTCAATAATGTTTGGAATACATGCTGCTGGGCACCCACGGTAATAAGTTCGAGTGGAAATTTCTGAACTCGCTGTTTGAGAACTAAATTACAGACAGACTTTTCGTTTAAAATTTTTTCTTCTTTCTGTGAGCTTTACACCCACTGTGTTCTTTTTAGGTATACATAGAAAGGGGCTAGAAAAACAGAACGGTGAAATGAATAACCCTTAAACATTCCTCTACTTAAGAATGTAACTTGAAATTAACCAGCTTTAAAATGCTGTTTATGCGACACTGATGTCAAGCCAGTTGCTGGCTAAAGCCACTATCTTACTGTGCTGGCTCGTTCGTGTATTTCAGGCTTAACGCGTGTGGATTGGGTCGCAAACACGTCCAATTAATATGTCCAAATCTCTAAAGTCACATAGCTGTACAGTATTGTGTGACAACCACACGTCCGCGTTTGACGTTAAACTCCATTGCATCGTTGATTTGCACTGTGGCATTGACGTTCCTCGCTTACAAGAGAAATCTTTTATCAATAGCACTTAGTGATATGCCCTCGCAGCCCGATTAGAAATCATAGAGTGAAGCGGAACCAGCACAAATTATTTTACGTACCCATCGAGACTAGCCTGCTAGTTTCAAGCCTGAACATTCAATTTACAAAGAATGTCTAATCTGTTTTGAAGCGAGTGACGAAACTTATTAAACGAGCATTATTCCAAAGATTTAGGATTTTCTAAAAGTTTGTTCCCAAGTTAATTTTACTTCATCGACTTTGATCTTTAAACAATTAATTTTATGAAAGGGCTGCTGACGATAAATTTGGTTGCGGTAACAATACCTATCAAAGACAAATTAATCAAAGACATAAAGGATGCTACTCTGATAGTAAAGTCGCAAAGCAAAAAAAAATCTTGTCCTGTGAAAATTTGTATCACAAGACGCTCAAAATATTTTATTACAGTCATAAGATGCACAAGTAAGACGCAGAATGGAAAACTCACAGCAAATAAAATTTGCACTCGTTGTAAAGTGTGCAGACGACTTTGACAAAACTCCTCCTTGTTCTTTGTTTAGGATCTACAGAGCTCTGCAATTTAAAGCCTGAAATAAATCAGTAGATTTCATTTTAAATGTTGTAAATTTGTATAAGGACGACGCGAACGCCTTCCTTGCTGGACGGGGCAGCTCGCGGTCTGGAAAATTCATTATTCAGCAAAATTGCGAGTGTAACTCATCGGCCAACCGAGCGCCTCGCTGCTATTACCTATATTGCCGGCCATCTGATTCTCGGCAAGTTTGAGGGAACCCACCTGCAATATTTATTTACAACCAAGATACACAAACATGATACAAATTGCCATAACTCAAATAAAAATCCCTCTAAAAATATCAAACATGACTTGAAATATCTGTACCGTAGCAAAGTGAGTATAAAAACTCTTCTAAACCCGTACAGGTACAAGTAAAAATAGGAAAGCCGAGATATTTCAGTCACGTCACGAGCACCGATAAATATAGCTGCGGCGCCAACTAATAATTCAGGAAAGTTGTGCGGCAACTACCGCAATTGGAGAGTTTGTCCTCCAAGACGTCTAATGAAACCTGCGAGTAATCAATTGTGATAAACGGACTGCAGTCATGCTAATAATAATATGGATTTAGATAACTATCTTACAATTTACCGTTTTTATTTTACATTGTAAATGTTCACCCATAAACACAATGCACTCTCTACAATCCTACGTTCTAATCAACCCAACTGATACAGCGTAAAGTAGGTCATGCTGATCAGTTAGTTATTGTCGTTTTGTGGGCAACATTCCGAATTTCTGTGTAACTTCTACGTACGATGAAAATTACGAGGCGTAACGGAGCGATATGTTTTTCGAAGCACGTAAGATAGCTGGAGTGCCACATGTAAGTGAGTACCATGAATCAAGACAGGCTCATTACTTTGGCCGCAATAATCTGATGGAATTGTATGAAGAAGAAAAGTAAATGTTTTAGATGTTAGTTTTATTATTTCTACTTACTATTGTTTTATTATTTTTAGTTGACATTGAAAATTATTGCAATAAAATCTTTTCACTTGCAGAAAATAAAATAAAAATGTTATCTGCAGCACTTGCGCTCGGTAAGAAAAGTCGTTAAGTTTCCTTACTGAGCGCAAACAAAGTGTCTAACTGGATATCATACCAAGTAAGACGCTGCAGCACTGTTCAAGAACTTCCATTTTACAAATGGTCAATAACAAATCCTCCCATCGAGTATCAGCTACGTACATAAGTTAGTAGTTTGTTTTAAATTCTGAACAAGGTTAAGTTTTTAAGTCGAGATAGCGATTAAGTTCTGAATAGTCTGCATTGTCGACACTTGCAGGTCTTCGTTAATAGAAAAAGTTTTGCATAGGTAATTAATCCCCTTTGGACGAATTATTATTACATTAATGGACACTTAAAACTCTGCTCACGTAGATCTTCGTTTACTGGGATATTCGAATTGAATATTTTAATTTCTTTGAGAGCGAATACGCTAGCCGGAGAATGGACATATAAAAGCAGATGTAGTTAATGTGATGTTTGCTCTTCGCTCAACTCGCGAATTAAACCATCATCTGTTCCACGTATAATTTTAACGGCGTTGTTTATAATGATCATTATAGTGCATTAGTCCATGTGACATATTTTTAATGGAAATCAATTTCTGAACCGATCGTTCAATAATTTTAGGTCTGAAATTGCCAGCAATTGGTAAGCAAGTGTGAAATCATCACCCGTTCCTTTCTTTATATGAAAACAGGTAGTTTCCCTGCAAATGGTACAATATAGATATTTTACTATGGTATTTATACAGTAGAATGGAACCATTTTCAGATACATTTTATCTTAGTAAGTGGTTTCGCAAAATTGTGGCCGTGGCTCAAAAAATAGAACAATAACTTGACAACCAATGGACGTGTGAGGACATCGAAAAGTTAGTAAACGCGAGCCTTTACAAATCGGGGATTGATCGCCCACACAAGAGGAAAACCTCTACTATAATATAAAAGTGTATTCACACCGCTACTGTACTGGTGAAAATAATGCTGAGGCTACGGCGTAGTTAACTGTGCTACGTCGTAGCAAGTACCACGCTACGACTATGCTACGACTTAGCAACTCCTACGCTATGTTTAATAAATTATTACTAGATGTCAGAAAACTGAGACGTTAACGTGCCCTATTCTAACATTCGATGTTATATTCAACTCGATTAATTATTGGCAACAATTACGTGATTTTTACAGCAATCTTAAATTTCAGTGGGCAGACTGTACGTGTGTAGACAAATACAAGTTTGTTTACTTTGTTCGGCTCATGGCTCACCTCCGTGCGAGCAGTCACGTACTTATTGAGTAGTTACAATCCTTGCCGCACTGCTAATAAGAACACATTGTACCCCAAATTTATCTGACGTTCAACAGTTCTCAGCTAAAAATATTTGTTTTCTTACTTCTTAGCTAAAGTTTAAGTGGCTAATGTACTACATACATAAATTATTACTTACGCGGACGGATTTTGTTGCTATGAAGCGGTTGAGGTTGTTTTTCTGGAAGGCCAAGTGACTTGGAAAATAGTAATATTTTTTATGAAATTGGTTATGTTTTTGTTATGGTTTTGAGTTTTCATGGCGTTGCCCATAACGCGTTCACTTATTTCAAAATTAATTCTTATCAGCCAGTTATTGTATAAAATACGGCCACTGATGAGCAAGACGCGTTTTCAAGATTAAAAGATATTTCCATCTTTTTAAAACACAACGCAGAAAATTAGACACATGTAAAAGTCACCACAAACATATTCTTAGTAGTAAACTTGTTCAAAAAGCGTGAGCGGAAGCGGCGGCGCAGCAGTGCGCTCAACGCTCACATAAAGAACATTCTCGGAATTTCATAAAACAAAAGTTTACGGCTATAGGTGCTAGGGAGCTCATTTTTCTTCGCTTATCTAGCAGGAAAACTGTGTGACGATATAGTGCATTCATTTTTTATTTTAAACGGAAATGTCATAAAAAGTAGCTTACATTTTTCTTTAAAAAAATCTGTATAACCGCGCAGTATTTGAAGATAAAAGCGGTTTTCTCTTATGATTACTTAACTATTATTACATACAATTCTAATACATAACAAAACGGCCTAGCGACGACAAACACCAAAATTTCTCAACCAAATTAATCATTGATTCACAAACGCATTCAAATGAGCTCGGCTCAACCGGTTTGCTTCGTTCTTACTTTGAATTAAGCACGTCTATGCAGCCTAAAGCACAATTCCTGACAATACGTAAAACGTCACGTGCATACATAATGAACGAAGTGCGCGCGCTGTACACACACAAACGGTGCAAATTTCATGATAGCCGCAGCCGCAACCATTTTAGTTCTCGCCATATATAATACCTTTACGAGTGGACGCTTCTGACAAACCAGCTGCATCCAAACGTTATCGCAGGTTTAAAACATGCCGCCACCGAAACACGGCAACTCTACACCCACTGCGGCTACACTCTTCATAATAAAAAACCAACATAATAGCTGATGTACATACCGTCTTTTTCACGTTACACTCTGTCGGTCAGAACAGTGCCTATGCAAAGTGGAACAGATAGTGACAACATTACCTGAATATACACTTATGTAAGCAATATTTCATAAGTTGTGACGTTGTCTAAATAAGCTCTTTGTCATGCGACAGTCTTCAATTAGAGAACATTGGTGCCATTTATTATCTACTAATGACTAATGAGATACTTTTATACTTACTTCAATTTCTCGCCATTGGCGTATACACACTGCCATGCCTATAGGTAAGAATTTATTCGCACGCAGTGTACTTCAGAATTTAAAATAAGTAAATAAATAAACACAGACACGAGATGACGCTACCCATTTTAGATGGATTTAAATTTTTAAAACTCCGTAGCTTGCTTAGCTTTTCTTATTTTATGCTTACATGGAGATATATTCTTTGCATAAATTAAATAAATAACCGTGCACTAAAAAGTAAAAAATATATCTTAGTATTTTTAGTCCTTAAACTGCAGCTAACAATTAAGTTTAAAAAAAACGACATTAATTACAGAGAAAGATGAAGACATGAAAACAGATTCACCTTGCTGTACAAAGTATAGCAATTTACTAAACAAATCCTTGCAGCGGGTCGTGGCGGCGGCGGTGGTCGAACCGCGCGCTGAGCCTCTATCATTACACAAACTCGCATTATCTCGGCCCGCACGCAATATTGACATTCTCTTTTTTGTGCTCACGCCAAAAGTATAATAGGACATCGCGCTTCTCATTAGCTGCTCTCATTTTTTGCTCATAAAGTTTCGGATGGGAGTTTCCTTATGTTTACACGGACATATAAAATATTAAAGGGATCCGATTTCTCTCGAATGGGAACATATTACCTGCGGGAAGTGAAAAAATCCAGGCGCTTAAAATGTTAAATAGGCAAAAGTAAAATGCGGTGGTAGTAGGTGTGCGTTTGTTTAGTGGAGCAGCAGGTACCCGCCGTTCTGTCGGATGGGCGAGCTATTCGCTCCGGGCCGACGTGGTGGCCCACGTTTGCATTTTGCATGAGAACCATTGTTTGACCCACTATATTCCCGACACCCCGGGACGTGGTGCGGCGACGTGACGTGCTACAGCCTGTAGTTATTAATCTGTTTGAGAGACCTGTAGGCTGCAGGCCTCTCAAACAGATTAATTTACTTACTACATCAAGAAGGTGACTTTGAATTATATTTTCTTCAGAGACGCCTCTATGGCGTAGCATTGATCGAAACGTCTCTACGTGATCTCATTATCCTAACGAGATATTTTAATTCTTAGTAATACCTTTTTAGTTCATACGAGTGTGTGCATTAAATTTACTTAAATTGAGTATTACGCCGGCTCAACCACGCGCTTTCAATCGGCTGATTGAAAATATATGTAATATACGTAAGTACAATTAATGAATCGGATTCCATTTAATTGTGTTTCGTTGTATTAAATTGTAGTAGGTATGAAGTCGTATTTAAACAAAAAATACATATCTTAATTTCTCGGAGTTAAATCAAAAGGGTCCGATGCGGGTGCGGAGAGCCGGTGGGCAAAACCTCTTTCGTACACATCTATGTACGTAAGCACTGCCGTTAATTACAAAGGAGCGTAGTTTATGTTGTCTGTAGGTATTCAAAAATGTACTCAGGTTCATATTTTATGAACGGTTTATGTCCCAATCTGTACAAATCTGTCGGCAAACCAGCACTAGGTGGTTAAGGTATCTCACAAGAAGAGAGGAAAATTATCGAAGGAAGACTTAGAATATGGGTGTAGATTGAAGAAAATTGGCATAAAAGAGGGGGTCCTTATAACGGGTAGAATTCCTGGTAGGCTTACATCTGCACCCGTAACGATTATACGCTGGCATGAGATATTATGACAATAATATGCTCGATACACTGAACTAAAAGAAATAATATAACAAAGCTTATACATATATAACACAAACGGTATCAAACACACAATGTGCCAAACGAAGTTTTAAAACAAAAAACCTGTTTACTTTTATGAGGGACCGAAAAATCAGATAAATATAAATAAAATTATGGAAATGTGTATGTAGCACTCGCGCCGAGAGACAGATAATTTGCAGTATGAAAGAGAACTTTATGTGAATGCTGTTTATCTTCATTTTTTGAGCAAGTTGATACTAGTTTAAACTGGAATACCAGTAAATGGACGACGAGGGATCCTCATAAGTTAGCTCAGTCAACTGTCAGTCACTGCGTCATACTAAACGCGCATCATCAACTTGTTATTAAATGAGGAGCCAATCTATATTAATCTTTATAAAAATTATCGTTTCCCATCCACATGTGAATGGGATAATTTATCTGCATTAAAATCACAGCAACGGAGCGCATGTGGCGCACGTCGTCAAACGTCACCCGTTTATTGATATTGTTTCAATATCATTTTCCAACATTTACGCTGCATAATGCATTTAAGTGCCTCGTTTGTGCACTGCACGCTATTGTTCGTTTAAATTTAGTACTATTGTTATTGTCTTTGGCAGTAACATTGAAGAACTAAACTGAAATGAAACTGAACATTTAAATATTCCCCTAACATTTTGGTCAGGATTAAATGCCGTAAAAAGCACCTCATTTTGGCAGTGACCTTATTAGGTAGAGTTCGCAATTCACACAGTCAGATATCTTTTCTTTATAAAGGAGCTTAGTTTGATGAACTCCATACCAACTGCTCTATTCAACTGAAATAAGCTCCAATACTTGAAACTTGAAATATTATTCGGTTAATTCGTTACTAAACCACGAGGAAACTTATATTAAATTTATATTTACTATTTCCTACTACGATGCTGCTATTTACTTTCCTTTCATATTTTTAAAAAGTTTACATAAACCCATAGGATGGCTTCGCGCGAGGTACGGCTAAAATGTTGACTTCTCTATAATTCAATAGACGCAGGCTACAATTACACTCAGTCTGAGCGGCAGGCGGCAAGGCGAGCGCCGGGCGCGCGCCGGCGAGGCGGCCCGCTACCAACACTACATAATATTATTGTGCTATTTTGATTCCACATAATCTACCTAGCCTCAAAACTACCACATCCAGTATCGTTTATATGAATTACAAAATACAAACGAAAACAAAATACCAGCTTCGGATCACGCGATAAGCATCCGAAATGGATTTACGCAAAACTTTTGAATTCCCAGAACGCCCGAATTACAAACAAAGTCATTTGCCTCCAAAGGGAAAAGGTCGCGGACATGGGATTTTTGTAATAGAAAGAAATTAAAAAATCTGTTTAGAAAAAGTGTGTTAAAAAGAATGAGCATGGCGGTGGAAAAGAAACATGCTTTAAACTCGTTTCCGCTCTGTGGATGACTGAGTGAGAAGGGGGTCGAGGGTAGGAGTCAGCGCCAACAAACGGAATAATTAATCTGTCATGAGGTGTCCGTGCTTATTGGAGCCGGCGTCAAGAACCGTCCAGCACCACTAATAAACTCTACACAAACATGAAAACACGAATAAATGAAAATGCACATTTTTCATATCTAATTTTCAAAGCTCTAGCCAGACTATCTCAGTTATTCTGAATGTAATTGGACAGAGTTCTATGATAGCTGGATACTGGCTATTTCAGTGGCAACCTTTGCCCTACGGCTCTTACTGGTATTTCCCGTAGTTACTTAGCTGCAAACTTTAGCATTGTTCGAGATATGTATAACGGAAGGAATGTTTTCATTAATTAGTTCGAACTTACTGTACTCGTGGAATCGACTCCGGTGAATCATAACACTTCATTGTTACGTTATTAGGGACTCACCTATAGTTTTTTTTTATTTATTGAGTCTTTTTTTCTAAGATAATCCTACTATCCTCGTAATCTAATAACTAATTATATAAATGTGAAAGTTTATATGTTTAATACTCAATCACGCAAAAATGGCTGAGTGGATTTGGATGAAATTTGGCACACAGATAGTATTTCATTTTGATTAACACATAGGATACTCATAGGATACTTTTACCACGCGGGCGAAGCCGCTGGCAAAAGCTAGTATTTACATCATTTAAAAAGCTAATTTCAGTGCAAGTATATACGTTCTTAGTTTTTATTAACGGTACGTTGGTACTGAGAAATACGTTTATACTTAAAGATCGACGGTTGTGATGGCCGTTTGATAACCCCTCTCAAGTACCTAATTGTCCCCAATGTGACTTTTTCAATTTATTTTGTTAATCCTGAGGAAACCTAAACCGGAACCTTCACAACTGATATAAGTTTTAAATCACCAACCCGCCTTGATCCCTTGAACCCGCTGGGTGATCAAAACTCATGCTTCTCTGTATGAGAAGAGGCCTTTGCCCTTCAGCAGGTCAGTAAGAGACTGGTATTAATATAATTAAAGAACAAGACAGATTGTACGAATGGTTAGTAACATGTTTGTGGCAACACAGTACGCCACCACATTATTTTCATAATAACAAGTTTATAACTCGTATAAATGTCTCAGTTTCGAGATTAATAGAGGCATTCCAAAAACTTTCAGGTAATCCCAAAGTTTTTTATATGAGTCTCGATAAAGTCGGTCTCCACACCGCATGTATGTAATAAGAGAAATATGTAGTGCCTTTATCTGTATAATCGAACCAGCAAGATACCTTATAACTGCTGACGTAGGAACTTACTAGGCTGAGAACTGCAGAAAGAACAAGACGTACCAAAACATAATCACGCAAAAATGGCTTAACGGATTTGGATGAAATTTAGCAAACAGATAAATAATACTTTTTACACTTTTTATCCGTTCGTTCCCGTGGGATAATTTTTGACTTCAACGCAGGTGAAGCAGCTAGCAAAAGCTCAGTTACTACAATTAAATCCTTACCATTCCCTTCTCATTTTATTCAATTTTCACTAAGCATGTAATATGCATTCAATCATAAAGATTAGACTTCATTCGGAGACAGTAGGCAATAAAATTAATCTCGGAGTCAGCGTCTAGTTAGCACAAATCGGATCGGAAGTTCCGTCGCCAGCTGTTTGAGCTTATTCAAGTGTTCCCCTTGTTATATAACAAATACCAATTCAATTTGCTGCAATTTTGCGTACACATACCTACATATATGCACCAGACTTTTAGTATTTACTAAAATACATTCAGAACGTTTTCACGGAGATTGCTAGGTCTTCGTGGTCAGGGCTTTGTCATCGCTTTGAGCGTGTCTTGAGTGTTGAGTATAATCAATTACAGCGCACACAATAACCGTTGCTCAGTTATGACGCACACAGTAACAGTTGCCGGCAGAGTGTGGGCACGCGTAACAGATCTCATTCGTTACCTGCGCACTTAACTCTTTTGTTATATGTACAGCCTTGTCCAGTAAAAAACGCCGTAGTATTAGATATTTAGGTTCAAAGATTTCCCTAACGGTTTGGAAATAGAAAGACAAACATAGATTGGTAGTATATTCACAGTCCGCGCCGGTTGTAAGGTTCAACTGAAAACACTGAGCCTAAAAATAACAGTTCCAAGTTTACCTACATACCTATGAAGGTATATTCCAAACTGTTATTTCTCTGCACTAGTGAACTATTTTTTTTGTTGCATGTTAATTAATGGCTTCTCCAATGCTAATTCCGAATTCCTCTTACACTGTTACGACATTTTAAAGTCGTAAAGTAGTGATACAAAGTAGCAATCTACTTTATATTAAACATTCAGGTCCAATTCTAGCATTCTAGAGAATTGGAAACACAATTTTAATATGTCGAAGTCGACTTATTTTGTAGCTTACTAACATATCGGTCAGAAGGCATGTAATTCCCATCCAGTACACGTACCAAACTGCTCGTAACATAACACAAGTTTAATTCTTAAATAGGTACACACCTAATCCTATGCACCGTAACGCGTAACGTTGGCTACAAATTCAAATAAAGACACATTAAAATAAATAATGTAGTTTGAGGCGAGTTCAAACAGCATTAGTCAGCCAGATGTGGGGTGCGGTCCGTTTCCCGCTAGTTTTCGTTTGCGCAATCAGGAAATTAAATAAAGTTCGCGACTTCATGTCTGCCCAGACACTTAAAGAAGAACTTTATGCAAAAGTCATTTAAAAATTTAACTTCTGCTCTGAATTGAGTAGTGTTGAATATTGGAGCCACGACGAACTTCTTTATATAAGGAGGTATAACACAGCACTAATAGCGTCTAACAACGTGGACCATGTTACAATAATTAGTGCCTAAGCATTACCTGCCACCGACCACGTTAGAGTGAATGTGGTTGGTGCAGCTATGATACTTTGAAAAGATGCCAGCCTGTCGCGCCTATGCACCGGTAAAGCAAGACCACGCCGATTTAGTAAGTTACTACTATCACCATTTCATGGAATGCAATGCCCTTGTTGTATAATTTTACGGCAAAATTTACACAGTTGGAGAATGTTAAATAGTAGATTGTTAAAATAGTTTAGTTGACTTCGGACAGATTCGCCCTATCCCCTCGTACTAGCATAAAACTGTATCACGAGCGGATAGTCTTCCTCAACCTTAGAACAACTGATTCCCACAAGATTACGGCGGTACGGAATTCTTCGTGTGTGAGTCCGATTCGAACTTCGCCGGTTTTTAGAAACCCACATGATTTTGAAAGCATATTTAAAAAACGTGGTACGTGATTTATGTAGTAAAAACAGCGTTCTATGATTAATTATTTCTTCCACCATTCGCTGGTACTTTTTCCGCTCCATTTCCACAATCGCTCTTTTTATTTTATCCCAGATTTTTAAGAAGATCGAAGATATGTGTGATCGTGTATAAGTGTTCATAGTGATGATCAGCAGCTTATCATCCGCGTAAGTTGCAGCAGTCGACCGGGGTTAACGGGTTCTTAATGGCACTTGTACGCTTTTAGAGGATGTCACATTTGCACACTATGCAAATCCTCCCTATCATGTTCGTCGGGAACACATACATATAAATATTATCGTACATTATATTTTGTAACATTCATTTTTCTCAGAGCTCGATTTATCTATTTCGAAAGTAATGAAAACAAATAAATCTCGACATGTTTTAAAGCATTTTGATGCCATGATAACTCAATCTTCAGTTGTTTTTTTACAACGGAAGTGCAATCCTGGATGTCAACAATTTCAGTAAATTATTTGCACGGTATTTGATTAATCATCAATTACATTACATCAAAAGATGTAGATATATTAACATGTTTTGAGCACACAACCCGTGTTTACCACGAGCAGGTATTCTTACCCACTTCGGGCAATTTGCGAGTAATTGCAAACTTGAATGACAGCTGTCAACTGAAAGGTTGTTTAACTTATATTTTTGGATTCATAAAGATTTTAAAATTGCTCTCTCTAGCAAATCTTGTCTGTAGTGGTCTAGCCGTCGCCACGTTTATGTGTACTGTACAACGTTCTTTAGTACTTGTGCCTCTCTTAAGGAGCCATTAAGTGCCAACGTCGCGCTTTCCTAGAGCTGTTGAACTCGTGCTCGACCTTACAGGGAAAAGAACTATATAAATTGGATGGAATTATGTACGTAGTATGAATGCGAATGTAACTACGCCACCTACTAAATCACTGGTTATGGTACTGACAATTGTTAAGCTTCTCGTCGTACATACTAAGGCACATTGTAAATAAACCCTCAGAAGGAGATTTGCTTTACCGAAAGATGTACTGAAATGCATTCAAGAGATTTTAACTTTTTCTATTTCATTGAAAATTGTAAAACTGGAGTGTAGGTACGTTTTTGATAATAACTGTAGTAGATGCCCAGCTCAGCATTCGGCGCCTAAGTAAAAATCGATGAAGGCAGATTCCTATCTTCAATGATGTCATATGAATTTCCTTATCCACATCTTATCTCTTATTCATTACAATAGCGTAGGCATAAGAATGGAATATATGACTAAAGTTATCGTGGATTCGAATAAGAACTAAAAATATCTCGAAAACCTTCTTACATGCGGTGGCATTACTTACACGCCACAGAATGTATTCAGCGGCTCATTTTTCATATTTTTTCGAATAGCCCTAGCTTTCTCGGTGTTTAAATTTTAAAGCATTCGCAATAGAATGTGAGTGCGGCACTCACCGTGTAGAAGAATGGTAGTGTTGGGCGCAGGCCGGGAGACGCGCGAGCCGGGAGCCGGGAGCCGCCCGGGCGAGCGTCACGTCCCCGCTCCGCCGCCGCTTGCCGCCCCAGCCTCCGGGGCCGTTAACGCCCATGTACGCTTGCACAGCACAACTAAAAGCCAGTCGCAAGTGTGAAAATTTGAAACAGTTCCCGTTCTTAAGAGTGACGCTGAACGCCTTGTTTGCAGTAAAGATCAAACCACGCCACTCTGTATTTATGACGTTCTTCTGTAAGATTGGTATTACATTCTGCAATCTTTCATACCATACAATGTGCATAAGCAATCCAAAATATATTCTCCATAGTCTTTGGAAGGCATTTTTCATTGTACACAGTATTTTCTTGGCAAACGGAGTGATTACCTTGTCCTTAATAATTTATTTGAGCTTCTACCAAGTAACACAAAGGCCAGTCTTATCTCTTGAATAAAACATTGTTTCTTTAGAACTGAGAGCAAATCGCAATGGTAGGTTTTCTTCATACTGTCTTCAAGTTTATAAAAAAAACTACTTAGTTCAAAGCATGTATGAAACTCATTTAGCGATAGAGTTTAAGTCATTATACATTTTGTTACCTTTAATTTTCTCGTTTTACCAAGTCAATTAAGTTGTTTGATATCATTTTATTTGTTTCTAACATTTCTTATACCAAAGTAAATAGACACGACACACAAACGACAATAAATCTGTTTACTTACAAAGAAATCTACAAAACGACAGTATATTTTTTTTCTAACTTGCTCAATTCTCATAAATTACACTTAATTGTAAGATATTTCACACAATTTCACACAAATACGTATAAGTCTATTTCATATTTAGTTTTCAAAACCACGTTTACAAATCGTTTAAACTTTTACACATAATTTAGTTATATTGAGGTCAAAACTAACAATAAAGTTGCCAAAAAATCAGCTATCTGCGTCGAGCAATCTCTTAGAAAAGGTTTTATCATGGTGAAACAAACAGACTAGCAGAATTGATTTCATGTTTCATTTTTCCAATTCCCGAGCGGAATGTTATGTAAACTGAACAGAGCTAACACTTTGTTTCGAAAATAAAACAATACAACAATTTCATTAAAAACATTGTGGAAGGTAACATGTGCATATTAAATTACAATAACAGAATTCAAGGTGGCGTTTTATATGACATTTATGTTCTAGAATTCGAACGTAAGTATGTAAGTAACCAAGTGGGCTACGCTATGAAGGCGGTTGTGCAGTATTTATCCTTCCTTCTATCTGCTCGAACCACTTTCGGATAAGTCTTTATTTGCTATTCGTCTTGTCTTCCCCAAGTAGCATAGTTGCAGTTGCCAACTGCTTACCGCTTGCATAATTTTGCTTGAGATATTGTAAAGACGGTCGGCAAAATTGAAACGTGGCCCGTCTCTTCCATTGTTATTCCACCGTACTGTACCGCTGCTGTCATATTTCTTAAATAATATCAAAACTAGTGTAGGGATCTTGTAGAAACATATTTTGAAAATATACAAATTTAAGTGTTCTTGGTAAGCGTGCACATAATATTTAACGTCGTTAAAACACGTCTAAAAACATTAACTCTACAGTATTATTTTGCTAATTTAAGTAGTAGGTAATATCTGTTACTTTCATGTTACTCGCGAACACTTCACAGAACTTGCTTTCTGATTTATAGCTTAGAGGTTTATTAGGGTTAATGATAACTGTCTGTAATTATTCACAATCGGACACCTGTTATATTCAAACCAGCTTTTAAATAGTTTCTATTAGGTAAAGATTCATTTTTTCTCCCACAGGGAAGGCCAGTGTCCCAGCAGTGGGAACATTAAAGGCTGATTTTGTTAAAGATTCAGTCCAGAAAGAGTCGCAGCCTAGATACATTTGTTTCTGACGCTTTAGCGTCGTATAGACCTTTCTTCGGAGACGTAGTGTCTGGAGGACACAAAATCGATGGACAGTAGTCACAGTAGGCCTAAATATCAAATGAGTCGTGTTTTACGAGTATCGGTGTATCTACCTCTTACAAAATAAATACGACCGTATGAGTTATAAAAAGACAAAAGGTAGGAACGACGACCACGTATCCAACCCCGTTTATCCTAAACCACTAGCACGTATAAATCTCTTTATGCGAGAACAAGTTTCGTGACTTTACATTGTTTTATCTTGACACTTAACAGTAAGTTTTTGGACGTACATATACAAAACATATCGTGTAGGCCCCTCATGACTTTATCGGAACAAACGAGATAGTGGCTTCGTAAATAAATGGTAAAGTGCAGAGCTGCACTTGACAAACTCAGCGAAAAATTGGGTTTATAATTTTAAAGCCATGTTGTTTACATTCTACGTTAAAAGATTCAAACGATGCCTTCTGCTTTTTATCTGTTTATCTATAGTGTGCTTCAAATTTACTCTACATTGTGTTTGTGAGTCTAAAAATAAAATCATAATGAGTGATACAAGTTCATAAAAATAACTGAATCTCAACGAAAGCGGCTCAATGGAACCATCGTAGAGAGCTTAAGCTAGCCGACTCTCCAAGGCATAACTCGCTTATCAGATTTTTAAGAAATTTGCATTTTTGATGAACACACAGAATATGAGAATAGAGACTAAATTATTTTAATTTTTTAAGACTACCCTTTTTATTCATTTGCATTTGATTTCCGCGCCTTTCAAATCCGTAGATTATTCAAAACACATCAGTTATCTTTTTATCATAAACATTAAATTTGCCGTGTACGCGAGAAGCAATACCGCTGTTTATAATTGATGAACTCTCGTCAAATTGATGTTAACTTTGTTTAAATGTCAAGTAGCCAACACGTAAAATGTAAACCAGCCTGGTATGTATTGCCGTAGGTACGGCAATACACTGAGGAACCAATATTATGTGTATGTGTAATTACATACCCAACTCCAACACACCTAAACAACCAGTAATTTTCCTGAATTAGGGTTCCGAATTTAATTTTAAACAGGTGGGTTGACGGGATTCAATATTACCTACAAATTAATTTACTGAAAATGTTTCATAATAAATGTTTTCTCGGAGCTGTATCAACAAAACAGTAAGGGCTACGTAACCTAAATAATAAACACGTGTATGCAAATGTTATTTTTATGAACCGCTTGTACGGCGGGGCGAGTGCTTAGACGAGCTCGCGCGGGACACAGCGCAGCCCGAGGGCAATCACTGCAGTCCGCCGACTGCCCGTGAATATTTTACGTCAGACCACCACCCTTATCCAATACAAACCAATGTAATTACTCTGGCAGAGCGCGATTGTAAACGTTAAACTTTCCAGGTATTAAATTATTCGACAATTTCGGTACTTTTTGGCATTTTAACTATCTATTTTATATCAGTACTACTCACACTAGAATATATATGTTGTTTTGTAATACTAACACAATATGGATCACTGTTGTCCGAAATAAATGAATTTTAATATAATTCATTTTGTTTTTAATTTTAGGGGTTTGGTGTGTTTGAGTCAAATCAGAACGGAAAATCTTAATCAACAATGGACTGTATATATTTTTTTAACTTCATAAACACCATTGCTGCCTTTATCTGCTAAGTAAAGAATTACCTACCTACTTTTTAAATTCTTATTCATTATCTAAAAAGGAATGACCGTAATTGATCGCTAATAAAATTCTGCTGAAACTGCACATACAAGTAAAAAACCACTTTAAATATTTAGTCTACGATGTAATTTCTCGACTGAATTTCACAATGAGAACAGCTGATAGATTTCGCATGGACAGTTCTCATATAATGTAGACGTGGAGACGTCGCGCCGTCCCGGCTTGCGGTCGGAGAGCTCACAACCCCGCACACACACCCCCGGGGATTCTCAGCTTTGCCTCCGACGTACTAACAAAGTATCGACTACTTCGGCTTTTATTAAAGCAATTACGTTTATGTTCCGTCCAATGCAACAGTCAAACTTATTTCCCTCGGCTCTATCGTAGTTGAAACTACATTGCAAGCGTCGTATTAATTCAACCTTGTTCGGTATTGTATCAAAGATTCTTTCTTTTCAAAATTAAAAGCATAGCCACCGCAAGCCGCGTGAAGCGAATCCTGGTTTAAAGATTGGAATGGCGCATTAAGTTGCAAAAGATACCTCGGGCACTCGCCGCCGGTCGCTGCGGTATCCTATTTGGCTCATAGCGCTTTTACCACTTGTGTGTCATTATCTGAAAGAAGATACAATCCTGTTGATTGTTTGCTTTCTCACTTTTTATTTTCTAATTGTAGTTTCAAGGGGTTGAAAATAAAATTCGCAGCTTACTTTATTTATTCATGCTCACTTTAGTGCTCGCATAGAATAGGCTGATGCCCAGCAAGTAGCTTACATTCGATATTGTAAATATTTAATAATTAGTACTCAGTACCATCCTTGCTACTTGCCAAACCCTAATATTGCAAGTGCAAGAGTCCAAGCTCTACCTTTCCTTCCTTGAAAGAAAGTTTGACGAGTCCTCGATAATAAACAAACCATAGTAATTTATCACTGTTCATTCAATTGCAGGCGATAATGGTGTAAAATTGATAATAAAGTGGGCACGGCATGATGAAATACTGCGTAATTGTCGATATCCACCCCGATGATTTATCAATATCGCACGCTCCAGAACAACTACGAAAATCCGATAAGTGCGGATTGGACGAGCATTGAGTACGGGTTCAGTAGCTAAAGTTATAAACACTCAAACTGCATGTAGATTAACTTGAACTTCACTCGATTTTGTCCAGAATGAATTAATGTTAACTACTCCACTAATTCCCTAATTTCTATTTTCATTGATCCGTGTGGTGCCGGACGTAAAGAATAGCACCATCCCATTTCTTCCCGTGGGTGTCGTAGAAGGCGACTAAGGGACTTACTAGAGAATGGGCAGCAGCGTTCTCTATGCATGTTACCACCATACTGCGATCGCCAACCCGCCTGCCAAGCGTGGCGATTATGGCAAACCGCCCCCATTGTTTTTCGGAGGAGGCCTATGTCCAACAGTGGATGTCTATCGGCTGAAATGATGATGATGATGATGACTCCACTAATTTAAGTATGAGCTTAACAAACTTCTTGACAATTCAAAACAACCTGTAGGTGCCTACTTAAATGAGTAGTTTAAATTCCTAATTGAATTAAATACTAAGTTGCAGTAAATATATTGATCGAAGCAGCTTGCTTAAAGCTTATAAAACTTTCAAGCTACTAACAACTTAACACGAAGACTAACAGTGCTCTGAGTGCTCAATATAAAAATCAGAAAAGGTGACGTCTACTCATTTGAAAGAGTAAAGCACCGTCATTCGATATAGTTAGTGAAATATGTATATTACGCCTTCCTTTGTGCGCGACAGTATTACATTATTTGTATTTCCTTTAGCCATACAATTTGAGAGAGTAATCGGTCTAGACAGCAATCAGAATTTGGCATAACAAAGTGTCCAAGGTCATTCCTGCCGTTCAGCTACGGAACCCAAAAAGTAATGGATGTAAAATAATCGTAAATAAATTTTATGTTTATTGGACATCCATTGACTTTTTAAATGTTCCAAAACACAGCTTTCGATCTGATACAATTAATGGCAAGCTTTTATCTGGTAATATTGAACAAATCGCTCAAACAATATGGCTTCGACTGCCCGTCCCGCGGGAAATGCCACGGCGCAGATCTCACTATTTTATCTCCTGCCAAATACCTTCTTTCGTGCTTTGTGTAAAGAGTCAAGGGAATAAGCTGGGATTATGTCATACGTTACTTTCTATTCTGATAAATGTAAAAACAACGTGACAAATGACAAAGAGGTGGCAGACGTGCAAAACGTTATTTCATAGTTGGAACATTTCTCTTAGTTATTGTATGGGTGGAGCAGCGGAACATGGAACCTTTTCGTGTATTCAAGAATGGAGTTAAGTATAGGTATTTATCAATATCAAGATTTTTGTTGTTACTTTTTATTACAGATAAACGTGCCGTAATGAAAAAAAATCATCTATTTTCCATATACGAGGATCGATTGACTAAGAAAGTATCAATACATGCGTGGGTATAGATAGGCACCGTGTATCACTGATCGATTTTTATTTATGTTCTAAAATATATGAAAGTGCTGTGAGGTGTACCTACGCTCAGTCAAGCTCTCTACAATTCCTCGTGAGTCTTGAGTACTGAGGCTAATCAACAAAGCTCTTGTGGTAATCTCAACATTGCCAACTGAATTCTGTACTGGACTTAATAAGGAGTGGGATACTAAAGGATAACTTAATTTTAAAATACAGTAATAGGCGTAAATGTCAAACAAGATATAAAAACATAACTTTGGTTTCACACTTTCAATGATATGATCTAAATACATAATTAAATATAAACATGCTATAAGGGTGCCGCAGGAGATGCCTACATAAAAGGATAGCAATTTTCCCGTAATACATGTCACATACACTCTACCCAAAAGCACTTCGTATAGAATATTTGTGTCTGTTAATTAGCTACCCAAATACCTACGTATGATCTACAAATATTTAAGATCTGTATAATGAAGGGAAACATATGTTTACCAAATATTTCTGATGAATTATTTCAGTAGCTTTTGCCGAATTAGGCAACAACACTATTATTTATAAAATGACCAGTGTACGGCAAGCAAACTCAGATTTATTATGTAGGGTACCTACCTATACGTAAATTTAATCATATAATATGGGTCTCCACACTCCACAGTTATAGCTGAATACCTAGAAATTCTAAACGACTTTGCACTCAAATCTAATAACTTATACTAAAAGCGGTGCCTAAAACGCAGATGTTAAATTAATTGCATTCAGAATTCTGTATGTGCAATGTGTGCAGGGATCGCGAGAGCCATAAGTCTTAGTTATTAGCATCAATCATGCAAGTCAAAAGGGTTAAATAATATTTCCTTCGCATTTTTATTAAATACCATCGAACGTAAAACTGAATTCTGACATGCTAATATTTTAACTGCTCGCATTGTCCACATGGCTAAAAAGGTAACCATAAACATGTAGGTTGGCCATAATTTACGAATCTTTTGCCATGTATTCGTACCGCAAACGTTCTTAAATAAATAGTATGCTCGAACAAGACTGTAACTACGCAATAGCAAATAGAGCCCCGGGATATGAAGTCGAAGGGCTGCCCTTTGCGAGCGCCCACGGTACTCTCACTACTCAACATTTCCATAAAGAAATCTTTTGTCACCATTTTTACAGGAAAAGAATGCTCTTACTGAAGACCTTCTCTTTGTTCTACAATCGATGTAACGAAGCCTGAAGAACAGATACCGAAACCAAGTTAAGGTGCTTGACAACAATTTATTCAGCTAGATAAAATATAAAATTCATGGCCTAAGGTTTAATTCTTCTCGTAAATCCTTTAAACTTAAATAATTCAAAATGTTAGGTGACGAAAACCGCATTGCATTGGGTTCTTACCGAAGGATCGCGTCCCAAAGGACTCGATAAAACAGATGTTACCTTGCCTATGACTACACAAAGTCTGACACTTTTACGAGCGTAACTTTATATAAAATCTGATGTGTATCATTTATGTACTTGACCTATTTATTTAGGT
The DNA here is from genome assembly GCA_949091785.1 of Polymixis lichenea. Classification (NCBI taxonomy): domain Eukaryota; kingdom Metazoa; phylum Arthropoda; class Insecta; order Lepidoptera; family Noctuidae; genus Polymixis; species Polymixis lichenea. The sequence goes on from OX420936.1 coordinate 14,251,001, forward strand.
ACGAGCATACATTATATAGTAAGTAGAAATGTGATACCAAATGCTTTTACAGGTTTTATAAATTTGGACTTTTTATTCAATTATTAGCATTTTATATTTTGTTCTGCATTTCATGAGAGATTTTTTTGAAGGACATTACACATGAGTCGTCTGAAATCGATTTTGCTGCGCATTCATCCGAAAACAATTGTAAGGCTTCCTTTCTTTTCCATCAAATTGACGCAGCTGTTATCATGTGCCTACACACACATTACACACCTACGAGCGTATCCACCTAATACTGTTATCTTGCAAACGCTTAATCACGTAATACCAAATTGCTAATTAGATTCTGATTCGCTTTCAACGAAATATATATAAACTATGGTAGGTACAGAGATAAACCGTAGAATAATGATAACACATATACCTAAGGTACGGTCAGCAACAAAAATGTTCTAACAGTGTTCCATAGCATTTGATGTGATAATTCAGAGGTTGGGTTTTTATAATTTTACAGCTGCTCTCGTATTATTAGTTAAATTGTGTGCAATAATAACATTATAAAAAGTAAAGCGTTAAGTAATCGACTTTCGTTGCTGAATGTACTGGTATCCATGTGTATGTGGTACCAATTTCTAGGGTAGGTACCAAACCAACGTGAACGTACGGACAAAACTAGCGTACGTAGGACATTCAATCGGGAAAACTAAGCTTTCCCAACGTAGGTGGAACTCCGAAGACTGTATGATATGATATACATACCTAGACGTACTACTGTACAATAATACGACTTTACTACCTGAAGGATGGCATGGCTCGTTTATCGCAAACGTTTAAAATGCATACTAACTTATATTTGTGTTTTATTCTACCTCGAAATAAGAACAGTTTGCCTTCAAACATACTAATTTTATCATCATCTGTACATTCTAAATTGCTAATAGCGTATTAAAAATTCATGTTTCACCGATAGGTATAGTGCACTACATGCATAATGCTCGATCTCGACGATGGTCGCATCTATTAAAGATCTCGGACATTGCAGCTTTACAGATTTATTGATAGAAGTAAGAATATAGGTAGCTTCCTTGGTCTTTATGTTTTTATTTTATACATATCTTTATATTACCCATGACCTCTTTTAGAAAAAGGAAGCATGTTTACTTGAACATTCCACCCATGGAATCATTATCGTGATGACATGTCAGAGACCCTTAAATCCCAACGCTGCCTCGTCAGCGTTGCCTGACCTGGGATTGCGGGTCTCGGGTTCAATTCCCTCACGGAATAAAACATTTTTTTTGGCCTACAGATAGTTCAAGCATTAGTAAGGGTAAAGGTTTTATTTGTATAAGATATTCATAAAACAGTCCGTGATCAAACTTTACGCGGTCATCGGAATTTCAATGATTCATAAATTCGTGCAAATCTACTTATAAAATTATGGTTTATATAATTCTGTTATTTCTGTGGGTATAGGTAGGTAGCCTACCGCGATGACTATCGAGTCCTTTTTGTTCAATAGGCGTGACGATGACTTTTGGTTTTCTATTTATTCCTTTAACCTCTCTTTTCCTACGAACAAAGTTGCTAATGATGCTAACGCTGGACGAGTAAGCCGCAGATAGCAGTTAGGTGTTACACCGTAACTTTTTAGGACAGCCATTGTGCATAATTACTAACAGACGGCCGCTTACGGTAATGAGCCATTTCCTGCTATTGACTCTACTCTAACCAGTCGCGCGGGATAAAGACCAGCTGCCACGTATTACTTTTTCTCATTGAGATAAAGGCTTCAAGTTCGATTTCAGCCATCCTTAGTTCTAGTTCTTACCAATTTTGATCGAAATACCGACGTTTTCATTAAGATCGTATATCACTACTAATACCTACCTTCCTAGCCGCGAGCCGCCACGTGGTGGCCCGTTTTGCCAAAATAACGCTTTAAGAGCAATAGGCTCTTTATCCCATTAAAATGTAAAATATTTGCTCATTCCTAGCAAATACAGCGAAAGATTTGACCACAAATGCATTTCCTTCCCCACAGGTGTTATATTTTGGATGTTTGCCAGGTACTGAAAGCAATATCGCACCTCTTTAATTGTACGGTAAAACACAATTTTACAAAGTTTCGTCAAGTTATTTATTGTTTGTTGTAAGTGTTGTAAAAGGTTTATTTATAGAATTCTGTGCTAGAAATTATGCTCAAAATTACAAGTCGAAGGGATGAAAGGTGCCCCCTTGTACCGACACTGGCCCGCTTTACCAAAGAGTGGGACAGCTAAACAAGAATTAAGTAGGTATACTTACCTACGTTTTTCTTGCAAACCTGACGCTAGTGGCGTAGATGATAAGTAGGTAATAAACTTATTTTTTGCCTTTCTCATGTCAATGTGAATATCCAAAAACGCCTAGCTATAACGTAAAATAAACATTTAGAGCTTCGCTACTATTATATCTACTATTGACTTCGCTACTATTGACGTCGACTATTGAAACGGTACCTCAGGAACTCCCCTAAATTACATCGCCGGAAAAAGAAAATGTTGTTTGCAGATGGCATGAATACATTCGCTCAGATGGATATTGCCGCTCACCCCGCAATTACATCCTTTAGCGCCCTTTAGTGACCTTTCATAACACCCACGGTAAGCGATGATGCAGGCCTATTGGATCCTTAGATTCACAATGTAAACCAGAGACAATTTCAAATACCTACGGGAGGATGCTGCTAGATTCTAGTTTGAATTCTAAAGTTGAGTTCGGAATGTCCCCGATAAATGTTGATAGCCGAAATTCCCACACGATCTTTCATAGCGGTCGATTAGGTGACTCAAGCTCAACGGTGGACGTTTACGATTTAGGTAGATGAGCAAAAACTTGAGCATTGCAGATGTAGTATTTTTATCGACTTCAAAAAAAGGGAGTAGGTTATGCATTCTTTGAGGTTTTTAATAAGCTGGCTGGTTTCAAAAGTTACTGATAGGACCCAATTAGCCCATTATTAAGCCTACGCCTGCTATCTGTCACAAGGCTGTAATTTTTAACGATAGGTAGATATTAAATAAGGTATTATTACCAATTTGAAAAGATGGTAGTACCAAGTTATACAGAACGTATTACTTTAACGCCTAACGCCCGCGTTTCAAGCCAAGGGATATTCCGGCAGAAGCCACCGTGTCAATTATTTTTCAATGCCTCAGTTGTCCCTCCGTCCGATCCGAGTCCGAACTGTAACTGCGCCTTATGTAGATATGAGCCTAGGGCCAAAAGCGACTCTTACTACGAGTAGGTTCAGCGACCAAGAAAATAAACGAACAACAAAAGATTTTTTGGTTTTCTTTTTAATTAGGTATTTATCATAATTTAAAATAACAAGAGCTTATTGCGCGTTATCTAGCAATGCACTCGCTAATGAACACACTAACCACTGCGAAGTCTGGCGGTAGGCCAGGAAACGTTCACTTACATTCAGTTAATTGACTCGGCTACAGAATAGGTGATTTTCGCAACAAAATATTGTACAAACAATGATTGTTTTAATGATCCGGCTCGAAGGACCAAACTATAAAGATCTTAAAATGTACTGTATAAACTGTCAAGGTATATCCAAAACAAATGTACAATGTTAGAAATAGAAGGCGCGCGTGTATCGTCGGTTGTTCTCGCTAGTGAAGTGTGCTGAGCCCTCGGCCCCTCTCCTTGTCCCGCGCAGCCGCCCGCGCCGTCGTTCCCGACGCCTGACGAAGAAAGCCGACGGCGCCCAAACAATGATCAACACTTAAGTAGGTAAGTAGGTACTCCAACCCGGAATATTTCACTAACAGGAAGCTAGGTCTTTACCATATTTTTATTGCCATTAGAAAACTCGCCGGAAGTACCTACCTAATGGTAACTAACTGTTTCGCACTAGAGAAACATTGAAATCTTTGTTTTCTGTCAATGTATCGAGTCGCGTTCGCATTGTAACTCCGAAACTTGTTTTATCGATTCATAACTCTTGACATGTCTTACAAACCAATAGGTATCATTGACAAAATGTTTCTGCATGAATTATGAACCATTTTGTCCAATACATGTTTCAATATTTCCGTAGTACTTAGTTGGTAAACACTAAATCTTGCATTTGAGACAAAAAAACAATAGTGCGAACGCCACCGTGGTCCGTGACAAATGTCCAAGCAAAACATGTCTATTGAATGCAGTGGCGTCCATTCAAAACCAGTCACACTCATTCTCTTGTTTAAAAGTCTCTGATCCAAAACATTTTGCAATAGCATTACCCAACGAATTTAATTGTAATTATGTAGATAGTATTTTTTAATTCAGCTCCTTTTCGATAGAAGTGGCTATCTTCTAGTTTTTTGTTAAATTATGGAATCAGACTTTATGATGATGGGCTAGTTCATTTTTTTACACCATCGCACCGCAAGTCTCAGATTTTTCTAGAGATTAGAACTGAAATTTGAAATAATATTTAGGTACCTCCAGTACAAAATTATTTGTACGTGACAGCGCATGATTATATTCAGCAGTTATACTGAAACAAAATATAAAGTAGGTAAACAAATAGAAATTACAGCCAAACTATTACTAGATACCTGCATACTTTTGTCTGTAATTTCTGAGTGAAGAAGGAAAATTATTAAAAATGGTACAGTCAGCGTCAAAATATCGGGACGAACAGACTGTTCAAAATGATCTCAACAACTAAGAAAATTAAACTTTATCTCCATTGGATAAAGTTCTTGTCAGAATGACATTTGTCCTGTATTGTGTTCATTCTGAAACATTCCTTGTGTCATTGAGTTATTATTTAATTTTCATAGTTGTTTATATAATTTTGAACAGTCTGTTCGTCCCAATGTTATTGACGCTGACTGTACCGACGTGATAACTGATTATACGATGTTTCGACCCTTACACGAAATTCATATGCAACAAAGCAACATCTTCGTAACATAAATACAAGAACTGTCTTCAAAGATTTTCGTATACGAGGCCAGTGACTTGATTGCTTACTACCTATACAGTATGTATATTTTGTATATAGTACATGGTAAATCTGCTTAACTATGTGACTTGTTACTGGAACCTTGTGGGAATCTGTTGTTCTAAGGGTGAGGAAGAATATCCGCTCGTGATACAGTTTTATACTAGTACGAGGGGATACGAATCAGTCCGAAGACAACCAATCTATCTTTACAATCTACCATCTAACATTCTCCAACAGTTGTCTATTGTCGAAATCATTTTAAGCGTTTTTGTCTATTTTGTGTTTAATAATAAGTTACTCTGTATGTTTGTCTCTTATTTGTGAATATATAGCTTATTATGATTATGATTAGTGAAAGCCCTATAAGGCAAGGCTACTGGCCTCGTATCCGGATTCTATCGGACGATTTTATTCATTTAGAAGTCGGCCGCACGTGCCGCTGAACTGCCTCACCTGCCAACTCGCCTCGCGTCTGGAACCCTGGAACTCGAGCGCCCTTTTTCGAGTCAGTTCCAGATACTGTTATCTGGAACTGACTCGAAAAAGGGCGCTCGAATTCTGTATGTGACCTTCATACCGTACAGTGGACCTTAAGCTAGGCAACGGCGACTCACTGTCGATTTCAAAATCACGTGTACAACTACACGCATCAACAACAACGCAGCAACCAGTATATAATAATGTACTCTGTGGCAGCAACTAAATCATGAGATTTAGTACATACTTTTTGCGTCAATCTAGCACGTGATCAATCTGACATCAATCCGCCCTAAAATATTGGATTTCTGAATGAAAAAAGTTATGCCAATGTCAATTTGACGCATGTGCAAAGTGAGGTTATGAATTGTCATGTGTGAATGTTTGAGGATTAAATAGGTTATTTTGTTGTTGTTGCAGACATAAATAGTGAAAATAGTCAGAACTATTTTAATTTGTTAGTCAGTACAAACTTTTTAAAATGAGAGCTGTAAAACCTAAGTTGCCGCTGAAAACGAAAAATAAAAAATCCGCCAAAGTAGAAAAGCTCATTAAAAAACCCAAGCCGCAAAAACCCCAGGTTAATCCACCACCTGAACAAAAGACAAAAGTCGTGAAAATCGTGAAACAAGTTTCTGAGGAAATAAAAAAAAAGTCTGCACTGAAGAAGAAAGTGAAATATGTAATGCCTTCACAGAGTGTTACAGGAGACCTCGTTCATTCCTGTTTGAGTGCGCTACTTGACGTAGTTGTGGCCCATGACAAGCAGAAGAACGCAATTTTCGACGATGAAAAGCCCATATTTGCAGAAATCCATTGTATTAAAATCCAAAACTTAAGAGGAAATATAAAAATGTAAGTGCACAGTTAGATTTCATTAAGTTTAGGTGTGGTATGTCATAACATTATTTAATAATATTATTAAATATTTCCAGATTGCTGCCACATAGCACAGTAGCTTCAACAGGAGAAGTTTGCTTGGTAACACCTGACATAAAGAAAGGAAGAAAACATGACCATGAGCCAACAATTGATCGCTGGGAAGAAATTTTGAGAAAAGAGGGTGTTACTGGGGTCAGTATGAAAAAACATTACCTATCAAGGTGTTTAACAACTGATTGTTTATAAATTAAATGAACATATCCTTGTTTCAGGTTAAGACAGTCCTCCCAGTTAGACAACTAAGAGTGGAGTATGATCAGTTTGAACTAAAACGCAGACTCTTGACTCAGCATGACTACATCATGGTGGACACTAGAGTACTGAACCATGTCTCACATTTATTAGGCAAGATGTTCTTCAAAAAGCACAATATGCTGATCCCAGTTAGAATAAATGAAAACAAAAACTTAAAGAAAAGTATTCAAATGGGTTTACGCACTGCTATTTTACGTCTCAGTGAAGGAGAAACTTCAACCATCACTATAGGTCATACTGCCATGCCTCAGGAGAAGCTAAAAGAAAATATAATGGCCCTAGTTGAGCAACTGAAAACAAAGTTTCCTGGAGGAGAAGCAAACATTAGGTCCATCTCTCTGAAATTGCCATTGTCTATGTCATTGCCTTTGTATCTAACACTGCGTAAGTCCCACATCTATTAGAGAATAACTTTATAATAAAATACAGCCAAAAATAATTTTAATTTAACATTTTAGGACCATCAAGTACAATTAAACCACCAAAACTAACACAGAAGAGACCTAAGCATTACACCGTGTTGGAAGATGAACTGTCAACAATCCCTGGCAAGACTGTCAGGGTGGCTCCTGATGGTACTGTGAAACTGAAGAGGATGAAATCAGCACCCAAAGCCAGGTAATTAGCTTACAAAGATCAAAACTTTGATACTCTTAGCACTGTAACTTTTAATAATGCTTGGCACTTTGTTAACTTCTCATAGATAATCTTAAATGTTTGTTAATCCTCTTATTAAATTCAACAGTGACAAAGAAAAGGTTGTGCTGGAAGACATTGATGAAAACCAGGATCAAGAATTGGATGAATCAGATGAAAACGAAGATTAGTGTAATATGTTTATTATCTTACTTCTTTACATGTTTGTAAAAATAACATCTTACCTAATTGAATAAATCATAATGAATAATAAGTATTTTTAATTTCTTAAACTAAGCGGCTGTATTATCATCAAAGCTTATTTGAGATGCCTGAATTAGAGTGACTTGCCTCTTCAATGGCCACACCTTCTTAAATGTCTTAAAGTTCTTATGAGAAGCATTTTTAGCGAAGCTATTTTCAGTTACAATATGTGGCTCTCGTTTAACAATCAAATTATTACAAGTTTTAACAATAGTAGTGCATAAATCAAGTTTGTTCATTTGCTCTTCCAAGTCCTCAGATTTTTCTTTCTTGACTGTGTACAATGTATTAGAATTACGTTCCATTAGTTCTTTCAATTTTGATCCCCTCATCGCTGATATTTCGTCTGCTGAGAGTCCTTCGCTTTTCTGAACATGTGATATTTCAGCTGTTTCATCACTTTCATCATTTTTCTTTTTGTTTATACTGAAGAGGTTTTGTTTGGATGTATTAGTGTCAGTCGTAACATCATCTTTAGGCTGAACCTTATTTTGAACAAAATTAAATAAGTCTTCACCATCATTAGTATCATTAAATTTTCTTTTCTGTGGCCTTGATAAATTAAGTTTCTTAGCTTTACTTTCAACTCCACTATTAGTAGCAACTGTTTTCACAAAATTAAACATATCATTGCTATCCTCATGTTCAACCGGTTCAGATGGATTTAATGGCATATCATTGATATTATCTTTATCAATTGCTACTTTCTTGGCTGGATTCAATGACTTATCATCACTTCCTGAAATTTTCCTTTTAGCACTCTCACTTTTTACATTAACAGCAAAACAAGTTGTAGCAATTTTTTTATTAGGATTTACTGGGGCTTCACTTGTAAAATCACTTAATTTCCTTTTATTAGAAAACTTGTCATTGTTTTCTTGAGATGTCACGCTTTCATTTATGTTGACATTTTCCCTTTTCTGTTGAGACTCAGGTTCCTGAGATTCCTGAGCTAACACCTTGGAAAACTTAACTGGTGCTGATGTTTGTTTAACTACTTCAGATGTGAAACTAAAGTCAGGATTGCAATACTTATCCATTGAGCAGTACAATATTGCAAGACCAATCTCAGCATCAGCAATTACTCGTTTACCTTTATTTTTTAATTGATTAACAATATCATTAATTGTTTTCTTTTGAGATTGAGTTTCTTGACTGGCACCCGTCATAATATATTGTATTACAATTACATCTTGGGCACAAAGCATTGAAATAGTCATCCTACACTCGCTTAGGAGCATTGGTTCAGCACCACTTTTAACCAAAACTGGTTTGTACATCTCAAATTGTCTCCTTGAGAAAAAAACAAACTTCTTTTCTTGAAATAATGCTTTACGGCGTGAATCTGGCAGGAATGACACAACTTCTCTATTCAGTGTAGATTCCACAACTTGAGGTAAGAATTCATGTGGATCTGGTAATGCTGTGAGATTGCTAACACTTTCAAGACATTTCATCCAATACTCTACTGTAACAATATTCGACCCTTGCACCAAAGCTAACACAACTTTGATTGTCAAGGTAATTGCTGGCATAGTCAGATAATTACAAGTGTCATCCCAATCACCTTTCAGCATTCCACCAACTTTAGATATGGCCAATTTCAAATTCTGAAGATTTTCTCCTTTTAAAGTCGATGTACACGTTGTAAGATTAATAACGTTGACTTTCCATACACTATTCATTTTGCCAAACTTAACAACATCATTTTCGTTCAATTTAATGTTTGTATTAATTTGTGCTTTGTTGGTATTAATGGAAGTTCCGTATCTAGAGCCCAAATCTTGCAAATACAAACAATTATCCGTTATAGCCAGCGTAGCATGCTTCCTACTTATGGAAGGGTCATCAGGTATAGCAAAGTCGCACACTTGGTTATCAAGACTTCTCCCTATTATTAATTGATTAGCTGATGATATTACATAAATAACTCGATCATCATTTTCGGATGTTAAGTACCACATTTTTGTAGATTTCTTCCAAAAAAAACCAAAAGAATAATGTAAAACACTAAAATATAACACCGCTTATCTCTTTGTTGACATTTGAGCCAAAACTGCCGGCAGATTAAAAAATTCAAGGCTTTACTCTACTAACCGAAAACCATAAACTGTACGCTCTATGCAGTCTGTGGATAAATGTGCGTTTCGATAGTGCTATCGAAACGCACGGCGGGCACGGCGGAAAAAAAAACTGTGCCTAGATTTTGTAAAAGTTACGGTATATGTTGATTCTCAAAACCATAAATTTGGAAAAGTTATGGCTAAAACGTTATAAGGATTTAAACGTTCCTATCGAAACGTATAAGGTATTGAAGGACTTTTGTTGTATTTTACTATTTTTGACAGATTCAAATCTGGATTTTACAAAAAACTTCAGACATGTGCGATGCTTTTTTAGCGAGATATCGGCGATAACTTGTTTTTAACCGTTTCAATGGCGCGGCCAGGTGGTTATAGTGCGACAGCTCTTAATATAAAGGGTTTTCCAATAAGAGGTGTTATTTTGAATAGCCCGCTATTTCGGTAGATGTCACTTTTGAAGCTGTCATTTTTTGACATTTGACAAGTAGAAACTACGCCATTAATAAAAATGGAACGATACACGCTTCAACAACGCATTTCATTATCGGCTTAATTGCCATTAATTAAAAATAGAATAGAATATAACGCATTTCATTGGACCTCACTTTTTCGAAAATGAGGCTGGAACAACAGTTACGGTGAATGGATTGCGCTATCTAGAGATGATTAATGTTTTTTTAGGGCCGGAATTGGATGGTATTGATCTGGACAACGTTTACTTTAACAAGACGGCGCTACTTGCCACACAAGCAACAAAACCATTGATCTTTTACGGGAAAAGTTTCCGGACTGTGTTATCTCTCGAAGAGGTGATCACAATTGGTCACCGAGATTTAACACCTTGCGACTTCTTCCTTTGGGGCCACGTGAAAGAGAAGGTCTACGCCAACAGCCCAGCGTCGATTCAAGACCTCAAAGATGGAATTCGTGAGGCTATCGAGGACATAGGGCAGCCACTTTGCGATTTGGTTATGGAAAATTTCATGAAAACGATATGGTCCTGTAAGCGTGGTCGTGGTGGTCATTTGCCTGATGTTATTTTCCACTATTAACGGCATACCTTCCTCTTTATAATGAAATAAACAACCGATCATTCATATTAAAAAAATGCATTTTTCTTTGAATATCAAAATAACACCTCTTATTGGAAAACCCTGTATAAACCTAGGATTCTTTTCTTTATTTTTACAAATTCAATCTGTTATTAAGCTAAATTTCGGGTCTCTGCAACGCTTAGGTGTAACGATCTCCGCGTGGTTCTCCACGTTTCAATGGCGCAGCCACGTTCAAACCCTTTTATCTTTTTAACCACAACTTTGACCAATTTATGGTTTTGGGACCATCGAAACGCACACTGTGCATAAACTTAAAGCCCCATAATCATTGGGTAAAGTTGTAACCTTTTTTAAAGAGATGAATGTGTTGAATTCCCTTTAATGAGTGATAGCGTACCTAAGAATTGAACCTGAATACTTGAACAGGTTTGTTTGCACAATCATCGGATACTTTTGTAAGGTTCACTGTCGGATAAAGAGGGGCATCCAGGTCTGGGGCGCAAATAACAAGAAGTAGTTTTTACTAAACAAAGCCAAAATATGTTCAGACGATTGTATTTTTTAACTGACTTAAAACAACGGAGGAGGTTTTCATTTCATTTTTATTTTTACCTTAGTCCTCCAAACCTTGTCAGATCGTCACAACACCTTTGTTGTAGCCTACCTCGACAGCAATGTCCTTCCTCAGGCGTCCAGAGAGTGACGATATCTGCCCATCTCTCCGGTTGCATTCGTGTGACGTGTCCAGCCCACTCTCACTTCTTTCTGGCTGTTTTTTCTCCAACGTCCACGACTTGAGTTATGGACCATAACTTAAATTGTGGATGTTGCAGAAAAAACAGCACTCCATAACTTAAGGAGCGCAGGGTGGTGTTTCATACTCGGTCTGTACGCTTGACACCTATTATGCTGCGCTCCATTGCCCGTTGGCAAATCTGGAGTTTGGACTTGTGTTGTTCAGTAAGTGACCAACTTTATTTTTTTTATTTTACAAAACAATACAATTTTTTGGCTTTTACAATGTAGCTCGCCAAACTTTGCAGTTTGTGCACCATATAGGTTAGTTCGGGCAGTATAATTAAAATAAATGGGAAGTTTGAAACAAGTTCCAAACGTGTGGATCTGGCTTTAGAGTAATCCGATTTCGTAAAAGTTATAAAGCCATGTCTATACTTCCAACAAATCACTTCCTGCAAGTTCTGTCCAAATAACAATGACTGTTAAGTATGTATACGCACGGCTACACATCAAACTATACATTTCCAGTTTATGCTGATCTCGCACTGTACGGAAATCCTATACAATTCGAGATCAGCTTATACTGGAAATGTATAGCTTGATGTGTAGCCGTGTGTACAACTACTAAAAGAGATAATTAACCAGACCAGGGTCGTCGAATATACCTAGTTGAAGTTTAGCAAGAAGCCAACGGATGTTTTCAAAAACAAACAATAAGGGGTTTTATCTATAAACGATGGTTAAAATTAGAAGATGTTTATACGTCAAAAATGTATGGTTAAACAGTCGCTAAACATTACTTAACTTTAATCAACATTTTTAATATGGTGAGTTTAATATATTTTAATTGATTCCAAAACAGACTCAATTATATCCGACGACTCTGGTTACTTATCTCTTTTGGTGACTGTACATACATCTTACGAGTTAGAAAGTGTGCCAGTGTGTTCACAGCTTTTAATCTACAAGTCGGACTGTCGGACCATCTCCATGGCAACGTTGACGTAAAAAATCATAACAATGTGATGTGCTGTCCACAGAGTACTTTTTACAAAGAGTTTATTAATATTAATGGGAGACTTTTTATGACTTTTTACTATGGTGCTGTCTTCTGAGAAAGATTTGATTGTACTTTAGCTGATGAAAAAAATGGGAATATTTGACAGACTTTGTTGAATAAAACTCATTGCTCAATGACAAATAAATTTATAAAAACCTATCAAACTTCTGCACCTCCTCAGCAATGACTTTGTATATTGATACAAAACTTAGTTTCACTGATGGTAATGTTGTGTCCACGGTTGGAACATGGCACCCTTCTTTACCTCTTCTGGCTGTAGGTTCCTATAATCAGGAAAAAGGGGGATTCGTTACTATATTTCAAGATAACGTAAGTTATAACAATACCTAATTACTTTTTATCGTCGGCATACTAATTAAGTACATTTAAAACGATGTTATTTTATTTCAGGGCTTTCCTTTAGAAGGATGTGACTGGCCCATCTTGTTGTCAAACCAAGTGACTGCTCTTGCATGGCATCCAATAAGACGACTACTAGTTGTGGGCTGGGATGGTGGGGAGCTTTACATTTGGTTGGAATACTCTTGGGCTCGCTTAGAGGCACCCCATAATGCTGCTTTGACGACTGTAGCCTTTAGCTTAGGAGGGGGCAGACTCTTAGCTTCAGATGCTGCAGGTTCTCTATCTGGATGGCAGTCTAGTGCGGGTGCTCCACTTACTGCATTTCATCACCAGCTTGGTGATGTTATCACCCACATTACCTTCTGCACACCTCAGCCAAGCTCTGAAACATCCATCAGAGGACTAGCCCGTGCAGCAGTTGCTGGAGATGAGAATGCCTTGGATGCCCTGGCTGCTTGGCGGCCAAGGACAACAGCAAGAATGAGGGAAGGTGCTCAACCAGACAACCATTCATGCTATGCAGCACAAGATAATGGAGTAATACTATACATAGACCTTAATGGGGCATGTTCTGAGGTGCTAAGTGCTCCTGGAAACATTATATTTATGGGTATAGTAAGCAATATCTATCTTCTAGTAGCCTGGGAGTCAGGTGGAGCTCTTAGTTTAACTAGATTTATTATGTCTGAAGACGGGTCCTTAATGACAGATACTCATGTAAGAATGGCTGCAAGAAATGGTCAGTGTATAGTCTTGGCAGGAAACTTTTATGTAGCTGTCATAACTGGAGATAATTTGATCAGGGTTTGGGACAGTGATACTGGTGATAATGATGTGTTGCCAAATGAGAAAGAAGAGATAGTTGCAGGGGACATATTCACAAGCATTAGTTACAGCAATTTGAGCGATACTCTTTGTTGTGGAACTTCACAAGGGAATCTATACCTTTGGAGACGAGACCACCGGAATAGTTGGAAACTTATAAGTAGCACTTCTGTCAAAGGCACAGTTAAAGAAGTCAGCTGGGGATCTGAGGGACTGATGAATCCGCTGCTACAGGTCAATTGTATAACAAGTGCATTTGTTCTACGGGAACAGCCAGTGTGTTGGGGATATGCACCTAATATACATATGGTGCAAAAATCTGCAAATGAAGTTGCTCTCACAAACAAAAGCAATACAACATCAATGATCAATACCTCAATTACCATCAGAGCTTTTGCATTTAAAGACCAGTATATTGCTTTAGGTGATGGTAAAGAAGTTCAGGTATGTATTACATCATTCTGATTAAACTACTTTTCAAAACATGCTAAGTAGGTACTTACATAATAATTTTTCCTGAACAAAATTTTCAGATTTGGATGTGCAGCAAAGACAATGAAACTAAATTTTCACTAATACGAAGTTTCCCATGGAAGACAGATGTTCTGATAATTTATAATGACGTTCTAGTTGGTGTGGTTAATCCTCACATAGAGTGCTACTCTATATCTGGTACTAGTCTAGGAATATTGCCAAGTACTGAAGGCGAAGGAGAGCCTATCGGCGTCACAAATACGAGCAAGTTCATTGTCATTGCAACAATGGATGGTACACTCAAATTAGCAGAAATCACGAAGAAAGGTCTTAGGATGCCATACCCTCCAAAAAATTGTTATCAAATGATTGAAGACTTTGGTGAAGTCATGAGAGCGTCAGTGAACTGCACTGGTCGTTTTATATCGCTCAGTATTGCTAATGCTGGCTTAGCACCGGACCCCAGGCTATACCTCTGGGACGTAGCTAATGACGTCATCACAAATACGCTCATCTCTGAAAACGCGACTCCTCCATATCAAAGTGTTCCCATAGCTATATTATGGGATTGTAATGACCCAAGAATTGTTGCAGTGCATATGAGATCAGCTGATCTGGATCGTGTTCATCTATTCCTCTGTCACGAGGGCAGCCTCTACGAATATAAAAATTGGTGTTCAGGTTCTGAAGATTACTATATGACTGACTTTATGTTATGTTCTTTATATACTCCGTATGTTGTTATTTTATCACAACAGAACATTAAGAAGATATTGATACATGAATTTGAAGACACTGGTGAGCATGACGCTGCTAATGTGAGACAAGTATTGGACTTTCTTTATTACATGACAACTGGCTATTTAGAAAAGGCAGTTGTCGTGGGAACTACATTGTCGGGTGGCAAAAACTCGGTTATTTGGGACAGCTTAGCGAAGGTTTGCGTCGGTCGAAAACGGCCCGATGTCGGCGCCGTGTGCTTAGGCAAAATGGGCAACATTAAAGGTGCCTTAATGATGCGCAAAGTTATGAGCGACAATAATATGGACGATACTTGCAAGGTCGCCGTGTTAGCTGTCAATCTCGGTATGATCGAAGAAGCTGAAAACTTGTTCAAAGAGGCGCAAAGACCAGATTTGATCACACGATTGATATCAGCTAAGGAAGGCGGACTGAACGAAATTACTAACGGGAGTCACGAAGGCGAAAATATTCTGCTAGTAAAGAGCGCACAGCATAAACTAGCTAAAGTATTGTGGTCAAATGGAGAAACAAATGCTGCATTAAAATTATTTGAAAGTGCAGGTACATTAGTTCCACATGTACCTAGAATGCTTGTGGCACAGGGGCAGGCTCCTGTACTAGCACAGTACGCAGCTAATTCGAGTGATCCCAGTCTAATAACGTGGTGGGGACACTACTTAGAGAGTATTGGTGATCTGGATAGTGCCTTAGAGGCATACGCACGGGCTAATGATTTCGGTGAGCAGACGAGACTTTTATGTCATTTGAATAGAATAGATGAAGCTGAAAAAATCTGTCAGAAGAACCGAGCGTCGCTGTTTCAAATGGCGCGTTATTTCGAAATGCAGCCAGATAAGACTGAAAGTGCGGTAAAGGTAAGTCAAAACTGCAACTTCCATAGTAATAATAATACCAGCCTATTGGTATTCACTGCAAGGCAACATAGGCCTCTTGCAGCATGACCATTGATTACCACACTTGGTAAAGGCGGTTTTGTGATTGCAGACTTAGGCACCTACCTATATTAATGACTAGCTTCTGCCCGCGACTTCGTTCGCGGCAAATTTCTTGCTCCCCGACCTACCCTGTCGCTTGCCTCGCCTGCCCGTGCGAGTACTTCGTATTCGTGACGTTTTTCTCTTTGTTCGGCTCCTAATGGTCTTAGCTTGATGTTTTATAACCTATAGCCTTCCTCGATAAATGGGCTATCCAACACTAAAAGAATATTCCAATTCGAATCAGTAGTTCCTGAGATTAGCGCGTTCAACCAAACAAACAAACTCTTCAGCTTTATAATATTCAATTTTGTTTTAAAAACTTGTGATGAATAACGTATTTATTAGGATAAGGATTAATATCATGTTTATAAAAACACCTTCGCAAATAATGCATTATTTTAGAACAAATTTGGTTAGCATAAAAATAGTTATAGTGAGCAAACCTTAAAAGATAGGCATATGCTGTCGCGGACGTTTTTTTAGAACCTTTAAACGGAATAATTCTACCGTACATGATTTTTGCGAAACTTTAACCGTTTACGCAGCGCACGCAGCGGAAGCTCTCAAAAGGAAAAAATACCCCCGATTTTGAAACATTCCTAATTGGTGCTCCGCTCGTATTGTTAGCGTAATGATATATAGCCTATAGCCTTTCTCGATAAATGGGCTATCTAACACTGACATATTTTTTCGGACCAGGAGTTCCTGAGATTAGCGCGTTCAAGGAAACATACAAACTCTTCAGCTTTATAATATTAGTATAGATAATTCCGGGATTCCTCACCATGGTTTTTCTTCACGGATGTCACAGTCACTGATGTGCAGCAACATCAATAGAAACAAAATATATTCTTGCCCTACTACAAAGAAGCCAAGGGTTTATATGGCAGTTTCTATAGAGAATATTTTTATTTTCTTATGATCCCCAGATGTATATAAAATGCGGGGCAGTAACGTCAGCTATCCGAGTCGCTGCGGAGGCAAGTGCTTGGAATCTAGTGTGGCGCGCTGGCTCCGCGTCGACCACTCACGCGCTGCATGCCGCGTCCATACTCGAGAACGCTGGACAGATTGAACAAGCCATTGCCTTATACCAGAAAGCAGGTAGGTATATCGAAAGGGTATATATTAAGATGTTGAACAGTTTTTGTGGTTTCTGCGACTGTGTTGCTGACCAAAACTATAACTACCTACTGTACTTTTGATTTTATCACCGATTTATACATACATATATTTATATTGAATAAAAGTATACCGCACTGCTATGTTATGCATATACCTAATCCCGTAAGAAACTAATATCCTTGTAAAACCCAACTACAAAACTCCGCTCTCTGCTCACTGCAGGTAAGATTCACATGGCGTTAAAGCTGGCAGTTAATAGCGGCGACACGAACGCTATGATCGCGGCAGTAGAGGCACTTGGAGACAAAGTGGATCCAGAGCTTGCTAATACGTTAGCAGCACATCTGAGGCAAGCAAACCAGCACTCACATGCTGCGGCATTGCTGGCGACCGCTGGGAAGGTAATAATATATTGTTGTGGTTAATAATATAAAAGTAATTGTAAGAGAAAGGGGCTATAAAGACTATTTTAATCCTTTTTCCAATTGACGTTATAGGTCGTTCTGCTAATAGTATCCCAGCCTATTATTAAAGATTTTCCGAAATTACGTTGTATTCAGTTTCATACATGCGGTTGCCACATACTGGACTCAAATTAAAAAAGGTACTGAACTGGGTTAACTTAGCTACAGCCAGCTATCAAGCTCTTCGAATCAACTCCTACTTGCTTTACTTTTGGCAAAGCATTGAAACTTTACATACTATAATCATTTTTACAGTACGAAGAAGCCTTAGACATAGTGGAACAGACACCAACACCGTTATCGGAAGAGCTGAGCGAAAGATTGGCAGCACCGGCCGGTACGACTGGCAGGGATGCACTGCTTAGGCGACTGGCAGATGTGTTGGGTGCCCGGGGACTGTACCATCAGGCTGCCAAACGACTTGCGCATGCGGGTGACAAGGTAACGTCTGAAATAGACAAGAAAGTGTAGCATCGTCAATAGGTACTAAGATACATGATAATCTATACATATATACATATAAATAAAATTGGAGTGTCTGTTTGTAATATTAAAATAACCGCTTTTTGCAACATGCATATGAATATACACGGTGTAATTTTAATGGTTGTTTTCCCGCGGCAGGAGAACTTGCCATAAGGAGTCCCTTCGAACCATAGAGTAAAAATGAAAAAATAAAGATATTTTTGTTTTAAAATAATTAAAAAAATATTCATCAACTCGAAAACGTGAAAATCAATAGTAACACTGGAAGTAACTTGTAGGTATTACTCGAAACGCACGCGCCGCGCCGACAAAGGGATCAGTGATGCATAAATATTCAAAGCAAAATAAACTCTCGCACGTGGTGATACGGCATAAACTAGTTTGCACGCAACAACACAAAGCACAGCCGCGAAGCTGACAAAGAAAAGACCGCTTTATAAATGTTCAAAGCAAAATAAGCTCTTGCGTGTAGTGATACAGCATAAACTACAAACTAACAACAATTACAAACCAAGCAGCGCGCCATCTTCCTATTGGGCGGGCCGGCGGCGGCGCACTTAGTGTTCCCGCGAATGTCGTACGCGCAGCACGCGTTATCAGTGCAATGGATCGTCATTACAATTATTGCAATTTGGAGTACGTCGCTATGGAGCAGAGTGGTGCCCGGCTCACTATCACCGCGCCGTGCGAGAGCACCTGGACTCGGTGTTTTCACAGCGCTGAGTCGGACGCGGCGGGCCAGTGCTTTGGCCAGCAAGAAACCCGGACCTAACTCCGTTAGACTGTAACTTGTGATCGATCTGAGCTCAAGCACCTGGTGTTTCGTGAGGAACACGAAACTCGCGACGCGTTAATAACTGCGATAGTGGACGCTTTCAATATCGTAAGAAGTGACAGAGACACCTTATTAAATTGAAAGACAATTTCGCTACGAGAAAACAACCATTTAAATTTCAGCGTGTATATACGGTACATATACCAAAATATATTTTTTTACAATTTTTGTGTCTGTCTGTTTGTTTGTTCCCGCTAATCTCTGACATGGCTGGACCGTTTTTGACGGGACTTTCACTGGCAGGTAGCTGATGTAATGTATGTAGGACTAACTTAGGATACTTATAAATAACTATTCCGCGCGGACGAAGTCGCGGGCACAGCTAGTTATGTATATAAAAATATATGAATGATGAAGATAAGGTTGTAGATACAGATGCCCAACCAGCCTAACATAATGTAGGTACAGCATCTTGTGCCTAGCGACCTCTCACTTGACAGTTTACACTGACTTATACTGACCATTTATACTAAGTTTTATAACTACGGAAATATTGAAGATCAAAATTCCAAACTTTTCTTTACTTTTTTTTGTCACAAAAACAGGTTTAAAATGTTATACTTAACACCTAATACCCCTACGACTTACCGTTGCATAGTGTGCTGCCACCGATTTTTCACACCAAAAATAAAAATAGTTTCGCAGCAATCATTTTTGCTCAATGTATACTGAATTTGACATACAGGAAGCGTAGGTAACTGCTATGTAATGGATCTTTGTACACCGTGCATTACAACTAATAATTGAAACAACTTTTTCCAGGCAGGTGCAATGCGTTGGCTAATGCGTTCTGGCGACGCGGATCGCATAGCAACATTTGCGGCAGCGACCCGTGACCGCAACGCCCAGCTGATGGCGGCCGACTACTTGCGTCGCCACGCAGACTGGCGCACACGGCCCGATCTCATGAGGCACATACTGCACTTCTACACCAGGGCAAAGGCCTACGGGAAACTAGCCGCTTTCTACGCTGAATGCGCTAAGGTTGAAGTTGATGAGTATGATGTGAGTCCTTCAAGTTATTCTCATTTCTTCTTTGCTCCCGTCAATAGATCCGTTCCTAGCTGAGGATTCCGCATAGTCTTTGCACCTACCTTTGTGGTCTTGAAATGTGTTTTGCCATACATTTTTTAGCGTGTTTAGATAGGTACTTATTCTGCGTTTTTTTTATGTTTGTACGGTTTTTCAGAACTACGATAAAGCATTAGAGGCGCTTAAGGAAGCCATCAGGTGTTTGTCAAAGTCTTCTGACGCGGATACAGGTGACAAAACATTATGCACTTATTTAATCATATTATGTTTAATTAACTAAATAAAATATGCTACTAGAACATAAGTCAATAATTTATTTAACACCCATTTCAGGTGCTCAAACAACGGCGCTTCAAGAGCAAAGTGCTATCGTCAAACGCTTTGTGGATGTAAAGAAAATGTTTGATGCTGGAGAAATTAACCCAGGTAATCATCGCATCACATCGTGAGAAAACCAAGACTTTTTACAACATGACAAGACATCATACACCCCCAAGCCATTGTATTAAGTTATAAGCACAATACAATGACCAAACCTTATTTTTGTTGGGCACGCCACGATCGCGGCGGTAAGTCCCCTCTTTGAGGAGTGGTTTGAGAGGCGGCATGGCGTCCTCACCTTTCGCCTGACACAGGTTCTCACCGGACACGGTTGTTTCGGGAGGTTCCTGTTTCGGATAGGGCGGGAGGAAACGCCCGGGTGTTTCCATTGCGAAGATCGCCCTGAGGACACGGTGGAGCATACGGTGGAGGTCTGCCCGGCTTGGGCGGAGCATCGCCGTGTCCTCGTGGAGGTGATCGGTGGCGGCGATCTCTCGCGTCCGACCCTGGTCCAGGCCATGGTACGGTGCGAGAGGGCATGGCTAGCAGTCGCCTCCTTCAGCGAAGCAGTTATGCTCGCAAAGAGGGAGGCGGCGCACGTGAGGGAGATGCAGTACATGCGCCCTCACAGCCGTGGCCTTCGCAGGAGACGCCCTGGGCGTCGGGAATCCCAGACTGATTCCCGGCCACCGTAGGCGCGGGCCTGCGGACGGCGAGTAATGGGTAGCTCGCTGTCCGGTAAGGACCAAGCCGGGGTCGACGGCGCGTTGTGTTCCACGCGCGCCTCAAAGAGATGTCATTAGCAACTGATGGGGCCCGCAAGGGCCGATGCCTGCCAGGGGTGCAGGTTGTTCGAAAGAGATACCGCCGCCCCTGGCACACAGGCAACTGAGGGAACACGGGTGGGTTTTAGTCAGTAAAAGTCTGACACGCCCTCCCGCTCCGCCCAGAGCGGGAGAAGTTATTTGAGGATTTCCCACCCAAAAAAACTGTTGTGTGTAGACCCTATTTTCTTATAGACATTCATTTGTGCATTTAATATTGAGTCTTATAGCCTAGAGTTCAGATAGAATTTTCTTTGGCCCAATCGGAGGTAGTATGGCAAAATACATAGTTACTGAAATCGATCCAGTAGTCAATTAGGAACTAACTACTTTCAGGTCTTGCGTTTATTCTTTGACACCTTGTATAATTCCTCTGTATGTATGTCACTGAAATACATTTTATGTGTGTTTGCGCGGGTGTCTGGATGGTTAAAATTCACAATTGGACCCGGTAGGTGGCGCTGGGATTGAGTTTTAGGAAACAGGACACCTGTCGGCTAATCTTCTATGTACTTAATAAAAATAAAATGCTTTTCGTTGGTAAGCGCATCACTTGAGAAGAGCTGGACTGATTTGGCTATTTTTTTGGTTTTAAAATGTTACTCGGGTCAACTAGTAGTTAATAAACGTCTAAAATTCCCAACCTAATCTGTCTCAATCTGTCAAAAATACCTCGAGTTTCCATACATTTTTGACAAGTTTTTGATATTTCGTTATCGCCGAGATGACACTGCGACTAGACTGTGTTTTTAATTACGAGACTTGGCCATCAGATCAATGCTCGCGCCTTCTTTGTATAAGAAGAGGCCGCTCTGTAGTGGGACAATAATAGCCAATAGTATATTTATAGCATCCTTTGTGTGCATTTCAATATTTTTTTAATTTGTAAAGCATTATTTATATGTCCTCAGGTGTTGTTGCTGGACAACAGCTTCTTCGTGCTGTGACCGGCCGGCCAGGACTGATATCAGAAGAGAAAGTTCTACGATTACTTATACAGTACGCGCCTAATCACGTTGATGCACCTCGTAAGAATCACATTATTGAATTGGACTTATTTTTTATGCTGGGTATTTTATTGGCAACCAGACCGTTTGAAAGTGCACACTTAAGCCGTTTGTCCACCTCAGCGTCAGCGAGGTGTTAACGAAAACTATATGACGCGGACGGCGCCGAAGTACCGATACATCAAAGCCGGGCGAATTAACATGACACTTATGGCTCGAATGACATTTGTGCAAAAAATAAAAAATAACAGCAAGAGAATAATAACACATTCTAAAGTGCAAAGACACGTGCAACGGTAACAGTGATGGTTTGCTGTTTAGAATTTTCGAGTATTCGCCCAGCTTGTACATTTAGGTACTTTGGCGGCGTGTCCAACGCACACCACCGTCGGCCGACGACACGTACCATTCGAATAATCTCGTTTAACCTACCTACTGTTAACAGTGGTGGTGGACAGTGTTAGGGTCAACTCACACCGACACGTGATTCAAATCGATGGTGCGCGCCCTTTTTAGATAGCGACAGAATTTCGAACTTATTTACGTCACGAAAAGGTATACTTTCAGTACGAGCGCGAAACCGCGAAAGCGTGTCGAAGAACGATGAAATACGCCGTGCTGTGCAGCCCATACCTTGTTCTGTAGTAAATAAGTTATATTTGAGAGGTGAGGCTCGACCCTAATACATTTGAGTAAGGCCGCGGATTTTGCCACTTTGTAACATAGAACTTCTATGTTACACTAACATAGAAGCAACGCGAAAGTAACACATAATATTTGTAAGGCTAATTGCATAGTATGGTATTTTAACCCACTTAAAAAAAGAAGTATGTTCTACGATGCGCTAAGACCAAAAGCTTCAGCCCGAAATTTGCATTTCGACAACTGTGAAAGTTTCAATGATAGCAGAAAAACCTGGTAAATGCGCGTGATCAGAAAAAGGTTTAGAACTGTAAACAATCAGAATTTGACCACTTACCAAATTAAGGGAACATTATCAGGAAAACAAAAACTACGATAAAAGTAAATGTAGTAACAAGATATTTATTGTGATATATTTATCAAAAAGTATTCTTGTATTAAAGGCACTAAATAACATTCATTATAGATATAATTATATAAAAGCTATACATTTCCAGTTTACGCTGATCTCGCATTGTATAGGATTTCCGTACAGTGAGAGGTCAGCTTATACTGGAAATGAATAGCTTGATGTGTAGCCTTGTTTACCTAGGAATATGTCTATTTAGTTATACTTATTAGAAATTAGCACCGCCGTGTCCTCGTGGAAGCGATCGGCGGCGGCGATCTTTTGAGTCCGGCCCTGGCCCAGGCCATGGTACGGAGCGAGAGTGCATGGGTAGCCGTCACCTCCTGCGACGCAGTAATGCTCGCGAAGAGGGAGGCGGCGTACTTGAGGGAGAGGCAGTTTATGCGCCCAGGCGGCCTTAGTCGCCGCAGGAGACGCCCTGGGCGTCGAGAATTCCAGGTTGATTCCTGGCCACCGTAGGCGCGGGCTTGCGGACGGCGAGTAATGGGTAGCTCGGTAAGGACCAAGCCCGGATCGACGGCGCGTTGTATTCCACGCGCGCCTCAATGAGATGTCAGCACCAACTGATGGGGCCCGCCAGGGGTGCGGGTTGTTCGAAAGAGATACCGCGGTCCCTGGCACACAGGCAACTGAGGGAACACGGGTAGGTTTTAGTCAGTAAACGTCTGACACGCCCTGCTGCTCCACCCAGAGCGGGAGAAGTTATTTGATGATTTCCTACGAAAAAAAAAAACTTAAGGGATTATGTATTTTATGTGCCAGTAAGTGAATTATTAGCCTTCTTGAACTTTAGAAACGCTACTTTACTTGGTAAAAACCTCGACCAATAGGATAATATGTAAAGAACTTTTTTTACAATGGTTACCTTGCCGTGTAAAACGATAAATATAATAATCTACGTTATGCACAAACCTTTACAACACTTCAACGTTACCAGAACATACAATCAACGTTACTTATAACATAGAAGCTACATAGAAGCAACGTATAAGCGCAATTTTCAAGATTATAAATAGGCATAATTTCAAAACCGAGCCGAATTAGAAACAAAGACACATAATCACACACTTCTTAGTCACTCGCGCATAGTATTATGTAAGAGGTGTGAAATAAAAACTGTTATTTACCTTCGAAATCGCCAAAATTCACAATGAAAATCCACTGCCGAAACACAAGTGTATAGTTTGACAAGACTCCAGAGACGACAAAATAGCGTATATTTTTCTTTAATGCGTTCCCTATACTGTCAGTTTTGCTAGTCAAATTACTAAAAACTGCCACTATCTGTTTTAAATAACTAGAAGCCAAATTTTGGTAACATAGAAAATAGTAACATACAAGTAAAAATATGGAGACAAATGTTTGAATAATGATAATTCAATGAAAATCGCGTTATTAAAGATATAAAAACCACGATAGAGCAGCTTAACATTTAGAGATTTAAGATAGTCACAAATAGTAAGACTTTTACTAGAAAAAAATAAAGTTTTGTAGCTTTAAATGTGTGGCCGAACCAAAAAGACACCGTGTTTTTGACGAAATTTGGGGGTCTACACAGCTTTAACTCATTGTATTTTATAAAATGTATGACTTACATTCACTTTAAGAATACGTTGTATGAGTTTAAGAATAACGTAATCAAAATATGTTTTTTTCATTGCAATTTACCAAGCATTATATTTTTTAAGAGCAATCAAAATTTGGGACAATTTTTTCATTCAAAAAGTGGCAAAATCTACGGCCTTACCCATTTCATATATCTAATATGTATCCGCGCTATTACACGGAGCCGCTCGACTTAGCTTATTATGTATTGCGCTAAATTACTTTTCATATTTATTTAAAGAATTGATAGGAACACTTTATTGTTAAACAGGCTTCGAAAACCAACTTAAAGCACTGCAGCAGCAACCAGAAGAACAAAGCTCTCCCGACTCGACAGATCACAGTATTGAAGAAGTTGTTTAATTATGATATAATTTAGTTATTATGAGATAGTGGTCCCTCCGTTCCATGACATTAATCCGTCCGTATTTATTAAGGTGTATCAGTAGAGTAATTATGTAATATGAAATAAAATTAACTTTAATGTTCTTCTGGTCTTTATGATCGCTATTTTCCTTTTAAATAAATGATTGAGTTCGTAAGTCGCAGTAAACTTTTCATTGATACCTATCGTGATGCGGTATTGCAGATTTTGGCCAGTTTCCGAATTAAAAAAATAGCGCTGTGAGCGCTCACGTCAATAATTTGCGTTCCGAGTTAGATAACGCGATTATGACAGCTAAGAACTGTCATTTTTGTCATCAATACCGAACGCTCGTGAACGCGCTAACAGTGCTCACTCAATGTTAAAACCTATTTACACCATCTAAAACTTGTATAGACCACTAAACGAATAGAACATATCAGCACAAGTGTCATTTTTGACAGTGCTCATGGTGATATTACTATGGTTACGTTCCGAGATACGATAATATCGATTTCAACGTGCTCACACCCGTTCCGAATTGGCGTGAGCGCGATAACGATGTCCTGTGAATCGTCATAGATGACGTCATGACATGCGCCATCTTGCGATAACGGCGACCATGCGTTATACTAATATCACCGTGAGGGTGTAAATAGGTTTTAACATTGAGTGAGCACTGTTAGCGCGTTCACGAGCGTTCCGTATTGATGACAAAAATGACAGTTCTTAGCTGTCATAATCGCGAAATCTAACTCGGAACGCAAATTATTGATGTGAGCGCTCACAGCGCTATTTTTCTAATTCGGAAAGTGGCCTATAACGCATGGTCGGCGTTATCGCAACATGGCGCATGTCATGACGTCATCTATGACGATTCACTGGACATCGTTATCGCCACGGAAGTGAAAAAACCAGTGGAAGTGCAATACAACAAAATTACTATAGGAACCGTTGTCATCAAAGTCACACAAGCAAACGGATACCTAATCATATAATGCACTACAAATAAACAATTCATTTGCTTTGTCGTTTTACTTTTAGTCAAAACTAGCATAAGCCACAGATCCTACGTCTGGAAATAAACCTCCATGCTCTAAAGATAGGATTTATTTTGCTTTAGCTCAGAAAGTATTTACAACGTTTTGTAATTTATAGTCAAACTAGATTCGGTTGCCGTGAAAATTCCGCTACACGACCATAGATGGCAGTATTGTCAGTGGTCGCAATTTTAAATTTAATTGTGTTGATCATAAGGTTGACATTCGCGTCATAGGTCGATATCTAGTGCTATTCGACCAAGGTCGCACCAGTGCAGCATACATTGAATTTTGAATTACATTATCGATATCGATACATACTTTTTCGAATTAAACAAAAAATCGGGTAAGTCTTGGGAGTTAAGTAATAAAACTGTAGGTAGAATGACGTAGGACTTATTATTTGAAAATTAAATAATTAAAATAATTACGTTATTATGTAAAAGTTTGGCTACATTTTTGCAAGCATGCAGCTATGCAACCTAATACACTTCTTAAAATAAATTTCGTGTATGAATGTTAAGTAACCTACATTCGTATTTGTTTTATAACTCCTTTTTATTAAAACAAATTCACAACGCGTCGGGTGTCGCATGCGCCGCGTTCGCACACCGATAGACGACGACTCCCAGTTTAACTTTTTTTCTAGGCAATGGCTACTAGCCCATTGAGCCAATGCCATCATGTTTCCTTTTTTGCGAATTATTTATTTGTAAATATATAACAAATTAATTAGAAAAGAAATATCTACTTACAGCACAAAGGATACACTTTAGTAAAGAAATTGGATACCAGTCATTTAGCTAACTTAATGTAACAATTTAATTTTCGTTTACAAGTATAATTATCTATTATGTTGTTAGGTATGTAGGTTATAAAGAGAAACAACCAGTTCGAGACGCTAAAAGGTAATGAATTTTATTTCGTAAAATACCAACTACTTATACATATTCTTAAAATAACAATATACAACAGCGGGCACTTTGAAAACCTTACGAGTTTATTACCCAATCACTGCACAGCACGTATTAGCCTGTAGTTCACTGAACTCACAACAGCAGCGCCACCATCGCGGTGGCGCCACAGTGGCGGTAGCAGAGCACTAGGGCTCCACGGCCGGTCACTCGCTCGGCCGGGGCACGCGGCGAGTTACGGGCGTTGGCAATAATGGTGATGCTGCTACAATGTCATGTGTTTCCTTTTCATAGATACAAGAGACCTCTTTGCAAAATTTCACAAGACCCGTCTCTAGGCAAATCTTACAGGAGAACAGAGGGATGTGTGGAGTATGTACAATTTGGAAGGTAACTTTGTATTTAGAAGTATGTCCTGCTACTTTCACTTTGAGAAAGATGTCGATTTCTCCATCAATAATAATGTTGTGTCCACTGAAACTGAATAAGCGTTTCTTTGATGGTCTCATCTTATTCTTTACTGTTTCTTCTCCCAGCATCCTTTGAGCATTCCAGAGTCCAATTAGTGATTCATCTGCTGCAGTATCTACTAAACATGTGGTTTCTTTCCAATTTTCTCCTTTTTTAAACAAAACTCTGCGATGTGCAAGATGTTTATTAGGATCTTCCACAATTGTTTTTATGAATGTTGCTTCCGAGTCCATATCAGTATCAGAATCTGTAGTTCCTCTCATACTTTTATTTGCTGGTTGTTCTTTAATTTCTTTGACCTTCTTCTTCTTACAAACTGTTTCTGTATGATTGTGACCGTTGCAGAATTGGCAGGTTTTTCCCCACGCTGGACACAGCTCTTTTTTGAATATGTGTGTATTTGCACAGAAGCGGCACCTTCCTCTTTTTGTTTCCTCTTTTGTTTTTATTTTCTTGATTTCAGCATTTGTACTTGTGGCCGAAAAATTTTTATTTGTGTGTTTGTGGCCTCTGAAGCTCGGCACATATTTATTGCATCTTGAAGAGTTAAAGTTGCTTTTTTTAACAGTTCTTTTTTTAGGGCCATGTCTTTTATGCCAAGGACTATTTTATCTCTCAGCATTTCGTCTGTGTTCGTCTTGTAGCCACAGTCATCTATGAGTCGGGATAAGGTGCTGTAAAAAATATCGAAAGATTCTTCTGATTGATTACTACTCCAGAATTTGTACCTGCTATAGATTATATTTTTCTTAGGGACCATTTTCAAGCACATTATTTGTAACACTTCTTTGCATGTTTTATCGGTCGCTTGGT
This sequence comes from Polymixis lichenea, assembly GCA_949091785.1. Classification (NCBI taxonomy): domain Eukaryota; kingdom Metazoa; phylum Arthropoda; class Insecta; order Lepidoptera; family Noctuidae; genus Polymixis; species Polymixis lichenea. The sequence goes on from OX420936.1 coordinate 14,279,246, forward strand.
TGATGTTGATGCCGAAGTAGCCATATTTTCTGAGGGCTTCTTCGCCTATGGCGCCAAAAAGTATACCAATTTTTCTTTGTTCTTTGTTTGCTGTCCAGCTATCCATCTGAGTAGCTCTACAATAATTGTTCCATGACGCGTCGAAAACTTTGTATGCGTCTTCTGGGTCAATGTCTATGTTGATGGGGGCCGGCCATGGCACGTTGATAGCGTTCACATTTTGTAAGCAGTTAATTTGCTCCTGCATTGATTGGAGGAGCTTTGTTTGTAGTTCGACGATTGTGACAAGTGATTCAGTCATCTTGATATTTTTCAACCATCCGCTGCCACCATGTTTTATAACTCCTTTTTATTAATCCAAAATTATCAAATTCACAACGCTTTGGGTGTCGCATGCGCCGCGTTCGCACACCGATGGACGACGACTCCCAGTTTAACTTTTTTTCTAGGCAATGGAGCATTGCCTAGAAAAAAATGCCTGTTGGCAACAGTATTGTAAAGTTATTTTGTAATTAATATTAAATGACTATTTTGACTTGATATTAAATGACTATTTATGTTGGATTTATCGATATCCATCGATAAATCCAACATCCGACCCGACTACATCACTAATTGAGTAGCGAAATACTTTCTAGAACGAAATAGTGAAAACAATCAATCCAAAATCATATTTATTTTAATTTCATGAGGTCGATTTTAACTAGACGTTATATTAAATTTTTAGTCAATTGAAATTAACTAAGACTTTATTAGAAAACAAATAAAACCATACTTAGCGATGGTACGAAACACCTCCATTTTTAAGATTTATTCACCTACTATAATTTTTGCACTCCAAAATGGAACAATACGGCAAAGCTATGGAAAAATAAATTTGTCGCGAGACTAGCAACTCAACGTGATGTTAGAACACGACTGGGACCAGTTAAGCCAAAGAGTATAATAATATTAATGGGAGAGTTAAGCATAACAACGCTTTTTGTGGCACGCGTGCCACGCCTGCTTTGCATTTCCACCTGTTTTTCTCTTCCGTGGTTATCGCGCTCACGCCAATTCAGAACGGGTGTGATCACGCTCAAATCGATATGATTGTAAAACCTTTGCCTAAAACTGCGTGATGACTCTAAAATGTATTTCGTTATACGTGCCGTCCTTCTGATATACGTATGCAATATATTTAAATAAATTAAATTTAAATAAATACAGTTCCGATGCATAAACTAATTAATTTCCTATCTTTCGGCTTCGTCTTGTCTGAGCGTTCTCATATCTCGAATAAAATTATTTTTGTAATCAAGGTTTCATAGTTAGGAACGCAATCTAGCAGCTGATTGTCAAAGTAAAAAATATAACTTGACAGATAACCTCTAATTGTTCATTATGTTCGTTCGAATTAATGTTATTAATTAATTAAATAACTATATCTGTTACTTTATATGAATGAAACAAACTAAATTGACAATGGTTAGGTTCATAGGTAATGTGAAGAGTCTATTTTCTATGAACTATCGAGGATTTCCAAGGTTTGTTTTGTAGCTTAGAGCTTTATATTTTCGTAGAGTTTTATCAATAAAACAGTACCTAAATATATTTATACATTTTCAGAATAATATCACGGCGTTTGAATAGTTCAGATAATACCCTAGAGAGGAATACTGATGTGAAGAAGATTCGTAACTTCAGTATTGTGGCTCATGTAGACCATGGTAAAAGTACTCTAGCCGACAGACTCCTGGAAATAACTGGTTCCATCAAACCGGGCGCTGAACATGCACAAGTTTTGGATCAACTACAAGTAAGTGTATAACTTTTCAGTCATGTTTATTTCACATGACACAATAAGTAGAGCTTCTGAATTTAGGTATTGATGTGTACCTAAGTGAATATTATATTAAACTGTCAAGTGTCACGTAATTAACACAATTACTTTTGTATTGTTATCAGACTCAATGAGCTTGCCTAACAGACAAGAGGGTATATGAATTTTCTAAAATGAATTGCATGTAGAACAGCAAAACAATGCTTTCACAGATGGATATAAACCAATTTATGTTGCAGGTTGAAAGAGAAAGGGGTATCACTGTGAAAGCTGTGACTGCATCCTTAAACTACACATACAACAATGAAACCTACCTCCTTAATCTCATAGATACTCCAGGCCATGTAGATTTCTCTAATGAGGTAAGTGATACATTTTCAGCATTGATTGAATCTAAATGGAATAATGTAGTATTCTATTAACTATATTTAACATTAATTCTATGATATATTTTGCAGGTTGTCAGAAGTATAACAGCATGCCAAGGAGTGATAATGTTAGTTGATGCAAATGAAGGTGTTCAAGCACAGACTGTAGCCGTGTACTCACTGGCCAAAAGAAACAACCTACTCATAATCCCAACACTCAACAAGGTGGACCTACCTAGAGCTCAACCTGACAAAGTAAAAGCACAGCTATACTCATTGTTTAAAATAGAACCAGATAGTGTGATGAGTATTTCAGCCAAAAAAGGTTGGGGAGTGAGGGAGTTGTTAGAAGCAGTTATAACTAGAATACCTCCACCTTCTGTCGATACTCAGGACCATTTTAGAGCTCATATCATTGACACCTGGCATGATAAATACAGGGGGGTGTTATGTTTGGCATACATACACTCTGGTAAGGTGCAAGTAGGTCAAGCAGTCAAATGGAAGTCTGATGCTAAGCCTCATATAGTGAAGTTCCTTGCTATATTAAGACCAAGTGAGGAACCTATTGAAGAAGCTGTGGCCGGCCAAGTTATTATGGTAGGTAAGTGACAAATAATTTTGTTCTTTCTTGTCTTCTGAATGTTAATGCTTCCATTTCATTCAATAAAATATTCCTTAATTAAATACAACAGCTGAAGTTAACTTGAGCCTCATAACATTTTGCACAAGTACTTATCCACACACTATGCCGGCGGGCATGCCGCCTACAAGCCTGGGGCATACTCGGTTCCTGCGGCAAGTGCCGGCGGCCTAACAACACCTGCAGCAATCCCGCAAGGCTAAAACCCGCCGGCTGTGCCGCCGGCATAGTGTGTGATTTAGATGATTCATCATGACCTTACTTTCAGGTTGCGGTCCAAAAGGCGGCGGCAGTGTCGGCGACATATTGCTGGCAAAAGAGGTCGCTGACAACGAGTCGGTGTCAACAGTCCCGCCAGTCAAACACATGGTGTATGCAGGCATCTTCCCAGCAGACCAGTCGCAACATCCTCAGCTCAGTGATGCTATCAAGAAGCTAGCTTTGAATGACTCTGCAGTTACCGTTAATCCTGATTCTAGGTAATTAACACAAAACTTTACATAGAACTAAAACACATTTCAAAATCAAAGCATTTATTTCAAATATGCACATACAAGGCACTATTTACATTAAAGTAAAATTGATAGGTGCCCGTTCCAAAAGGTAGTGTCATATGGAAAAGAACGAGTAAGAAACTCCACCATTACTCTTTTAAAAGTTTCACAATATTTTGTATAAATTAATTATACAAGGTGTAAGCAAAAGAATGAATGCAAGTCCTGAAAGTAGTTTGTTCATAATTTACTACTGAATCGATTTCAGTAAGTTTTACAGCTACCACAGATCGAGCCAAAAAAACAACCTTATTTCAAGGCTCAATTTTAAATGCATAAAGTAATGCTAGGGTACTAGTTAGCTTTAAAACAAATAAGTTTTGACTATTATTTAATGCTTTTAACTCACTACTCTAATAGGATAATTATTTTACTCTCTGTGAGAAAAAATCTAAAAATATATTATTGAGATAACTTAGGCAAAATGCAGTCGGAAAATGTTAGTTTTAGTTCATGAAACAACAAAAAAAGATGTTAATACAATTTAAAGATTTCAGTTTTTTAATATGTTTTTGAACACCATGAAATTGTAGCCGCAATGTTATTATGTCATGTTCGTAACCAAAGTAATTTTTATTTAAATAATATTTTGCATTCAGGAACAGCAAACCAGCAATATGTAGAAAAATAACTATTTTTTTTCTTTTAAAATATCAGCGCATTTTTAGCAAACTGACGTCATACCCACAAAGCAATATGGTGTCCACTGCGTCCAGCGTTTTCGTCAAATTACGCGCGAAATTTGAAAATATAAAATTTAAATGCATTTTTATGGCACCAATCGATTAAATAAAAATGTGTTTTTTTTTTGTGGTTTCTTAGCACTCTAGAGTCTAATTAAGACACTTTTCAAAAATTAGTGTAATACCCTATTGAGGTGTATGAGGTCTTGCGTTACCCAGAGCAAGCGTCGCTTAACCTGATTGATCGACCCGTGCGGCTTTTAGTACTTAGCCACAAGCTCCCCAATACATTATACAATTAAATTAGCAACCAATATCCATTTTCTTTGAAAAGCCGTAATCAAATAAATTATTAATCTTCCAGTCCAGCCTTAGGACAAGGGTGGCGCATTGGTTTTCTAGGCCTGTTACATCTTGAAGTTTTCACACAACGTCTACTACAAGAATATAAAGCTGAGGCCATACTGACAGCACCTTCTGTACCTTATAAAATCAAGTAAGTTTTGGTAAATCATGGATGAATTCATTATTATTTGTTTATTGATGACTACATAATATATTCCTTTCTTTTTCCTTCTTTATTTAATATTTATCAAAAAACAAAACATGCAATAAATAGATAGAATATGCTTGAATGTAAGAAATAGGTAAATTCCCCTTTTAATTTGGAACAACAATTTCAGAGTAAAAGGAGCAAAGGCAATTAAACAATATAAAGGTACAGAAGTTATAATTACGAATCCTTTACTGCTGCCTGATGTGAATAACATTGATGAATACTATGAGCCATTTGTAATAGGTAAGATATAAAAGAAATTGTTTATTTAAAACCTTGCTTATTCGAATTCATGTATATCGATCTTGTTGATTTTATGCTATCTTTTACAAAGTCGAGAATCTAAGGTCGTTATTTGTTTAACAATATTAACTTGAATATCTATTACAGGAACAATAATAACCCCAGTGGAGTATATTGGAGCTGTAACATCATTATGCATAGACCGTCGAGGCAGTCCGCTCCCTTCAAACGCAGTTGATGACAAAATGACTATGATGCAGTACATACTACCACTCTCAGAAGTCGTGATCGACTTCCACGACACACTCAAGAGCATTACTTCGGGATTCGCCAGTTTTGATTATCAGGACTATGGGTTTCATCCCAGCTCGTTAGTAAGGGTAAGTTACATAGTTATGATTAAATTAATTCCTTGCTAAAAAAGAATGTTGGTCGTATTTTTGTAAAGAAGATTGATGCAAGTAAGATAGTTATGTCGCATTGTTTTTTTTTTCACGTTGTTTATTACTTTTATACACTTTTCAGATGGACATTCTCATCAACGGGATGTTAGTCGACGAGTTATCGACTATAGTACACACGTCTCGTTTAGAGTACACTGCTAGGAGGCTTGCTGAAAAACTAAAAGAAATGATACCAAGACAGATGGTGCAGGTAATCATTAATTTATAAATAAATTAGTAAATAGGAAAATTTACCGACGGTTTTTGAAGATTTTTTTCATTCATGAAAATATGTTTTAATTTAGGTCGCCATTCAAGCTGTCGTCGGGGGAAAAGTTTTCGCTAGAGAAACACTTAAAGCATACAGAAAGGATGTTACGGCTAAATTGGTAAGCCTAATGTCATGTAAAGGATTAAATTAATTTATAAATTAAGCCACCTGCCTAACCCCATATGGGGGCTAATTTACCGTAAAAGCTGAATTAAGAATGTTTGTTCTTTTTTCGCAACCAGTTGCCAATGAAGAAAACGTTTTCCTTAATCGCAACTAGGCATCCTGATGATTAAGTTTCGTAACCAGATTCGCCTAAAGAATTTTTCTTCCTTTTTCGCAAATTTCTGCGTTGTCTGGTTGTTGACACTCTATTTGGTTGACTTTTCAAGAGGATACTGGCCGCTACAATAATATCCATTGAAAATTACTAGGTGTCTAATCTTGACAACGCACTCATCGTGACGGGCTCACGTCATAAGTAATTTTACAGCAGTAATTTTATCTGTTAAAGTATTTCAAAGTATGTCTTCTTCCAACGTTTTTTCCACAACATCCAACATGGAATTTATATGAACTAAGCGAGAAGCCTCGAAAATGCTGTATCAGGGCCACCAGTACCATCGTAAGAAAATATACACAAATGGTTATTCATTTTGGTAATGCTGCAATGAGAAAGTGTGTAAAGGAAATTTAACGCTAAATATGCGCAATGAAACAATAAAATTTAAGGCACATAACACGAGCTAATAGATGCGGAAATCGATTTGGCAATAAACGATCTAAAATCCGGAATAATTAGCGTGGGCACTGCATACAAATTATTTTCCCATATGCAATCTGATTGCGGGCAAAGAAGGATGGAAACGGCCCTTCGAAAAATATAATTTAATTTTGTAGGTGTAAAAGAATGTTTTGTTTTATAAGTTTATTTTTTGTTTAGTTTTTGTTAAATGAAAATATAGATACGAAGATCGACGTCGCATTTTTCGGTTTAATTACATATTTTAAATTAATTATACTAAATGCTTTTCTTCCATCGTAACTATGTTGAGTTTGCGAAGTTCTTATTCTTTGTTTGCAACCAAGTTGCGGCTAAGGAAAAAGTTTTCTGGATTCGCAACTGGTCGCGAACAAAGGATAAAAATTCTTAATTGGCAACTGGTTGCGAATCGCAGTTGGCCGGAGGGGTTTAAACGCCAAAAATATAGGGTTAGACAGATACTAGTCATTACTTAACTTGCAACGTTTATAAATAAGGGGGTTAATGATCGTGTATTATTTCAGTATGGAGGTGACATCAGTCGTAAAAAGAAGCTGCTGAAACAGCAAGCGGATGGAAAGAAGAAAATGCGAAGTGTGGCAAACATAAGAATACCAAGAGATACCTTCATAGATGTATTGAAAAGATAACTAATAAATCTTTAATAGATAGAAGTTACTCTATTATTTTATTTTCTTAATCAAAGAAATGTTGACTACACTTGACATATATAATGACCATCATCTAAAAAAAAATGAAACTCTATTTCCCTTGGTCACGGCATCACACGTGAGCGGCTAGACCAATTTTGCTTATTCCTTTTTTGTTGTGTTTGTTATTGTCAGGAGAAAAAGAAGAGAGAAATAATAAAAGAAAAAAAATAAAGTTGCGCGTAACATATATTCATAGTTAAGACGGGACAACGTTTGTCGGGTCTGCTAGTAAACTATAAAACTAGAATCCTTAAAAATGAAAATTGCAGCCCATAGTACGAATAAGTAAAAAATAATAGGCATATAGAAAAATATACTTAATTTATTTTAAAAAAAATTACTTGATTACAATTAAAGGACATTGCATGGTTAACAAACATCACAAAAAATAATAAATGATTTAAAAAAAAAATCTACAGCTGCTAATTACCGAGTGTCGTACACAAAAACAGCGAAAGTAAGTATAAAACTGCACGAAATGTTCCTAAGTCGAGCACTTGAAATTAGAATAGGTACACAATTATATGAATCTTATTTAATTTAACAATTTTTGTATTGAACACTAATAACAATAATTTAAAAATTAGTATTTTAAAGCAATGTATTGTGAGCCTCGTCACTTATCTACATAATAATAAACAGCGTCGCCAAATTGGTCGAGCTATCGATAAAAATAACTTCTGTAATAAATGAGAGTAGGTAGGTACACTGAAACGAAGAAAATATCCATATGGAAGTCATCACGAAGAGACATAAAATTCGTCATCGAGATCTCAAAGATATGGAATAAAAATACAAAATACATATAACTTTGGCATAATACTTATCATACCGAGTATAAAGTTCATGTAAACAATTAGGGAAAGGCACGGTAGAAGAAGTAGCACTAATAGTACATAACATGCCAAAGTCATGCTAATCGAATTTTAATGCAACAAATAAATCGTCAAATAATCTTTTCCCATAAAGACATTGTAGGCAATCTTTTACAAAAGTATGTTTGACATTCTTTGGTTGGTCTTGCTTGCACCACTTGATCAATTTACCTACTTATATCACATATTTTTATCATAAACTTTTTTTGTTAAAGATCAAGTAGTTTTTATATCAGCGAATACGATACTTGTTCATTAAAAATGACGTAATCGCAATATAGTGTCTATTTCACATAAAAAGACATTAGAATCATACATTATATTATATTCTCATTAATATTGACAATATTGATTGAAATCTTTGTTTTTTAAAAAGATGATGAAATCATATTGGAACAACAATGTTAGTGTTAATATCTCAAAAAAAAAATATTAAAAAAACTAAAATTCGACTGCGTAAAAAGTGAACTTTATTGTTTCCATCTTTTTTAAATTAAAAACAGATGGAAACAATAAAGTTTTGTTTTAAGAGGTTGAATAATAAACTGAATACTATACGCAATCTCATGCAGTCGGAGGCATCTTCTTAAATTTAACAATAAAGACCTATAATGCCTCTTTTTTTTATTTTACACTTTTTAGTGAATATAATTATTTTTGACGTTAATATGACTTTTTTTATGAAATCCTTTATTTTGATACCCCATTCGATAAGTTTAGTTTACATTTGAAGCCAAAAGCCAAAAATTGGCCATTTTAATTTTCATATACCTAGTGTCACTCTCACAATTAAGACGAATCAAATGACGCCTCTCAAGCTAAAATCCATCAAGCCGTTTGGGCTACAGAGCGTGCCAAAGAAATCCACATACATAAACTCGAAAAACATCACCGTTCTTCTGACGCAGTCGGGTAAAAAGAAGTAAGTAACAAATACTGATCAAAGTCTTCATTTTTAACAAATCCAATTACTTACTCAAAATAATTCTCAAATTGAATGAGTTGACACAGGTTTCACAGCTGAAAAGCTAGTCAATCACAACATTCCTTGCAAACTTAACATAAATTTAATGCATTATTTTAACTTTAATAAACTGTATTTAGTATTTACTGAACACATCAACATTGCAATAAACATACATTTTAAAATTTTCGTTCATTTCATGGTATAAAGTATTATTTTATTATAGTAATATATATATTGATTTTTGGCTACATATTTAGCCGTAATTTAAATACTATTATAAATTTACAAAATGTATATCGTATTTTTTTATAACACAAATTATAGACTTACTTTTTTACGGCAAGCTTACATGGAATGAAAGTTAGTGTGTAATTTACTAATGATATTTTTTTACTGTGTGCAGTAAATTATGTGAATGTTTGCGTGCGTGACTCATCCTCAATAAGTCATTTGCATGTTATGGGCAATATTGTACTTATTGTACAGTGTCTACTCAGAGTCTACGCGCCACCCACAAAAGACATCTAATTGCCTACAATCATGATGATAAAATACCTCACATATCACTTGAACCGTTTCTTCACAGCTTTTGTAGAAAATCACACAATTCATGTCCAAACATCTTGCCTAATCTTTTGTGTAAGTATTTTTAGTAAGTCTTAAACAGTAAAATCTAAGATGTATGGATGTTAAGTTAAACAACTTAAGTCCAAACTAGGATTGAAGTTTTTTTTATTCATAATGTGGTATAGTTGGTTATGGAAAGAATTGTGTAATGTAGCCCAATGTTCTAATTACCTATACTTGTTTATAAATGAGCCTACCTCCAAAATCAAAATGAAATAGGTACATACGTAATGGAACTAAGTACTTAAATGATATGTGCAATATTTTCGCATCTTAGTTGCATGGCTAAAGCCAATGTGACACTTGGAAATACAAGTTAAATTTTATTTATAAATATATGAATATTATGATCTTTACATCTATGTTGAATATTATTATATTTCTATAAATTTCTGGTTGTATATATCACTAATAAATCACACGAAATATTTAACAAATATCGCGAATATGAGCTCACAGGAGACAACCCCACTTTTACACACTTTTGGGTGACAGTTTGTTATAATCTCATCCTCTCTGAGGTTCCATGTGTTTATCTGTCTTCAGATGTCTCCAGGAATTGGGCATATACATCTCTTGTACATTCCCCTTTGTCATTAAACTTGTATTTGTAATAAGATCCATCAGCACAGATAACTGCAATGAAAAGTAAGATTAGATATCACATTGTCACATTTCAGGTAAACACATTGTATGTATAGAATCATTTTTAAGTATGATTCATAACAAATACATAATTTTTACTGTAATATCACAAAGTACTCACCAATAATGGAACTTTTATCAACCCCAAATGCACAGATGCATGGGGGGCCATTTGGGATGGTGAATTTGCAAAAACTCCAATTGCTTGAAAAATATTTCGGCAAGAAATTTACTGTCGCCAGACTGGATTGTTTGTTTAGTTTTTCATCTTCGAGACTAAACACATGCACTGTTCCATGGTCTGATGTGACACACAAGTTGGTGCTTGAGTGATTAAAGTTAATGCAGTAAATTGTAGCCTGAAAACAAGGAACATAAGTTCTAAAATCTTCACAGATATTTTTTACATCAACATGCAAGTTTGTGACAGCTTTTAATGGTTGGTACCTTAACTGTGCAGTACAGATTCCTGTTGACATAGTTAAGAGGTTTAATTATTGTGAGTGTGGAAAAGCTTTATTATACCTGATGTGCACCTCTCCTGAGTTCAGCAAGTTTCTGTCCAGTAGCTGTATCAAACACTCTGATGAGTGTGCCTTTAGAAGAGGCTGTAGCCAGCCTGGTGCCTCCTACGTTTAGTGCCAGGCAACTGAGTGGAGCCTCATGTGCAGCTATCAAGTGCCCCTCTGGTGCTGTACTTGGGCCTGCATGACTGCTTAATTCTACTAACTGTTTAAAAATAAACATGCTGTTTACTAAATAATAGGCATGTTACTGGTCACTTTAATAATAATCAGGACAAAGAAGTTAGTTCTTAGGAAAAAGAGATTTGATTTATGAGTTTTGTAGTAGGCAAATAATATTTAAAGGACTATATAGCATTGTAGGTATAACAGGAAACAATTATATGTATATGTACACAACACATTTTAAAAGGAATAAATAAAATAAGGAAAAGTTATAAACTTGACACTGTAATTACATTTATGAATTCAAGATAGATGAACTAGGATTATTATAATTAGAAGCTAAATTAAGTAAAATTAAGTAGACCAGTAATAATTTAATTAAACGATTATTATAAGTATCCAAGTTTACCTGAACATGACCTGTTTTACGGCTGGGGTATGCAAGCAGGGCATTATTACTGTTGGGGCACACAACACACAGCCCTCTGGAGTTTTGACAAGTCTCAAACACGTGCAGCATCTGCGGCTGAGCCGTAAATGTGTACACTTTGATCAAGTTCTCTGTAAAAAGTTATAATTACAGTTAAGCAAACATGTGTACAATACAAAAAAAATATGAGGAGGTAAGATAAAGCTTAAGTTATTCAAATCAACAATAACCTTGATTTATACATACAAATAAGTAACCATGCTTTTTGTGTTTCACTATGACAAAAGACTGCTTTATTGGATAATACTATTGCTTTCCAATAGCAGTGAAATATTTTACACAAACATGCAGATGATGCTTGAATTACAAAAAAAAACAGCTGATTACACTAACTTATCAATAAACAAAAATACTGTAAACTTTACCTAAAACAACAACAATGCGGTCTCTTCGAAGTTTTACAGCCTTAACAGGGCTATTGAAGTCAAGTGATATTGCAGAATCTTTTTTCAAATCGTCCCATATTATAACTCTGTTCGGGGGATACACGGGGGTTTTACCACCGCCGACTAAGGCCATGTAATTGCATCTGAATAACATCTCTACGTAAGATAGACCGCCTTCAGCGAAATTCTGTCGCTCTTTTTCTTTAAGTGGGTCGCTATTAAACACCCGAAATCCATTCTCCGTTCCACAAGCAAAACAACCTGAAGATTGCAAAACAAAAATGTAAACCGATTTGTACATGAAGCCCAAGCAAATGAACAACTAGATCAGCCCCATTACCTTGATCTTGATTAAATCCCACATATAGTAGTCCATTTCCAAATGTATTATCTTCGGATAAATTCATTGTACAGCCTTATTGCAGAATATTTGGACAAAAATCTTATAGCAAAACAATAAAATTATCTTCAATAGGCTACACACAACTTTGCGGCAATTTGACAACAAATTTTACAACAGAACCACTAGAACCAGACGTGCCAACATGAAAATGTCAAAAAATGGTAAAATGTCAGTGTCACACCAAGGACAAGTTTTTTTAAATATGCACAGGCAGAGATCAATACCTATACTGCCTAAGTGCTATTAAACGAAGCCTAACATAGATTCTCTGAAGACTTTCCAGCATTCTGCCCAGGCAGTCCTAACCGGTAGACTACAACTCACTGAAGTTTAACCTTTGATTTAAAAAAAAAGTAGTGTGAGGTTCAAAACACGCCCAAGGATGCCTTTATACCTTAGGTTGCATATCATCCTACGCCACCTCACCAGAGACGAAACACAAGACAAGACGACAGACACGAGATCCGCTGGTCGTTGGTGTGCCGAGACCAAAAACTAGATACTGTTCAACCAGCAATGCCGCGGCCACACCAACGAGAAATGCCATTGATTATCGCGATGATGGACGTCAACCGTAGGTGTAGCCACAATTTATCGCGATAACTTTACAACGGCATTCACATTGCCATTTGAAGTTAGGCAATAACTCAGGTGGCGGTTAATTGTGGCCACTGAATTTATCGCTACCGCGATGTTGGGCATTGACGGTCAATACTGTAGTGTGGTCCCAGCATAACAGTATTAAAAGTCAGAGATTTAGTGGAAAACCACGATATCATGTTACTATTGGAGGGAGGAGGCGATGATTTGCTATTTTATTATTATTGAGTACAGACGCCAGCACATCAAGCTACCCCAATCTGTCAAACAGTTTGGGGTAGCTTGATGTGTTGGCGTCTGTACAAAAGTAAACTAAGATTGGGCAACGAACTAAACATATATAACTGGAGGCCAAGAAGAATCTTTTTCACTAAACGTGAAGAATAAGATCCATTTATTGTTTGACTCTATAGCTTTTACTAGCGGCATTGCCAGCGTGGAGGTCAAAAAAAATTCCCACGGGAACGTACTGCTGGGATAATATCAAGTTATAAACTATCTGTATGCCAAATTTCAACCAAATCCGTTCAGCCGTTTTATGTTATTGAGTAACATCCATCGCATTTATAATACATATTAAGTAGGACGACAATAAGTTCGGAAGTTTATATAAACAGCGTCGCGACTTCGCGAGTGGCGCGACACTGTTGGTCAGATTACTACACTATGTCGCGTTTCGATTAGCGGAATATCATGGAACAACAGTTAATTGAAGGGTACGTGTTTGATTATGAATATCTCTTTCCCTCGTGATTTCGCTGATCTGCTCGGAAGCCGGTAAGAGGTCCGAGGTAGACCTATAGTACAATACCTTTTTACAAGTCAAAAGCGACGACATTTTGCTCATGCATGCATAATCAGCTTATAATGTTCCCACTGCTGGGACACAGGCCTCCTCTCTGTGAGAAGCAGTGGGCCGTAATCCACCACGCGGGCCCAGTGCGAGTTGGTAGCTGATGTAACATATCTTCGAATTTTTGGTTCTAGGACATGCAGGTTTCCTCACCCTTTTTCATCTCATCCGTTTTCTTTCCCTGTTTTGAGAGCAGGAGATGATATAATTTACAAAAAGTAAAATGCCTGTCTGGGTTTGAACCTACGATCTACATGTCGTACGAGTAAGTCGCGGCCGTTACCACTGGGCCACTACATACCTACCTACCTAAAATATTAATCTTAGAAATGATGTAGGTATTACAAAGTATATTGCCTGTACTAGGGAAAACCTGTATCACAGGTGTGGTGGCATGAGTTCTCACAAATATATTTATAACAAAATTAGAAGTTTTAAAAACAGTGTCAGAGTTGTTCATTTATTATGATACATATAATTTTCTGAACTGGGCTGAGAAGCCTACGTCCAGCATGGGAATGCATCATAAACTATCACTACATATTATAAAACTAAGTCCCCCGCAGTGTCTGTCTGTTTGCAAATACATAACTCCAAAAAATACTGAGTGGATTTTTAAGCGGTTTTCACCAATAGACAGAGTGATTCATGAGGAAAGTTTAGGTGTAAATTGGTAAGTGCGGGCGGTGCCACTAGCAAAAGCCAGTAGACAGACAAATAAAAAAAAAGACCAAGAAACTCATTTTATCAATGAGTCATCCCTTGGCTAGTCCAGTTACCCCATATGCAGAGAATGTTCTCAGAAGTGGAGTTGCTCACACCAACCTTTTACAATACAGTCCCGCTACCCCACAAATTTATAATGCATCAAAGTTTAAATGCTTGAATGCCACAAGCGTTAGATTCATAAATAACCCTCTTCCAACCATGCATGCAAAGAATTCTTAAATTATTAAGTACACCAAAAATTAAAATGACTTTTATTTATAATAAATTTAATAAAAAAATTATGTTAGGTAATTACCAGAGGTTGGAGTAGGTAGATTGATTTAAGGTTGTTGACGTGAAACGTAGAGGATAATATGGATATGCCTCCAAAATACCGGAACTTCATATTGAGATTAGCACGAATTTGTGTTTAAGGTGAAAAACGTATTAATAATATCAATCTACGCTACCAGTGTTAGCTAATGGTGAAAGAAATCAGTATTTTATTTTATTCCATAATTCCAATTCCGGAAGTTTTTCCGGTACTTCCCACACATTATGGATAAAATGGCATGTCCATTTTATAATATCTTGACGCAAGTATATAAAATCAATCTACCTACTCCGACCTCTGGTAATTACGGTATACACATTCTTATAACATTAAAATCAATTTTATATTATGATAAGACTTTATACATACAAAAACATTTAAGCAGTAATTGATACCTTACAAGACAATCTCGAGATGTTATGAACTTGCAACTTGTTTTAAAGGCCCTTCTAGGTATTGAGCTATTGCATTAATTTTTTCTTTTAGGATACCAAATCCAACAGTTTCTTTAGCATAAAGGCACAGTAACAGATTGGCGACTTGTGTAATAGCAATTTTTCCATTCGAGCAGTCCACCAATATCAGATGCAATTTATCTTCTTTGAAAACGTTCCTTCCGTGTTTTTCGTAGGCTGACCATACGTTACTAGCGATGGCTGCTGTAACTCTTGCGTCTTTGTCATTATAACCCGAGTATGCCAAGAGTGCTCCTTGATGATTTAACAACCTGAAATAGTTTAATTAAACATTATCGTTGACTGGTATTGTAATAAATACGACATATACATGATGTAAATATTATGACACCCACAATGTGTTTTCAACTCCCCCTGTGTTTGCCTGGCTAAGCACTTGAGTCAATGCTTTTGGTTTTAGCATAATTATATCTTTGTGAAATATTTATAATCAGTACACTAGCACCTCACGCTATAGCTCCAAATTAATCTAACAAAACAGTACAGTAATATACCAGATAAATTCAGAATAAAAATTTAAATCATCCTGTCACTTTTGACAATTTCAATATACGTCAAAATCCTAACTTTTTTTTTTAGGTGCTAGGAACTGAGACTTTTAGAAACGCGTTAAATGCATGAGCCATGTAGCATGGCATAGCATAATCATGAGCTACACAGGCGAGTTATAAAAGTCACATAAAAATCATAATACGTCTGACTTTACAAAGATCTTTTGACGCGTAGCAAAAATCCTAACTAGCGCTGCCGGTTCGTATTATCAATCAATTTTTCCAAAATCATTTCACTAATGTCACAGTATAAGAACATACAGTAGGACGACGCCTTTGATCTCGTGGTAAATGCCGAAAACGTGTAGGCATTGTCGCAACAGCTAGGGTCACAGAACATTTATACCTAAAGGCCTAGGGTTGTCTCAAGTAAACAATATTTATTCGTTATTTTTGATTAGCATCGTCATCAACATTATGATATTATGAACAATAATTAACAATTATCAAAAATAAAAAAAATAAAAAGTAAAAATTAAATAAATAAATAATTTCTATTTATTTTATAGAGGGTTTAATCATGAACTGATTATGCCATCGGTACAAACATTATTCCATAAGATCTAATTCCTATCTTTGCTAATTTATACAAGCGAGAAGGATGGTAATCCTGTGATAAAGGGGACGCAAGAATGCTGTTACACCTTCCAACATCGTGTAACTTGTTCATCAATGTGGCTCTTTCGGTCTCGTACCGGACGCACTCCATCAAGATATGGTACGTGTCTTCCACTATACTACACTCTGGACAATTTCGTGAAGCAACCTTACCGATGAGAAATGCAAAGCTGTTCAGTGGAATGTGTCTCGAACGAAATCGAAAAGCCATCACAATTTCTGGGCGACTCATGTTTGCCTGGTCGAACCATAAGCAACGAGAAAGTGTTGGTTGGATCGTTCGATACCAGATTCCCTTGCTCAATGACCTCTGATCGAAGTGCTCGTGCCACATTTTAGTGCATTCTTTTTTAACTAAACTCGAATAGTCACTGTGCACAGGAAAGTGGGAATAGAATAGAATAGAATAGGCCTTTATTTGCTTAGAATGTAGGTACTTAAAAATTATGTTGTTAAATTATATAATAGGATCCATGTACAGACGCCAGCACATCAAGCTACTCCAATCTGTCAAATTTCTTTGATAGATTTCAAACTTTATCACAAATACATAAGGTTCATGTTCAATTGGGAAAATTTGACAGTTTGGGGTAGCTTGATGTGCTGGCGTCTGTACATTCTATAGTGTGAATATTCCACACGTTAGGCGCTAGATGGGGCGACAGAACGCGTAGAAACTCCATAACACGAAGCTGTCTTCGTCAAGGCAAACGGTGCTACCATCAGTGGATGTTTGCGGTATTCAATGGCGGGCGTCGACCAATAGGGAGAGGACATCATCGCGCCAGCACCACCGCGAACCAATCAGGCTGGAGATTTGATTTTGAAGATAGAATAACGAGGTGTTGAAGTTTTGCCGGGAGAATTTTTAGGCAGTTCAATAATAATGTACTCTGTGCAGTTCATTTTGTAATCTGTTATGATCAAGTCGCTAATTAAAAACAACAGTATATCATATTTCTGATTTTAACAAGAAGCTAAGTATTTTCCTTAATTGTTATAAAAGTGCTCACTTTACTTATTTAAATGTAATTAATATTCGCTGTTAATTTGTTGTATTGGGCAATTTGCGTTTGATTTGATGGGAGTAGCTTGCTTTAGCTTACTGGAGGATTTTTGAACTGTAGGTGAATTAACGAGCTAAATCCTGTTGTCTTGTTTATGAGGTCCCAATTTACAATAACTTTATTTTAATTATACCTATGTATATGCTAAAAGGTCGTAATTAAATACGCATTTTAAACTGCTATCATTGTTTATTTAATATAATTGTTTTAATAGGTGTAACAATAGCATGCAAATTTAATACAACGTAGAGGCTAAAGATATTACAAAAAATCATCCTTTAAGAAATCCTGCACAGAATAATAACATTCATCTACAAGGAATTCTGTAAAACGTTTTTAAAATAATTTGGTTAGGTATTTTAATATAGGCTACAGGAGCCATACAAATCACATTTCTTTTCAATAAGCTAATTTTAAACACGCCCGTGCATAATAGATCCTAGTATTGAGATCTCATAGCTGTACCTACTTCGTTTTCTAGTTTCTATTAAAGTTGCAAATATACATCGATTAGTTATTACAAATATTGCTAATTCAAGGATATAGGTAAAGGCATGGGAAGGTTAATAATTTATGAGACTTGAATTTTGGTACGTAACTGTCTGTTACTTTAAGACGAAATATAGCTCTCAGCAAAGACTACAATAGTATACTGGCAATAGACAGGCAGATCCACTTTTTTTTTAATATTAGCAAGTGACAAACGCAGCGCCATCTAGTTTTTCGTTAAGGGAACTAAGATTGGTACCGTTAACGTAGCATCATTACTTTCCATGAGCAACTTTACCAATGAGAACTGAATTATTAAAATATCTCTCGTTAACTTAAAATTTGTTACAATTAGTAGATTATTCTACTTCTGTATCGCTTCGATATTAAATAGCGGCAACAGATTTTTGGATATAGAGAGAAATAAGAACAGTTCTCATTGGTTAAGTTGCTCATGGAAAGTAAAGATGAAGTTGATTGTTACACCCTTAATCTAAGTCAAAACCTCATGATTTCCTCGACTCGACTCAACCTCACTTAGGTAGTTTGATATTCATAGTTGCAATTTTACTCCTCAACTTACACAATTTCCTCAGTCGAGGTGAGTTTGAGTTGAGGAACCAACTGTCAAATATAAGGTACGTCGGCATCTACCTTGAGGAAGCTTTTAACCAAACAAAGTGTATTTTATCACATTTTCGTAATGTCTTTTGAAGAGTTTATTGACTATTGTGCAGGGACCATTTCGGTTACCTGTTGAAAGACTTTTCAACAGGGTTTTTGTAAAGGATTGTTAGAAAACCTACACCATTTTTGTTACACATTTTAACGATAACCCGTTTCAATGGACAACCTCTTCAAAACCTTTTCATTATGGTTACCTATTCAAAAGGTTTGCAATGAGATTTGCTTATGGGCATATTCAAAAATCCATTCTTAGTGGGTTATACT
Source organism: Polymixis lichenea (assembly GCA_949091785.1). NCBI lineage: Eukaryota > Metazoa > Arthropoda > Insecta > Lepidoptera > Noctuidae > Polymixis > Polymixis lichenea. Next base: position 14,298,034 of record OX420936.1, read on the forward strand.
ATTTAACAGTAAGCCATTCCGAACGGGTTACCCCTTCAACCTTGTAACAGGGTAACACTTTCAGTGTCCAATCGATGTAATTTGGACTATCGTGGCTTTTCATTAAGTGCAAAATCGCATGCATTTGGCTAGCACGTGTCGAATCCCCACTGCGCTATGAAGTACCTAGCGACTCGATAAACACGCGACTGTAGTCGTTAATACAGTAGATCTAAATTTGAAATTATATATTTTATTTAAATTGGCGGGGTTGTTTCATGAATCATGTACGATCTTGTTTGGTTTAAGTACTTCTTTTAATGTTTACTGGATAGTATTACAATGTCACTTTCTTCAAGGAAGAGGTTGGAAGTGCAAGTATTGAGTTAATTAAATTAAAAAATTGAGAGTTCCTACTTTCGTGAGACTGGAGTGTACTGTTGTGACATGTTCAGTAAGCTACCTACTTACCAGCTAAAACCTACAAAACAAAAAAATGCCACAACTGAGACGAGATGCTGTTCATAGAATCCTATTCATAAGAATAGGATTCTTCCAGTTATAATAGCAAATGCAATTTGTGTAGAAACTACCTAAAGGTAAGGTCTAAGTTCCTTATTTTTCTGATGATAATATAATATAATCCTGACCGAAATTCGTTCGACGCGACTAATCTCAACGCAAACTAGCCTCTAAGCGGCAAATATAGATCTCTCACTATCATAGTCTGACGGGACGGCAATCCAACACTGTGGACAGAGATTAGCCAAAAAAAAAAAATATTATAAAAACATACCCAAATAATCCGACAAGTGAATCTACATGTTGAACTCTCGTGGCAATACACTTATACGTACGTGGCCAGTATCACTTATATGTACCTACATAATTATGATGTGAGTGACTATATTATTTTTGATTGAATATTCAAATATCCTACAGTAAATATACTTAACAGTGAAGAAAAAAAATCAGAAATAACGTTATTGAGCGTTTTAATAATGCAGACTAGACGGAGATGATAATTATATTTGTAACGCCATATCACGTTGACACCGATGTAACTCAATACAAAATGTTTTGCGTGAAGAAGATAGTGATTAACTCCTTCCAAATATTTTACAGCTTATTCGTCATTTATTGACCAATTTTCATACTTTTTCATTCATTGTAGGTATTATTTTGCAACCATCTTCATCATTCAGGTTCAACAAATACAGGGTTTTGTTTTCCACGAGTATTAAATAATACGGCATGCTTTATACCTCAAAGTACCCCAACAGCTGAATAGATTTTAATGCATCAGCCGTCAAGTTATTATAAAATAAATATGGCGGCCGCAGAATACGAAATGGTGTTAGAGAAAAACAAAATCTCGGACCAATTATGGTACGAGATTTTTTATGACTGATATTATAAATCGCACTCGGCCTGTTTTGCTAGGGTTGTCTGCGCGAATATGTGAACTGATAAAAGCCTAAGCCCCTGTCTGCCTGCTGTGTGCTTGGGCCTTAGTTGCGTGATAATAAAATGATTGTTATTATTATTTCCTTTATTTCAATAAATACATATAAATTACATTTCTAAATATTAGAATATAAAATATATAAAAACATTTAAAATATAAAAAATTGTAGCCCACCAGTATCAGGAATCAGGGTCCAACCTACCGGCAGTCAGAGCTCCAGAGAGAGGAACCTCCTAACAATACGAGCCGTGTCCAGGAGTACCGCTTTCTGGATCAAGCCCTTGATCCAGCTGCCCAACGCGAGCCTCTTTAGGTGTTGGTCGAGGTCTTTGCTATCAAACCATTGGCTGTTATGACTATCGATACAATGATCGCTGAGTCCACATGCCACATGTCCGCAGCCTCGCGAGCCAAGTTAAGGTACTTGATTTCTTTACCTTTCTCGGCTTTCACGAGGTTCCTGTCATGCAGGGCCGTTATGTCAACGATCTTTGCACGCCGCTCTAGTCGATCCACCACCACTATATCAGGCGTATTGGCAACAATAGTCCTGTCAGTGATGATGAATCGATCCCAGTACAGTGTTATATGTCCATTTTCGAGAACTGGGTCGGGCACATACCCGTAGTATGGTACTTCCGGTTCCACAAGGCTGTATTTCAGAGCAAGTTGCTGATGGATAATCCTGGCTACAAGGTTGTGCCTATGCAAGTACTCTTCGTTAGCTAGACGAGAACACCCGGTGATTATGTGTTTGATTGATTCTCCCGGACGGTGGCATGCCCGGCAGATGTTAACCATACCATCTTTCAGGATAAATCTCCGGTAGTTATTCGTCATCATAACTTTGTCCATAATTTCACAGACAAAACCTTCGGTTTCCCCAGGTGTTAACAGATCACCGAAACGCAGCCAGGCTACGAATGCTTAAAGATCTACATTGGGTCCATGTAGGGCCTGGAAAAAGCGTCCGTGAAGCTTACTCTACCATACCTCCATGCGGTCATTGGTGTCAAGCTCTACAGGCTTGCGCCAGTCCTCTTTAGCCAAAGAGAGCGAGGTGAGGCCCTTGTCTACCGCGACCACATCTCGATGCATCCCCACGTCGACTTCTAGGAAATATTCCCTGAGACTGCATATCTCGTGATTGTGGAGGGTCTTACCGTTTCAGAACCCTCGACCTCTACACTTTCGCGGGATATACAGTACCGATGACCGTGGGGGATGCATTCGATATGCAGTCAGCAACGTACGGACCCTCATATTCAGGGTGACGAGCTCAGTCTGAGTCCATTTGATTACGCCGAAAGAGTACGTTATGACCCAACCGTTGAAGGCGCGCACCTTGTTTCCGGCAATAAAAGACTATTAAATTCTTTTTTCAGGCGGGCAAAGAAGCTTTCCTTCAAAGATTGCTTCATGTCAGTAACATTGATGCTCAACGCTTCCGACATACCCAAATCATTTATAGGTTTCGGCTGCGGAGAGGGCTCGAAGGTATATAGAATCCGAGAGTTGGGTTGCCACGGATTCAACAATCTCCCCTCGCTTTACATGCATGTCCGCACATTCGTCCACACCAAATTCCATCCTGATGGCGCTACTGAAGGTTTCAGTTACTTTCAGTAGCTCCATCAGTTGTAAATTGTTGGGGGCAAAGAGTTTTAGGTCATCCATGTAGAGGAGGTGAGATATAACCTGACCACCTCTCTTCAGCCGATAGCTTATACCTGAATCCTCCAGCAGTGTGCTTAGAGGATTCAGGGCTAGGCAGAACCAAAGCGGACTCAAACTGTCGCCCTGAAATATGCCTCGCTCGATCCTTATTGGCTCGCCATTCCTCTGGATATTTCGACGTCTTCCATTGCCCCATGCATGACATCAGGAAGATGCGTAGAGTTGTGTCTACTTTATACAACTCCAGAACCCTCATGAGCCATGTATGTGGCACCGAGTCATAAGCCTTCTTGTAGTCTATCCAACATGTCGAAAGATCCTTCCAGGAATGACGAACCTGTTGGTTAATCAATGGGGAGCAGCTCCTTAGTACCGCGGGATCCGTTTCGTCATCCATTTTGAGAGATACACATGATGGAATTAGTGTCTACATAATTGTAAATTATAGCTCCCAAAATGGATGTAAGAACCTTATAGACCGTCGATAAACACGTTATCGACCTATAGTTTTTGGTTCCGCGGTACTACCTGATTTATGCAGCAGGTAGGTAACTCCTGTCGTTAGGAACTGGGGTAGCGAACCAGACTCCAAAGGAGTCTGGTACTGGGCTGACAAGCGAGCGTGCGATTCTATGAACCATTTGATCCAGAAGTTGTGCAGCCCGTCCGCCCCTCGAGACTGTTGGGCAGTTGAGTTGGGCAGCGGACGGATTGCACGAGCTACATCTTGGGGGCAGATTGTAATAACTCCATTTCTGGTATCGGATCGCAGGCTCGCTCGACTTCTCGAGCAAAATCACCATCGGTGTGACTGACAGGCATTGACCAGATATTACGCCAAAAAAGCACATGGCATCATCATCTGGTAGACGCGTATCAGCCACACCTTGGTTCGGTCGCTCCCAAGCACTATAAACCCACCTTTTATCACTCTGGAAGGTGCGGTTCTGAGTGTATCGGTCTACTCGCCGCTTATACCTACGAATACGGTTTGCCCATGCATACACTTTCTCCTTCAGGAAGTCTATGCGCCCTGTAACACGGGACATATCCATAGCTTGAGGGCTGGTATGCCCCGCCTCACAAAGCGCATCACTCTAGGGCGAGTGTTGCCCTCCCTGAAGCAGATTAGTTTGGCGATGAGGGCTCTGGCCCCACAAATACGACGTTCAATTCTGCACTGCCAAGCTGGTACGGCTGGTTTCGGTCGTGTAGCTCTCGAGTCATTAGGGAATTTGACGTAAACTACACGACATACCGCTACAGCCGTGCAGTACAGAATTAAAAGAGTATCGGTGAGATCTTCGCAGTCATCAAAATAGTTTGACAACTGCAAATCCAGAGCCGCCACTAGCGCCCTATTTTTGTTATGCATGTGCAAACGAGGTAAGCGTAGCCTAAGTTCGGGCGACACGAACCGATATTCCCGAATCGCACCCTCCAAAGCACTCTTCTACACAGGGTACTTACGTTTGTAGCCCTGTCAACAAACCCCTCGTCAGCTTGAACCGCGTGACTTGTGGTGAGCCGTGGTGGTACCACAACACTCTGCGACGGGGATATGATGACATGGCTACTCTGCATTTCACTTCGTAGGCGATCAAGTACAGTGTTATCCAACATAGGATTACGCTGGATGACCCGCATCTGATCCGATAGTCATCGTGTAGTAACGTTGACAGCTGGTTCCAGCACCTGAAAAAGAGAAAGCATCCGAACACGGTACGCGGTCAGATTGATTCCTCTTTCTGTAGCCCCATAGTATGAGCACATGATAAGATTTCCAATAGTCTTCTGATTTTGGGTTTGGTTTATTATGGAAAGCACTTGTAAAATGGGTCGAAAATCTAAATTATTATTAAAGATGAAATTTTAAAATTTTATAAATAAGACTTCTTGACACCGTGTTGCCAGTGTCATATATTATTATTATAAGGTTAGGTATTTATTCATTTGTTGCCACTGTATCTAAGTACTACTTATAAATAATACTTAATTATTTCAAATGCACTTACGTTCATTCATTGAACATGAATACAGAACTAGTTTCACGAAAAAATGAATGCAGCATACTGTCAAATCTAGTGATCGAAACCAATAACACGATTCTAGATGTTTCCAAGGTAAATACCTAGTCGCCTCACCCCAAGGTCTAAATTTGGAATGATTACCTTACGGTTACCATATAAAACCTAATTGTGAGGATAACCACTTTATATGGATATCTCAATCGAAAGGGTTACCCCTTTCGTTCATTAATTTATCGAAAGGATTACCCTTTTACTGGTGTTAGGAAAGGTGTTACACGATCAAGAGGTAACACCATCCATACAGAAACCGAACGAACGGGTTACACTTCCGAAAGAATTAACTCATATAGGGGGTTGTACGGTCCCTGCTATTGTGTACGATAATCCATATAATTACGTATCGCGACGCTATTTACGAGATGCAGGAAATCCAATTGAGTTTTATGATGAAAATTAATTTAAAATTAGATTTCGCTTTATAAAGATGTTGTGGTGAGCTTTTTGTTTCAAGATATTGGTGGTAACAGACGTGGATTGCCAATTCCGCCCATAATCCAAGTATTAGTATTTTATTGCAACAGGAAACTTTCAAGTAAGTTGCTGTTAACATTTTTTTGCGCAAACAAGTTAACAGTTCAAATTTAGTATTTTAGTAGTAGTTACCTATTCTACTTACATACTTAAATTGGTAATGTATTTTCAGATTGCTTGCGGAGATTTGCACAAAATCAGTCCGTTTATATCATTGGCTAAACTTAAAAATAAGTTTAGCCAATATTATACACGGAATATTTCTCCAAACAATGACGTTTTTGTGACGTATCACCTCGACTCACACTCATTCGAGGCACCTCATAATTTCCTCAGTCTTACGTCTGATGTTTGCACAAAATCAGTCCGTTTATAACATTGGCTAAACTTAAAAATAAGTATAGCCAACATTATAAACGGAATATTTCTCCAAACAATGACGTTTTTGTGACGTATCACCTCGACTCACACTCATTCGAGGCACCTCATAATTTCCTCAGTCTTACGTCTATGAATACCGATTTTGAGGATCTTTCGAGGCACGCCTTGAGGTCTCCTCGAATGAGTTGTGAGTCGAGGAGCTTTCGAGGTGACGACTTAGAATGCTGTTAATATAACTGCTGTACTGTACGCTGCATAGTAGGTACGTAGTTATATGTCATGTGACGCTTATGGGAAGAATTTTAAAGGTATTTGAAAAAACAATACGTAGTGGTAATAAAATTATATTATTTTCTTTATTTCAATAAATACATTTATATTACATTTTTAAATATTAGAAAAAATAGTAGCCCATCGGTATCGGAAACACGGTCCAAGCTACCCGGCGGTCAGGGCTCTAGAGAGGAACCTCCTAACAATGCGAGCCGTGTCCAGGAGTACCGCTTTCTGGATCAAGCCCTTGACCCAGCTGCCCAACGAGAGCTTCCTTAGATGTTGGTCGAGGCTCTTTGCTATCGAACCCTTGGCTGTTATGACTATCGGTACAATGATCGCTGAGTCCACATCCCACATATCGGCAACCTTGCGAGCCAAGTCAAGATACTTGATTTGGTTATCTTTCTCGGCTTTCACGAGGTTCCCGTCATGCGAGACCGTTATGTCAACGATCATCTCATCTTTCACTTTCCTTATGTTGTGCCAAAGTTACACAAGGACCTGAAAAACAAGTTATTTTCCTTTAAAAAAAATAACAATCAAACTTTAAAAAAAGATAAACATGTTCAAGATTTTAAAATCGTATTAGTAATTTATTAGTAAGACTTACAACTATACTTACTAGTCTACTACTACTACCTATAACCTAGAGGCCTGGATCATCTCTATTCGATTTTAATCATGCAATTCAGTAATTAACTGTTTTACTTATGTTAAATGAATTATACCTACGTACCTTTTGATTTAGTTGTCTTTGTTCTTTTCCGCTCTCTGCATTGAGTTTGGTCAGGTTTGATGTTCTGTAAATACAATATTCATAGTTATTATTAAAGTGCTTATAATATAAATATGTTTAGTATCTATACAATACAAAAAAGATTTGAACATAAAAATATCATTGTGTACTGGCACAGATTAGCTCCTACAGTCAACTTTACCTCTTAATAATATTAGTATATTTATATAGCACTAATACAAACCTGATATCAAATCAAATCACTTGATGGTGTCCTTAAAACATTTGATGTGGAAGCTAAGGCCAGCTTGCTTATAATGGCTTAATGTTTGTTGAAGCTAGGGCCGGCTTGTTTATTAAAGCTTCAATGAGTTCTTTTCCTGAAATATATTTAAATATCTAGTATAGTTCAGGCCCAAAAGCAATCATGCACTAGTTTAGAAAGAAGATAAGAAACCTGAACTAACAGAGTTTTAATGTCTCACATAATTTTTGTTTGAGATCAATGTATAAATTTACTTATTATCATTACACAATATTTCGAGTTTCAAAGAGTAACCATGGAGTATCTAGCCTGTTTGTCTCTATAGGAAATCAACACTTTGGAACGAGGCAACTAGACTCTGACTATTCATAAGTACCTGATAATGCTGTACAATAAAAATATATTTGATTGATTGAATTAATTATTTTTTGTTATTACAGACATACCTGATTCCTATAATTGATTTCCTTGGGAGATATCAGAGGTTGACATAACCATTGCTTCACCAAATGATTGAGCTTGAAAATCTAGAATAATATTAAAATAAGTATTAAATTCTGATTTGTTTCAACAAAATAAATACATTGATAAAAATAAATATATTTATAGTTACCAATTAATAGTATTACCTGGCATATGTAGTGTTGGAATTGCCAATTTAGACAGTCTTCCAGTTGGATACTTGTGAATTTCTTCAAAATGTCTATGACAAACACGTTTGTTGCTATAGATAGTCTGATGATCCAATAAAGCTATTTCACCACCAATGCTTAAAATCCAAGTTTTAAATTTCTCTGCACTTGTGTCTGGATTCGGGAACCGGTGTAGAGGCACCCCTGAAAACATGAAACAATTAGGTGTGTAACTTTAATCAATCACTGAAGGAACTATACCTTATTCAGCAGAGCTTCAGACAAAGTCCATATAAACAATATTAAATTTAATTACTTTCTAAACATTCATAAAAATTTCTGACAAAGCAATAGTGTACTGCTGATCTACTTGAAACACTTATTTCTAAAGTATATTTTGAATTTTTTTACATTAGATAATTTCATATTTTACCACAAAAGGACATAGTAAGATTGCTTACGGTGTCTCAAGCCAAGAAGAATGGGGTATATTTTATCAAATGTACCAATTTTTACATTAATGGTTGTATGATATTTCCAAAACTGACATTATAATACTTCATGAGGTGATACAAAATTATAGATAAATAGCTATTAGCCCTCTATGATACGTGAAACATTATTATCAAGTTAATTTGTACTAAAAATAAAAGTCACACATAGTGTATCTAATTATCTGTCCACTACTGTAATTAACTTGGCAAAATAATAGCAGTCCACTTGGGAGATTGGGACAGAAGGAAATTTATATTTCACATAATAAATTATCAAGTAGGGTCTCAATTCAAATATTTATATTATTTACATTGTACAAACAGTTCTGTAAACCACTGATTAGCCATGGTAAGATCAAATGAAAAGTTGTACTCTGGCATTGGGCCATTGGTTATAGGTTGGTTTCCTGGGTGAATAAGAACAACAATCAAGGCAATTCATAGCAAACGTATTGACTTTGATATCCTTAGGCTACACGGTTCATTTAATGTACCCTGGATCTATTACAATAGGGATAGGGGTATATGAAACATAGTGACGAATAGAGTGTAAGCCGGTTTGGCCAAAAATAAAGGTTAAAAAAACTTACCGTCTCTCCTAACCACAGCACATGGCAACCAGGAACACAGCAAGAATTTTGTGACATGGTGGAAGTTCACTGTTCACTATTCGCAATTACAGGTCCAAACTCTAAAGAGTGCCTATGCCCAGAGTGCACAGTAACTTCACAAGTTCAGGAAATTGTTTACAATAACGCGTGCTCAACACGAGCGAACGAACGAATTGTAACGGGGCACAGCAACACGGAGTCGGAGGAACAGCAGCTCAACTCAACGTGGATAGCAAATGCACTTGCGAAACAACGAGGACTTTATTGCAAAAGGAAATTAAATGCGCGCAAGCAATTACACTACACTCAACATGCACCAAGCCATTTGCAATTGAAGTGTGCCCATATAAAAATACAATTTCGCACGTTTTATATGCCAAAATATAATTTCTGCATTAATAAGCTGATAATAAAAACCTCTTTATGCTCAAATTGATATATTCTGTTATTTTTCAAAATTTACTACCTTAATAACATGTGATAATAGTTTTATTTCTTGATTTATGTTTGTTCTTTAGTAAGGAAACTCCCAGTATAGGAATGGTATATTTAGCCATAGCAACACCGTAATCTTTAAATATTTTGTTCCCCTATTGTTATGATAGATGGCGCTGTTTTCAATAAAAACTTTTAACATCGACACATAAAATATCGAAACGTCAATTATTCTTCAGGGCACCATCTAGTGTGCATTGGATGTACTAGGTTCAACTATCACGATATGCAGTCGTTATCTATGACTATCAAGTTCAACTATTTTCCACTAGAGGGCACTGATCAACGAAACCGGAGGAAGCCGTACGAAATAGTAAAGTTATTTCTTTGCATTTCTCAAGCGAACGTTGACTTGAAGTTGACAGTATTTTTTTAAACTGTCAACTTCAATAATTCAACGTTCGCTTCGCGTCATTCTTGAGGAGAGAGTGAGGTGTTGAATCACACATTTCATAAATTTTAGTAGACAGTTTTATTTGTTACTGAAACCATCGATGTTTCTAGACATCGATGTTTTTCAATCGATATTTATCGTACATCGATACTTTTGATTCTATGTCAACATCGATGTTTTTCTAATATCCGTAACGTGTACGGGACGGCGTTAGAACGTGGACGGGACGGGGACGCAACGTGATTAGTAAACACTGACGGGAGTTTTTAATGCACACGCACCGTGAAAGTAACTCGGAACTAACGAGCTAGTGTTGTGAACAAGGAAAGATGCATTTTTCATTTGAAGAATTGGCTTTTATTGCTATTGATTATGATTGTATTGAAATTATTTGACGTTCATATTCTAGAACTTCCTGACTGTTCGAACAAAGACAAAGCCCAATCATTGGCTGCCAGTATGAGCATAAGGTTGCCTTCGGTAAGCGACCAACCTTTACAGAATTCATTCTATTGACAGGCGCGGATCTGTAAACTGCTAATTCTTTAAATACACGTGAAGTCTCACATTATAACGCTCATAAGCGTTTTATTATATTGACCTTCAATCCCCCAACCCACGGGGCTCTTCGGAGCCCTTACAGTACATAAATTCACGTGCATCACTACTTAGGTAGCTAATGGAGCGAACGGAGCTACTGGCGACTGTACATACGCAGCGGAATCACGGACGGGACGGGGCACGCGCGGGGCGGGACTAGCGTTGCAAAACTCCGGAATAATTCGCAATAATACGGAAACACTCCAAAGTAAATTTCGATTGGAAGGAATACTACCGCAGCAAGAATACAGAGTAAAATAAATATTGTATGGATGAAGTAGGTAACCTACATTTTATTACGAAATAAGAATTAAATGATTCCCAGTAATTACGAATATATTTATAGGTAGTAGCTTGGCTTAGGTAGGTAGCTTGAGGAGACTCCCCATATATCAGATATTGTGGCGTGCCGTTTTTGAATTAACGCCATCTAGCAGACAACTTCGTGAACCGCCGAGCTCCACGGCCGTTCATTCATAAAATCAACGAAGTATTTTTCGATGCCTACGTACCTACTATGCGGGAATATTTCCCTATAAGTAGATAACTACTTTTGAATACTTATTATTTTTGTATGGTTTAGTTTCAAATGGGCCCGGTTTCGGGCTGATGTTAAGTATGTGTTATGTACAAGTTTAGTTAACTTCGTAAAAGTGTTTTTGCTTTACAATGTACGCAACTAATGTATTTTTTTAAATAAATAAGTAGGTAGGGTTACTTGCGTAATTTTTTACGACGATTTTTTTGCAAAAAGTTTATTTCCTATAAAGAATAGGCAGTATTCAACTAGAACAAAAAATTAGAACCTATAGAACCAATTGAAATAATATAATACCTAGTTACCGTTTTACTATGTACCTCGATACATAATATTAAATATGTATCTAATATAAACTCATCTTAGTACCTACCAACGTATTTACCTTTATATGTACATATTATTCTCGTAAAATAACATTTGTACAACTAAACCGCATACAAAAACTTATTACGTAAGTACATATCTAAGTAGATGCAAGAAACATTCGGAAGTTTACTAATCGTATTTTACTCTTAAATAATGAATGAACGCATGAGAACATAAAAACACGAAATATGTCAATCGTCGCATAATTGAAAATAAACCACAGTTGAATGACTATAGAGTTGTTTATTGTGTACTCTTTTTACATATTTATTACTTTTCCGTTTAGAGCGCACACGGAATAGTTTAATGAGCAAGTTCCGCTACCCGCCGCTAGATGTCACTATAATTCATCAAAGCTGTATTTCGTTAAAGTTAAGATTTATATTGGCGTAACGAGGTCATTACTATTTCTCCTCCTATAGGGATGTACCACTATCGTTTACTTATTTATCGACATTCCGTTTTATTTTTAAGCAAAATACAGCAACAGCTAGAGTCAATAAATATTACTATGTTTGAAATCAAGTGTTTATATAAATATATTCTAATACATACTTACGATTTATAGAAAGTATATTTAAGATTTGTTATGTTAAACTAATGATCCGATTTTGAAAACTATTCTATTTGTGGAATCATCAAGATTTATTCCGTTAGATTCGGACATCATGTGGGCAGAAGATGGGTTTCGTGCATTGAAAACACACTGGGTACGGTACACTGCTTTTATTAAAATCACAAACTCCTGATTATAGAACTGGGCACAACGAATCGGATACAGTTCCGCGACGTCTTAATTCCGATGCGATCAGACCCTGAATGTCCTCGCCGTCGGCATAAAACATCACGACTCTGTAGAAGCGCGCTGTCAGTTGGTGTGTGGAGGATACGTAACGTCGCTAGTGGCGCGCTTGCGATTCGTTTCGTGTCCGTACTAATGACCGGATGCGACACGGCCATTCTGCGATGCACACGTCCTCGTGTGTTGTTAATCTGGAAAATACAAAATTCTGGCAAAGTTTCGGTTCGTCCAATCCTGAATCATATGAAGACTGTTGAGGTAGTTAAAAAGGACTAGACTCTTTAAAATCTGTTTATTACATAATCAATTTGCTAATAGTAAACAAATTAGAAACTAAAAAAAAAAACTAGGCTAATCTACGAATTATAACTAGTCTAGTTTCGAGATTACCGAGACCAAGCACATTACATTAATCAAAGAAAACAAAACCTCAGGTATCTCAGTCTTGGTCAACAACACACACACACACTATTTTCCCCACGGGAATACCGAGTCAACCCCTTGACTCCATGGTCTTTGCTTCTAGGCAAAACCCGACTATACCACCCAGAGCTACCGCCTACCGCGTACCCACGGACTACTCATTGAGCAGATACCGATTTCCAACGGGCTACGGCTACGATACTCTGGTACAGTCTCCGACCCACTGAGCTCAGAACCTGGTTACACAAATTAAGATGGTGCCAATTCATTATCTATTTCGTCTACAATCTCAATTTGTACTTGGCCCTCGGGCATCTTCCGAACACGGTCATGAGCGTATTTGTAAGTACGCTTGTTAACAAGAGATTTTAAAACATATCGATCGCCATCTAACACTTCAACAAATTGAAATGGCCCCCTATACTTCACATCAAGCTTAGTTTGATTACGCTCCTCGTTCTCAATAAGCACGAATTCACCGACAGAGAACCTATTCACGCTTGCCTTTGTACTATCAAAACGAATTTTATCATAACACGCAGACTTTTCAATGCCTTCGGAAGCTAATCTCCTAACGTCATCAATGTTTATAATGTCGTCATTGTCATTAGCCATTAAATTAAGTGGACGTGCTACCTTACCTATCAAAAGTTCTAATGGACTTTCTTTTGTAACGCGATTAACCGTACAATTAAGGGCTAGCTGTACATCTCCTAGCGAGTCTTGCCACGACCGATCTTTATCAGTCTCTATCGCGGTTAACATTGACTTGAGCACACTCATTATTCTTTCTACCTGACTATTCGCACGAGATGAACCTGTCGCAATAAGGTGAAGATTGATATTTTTACCTTGACAGAAGTCGCGAAACTCCTTGCTCGAAAAGCACCGTCCCTGATCAGCGATTATTCGCACAGGAGAACCAAAGAGTGCAGCACTGTCTGACACTGCCTTGATGCTGCTCTTGGTGTCAATGTTTTTACTGTGAAACAGCAATACGTACTTGGTGAAAGCGTCGATCATCACGAACACGTACTCCTTGTTGTCACTCTTCCCACTCAGCTTTCTTGTAGCGTCTATATGGACGGTATGCCATGGAATCGCTGTCTTGGGTATAGGGTGAAGTTCCGCCTGTACTTTACCTGAATGGGACTTTGCTATCTTGCAGGTGACACAGTTGTCTACAAACCTTTTTACGTAGCGACTCATACCCTCGAACCAATAATGGTTGTACAGCTTCTCCAGCGTCTTCTCCCATCCTAGATGAATAATGGATTCGTGGATATTGTTGATGACAGACCAACGCATAGCACGAGGGACGATTGGCAAACATTTTGTTCGACCGTTACGTTGAACTTTACGGTAAAGTATAGCTGATCTTACCTCATACGTTTTAGCCACGTCGTCGTTAAGCTGACCTTGGTCTAGATCAGAAATAATTTTCTTGATCTCCTCATCTCGCTGCTGCTCTGCTAGAAGCCAGTTGTCAGACAATGCGGTAAGGTTTACCTGCTTCTGATCAACTTTATAAGCTGGTTTTGGCGCTAGAGGCAATAAATTTCGAGAGAAGAAATCAGCGTGCGCCATTTGCTTACCTACGCGGTATTTTACGTCGAAATCGAACGACTGCAAGAATGACCACCACCTGTGTACCCTCGGAGTCAGGTCAATTTTGTTTCGTGATGATTTCAGAGAATTACAGTCCGTTACTACTGTAAACTTTCGGCCATGTAGGTATTGCCTAAAATGTCTCACTGCGTTGACGACCGCTAGCGTCTCCAGCTCGTACGAGTGGTGTCGAGACTCTGCTGGTGTCGTGCGTTTACTAAAATAGGCAATAGGATGTTACTTACCTTCTACAACTTGGAACAAAATCGCGCCATAACCCTCTGAACTGGCATCAGTATGAAGCTCCACTGAGTGCTGCGGGTCAAAAATCATGAGTACTGGATCACTAATTAGTATTTTGATTACCTTCTGTCTAACTTCTTCACGGCTGGCGGTCCACTCGAACGGTGACTTTCCAGATGTCAACTTATAGATCGGGCCCATGAGGCGGGAAAAATTCGGTACTAACTGACGAAAGTAAGAAGCCAAACCTACGAATTGTCTTACCTGTGTAAGTGTCTGTGGTGCAGGTAAACAAGACAAAGCCTCTATCTTTCGCTTGTTTGGTTTAATCTTACCTGCCTCGACATCATAACCCAGGAACTCTATACGCGTTTTAAGAAAGGAGCATTTGTTAAGGTTTAGCGAGAACCCCGCTGTTGTTAACACCTCTAATACAGTGTGCAGTCTCTCCAGACCTTGCTATATAGAGTCGGAGATAATGGAGATGTCATCGACGTACACAACTACGTATTGGTATGCAAGGTCACCAAGTGCATTGATGATTGCTCTTTGGAAAACAGATATGGCGTTACGTAAACCAAACGGCATGGTTAAAAATTCAAATTGTCCATCAGGAGTAATGAACGCAGTGCGTTCAATAGATTGTTCTTGGACAGGAATTAAATGGAAACCACTTGCACAATCTAACTTAGTAAAGTAATTTGCACCATGGAGTCGTGAAATTTGGTCAGAAATTAAAGGTAACGGATAACGATCTGGCACTGTATTATTATTAAGCTCTCTATAATCTATGCACATACGGTCTGATCCATCATGTTTTTTAACTAAAAGGGCCGGACTAGCAAACGGCGAACTACTGGGTCTTATTATTTTAGCTTGCAACAATTCGTTTACCCTATTGCGCATGATTTGACGTTCGTCCGGAGACAGTCTGTAAGGACGTCTTTGCACTGTACGATTAGGGTCGATCAATCTTACTTCCAACGAACCAGTGTTGACACGTGTGGTTGGAAAACCGTTAATAAAAAAGTCAGAGTATATTTCTAAGATTTTTACAAGGTCACGTCTTCCCTCAAATGATAAATCAGTATCAATCTTATCAAAATTATTCTTTATAGTCGTGGCTGGAATAGCGTTACACACGTTTATAGTTCTCTCTGTAGTCAAAATTAATTCAGTTGCTGTCATACTCACACAAAAACCGTTATTCAAAATCTCTCGACCCAATAGAATATTACTACGCAAGTACATATCTGGCAAAACGTGGAATAGAATCTCAGTCGCGAAATCGTTGATTTCTACCTGACACAGCAATTGCATAGTACTATTAACATTTTTATTGCCTATACCAACTAAAGATACTACATCATTTACTCTCCTGCCTCTGAATTTACAAGCTATACTCTCTTTCATCAAGGAACATTCAGCACCGGAATCAAAATCAAATTTGAAAAACTCACCAAAATGCTTCAATGTTCCTGATGGTGGCTCGACAATACAAAGGTCGACTCGTTTCTCCGCCGGTACAGCAGCGCTGGACCCACCCGCTGTGCAGCGACTGGCGATGTGGCCCGGCGTGCCGCACTTGAAGCACACCAGTGTGCTGCTGCTGGCTTGTTGTCGCTGCCCAGCACCCGTAGCAGGTGGCACAGGCAACGGCTTCTTGACGTCATTCTTCTTCGTGCGACAATCCGCTTGTTTGTGTCCTGGCTTGCCACATGCGTGGCACTTGATTGGCGGTAGTGACGAAAACTTCAGACGTTTCTCGTTCCCGGTGTCAGTACGCATATCTGTAGGGGCTCTCCTCTTCAGGTAGGAGAACGCTTGAAGCTCTTGCTGCAACCTATGACGCGTTGTTATCTCCGTGGTAAAGGCGAGACGTTGTAAGCGTGTATCGATTTGCGCCAAGTGAGCAATTACAGTCGACGCCGCAATCTGTTCAACACTCAGATCCTTCCAACGGTTTAACAAAAACGTCATAAGACGACTAGCATAGGCGGCATAGGTCTCATTATCCTTTGGTTTTTCATTACTCAGGTTAATATGAGGGTAGCCGCAGAAGTTTCAACACAAACGAACCTGGCCTTGAAGAGTTCTTTAAACTGGTCCCATGTCATACCTGGATAGGTTATCTGCGACAGCCATGTTGATGCGGAGCCCCTCATCGCCTTGCTTATTGTTAAAATAAGTTGGCTTCCTTCCACTGCATTCCCGTCGAAACACAAGTCAGCGGTGGCGCACCATGATCGCGCATCAGACTCGGGTTTATCGGGGTCGAATTCCGGCAACACCAACTTGTTATTCACTGGCTGCGTTTTAAGAGTTTGTATCAGCGCGCGCATTTGTTCGTTTTGTATTTCAAAAAGTAACCGCCACTGATTGTTATTGTCACTGTTCCCGCGTGTGATCTCATTAGCACGATTTGATCCCAGTTCTGATGTGGAATCATCAAGATTTATTCCGTTAGATTCGGACATCATGTGGGCAGAAGATGGGTTTCGTGCAATGAAAGCACACTGGGTACGGTACACTGCTTTTATTAAAATCACAAACTCCTGATTATAGAACTGGGCACAACGAATCGGATACAGTTCCGCGACGTCTTAATTCCGATGCGATCAGACCCTGAATGTCCTCCTCGCCGTCGGCATAAAACATCACGACTCTGTAGAAGCGAGCTATCAGTTGGTGTGTGGAGGATACGTAACGTCGCTAGTGGCGCGCTTGCGATTCGTTTCGTGTCCGTACTAATGACCGGATGCGACATATTCATAAAAAAATACAGTTGTGGAGTTTCTTTCTATCTTATGCGATAGATATTAAACTACGGGATTAATTACTACGGGTAAACTAAAACCGCACACAGGGTTAAATTTTTCCCGATATAGCATGGAACAAAGAGAACATTGTAAGTTTCAAAATATCGATAACTCATTATCGATAACGGTAATCTCTAATTGAGTAGCTGAGTGTAACATATTGTGCATTGTTGGAATCTTCGAGAACAATATGTTTGAGTTTAAAAGAAAGTAGGACTTTAAAATGAGTAGGATAAAGTCAACTTTTACTTGTCTTGTTTAATAACGCGTTGTTGCGTCGCCAACTAGCGGTCAATAGTCGAACTCTAGCTATATTTTCCTTGTAATAATAATTATTCTCGGGGAATATTACGGAATTTTACTCAAATATCCGGAATGATTCGAAAATATTACGACGGGAATAATACGGAATATTTCCCTCCAGCAACTCTAGGCGGGACGTGCTAAACATCGTAGCCGACGATATTTTTACCTCCCCGCGCGTGCCACGTTCCCGTCCCGTCCGTGCATCCGTGACGTATGCTCTTTCGTTTACATTTTCTATGAAACGATATTTCCAAAACTTCACGTCCCGTTCCGTCCGGAAAAACACGTTACGTATGCAGCGATCTTTAATTCTCTCTCTCTCTCTTCTTCAACCTTTGGCCACCCAATGCTTAGTGTAGGTCTCTTCCAAATCTCTCCACTTTTGGCGGTTTTGTGGCATGGCTATCCAGTTTCTTCCGGCCACTTTAATTAGATCACCTGTCCACGTAGTCGGTTGTCTGCCCACTTTCCTCCGTCCCGTCCTTGGTCTCCACTCCAGCATAACCTTCCCCCATCTTCCATCCAGTCTACGACATATATGGCCCGCCCACTTCCACTTTCTTTGCCATCACTTCCGCTATGTCCGTGAGTCTCGTTCATCTCCGTATTTTTCACCCGTTCATAGAGGGAGATGCCCAACATGGCTCGTTCCATAGCTCTCTGGGTGACTTGCATGTGGTGGATAGTGTGTTTGGTGAGCGCCCAAGTTTCAACCCCGTACGTCATGACTGGGAGGACACACTGCTCGAACATGCGACGTTTTAGGTTTATGGCCCACCCGCTTCGACTTGAGTACGTCGGTCAGCTTGCCGAAAGCACCCCACCCTAGTTGGATACGGCGCTTGATTTCGCGGTGTTGTCCGTTCATCGCTATACTCAAAGTATGTCCCATAAGTACTTCTTGACTTTCCCTACTTGCTAGCCATTCACTAGAATGTGATCAATGTCGTCATCAACTCATCACAGCACATTATTTTTGTTTTTGCGGCGTTCATTTTTAGACCGACATTGAGTGACACGTCATACAGTTCTTGTACTATGGCCTGCAGATCCTCCACGTTGTGGGCAAAAACGACAACATCGTCGGCAAAGCGCAGATGGGTTAGCAGTTCACCATTCATGTTTAAGCCTCTATTAGACCAGTCAAGAAGCTTAAATACATCTTCCAAGCAGGCTGTGAAAAGTTTAGGTGATATTTAATTATTTTACACAAATTAAAACAATAATAAATTGACACACGATAGCCCTGGAAGTGTTCTCCCGAACTACTAACACGGTAGCGTACACAGTTCGGGAATGTGTGTCAGAATGGCTGGTTGCCTGTGGCTTTGGTCTATGAGAGTTGATTAGAATATTGCTACATAATTGCTTATATTTGCTACATTTAATAAATAATTGCTACATACTATATATTATATTTAGAAAAAACATATTTTTTTTGTACAGCCATCCTGACGTTTGGTTGGCTGGTCGCCTCCTAGTTTAAAGCCAAGCATGCAGAGTTTCCCGAAATGTATTGCGTCAATAATTGCTACATATTTGCTTCATTTATCTAATTTAGTTTCGTGTTTTGGGTAACTATTATATAATCTGTGGTTTTGGTGTTTGTGACGATGAAGAGGGGAAGAAAGTTCGTTGTGCCACTCATACCTGCTGCCTGCTACTCATAACATAAAGTAGCAATAATAGCCTCCTAAAGTAGCAATACCGTTGACTGAAGACACACTGCAACTATTTGCCTTTATTGTTTTATCAGGCACTTTTCCTTGGGATAATTAAAATAATTGCTACATCCTTTATTTAACATATGTTTGAAGATACAACTAAATTAGATAAATGAAGCAAATATGTAGCAATTATTGACGCAATACATTTCGGGAAACTCTGCATGCTTGGCTTTAAACTAGGAGGCGACCAGCCAACCAAACGTCAGGATGGCTGTACAAAAAAAATATGTTATTTCTAAATATATAAAGTATGTAGCAATTATTTATTAAATGTAGCAAATATAAGCAATTATGTAGCAATTTTCTAATCAACTCTCATAGACCAATGCCACAGGCAACCAGCCATTCTGACACACATGTTCGGGAGCTTCCTTGCCCGTCTCGCCCCTCACGCCCCGCACGATTGCCCTGTCTAGACGTCTTTGTTGGACGACTGTATGATTTAAGAATGTGCTAATGTTTACCAACAACACTCAAGGACGTTCTAACTCAAAAAGATCCCTGTAGCGGAGCACTCTAGTGTTCTATGTGGGATTCAGTCCAGTATAATCCAGCGCAGGAATAAATCGAATATTAACCCAGTATCACTGGAAGTGATACTGGGTTAATATTCGACCAATATCCAGTGTCCTTTTCAATTCAGTCCAGTATCCAGCGCTACCTAGATTCAAAAACCGCTGATTGACTAATCCAGTGCTGGGCTTTTGTTTTGTAACGATAAATGATTTCATTCTTAGAAGGTTTTTAGGTTGTCTGTAGGTTTGTACAAACATTTTACACGTCATAGCCATTTAATCACTGGAATGGTATTTGTTCTTACCGGTTCATTCAATCTTTTCATACTAAGCTTAAACTAATGATCCGATTTTGAAAACTATTCTATTCATAAAAACATACAGTTGTGGAGTTTATTTCTATCTTATGCGATAGATATTAAACTACGGGATTAATTACTACGGATAAACTAAAACCGCACACAGGGTTAAATTTTTCCAGATATAGGTAGCATAGAAAGAACAAAGAGAACATTGTAAGTTTGAGTAAGTAGACTTTAAAATGAGTTGAATAAAGTCAACTTTTACTTGTCTTGTTTAATAACGCGTTGGTGCGTCGCCAACTAGCGGTCAATAGTCGAACTCTAGCTATATTTTCCTTGTGATAATAATTATTCTCGGGGAATATTACCGAATTTTACTCAAACATCCCGAATGATTCGCGAATATTCGGAAATATTCCGTATTATTCCCGTCGTAATATAAAGATAAATACGTTGGTAGGTACTAAGATGAGTTTATATTAGATACATATTTAATATTATGTATCGAGGTACATAGTAAAACGGTAACTAGGTATTATATTATTTCAATTGGTTCTTTAAGTTCTAATTTTTTGTTCTAGTTGAATACTGGTGCCGATTCTTTTGTACACCGAACTAAACTAACTAAACTATCACTAAAATTCCTTACTTTTGGCTATGAGAATTTTAAAGCTATTCTGCAAAAAAAGATCTCTAAATTTAAAAATAATTTTGACACAACTAAAATCGAATTTGACAAACGCGACTCCACGTTTGCTATAACACGTGATTTTTTTAGAGCCGGAATCGCGCAGGGAGGCAGCCTCAACGTGTTTTAAATGGTTTTTTTTTACTTTTTGTATCGAAAATATGAAAAATTATTAACTACATGTTGAGTTTTAGAGGTGTATGGGGTCTTATAAAGGGGGTCGAAATTTTCATTATTTTTACGATAGGACACACCAATTTCGAGATATAAGCAAAAGAAAAGAAAAAAAAGATACAGTACTGTATTTGCGCCCGAAGTCGAGGTGTCAGTGAATTTTAGTTCTTGACAACTAATTTTATTCCACACCTTTTTAATCGCGATTAAAAATAGTCAGATTTAGTTAGACAATCAAAATTTTTTATTGAATAGAATAATGAATTTGACAACAACAGAATAGCAAAATTACTATTTTCACTAAATTAAAAACTCAGTACAATCTTAGTGCTGTCAAACTAAAATATAGTTATGTTGTGTCACTTTAGTCAATTTCAGAATGGGAAATCGTCGTTTGACAGGAATAAACTAAATTTTAGTGATTTTTAGTTTAGTTTAGAGAATTTTGTGACAAGAGAATCGGCACCAGTGCCTATTCTATAAAGGAAATAAACTTCTTCCTAAAAAATCGTCGTAAAAAATTACGCAAGTAACCCTACCTACTTATTTATTTAAAAAATACATTAGTTGCGTACATCGTAAAGCAAAAACACTTTTACGAAGTTAACTAAACTTGTACATAACACATACATAACATCAGCCCGAAATCGGGCCCATTCGAAATTAAACCATACAAAAATAATGAGTATTCACAAGTAGATAACTACTTAACGGGAAATATTCCCGCATAGTAGGTACGTAGGTATCGAAAAATACTTCGTTGATTTTATGAATGAACGGCCGCGCTGCTCGGCGTCACTCGGTGGTTCACGAAGTTGTTCATTGCCTGCTAGATGCCGTTAATTTAAAAATGGCACGCCACAATATCTTTTATATGGGGAGTCTCCTCAAGCTACCTACGCATAAATATATACGTAATTACTGGGAATCATTTAATTCTTATTTCGTAATAAAATGTAGGTTACCTACTTCATCCTTACAATATTTATTTTACTCTGCATTCTTGCTGCGGTAGTATTCCTTCCAATCGAAATATACTTAGGAATGTTTCCGAATTATTGCTAATTATTCCGAAGTTTTGCAACGCTAACTCCTAACCCTGGAAAAAGTATGAAGGGAAGTTCATTTCGATTCGCAAGTACAGTTCATCTATCCGTCGATTAGTAAACAAGTTTCAACTAAACGACCTAATCTGATCTTACACTAAATGGTGGATAAACTCCGTGAACATAAATTCGTGTAAATGTTGTTTAGTCTAATATGTAAACTAGTCGAAAATTAAACTGTTTTATGAACTAGTTTATTGTATGCGGTAAACCAGTTTCGTTTCGTCGAAGGTAAATACGTTAACGACCCACTCCTACTTCTCAGATACGTTCGGTTTTCTTTTGGCCATTCATACCGAAAAGGGGTCCTAGACAAACTACCACCTAGCTACGATGCTGCTGTTGGCCAGCCTAGATACCGAGAAATACTGAACACACCTACGGCGAGCTAGTTATGGTACACGATTACGAACGAATTTTTACCTAAGATTCCTTTTAATTCATTATTGAAATTCCCTGAACACCGAGTTATCGTCGGCGTCGGTTTTGTCATAGTTTGAGGGCAAACTAGACCAAATCAAAGAAACCCGGATGGATGGCAGGTCTAAACTCGTGCTGGCTTGAAGCTAGTTTTAGGATAGAGCGAGATCTGTATAAAGTGCCCCTTGGAAGTAGGAGCAGAAAATACAAAGTTGTGGACTATTTTTGGTTTATTATTAAATATCAAACACATAAACTTTAAACTTTTTATTGTTATGCAAGAACTTACATTATTCAACGCATCTTCTTTTGCTTGATCAAATAATTTCTGAATGCTATTTGTTTATCTTTAAAAGACCTCTTGATCTTTCCCTTAGCTTTGTGTTTGACCATTTGGTAGTTCTTGGTCTTCCTTTTCTCCCTGTTAGTTTTGGAACAGTGGATATTCTTCCTTCTATCTTTGTATCCATATTTGTCTCGCTCTTCTCGTCCCTTATGAACACTATCTAACCTAGCATCCTTATCATGTTTCCTCTTCTTATGAATGTTTTCTATAGCAGACAGTTGTACAAGCTCTCCAGATTCGTCTTCCTCTTCTGTTATGTTACTTTTACGTTTGGGGCCGCTTACCGCCTTTTTAAGTTGTGCTGCTTCAATACGTTTGAAATCTTCATCAGTAAAAATTGTTTCCATGGCTATTTCTCGTGCACTTTGTACCTTCTCTTCCATATTTTTCTTATCCAATGATTTACGCTTAGCCTTCAAAATTTTTCTGTCCATAGTGTTTTTGTTCGGTTCTTTTCTATTGTCTACTTCATTACTAGCTTCCTCTTTGCCATCCTCATCATTTTCTTCTTCATTCTCTTGTTCCTCCTCCTCCCCTTCTACTTCTTCAGCATCACCTTCTTCTTCATCACTATCTTCACTATCAGTTATATTGATTTCAGAATCAGAAGAAGCAACATCAACCCATTCTTCACTATCTGAATCATCTTTCTTTTTTGATTTTTTAGTTTTCTTTTTCTCTGTAGCTTTAATTTCTTCTTTCTCCAATAATACCTCTGAACCAGGTATATAGTCCTTGATTTCTGTTTCACCATACTTTTTGTTTTTCAATTCTACTGATGCTTCCGTAGGTCTCCCTCTATCTTTTTTATGTAACATATCAGGCATTGACTGTCTGTAAAGCTGAATTAAAGATCTTGCAGCCATCATTACTGATTTCTCTTTGTAAGTTTTGTATTGAACCAAATCTCGAAGCAAATCTTCACCAATAGCAAGTGGACATCTGGCACATATTTCTCTAACAGCATTCAAGCCAACTGCCATGACATCAGTGGAATTCCTTTCAGTTATAAAATTATTTGCTATAGCTTTCATGACTGGTTCTAATATCTCAGGTGGAATAAGTTCATGGGAAGCTTGGGCAGCAAATAATAAGATGCGAGTTACCTCTCGTTGATGAGGTAGAAGTAATCTTGCAATAAATGGGTAGTAGTTGAACAAAAATAAGTCATGTAAGCCTATCAATCTTGAAATAACATCCAACAGCATTAATTTCACTTCAAATCTATCATTAGACGATTCCAATTTTTTGAATAACTTTTCAGCAAACCCTTGAGGATTGTTTATTAGGTGTAATGCAGAGAAGTTAAATACTGGAGCTTTTTGTTTTTTCTTTTTCATTTTCTTTGCTTGTTTCTTAACCTTTTCTACCATTTTCTCCCTTTTCCTAGTCTTTTTGTTAAATTTATTTGCAATCATTGTATCTTTAGGATCTATTTCATCTTCACTGTCTGAATTTTCTTCTTTTTCTTCTTCATCTCTGCCCAGGAAGAATTTCAACGAGGCAACCATAACTTTCGTTATTTTGGAGAAGCAACCAATATCAGCAATAATGTTAACTGTCTTCTGATCATTCCAAATGTTTTTGTGATATAATTCAACTAATATATCAAGTGACAATTTTGCTGCTTTAGGATTAGAATCTTGTAACATAGAGAACATAAAATTCTGTAATGTTGAATTAAACTTCATATCTTTATGTTTCATGTTCATATTCTTAATGTCGGTTATGATATGGGTCTTCAAGAATTCTCGTAAATGTTTATCCTGGCATTTCAGCAGCAAGAAAAACAACTCCAATAAATCAAATGGTGTAATAAAATTCTTGTTTCTCAATAAAATTAGACATTTGCACAAAGAAAGCCGCATGTCATTGTGCAGAACTGTGTTGTGTGTTTTCAAAACATCAACTATTTTCTGGGGAAATAGTTTCATTTCATTGAGATAGCACTGGGCTACTTGTGCCAAAAACATGGCTTGTTCATCTAGCTTTTTGTTGTACTGTGTGGGATTCAAATTGAAAATTTCCAAAGTGGTTTCAAAGTGAGCAAGTTGTTGATGGAATTCTTCTTTATAGGATTCGGGGTCCCTCTTGATCAAGTTTTGCAGCTGCGTCAGATTATTCGGCAACTGATTGTTATGCCTCACCATTTTGGATTATTTAGATTTCGAATTACACCAACTACGAAATGTGCACTTTAAATCAATGCAGAAATGCTAAGAATGCAATGCTTCCCTTTACAAAAAATAAAGGTTTATCATAATTATAACCTCTGTTTAACACACGGTACACTTGACATTACGAAAAGAAAATAACCTCAATAATCTGACACTCTATACTAGTTTACACTACCGTCTACCACACACTCTCTGCCACATGATGACAGCAACATAGATTTTAGATACCAGGCTTTTCGGTTAGTTATCTTCCAGCCAAAAGCAAGGTGCGGCTGTTGGATAGAAGCAAAAATGCATCAAAATATGGTGAATCTATCGTGATCTTTCTAATTGCCGGTGACAGCTTTCAATCACACATTTTGCCTAGATTTTTCGCGATCAGTCGCGAGAAAAAAAAATGTTTTATACGTGATAGGTTCATGCATAAAACATTTTTTGACTAAAAGAAAAACATGTTCCTGCTACGAATAATAAAAGCCATTATTCGTAGTGTTTATAATTCATATAAACAATTGACAAGTATAAAGAAATACACAGGTAGAAGTAATAATAACACTCGGTTAAATACAATACACCTACTACGATAGTAAGTTTTTGATTTCAGGATCATGGTTTAAGGTTTAGTCTTGCCACACAAATAATTGCTAGGTAGGATTAATTAAAAAGTTGTGTCACTTGTGTCATGTCAATCAGCCACGTCATTTTTGCTTGAATTGAATGATAGTGTACGCGGCGTAACTGAGATAAGCATTTCTGTAAAAAATGAATATTTTCCGTTTACTTGGTGATTTATCTCATCTTTTAGCTATTATAATATTACTACTCAAAATCTGGAAAACAAGATCATGTGCGGGTAAGTTATATCGACTTCGACATGATCCGATCAACCGGCACATTATGTATGTATTTTCCAATCAAAACTTCTTCAATTTGGTTTTTATTTTCAGGTATATCAGGAAAGTCTCAGATACTTTTCTCCGTGGTGTACACGGCGCGTTACTTGGATCTGCTAACCAATTACATCTCGGCATACAATACGTTCATGAAGATGGTGTTCATTATGGCCTCATACGCCACTGTTTACCTGATGTATGTCAAGTTCAAAGCGACTTATGACCACAACCACGACACATTCAGGATCGAATTCTTGTTGATACCTACATTGATTATGTCTTTGTTGATAAACCATGAATTCACAGTGATGGAGGTTAGTATGTTTATGATTATGAACTATGAAGTTCATAAGATTTAACTATACATGTAGGTAGATACTATTTCTGTAGGTTGTGGATTGAATATCATTTTATGTACATAAATGTTTGTAATATCAGAAACTTGCATGGCCCCATAGTTTTATCTTTTAAGTATATTGGTTAATCTAATCAAATACTAATCATATTAAAATAGTATTGTCATCATTTCAGGTACTATGGACATTCTCAATTTACTTGGAGTCTGTGGCTATCTTACCACAGTTGTTCTTGGTGTCAAAGACTGGAGAGGCTGAAAGTATTACGTCCCACTATCTGTTTGCCCTTGGATCATACAGAGCTTTGTACCTCTTGAACTGGGTAAGTAACTGGTAAAAACTAACTAACATCTTGTTGAATCCTACTTAGTTAAATAATAGTAATGTATGATTATTCCACATTATTTATTTAAATATAGTATTAATCATACATGTATTTGTATTTTGAAAAACAAAAAGTTGAACTGCAAAAACTGAATGAAGGAAAAATATTTGGCAAACTAAGTATTTTATTATATTTTTGAATAACGAGACCATTGATTATACATGGTTCCTGGCCCGAAATCATGTTGTTGGTAGCCTCCAACCAATCAAGCAAAATTCAAAATCATTTAAAATTTCCACCATCAAAACATATTTATGGTGGAAATTTCAAATGGGGTTATGGGACAGGGATTTAAAGCATTTTAAACATCCCTTATGTTGTGATGACATTTGAAATGATCAGTGTCATTATAATCATATATTAAGCTTTGTTTTATTGGCCGGTTGAAAATAATGTTATCTTCTGTTTTTAGATATACCGTTATGTTGTGGAGGAACACTATGAGCTGATTGCTATTATCTCTGGAGTTGTGCAAACTGTACTATACTGTGATTTCTTCTATCTTTACATTACAAAAGGTAAATGCATTCTACTTTTTACTGCTTCTTCGAAATTCAATCATAAGCTTAGGATTGACAAAATACTGCCTTGACTTTATACTAATGATACCTTACAATGAGTGTTAGATGTTATCCAATTAGTAAACCTGTAATATTATGTTAATGCAATAAAAATATTTTTCTTTTTTTTCTAGTATTGAAAGGAAAGAAATTGCAGTTGCCAGCTTAAGCCAGGAAGCAAGAGGATTGCATTAAATCAATCTGACAGTTACGTCTGTGAATATATTTGTGTGAGCCAATAAATTACCTAAGATCTAGTTGTACAAACATTACTGGTATTGTACTGTTGTGAAAATGTTGATTGACTAATGGCAATTATGTGTGATTGTGTATCCTCATTAACTTGTACAGCCACAAGCAATAATAAATGGTCTTTGCATTAAAAAACCAGTCTTAATCTTGTATACTAAGTGCTATTACCATCACAATACATTATATTGGCTACTGTACATAATTATTTAACATTTTATAAAATTCCTATTTTATAGTTCTCTCATTTGTATTAGGTATTAAAATTGTTTTCATTGGACATTTTGTACCTATTTATTAAAAGCTAAATTAAAACAAATTTTATATAGAGCAATAATATTCTTTTGGCTTCCATTAATGGGTAGAAATTAATGTGCATGTGGTACCTTCCTGGTATAAATTACATCTTTAATGCTTAGAATAAAATTATAGAATGCATTTTGTTATGATTATAGTGATAAATCTGACATGTTTTAATTAAGAGTTCAGAGAAGTAACTAAATAATTAAGAAATTGCATGACTAGAGGCTTGAAATTCTCATTTTGTATTATTTCAATCTTTGCTTTAAAACAGGTTTCTCATATATTAAGAAGAATGAAAAAACAAGTGGGATAATGCATTCTGTAATAATTAGTACAGTACAGTTTGTATGATAACTTTTAAATAGTCTTATACTATTTTATTATATTGGCATAAACCACTCCTTATTGTTCGTGACTGTACTTAATTTTAATTACGGTTAACCTATATAGTTATTGACAATATTTTCAGTGCAATTTAATTTTTAATAGCCACCTATTGTGACGCAAATAGTTAAATAACTTTTTAACAATATATTGCCGAGGACATGATTTTGTATTAACCCTTAGATTATATGAACTTTGTTTATTTATATTGTATTTGTCATTTCTTCCCATTAGATAAGATAATATACGACATTATGAATTTTAGACAAAGCTTAATCATAAGGGATAACTACTACCTACTTTAATTCGTATTTGCATGTGGCAAGTTTTATACATTAGAATGATGTAATCTGTTTCCATATTATCTCAAATTCTTTTAATGAGTTATCTTAGACCAAAATTAGTATTATGTGGACTTGTGTGCAAATTGTCATGTTGTGGTTTCCTGTGCATGGCATAACAATGTATGGAATGTCAATTATTCCATGTATTAAACACTCCTTCCATACATTGTCACACAACTTATTAAATAAATATGTATTTAAGTGTACAATATTGTTTATTTTTCTCTTGAATACTTAAATAGTAATGAAGTCAGGCATGCCATTCGTTTATCATTGCTTCTTATTCAATTTTTATTTTACTTTCACTTACAATACTTACATACTTACGTATATATACTTTTAGCCTTATTTTCACTCATTTCTAATCATAAATGGAAAAGGGCGGATCTGCATTTTATTTCCAGTTCCATTTTGAATTCCTAAGGGTGGTATTTAGTTCTAATATTCGTCTAATTTAGCCATGACTAGTTTTTGTAGGAACCTATTTTATACTACGGTAGTAGGGTACGTGTCCTCATCCCTTTACACACTCACCACTTGAGGTTTGACAAAGAATTTAATAACCACTTGTTAAATTCTTTGCCAAACCTGTTTTATAGATTGTGTTCAGATAATATTAAAGTTAACGAAATTAAAATCAGGTTTTGGCGTTACTCCATAACTGTAGATCAAACAATGCGTTTTATACAGTTTAGTCCTAAGATCCTATTGTAATGTCTTGTTATAAGAATTTATGAATAAATAAAATTTGGAAGTGAAGAGTAGTTTTTCAAATTCTTATGGTTAGTGCCAGAATTAAAGGGTAGGTAACATTCTGTGGTTCAAGAGCTTTTGAATTAAAAGATTATTTTATATCAAGTCCAGATTTCCCGACTTTTTCGACGATATAGGTCATCATCACACACATAACTAAATTACCGGATTGGTATCACCTCGCTTCATCGTCTATCGAACGTTAACACGTAATCGGATCGGCACAGCACCTTGGACGGGTCGCGTCGGGTCGCATCGCCGCGCTCACGACGGCGCCTCTCTTGCGGGCGGCTGGCAGAAGTGTCTATGCTGATTCCGTGCAGTGCTTTTACGTGTGCGTTGCCCTTAAAATTAGACTTGGGTAGTTCGTGGTAGACGTGTGCGAGTGCGAGGCTGATAATCGTGTAACTAGTTTCGTGGACAAAAATGTAACGATTATTTTACGTACTTAGTTCTCAGACTTCTCAATTGACATGACACTCCCACAATAAACGGCGTACCTACGCGTAAGCGTTTCGTTCAACAGATTATTATTACGACTCGCATAAATAACGAGAGTTAAGAGTCCCTTCGGAATAGGTATGGCTTATACGCAAGATAAAAAGAGACGGCAATATAGTAATCGGTGCGCCTTTTTTTATTGCTAATGCCCATGCGAATTTATATGCAATTATAAAGAGTTAAAGTTCATTATGGTATTGCAATTTTTAAAAGAAATTGCGACCGTTTATTGTTGATCGGGTCTTTTTTTATGAATTTTATTTATTGCAAGGCATGATTCATGGTCTATTTATTATACCATGGGATGATTGACGATTGTTATTGTTATTGTCTTGATCCTGTGAACTAAAAACTTTTTTCGGTTTATTAATAATATTAAATGTAGGTAAGTACTGTTTTCTTTGTGAATAAACATTAACAGTGTAAATAAACATTTTGTGTGCATAAATAAACATTTCCGTAATCTAATTACATAATTTGATATTAGTAGGTATAGATTAAGTTTTTGATAGATTTTTTGTGGAATATGTGGATTATCATAAAATTATGATGGACAATAATACTTAGGCATTTAGATGTTCTGTCTATAGAAAAATTCACAAACATAACTTTAAAATGAAATTTTGCAGCCAGTCCTAAGCCTGGACAAGTATGAAGGGAAGTTCAATTTATAAAATTATATACTCATAAAACATGCGTAGCATACATGTTATAATACCTTTAAACTGTTACATATTCGTAATTATAGGTAACATAATACACATTAATACAACATTATTATAATACGTATAACCTGTAACAGTTTCGCAATCATAACATAAGTAATGCAAACGCAAAACCAACCAACGCCCTACTGTATACAAAAATAACTAGTTAGGTACAAGAATAATCAGTTTTGAAACTAGTTACTCTTTTAGGTAACTTATCACACAAGTAAAACCATTATTATAATACGTATAACCTGTAACAGTTTCGTAATCATAACCTAAGTAATACAAACGCAAAACCAACCAAAGCCCTACGGTATACAAAAGTAACTAGTTACAAAAATAATCGGTTTTGAAACTAGTTACTCATATCCACGAAACTACGTATAACCGATTACGCCCAAAACACGTTACGACCCACGTCTAGTTCGTGGCAAAGAGTATAATAATCTTAATAATGTACTCTGTGATATTAATAGTAATGGGAGGTTCGTGGCCGATTGAAGGAAATGAACTACTTACTTCATAATATCACAAAATAAACTTATTCAATCAGTAGTCATTCAAATGTGTCTCTACTTCACTTAGTTCAGTCTTTATTTTCGCTATTTAGATTTATATATATAAATAAGCAGGAAAATCGACATACGTATAAAACTGAACTAGTGAAGTGCATCATTTGTCGTAACTTGTCAATCACTGTCGCTATCATATGTCAAGGACTCGTTCTGATTTGCTGAACTAAATGAAGTACTGTAAATAAGTGGACTACTTCGCTAAGCGAAAATAATACTTCATTCGATTCTTTATACTGACACATTTTGAGCATCCTGTCGCTGGCTCAAACTCACTGGTGGGCTTGACTAAAACGTACGCTGTCGCACCAGGCTTCTTATCCGAAATCCGACGGAGGTAGTATCAGTGATGAACAATTAGAGGCTAGTCTACACGCAAAACGTTATTGAGTGAGGTGCAGGATAATTTATAGGTAAAACAGGCGCGTAAAAAATTAAGAAAAGTCCTTGGAAGATCAGGTTTAATGAAAAAACCACTGCATAAATCAATGACCAATAAAGTTTATTGAACTTTGTCGGTACCGACTTGGTTTTGGAGATTTTACACTTCTTATAATACTTAAACACGCCCAATCAACTCAGCCTATCGCAGTCCACTGCTGGACATAGGCCTCTCCCAGGCAGCGCCACAACACTCTATCCTCCGCCTTCCGCATCCAGTCTGTTCCAGCCACCTTTTTAAGGTCGTCGGTCCATCTAGCCGGGGGGCGTCCCACACTACGTTTGCCGATGCGCGGTCTCCACTCCAGGACTCGTCTACAACACGCCCAAAGTTAGGTTAAATTAGCAAGAAAAACGAATCTTTGTTGGCTCATAACTTTGGAATGGCTTCTTATTTTAGTACCTATTCTGTTTCCGTACATACAATATTCATAATGCAACAAAACTACCGTCGAACAGTGGAGTAATACACTTCCGAAGTTTGTATGGAAGAAATGTGGACTAGTTTCACCTTAAAATGCCAATCTATTCTATGTATTCAAATATCTATTTTAAAAAGAGAAGCTGGCTACCATTAGGGCACAGCCGAAGCTACTGAGACTAGGAACGTGAAGTTTTGCAAAAGGGTTCCTTTTGTTCAAAAACCCCTTGTTAGTGCACATTACTAACAAGGGGTTTTTGGAAATTCGACCTTTATTGGGGTGAAAAAAGGGGTGATTTTATCTGTAACCAATTTTAATAACTATTTTCGGATAAAGGCAGCTTCCGCTCTATATTAGTTATTTCATCATTAAATACTATTATAGAGCGAAAGCTACCTTTTAAAGAGTTGAATTTTGTAGAAGAAAGTACGAAATACCTAAATGCGGCCGAAGTGCTAGTTGGCTATAAAAGGTCAACCGCGCGCATGCTTGAAGAAGTGAAGAACTAAAATAATATTATGTCATTTCAATATTCTAACTTATAAACAATATTTTTCAGGGGGCTTTGCGTAATGGGTGAAAAACAACTTATCAGTTATTAAGGCCAAGTAGGTACATGTTTAATGCTGCTAAGCGTTCATAGCTGTAA
This sequence comes from Polymixis lichenea, assembly GCA_949091785.1. Classification (NCBI taxonomy): domain Eukaryota; kingdom Metazoa; phylum Arthropoda; class Insecta; order Lepidoptera; family Noctuidae; genus Polymixis; species Polymixis lichenea. The sequence goes on from OX420936.1 coordinate 14,330,688, forward strand.
ATAATCAAATCATCAATGGACTGTTTAGTCAAGTAGAATTACGTGTAGTGTACCTAGTAGTTTATCAACTGCTATTCAAGGACATCAGGATACGTCAGTGTTTGTAAGTCTAGGAAATGGTCTATTTTACTATTGAAAGATAAATTAAAAGGTAGACTGATATAATTATTTGGATAAGACAAGAACTCGGAGCTCGTGAAATGGTCCACAAGTTCAGCAAGTACCCCTAGCGCAGAAATTTTACGTCAGTTTTACAAAAAAAAAAAATCAGTTGTTTCATAGAAAAGTGCAATACATACGTGGTCAAAATTTATGGAACAGCTGATTTTTTTTTGTTGTATTAGCGATGAAATTTTCTGTACTGGGGGTCTAGAATGATATGCTGAATTCATGGTTACAGTTTGCGCACTGGATAAAAACTTACCCTATATAAAACCGTTGTATACATATATTATGTATATGTAGCTGTCTACTAGATGCCAATATTTGTTTTCGGCTGAATTTGTAACATTATGGAACTGAACTGAATGTTTTGCGTCGCTCAATTTTTTATGTATTATTAAGGGGGTTAGTTTAAATTTAAAAAGAATTAAATGCAAGTTCAATCATTAAAGAAAAAAGTTTATTCTCTATTTACACTAATTTCAACAATATTATGTTTTACTTTCGAATATTAATGCTGCATACTTACAAAAATCTGCTACATGCACTTGTTCCTGAAACATAAGAATAAAGTTGTCAGGTCAAAATTTCGGGGAAAACTAAGACAGTTCGCTTTTGGCGACAGTTTTGCCCGCCTGCATGTTGGAAAGTATCCCACGCCCACGAACGTACTACCGGGATTTCAAGTACCAATACTACGTGACATAAAATCTAAATCGTGGGGCGTAGCGTAACCTGAGTAAATATATAAATAGCATGAGCGGTTTACTGTTGATAGAAATTTCACGCGCCCCACGATTTCATTTTTTTGTCTGATCAATGCCCTAGATGATGAGAAAAATGGTGTGATGACTGGTACCTAGGACCTATCGAATTACTTTTTAGCTTTTAGTACATTAACTACATCATTATTTTAATTAAGACCGTTTAACTCAAAAAAAAATCGACATCATCAAGAATCATCGTCATATTTCAGTCAATAGGCTAAACCTTCCTCATCACTCCGTCTATTGGTGAAAACTGTATGGAAATTCGTTCGGTTGAGACAGATAGACAGACGCGGCGTGGACACTTTGTTTTATAATAATTATGTAGTGATGATTATAATTCCAAAAAGACCTAAAACTACCTTGCTTCAATTTAAAGATGTAAGTATCATAATTATTATTAACATCCGTTGTCTGTTCGTAACCCCTTTATCTGTCAATTACAAGGTATAGAAGTAAAAGCTGTTTCATTTTTGGCCTTTTGTATCTTAAATTTATTGAGGCAAAAAATTTAAGACGTAGGTACTTTTTGCAATAAACAATAATTAGGCCAATTACTTAACTATCTTCAATTTAAGCTAGCATATATGAAAGAGGTCAATGGACAGCATAAAATAAACTGTTCAAAAACGCACTTTACACTGCTACAAGTATCCTTTGGCGTCTGAATGACAATAATAGAGGGCGCTGTTGCTTAAAAATTTGTGCAAATGTTTTGTGAAATTGAAATGTATTCAAAAGACAAGATGGCGGCGTTAGTTCCGATTTTCGCCACGCACCACAATAACCTTGTAGCGCTACAATCTTTAATTTACAGTGTCAAAAATTAACAGGCTGGTTTTCGTGTGAAAAAAGAATGACTTTGTATATTATTATCAAGGATAAAGAAGAGATGCGGTAAGGCTTAGGTAAGTGGTTAGTGACTTATTGCTTCTTGATATTGTGAGAGTGGCTCAAGAGATGGCATAGGAGTAAAACCCCCCCAAAAAAAAAAGAAAATTTCAGTACAAAAAAATATTAAAGTCTAAGGCTAAGCAGTAAATTGTTAAAGGCCATGCAAAAAATAAATGGGAAAAAACATTACCATCAATTTTGTACTACTGTTCATTAATTTAAAGATCCCGGATTTTAGGGTTTCGTCTTCTAGAATTCCTGTGTAAGTGACGCCCATCTTTAGATTTTCTTTTATCTGAAATAAGCGTATTTTTTATTGTAAATAATATCTAACACTATGAACAGGTTAGTTCTACAGGACTTTAGGGCGGAAATGGAAAACATGAATTCAAAAATATTGGTCATAATTATTTCCTTACATTTACCAAACATTATTCCACTACAAAATACAGTATGGTGGGTGATTTAAAATGTTGAGGATTTATTTGAATGAGGAAAGTTTAATATTTTTAAGGGCGAAGGAAAACTTAATTGTATCTGATAATTATGAAAACATAACAACCTGCAAGTCCAACGGAAGTGAAAAATCTGGTAACCATGCTGACACCTTATTTAATTCCAGTTTGTGATACAGAAGAGTTGCTAGTTTACATAAAAAGATCTCATTGGCTGATTGTTCTAAAAAAAACATAAATTGAACATAAAAACAAATTCTTTTAATATAATAATATGCTAAAGATTATTAGATTCATACTTTGTGAAGACACAGCAAAAGAAATCTTGAATGGTGCGATTTTCCTGTGAAGCCTCAAATAGTCTTCCTCAGCACTAATATTTAGCCCATCCAGTAAAAGTATAAGTAATGCATTTTCTAAACACATTGAACATGTGAGTTGGCTAGTTTTATCCTGAAAATTTAAGAGGGCTATTACAAATTGAAGTTTTCAGTTTTAGGTAAAAAACGGCGCGTGGTACCTGATTACGCGTGTGTGTCTAGTAAAGCACGCTACTCAGACATGCTAACCGTTATGATTCGGACGCCCAAGAACAAACCGGCGCGGACTTTAAAGCTAAAGCCCGCGCGTCCCGAGATTTATTACTGATTCATAGCGTTGCATTCAACAATTGTTTAAATATGTTATTTTACTTTTAAATAGACTGTTTTTTTTAAGGAAGTTGATCTAACCTAAGTTATTAAATACTTTTTGTTTGAATTTCGATTAAACATACATATTTAAAAAATATACTTAATATCAGACGAAAAATTATCATTAACCTTTTGACCGCCACCGTCGGGTATAGCCGACAAATGAAAACGTGCCCAGCACGCCACCGTCAGCTAATGGCGACAAGAAAACAACATTTTAGGGTCAAGTTAAATAAAAGAATGATGTTACGAGTAATATTTTATTTAAAAATAAAGGACGAAAAGCAATGATTAATTGGTTTTCGATAAAATTTTGGAATCCCTATTCCTTTTTGTAGGTATTTGCGCCGAATTTGTAGCTTGGCGTGGGAGGGACGCCGATGCGTTTACGCTCTGGCGGTCAAAAGGTTAATAGGGTATTATACTCATTTTTGAAAAGTGTCTTAATTAGATTCTAGAGTGCTAATAAGCCACTTAAAAATACAACATTTTTATTTAATCGATTTGTGCCATAAAATGCATTTTAATTTTACATTTTCAAATTTCGCGCGTAATTTGACGAAAACGCCGCAACGCAGTGGACGCCAATTGCTCTGTGAGTATGACGTCAGTTTGCTAAAAAGAAATGCGCTGATATTTTGTTAAGACAATTGTTTACAATTTAAACAATGAGTTATTTTTCTACTTATCGTTGGTTTGCTGTTCCTGAATGCAAAATGTTATTTAATAAAAATTACTTTGGTTACGAAACTAATAAAAGTACAAAGTTGCTCAGTTGACATACCTTAAGACGTAATAACATGGCGGCTACTATTTCATGGTGTTCAAAAACAGATAAAAAAAACTGAAATCTTTAAATTGAATCTAAACATTTTCCGACTGTATTTTGCAAGCTATCTCAATAATATATTTTAGATTTTTTCTAGTATAGAGTAAGATAACCCTATTCTCTGAGAACTACACCCACCGCTGCCCTACAGGCAATGCTGGGGCTGCCCCCTCTACACCTTATCGTACGAGAGGAGGCGGCCCTGGCCACTTTCAGGCTCAACATAGCAGGAACCCTAGGCAAAGATTCTAGAGTCAAGCACACACGCATTAAGGAAGATGCGATGATCAAACGACAACAAATGCTGACATCACTTTGCGATAAAACCCCGAAACTGCACTTCTTCCAAAAGCACTACTACGTGGCACTCACAGAAGAACAGAATGATCACTCAGGCCCGAAAGAGCTAAGAGTCTACACAGATGGATCAAAAACTGACTCCAGAACCAGAGTCGGAGTTTTCTCACACGATCTTAACATAAACATATCCAGCCCACTGGGAATGTTCAACACAGTCTATCAGGCGGAATGTGTGGGCATTATACAAGCGGTATACGCGATAGAAGCCAGGAGAGTCACAGACACCCACATACGTATACTCTCCGACAGTGCTTCAGTTCTCCAATCCCTAGGGAAAAAATACATAAGATCGAGCTTAATACTAGAATGTCACAATGCATTAGAACGAATAACAGTTTCTAACCGCAACACTGTGACACTGCAATGGATAAAAGGACACAGCGGATCACTAGGTAACGATGCTGCTGACGAACTGGCCAGAAGGGCATCCAGCGCGCCGGCCTATGGACCCGAGCCCATCGTGCCTATCCCATTCAACCAGATACGCAGGTGGCTTCAGGACCACACCCACACACAAGCGGAGAGCTGGTGGACCTCGACACCAGGCTGCAGGCAGTCTAGGGAAGCAATGCCGTATTTGAATGGCAGGCTAACCAGACGTCTGTTACGCCTGGAGAGAAAGGATCTGCGTCTGGTGACTGGGACCATCACGGGACACTGCTCACTAAACAAACACTTCCACACAATAGGCATAACGGACAGCCCCCTGTGCAGGGTCTGCATGGAGGCTGAAGAAAGCGTTGCGCATGTGCTTTTCGAATGCACAGGCGTAGCTCAGACTAGCACAGAAACCCTCGGAGCGCCCAAATTTTACACGGATGTTCTCAATAGACCAGGAGAAATAGCTAACTTCTGGAGGGAGGTGGGCTGGCTGGAAAAACCACCGATGGTCACCATGGCTCACGCACAATGGTCCACTTAAAGGACTAAGTGCGGAAACCAAACCCAATAACATAGAACATAGAACCCTATTCTCTGTTTTACGGAATTTTGGTGTATTATTGTATGAAACATAAAAAAATTATTTCAGCATCCAAATAACAAGGTACGGGCTGTACCTTGTTATTTGGATGGTCAAATCAATTTACCACAGATATTTTTATATAAATAAATTGAAAAATTTTTTTTAGAGTGGACCCTGGACAAATAATGAAATTTTCCCAGACATATTTTTTAAATTTTTTTTGGCTATAAGTATCTAAACCAATAATCACTCATAAAATCTCGAGTCAAACGCTCAAATTCAAGAGAAAATGTGAAAGCACCCTTAATATGAAAAAAAAAAAAAAACAATTAAGTGAAAAAAAAAAATACAATAATAGATTATGATCTATAAGTTGGAAAATAGTAATAGGAGTTTGTATAGTTTCACTCATGAGTTTCATACATTTGCATCAATTTCAAAACTGAGGTTTTCCACAGGCTGCGGACCGCTTGGCAACTGCGCAACTATATCCACATTGGCAGATTTGTTTTCACACCTGAACTCATTTGCAGAGAATAAACTTGGTGTGGTTGATATCTGCAAAATAGGAATGGACAAAAAATTAACTAAATAGATTACAATGAGACATAATGGTTACAGAGTTTGCTTACAACATTAAGCTCCAGGGTAGCCCGCAAAATTAAAATTTTCATACTTTTATTGCAATTTGCAGGTCAATGTCAGGCTGTAGACTTTTTCATAAGTCATTCAATGGAATTAAATGAACTTAGAGGGTCATATTGATGATTTTAATGATAATAATGATGTAAAGCAATATTTGTTACAGTCGCTAATCATATTTTGTTCAATGTACAGCCTGACATAACATAATGTCACGCCTAATTTCCCTGAAGGGTTGGGCAGAGGTGGTCCCATAGAACACCCACATTTCACCAGTTATGTTAAAGTCCACCTTAATTGCGTAACACACGATCAATCATAATTGAGTAACACACCATCAATCATAATCTGTTTCAAAATGATTCAGAGTATGATTGATTGTGCATTATGCGCAATTAGGGTGCTGTGTGTCCTGATACTGACCAACAAATTGCAAGAAATATAAGACATTTTTGTATTTCGCAGGCTACCTGGAGCTTCCACCTTACATCACAAGACAGTCATTAGCAGCTATTTTGCTGAAAATAAAATAATACTCACACTACTCCACCAGTATTTTCTATACCTCTGCCATTGAATGAAGTATTGCATAGCATCTTGCTGTGGTACTATCAAATTGAATTCCAGTAAAGACTTTTTCAATGGGGATAAATCAGTAAGTTGTAGTTCTAATGCTGTACTCTGGTCATACATTTGCAGCTCTTGTTTTACAATACCAAAAACTGCACTTGGAACTTGTTTTAATTTGACATGGGCTTCATTTATGAAGACAGGTGTATGATGCTTATCAGATTTTGTATGGTTATACCGCAACCAGTTAGCATGAATATTTTTTATCAATAACTGACTAGGTTCCTTCAAATTTAATTTTACATTATTTTTACTGTCCTTTTTCTGAAGCACAGTAAAGAATTGTTTCATTTGAAGCAATTTTTTGATGTCAGTTCTCATTTTGTTTTATTTTGGTTGTCTCTTGTTCAACTTCTACTTCATGTAATGGAATATTTCCTATAGGTGCGACAAAATAGTCATCCTCTTTTACTGCGGCATTTTTAAGAATCTCTTTCTGGCAATTGCCTTGTGATATTTTATCTTCCCGTAAGGTTAAGTTTCTGGAAAACAGTAAAGTCGTCATGTCATTTGATTTATCTGCTGGATGAGGGCAAAGCCATGAGAGAAAATGGTAAAAGTATTTCAACAGAACAGAACAGGTACTTACTGATCTTCCAGAACTGAATATAAGGGTTCGACATTGTCTGTGTTGATGTGTAGAATCTTACTAGCAAAAGCAATGGAATCTTCTAAAATTTTCACACCCTCCTCTGTGTCGTAACTCACCAAAGAAAGTCTTTCTAAAAGAGCAATGGTATTTCGATCTACTTTGACAGCAGAAGCATGTTCATTTGCCAATGCTGGAACTGGTGAAATCGGTATTTTTGAATTTAGTTTTCTACAAGCTACTTGTATTATGTTGAAAGACCTAGAAGTTCTTTTGAACAACTTTAATAACATACTTATTTTGGGATGGAGGCGTCTTGTCTTGGATGAGAAAAAAAATAATTTTGTTATTCCACCAAGAGACCGAGAGTCAGTGTAAAAAGTGTCAATTTCAATAATCTGTCAACTCTTGTCAGTTGATGAGTTGACTCAGCTGTCACTGTCAAAAGTGTCAAAGTACTCTTCTCTTCCGGAATACTTAATGGCTATGAGTGAGTAATGCCTTGAATACATTTAAATAATGTCTAATCTATAAATAATGTGCAGCCGTAGAGAGAGGCTTATTCTGTATTCAGTCGTCAAGACCGAGCCCAGTAGGTAATAAGCCATCTTGGGCCATGATACAGAGTATATTTTGCAGTCATTAAACAGTAATCTTGCGTAAACTTCACACCGTCAAATCAATCGAAGATAGAGGAGAAGTTGCAACTTCCATAGAAAATTACCCCATATCCGACAGCTGAGAAAAATATCTAAAAAATAGATAAAAATGAGTATTCATAAATTGCCGTCGATAGTCGTCCTTACTGGCTATAATATTTAGAAATTGCTCCGAATATTGCGGTCTTTCAGGAGCAGTATTACTTATCTTAAAAATATTTCACTTTCAATCATGCAATACCTACTACTATAATGACCATAAAAGTGGAAGGAAAAGTGGAGTCGAAGCCAGGGCCTTAAGGCAAGTGCAGGACTGCGAGTGGAGCGATTTAGGAGCACGCGCGTATTCACATCTTTTTTGTTCTCATGTTAGTGAGCGAAACAACAATATTAACCTGTTTGGTTCGTGGACCAATGTACGGTTTTGAACCATCTGAGAGGCCAAGCCATTGTCGTGTGTAATACCTGTAATTATTTTACAAAATAATAGATTATCTAATCAGTAAGCGTTACTTAAAATTATACTTTTTAAATATGTTATTATTAACCTAGTATAATAACTATTATCAAACAATTGCAAATAAGTTAATACAGTGTTTAATTGCTTTTAACCCTATTTTAAAACTAAAATTAGAAGTTAGTATGTTACAGGTATTCTGCCCCTGAATTAATATTGAAAGCAATTTTTAATGTGCTAGCCAGTAAGGATGATCATCGGAAGTGTATAATTTTTTTATACTGATTTTTAGCTAGTTTTGAGATACTTATCTTTGCAGTCGGAAGTGGGGCATTTTTGCTACTTCTTCTTTAACAATAGTATTTGCATAAACAACATTAACTATGTAGTCGATGCAGAGGACACATTTGTGATGTGAGAGTAAAAAATATAAAAATATCAAATTAATAGTGCAATCTGGGGTAAACTGCGACTAAGCCTGGGGTAAAGTGAAAATCAGGCCTGGCAACACTGCCACCGGGCGTTGTCGACTATTCTGATTCTGCCAATGTAAGTGAAAGTAATGGGGTTATTTCGTAGATGCTCTAAGGGTTATTTTCGTTTGTTTGCCAAAGCGTGTCAAGTTCTGATTATAATATCAGCAATTATCTGTGCATGTCACAAAAATAGCACAATGGTGATTTTATTTTGACTTTTCACAATGTCAGTTTGACAGACTTTGCTGTCAACATAACCATAACCTTTAATCGAGGGTTTAAATTTCAAAGTACTCTATCCTCAATTGGTTATTTTTCTCAAGATATTGATTGAATAAGATCAGGTAATTATGCTATTTGTATACAGAATCCATTCATATACAGAAGAGAGAAATAATGCCGACATAATTGTCCAATTAACAATGAAGATAAAAAAAACTGGTTATTGCCTTTTCTAAACAATAGAAAAACGTTAATATCAATTAAATAATTCAATTGAGTCTATAGATACGCAAAGGGCGTCCCGCGTGTTACGGTATAACAACACTCTTTTCTCAGCTTTCTAACTCCACACTATTCTATTCTGTTGATCCCAATTGGGTACAAGCAATCTGTAGATAGATACCAATAATTTTGATGAAGTTAATTTATCAGTTAAGGTAAATGCCCTTTCCTTGTTGTTTATGTTAAAAACATCAAGATGTCTATTTTGTTTCAGAAAATATGAAAAAGTATGCTCGGTCTGTTTTATATGACAAACTACACAGAGGAGGTGTGTTAGTCTGCGTCGGCCTAACACTGTATGGGACTGTGCTATTAGGTGACCATTTTTATAACTATTTCAAATATGTCAAACCTCAAAAACAAGCAAGTAAGGAAGCTGCTGAGAAAGAACTTTTATTAGAAGGAGCTGCCGAAAGACTTGTTTCATAAATTTGGTTTTATAAGGTTTTGCCTGTAGTCAATGTACACTTAGAATTAATTTAAGCCATAAATGTATTTAATACCGAGTTTTGTTTTGATGTTGTTGTATTAAATCAATGCCTGGGTACTTGTGTATTTATTTTAAGCCATGATTGCATATTTATCAACCAAAATCTGTCTTTTTAACAACTTCAAAAATAAGCGTCTTTAATGGTCCATATGTTTTTTTTTTGTGTATACGAAAATTATTTTTGTAATGGATAGGGCATGCCTCAGGGGTAGTCCCATATCAATTTTATTAACTGCTTGGGTAGTTTATGTGTTAACTTTGATAATACATTTTTAAGGTCGCCGCACACAGAGGGCGTGGCGCGGCGTGACGGGACGGCGTCACACAGAGCCGTCCCGCTCGACGCGACGCGGCGCGACGGCTCTGTGTGGCGGCATCCGTAATATCTAGTACATTACAACTGCTCAGCGTCGCGTCGCCGTCGCGTCGCCGTCCCGTACCGCCGCGCTGCGCCCGCTGTGTGTAGCGACCTTTAATTCACTTTGTGTATTTAATGTTCTAAGACCTCCTGTCCTGTCACTGTGTTTACATAGCAAGTAAGTGGTAAACGAATTGGTGGTGGTGGTGTACGAATTCGTATGTATAGTAAGTAAAAAGTGAAAAATAAAAATCTTTTTTACAAAAAACCACCAACTTCTTAAAAAAACATTACAAAGTGAAAAATAATTTCAAGTTCGGAAGTCGGTAGTATAAAACTATAATACAGATCCAAAGACAGATGTAGTGTTTTATTTTATGAAGAAAAGATTTTTTTCCAAATCCTCTTCATATAATTTCTAATACATAGATAATTGGATAAAATGTAGATGACAGCTAAATACTGTTTTGCTGCAACAGCTAACGACTCAATGGCCCATTTAGTAGTTTTGGTACCTAGTCTAATAGGGAATTGTATTTTCTAAAGCTTTAGGCACAAACAAGGTCCGTAGGTACCGTAGTTCCGTCTTGTCGGTCGTAGATGGCGTGAGTAGTTACGATAGGCCCACCTATTTTCAGTTCAGAAGGATGACTTTAGATTCTTTCTTTAAGAATGCTGATACGTAGTCAGGTTTTCAGTCGGTAGTGTAGCCAATGTTATGTTATATATATTAACTTCGGTTCAAGGGCGGTTCCAGCCTTCGTCGGGGGGTCAGGGGGTCAGGGTCCAGTCACGACAGGCTCCAATCAGTCGTGGACTAAGCCTTAACGGGGGACCCCGAGTGGCAAAACAAAATGGGCCACTCTGGTCTTCACTGTTAGTGTTGGATTTCTAGTAACTTTAAAATTAGGCATATTAAACTCTACCTGCACCATGGGCCTCGCATCCGGCAGGATACGTAAGTTTTTCTAGAAGGTGCATTTCATCTCTTCAATAAGCTGTTTACGAAAATCAAGAATCTAGGTTGCAAGAGCGAGGGAGGCGGGTTTGTATTTTTTGCACCCCGTCTCGGAACTCTCGGTTAGGTTTTTATTGCGGATTCTTAAGGCAATAGGAGTTGCTTTGTTTGCTATAAGAGCGCCACAGCGAGCTCGAAAATTTTAGCACACAGCCTTGAGAAGGTAAAGTAGTCATTCATATTAATAATAATTAAAAAAAAACTAAAGTGAGACGGATCGGAGCGTCACTAAAAGGACCGCCTACCCTACTTGCCAAAAGGTCGAGGAGAGCAGCTGGTTTTCTATTACAGCAAGCTCATTGTTATGAAACATAATTCAATCAGTCTAGCAAGATCCTGGCCAGGTGGTGAACTCTCCGGGTTTTTAATGTCCCTACAGACATTAGGTAGGTACTTGTAAAGACCTTTTTTAGAAGCCTGTAGGTTTAGCTTAGGTACAGTAGGTATTGCGATTACCACCTACTTCCTATGTATTTATTAATAGCCAATGGACACAATGACAGTCGCTGTAGGTAAGTACCTCTAACTCTAGTCCAATAGGGTAAATTATGTCAACCACCATTATCTGTGCAAATCTTTAAACTTTATTCACATATTTTGCAGTTTCACACACACGTTCGGGGTAGGTACCCTACATACGCAACGCGATTTCTAAACTGTACCCGATATCCTTAAGAGAAAACGTGGACGTAATAAATAGCTAGATAGGGCTGGTCACGTGCAGGTCGTCCCATTTATGCTTCTTGTGAACACTGAAGGAAGTGCTGCAATTACTCGTGATGGATAGTGCGAGTTAGATGCGGCCGTAAGGGTCGCGCCATCCATATAACTTTCTTATCTACCTCTGAAGCGAAACTTTATGACATCTTTACGGGAATCGAAAAATATGGACGACCCTTGACATTAAAACGCCGGTCTCGTATTACCAAATCGGATTTAAGAACTAAGGTTCTGACCACACTACACCGGTTAGCGAGTAATCGGCGATTAACCGTGCCGTCCTTACGTTGTTTACGCGCCGGCCGAGAGTTAATTGCGGTCACAGTTGGAACTTTATACAAAATGGCTAGGTCTATACCATATACCAATAACATTTAAGGGTTCGGTGTTAATCTATGATAAATAATCTATCTTTAGGTACATGCTATTATCTACCTAGATTGTTAGTAACTGTAGACTAGGGCTTGCAAATATTGGGAATTTTTCATATTCGAATATACGTTTTTTTTTGGGTAATATTATTATTTCGAATATTATTCGAATACTTAAAAAAAATTGCTGTTTTAATAATCATTTCTTATGCAATATAGGATACAATAGGAGTCTGAGTAATATCAAGGAATAAATCAAAATTTTACTGCTTTATAAAAGTACTACGAAAGGCTTTTAGATGGAAAAGCGATCGATATACAGACAACCACCACAACACATGTTTATTGTTATGATATTTATACTAAAATCAAACAATTAAATAACAAGTAACACCATAGAGGAAGGATTTGGGCGGCTGTGCTCAGCAGTGGGACAGTGGAGGCTAGTAAAAAAATCCGTAAAATCTTAAATGTAATGAACACTATTCTTATATATTTTAATGTAGGTATCTATACCTAATCAGAACAGATTATCAGAGAGGGGTAAAAACAGTATTATGAGAGGGCTTCATCATCATTTCAGTCGAAAGGCGTCCACTGCTGGACATAGGCCTCCCCCAAGCTCCGCGACTTCGAACGGTTCTGTGTTTCTCGCATCCAACGGATTCCTGCGGCCATCACAAGGTCATCGGTCCACCTGGTAGGAGGCCTTCCAACCCTTGACTTGACTTTTGAAAACAGCTTGTAGATATGGCTCAGAAGTGAGATGGGCCTATAATTCTTAAGAAGGGTATTGTCACCCTTCCTAAAGAAAAGTGCCACAGACCACACCTCTGTTCATGCCTGTGGCGTTTTGCCCGCGAGTATGACGGATTCAAACAGGTTCTGGAGGTCCTCAAGAACGGGTTTTCCGCCGGCCCTCAGGAGCTCGGCCGTAATCCCGTCATTACCCGGCGGCGCCTTGTTTTTTTTAAGCTGCTTCAGAGCCATCCTAATCTCGTACAAGCTGACGTCCGGGATGTCTTCGGTATAGTGTCGGGTCAATCTAGCTCTTGAGTTGTTTGCCAGATTCGGTAACGGGGTTACTTGTTGACGTGTATAACTATCCATAGAACCTCTCGATCTCTCTCAACAGCTCAAGTCAAGTAATCATCCTATCCTGTCTCTTCTGTGTTTTCTGTAGGCTCCTCCCATTTTTCTTCAAGATAATTTCGTTGCTTTTTGTATATATATGTCACCGTATGATTGTGAACTCCGTTAGTTTATAATCTATCTCGCAGGATTATAAACTGTCGATAAATTATGTACTGCACCATGCAGCTTACCGACCGAATAGCTTAGAATTAACCAACCGCGCGCGAGCCGAGCGAGCGAAGCGAGCTGTGCCGCGGGAGCGCTACTGCCAAGTTAGTGGCAGTTACTTGACTATTTAGTAATAGCGCAAGGTACTATCCGTCTTGATACCAGTTCACAATTTGACGGTTTCACTTCGATAGATTATAATCTACCGAAAAATTATGCGTTAAATTGTAATCAGTATGTTACGGTTCACAATCTTTCGACAGTTCACAATCTCACGAGATAGATTATAATCTAACGGTATTTACAACTTTACGGTGACATACCTATATCTGACACTCACATCGAATACCATGTGCTAAATATAGTTGATGGTACGAAGGCGCTTGTCGAACACACATAGCACACATCACGCTTGTTCCGTCGGTCACTATGCATAAACTTTAAAATTGTATTTTGTGTAAATCAGGGTTCGTAGTCCGGTGTGATGGAAATTGGTAGAATATTCGAATATTGCAATTTTTACATTCGAATATTCGAAATAATTTATTATTCGAATATTCGAATGCAAACCTCAAACTGTAGACATGTAGGTAGGTACCTATTAAAGAAATTGGTACCTACTTAATTACGTTCCTATCATGTTACAGTAGGTAACGTCAACTGTGGCATCTTTACTTTCCATGAGCAACTTTACCAATGAGTTTTTTTTGGCGGGATCGCGTTGGAACATGTCGCACGAATTTTTATTTTCATGGAATTTAGTGAAATAGCGAATTAAATTGTATAATTTTGATAGTGAATTATTCAATTTAGTTACGTGTGAGTGCACAAGTGTAGTGAAGGTGAAAATAAGTGACTAACGTGGACTTTTCGTGTTCCCCCCAAAAACTCCTATTAGGTTGTTGTAAAGTTACTACCGCTTTACAATAACTCTGACTTGACTGACTAAAGACGACTATGACTGTTTTGTAACTTCGTGCCCGATATCGGGCCATTTACTTGATCTAAAAGAAAAATTACTTGACACTGGCTAAATGCACAAACCGTGTGAAGCCAAAATCAAAAAAAAAAAAAAAAAAACTTTACCAATGAGAACTGTTTTAGGTAAAATATCTGTCGATAGCTAAAACTTTGTCACAAATAGTAGATTATTCTACTTCTGTATCACTTTGATATTAAATGGCGCCAACAGAATTTTAGTTATCGAGAGAAATTTATGTTGGTAGGTACAGTAGTCATGGATAAAGTTGTTATGGAAAGTAAAGATGCCTCATTTGACCGTAGGTACCTACCTAAATGTGAAAGTACCAGTACCAACCCACATAAATATTTCGTTTGATCCCAGCCAGAAAAATATATTTTGTAATTAAAATTGATATAAAACCTGTAAAACACATATTTATTTTACTATCTAAACAATTTTGGACACCAGACGAGCGTGATGGCGCTCTTACGGTTTGTACACAAACTTTTGCATTGGACTCAACGTCAATGGAGTCAGGCTCTTTTTACAGATTAAATCTAGATTATACTGTATTTCAATATTTTTTATAATGGACGTAGGAAAGCCTACCGAAGACAGTGAGAACATTTTCAGCAATGAGAAGGTGAATTATGGCGGTGGGGCATGGACTGTCTAGGGCCATTATATATTTCCACCAAAGGAAAAACTGGTCTTGACGTTGGCGGGACACGGTTGTCGCTACTATATAGCAACCGATACATTCATCAATGCCTAGAATGTGTACGTGATGCTTATTGTTGAGTTTGTGGACCAGGATTTCATTTTTATGATTGATAATGAAACGGTGCTCACTGAAAGAATTGTTCGAGAATATCTGCATGATGTTCTAATCGCAGTAATGTAATGATCAGCAAGCCCTGATATGAATCTTATAGAGCACTTATGAGATGAGCTGAAGAGGCTTGTTACAAGTTCCAGAAACTTTCCACACCTTGGAAGCGTGGGATAACATTCGACAGCACGTCATGGTGGCATTAATTAATTCTATGCCGAACCGCATGACGACCGTTGTAAATGCTCTTGGCGGTAACACAAGTTACTAAATAAAAGTTTTCTATACTTACGTACTATTTGAAGACGACTTATTATGATTTTTTTTAGTATTCCTATTTCGAAATTTGGAACAATGACAAATGGAAATTAAGTGAGTGATTGGCTTCAAAACCACGTATTTGTGTATAGTGTTGAGCCATTAGGGACATACATGCAGGAACCGAGGCGTTCACTAAAACTGAAAAACTTCGCAAGCAATGGAAAATAGCTATTGAAGGTTACGGGTGTGGACCTCAGGACGAGCTGTTTCTTACACGACAACTGTAGGTCCCTGGCTCCCGCTTCACCAGTCCTGATTCTATGTATATTTAGGCGACTGAGACCAAAACTACAAACGTAGTATAAAGGAAAGTTTTATTTTGTAGCTGTTATTTTGATTGGTATATTGTGGTGTCTTACACGTAAACGAAGTCGTGGGCAGAAGCTATTTTATTATAAAATTTACAAAGATATTCCGCATCCCCGTCGCGAAAAACAATTTCTTTTACAATCCAAAGGATTGTGAAGGAAATTCCTAATCCATTGCTTCAGATTATGTTTGAAAAATTCTTCTGCTCGGCAACGTACCTACATATACGAGTACCATGTTGTCGAATTGTCAAAATGACCCCCATATGACGCGATGAACTTACTTATATTCGATAATATTTATACACAATGTTTACACAAACTTAACCTATAACTAACTACATCAAATACATTAACGAAAGCAACATGTTTACTGACATCGAACTGATTAAATAGGCTAAAGATAAATACTGTACCAACCTACGACACGTCTGAGTAGGTATGTAGATTAATATCGGTAAATAAAGTACTGTGTAATAAGTGAAATGTACCAAAGTATCTAGATAGGTAGAACATTACAAAAATAACGGCCAAGTGTGATTCATTAGCGAAAGGAGAATTTTGTTCTTTCTAAGCGACTATTTTAAGTGTAGATAGGTAGGTATAGTATTCATACCTGCTGTTTCTTATGTTGCTATGTTAGTCGACATTCACCCGGACCTAATAAAAGCGCACCTTGATTTTCGCGCACTGGTTGATCGATTCTCGATGTTAAACCGAGCTTTGGGAATCCAACAGAATGCAGCGCGAGTGAGTCTCAGCTCGTGGAAAAAACTCAGAGTTAGATTTTCAACCTTCGCGTTGAAATTCCAGTGCGCGAAAAAAACACAGAGTTCGATTTTCAACCTTCGCGTTGAAATTCCAGTGCGCGAAAAAAACACAGAGTTCGATTTTCAACCTTCGCGTTGAAATTCCAGTGCGCCAAAAAAAACACAGAGTTAGATTTTCAACCTTCGCGTTGAAATTCCAGTGCGCGAAAAAAACACAGAGTTCGATTTTCAACCTTCGCGTTGAAATTCCAGTGCGCGAAAAAAACACAGAGTTCGATTTTCAACCTTCGCGTTGAAATTCCAGTGCGCGAAAAAATCCGGCCACGATTTTATTACGTACGCGGGAACGTTGGCTTACCATATTTTTTTTGACCTATAGATGAAAGCATTATTGTAAGCAGACATCGAAATGCATGAACGATGAAACTATCTACTACCTCTATATTTCTCCACTATCTGCAAAAGTTGCTCTAGAATAGACTGTTGCATCTTTATTTAATGATAACTGTCACCTTGACCGAGGCCTACGATAATTTGACTCAAACAGTGATAAAACGTTACATAACTAGTAGATATTATGTATTTATATAAAACCTGTTATGTACGCACGATATCTCCCAGTTATAAGACGCCGTCTCGAGAACATGGCCGCGAACGTTCCCCGTGTAAAGTTCAATAACGGACTGACCTGTCCTATCCTTGGGCTAGGGACATGGCAGGTAAGATGTAACTCGCTTTTGTAATACCTATCATGTTTTAAAATGATCACCAACATTAGAGTCGAAAAAATGAAGTCGAAATATTGAAGTAACTTCATCAGCAATTGCGCCTTTACTCAGTCCCAACACAAGTCACGATAAGGACTATACTTAGGTACACAGGCAGCATATCAAACTATACCTACATTTCCAGTATAAGCTGACTTCTCATTGTACAAAAATCCCATTAAAATGCCAGGTCAGCTAAAACTGGAAAAGTATAGCTTGATATGTAGCCGTGTGTACCACACATTACGAGCTGCCAACTATCTAATGTTACCTATTCGGTACCTAGATTTGTCTTACAACCCTGATTTTCAGGTCGTGCCTGTAAACGTAACGAGTTATTACACTGTTAAATTTATCATAACTCTGGCTCTGCCAATATACTGTGTTAACATTTTAACTATCCTGCTCATCTCGTGACTGCCACCCTTTATTTATAATAAAACCGCTCGTTAAAACAATGTTTTTTTATGATATTCAGTCAAACCCTGGCGAGGTGACACGGGCAGTCGGCGAAGCCATTGACATTGGGTACCGACATATAGACTGCGCGCATCTATATTTTAACGAGACGGAGGTCGGAGAAGCGATCAAGGACAAAATTAAGCAAGGCATCGTAAAAAGGTCAAAATATATGTCCATTTAGCCTGTACCCAATGCTTTCTCCATTCCGGGTCAGACCTGTCTTTGGTCCCGCTTATCCCTAATCCACGTGCCGTTTTCTTGTTATTAAACAACAAAGTTTTGTAGTAAATGTGTAGGGTTAGTCAGGAACCACGAACTCTTACCTACCTTTATATATTTAGAAACCTACGAAATAAATTGAATGGACGTGTTCATTCGCAATAATATCTAGGTGCCTACGTATATCTGTTTAGGTGACACAGCACGATGAACTCTTCAAATAAAATAAAATTTGTTTATTCATGTATGTACACAGCTTTAAAGTAATGTACACTGTTTTGATTTGTGTTAGTAGAAAGCAAGTTTAATTCGTTTGTTATATTTTATAAATATCCAGAAATGCTTATCTCAATTCCGATCTTTACAGGGGTTGTGCCGCTATTTTGCCTAGATAATTAGCTTTGTACGTACCGTGTACCTATCTCAACGTGTTATTATTACTTTAATGTTTACAGAGAGGACCTTTTTATAACATCAAAGATATGGAATACGTATCACAGGCCGGATTTAGTGGAAAAGGCTGTAAAAATCTCGTTGTCTGATCTCGGATTGGATTATTTGGATTTATATCTCATTCACTGGCCTATGGCTTACAAGGTAAGCCCATTTTTATTATTCTTAAACTTGTATACTGCGAACTAAGCCCGATGCAACCCTGAACAGAAATTGGGTTTATATTAGGTTAGCTGAATTCTTTAAATCCACTGAAGCTTTATGTAAATAAATAAAACGTAAAAAAAACTTTTCAATTTCGGCTAAAGCTTTTGGCAAAACGATACTCAAGGAACATTAGCTTTATTATGTACAAAGCGAAATAAAATGTTTGCTTGATTTTAGGAAGGCAGTGATCCGTTTCCTTCAGATGCTAATGGCAAAGTGATTTACTCCGAAGTCGACTACGTGGATACGTGGAAGGCTATGGAGAAGCTCGTCGAGAAAGGCCTCGTTAAGAGTATCGGCGTCAGCAACTTCAATTCTCTACAACTGACTCGAATTCTGAACGCTGCTACAATTAAGCCAGTGACCAATCAGGTGAGGTGTTGAAAACGATTCAATCAATGGCGATTTTGTTGTGGAATGTTAAATCTCTAAAAGTCTCAAATATTGGTATACACTGTAGGTATCTTTTTTATACAGTTTCAGTCATCGGCGTTACCTAGGACGAAATCTAAAAAGAAACTATATATTTATCGTGCATTAACAATCACGAATAAAAATATTCCTAAATTTGCTTTTTATTCTGCCATTAAAGCCCGCAGACTGACGTGTGTACACATATGGCTAATTGTAATTTTAATTAAACTGCGAGCTAGTTGATAAGTCATTGACTTGTTGTAGGTGGAATGTCATCCATACTTGAATCAGAGCAAGTTGTTCAACTTCTGCAAGGAGCGCGGGGTCACATTGACGGCGTACAGTCCGCTCGGAAGTCCTCAGCGGCCGTGGGCCCAGCCCGGCGACCCCTCTTTATTGGAGGACCCCAAAGTGTTGGCCATTGCGGAAAGGCTGAACAAAAGTCCGGCACAAATTTTAATAAGGTAACTTTGAAGTCTGTGTTTAATAAATGTAACTGATAGTAAAGTATGTGTATATAAGGTGTTTGCCTTATTCATTTAGTATCTGTTTATTGTTTTTAAAGTCTATTAGATAACGTTATGTAAATAAAGCTAGAGGTGATACATATATACTTTTTCGAGATGGCCCTAGAAAAAGATGCCTGGAAGGAATTGGGAGAGGCCTTTGCCTAGAAGTGGGACGATGAACGCTAACAAAAAAAAAAAATTAAGCTCAATGTCGATTGAGAAAGTCATGACATGATAAAAGTTCGAGTTAGATGACTATGAAATGACACTACCACATTTAATAATTGTTTTTTAAAGAAGTAAAATTAAAAAGTTCCTCGACATGATGCCTTTACCGGTATTTACGGTATCTTAGAGAAAACATCGAAAGCTTTCAACAAGGAAACCTATTTATCATAAATGATTTGTAGTGATTTTCGGTTGGACTTTTTCTTAGCAGGAAATATTTTGTTATGTTTCTAAGGTCATGCTGATAATACCTACAAGTGTAGTTAATGCATAATTTTTTGAAAATGAGTTTATAGTTCAAGAGCCTAGGTACATACATACTAACTCAACTAAGCTATCGATCGATAATTCCGTCCGACACCAAAATACCAAATAGGATATCCAATATTTTCGGCTATATTTTTTTCTCTCGATTTCTGTGCAAAATCGTGCATTTTGTTTTACGTTTGAGTGTACATTTGTGTTTTGTATGCTTTGCTAAACTAGTACGTTTGGGAATTCACAATATAAAATGTATGGGCACTACACACCAATCACATTTTGTACTTACGTAGCGAAATTCTAAATGACGGCGAAAGGTCACTTTGGAGATTTATTTATAAATGGAGCCAGCAGAAATAAGAAACGTATTTAGGCGTAAATAAGAAATTGCGATTTCAAAGATTGTAATTTATTGCTTCAATAGACCGATGAAATAGATACGATGCTAAAATGTTACTATATTGCATTATATATATAAAATTTACTGGTGTACAAAATTTGTGCACAGAAAATAAAAATAACCGGGGACGCGAGGCAATGGAGCATCATTTGATGCGATCGACACCAGCCCGAGTGACCGGAACGAAGCCGTTTAGCAGATTTTATCGTTTTTATTTGTGTTCCTATACTGGGAATAATAAAAATAAGATTTTACTGGTATTTGACATGTAGTGATAACATCGATCAATTATGTTTGCATCACGTCTTTCTACCATTTCATATCGATATCCATTTCCGATACCTGTCAATCATATAAGTAATTTGCCCACCCATATTTCGATTAAATTACTCTGCAAACCTTTATTAAATGAATGGAAATAAAGAAACCCACCTGTTCAAATAAATTATACTTTGGAAACAGTTGGAAAAAGAATAATTTTCATCTAACAAGCGATTACGTCAATACTGAGAAAGAAGTATCGAAAGTCGCCTGAATAAAGATTATGTTTATTGATATAAACTCAATGTTAATACTCTTTGATATTACATAATATAATATTAGAGATACTAAATATAAACATTCTTTTGTAATACAAAGTCAGCGTAAGGCAAATTGCAGCACAGACGCGAGGCGGGTAGTTTATAATATGCTACGACGCGTAGCCTACGCTACGCCGCGCGCCGTAGCAAATGTGCAGTCATATCTTTTTGTTGATGTTGATGTGGTTGTCTAAAGTTAAACATACTTCCTTGTTATTTTAGATTCCAAATCGACAGAGGAGTTATTGTCATACCGAAGTCTGTATCCAAGGGCCGCATAGCAGAGAACTTCAACATTTGGGACTTTTCTTTGACGAAAGAGGACATCAAAGTCATTAATAGCCTGGACTGCAATGGTCGCCTCATACCGCAAGCAGGGTAAGTAACCTCAATGTATTTCAGTAAAAGCTATGCTCTAGAGAGAAATCCGTTGAATTCAAACACAAATTACCTACTAGTAGCTTTGCTGAATAATGAGGGGTGAAGTAAGTACTTTGTGATAAAATTGAAATATGGACCCCATGGTCCATATTTCAATTTTATCACAAAGTTCTTACTTTCTGTAGAGATGTCACCTTATTTTATGTGGCTTTAATCAATATTTGACACTTTCATACCTATTTTGACGAGGTGTAGTTTAATATTCATTACCTTTTTAATATGAAGCCGTTTTCAGAACAGCATATTGTCTTATTTAGACTATTTCATTTTAAACTTGTAATTACGGCTCGGTACAATATCGAGTTTCACTTTTCCATTAACACGTTTTAGGGTTCCGTATCCAACGGGTGCCATAGGGACACGATTACTAATGCTCTGCTGATCGTCCGTGCGTCTGCCACAGGGCTGCATCTTATGAACCGTAATAGGTAGACACTTGAAATTTTTTCAGAGTGTGAACTACTATGGCCGTTATAACAACTAATAGAAATAAAATAATGTTTAAAATTAAACATGCAAGAACGTGATTTATTGTTAAATACTGTAGGGTACGGGTAAGGAGAACTTCTTGTGCGGGTCCGACTCGCACATGGCGGCTTTTTAGGTCTAAATTAATATGAAACGATTTGGTTGGCAGGTGAATGGGTATCATCGTAATTCAAAAGCTTTTTCAACCCACTGTTTTTTGCTGAATTCTGCTATTTCCAATAAACCTTAATTATGCCATCATAAAATGTTTCCATCGATCTTCTTTCCGTTTGCCCTCTGTAAAGCGTTAAATCCCTGTCCTAGGAAAGCGGGTCCGTCATATTATAACGGCAATCATGAAAATCTGTTATTTTCACCAGTATTTCACGTTAAGTCAAACCCCAAAGATTTAAATAGCTAGATTTGCCCTTAATACTGAGAAGAGTGCCCGAAAGTCTGGTAACCAGTCTTAAAAAAGGGTTTCGTATTACCCAATGACTGGGTTATGGAGGTCAGATAGGCAGTCGCTCCATGATAAATACTAATATTCCGGAATGACTGGAAGCCGACCCCAACATAGAAAAGGCTTAACAGATTATGATGACTGAAGAGTGCGCTCA
Organism: Polymixis lichenea; assembly: GCA_949091785.1. NCBI lineage: Eukaryota > Metazoa > Arthropoda > Insecta > Lepidoptera > Noctuidae > Polymixis > Polymixis lichenea. The sequence continues at coordinate 14,353,252 of OX420936.1, forward strand.
CACAAATGTGTTACTTGACAGTCAAGTCACTGCGTCATTGTGAGTTTCAGAAGTGTCAAAACGAAACAGAAACGCGATTATGTTTTGACGCGGTAGGGCGAATTTAACGATTTAAATCTTTGCCGCTGCCATTTTCATGACAGCCATCACTACGGCCGCTCTTCCAGGAAACCGTAGCTTTGGCCACCATTTTATCGTCCCACTCTTCACCTATTGATATAAATTCTGTGAATAACCTGGTAACTATTAATAGTCGGTTAATTAGTGGCACGACTATGTAGATCATTTAGTTAAAAGTCCTTTGTGAAATTTTGATAGAATACATATTGTATGTTTGTTTTTGTTTGTTTTTTTAAAAAAAACGTTGCGCCACACTAGGAATTTCTTCCTGTATCGTGGGTGCGTTTACAAACATAGAAACTCACAAACACAAACACCCAGACCCGGAACAATTACTTGCAGATCATACAAATGAGCAATGTTTATGAGCAGTCCGTAGATAGTGTGGGCTTGAATGTCCACTGTAGTAATTTTACTAGCAATTTAAATTATGCATATTCTGCTTTACCTTCAGTTAGGTTTCTCAATAGGGAAAAAGGTCTTTTAAAGAGTTGGCCAATTTAAGATAGAGCGTAATAAATCACCGCTTAAATTCCCTCTCCCTATTTGCAATTTTAAGTACTAATTAGACTTATAGAATCGCTGACGTGCCACGGTTGAGTAGAACTGTTATTTTATCTTTTTCCAGTGATATCAATCTCGGCAAATCTGTAGGGACCAAAATTAACGGATGTCGTTTCCCAAGGCAAGTTTCGTGCTCAGAAAGTTTCATTGTCCTTCATTGTACGCTGGGAGGTGATTCAGTGACAATCAAACAAATAGTCCTCGTTTTCTATGTATGTAGCTAGCACTAGCTGTAGCTTGCGGCTTCACTCGCAGAGACTTGGAAATGAAATATTTAGCACACGTAGCTAAATATTTCATTTCCAAGTCTCTGTAACAATTGGTTCTCTCTCGGTAATAATTGCTGCATTGAAAAAAAAAAAGACTTTTGCATATTTTCTCTTCCTTTTTTATTTGGCTAGATTTTATCGAAACGGATAAATAAGTTTGACTTTAGATATAAATGGTGGGTCAAGTGGTTGCTAGGTTACGAACAAGCTGACAAACGAGCCAACTTTAGTGTTAACGATATTAATAATTGGGATTATGGTAGTTAGGATTAAAGTCCGAATGATTAATACGGTCGTTGTAACTAATACGATTTTAAACTTATTCTTTAATCAAAGATTAACGTTTTGTTTGCAGGGGTCGAGCTCACAAGGATCATCCCTTCGCTAATCCTGATATTATCTTTTAAATGAGGCAGTTGACAAATTATTATGACAAAAACAGACGTTACTTCTTTTCCAGATTACTTTCAGAAAATTAATAAAAACCTATTTTAAATTCGTGTGTAAATAAAACTGTATCTTTTTTTGGGACACTTTAACTCCTTGGTAAATGAAGAGCATAGACACGCTGTGAATACGTACCATCTTAACTCCCTTCCATCCAAGCTGTGCTGCCAATGGCCGGTCGTGTAAAGGAACCGCCGAGTCGTGCGGGCCAAGCAATATCCGGCCAAACAGACCTCGTTGCGTGTGTTTCCGCCAAACCTGTCAGACGCTTGATTTCGCTAAATTGTTCGCATTCCTTAACCCTGTCTTGTCTGATTCGGAAAATACGGGGCGTATTGAAATGGTCGGGAGAATGGTCAGTGCGGACTTTAATCATCTTGATTGATAAAGGACATATGGAAGTAGGAATTCGTCTTAGAAATGGCCTTTGTCCGCGGCTACACGGTCGTTTTTACCTTCCAGAATCTGTGTCCGTATGTAATGTTATGTTTTGTATGGGCTGGAAGGGATAATTCATGGCCATATTGCCCAGCACTGGGATTGAAATGGATAAGAAGCAACTGAAATTATATTAAGCATAATAGCGAAATGTAACTTATATACCTACTTACTTAAATATCATACAGCTAAATCCCTATTTCAGCGTCAAAATTTTGTTTGCAGTAACATTTTAGCGGTTGTACGTACAAACACACGCGGAAAAAAATCTGGTAACTGCGAAAATATGCCTTTTTCAAAAAACATTGGGCACAATCGTCCTTTCGTTACGTTACCACCTCACCGTATAGATGAAAGAGAAAAGTAAAGGGAAGTTATTTCGTACGAAATATTATTTCCTTGACGCGGAAGGCGAGCTTCGCAAACTAGCCTCCGCGCATCGTGCAGGCAGCGACGGTTCCAAGATAAGGTAAGACCTTCATAACGCTATTTTATGACGTTAGAAATGTTTGCAAGATACCAAAGTTAATAAATTATTAGCACGACTGCCCCTTCTGTTCAAGCGAGTTTCACAAGCATTATAAAACAAATGACGGACGTTAATTTAGTCCCCAGTGGTTCAAAAGCATTGAGAAATATCGATTTGTCCTGTACGAGGTCACGCATTTTTACGTAAGTTTGGTATTTCGTACTAGACAAGGGCGACCCAAACAATTTTAAAGATTACCCTACTCTTTGTAAAAAATAGGTTTGTTAAAGAACATTTTCTTTACCAGAGGCATAGTAAAAAACTTAGTGAACTTAAGCTCAACAGCAGTTTGTCCTTTTTACCTTGTATGAAATCAACAAGTTAGCATACTTAATTACCTAAATTACAAGGAATGAAAAATGAAAACTTGCACATTATTGTTTGTTTTATCATTCTAAATGTCTTTGCCTTTTATAAAAATATACGTAAGTATTAGATGGCACAAGCAAATTCATCAAGATAATAGGCTATGACAAACTTGAAATGGAACGTAATTTTGTAAATTGTATATCATGGTACGACCCCTCAGGGGTTTCTTTCGTTTGGGAGTACGTTTGAAGATTTGATCTTGTACCTGAGTCTTGAACGATAAAACTACACTCCCGTTCTCTCGGTACTAATATTGAAAGCAATGAAAGCACTTAGAAAGTAGACACAGAGGCATCTTCAAATAAAACTTACTATATTACAAATACCAAGGTACGGTACTTACCGAAAAAGAGAAAAAATGATAAAACCGTGATTGTCTATTTAGGAAATCCCAATCATTTATGCTTTTGTCTACCTGGGGATTGGTTCCCGGGTACCGGGATTCATATGACCTTATTATAGCGAGTTTATGGTTTAGTGCAGAGTGGTTCCGTCGACCCCTGTCGTCTTTCGTCCTTAGAAAACCATATTCATAAGATTTGTCTAAGCCTGAATGGTTCCAGAATACTAACAGTTTTTTTACAAAGTTCGTAGCTTTTATTCAAACCATTGAAAATAGAGTAAGTAGCTTGATAATGTAGGCAAATAATAAAAATGTTAACACGATGATAGACCGCTACTTTAATTAATGTTTTTGTTTCTAGACTAAAATGTAGTCAGTTGATGGAATGGCAGGTAAAAATTGTTCTTCAATATTATAAAATGGATTGAGGTATTTCATTGAAAATTTATTTTTCATAGCGTTGAAAATAGCTGAATCTTTTAAATGCTTGACTGAATAGCTGTTTCAGTGAAAAGAATACCAGGACAGTGTTATTATATCGCGAAAATAGAAAAATGTAACAGTTTTAAACGAAATAAATCCACAAAAATAGGAGCATAACCATCAAATAATGTGCAAGTTTAGTTTATTATCGCTATTTGCAGCAGCTGTCTGTTTTTCCGTTTTGGTTTTGGGAACTAGTTACACGTTATACCCCACAGGTTATAATAACGCAGCACCGTAATAAGCAAGCTCTGCACGCGCCACTGTTACACCGTTTACTCTTTCATTTGGTACGCTATGAATTTGCACAGTCACCGCTGTGAGAACTTAAGGTGTTTGTGCTATCTGAAAAAGAAAAGTGGTCTGGTGAAAGAAAAATACTGCGCAATCTCTTTGAAATTCTAGGCAAGTTGTTGCTGGAATGATTAAGGTTCACCGGTCTATGTGCTAGTAACAAAACGAGCATAGATTTTAACTACATTTATAATGTGTGTTTAAGACACCTTGCTGCTCTATAGTCTAAGCGTTGAGTGAGGCTACCGCAAGATGCTGGTTTGGTTTCAGTTTCAGAGGTGCAACACGATCCGTCGAAATACCTGATTAGAATCTCAGAATGTGCAACCGGCTGCTCAACACATCACTACATCTAACTTCGCTGGTAGCACGTGGAATTTCGCTTAACGTAATAATAAGGCCAAGAGAATGCGAACTGCGATGTCGAAACATGGAAGCAATAGACACTTACATGTAATGAGATGTAACAATCCACTTGAAAGGTTTTTTGTATAGCCATTTGAAGGGTAAAATACTGAAAGCTTCAGCGAATAAAGTACCCTAGATAAATTCAAAGGGTTTAATAATTCAAAATACAAACGCAAACCATTTTCACAATTAACTTAAAGATAATTAGGATATTATTACTTCTCTTTGTTAGTAGCTCTATGTTTACTAAATACCATTTAATGAAATAATAATTTGAGAGACGTTAATTGAGGCACTTAGTATGCTAACTCGAGGACTTTGGGTATAATTAGGCCAAAATCAAAACTACCTTCTCTGCTGATTTCTATGAAATGACACTGGAACAAAGGAATAAATCAACACAATGGTAGGCCGAGGTTCATTTGCAGCATATCATTATGGAATTATATACACTAGTACCTGCACATAATTATCGAGAAATGAACAACTGCGCCTTTGTTAAAAGTTATATTTGTATTTATGAAATTGGTTTCGGTAGCGAAATTGGAACTGAAAAATAAAACCGCAAGCAGTAAAATGTGCTGGTTAAAAGAGCAACAATTATTACGACCTGCGAATAATAGAAAACATACATTTACAATTACGGTTATTTCCTATGGGGTAGGCAAAAACAACAGGACGCCACCTACGATAATCTCAGTACGATTTATAAACAAATGATTGATTTTGATGTGGTTTCTTAATAAATTCTGTGAGATCTTAAAAATAAATTATAAGTGATGTCTCTCGGGAGAGTAGTTAAGGGTATATTGCATAGTAACCCAAATTCAAACAATGGTAACAATCTAGCGGCTATGCGCGACTGCGGCGCGGCGCGGCGGGCGGCTGCGACACGCCTGCCCCTCGGTCAGTCCGGCACACGATTATAAATTCACCGCTCCATTATTCACAATTGGCTTCCATACCGGCTCTGACAGCCGGCCCGATAATTCGTTAAGTCCTAAACTGCGACCGCTGCGTGCACCCGATAACGCCCCAATAGGATTCAACTAAATATACAAAGGGTTGTACGACTCATGCGTTTGGGTTAGTTGGGGTGCCGCACCTGCCTCTATTTGTTCATCTTCGCTGACTTCGTTTAATTATAATTTGTAATCATGTTTATTTGTAGATGGTATTTAGGGCGGAGGTTCAATAAATGATTTTTATTTCAAAAAGAGTGGAGCGTAAAGCGCCGTCACCCGTGCACCGACTCGTTAGTGAATCCGGTTACAGTTGCCGTTCAAAGTTTGTGTGCGCTCGACTCTTGCCTGACGGATGTCCAACATCCTGATTTTCTGTATGCGAAATTTGCAATCTTCCTTTATAAATGCATTGGTTTTATTTTATTTTGTATTTGACAGTGATCGGATTATATGAACCCAGCGCTTTGTTTTGCTGTTCCTGAATGCCGTTTTGCACATTATCTTGAAAACAATTTGGGTCTTGTAAATCATTATTTAAACGAATATTCATTAAAATAATGGTTTACAAAATCAAACTAAACGTACCTATATCACACTTGGACTTTGAAATCTTAATTATTTGTGAAAAATGACGTGCAGCGAAGATAGTAAGTGGAGAAGTGAGTAATAATCAAAGAGATGAACGTTAACGGAACTGTAGCAATTACGAATGATGGATTGTTGAACTTCTCCCGCACAGAAATGACCCAATGCTTTAATATCGTCTTGTTTCTTTTCTTAGCTCTTTGGTAATTTGTCACTAAGTAGCAGTTGGAATGGAGTTTCATTTGTAATAAAACATAATTTAAAAAGGAAAGCCTTATTAATAGATCTTAAAAACAGTCCAAGTTCTAAACATTTTAAATGTTTCGAATATTTAAATTAAATAGACATGCATATTTTATTTTTTTCAATTTAGTAGGTGCTCGAGAAACTTGGCACACTTTTATTAGTCTACGTTTCGCAAGCACACGAAAATATTATATTTCTGTGAATAGCGCTGCAGAATGTTTATTACACATTTGAAAATCATATGAAGTCATTTGTGGTAAGAATTCTTCCGTTTTGTGAGGATACCTTTGGAAGAGTATGTAGCGTCGAGTATGCGGTGTACTGTCCTGAAATCATATTGAAAATATTTCTTCGCAAATTAAATTTCTTCACAGAGTATCAAGTGAGTTAAATGGAAAATAGTTCAGGTTCTTGGAAAATTTATTAAATCATGTTTTAATTTTTAAGAAACATGAAAAGCTAAAACGTAAATGCTAAATATTTATTTACATACCTATACTAGTTTAATTGTATACGAGTTTGAAATTCTACTTATATTCATTCATACACCAATTAAACGTGTGTGTCACCGGTGAAACTTTAATCTCCATAAAAGTTTCACATTGCGTAGGGCACAAGCAGTGAAAAACAGGTTCCAATAAGAAAAATTAAGCCCCCTATATGACTAAAGCGGGCGCTTTCTTCGAGCGTGGTAAATGACGGTGACATTTTATTGGCGGTCAACGTGTTTCGTTAGACTGGCCCCTGACATGCTATCCATCTTGCGCCCGTCCCGGATTACCTGCGCCGAATCAACCGAATGTGATTAACGGACCCGATCATGCCCGTATAAAATGCCTGCTCCGACCGATGACCGTGTAATGGCGTATTGCGGATTATTATGGCCACTCGAACGTATTACTCCGCTCTACTCAAAAATCATGTTAAATAGAACTGAATCAGCCCGATGCACCAGCTGCTCGTTCCGGCTGAGAGTAGGTACTAACAATTGTATTACATACTCGAATCAAAATTAAACTGCACTGCGCTGTGTAACCTACACTCATAGATGGTAATTATTTGTGTTTAGTCAATTAATTGCGTATTGATGTTTCGACGTTTGAGCTTGTAACGATGTTCATTATTCGATGAAATTGGAGCGATATTACAGGATATCATGATTTCCGGTTTTCCAGTTCAGCTGAGCTTGCACGATGATATGCGGGAAATGATATTGAGACAGCGAAGGGAAACGTCAGCGACTTCCTGTGCTACTTCACTAACATTCAAAATTTCGGCCGAGATGTAATTAATTAATGCAGATAGATATAAAATTAATTTAAAAACTCGAGTCACTGTCGCAAAGTTGTGAGGGTAGAAGTAAAGATTTATCAGGGCCGTCGTGAAACGCTGAAACAGCGGGCGACGGCGACGCGGCGACGCGACGTGACAAGAGCGCGTTAATTCTTGCTCACTGCGACTCTTCTAAACTGTTAAAAGAGTAAGGTAATTAAGTATGATGGATATTCGGAGTTTATCGCTGGTGGCAGCGACACAGGCCACTCGCAACTTTCTTATCTTTCCCTGGACGAAGTTTACGACGTCTTTGCGGTGGCACTGAGCAGCTGATTATGTTGTGTGAGCTCGTATCGTCTCCCTAATTTTAGTATCATAGTAGTTTATCTGAGGATCCACTTGGATGCTAGAAAATTATGATGAATTGCGGTGACGCGGTAGACTTCAGTTTTGTTAAGGAAGATGGTGTTTCGTATTTTTATATCTGAATGGAACGATTACTGATGCCCTGAAAACGACCACGAATAACGTTGCTTGTGATACGAGAGTGAATATTTTAATAGTTAATAGTTATATTTCATTATTTACTACATTTTATTGTCATTTATGAGTCAGATACGTACCTTTTTTTACAAAATCTTTTAGGGACTTAAATTCATTCAGTGCTCTTTTTCGGAAAACTCGTAGTTGGAGTTGATCATAATAGAGAACTCATTTTATTCGGGGTTGATTTTATTTTCACGTGGGCAAAGATTTGAATCTTACGACCCCGTTCATTTTGATTGAATTGAATGCTGCACAACTTCCGTGAGCTGTCAAGTGTCAACTTTTCATTGGATTCTGACAAAACAGAGGTAACGGAATATCGATACAGATTATGAACTTGAGTGTTAAAATATTTATTTTATTTATTTTTAACGTGAAATTAAAATCATAAAACTTGTATTTTCATTAATTAATTGTAAAATAACGTATAAATGTATTTTTGGTTGAATCCTGACCAATGTGAAAGTATAAAGTAACTATTCTTCATCATTAAAATAGTCCGGTTTTGTTCTTAACTCAAGGTATTCGTAGTTACCTATGTATTTTTCATGGCAAACCCAGAAAAGGGTATACGTTGTGGGTACGGCTATGTAGATTTGTAGTGGCGCCGGAGGGTAACCCTTGTCATGTGAGATTTGTAAACGAAAAAGCCTCTAATTTGGGTTTGTGTTTTGACAAGTCATCTTGAGGAAGACACCAAGCTTCTGCGCAGAGAACTTTGTTCTAGTTATAGTTGGTGAAATGGAATATAAAAAGTTAGTGCATGTATGGAACTCAGTATTATGTTTGTTAGGAGTTCTTTTTTCTACTTCTTTATATTTGAAACGTAAAAGCCTTTGTTGTTAAATTTCATTTGGATGCAATAAAGGTATATGTACCTTTTGAGGCAAATGAGAGTGGCACATCTGAACCTTTGAGTATTTTTTTATTTATCTCCATCGGATAAACATTATAACATTTCGTGTTGAAACAGTAAGCTTGTCATGCCCTCAGGTGGTAACTTCAGCGTAGTACTGCTATTGATGTTGAGTGGCGGCGGATTGGGGTGGCTTGTTGGGTAGCCGTCACGGATAGGCGAATAGACAGTCACTCCTCGGGTCATATAGGGCTACGATCATAAAACTAAAACAAAAAAATGTGGGTGCCCAGAGGCACCTTCAGTGCGTTTTCTCGAATAAATAAAGGCGGTCTGTCCTTGCCAATCAGAAGGCAGATCAATAGATCCCGCCACAAAAGCCGCTGTTACCCTTAAAATGTTCTCTTGCAAACAAGCTTTCTACATTGCCCACATATCTTGATCAGGTGACGCAACAAAACATAAAAACCAAATTGTACATCTTTTTTTCATTTAACAAATCCGTCTTGACGAGGGTATTCTGTTTTTTTCGGCAAAAGTAGAAATAAGAAAGATATAAGCAAATCCTGCTAGATCACGTTTAGTATCTCGATTTTTTTTCGATTATTTAGAAACAAAGGCTGGCGGAGAGCTTTGTGACGAAAAATATGGAGCGCACGGACTAGTGACGCTTGGGAAATTGGTTAGAGCATACACATTAATTAAAAACACGTTCTGCTCATGTCGTTTTTTGTTGAAAGGATTTTCAAAATAGCATTTAAGTCCTGACTTTGTTTTGATTTTGCATGTACAACATTTTGTTTTTTTTTTTTTAATAATTTACGAGAGCTATATTTCAGGCTGTTGAATTTAAGTTTAACGAGTTGAAAAAAAGAGGTTGGTTGTTGTTAATGCGTTACGTCCCTAATTAGCAGGTAGGGGTGAGTCCGCTACCGCTGCCATTATTGTGGTCAAGGGGCCTGTTCCCTGGGACACCTGCGCCCTGCTGTTATTATATATTTACTATTCAGAGTTAAGTAATGGCGTATTTAATTATTTTACAAATGTTACTCGAGGTTTTTGGTGCTGATCAACCAAAAAAGAGGAATACTTACGTGTTTTTACACATAAGTATACAACATGTCGTTTGGCGTTTGTCGTATGTATTGGTACATATTGTACAAATTAAGTAGAAGGTGGTCATTTACACAATTACTCTAATAAGACAGTACTAGCATTAAGTATATCTATTAATTATTATAGGTTACTCTGCGACAATCACCCATTTAAACACAGTGATTGATGCTGATAGCGAAAAGTTCTCTATCTATCTAGGCCTCAGAGTTTATTTTGGCTTTTCTTCTCTGGCAACTGTCAGTTAGGTAATGCCAGCGCCATCTAGTTTTTAAAATATTGACAACTAAATATGGATATGGAAAAGTGTCTTATAACATCTACTTACATAAATAAAAATTTCATTTATGGATACCGTTCTAATATACGTATCCATCTGTCTTTTTTATTAACAGACTAAAAGGTACATTCTCGCATTAATATTTTATTAAATATAGTACAGGCGTTAAAAGAACCATCTTTGGCAACATCACAGCTTATGAAAAAGTAATTCAAACGATTCTTGCCTAGCAGTGACATACATAGTGAAATGGAAGAGGCGTGGATTTGTTGAGCGCAAATTTCCTGTTTACCATTTGATTATTACAGTGCCACACATGATACCTATGTGTCATAAAACACTGGTGCAATCGGAGCTAGCTGAATAGAGTGCCTTCTTTTAATGCATTTACATAAGTAAAAAATACTTGCTCTTTTAGTCGTATAGTTTTTTTTAGTCTTCTTTTTCACTGCGATACTCTCCATTCCCAAGTAACACATCAAAGCAGTATAACGGCCGATTTACAGCATTTCTGTATCGTTTTCGCATTTTGAGTTCGTTTTATAGTAGCCTTACAAACGTGTATACGGCTACTGTAATGCTTATTTGGGCACAAATTATACGGCTTTAGATCTTAAATAGGTTCACAACAGTTGTTTAATCGCATTACAGGCGCATTATATTAGCATTATTGTGGTCAAAGAAGGTATCAATCGCATTAAAGAAGCATTATTACGGTCAATGAAATTGCCAATCGCATTACAGAAGCATTATACTAGCAATATGATTGATAATGAAGATGTTAATTGCATTACAAAAGCATTAGACTAGCATTAGAATGTAGTAAAAGAATGATTGGAGCTATTTAAGTGCATGCATAATTTTGCATGATAATATTTGTTGGGCAGTATTAAATTAAGTTATATCATAATTATATAGGTCTACTGCTTTTATAAATAGGTCCGAATGATAATATTTTTTGGTTATAAAATATTTACAAAATGGTGTCAGTATATAGCAGCCCGGTGAGCCTTTAAAAAGGCTAATTAATGCCGCCAGCTGTTTAAATACTCACGCGTGAACAATTATTAAGCCAGAGGCCAGAGAGAAGACTTACGATGAACCACTGTAGTGTCATTGTCTATAAATTCGGTTGATGTAACGGGCGTTTCCAACTCCGTAACACTTACTGCTGGGAAGTTTTTTGCGCCACTTCTTCTTCCCAGCTAAAGCACTAGGAAGTGGTGAAGGGCGGGCGCTTTGGGGGACTATCTTATGTAATTTTGATATTCAAAAAGTGCTGACTCTCAGCCTAATTTGAATAAATGACTTTTGATTTTGATTTTGCGGACAGAAGATTAGTTTAGAGCCCGAACTAAGAATGAATGACAACACGATTTGACAGCTGTCCCTACTCCCAAACTATTTTTGCCCGTCCAAAAAAATTAGTTAATTGGCTGTAGAATTCACTAAGAAGTTTCGAATTGCTTTCGGACGGGCCCGTATCTTCGTTGACGGAGTTAGAGAGTAGGCCCCCTGACCCAACGAATCGTTCCTAACATAACCCGAATTGCGATACAGATACAGTCCCTTGACAGGTCCTACTTGATTTTGGTGACCTACGGAACCTTCTTTAATATCGCTACGATTCACTTCGCACGAATCGTTTTGTTGTGCATTGATCGGATCCAAAGACATCATAATTTTTGCATGTTCCTTTGATATTTTTCGCCTGATTCCTCCGGTTCTTACTCTTACTTTAAAAGATTTTTTCAACATTTTGTGAAACTAAATGCTGCACTTATTTTTACTTATATTAAATTACACGTACAATGAAATCACAACTTAATTTTGTTATCAGCGTATAATAATCGTTAAACACATAGTTGAATAAATAATATTGTATAATATCTATAAATCCACCATAAAAAATGCTGTTTTTTTGTTGATCATATAATATGTACTTTCCCCAATAGGGCCGACAAATGGTTTTACGAATACAGTAAAATGATTGTTTAAACAGCTTTATAGCTGATGAGATTAAATAGCTGTTAGCTGTACAACAGAACTCAGTTGATCTTTAAAAATGCAAGCATTACATTGATTCACGTTTATGCTGTTCAGCAGTACTAGGCTTTTACTAACCACTTAAAAGTGCTATTAAACAACAAAAGGCACTAGAAATAGTTCAAAGCTGTATAACGGATTTACGGTGCATTATAATGGTACAAGTTTATGCTATTAAGCAGCATTAGGCAGTATCTTAGTACTTAAAAACGCTATTGTAGACCCTAAGGCACTAAACCCAGCTGAAAGCTGTATAGCGGATTTACGTGTCATTATAATGGTTCATGTTTATGCTATTAAACAGCATTAAGCATTTATTTACTACTTAAAAATGTAAGTCTAGTATGTCATTTTTAAGTACAGCGTGCGTGCGTGCGTGTGTGCGTGCTGTACAGCTTTCAGCTGTTTTTAGAAACAGCTGAAAGCTGTACAGCTCTGTCGTGGTTTGCTGCACTAAAACAAAAGCATTTTGATATGCCACTATCTAACCGTTTTATAGTGTAAAGCATCACAACGGTTTTGAAATGCCAATATAAAGCGTGAAGATGCTCGGCGAACTTATATAAGAGTTTATACGGACTTTAAGTTCTATATGTTATGTTTACTATTCGTTTGTTAGAATCCTTCCTGTGTTACTTGGGTTGCTAAGCCCTGCATCAATCTATATAAATGTTCTACCAGAATCCCAAAATCTTACAAATGTATTGACGAGCCCAAACAATGTTCGGCCACATACAAGGTGTATTGCCCCACTTGCGCATAAAGTGTGTGCAATACGTAACGCACGTAGGTAGTCTGTAGAACATTGGTAGTACGGCGTGCAAGTGGACCGCATACAGCTTGTGCGGCCGCAAAGCTATTGCGGTTGTCATCTGCATTCAGGATACTACCGCGCCGCTGAATACCCTCAAATTGCAATTAGGTACCTACTACGACTTTTCAAAGTGCACTTACCCTGTTATGCGCAGTTATATTTAAGCGGCTGATGCAAATTCCTGTATACACAAGGTTCAACGGTGAAGTTGGGACAGGGTATTTGTCTAACGAGTATAAGACTGATGGGCTTGCTAGTTTTGATTTATTAACGCTCTTTATTAAACGATACATTAGTCAGGATGTGAGACATAATTACTGTCAGAGTGTACTTCAAATGGGGAATAAACAGTTTAAAAACCGGTCAAGTCCGAGTCGGACTCGCGCACGAAGGGTTCCGTACCATTATCTATAAAAACGGCAAAAAAAAAATGTCTATTGTATGGGAGCCCCACTTAAATATTTATTTTCATTCTGTTTTAGTATGTTTTGTTATAACGGCAACAGAAATACATCATCTGTGAAAATGTCAACTGTCTAACTATCACGGTTCATGATATACACCCTGGTGACAGACGGACAGACAGATAGACGGACGGACAGCGGAGTCTTAGTAATAGGGTCCCGTTTTACCCTTTGGGTACGGAACCCTAAAAATGTGCTATGCTTTTTAAGCATTGTATACAGAAGTAATACTTAGGAAACTGCTTGAATTATATTTCTTTTATACTCTCATGCGTGCAATGTGGTACTGCTTGTTACGTTAAGTGCATTTGTGGGTACCTAAGTAATTAGTGTCGTATATCCTATTTATGAGAAATTTTGTTGAACCTTGCGTTGGAAGCTTATGTCTAAGATGTTAGGCAACTAAGCGAACTATCTATCCTTGTTTATGGTATTAGCTTCAAGCATAATGTTAGTTAAAGTTGTAGCTTAGGGACTTATTATATTTACGATGCCTGCACTTATAGCTTACCTGCCTGTACCTAAATGGGAATTTTGATCTGAAAGTTTAAAATAATTGGTTATGTTCATTCTATAAAGTAAAGATGTTGATTAATTATTCAGACTTCAATAAGCAAGTTTCATGTTCAATACCTTCCGGAATCAAACAATTTTGAACCCTATCAATCTGATTAGATAAATATAAAAACATGTTTTTGTTTTATTTCATACCAATTAGATACCAATCCAAAGCGCTGTTATTAGATTACAACAGTACAGCCTCGAATAGACGAGACTATTCGGTAACAATGTGAATGTGTTAGAACGACAAACATTATCTATCTACCTCCAAATAGGTTTTAATGCGCGTTGTGCGTGTTTCGTTACTTGGTCACGCTCTATATGTTATTTGTGTCACAAAGGGGTGTTGCATGGAGTATTGAGAACATGGAGAAATGAATGTGCCTTAGACAGATGTTAGCGTAACGAGATGTCGTTGACATATTATATAGAAGCATGAGGAACAGGTGTAAAGTTCACTTACGAGTATCCTCTATTGAAAAAGGAGGATCCTCCGACAAGACGTGTGTTGTGATTGGTGGGCTACTGCCTGACAATTGATGTCGGGATGTTGTATATTATGCTAGTAGCGTGGTAAATTGTGCCTGTGCGATGCAGGCTTTTGCGTGACGTCATTGTGATGCGTAGTTCACATGAGCCGATATAGATGCCGCTGCTGACGCATCTCATGAAGTGACCTGAAAATTGTTAAACATGATTGTTAGAACCTACTTTATCATTTACATGCACATACCTATGTATGAATAGGTACAGATAATAAACTATCTTACTATGCATTTTCGACGCATATTTAATTAAAAGTCAAGTCAAAATCAAAAGTCAAGTAAGTACATTGCACGTTGTTTTTCAACACTTACTAAGTCATTATTTTGTCATAGTTTTGGCATACAGATATTGGGTATTCCTCATTAGGGAACCTCCTAAGATGCTCTACCTTATTTTATGATTGCTCCCTTTCCTCAACACTCAGTGGTCATTTGCCACTTCGCTATACAAACTTCTGTATTAAGTAATTATATTGATGACATCAGACTAAACTGTCGAATTGAATAAGCTTGTTTTGTAAAGCTACTTAAATGTTCAATTGAGTTGTATATGGAGTAGACCAGTGTATAAACGGGTAATGAGTAAAGAAAAATGACAAATTAGGTAATACCGACACGGGAAGAGGCTTTGTATTATTATGGTGTGACGGCTATTAAACAATTGCTCCTTCTCATCTCGTATCGATTTGGATTATAGTGAGATTAGTTCATACCATGGCGGATTACCTATATAAAAGCCAGCAAGGTAGCCGTAGCAAGCATGACTGCCCAGGGTTCGCTAGAGTCACTAGACGAAGATTCATATTAAGATTATCGCCACTATAAGCTACTCTCTAATTATCTTATTTACGCAAATAAATACGCATTAAAGTATTAATTTAAATATCTGTACTTATTAATAATAGTTAACACTAAAATAATTATAATATTAACACAATAACCTAGTTACATTCTAATAACAATAATTCACACCTACAAAATAAGTAATAAATCTTCCGACAAATTTTCATCAGCCGGTCTATTCTGTAAGTAAAAAATCATTGTGGAAGCTTACGTGCCTGATGCTAAAGAAAGCAAGAAAGAACAGAACTTTTTTTGAGGTAAACATGACTCAAAGAAAACCATACAAACAAAAAAGAACAAGTTGGGGGAAAATATGTGGCCATCGCGGCATCGCTCACTCTAATGCTGTGACACGATAAGGGACAGAGCCACAGCGCTGATGGCCAGTAACAGCCGACGTCAGCAGGTGCAGCATAAAATGAGATACAAAAAGAAAAATAAGAAATTAAATAATTACACAATATAAGTTCTAAATCTTCATAGAAGTTAATTCCGTTCCGTCGGCACAACGACATCCGCGTCTGCTAAAAGTTATCTGTGCGCGCAGCTGTCATATAAACTATTTGTTTTACGTTTTTACATACTGATTAGGTTCCGGGTAACTGTTAGTCTGTATCATCCTAGTGCTGGGTAAAAGCCAATTCCAATAACTGCCATTGCTCGTGATCTAGTGCTGATGTGGACCCTTGGTCGTCTGTTTTGCCCAGCTCGTCCCGCAATCTTCTACGGATTCTAGGTTACGGGTATTTGCTATCATGATATCTTGAATTTTGATTTTGCCCCAGGTTCATTGTTAGCGCCCTCAAAAACTATGAAAGTGTCGCTCATGACAAAAACTCGCCCTGAATTTTCATTTTGACCTTTTTTTGGGCGCTGCGAAATATTTCATTTTCATCGAGGAAAATACAAAATTCGTAGCCACCATCTTAGATTTTCATTTCATCCCTATATTTTTGGTTACACGACACGTCAATGCGGTATGAACGTCAGCAAGTTTCATACTACCAGTTTGTGATGTCGTGGTTGCATTCAGAAGGTTCAGAATGCGTCGTGGCATTTCTTCATTGCTTGAGCGCTGGCCACTTTTTTACTCAATCAGTCTTTGAGCCTAACATACTTAATAAATATTAAAATTGTTTACATTTCAGCCGCAAAAAACTGAACGGAGAGTCCGTTCAGTTTTCCGCGGCTGCAAATACAAAATCGTTGTTTTCTACGGACAAAAGCTGAACAGAACAGAATAAGTCTGAGTAGTCTCTTAATCGCCCGTGCCGCTCGCCGCCGCCTGTGTGTTTCATATATCACTGCTGGTATTCAAACTTGAAGGTCATGACCAAATAGATGGCCACGTACTACATAATTGCTCAATTGGTAATCTAACCTGTTTTCAAATCGTTTGTGATCGTGTTTTGTGCTTCTTCATCATCATCAAGTTGGTGCTAAAAGAGGCTGCTTATGTCAAAAGGAAGACTAATTTCTGGTGAGTGCGTGTGCCGTGGCTGCTTTATTAATATTTGGTGTGAAAACGTCAGATATTTACCCACCCCGCGTCTTAATTTACCATTATCGCTTTAAGCTTGAATTGTCAAAAATATGTGATTTTATGTACAGTCGCTACGTATTACATAACTTTAGGCAAAGTTTATAAATATAGTTGTTATAACACATTGCATCTTCCATAATACTGCGTGTATGTAACCGTATAGGTTCGTACTGTGATTCTAGATTATATACATTACAGTGAGTCGAATATTATTTACTACTCTTCAAGACTTTCTACACACATGAATCTATCTGACCAGACCTACGTTGGTAAAAAGACTTCTACATTGCCTATTGAATCTCTAAATTGGCTAGTTGGTTGGTTGGTTGGTTGGTTGGTTGGTTGGTTGGTTGGTTGGTTGGTTGGTAGTTGGTTGGTTGGTTGGTTGGTTGGCATTATATATAAATATACTTGCGGAAAAATAAACCGCATGCGAGGCTCGGCATGCGGTTTATTTTTCCATTTATTAATATGTGCTTTAT
Organism: Polymixis lichenea; assembly: GCA_949091785.1. Classification (NCBI taxonomy): domain Eukaryota; kingdom Metazoa; phylum Arthropoda; class Insecta; order Lepidoptera; family Noctuidae; genus Polymixis; species Polymixis lichenea. The sequence continues at coordinate 14,370,680 of OX420936.1, forward strand.
TATTATTAGAGCTCTTTGCAATTAATATGTCATTAAGTGGAGAACATTTATTTATTTATTTATTATGGCACTCCAACGACTAGTTCACATAAACATTAACAGAAAGTTTAGTCTTAATTAATATAGTACTACAGTGAACTTATCACTTAGAGGTGTGCACAGCACTTACAGTTGGTTTGCATAATTAAACCCACCTAATTAAAGTGGCGAAAATAACAATAAAATTTAATTAGTTAATAATTATAAACATTAAATATTCATGGACAATTTTTGATAAAACTGTACGTTGTTTATTTTTATTTTCCACAAGATCCATGTTTTCATCGCAGCAATTCATACGTGTTCTTCAAGCAATACATTCAACAAATAGTGAATAGTCTCAGGTGCAGTCGTCTAGCTCTTTGTTAGCAGATATCTAATAATACGTATTTCCCAGCTTCAAAACAAAAGCCGAGAGCTGTTTGAACTTAACGTACGCCCAGTATTCTTTTTCTTTTGTTCTTATAAACACCTATAATCCTTTGTTTAGAGGTTAGTGCTATAAGACCGCTAGTAAAACACTGACTGCCGTTAGCAAATTACCGTGCCCGCTTTCAGATAATATTATTCAAACAACTAAATCCTTCACTATTAAACTACTGAGGATTACTATTAATCACGTCAAGATGTTTACCCTCATCCCACGTCAGTTCGGTGGGAATTATCTAAGTCGAGATAAATAGGAGCGTCGCTTTCTCGCGCCATTCACTCCTACTTGGGCGCTATTTGAAAATCTCTTCGGTTCGTAACAGGGTTAGTTAGAATAGACCTGAGTAATCTCGTTTATAAATGAATCAATTCACCAACGATCGGTGGCAATAAACATAATGAAGGAGCTCGCTTTCACTTTTGTAATTTGTTGTCATCCCAAAATGTCAATTGGGGATCGGGATTTGTAGCTACTATTTAGTGGTTTGGTTGCGATTTCATTTTCTTTACGTATACCACATTTACTAATCTAAATATTCTTTTTGATACAGAATTAAAATAAAGTGTAACTGCATACATTAAGGCGAAATAGTTACTTTTATTATGCCATCACAACAAACTAAAAGAAACGGGTTCATACCATTCATCTTACCGCCTAGCGCCTGTTAACAGGACAAAGAAATTACTTTTTGTGAGGAAAAATAGTCAAGTTCTTTGTACTCATAATGTTAGACTTAATAGTTATTTATATAGGGATGCCAACTGGAGTTTCCTTTTCCTATCTGCGAGTCTGTCTTAAAGATGAGCTTTTGCGCTTCTTGCACCGAGCGAAGCGCGACGATCGGCAAAAGTTTCTCAAGTCAAAAGAGCAACTTTAGTCGAAACGATGCAATCGAACAGTTGTGGACCAGATCGTTGTTCAAGCAAAAGCGATTTTACTAAGCATTGTAGAGAGTGTCATCCTAAAAGTATTTATAATATTCATACTATACGTATTTCTAGTAAAATCTTTAAGTAGGTCGTGCGCGCGTGCCGAATGTCCAAATTAAAAAACGTCCAACTTGTGTTAATTACCTTAAAGCAAACTAAGCACTTACAAGTTGTGGAACTAAAGCGATCGAGAAAGACTGCTACACTTAGGTACTAGACAGCCAATAAAAGCCTGTTCAATTAAAGTACAAATAAAACTATTTGGTCGGTTTAAAACTTTGCTAGGTTTTGCTCGTAAAATAACGTAAATCAGGATAAATGATTAGCACTCTCTTTAAATATTCTTTTTAATCTGGCAACACGTAAAACTGTTTTATTTTATGTCGGTCTTAAGATGTCAATTTGTAACAAAAGTGCCAGAAAGTTGTATTAGGATATAAAAACGGCTATAAATCCCTCCCATTTATACTTTTTCGTTTATTTGCGATCGACTTTTGGAAGTTATTTTCAAGGTACTGTTTGTGGGGTGGGTGGAATAGGTCACGTTGAATTTATAACGGCTTTATTTTATTTATTGGATACTATATTTTATTCTTTTACTTATTTTTATATGTCTGCTCATTGATTGCCATTTTATTGCTGAATTTCTTGCCTTTGCCTTCTAATTTGTGTAAATTTTTTTGAAAATATTAATATTCAAATTAGACTAGTTGCGCACAGACAGGCGGCAGATGACATACAGCTAACGGACGTCAAGTTGGTGTTAGCTAAGTCTCTTTGTTTTTGCATTTTAAACAAAATAAGTGTTAAAATTCAAAATCATTTATTTGCAAATATGGGTAGTTTAAGTTTCTTGTGGGAAGCACAAGACCGGTCGAAGTGGAGGAGCATAGGGGAAGCCTATGTCCAGCAGTGGAAGTCTTTTGGATGAAATGACGATGATGATGATGGGTAGTTTTCTTTCATCAAGTATTAATTGTTCTTAACTTGCATATACAGAATTAAACAATGTAGTCTGTTCTACAATGAAACAATGGTTTATAGGGGCAGAAAAACTGCAAAACAATAAGCTTAAAAGTACAGACTACTACAAAAAAGTACAATTATGATCGAGTATTTACAAATGTTGAAAAAGCCCGCGGTAAAGTCAGCGCTATCGGATTGTAGATCCCTGAACTGGAACTGTGGGTCCCTTATAGCACAATATTATGCTATATGGAAGTCTTCTGGTCACAGTTACGACGGTGACGTGCCGACTATTTCTGTTACGTGCTCGTGATGATAGATGTTTTGTTTTCGAGTTAATTTATCTTTTTTGTATGCAACACATGAAAACAAAAAAAGGTAAATTAAAAAAATGCTATTTTCTTTCTTATGTATTTATTTGGGAAGCTTTTAAAATAATACGCAAGAACTATAATACAAAATAATAATAACAAAATATAAAATCGATGCAAATTAAAATAAACATATATTTTTAAATATGCTTCTATAAGTATGTAATTAGTTACGGTAGGTAACAGAAATTATCGTATAATAATGTAGCGAAATGATAGTGACGGAAGTAAATTCAATTTAAACGAAAATAATAACAGTGGAATTATTTTCGAGGTGAAATGTGCAGCGTTCTACCTCAACCAGATATTGCAGAGGCAAGCTGGTACTGACGTGTATTGTGCTGTGGCGAACTCTGTAAATTGCTTTTCGTGACGATAAATATTTTAATCTGATTGGTGGTCTGTAACCAATTAATTGTGGCTTTAATTTCACCTGAAAAAGTAATGTGCTGCATTTTTATGGTGACTTCAAAAACGCGGGAAAACCATTTTTTTAATAGAAAATATGCAGATACTTTCACGTTTTGAACTTTTTTTTTTGAAACGGATGCCGCCACAAATCATCGCCTACCTCTTTGTTCACTCAGTTGCCAATCATCGGCAGAATTGACAGCATCGAATTTTGGGATACTTGAAAGTAATCTGCTCTTCAAACTAGAGAGGCAAGCACGTAATTGGCTATTCATAAGGTGTCAAAAGACTGTATTTTTTTCACAACCTGAATTGCGTGGCTCCGATGAATTTTAATAAGCTCGTCTATTATGATTTCGTATTCGTCCAGAATATCTTACCTCGGTCAAGAATTGATTTATGCTATTACGTTTTTATAAATGAGTTTTTTCTCTGAATACTACCTACTTATTAAGTCATGGCGAATCCTCAGCTGCACTTTCCATAAAAGGTCTCTCGTCTTACCTTTAGAATTCAGAATATTTTAACTAGATAATAAAACTAGCATCTATAAACCTTCGGTAAGTAAATAGTGAGTCGAAGTAGAGTGTTGCAACTCCAACAAGACGCTGTTCATTTAAAGAGTTGTGTAACTCTCTGGCACTGGTGAAGTTTGTCTTGGCGCGCGGTGGCAGGCGGTGTAACGTTTTAACTTTGAATACTTTACCGATGGCGTTTATTTTCTTCAAAAAATCTTTAGGCTCCGTCTCTGTTAAAAGTACTTCCAAAAGCACGTAATAATATTTCACCGCAAAAGGTATCATCCGCTTTTATTATGCCCTGGTTCAACGTTCTGTCTCATTCTCTTAAATCCACTGCAGCAGTTCTGCGAAATGAAGTCGAAGACGTGTTGTCTTGAGACGCTGTGATTGAGATAAGGCACAGAAACTTTTCAAGATCGAGTTTTAATTTACCGAGAGTAATTGTTGTTAGTAGCTGCACTTCGCGCGGAAAGATAGAGAAAATAAACAAAGGTTTTACTTTCCCGTGAAAGCCTTCTTGACGAGGGTCGCTCGGTGTTATTCAGCATCGAAATGAAATGAGGGATAAAAACTAAATTAAATGCTAATTGGGAGATTCAGCGAAGGCAGGGGGAACGGATTCGATCGCCTCGTTCGCTTGCGCAACGATATTGAGCAATAAGGTGTAATGATGCGCAAGACAAATCCAATTATACTGTGTAACTTAACGTCCGCCGACTATCCATAAATTAATTGGCATAACGCGTGGATCAGTGTTCCGGGTACTGCTCGTTTTATAAAAAGCCCACAAATATGTAGGTAACTAGTTTAGTCACCTAATAACATAAATACGTATATAGCTGCCGGGCAAATACGAGCTGAACCTTTCCGTTCATGTAATAACGGGTGGCTGAGAGGAGTTTTTCCCGTTTATTGGGTCGTTAGGATATAATTTCATCTCGTGTTTATGACGTCATAAAAAGTTTGCAGCGCTGATACAACCACTGTCAATTACCGGCCCCCGCTTCCCTTGCGACTTTTTGATTTGGAAATTTGTTTCTTTGGAGATCATTCATTCATCAGCCCGCCTTACTTCTTATGAAGCAACAACTTGGTCGAGAGTTACAGTGTTTTTAATTACGTGCATAAAACAGAGCGACCTTCTTCTGCGTCGTACTTTAAGGTTTTATTTTTTTTGTTTATGTTGACGAAAATGGTAGGTAATGTATAGATTTGATAAGCACGCTACCTGACGAGATTTTTTTAAAAACTTGGTTGTGATTTCATTATAAAAAGCTGAGCGAAAGCATGAAGAAGAATTGTATAAAAATTATGCTAACGCTAGCCCGAGAAGCCATTAGGGTCAACTCTAACCAGTTAGACTCGACATTACCTGGTAATTTGCTTGTTAGGGAGAAATTAAACAAGACGTGCCAGGTAAGTAGGATTGCATTCCTTTTATTATCCAATAACCTAGAAATGACTATGCATAATGATTTCCAAGAGTTTTATCAAACTCATGGTAATCATTCTAATTTATACTTTATTACAATGAAATAAGAGGTACATTGCAATGAATTACGAATGGTTTTACGTCATTCAAATTTGATCGTGAATGTGCTGCTTCAAACATAAACCGGGTGGCAGGGACGTCATTGCGAAAACTGAAACCATAGATTCAGCACATGATTCTGAGCCCATTCCCATTCCCGCCCAATTCTGATGTGTTGAAAAAGATCGTGGGTTCAAAAAATGAATTTGGTCTGCCATATACTTTGACCGCGTAGGTTGTCTACTTTTCTGTGGAACAGCAGATTTTTATTGATAACCAACAAAAAATGTCTACGCACCCTTGCGTGATCTAGAATCATTTACTGAATTCAAGGTATCAGTTTGCGCGTCTATGTCCCTGCCACCCTGTATAAGTACCTAATGTCAATACCCTAAAAACTGGGTGTAGAAGAGATCTAGTGTTAAGAAACGGATATAATAAAAGAAGTGATATTATACACGAGACAACACCACCAAGCTAAACTGGCACAATAAACGCTCTGTATAACAAAGGCAAGAGGTCTTTCCAATATTAATAACCGAAAAAAAAAAGTGCCAGCCAAGCATATGATCCACGATCTGAAAGGTGTGTGATGACATAATGGCGTATGAGGCCGACGCGTCCCGCTTTCAGACAATCCACGAACATGAGCCGTTCTGTGATTGATGATCGACTAATACGTATTCTCATTACCTAAGCCCCGTGTTACATAAAAGATACCAGGTACTTCGTACACCTCCCAATAAATCCCAGTACGTATAACCCGGCTATTTCAAATTTGCCTCAGATGTTTATACGCTGTGATATTTGAAGCATTCTTTTGATTTTTATAGGGTTTCCTGAAAATATTAACGTAAGGTAGGTAAGTGAATGAATTTCAAAAGGTATAAAAGAATATATGTTTTATTCGTGTATAACGGAAGGCTTGTTAAATTTTACAGAGTATTATGTGTCAATATCAGAATACCTGAACGATACTCATCGTTTTTTTAATAAAATATAATATAACGAAGAGGTTTTATTTTTTCGGGTGCCATCGGTGATTATTGTGAAAGAATCGTTGGTGGTATGCATATTAACTTATATCCCAAAAAAAAAAACATGTAGTTTCTAGGTTATTATGAAGTTGACTTTAATTTAATCTTAAATAAAACGACCATTTTGATTTTCTAAAAACCTTAAAGGACACGCTAATACAAATAAATAAGCTTCTTTTGTAAGCCTCTAATAATTGCCATTTTGCTTTCCTAAAAATACTAAATCTTAATATTACTATAATAGAAACTGCGATCAACTTGCATGTAGCACTCGCCGGACGCTGCCGCGGCCGCGCCCGCTTTGCTTGCTCGGCTTGCGCGTGGTTTTCGCAGTTCTAATCTAACCTCAATCAAATGAACATAATTAAAATCAAGCACATTTGTTTTTTTAAAGTGAGCATCATAAAGACTTAAAAGTTTATAGAGGATAAAAAAATACTGTCATTGTAAGAAGATCAATAAGTTTCTTGTGGATCAATAATATTGATAAACACCTACTTTGTCCACCATAGTCAACATAAAATAGTCTAAAGCTCATTTTTTAAACCCAGATAGTAATATGACAGGTGTAATGTCAAACTCCTATACTAAAACACAAACACAAAAAGACTTGAAATGTCAGATTACTATGAGGGATTGAACGACCTTTAGGTAGAAACAGGTATAAAAGTAATATTCTATTACAAATTGCGGTTTCCCCAAGCGTTTTCTCAGAATCCTAAACAAAACTATGTTCCGTGATAAAAAAAATACAGTACATTCTCTTCGCAACAAAATAAAGGTGTAACTGTATGTTTGCAAACACTGTACCAACAAAAACCTGTAACATGTAAGAAAATGTGGAATGAAGGTATTACTTTAGCCACAATATAGAAAGTGGAGCTGTGCCATATGATATGAAGTTAATGTTACTGAATTCCGCAGATTAGAACAGGGGTTTGCAATTATTGTATTCGAGTAGACAGGCAAAAGTAATGCTAGGTACATTTTTACTCTCTTCTATTTTCTTTCTTTCCAGTTTTGTTTTTGTTCTGTGCTTAATGTTATAGACTGATTAGAAATATTACTATTTAGTGGTAAGTCTTCATCGATGATGTTCCGAATTTTTGAACTGATTTGTTCTAATACTGTGATACAAGATTTCGGCTTGTGTATTCGTATCAGTATAAAATATAATACTATCAGTTGAGGGATATGTCTCCACCCTGTATGATTTATGATTCTTACTCCATTTTCTATTACATTAGAAGTCCTAAACCAGGTGGAACTTAAATCAACTTAAACTGTCGTATAGCAAATAGAACATTATATTTCTGATAGAATGGGGTATCTTTAGGTTTGCGTGCGACAAAACAGTTTGGTGGTTTCTTCACTAAGCAAATTGTGTGATTTTGGAACAGTAACTGCTTTGGGAATGAATGTACGAATTTAGATGCTATCAAATTATATGGCTATTTGAATTCAAGGTAGATTGAGCGTAATGTAAAATTTACTCAGGACTAAACGCTTCTGACATCAGGAAGCTTATTTTACTCTTACTCTTCAGTTGAGAACGCGTCCAGTGACTTGAACGGTGTAAAATGTCAGTTCTATCACAACAGCTTGGTAACATTTGCGCCATGCTCGAAAAGCATAAATTAAGTAAATACGCTTTACAACTTCCTCAATTATTAATTAAAAATAGATTACGTAGTTAAGAATATGTTCAAGTATAACTTCGTTTTTAATAACATGTAATTTCGTGTACCGGTAACCGTGGTTAAAAATAGGTCAACCAATCTCTCCCGTGGGTGTCGTTGAGGGTGAGGCGGGGATTAACTCAGGTTGATGGGTAGCAGAATGTATGTGCGACATGCACCTACGGAGGATGAGAAATGGAGGTCTACCGGTCACAAACCTGACAGTTGCGATCGCTTATTTATTTATTAAAACTTAATGTACATGTAAAAAATACTGTACAAAGGCGGACTTAATGCCTGAGGCATTTTCTACCAGTCAACGTTATGGTGATGCAGAGAGAAAACAGACTTATAAGTTAAGTCTTAAGTAACGATTTCGTTTCAATTGGCGGATAATAAGACTGAAAAATCAAATTACGACTGCTCGAGATACGTGGCACACTTAGCTCTAATTATTGTCTAAACGAACTGTTCCAACCGATCTTATAAATTGAAGGTAGTTCACTAGTACAGCGCTAAGTTCAAATTGAAATACCAATAAAATATAAGCTTATCAGAATTGAAAACGTTAGTGCGATATTCCTAGTGATGAATTAAAAAGTCCGAATGATCGTGATTTCAGAATCGAACGAGAACGGAATTTTGAAATAGAAAATTCCAGTAAAACAGAGGTTGGTCGGTTCGTATAAATTAATTTCGACCTGACCCGCGTATTAATATTCAGAGCACTCTCAAAGTTCGCTTTAACTGCGAGCGGAAATACTCCAATTTATTAATTTTACTTTATTAATTTTTCTTCCCGCGAGGGCTCAATGGATTACTAACGTGTCATTACCCACATTTGCTTTTTGATTTTATAAATAAATAAACACTCTATAATTGACCATTACATCGTTATTTTAAATTAGAATTCATACCTTTGGTTATTTAGGACGTTAAGTCCCAAAAACTTCATATGTAATGATGGAGTTAATTATCATATTGCCACCGATACATTTTAATATACCGAATCGTTTTAAATGTACTTTGTTTAATGGTGTCCCAGGTTCCTACAGTAATGCGATTGAAATAGCGTAATTTATTCTTTTCGAATCGAGCCTACAATTGAAAGAAACGAAAAGTAAATCTACATAAATACAAAATAAAAGTGCTTTTAACATGGTGCTCTTTTATACAGAATGGCCAATTAATACGTTTTGTTGAAAGGTAGGTACGCTTTGTCTTTTAGTTTAAATTGCAGTAGTACAGCATAGGCTTTTAACAATACTTCGTTCCATTTCGTTGGCTAGTTTTATAAAAACCTCAAAAATAATATTTATGGGCTTGAATATATGATACCTACAATGAATGATCACAAATCTGGCGGTCGTAGCACATTGCTACGGCATTGCCTACGCCGTAGTTTTGAGCGTAGCCTAGTAGGATGTACGCGACGATTTCCAGCTTCTAGTGAACCTTAGTAAAGAGAGAAATATGTGTGTGCATGTTAGTTGGTAGATGCTAAAAAGGAAACACGTGCAGTCATAACATAAATCAATCACAGGACAAAGCTTTCCATACTGCTTTGTCATATTTCTTAGTAAAATCTACAGTTGGTACTTATTTTTATTTTAACGACGCAATAACTACTACAAGTTTAAGAAATAATTTGTTTTCATATCGTCGCAATTTCCATACCTGGTTCTAAACGGTATCGTACGTGCTTCTGCTGTGCGATACAATTTTGTAGTGGCGCAATAAAATGAACAGCAAGTTCCTTCAGACGTGTGTATACCGAACTTAGTTCAAATCTCAAAAAAATACTTCGAAAACAGTTTCCATTTGCTGAGCAGCAGGTGTCCTTCGCAAACCCATCGTCAGCGGATTAGTACATTGTACGGATATAAATCTTTGCCGGTCGAGAGGGCCAATGCTTACCTCGTTCTTTTAGAAACGACTGGATCCGACGAGCGGAGCGCCATTGTACCTGTCTCTTGTAATACTCGACGAAAGCAATCCCTTCCCTGCGTGGCTCCCGAGATTGCTTGTTCACGTCAACTAAATCCACCGCGATAGCATTATGTAGGTAGGCGTAATTTGTAACATTATTAAGTTAGTGTTGGCAGATGTCGTTAGTAAATTATGTTTATCCGACAGGACGCAGCTGTAGACGGGCGGCACTTAATCCCCCTCACACGGCGCCGGCGCTGCGAACTTACGAGAACAGTGCGTCAAAGGGAAATGTGAATAATGACAGCGGCTTTCTGTGTTTACACAGGTTCACCTAGTCACGTATGGCCCATGAATGAATAGGCCTAATTGGGAATATGGGGCCGCAATTATTTTGGATATATTCTGATATGTTTCTGATTCCGTCTGCAAGCACATGTGATCACGGAGGCAGAATGTGTCGCAGGTGTGATAATTTACTTTAACAACGCAATAACTAGGGAACTGTCGGCGTAGATCCGCAGAACATGACGACATTATCACATTGTACGTGCGTCACGTTACCGCGCAACAAATATTGACACGGTATATTTATTGGCGTGTTGAGACATACAATGTTTTTAATCAGAAGGTAAGGGAAGCGTTGGGACGTTTTATTTTTCTTGTAATAACATTGTTTGCTAGTCGGTATATCATGTTTGAAGGATAAATATTTTCGAGGAAATGGAATTTACTTGGTTTATGACTAAATAGAAAAACGAAAGGAAGTTTGTGGAAGTCTCGCAATGGATTTTTTTGGCGAAGACTGTGGAACTTAGTTTTACATTTCCTTCCTTTGTTTGTTATTTCAGGTAGTCGTATCACCAGTTACTCAAACTTTTTTAGCATGAATAAATAACTCTTGAGACTCATATTTTTTATTTTTCCTTATACCGATAATAAATGAGTAGGCGTATTTGTTGTGTTGGCCTGTTATATAATATAATATTATAGATTTTATATCCTTTGATTATTGTTATGCTAATATGTGCATTGTGTTTTTTTCATTTTTCCAGAGGAAAAAGGGATTTTGATTAGGGAACAATGTAAGATCACGTTTAACGTTTGAATAATAGAAAAAATACATAAAGGAAATAAAAGGCAGGGTTAATAATGCTTTACCTGCATTATTTTATTTTATGATATTTCACTGTTCCTTTGTAGGTCAACGTTCTTTTGTGTTGCCCAATCCTTCGCTCAAGGTTGGCTGGTTTTAAGTAATTATTTCCCAGATGTTTGGAATGCAAATAGTGTGAAATTTTGAAATGATCAAAGTGTTCTGTAAACGGAAAACCTTTCCGATCATCAATAAAATCAACTGAGCGCACATGAGAGAATTTCTATTCGCAAAAAGCAATCTTAGAAGGAATAAATGACATATTAAATTTAATTGCCGCTCGTAAGAAAAGGGTGGAATGTCCTTTCCATGTAGCTTCCGAACATCGATTATATGTCGTGTTTGAATTACGAGCCTTTAAATCATACTTAATGGTGAGTACGCATATTCTCGTTCACAATTTATTGGATGATAGTAGAATATATATCAAAAATCCACCATTGCAGGTAATGGTTTCTTCGCGATAGCTTTTAAGTTATATTTTATGATAGAGCCGTGAGATTAGTTTGAAGTTAAGTAGGTAACTTATAGCACGGTAATGGACCTTGTACGGCCTTGAGGATTACGTGTATATTGCCGAAGAGGTTGTTAACTGCCTATTCTCAGTTTAGGCGCAAAATTTACCTGACCTTTAGCTGGGGTTCGTCTTAGATTTAAGGAACATCAGCAGTTAGTTTCACTATATACGATGTTTTGGTAGGGTTGTTTTTATTACAGAGTCGTCTCTTATTTAGACAGAAGTTGGATATACGCAATTCAAAATCATTGAATATTGCTGGTACGAGACCGAAACAAAAACACATCGTAAGTCTCAACAGACTGGTCATATGTAATCTGTTTGACTTCTGACTGTTGATATTTAATTACGAGCAAATTGGCCGGTGGATGATCGATCAGTTTCATTATACTGACTTCCGTCGGCTCTCAGCTGTAGGATTACGTCAATCTAACATCAGTTAGTCCTGACATTACAATCAGCATGTAGGTTCCTATTTGTTTGTATGTACCAAGCTTGTAGCTGTTCGATTATCGAAATGCGAGATCTATTGTAGAAATGTAGGTTTCTATACCATGGTTTATATCTACAAGATATTTTTTTCACCAGTGCGCAAACTGTAACCATGAATTCAGCATATCTTTCTTGACCCACCAGCGCAGAAATTTTAAGTCAGTTAAAAAAAAAACAATCTGCGGTTTCATAGAAAACATGTCAAAATATATGAGACAGCTGTTTTTTTTTTTACTTTTGCGCTAAGGGGTCTAGAATGATATGTTGAATTCGTGGTTACAGTTTGCGCATTGCTTAAAAAATTATCCTGTATACAGGGAGGCATACATCGACGCGCAACCTGTTACAATAGATTCAGTACATGTTACTGAACTTAAAAAGCTGTTCCATATATTTTTTGAACGCGTTGGTATTGCACTTTTCTATTAAAATGTAGATTAAAAAAAATAACCGACGCAAAATTTCTATCCTAACAGTTACGGGGTTCCAGAGTAATTTGCTGAATTCATGGTTACAGTTTGCGCGTTGATGATACGATACCACGTTGTATTCTATCGAAAATAAATGGACTAAAGAAATCAATTTAGAAGAGGTGTACTGATTTTACCGGGAAAAATATTTGGAACAAAAATTGTGTAGGTAAGAATTTTAGCAAGCATCGTCGGTAGTTATTCATTTTTAAATAGACGACCAATTTATTGATTGCTTCCAACTCAAAAGTAGGTACTTCAGCTAAAGATTTCATCATTAGTAGCATTTCTGCTACTGTCTATACGCCTCTTTTTTAGCACACCGAAATCGTCTCGTCCCGTTGGAGCGCAACCAATTAAAGGCATTTCAAACTTTCCTGACAAACTAGAAAAGTAATCTCGTCAACACAGTTTGACAGAATTGTCTTTGTCGTTAATTGGAAGTTAGAATGAAGAGATGCAATCACTTCGTACAAGCGTCTTGCTGCCAGAGGAAACTACCAAAACAATGAAGTTTAAAGTGGTTCACTAAAATTAAGCAGATACGCATTATTGTGGTATCCTTATTGAACTCCCTTATCGAAACTTGCTATCTATTGTATCGGCAATAGAGGAGTTTGCTTGTACGTAGTAATACCGCATAAACATCGGGCAAGGTTAGCTTAACCGTAGTTAGATACGTTATTATCTGTATATGGTTGTGTACATGCGAGGGTGTAAAAGTTTATGCTCTGTGTAGGTTCATATTGCGATATAATGGCTTGTCTACACGTCGGTACAAGTCGCGTTGTCGCTTGTATGTCGACGTGTGTCGGAAGCGCATGCACCTGTATTAATTTTTCCTTTAGCTTGCAGCTGCGGTGCGGAGAGTGATTGTGTCATAAAAACAATATCCTAGAGTAGATAAAATGATGAAAACGGAAATCCAAGTAGTCCATTACAGGCTTGGTACCGGGACGGATTAAGAAATAAATTGGAAATAAAATATTAAAGCTTATATTAAAGTCCGTTCAGTGGGTCAGGTCTAACGGATATGAATACGTATCGAATAAATATGAGCGTGTGTCAAGTAGAAATTGCGTTTTAATGTTGATAAAAACGAGCATAGATTTTATTTTCACCTTCAGTTAACGGATCATGACGTTTGCCGAAAGTTATCCATCTATTCTGAAAAATTTAACGGTAACTATCAAGGGGGCGGTCAGTTCGAAAGATGATGCTAGATACCTATTACAAAGTTGGTAAAAAGTACAATTTATTTTGTTAATTTATAGAATACAAAAACAGCTTCAGCAAAATTGGGGATAGAATCTGCCTACGTCTAGACCTTACGTATTATTAAACACATAATATTAGATTACAATGTGTTCGAGCCCTTAGTCTTCCAAATTGCTGAGTGAAACTTTTTCAAAGTGCGTATGAGCATCATAATGATGTCATTTGATACGCAAACGCACGTAATCAGGAGAATGAAGAAGTAATACTTTGTTAACAATGTGAGTTCTCTTTTGTTTTCCAAGAACGTTCTAATTGTGTTGTGTGTTAGTGTTTTACTTTAATCAATTAATGTGTCTCGGCTTCAATAGGAGAGAGTTTCGGTTCTTTGATCTGAAGTTGGTGAGAGTAGGATACAAAAATTAAAACCACACCATCTCGTCCAACAAATTAGTAAATGTTGAGACGTAACTTAAACATCTTGTTAATGACTAGCTTTTAACAGCGGTTTCTTCCGCGTGGAGGTCGAAAATTATCCCCAGGGAACAACCGGGATAAAAAGTATCTAGTAAAAAAGTTGGTCCATGGAAGGGTGACCATCTTTCCATACCAAGACCCCTCCGTGCCCCGGAAAGCACGTTAATCCGTTGGTCCCGGATATCATTTGTAGATCTTTAACAGTCGTTACGGATCGTCTGAAGCCCGAAAGTCTGACTACCAGTCTTACTAAGGAGTATCGTATTATCCAGTTACTGGGTTGTGGAGGTCAGATAGATTGTCGCTTCATGTAAAATACTGGTATTCAGCTGCATCCGGTTAGACTGGAAGCCGACCCCAACATAGTTGGGAAAAGGCTAGGCAGATGATATGAGTATTAGGTAGTGTTCATTACAATTTGTAACTATCTCATAATCTTTGATGAAAAGGGAATGACAGAAGTCCTCACAATAACGCAGCGTCGGTTTGAGAACGTTCGATTAACGCTATAATAAGTAGTTAGGAGCGGCGAAAGCTATCAAACGCAGCGTAATCTAAGAACTTCGGTAAGTAAGTACCTCTAGATAGAAGAATAGCAAGGAAATGGCAATTTTCCTCGCTAGTAATTCGTTTCAAACACGCCATTTTTCCATTATCCAATATCAATATTGTTTTGTCTTCATCGCTCAGAAATGAAACTCTGAGACTACCCTAATGATAGCATCGCATGACGTATGAAGGAAGTTCTACGTTCAGCACTCGTTTGTGGCATCTCGTGGTACCGAGGTTCATGTGGGTCAGTTTCGTTAATGTATTTATTAATGTGTTTTTCAGCAATAACAAACCGGAGAAAGGTTTGCTTGTTTGACGTAAATCGGAAACTATTTAACTTGGGTGATTGTTTTACGCTCCGTGGAAACATTGTTTCCGTCGTTGATGTAAGTTTAGTTTCTTTATTAGATAATGGTACTTTTAATTGACTGATTACCTCATTTAGTATAGTGTTCTCGTTACTTAGTTTCTAAAGCAATATTACTTAGGAGATTTCCAGTTTGAAGTAAACAGCCCTATTGGCTTTTATGAAAGAATATCCTTTCTCTAGCTTCTTCTCTCTCTCTTTATTTCACCATAAGGAAATTAACGACTAATAAAATCGACTTAAAAATCATATATTATATTAAATCAAAATCATATTATATAAAATGCAAATCCTCAATAAAGAAACCTTGAAGATGATAAAACAGCAGAGTTCAGTGCTACGAATTAGCAACGCTGCTACGAAATCTCGTAGACGCTGTAGCGGGGGGCTAAACAAAGTAAAGCTTTATCATGTAACCGCGTTCTAAGATTAATGGTCGTCTAATGAATCAGCGGCGTGACAAATCAGTACCTATGCGGTAATGGATGCTTTTGTATGCTGCCAGCTATTCTGCAACTATCTTGTACGGATCTAGATACCGGTATCTCCTTTTGTATATGAGACCTCGTCGGATTGATGGGCTAATATTACTAATGCTGCTACTGTTAGCTATGTGTAGCTTGTTATTTATGTCTAGTGTTAGAGGATAATTAGGCATGTTAGTTTAGGTTAACACATCTATTTAGATGTTATATTTTAATATGTAAATCCCAAAAACGCGTAAAAACGTGCATGTATTCTAAACGGTAAATATTGGCTTGGGAAACATACATGTAAATGCATGTTCACTTCACTAAAAACAAAAGTAAACGGTTTCTGGACGGAAATAGGAAAATATTCTGGGAACGATGGTTTCCATAAGTTTTGTAAAAGCAGTCCTCGAAACTTTTATTTGTCGAAACAACATTTCGCTCAAGCGCTCAAAAATAGTAAAGTAATCGGAACAGAAACAATTTACAACGTGTTTACAAAATAGTTACGAACTATATTCTATGTGATAATGTTTCGCTCGCATGCGTCAGAGAGCCTATTCAACGTCCGAAGCCCAGCTGAACTTGTAAGCCGACTTATGATTACCTCACGCGTCAGATAACGGCTATACCTGTGTTTGACAGGCAATCACAGTGTCCCCCTCCCTGTGTTAATACTGTCATTTAATTTTCATATAGTCCAACGATTTCAGAAGGTAAACACGCCGAGAATGGCCTTAATTATATCTTTGAAAATCTTTTGTCTTTTGATCAAAGGAGGTTACACAGCCTTATCTATATTAAACCTTGATAATCCCGAGGAGATTAACGAAACAACTGGCCAAGTGATGACAGCCGGGATTTTTTCAGTCACTTGTTAATTTCTGTTGTGTAAATAAACATTTATTCTAAGCTGTTTCATAGTAATTTTACGTACGTAATGTTGCTCAAAGGACAGGTAAGTCGATTTCGGAAAGGTCGGCCCGCGCGAAATCTTATACTGTAGCGTTTCTTGGGCTTAAACAGACACCCTCCATTAAGGTGTCTACGTTATTATATTTATTCATGCTCCAATTATTAGCTGTAAAACGCTTTTAAAAATAACTTGTACCGTTAAAAGTGTGGGTGTTGATGTCACTCCAAAGGCCGGCGCACAACGGCGGACGGCATCAAAGATGTTTTGCCGCCCGCCGGCCAGCGCACACTGATGATTTGCGAGGTTGCTAGTGGCCGCCAATGCATTACTGGATGCTACGACATTCTCGCTTGCACTGCCTCTCCCCGCGATCGTATACTAGCAGACTCCGTCGCATACCGTCATATGCCATCGCAAAATGCCGTTACCTTACGGCGCATGTCAGCGCATCCCGCCGCAGTATCCTCTAACACTCCTTAATACAGAAGAGAGAAATCCCCTTTGATGCTGCGTGGTAGATCTCCGTGCTTTGCAATTTATATAAGAAACGTACTACATTTACGTTGGTAGATTTACAATACCCTGCCCCGCCATCCACCGATGTGCACTGGCCTTTAGGTTACGAGCACTTACGCACTTTAAAAGATAATTTATAAAATAATGGATTATTTTGAACGTACTTTTTATTTACTGAATCAGAACTATCTAAAAGGTTTCTATATTGGCATTTGAATTATCTGCCATAGTAAATATCATTAGATATATGACATTTGTAAGTTTTGGGGTAGATTCATTAATAAAACCCAAAACTCATCACTCGATTATTATAAGCAACAAAATTCGGTGTGACATCGAAGGTAACTCTGAGTAGGTATCTATGGTAACATTGTCGCGTTACTAATAACGACAATTCGCCTGGGACTGATGGATTCAATCAATAATCCGAGCTCGTTATCAGTTCAATTGTGATGGGTCCCGGCGCTGGCCTGCAGTCCTCGCGGGAGGCTCCGTTGCGGGACCTGGCCGTCTCATTAATGAATCCCTATGTTTGGACTGTTAAACTTAGCGCTGCCTGTTGGAACTACAATTAACTGTTGCTTTTTGGGATAGCGTGGTTACAATTTATTTTGGGCGGTTTTTGTCAGGTCGGTTCTGTTCCGTATCGGGTAGCAGTGTATTATTACATTAGTGCCTACGTTAAAACGTACAACCATGAAATTATAGTCCTATACAAATAGTTATCTAAATACAAATCTGGACTTGAAATTTGACTGTTACCTTTGGGTATGTTTCAGCCTTTCTTCTCAGAATAGTCAGATAGGAAACGCCGACCTCATCCAGTTTTAAAAATATGATTGACGTGTAAAAGCGTTTGTGCCAACCTACCCCTTCCTCCAGCCTTCATCATCTGCCTAGCCTTTTCCCAAATATGTTGGGGTCGGCTTCCAGTCTAACCGGGTGCAGCTGAATACCAGTATTTTATATGGAGCGACTGCCTATCTGACCTCCACAACCCAGTTACTGGGTAATACGATACCTCTTGGTAAGACTGGTTGTCAGACTTTCGGGCTTCTGACGTCCCGTAGCGACTGTCAAAGATCCAAAAATGATAGCCGGGACCAACGGCTTAACGTGCTTTCCGAGGCACGGAGGGGTCATAGTATGGAAAGATGGTCACCCATCCACGGACCAACCGCGGCAAGCGTAGCTTAACCTCATTAATCGACCCATGCGGCTGTTATTACATAGGCACCAGCCCCTCAACCCCAATTGATAAGACTTAGGTATAAAATAAAATAAAAAGTAGTAAGTACATGAATTCAGTCAATTTGAATGTAAACTTGACAAAATAAATTTATTCTTATTCTTATTCTTGTGATATTTTCAAGCTTTTTGTGGAACAGAAACACAAAATTTTAAAA
Source organism: Polymixis lichenea (assembly GCA_949091785.1). NCBI lineage: Eukaryota > Metazoa > Arthropoda > Insecta > Lepidoptera > Noctuidae > Polymixis > Polymixis lichenea. The sequence continues at coordinate 14,389,077 of OX420936.1, forward strand.
TTTTCTCAATAAAAAAACATCACGAAGGTACCTCGTATATATAAGTATTTTCAATTTGTACATAATACGCCAATTATTTATTTATATTCCAAACGTTTATGTAATATGACAATTTAAGATGGAATCAGTAGTTGCATAGCATTCGCAGCGGGTTGATCATTTATCTATCAGTTTTCAATACACAACTTGAACTTAAGATTAGTTTTATCATTTAAATGTACTCCTTACCGTATATTTATTTTGCCAAATATTTTTAATGTGTTCGAACGCACATACATATTATGTATGTACATACCATCACGCCTTATTTCCCTGAAGGGTTGGGGAAGGTGGTGAGTGGTGGTAAGGTGGTGGTAGATGTTTTGTGGTTGGTGAGGGTTGTTCTAACAGTAAAAATATTTGTCAAAGTTAAGCGCGAAATCTACTAACGAATTTACCTACTTACAGAAATCATTTATCATTACAGTTATAGCAATAAAGCTAATGAATTCATAAAAAATACGGTCATCAAAAATCAAGAAAGGTTGCCAAAAAAGTAAGTAATTACATTATGGGCTTATTTAAAAATATCTTACTTCGGCAAAAGATCGCAGAATTTACTTAGTTACTAAATCGTAATAACGCAAAGTGAACAGACTTCCTCATCAAGCCTGAAGCCGTGAACCTAAAAATGAAATTTGGAAAATGTATTTCACCCATAACGCAAATGTCGGTTAAGAAGGAAACTTTTAAAATTCGACCTCGAAACGGGAAATAGGGGTGAAATGTATTTTCACGGGTAATCCCGGGGGCCACTCGGCTAGTATTACATATTTAGAATCGTCTCGTTCAATATTATATTGTGATATATTCGGTTCGTGAACGTTCCGATTCTGCAGTCCGCGTTATCGCTCTCTATTTATAAAGCTGACTGGAATAACGGGCTTAACAATCATCCATTTTATTCTGCACACAATTGTTTCTGTATTTCGATGTGTGACTACATTTCAAAATATTTTATTTTGATATCCGCTGTATAATCGCTGGAAGCTATAATGAGCTACATGATTTTAAACAGATTGTATTTTATTATTGTCCGCATGTGGCGATTTTGTCGTGATAATAAATGTAGCATTGTTTGTCATGTATTTTTTTCTAAACACGGTAATTCAAAGTATACTAGAATCGAGAAGGTTGAGAATGTATTAACAAACAAGGAGAACAATACATGATGTTACTTAATTAGGGCAAATTTGATATAATGGATCGTATTTCAAGTTATCTGATCTATTTAAAACCTCTTCGACTGGTATATTTGAGTCATAAACTCGATTAAAAGATGATTTTGTAGCTAAAAATAAAAAATATATTTTTAACGTTGACACCCAAAGCAGCACAAAGATACACAATACCTTCACATCGTTAATTCATTTTTCGAATGGCATTTCATATTTTTAAGCCACACTTCGAACGTTCATAGGTAACAGGATTTTTACGGCGAGCGATTCAAAAATAAGTTTTCATAGTTTTACATTTTCCCCATCTAGTTGCAACGGTAAAAATAGAATCGTTTGATACAAAAAGCTGTATCGTGCATTCGCACCTGGTCCTAGCAACCGCTGCAGCGCTGCATCGCTACCTCCACAGCGCTCGCTGTATCGCACAGACACGTGTTGCAAAGAAAAAAATAAAATTACCGACTCCTCGTTCCCGTAATGGATGCTTAATGTGCAAAATCATTATTTAAGGAAACAGCTAACGCTTTAATATACAGACATCACGTTATGTGGTTATGTATTCGACGAAAGAGATTTTAAATTATAGTAGGGAGGTGTATTATTACTTTCATTAGGTTCTACACAGATTTAGGTATTCCTTTTATGAGACTACTTTTACGCTCATTTGTTTATCTCGCCGCGCAAGTCGTAAAAGTAGAGCCAGGGAAAATTGTTTCGCTGTAGTATTTATGCGATAGGCTGGCGAACTTTCACTACGTAGCGAGGTTTTATCAACTTTTAACTTGACGTAGTTATGCGGATTAGTGCAAGAGTACTACTTCAACTATTTGAGAAGTAGTTTTGTAAGTACTAGTACCTGTAACAGTGGGTCTGATTACTAGAGACGCTAAAAGGCTGCGTTTTAGCCAGATTTAACTAAATACCGATAAAGTTGATTTGTAAAGCCCCGGGATAGGTCCACAAACTGAAAGGCGTTGTTCCCATCAGCCCGCCGGCCGCGCTTGTCGGTCCGGTCAAACAGACCGACGCCCTTTTGTACTCCCAACCAGGCCCTGAACGAGACTTGCCAATCCACAATCAAGCGTTTACTGCGGCTATTACCCTGTGATTTCTTTAATGGACGGCTTTACCAGCGTTTCAGTTAAGATTGTTATAATTAAGATGTAAGAGATTGTAATCGGCAAAAGGTCGCCGTATCGTATACATTCATTTTGAAGGCACAATTTGCTGGTAGGGCATTGTTAACGAGGGGTAAAGCGCACTACGACCACGTTAATGAGAACGTAATAGGTGTTCCGCGGAACGGCGCGATCTGGCACACTGTTCTCTTCCCGGCCTCTATTAGCACGCGTTTAATGTTAGCTGGAGAATCCACGCCGGATTACATTTGAATACCGTGTAATTCTAAAGTTATGCCTTTGTGCCCTTAATCCTTGTTAACGCGGTGTTCCGAATGGTAATTGTTACCTGCAATGCTGATTAAGCTACTTCAATATGACGGATCAATTGAGATTAAATGTTACCAATGGATCAAATTCAACTTAAAGGAGAAGCGCCAGGGTTGCGAAATTCAAATTTTCTTACATTAAATTGCAGGTCGTGCCAGGCTGTATATTGAACAAAATATGATACGTCACCGTTACACGTATGTATTTACAGAATAATAAGCACTAACCCGTCGTGATCAGAAGGTCTAAATAGCAAAATGTGCAAAACGTCTCATGAGCAGTAAGCCTAATTAGCAAAATGTCCATGTAGCAAAATGTCAAAGCAAAACTATCAGATGGTCTGTATAGCAGAACATTTATTTGGCAAATCGTAATTTTTTAAATGTGTACACTCATGATTTAAAGAAGTAAAAGTCAATTGTGCATTACATGGAATTTATTTGATTAAAATCTGGATTAAGTTAAGCTAGTAGCCGCTTTAATATTATTAGGATACTAGGCGTTGCTACTTAGACCTTCTAATCAGGAGGGGCACAAATTCCCATGAATTTATTCACTTATTATCCTTTTGATATGGCCAAGGTTTATCAAAAATTCAAAGGGACTGGCAATCGACACAGGAATAAACAAATGAGTAATGCTAACCAAATAGCATTCATGACAATAGGTGTCAGTCGCCATTAAAATGATATGTTAAGCTACCAGTAAATAGACCAAAGAGTGTGTATGTACAAGTCTGTATGTACATATTATAAAAACCGTGCCCGTTTCTCTCCCGATGTAATGTGTATGTTGAATTTTGTGCCTGAGTATCCAGACATTTTGAGAATCTGACGATTTGCTAAATAGATGATCTACTATACGGACCATCTAATAGTTGGACGTTTTGCTGCATGGACATTTTGCTAATTAGGCTTACTGCTCATTAGACGTTTTGCGCTATTGGACATTTTGCTACTTAGACCTTCTGATCAGGAGCCAGCGAAGTTATATTGTATTATTTTTACGTCTGCTTTATTTACGGTCGGTATGACCGTAAATAAAGTACATTCACGTGTGAAATTATCGTTTGTAACGAAATATATCATTTACATATATTTTTTGTAACTCGGATATCGCAATAAAACGTGAATTTTAACGTGAATCGAATTTCAATTCTTATAATTTGTAGTGTGATATCGCTTGTGGCGAAATTCAGTGCGTTTATTTTATTTATCGGAGGTGTGCCTGGGTACGCGACCATACATTAATGACGTTATATTTGGTAGCAACATCCAAATATATACTGCAAAGAGTTATTTGGAAACACGCCATAAAGTTATGTACCTTGTATTTTGAGTGTAGTGAATATGATGTGCTAAAATTAATGGATACCTCAACTTCCGTTTTGTTTAAAGGTTTTCGTTTTATAATGGCAAATGGCACAATGTTTAGTAAATAAATGAATTAGGTACATAAACAAATTGTTATTAATTGCCTTCTGGGTATGACTCGTCGTTTTTTCATCCAGCCTAGCTTTTCTAGTTATTTACCGAGTCATTATCTAAAGCCCTAAAAGGAACTGACTAAGCGTTCGGGACCGCCTAAGTCTTTTACGACACTGTCATAAATCACGTCGATATTTGTATTTAAAGTTATAAACACGTAATGTTTTTAATTAACGTTGGAAGGACAGACAGCTAGCGCCTTACGTTCAAAGATAAAAAATGTACTAGATTCGTCAAGCTGTTTATCCAACATGACGATTATGGTTTCAGAATGACTTGTACTTGTACCAATAATTACTTTGTAGTAGGTATGATTACGTGCTGAAGTTGTGTTTGTGATAACATTATTACCTATACAAGGTGGTCAGTTCGTATGTTTGCAAATTATTTTTAGCCACCATTCTAATTTGGCGCCAAATTTTCTAGTTGTTTAATATCTATTATTCATTTAAAACTAGCACACGGCTTCGCTCGCGTGTTTGGCTGAAATTATCCACGGGAACGTACTATTTTGATTACAAGAACCATGTGTTAATCCAGGTAAACAATGCATTATTCCCGTAATACCTTTATTGTTTTCATATATGTATATGCACATAACTCTGTTGGTTTACGCGGCCCACGCCAGTAAAGCTCCCAGTCTGCATGTTTTTATGACACCTTAAATTGAACAATCATTGTCATATTTCAGTCAATTTACACAAAACCTTAATGAAAAATTATACTTAAGCCATATCGTCATGAACTTAAGCCATTTGTCATGAGTCCATTGGTGAAAACCGTATCAAAATACGTACACGTACGATTTTCATCATAGACAGACTCGACTTTGTTTTATATTAAGTAGTGATGCGGCAAAAAATCGTGATGCACAACCTTCAAGCTACCACAATGCCTCAGGAGTATTATCCTGAAGTTCTTACGATCCAATGTTTCTAAAAAATCATAACGAATACCACTTTGATCACTGAGGATTTCGTGACACATTCTGACTTTTTCCTATGGAAAAGGACGTGTCGTGGTCAATCTTAAACACGAAAAGCAGAATGCTTGTGGCTGTGTTAATAAGATATGATGGAAAAATATCTGGTAACTTTCACTTCCAATTAAAACATACTTAATTTAAAATTGTACTCTTCCAAGATGGCCACCCTGTCTGTTTTCAATGCATTATTTTACTCAATTCTCAATTCTTTATTGCGTACCCTAATATAATGTTGGTAGAAAAATAATTTTAGTCACAATTATGGACCATGTCGGGCACAGCATAGATCAAGTAGGAGAGAGGAGGAAGAACACTGCGTGTTAAATGTGATAAATATTATTAGTTAAGTAGTTAGTAAGTTAAACTGTTTTATTATTACAGAATTAAATTTAAGAATTACAATTTTTTTTTAATAAATATACTTTGATTTATTGTTTCATTTACTTATTATCATTTTTATTTATTACGTAATTCATATTTATTATCGCTAAGGTAAGTTGTTTACTGGATGCTTCATATTTAATTAAATAGTATTTTTCGTATTATCAGTAAGTAATACGTAAAATCTTTAATAGTGAGTATTTGTAGATAAAAATAGATAGGAAGTTACTCATAATTTATCGTTTAGGTATTCGCTTATACATATATAGTAGCATTGGCTTACAAGGAAAAGCTTCAATTTATTGATAAAGATGTTATATTTATTTCAATTCTTTATTATTTCGGGTAACTTATTAAAAATTATTATGGACAAGAAAAAGGTACTATTTGAGTGCTTTTTTAGTGACGATGTTGGTAAGTTTTATCTGTTTTTGTCTTTTACTCATGTATATCATGTATGAGCTGCAAAATTAAATAGCTCTATAGTTCAGATTGAATTCCCAATAGTTAAAGAGATAACTATTGCGAACTGCGGCGATATTACATTAAACAGTGATCAACACAATTGCAGTTAGCGCTCCGATGTAATTAGTGACCACATCGGTGGCCGGGCCGAACAAACGCCCGTGGCTTTAGCAAATAGATTGTGTTAAGTAAGAATTTCATTTTCATTGACCTGTATGGTACACACTGCACACTCGAGGGATACAATAGAGTTCTTTCAGAGGCGTGACTCCTATTGACGCGGGTATACAAATAGACGTGCGCAGCTACGTGTGTACTGGTTCGGAAATATTTCAATCGCGAGTTTGTAACGAGATCCCACGTGAATCGCTGCGGGCACTAAGCCCCTCGCCAGTTGAAGAGTTAACACTACCTAACTCGACGCTTCTATCAAATGTTTATCCTCACTGTAAAAAGTTTCCATTCCACTTCTCTGTTTTCAGGTTTTGATTTTATTAACTTTGACATTTAGTGACTGCTGCTTATATTAAAAAGGAGATGGTTTTCTTTTTTGGGTGGGAAATCATCAAATGACTTCTTCCGCTCTGGGTGGAGCAGGAGGGCGTGTCAGACTTTTACTAACTAAATCCCACCCGTGTTCCCTCAGTTGCCTATGTGCCAGGGGCCGCGGTATCTCTTTCGAACAACCCGCACCCCTGGCAGGCATCGGCCCTTGCGGACCCCATCAGTTGTTGCTGACATCTCTTTGAGGCGCGCGTGCAACACAACGCGTCGTCGATCCGGGCTTGGTCCTTACCGGACAGCGAGCTACCCATTACTCGCCGTCCGCAAGCCAGTGCCTACGGTGGCCAGGAATCAGCCTGGGATTCCTGACGCCCAGGGCATCTCCTGCGAAGGCCACGGCCGTGGGGGCGCATTTACTGCATCTCCCTCACGTGCGCCGCCTCCTTCTTTGCGAGTATCACTGCTTCGCTGAAGGAAGTGACTGCTAGCCATGCACTCTCGCTCCGTACCATGGCCTGGAGCAGGGCTGGACGCGAGAGATGGCAGCCGCCAATCGCCTCCACAAGGACACGGCGGTGCTCCGCGCAAGCCGGGCAGACCTCCACGGTATGCTCCACCTTGTCCTCAGGGCATCTTCGCAATGGAAAAACCCGGGCGTTTCCTCCCGCCTTATGCGAAACAAGAACCTTCCGAAATAGCCGTGTCCGGTGAGGACCTGTGTCAGGCGGAAGGTGAGGACGCCATGCCGCCTCTCAAGCCACTCCTCAAAGAGGAGGCTTACCGCCGCAATCGTGGCTTGCCCAGCACTGGGTTGAAACAATCGTACTTTCCACGTCGCCATGAGATCCCGCCGGAGCTCTGTCCGCCGTGCTGCGATTTCCCGCGGCAGCGGAGTTATGCCCTGGCGTTTGGCCTCCTCGCGCCACTCCCAAGTGTGCGCGAGGACCTTTGCCTCCAGATCCCATGGCGGCAATCCAGCAAGGAGTGCCGCCGCCTCACCAAAAGGAGATGGTTAACGGTCACATACAACGCTTTCCGTAAAATGGATACAAATAAAACAAAATGTATAATGAAGCAATGTTCAAATAATAGTTACCTGTATATTTTTGTTCGTCGTACCTATAAGTTTGTAATACGCCATAGGACCCTTCCCAAATCTGATGACTTCAAACCTGTCAAAAAAAAGCAAGCGCGTCGATCCACTGTCTTTCTATAAGTTGAATTTCACGAGCCAAGTAACAAAAGCTATGGTGGGATTTCAAAAATTATCAGTTATTTTTTAAATATTTTAAACTTTTTGCTGTGTTAGGCCAGTTTTTATCCATGTCCTTTGAATGAACATTTATATGTTCTTTTATTAAAGAATTCGGTTGTGATTTCGCGGGCCAAAAGATGTTTTGGTACACCCACGTGGAGTAACAAAATTCTAAGCCATGTTACGAAAACTTTGACTTCGTTATGAGATATCTTTAAACTTTAGGGACCTATTATAAATATTTGACATTCTTGTCCGACCCAATTAGAGACCCTAACATTGTGTACCTACCCACACGTTTTATTAGAAACAATCTTGTTTCATATCTCCCACAGTGATGTGTAGGTATGAGAAATTATATGTAGATACGTTGTTTCTGTGTAGATAATAATTAATTCAACAACGTGGCTTTTCATGCAATTTTTTCCTCTACAAAAATGGCGGGGATTCACAATAATGTTCCTGTTTTATAAGATCATCAAGGTAGCGTTACCTGAGGGCATTGCCAGTTAAAAATAGCTTTTCTGGCTTTCAACAACTAACATGACTTTTCCCTTATTAAAACGAGGTTTTTGAAAAATGGTATTTGTAAAATTGAAAAGTTTTTAGTACTCTTTGACGCTGAAGCTTCCAAATCACTACTAATATCACCTCTTCTACATGATTATAATCAAAACCGCATTAGTATTCCGACATAAATTATTCTGTTTTCGACATCCGGTCTGATAGTGTTATATAATATCTGACTAATCCTTGGAAGCTGCGATGCAAATGCAACGCTACGCCGGTGAACGGTTCAAAGCCAAGTGCTACTGGATGCTCCGAGTAAACCATCAAATATGCTTCAATTAATCGGACCTTCTTTCAATAGTTTGAGTTAGTTTCGTGCTGCCCTTTGCTAACCTAGATATCATATGAGGTTTCGGGAATTTAACTGGTCGTATTGTGTGGCTATAAATGAAGGTATTTTTAAAGCAAGACTGATTACTGGTTGAATTTAAAGCACATTTTTTAATGACAGTACGCGTTTCTAGAAATACGAAAGGCGTACTGTTTTAGTTGTTAAAGTACTACATTCAGGTGTTTTTAGGGTTCCGTACCTGAAAAAGGACCCTTATAGGACCACTTCGTTGTCCCTCTGTCTCTCAGTTTGTCAAGACCCTTTTTCAGGACCACGTGGAGGTATCCAGTTGATATTAATAACAAATACGTACCCCCCTGCCCTTGGAAGTCAGCAGTAGTCGGTCCGTGATGTTGTTAATGAATAAATGACTATGACTGTAGCAATATATATACGGCCATTTATGCGACATATTATTTTGATACTCCCAAAGAAATCAAATTAATAGGGTACTTCTGTGCCTCGGAAAGCACGTTAAGCCGTTGGTTGGTCCCAGCTGTCATTTGTGGATTTTTGACAGTCGTTACGGGACGTTGGAAGCCCGAAAGTCTGACAATCAGTCTTACCAAGGGGTATCGTTTTACCCAGTAACTGGGTTGTGGAGATCAGATAGGCAGTTGCTCCATGTAAAATACTGGTATTCAGCTGCATCCGGTTAGACTGGAAGCCGACCCCGACATAGTTGGGAAAAGGCTAGGCAGATGATGATGATGAAGGTACTTCTTGTTGACTATACCGTAGAATCATGAAATTTGACACGAAGCAACGTCCTACAGCACAGGTAAAGAAAAATGTCCAAATATAGTTAATTTGTAGTTTAGTCTCATAAAAAAAATCCCCTAGAGAATTGGCCGTGACGTATATCAACGTATGGGAGAACATTTTTTCAAGTTTTTTCTTGGGAAAAATTCATCCCAACTACAGAAACCTTTATTGTGCGTGGTCCGACACGCACTTGGCCGTTTTTGAGTTTGTATGGCTACGGATCGGACGCAAAAGCCACGCAAATGATTGATGTCAAAAGATTTCACACAAAATGTGTGTAGGTACCAATCAACATTTCATTTTTACAAATTATATCTTAATTCAATTTATATACATGTTGATTTACACTCACTTCCAGAATGCCCCTGTCGTTTCAACTATGCGCAATGTTCCTAAGTCGGGAGCAGGTTGTCCACAATACTGCTGAAGGGTTGCACCGTTTCGGCTTCCATTCTCGCACGCTCGATTGCCCTAGTCAGGCTGTTGTCGCTACATTGATCTCATTGTGCTCCACTGCCTTATGAGCGGATGGAGTTACTATTGAGGCTTTATTAATTGTTGAATGAATGGGATTGATTTTGTCATTATACTTGTTACAGGATATGTCAGAACGTATTACGAACTCGAAAGTTGCTTTATTTAAATATTAACGTACGTTTGACGGTATTCGGATTTAGGTACGTTACTTTTGCTACTATGGTTTAAGAAATTACAATACTGTGCCTTGACTATGAATAGGCACCTATTCTACTCAATAATACTTACAAAAGAAGCTAGAGGAAAAATACATACACGCAAATATTATGCTAAATGATTATGTCAGTGTAAAGATTTTCCTCATCCTAAACGCTATTTTGCCTTGTTTTATTCGCGCGAGAATGTCAGGTATTTCTCCTAAAGCGTTTGTACAATACGAAACGCGTGCAGACTCTAAAGGCACATTTAACGAACATGAATTTAAAGAATGGCAATAATAAGCAATGACATGATTAAAACTCCGTCGCCCTGGGAGGTTCCCCGTCAATTGTCTTTCAGCTGTGAAATATGCGCAACAATAGCTAAAGTACACAGAACCGTACTAACATTTTACGTTTTTCTTTCATCCCAAAATCAGCATGGAAATAATATTTTTATTCTCTTTTTTATAAAAACGACATAAAAGCGGATACGTCGCGAAGATAAGGAAGTTATACGACCTTCTCGCGGCTCGAAGCGAAGCAATCCATCTCACGTAATTGCATTATATTCGGAGTGCGTACCTCGAGTGCCCGGAAGGAACTGTTACTTATGATTTCTTTCCAATATCTACATTTTTGTACCGCTGAGATCTCACCTTATTCAGGTTATAAAACAAGACTTAAGGAACACTTTCTTCCAACTATTTTGTTTCCTTTCCTTTCCCGCTGTTAAACGAATGTGAATCTGTGTTCTATGATAGATTCGTACTAAGACCTGTTATTTTTCAAGACTTGTTTTTCGTACTTTATTGCTTTTTAATCTTGGCAGTTGTTATAATTATACGCTCTATATGGTTTCTGTAATGAGTCTCTGAATGCATATTCGTTTTTAATATTATTTGATAATCAACAAGCTTTTATCCAATACTTTTAAGAGATTATCTTGTTATGGAAGAACCAATCAGCTGTATCGAGTTGAACATCTGGTAATAACGTAACGTTTTATTTCACGTTTGATGTATTGCTAAGATTTATTATTAAGAAACTCTGCTTGGTTTTGCTTCGAAGAATGAAAGAATGTTTCAGCGAGGACACAGGAAATACTGATTCTAGTAAGTTACATGCATTACAGGATTCTCCAATCTTGGCTATTTTTTAAAATCTTTCTTTTTTTATGTATACCCCAGGTAAACATATAAGAACAAAACTTATTTCTAAACTTTGTACCGTAATGAAACGACGCATGTCTTCAAAATATTTTGATGTCCGATGGTTAGGCAACTTTTACAAGCGGTCGCCATCAGTTGCTAGTTGATTTTTCGCTGTGTATACGCTATTCTATTTCCGGAATTTCTCTTTCATACGCCGCTCTCACATTTTGACGTGCCTTTAGTACCTGTCCAAAACACATTTACGCATTTAGAGTTTATACGAGTACATTGCAATGGTTGTGATTTAGTTTCTATCTACGGTAAAATGAAAATATGTGGAGAATGGGACCGGGATGTTGGATGGTATTCAGCAGATAATTCTCTTTTTGGAATTCCCACATTTCTTGTGTTGTGTCGTACGTCGTGTCTAAATTGGAAATGGCAACTATTTGTCAAGCTTTTATGTTGTATTAAAATATAAAATGAAAAGACATTTTCATAAAAGTATGTTTTATTTTGGGGGAAATAACCAAGCAAATACAGCTTGGTATTACATATAATGTTACAGCAAATTGTACTCAAGCTTGATGGTTTTAAATGTGTTTTTAATGGCCCAATAAAAACAAATCCAAAAGGGTCTACTTGCATTAGCCCATTATAATGGTTTACAGGGATCTCTCGTCACTGAATTGCACGAAGCAGAGCTCGCATCGTACTTACATGTACCCTGCTCTAACTTGTAACACTGTTAACCACATATTGACAGACACTTTGGGGGGTTTGCGCCGATACAGCTGAGACAAAAGGACAAATTTGGGTTAATTAAATTCCAGTGTCGGCTTTCAGGGCCCGATGTCTGGGGCTCGTCACGGCGTCTTGGACAAAGTACGGCCTTATCACCGCGCTAGTTGGCTGACGCCCCCCTCGCACCTCCGCAGAAGATTAATGCTTCTCTAATGAATCAGCTACCGTGACAAATCAGGCGCCGGTAATGGATAAGGCCTTCCTGGTGTTGCGACCACAATAAATTAGTTAACCGATAAATGTTTGATTTTATAATTTGCTTGCAGACAGGTTAATTTCTTCGTTTATTGGGCGATGAAAGTATAAACAGTGTACAAAATGATTGCTTCAATAAATAAATAAAACTGGCTGACATACAATAAATATGGTTTACGGTAATGTAACAGAACGTCTAATTATATTTCAACGCATAGTATATTACAAGAAAAACAAGCAGAAAGTCGTCCTACACCTTTTTCCTACTTTTCATTTGAAACTATAGGAAAAGCCGAGATAATCTAAATGCAATACATAGTCTCATGTGTCCATACAGGATCTAATAACAATATCATCTAGCGATTTTGTGGGAATCGAATGGTGTTACCAGCAGTAATAATGTTAGTAGGCGATCTAACCTAAGTACGTTAAGCCAGACATTTACTGCTAATTGGCAAACGTAGTTTTCAATGGTTTTCAATTGCAAAGCTATTAGCAATTATTTCCGATTATTATTCTGTTTACTTGTAGGCACCAACTTGTCTGCAAATTAAAAAGGAGGCATGTTAAAAAGGAGGAATGGTTCTAATGATTATTTGTTTAAAAACGTTTACGGTTTTAATTGCTAACGTTCCAGTTTTTACTGCATGTTATTGTTCCATAAATAAGAACAAGTTTGTATTCGTTTCAGAAGTTCATTTATTCTATTTTATAGTTATAAAGGTACTTTATTCTTATCTTATTTCTTCAAAACATAATGTACTTATTATAGAAATACAATCAAAGCCGATACAATTTATTTATTCTGTATCAAATAAAAGGTAAGATTTAAAATTGCTTTAGTCGCTTGAACTGTAATTTAAAGGTATTACTATGCAGCAAAATAATATATTTATTACAATTCTAGCAACATACCCCTTTGTGTGATCCGATGAAACAGCGCTAACAATAAAACCTTTCGAAAATTGGACTGGCCTGAGACTTTCAATTGTAATCAAGGTATTATATACGAAAAAGAAAGGTCATTTTATTTCTATAGTCTGGCTGTGAACGCTAAATTTTAATACAATATGTTAGCCGCTATACAATATGTTTAGGGATAACCCGAACTTTAGTTGAAAGGACCATTCTGAGTAAAGGTCGTAGCTCAAAGAAAAGAAGAGAGATTTATTTTGTTGCTATTAAACTTTAACAATCCTATTAAATATAAATTTTTAAGTACTTTCACAGACCTCGAGCAGTATGCTTCACTATTTTGCTGAATGCCTAATCTTTTCATTCGTATACAAATAGCTATTCCAAATCAGAGTGCAATTTTTTTTTGTTTTTTACTGTCGGCTTCGTATTGTGGTCCGTTTGTGGTTGTAGGTATGGTAAATTAATGAACACAACGTCACGCCTTGTTTCCCCAAAAAATTGGATAGAGCTGTACCTATAGAACACCCACATTACGCCAGTTACGTTTAAGTCCCGTGTAATGTGGGGCGAGTCTATTGCCATCAACCGGGGTAAAAAATCAGAGTCCGGGCTGCTACTGAGAAATTCCAGATAGAAAAACCCAATAACAGTTTTCCGGACCTGGATTTCGAATCCAGGGCCGCATGCTTAGCAGTTACACTACCGCCCACTAGACCAACGAGGCAGACGCTAAATGTATTAATAGCTGGATAGTAGTCGGTAGACTAACAAAGGCTCAACCACCGATGCTCCATGGTCTTCTCGAAGCGTAACGGTACCAGCACCCTAATTGCGTAACGCACGATCAATCATAATCTTAACCATGTTGAAACAGCTTGCTACTCCATTGCTTCATATGTTCGAAAAATGTGTCTGCTTAGCAACGTTAATAACGCAATGAATATTGTTGATTTGCGTAAGCCTTTTAGTCTCTAGACTTTCACACCAACTCCAGCTATATTAATTATGATAAATATGCATTTGACAATGCTTCACTGCCTGAGTGTGACACGTCCATTATTTATAGCTATTGATAGCGACGCCTCATTTGTCAAAATTAATAACGTATTTAAATATGTATGTAACCGCAATATCTGTTTTAACTGTTTTTTTAAGTGACATTATTATTGTATTACAATCTCTTGCAGTGTTCCTGGTACCTCTTTAAATATAATAAATTAATTATGTGGGTTCTTTTGTTTGATATGAACAGCCAAGTATGATAAAAAAAATCACGTCTCGGTATCGCAAGCCAGAGCTGACGTCACTTAAGTAATGGTTCCAGTATTGGAAAATAAATTATTTTAATTATTGTTAATGTGAAGATTTAATGGGCCATTGATTTTTTTCTCTTTCTTTCAGTAAGTTTTAATGATGTCCACTCAAATCTGTCGTGTTCTTTTATCAAAAGACCATTTCAGACACCATTATGGACCTCATCTTATCATCTAGTTTTAAAAGTAGGATTGACGTATAAAAGTGTTTGTACAAACATACTTACAGAAATAAAATGAAAAAAAAAAAAAAACATCAAATCAAATCATTTAAATCGTTTTTCCTTAAACTATGCATATTTTAGTAATGCTACGTAAACGCTACTACTTAGATCCTGTGGCCTATTCTGAACACTATCTAGTTTTCTTGTCGGCGATGAATCATGAGTGTAAACGTCATCCAAAAACAGTATAAGCAGTTGTAAACTTACTTATCTACTTCATAAGACATTGTTTCCAACGTCCACTTTAAAAAAAAGGTATTTCTTGTTAGCATTACACATTACGTTGTAAAACAACACATCGTTAGCAAGTTTATACATGGCGCTCAACAAAAAATTATTTCGTTTTCATAAAACATTAAGTGTAGCCATGAATACACGCCAGTCCGTTGAATACAGCCTTTATACGACGGTAATGGCGTGGATAACATATATCCCGGCATTTCTGGAGTGATGCCGCCTGATAGTCATCTTATTATGTAACTTTGATATTGTAGATGAAAGGCAACTTTATATCATGTAGTTTTGGTACTACAAATGTTATATAAGGTCCCAATTTGTCCCAACGATGACCACCTGGGGTTGAAGCGTTAGTTATGAGAGCCAGATGTGTTTTTGTTGAGGTACTGGATTTAGTTTTCACTTTTCAGTTAAAACAGTGATCAATGCAAAGGGTAGGTACGTATACCTACTACTAGTATATTAGTACTAAAACATAGTTTTATTCTATGAATTAATAAAAAATATGACACAAAGAACTTGTCTAATTGGGGCCTGGCATTGAAAGACAAAAGTTGAACAGAACATAATTTGCCGTCGAAAAAGGACAAACAAAAAACTATACGAGAAATTTTAATACTACCATAATTATACGTATTTTGAAAAAGTTAAATTAGGTGGTAGTTAGTTTACTAATGCTCCTAAAATTGTAAATTTACATGACACGAATTGTGGTAGGTATTTAAGTGTTGGCGTGGAGTATCCCAGTTAAAACTAGGTTTAACATGATTTCTAAAACAGAACGTTAAATTAATCGCGGTTACTAATTTAAGCCTGTAATACATATTTACGAAAGCCGTTAAGCTTATGCCTTTTACATTATGCGCATGCCTGAATAAGTTTAGTACAAATAGGTGCTCGTTTTATGCCAGATTAGGTAAAAACATAGGCATCAATTAATGTTATAAACATTCAGCTTTGCAATAATTATGCTTCATAGAAATAAACCGACAGTGAGAATAAGTTTAGGTGAACAAAAAAACAGAAAACTGAATAACGCTAAAGTACCATTTGCACTATGCGCATTAAGTACAAACAATAATTGAAATGTCCACCAAATACGGTAACCGAAATGCACAGCCAGGTTAAAATGTTTACATTTCAGCGTTTCAGTTTAACATTGTTCCTTAATACCTTAATGGTTGTGTGGACAGCGCTACTGAGGCACGGTGGGCAAAGGGGCCCCGGTCAGTTGGCTCCTTTACATCCCGACACTGAGGCCTTTGTATTGTTATCCCCGGGGCCAGTCTGCCTTGCAAGACTACTCGGATTCCTGTATAGTGCTCTAAATGAGTTTAAATGTACTGGGTGTTCGGTGTTATTACGTTACAATAGTGAGTTTACAATTTAATGCCTTTCTTATATATTGCTCATTATATTACAATTGGTTCGCTGATGAATATCGTTTTTTATACCCCTAAAAGCAATTCAAACCTTGTATTAAGATCGTTAAAGATTAGCAGGCAGCTATTTATTTTAAAACTTCGAATTTATGAAACCGTACGTACCTTGGCTAAATTAGCATTTTCTTTAAATTTAAGCTTAGGTTACATATACACTCACGTCTTTAGTATTTTTGGAATCTCATTACGTCTGAGACTGCGAAATTATAGTAATAATCTCTGACAAAATATTAAATAGGGAGAAATTTTCTTTGAGCCCAAAGTTTATCTCGAGAAAATAGACGTCTAAAAATTCTCATGAGTATGAATAATAAGAACAAGATTACATTATAAATGCAGAACTTACAAATATAAAATGACCTATTTCAAGTTGTTTCTTCTATCTAATTTGTTAGGTATAAAAGAGAGAACATAATTATAATTATTCTAATATTATCAATATCAAAAAGTAGGATACTACTTTGTACATTATAGATAGTTAAGTTACCATTCTTCCTCAATAACCCGTTCTTAGTATCAATCATAAATCATGCTATTTTATTTAGCATCGGCGAATATCTCGGTTGTAGCATCAGAGCCACATACTCGTATTTTGCTTGTAAAATATTAAAGGCAAGGCAACATAGTTCACAGGATCGCGAACAAAGTTACTACCTAGTGAAGTTAAGGTATACATTTTGAATGTTACGAGCTACAGGGCAATATTATCTGACCCTACATAATTACAATAACATTTTGATTCAAGAATGCAAATTAAGTTCCGCAGCCCCCGACGTGGCAACGTTGTTTGGTTATTAATTTTATTCAGTGGCCTTTTCAGAGGCGTCGAACTTGGCCCCGAAATATTAACTTAATACTTTATATTTGAGAAAAGAAAAATACGGTTTTAATATATTTTGTAAATGATGACATCCCATTTTTTTTACAGAATGTTTAGATTGTAAAAGATTTTTTTTCTTGGAACATTGTATTAATTTAAGCCTTGACGTTATGATGGTTCTAAGTTTATAGGAGCAATTAAGGATTTTAGGTTAGTAGGTATAATATGGCAAAATATTAGCCGAAACATCTGTAATCTATTATTGAGTTTATATGCAAGCGAGTGACGAGGATTTTTCGGAACTTTCTGGTATACGTTTGTGCTGATTCGAAAAGAAGGGGTACCATAATAAAACGAGCTCCCAAAATAAGAAACGGTACACTCAAAGCGCAATATGCAATATCCACCAACCCACATTGGCCCCGCGTGGTGTATACCGGCCCACTTTGTCTCATAGAGAGGAGGCCTGTCTCCCAGCAGTGGGAACATATATGCCTATATCCGCCGCCTCCAGCACCGCGTACGTCATCGGCATCGCCGTGTACGCGACACTCGCAATCTCAATCTTTGTTATCTCGTAGATGTTGGAATTTTAATAAAGCGGACTTCTATCAAATGTATAGTTTGGTAGCTAAAATCGATTGGAGTGAGATTTACGATTCATGCGATCCAGATATAGTCTTAGATTTATTTTATAATAAGATATATGACGTTTTTGACAAGTGTGTTCCTCCAAAAAATAAACATGTAAATTCATTAATTAACAGATACGTTTATCCAGATTGGTATACAGCTGAAATTATTAGAGATATAAAAGTTAAATATTTATTACATAAAAAATATAAATTGAGTAAATCACGCAGTGATTATGTGGAATTCGCACGATACAGGGCGAGAGTGAAAATCAAGACTGCTCGAGCGCATGATCAGTACCGCGACCGCGTGCAAGGGCACCTGGCAAAGGATCCGCGAGCGTTTTGGGGGTATATTAGGTCTAGGAAAGGCGATTCGAATCAGCGGAAGTTAATTAAGGACGGACGGGTATTATCGGAGTACGAATGTGCCAATGAGTTCGCTCGGTTCTTTCAGTCTGTGTATAATCCGGAACCTCCCGAACTGAGTGTAGCGGCGGCGAGTGCTGGCCAGGCAGCGGGCGAGTCGCAGGGCGCGCGGGTGCACCTAGCTAGCGTGGGCCACTCTGACGTACAGCGCGCACTCGCACGCTTGTCGCCTAAGCGCTCAGCTGGGCCGGATGGTATTCCGGTGTACATTTTTAGGGATTGCCGTGCGGTGTTAGTTAAGCCGTTGCTACACTTGTTCAACCTCTGTATCAAGTCCGCAACTTTTCCTGAGCGCTGGAAACTTACCCGGGTTGTACCCGTGCCTAAAGGTAATAGAGGTTCAGCACCCTGCGATTATAGACCTGTAGCAGTATTATGCACTCCAGCTAAAGTGTTTGAGTCCACCATTCACGGTAGCCTGTATCCACAGATAAGCGCTCTGTTGTCCGACGCGCAGCACGGTTTCCGTCCTGGGCGGGGGACAACGGGGAACTTGCTGGATCTTATGACACAAATAGTACCAACGGTGGATAAGGGTCAACAGGTAGATGTTGCCTACTTCGATTTCAGGAAGGCTTTTGACACAGTGGATAATGACGTCCTTTTGGCTAAATTAGCTGGTGTAGGCTGTACACCTCACACTTTGTCGTTTTTCGCCTGCTATTTACAAGATCGTTGTCAGTACGTCGACTGCAGCGGGCAGCTCTCTGAGCCCTATTTCACGAGATCAGGAGTGAGTCAGGGCACTAATTTAGGGCCTTTTCTCTTCATTTTAACAGTTAATGACCTGCCGAGAGTAGTCAATAAATCCCTACCATTGTTATTCGCTGACGACTTGAATATAGTTCTTAAAATAAAACAGGAAACTGATCATGACGTATTGCAGCAGGATATTAATAGGGTACTAGAGTGGAGTCGTAGGAATAAGTTGTATTTCAATGTAGCCAAATGTTCGGTGTTATCATTTACCCGTGCGCGCGACCCAAGTCATTATCAATATTGCATGGATGGAATCCGACTGCAACGTGTCTCAGAGGTTAAGGACTTGGGCGTGCGCTTTACAACTGATTTAAAATTCCGTAAGCACACCACTGATGTTTGTAAAAAAGCATACCGCAATTTAGGGTTGGTCTTACGGCTAGGAAACCAGTTCACGAACATCAGTGCTCTGAGATCGTTGTACGAAGCGCTTGTAAAAAGTCATTTGGAATGCAATGCTGTCATCTGGTCGCCACATGAAGCCAAGTACAAACTGATGCTAGAACGTATCCAGAACAAATTTGTGAGATTCCTGTACTTAAAGCAGTATGGTGTATATCCAGGGTATCCACTGTTGTATCCTACTCTGTTTGTGCTGGGCATGGTAGGCTATGATAAACTGGAAGTACGAAGAGAAGTAGCTCTCGCCACCTACTTATTTAAGATAATGCGTGGTAAAATACACAACCCAGGCGTGTTACGGACGGTTGGTTTGTGTGTACCTGATGGGTACGTGGGGCGACGGAGGCGGCCGCCCCTGCTATGGGTGCCGCCCGCTCGCACCAACCTCCTGCTGCACGCGCCGCTGACGCGCGCCCTGCGCACACTCAATATGATGTCACAACAGATTGACTGCTTCAGTTGTACTCTGAGTTAATTCACACGGGCCGCATTTTTTAAAATTGCTCTTGATTGTTTTTAAATATAATAATTGTGTCTACATTTATAAGCTTTTATTACTATAACTACACTATTGTATTAGGTGAGCCTGTGATGATAGTTGTATGTGTTTGGGGAATAAATAAATAAATAAATAAATAAATAAAATATGTTCCCACATATTCAGCCTTGAGTATGTATAAAAGCATAACAAACACTATAAATCTTACTTAATTGTGATACTTTAACAGATTTAATTTTCTCACGATCCGTGATGATCACATTTATCGTTCAAACCTACCACTTAATTTCCGATGATTGGCAATGAGATAATGTAGTTTATGCCTCTAATAATACCACGATTTATATCCGATTTGTATAATTTATGAGTAGATGCATTTAGCGCAGCAGTGTGGTATGTGATGGGATATGAAACACGTACTACGTATGTTTTATGGATGTTCTTTATATATATTGCTAACATGCTACGTTTACAAGCGTTTACAATCACTATTTGTGTATTTCTTTTGCAACCACTATGACTGTTGCAATCTTTCTAGAGGCCAATGGCTGAAACATCATCGTGGTGAATAAATTAATGCAGTGGCATGAATTAATTTATTGTAGGTACAAGAACATAAACGGAAAACATAAAATGGTACATTACGATACGTGTGACTTCACTAGTCCACTAAACGCCATTTGAATAGACTTACCTACTTAAGTAACGAGTATCATATACAATTTTGACATGACAAACACCCGCCATGTTTTAATTTATTGAGAAGATTTGATTTAAAAAGTCATGTAAACAGAATAGTAGGTAATACATAAAATAGATGCAATAGAGTATACATTTTTTGACACACAACACAGCTTACAGATACTGTAAGTGGAATCTGTGAGCTGTGTAGTGTGTCAAAAAAATGAATACCACCAGACCAAACAGAGAGAGATGAGTAGTGACTAATCTGGTCACAATTTTTTTGTTCCAGGTACTTATCGAATTAGCGATGCATCCAAAAGCTACTGTTTCAGATTTCTATCCTCCGTGTTGCTATAACGTAGTTAGGGCAGCACCAGCTTCCACCAAAAGTTGCTGGAGTCCTCCGCAAGCTGTGAACGGTAAATTCTTTGGCCGCAGGCAGATTTAAATACACAGCTATTTCGGTTGGCATGCATTTCAACATAGAGTAGGTTGCCCATAAACTTGATGGTACGTAATTTTTTCAGAGTTGACCAAAGCACGCCTATATCACATCTTGGCAAAAATTATTTCATTTATTCTCTACAGGATAAGTTTTTATCTAGTGCATAAACTGTAACCATGAATTCAGCATATCATTCTAGACCCCCAGCGCAGAAATTTTGCGTCAGTTTTACGAAAAAAAATCAGCTGTTTCCTAGAAAAATGCAAAACCTACGCGGTCAAAATGTATAGAATTGTTGATTTTTTTTTGTTTTACCGACGATTATTTTTTTCTACGCTGGGGGTTTAGCAATTTCTTTTATTGCTTCTGGAACAATGTCTCCAGTTTCATCTTCACTTGATTCACTTTCTGAGTTATTCATATCAAAATGACAAAATTAACACGGACAAAACAAGTGGGTAGGTAAGCGTTTCGTCTGAAATTGTTTTGTCATTTTTTCTATAGTGTGAAATTGTTTATAGGCGAAAGCTTAAACACTGGTAAATCTTTTGAGATTTGTGGGATGTGAATTTTTAAGAGTCAAATAACATTTAAAAGGCTGAATAACTAGTTTATTGTGCATTTGTGAAGTTAGCTGATCAATTTTCGCACGGTGCATAAATGGAGTACTTAAGTCACAGAAAGCGTGACTTAAGTGCGGGTGTTGAGTGCTGTAAGGAGTCATAATAAAGGTACACTACTGCCCGAACTTTTCTTTATTCTTAAAATAAACCTTTTGATTGCCGAATAGTTTCGAGACCTTCTGATTTTACGTTACATTTGGTAAGCGTTCTGTAATTAAATAAGATCTACAGAAGAGATTGTCAATTAAAACTTTGGAGATCAAGCGGCATTCCTTTTATTTTATTATACAGTTACGATCACGTTATACTGCTAAAATTAGGTAGTACTTGTACACAGTAACTATATATAAAAGGTATATAACAGTCTGTCTTCTGTATTAATTCTCAGATCAGCGGTGAATTAAATTCAATTTGTATTCATAATACTGAGATTGAACGCATCGGGAAACGGCTCCGACCTCACGCTTTCTATTAGAAGGGGTGAATTAATTCAGAGTACAAAGATATGTACACTGCAGCACTTTAACGCAATCAAGTATCCCATATTTTACTGAAAAAATATTATAAACGATCTTTCGAGGTTTTGAGGGTCTTAAATGTCGAGTTTCAGTAGGTTTTGTAAAGTTAGCTAACTGAACTAGCCCGGGGTGGGAATTCGAACCGATAGTAATTAGCGATAGGGATGAAATTATCTTTAATAATTCTAACCTTTAGGAGGTTTTTATACGAATGAAAAGAACAAATAAAATATTGCCTTCAACATGAAATTACTATTATGACTGAAATTCAACAGTCGACGTACATATCATCTGCCTAGCCTTTTCCCAACTATGTTGGGGTCGGCTTCCAGTCTAACCAGATGCAGCTGAATACCAGTATTCACGAGTAGTCGACGTACATATAATAAAGTTAAATAAAACTCGATTCGTAACGCGTAGCGGATCAGTCTACCTGCTACGACAGCGTAGCTGGCGTAGGTTTGGAACAATGGCGTCAGCTACGTCGTAGCACTCGTAGCATTGCTAAGACTCGTAGCAATAGAGCGTACTTTATACACCGTGTCATTTTAGTCGTCTTACAAAGGTGGTGCACTCAATGTATCCGTCATAAAATACCTCTAGGCGCGATTAAAACATTGTTACTATTAATTAAGATAATAGGTACAAAGAAAAATAAATAATGCTTTAGAATTATGAAACATCCTCCCTGTTAATAATGTTTACGTATCAAATGCTAGAAGATATCTACCTACCATTACATTCCATTAATAATTCCATCTCCATAACAGGGTGTTTCAAACTACGTCATTCGTCTTAGTGAATGATATTTTTTTTTTAACCATGCATATATTCAAAAATATCATTACAAACTTTTTGGTTAGAATTACATAGTCTAACTAAAATGTATTTGATTATAAAGAAGTGATTGACATGGTAGGTGCAATAATCGGATACAAAACTAATTAATAATTCGTTAAGACGTTGCAGGCGTGTCCCTAGGTCACTGTTACCTTTTGGAAATGCGTTTTTACCGTCTTTTTGGTTGACAACAGCCTTGCCAGAGGTCCTTTGCATTATCATTTACATACCACCGACCACCAAATCCTTTGTTAAGTGTTGTGATTACAAAACAAAATCTCTGGACTATTCAGCTGTGGACGTTCAAATCATCAATAACTACCTAAATAGCTGAGCTATATTTTTATAAAGTACGTACTTCAGGTTATATTCTCGTTATCCACCAACCTTATGTATTTGTTCGGCCTTTACAAAGAATTGTGGCGGGTGTTCAATTTCCCAGACCTGGAGTGGGAAGATTAATTAACCATTTACCCGATTGGATAAATATTTTTGTGAACTAAACGCTTTATAAAAACCTTGGTGAAAGAATCAATTTTGTGTAGGCTTTCGATATTTTAGGGTTCTTAAATTATTGCTAGTTCATGAAATTCGTTTACTTTTCGCCATCCATGTTCACAAGGTTAATCAAAATTCACCGTTTATTATAGCAGACTACGTGAGTAGTGACTAGTTGAAAGTCCGCCGCCTCCTTTCCCGTTTGACCCGGGTCCCTTAGTTGACCTTTATAACTTCCGTGCGAAAGGCCAACTGATCTATTTTTCTTTAATTTCCTTATTCCGTATTTTGAGTTTTCCTTAGTAATTGTTAAGATGTCGTAAAATAATATGAGCAAGTCAATTACAAACACCCACTTCAGTAAATAATGTTTTTTTTTGAGAAAAAGGGCGAAAAATAAAGTTTTCCTGAGTCGGTTTTTAATCTTCAAGAAAATGCTTGAAGCATGGAGGAAAACACGACGAGTCATTGAACAGTAATTTCGGAATGGTTTCGCCCTGTCGATTTCAACGAGGTCTGAATTAACGAGTTAGGGGATGGTTACACTATAGTTTCTATACCTACTATTAAAACTAGCTTTAGCATCCAAGTTGTATACGCCACTGCGGTTTGTTAATTTAACATTTTCCTTTGAACATGACACATATTTTTTCGGAATCATATAATTTTCAATATTTGATTTCATAAAATTTATGTGTGCGCTGGTTTAATTACAAATCATAATAAATCGCTCATACTAATCACGTATTTGTAGTAATTATCCTATATTTGCGGACATCCAATCAATATTTAATCATTTTTGATTAAACCTGGGCACACGTTTAAAATATGTTTATAATAGATACCTATATTAAATAATACTTCCATCACAGGTGTACTGATAATAATTTATTACTCAAAACAACGTGTAATTACATATTTGTTGAATCGTGAAAGTTATTGAAGTTGAGAGCAAAAGCTGGTTTCGTAATAATTGTTTATGAACACTCGAACATAACCAAACAAACAAAATGTACTCGTCGCAACCAAACGAAGGAACGAGAAGGGAGGCCATTTGGAAACCGATAAACAATACAAGTAGCGCTCAGAAATCACCCCCTAAGTCGCTTGTTTCCGGCTGCTAAATAATGTGCTCAAAGTTAACATTAAATCAGCTGTTCAATAATATGTATGTTCTCTGATGCAAAGGTGATTTTATTAGTCTCAACAGAGCTTAAGCCGAGCAAGGAACGTAAAGAAACTTCGGCCGACCCAAAAGTTTTGTCATGTAACAATGTAATTAGCCCCTAGGAGTTTGCTGGCCTCTAACTTGTTACAAATTCTTTATCTCGCCTCGCCGTTTTCACTCACTAAAATTTAAATTGTGGTTACACGATTATTTTAATTGCTTTTTTGGAATGCATTCCTAGCTAACACTATGGTCTTACTAAACTACTACTTGTGTTGAACAACGTGTCGGAGATTAAACTTTTTTCTTTGTTTGTTTATAGGTTAACTGTCTAATTCTATTTCGTCATAGTATTATATATTTTCTCAGTAATTTTTCAAGAAACCGTTGTTCCCATTTAGAATGTTCTCCTTTATCTTAGATATAAATACACATGGCACGTACAAATATTTTTACACGTATAAATTTTTTGAAGCAGAAACGATCGCTCATTGTGCCATCAGACCGGTCAAATTAATACAATTTTCTTTGAATTGCATTAATACAGCGGCACGGTTGGCATAACAACTTACATTTTACACCGTAGCATTACTGCAGTTCTTGCTTAATTACACAAATATTACCCGTTGTATGTTTAAATACGAACACGTAGTTAAACACACGAGTATGCACATGCGGTTGGTTAACTGAAAACAATTTCACCGCTGGATCTTTCTGAGAAATAATTCACAAAGCGGCAACCTTGTATTATTCGGAAGAACACTTCACATTAATATTTGATCGTAATTTAAGTTAGTTACACACATGAGCGGAATCTTGCTTAAGATTAATCCTCTGGCTGGAGTTAGTAAAGCTCTCGCGGCCTGAGTTGCTAAGGTTGTTAGCAGTAGTGGCCTCGTCGCATGTTTATTTCAGAGATTGCGAGGGTGTAACTTGAGACTGTTTGCTGGTTTTGAGGGCGGCGCGCAAACACCGCCTCCCGCGTACATACAACAACTTAACGAGCCAACTCCGGCTCATCGGGGAATTTCATGGCGCGGGGTATGCTCAGTGTCGTCAATAAAACTTTATGGTAAAAACAAAATAATATTTACTTCGAAAACTTAAGAGTATACAATGGCTCGGAGAACAGTGCGCGCGACAATAAGCTTGGCGGGCTGCAGTTTGTTATCGGCGGCGCGCGTCGAGTCGGCTCCGCGACACAATCGCGCCGCGCTTCGCCGCGCCTGAATACACACACGACGCGATGTTCACTCGCGACGGATATTGGGTAGGCGAGCGCACGGTTTAAACTGAACACTTTCCTTACAAAGCGAAAAGTTTCTACTAAATGCATACGGCCGTCCCGTTTGTGCGCTCAACTTTACATTTGTCAAGTTACAAACTTTCTGTCGCACTAACTAGACCACTGCCAGATGTACGAATGTATAGTTTAAAATATGCGCTTCTGTTATACTCCAAGTTACCCCACCGCATGGCTGTGAATTCAATAGATCAACGGGCTATCGTGTTCAGAATAATTGTAATATCGTTAGCATCTGTGCACTGGATTACAATTGGCGCATTTATCGTAAGAGCTTGTAGAAACTGTAATTAAGTACTTAATACAATAAATTATGTGTTTTAATGGAATATCGCATTTACAGTTAAAGATAAAATTTAAAATAATTCTTCTCTTTACTGTTTAATTACTTTTTCTGAAATGCACGATGCAAGTGATACCAGAAATGAGCGTGAGATGTATGAACGAGTGCAAAAAATACTTCTGACGCTCCGTAGATTAAAAGATGAACGTATGCTTGAAACAGATATGCTGGACTAAAAAAGAAAATTATATCAATCCTTTCCAAGTAGGAAGGTAGGTAGTAATTTATTTTTCAATTAAATATAAAGGTGTAGGTAGTTAGAGAGCACAGCGGTGGCGGATGAATGGTTTTCTAATGAATCTGGCGCGAACTTCGTTACCGTAATGGATAACATGAGCGTCCACGTCCACAATGCCTCACGTACAGAACAATGTACTACGTCGTGTTGCATTTATTGTCAACGGGATTTTTTCGCTTGCTTACTTTTCATGTACCTATGTACGTATGGATGATATTTGTCTTAAAAAAATCATTTTTAAGGTTCAAAATATGCAAGCAAACTAAAATATTAATTCAAGTTGATGAAAACAAACATACGAAAACATATGAGTTATCAAAGTGGGCCACTTTGAGCGGATTTGCCAATAAACCGAGGCTTAACAAGGTTGAAGAAGAAGTAAAAGAGTCACAAGTCTTATCTTGGTATATTGCTCGTTTAGCAGATTACAGGGGAACTGGGGGTGAGCCGCATAACATATTGAACTACTTATAAGAAAATTAGTTTCGTAGTAACATAGTTAAATACACATCATGTCACAACTTATACATATTTGAAAGTTATACCTTGTTAACTCTTCGTCATACCAGAATCATAAGTAGCTACCTACTACTATCATAATTTTGTTACCAGAGAGTCGTATACTTTACGTACTTCAACTTGATCACATTAAAAACAGAATATTAAGTTCTAAAACCTTTATGTAGATTGATGACGACACTTCACAAGCACGCGTAATAACACATAAACTGTAACGCCACATAAAGACGTACAAATTACATGAAACGTCGCCATACATAACAACAGTAACATGAAGTTGAGAAAAAATTAACGAATACCAGAAATTGTGGGGGTACGAGTCTCTTACAGCAACATATCACGTCACTGTGATGTAGATATCATGTCTCGTGACAACGCAGGTATTCGCTAGATAATCCTCCGCGAAGAATTTCATATTTCACCGGCGAATAAGTAGCGTATTATTTCGCATGAGACAGGTGTCGCTCTCGTCAGCCGCCTAAATTCATCTCTGTATAGCAGGTGCACACAAAACGAAGCTTCTAATCCGGCTCTGACGGCGGCTCTCACTTTATGTAGTGCCGCCTTAAGATAAGGATGAACCTACATTCTACAACGTAACGTACTATTTCCGGTAATTATACATGATCGTGCAAGTTCTGATAGTTATTTACCTATTTACGTATCTTGGGATTCGTAATTATTTTTTATTTGCGTAAAATTTCTGTACTCTCTTGACATTTCGTTGCAAGTGACTGAAATTGTGCACCGACCGGAAATTAAATCCCTTGTGCAATTATGTCGAACTATCTGATATTAATGTCCGTAAAATGTATTTGTACCATATAATGTTTTTGCATTCTTCTTTTTCTGTTTGGTTTTATGTAAAACGAAAAATATGAAATAGGTATACACATTCTGGTCATGCTGTCATTAATCTAGAAATTCGATTACCTAGTCCTTAGAATTTGTTTGCAGTTTGCTAATGGTTTTTCAACGTTAACTTTTTGTCTGCGAGCGTCGGTTTTTCTTTAATGCTTCCAAACAATCACTGTGTCAAAGATATTAAAGATAGACGCAAGTTTTGATATTAGTTTTATCGATCAGCCTGTTATGTACGAACGACATTCCGTTTGTGAGTTTCTTTGAGGATAAGATTGCTACTGTCAAAGGAACTGCAAAAATGGAACTGCTGCTTGGTATATTTCATGTAACTTCCTCCCTCAGTAGCAACGTATCTACATCGTACAGGAATTTAATACCGAGTAAACGAGTAAGTTAACTCACCTTTTATATTTAACATAAACCTTTTCATAAAAAGGCGCGCTTATAACACATACACTCACATTACACAGAATGTTTGTGAAGTGAGGTAAAAACAAAGGGCAATAAAATAAATTGTTCCTTTTGAATTACCCCATCAAATACCACTCGGCAACAATGGAGCCTTCTGATGAATTATCAATTTTCTCTTTGTCACACGCCAAACAAAAACTCGCGATCATCGTACCTGGGGAGCGCGTTATCTTGGCAGAGACATATGACCATTATTTGTACGTGTGCGTCTGACGACCGCGTGTGTGCGCGGATATCAATCAATCGGTGACGACAGTCGGATTGAAAGTATGCCCCGTTGATCGAATCAGGAAATATGTATATGACATTACAAAAGCTTTCCTGCAACCAGTTGATTTGATTACACAAATTCTTTTGCGTACGCTTCGTTTGAAGCCTTCCTCGAACCTCGTCTTTTCTCCTAGCGTTGAAAGAATGTCACATATGTAGGTCATAAGCCGCTCCAGTTATAAGCAGAACTAGATTTTGTAGAAGTGCCTACAGTGCAGTCGTATTTATTTTATGTACATTTATAAATTTCATAACATAAACTTTATTGCACAAACATATGACAATAAAAGAGTTAACATATTTTAGGCATGACATATTTTCAATAAACATGAAACGTAGCGTCATTAACAAGAGACAGAAGTATTTTTGATTCAAAATTTTAATCACGCAGGTATTATCGCATGATGCGGAACTAATATTAACAAAACAATCATACAGTTTATTCATAATAATTCAGGTTTATATAGCAGCTGTATTCTGAGTAGAGCAAAATATGATTAATTACAAAGTATTAGTGTAGGTCGAAGTACCTGTGGCGGGGATGAAGGGAGGTTCAACAATTTGTCATTGTTATAAATTGTAGTTATCAACGTCTGAGATGATAGCATGATACCTGATAGGGTTCCAACGTTTCAGGCATTGTGTCTGAGTAGAGCACATGTATTATTTCACACGAGTCAATAAATAGCGAACAATGCTGGTGATACATGGACGTAACTAACATAGGTAAGTATACGGTACCTATGAGGAAGATAAAATGCTTCGCCAACCTTCTTATTTATTTTTGTGTCATGTTTTGTTTAATGTAAGACAAAAATATCGAGAATTGTTTAATAAAGTTTCACATAAATTGATTCCCGCTAAGGGTCTGATAAAAATTATGCATTTGATGTGCATTTTAGTCAAATTTTGAATGAATCATATTGGTATATATATTATGTATCTTATGGCAATATGAGGGAGACATTTTTGAGTAAGTTAGTAAATTAATTCCGTGTTTCAAAGGATTTACCACAGCTTTTAACAAACTTTCAACACCATGACTGTATTCTCAATTTAATTGTAATGTAAGTAAGTAACGTGTAAGCCAGCCTTAACAATTCATCTTATAATTATCTTTACTTGATATGAAACTCACGCGTGCGAGAGTTCCTTGCCCTTTTTAATCATCCCAAGTTACGAATTTGTGTAAACTCCTTACACATGTAAATCTACAAGTGAGTACGGGAGAATTGAGTAATTTTATTATTTTTCCTTCGTTGTCGTCGCTCTTTCGTAATTGGATTAGAATAATTTCGATGAACAGATTGCGACAAACGAGGCTTCTGATAAAAGGGAGGTTCAAAGATATTTTTACTCGCTTATTGATTTTACTTTACTTCTATTTTAGTCGAAAATGTATCCGTTAATAAATTGTTACGTGATAGACTATTTATATCCGATATATTATGAACTTCTGACATTTAAGTATTCAATACACGACCTTTTACTGTCCTACGTAATATTAGTGAGTTTCCATAATTATTTGTAATGATAGAAATACCGTAAAAACAAAGAAAACCTCGATATTGGAGTGTCATTTTTGTTATGACGTGTTATTAGTACTCGTATTTAAACAATAATCGTAATGGATGACTTGCAATTTTACGCGATGGGGCCTATTGGCGAAACTTCAGCGTTCATTGATGAATTACTTTGATGAGCGACGAGCCCCAGTATTGAATGGACAGCGAAGCGTTATGTGAGTGTTTGTGTGCGGGGACCATGGGACATCGACAGTTATGTTAATTAAATATGACACAACTACATCATAACAGTCGAGCCTATGATCCCCGAAGGGATAGGCAGAGGCGTGTTGTGTCGTTAACCTACCTATTTTAGTGCGGTCCCAGGCGATACGCGGCACATCGTAATAATATTATGTACTTCTGTTATAATCAGCCTATAATGTTCCCACTGCTGAGACACAAGCCTCCTCTCTTTGAGAGGGAGTGGGCTATTATAATTTACCACACGGGCCCTTTGCGGGTAGGTAGATATCCCATGTCTTCGAATTTTTGGTTCGTGTACTTGCCAGCCGGTTTCCTTACAACGTTTTCCTTCGACGTTTTGGGAAAGTGGTGATAAAATTATAAAAAAGTTAAGCGTCTGCCTAGATTTGAACCCACTCGGAAGCCAGGGACGTTACCATAGGGCCAGCACTGTTCTGCTGTCGCTTCTGTACCCTGTACCTATCAGCAATTCAGTGTTTCGTCTCCAAAAATAATAAACAACAGACCAATATGAAAGCTTTATTTTTAAAGTTTAATGTTGCTTTCAAACTAAATATTTGATTCAAGCTGCGCTCGAATCAACTGCATACAAATATCAACTAAATATTTAATCTCATTCAACCTTCCGATTAAAAATATCACATTAATTAGTAAAATAAAAATAGCTTTTTTGATGTGTGCTACTTACTGTACACAAACGGAACGCTACAGCGAAAAAATTTTTGCAAATGAACGTTTATTGATGGTGAGTGGCGACTACTGGCGCGAGCGTGTAGGCAGCTGTGTATTTATACCCGTCTATTGGGTCGGGCGACGTTGTTTGTTCGAGAGCTTCCGCCTGTCAGCCCTAAACCAATACGGTAATGACATCGACCACTCACCGCGAAAGCCTTCAAAGTTATATCCATTGTCTTTATTCAGTACCGCCGTGGGTCAGTGCGAATGAACGGTCCACTTAATCAGTTATCTTGATAACAGCCGTACTACTGAATATTAATAATATTCATCCGAAGGGTTTGTCCGTTTCCTACAATTTACATAGCTATCATAAAGAGCTTTATTGTACTGTGTAATTACAGGAGCTGTATGAAGAGGCTGGATTTATATTTCTGTATTTAAAGTTGCGAGGTTTAATGTACTGGTGGGGTTGTTACGAATAAGTTATTTATATGTTGTTGAGCTCCTCGAGTTCTGAGTTGAGCTGTATGATTACTGATAAATGCGTGCACTGAATGGACAGGTCCACTCAATCTGTGTGGTTCTTTCCTCAAAAGACCATTTCAGACACCGATCCACATCTTCAGGATAGATCATCAGATCATAGATCCAGGGCTTCACATGATCTGACCAAGATTATGTCTAGACTTTAAAAGAGACTGTGACCTCTGAGTTTGTTTCGGCCTTTCTTCTCAGAGTAGTCAGATAGGAAACGCCGACCTCATCTAGTTTAAAAAAAAATATGATTGACGTGTAAAAGTGTTTGTACAAACCTACTTACAGAAATAAAATCATTTATCATTTATAAATAATGAATTTCGTAGTTAGTAGTAGTAGTAGACATTATGTCAATCATAAGTACTATTATAAATGCGTACGTGAGTTTGTTATATACACCATGACTTGGGTAAGGACACATTTAATCCAGGACCGCAGACGAAATCGCAGGCAATAGCTAGTACTACTACATATTTACATATATATCTTACTATATTATATTATAAATGCGAAAGTTTATATGTTTGGATGTTTGTTACCCAATTACGCAAAATACATTTAGTTTATAACCTGGATTCACACATATAATACTTTCATTCCGATAATTCGTTCCCGTAGGATAATTTTCGACCACCACGCGTGCGAAGGCGCTGGTAAAAGCTAGTAGGTATGCCCTTCGACTGATAGGCAGACTCATTGAGTCTGATAACAATAGAAAAGTAATTGTTTTAATTACTTGTAGGTTTATAAAGAGAACTGTATGTACATATATCAACAAGTCACTATAAAATTAATCGATAACTTTCTGTAGTAAATGAATTCACAACAACTTCTTAGATGGTTCACGTGGGAATTCTAAGAAGGGTTTCACATTTTTGTGCTTACAGAAAATACACCCTTTTCTGTTTTGTTGATTTATTCCTAGTTTTTCTTTCACACTTTACTACTCCCTTTCTATAGAAAAAATCTCAGAAATTCCCAGGGTAATAAATATCAAGGTACATGTACTACAATCTAATCCATTTTCTTACGCAATCACCTCGATCCTACGGCATTCTTATAAAATGTTATCAATGGAACTCCCGTTTTAAATCACAGTCGCCGCTTCCTCCTCCCTCTCGCTTACTATCGCTTTTGTGTAATATCAACTTGTATATTTCCTAATACAATAAAAGAAATAAGAGGGTTGTCGTTAGATCAGGTAGCTAGTCAAGTGGCTCGGTATTTTCCGGAACAATACAAAGAATTATAAGAAAACGAAAGTCATCGGTCGTTCATTTCGTTTCGTTCTGCGCCATCAGGTTTAAGTGGAGGCAGAAGGAACGGGTCTTACGGCCCTGATAGCTCGAACATCTACCTAATAGTCTGTATTTATAGTTTTGATATAATATCGTATTCGATGCACGACTCTTGTTCTTCGCTAACTTTTATAATTTGTTTTCTTAATATCTTGTTACACTGATGAGTAAGTGAAACAATCTTTGTTTTTGTAGGCGGACTTCTTAAGAGATTACATGTTGTTTGAGATTATTATTGAATTGCCCTTACTTTGTTGGTCCTTTCTTGTCTTTGTTTTCTACTTCGGGTAGATGTGTAGGCGAATAAATACTGACTGATGAGGGATTGAATTGATTTATCCTGAATAAACCCAGATTGTATATTTACGTAACCAACATTGTAACTCAATCTATTATTACTTCTTATATTTTTCAAATTATCAGGTATGTTGCATTATTGAAAGTAGGCACCTTCTGACTACTGTAACTGATGGTATTTTTTTAGTTATTTTTATATAGCCAACTACTTATACATATACCTGTCTATAGTAATGACACGACTTTATTTTACTTCTCAGAAATCAAATTCATTGAACAGTAATTCAGTACACTGTGAATAATTAAGTTCTTCAATGGAAAAAAAGTCAAATAAGCTGCCCTCGTTTGTGGGAAAAGCTCATAATTTTCCGCTATGGAAAGTAGGTATCTACTCTAAGTAGGTGGGATCCTATGTATATCAACTTAGTGACCGCTCTGGCAGATTAAATCAAAGTCCGTACCTACACTTATTACCTATGTTCGCCTGATTTTGGGCGACTTTGTAGGATGCACTGGACCACCGGCCGCAGGAGCGTAGCGGACCGCTCACCGCAGCGTATGAAGAATATAGCCAATGCCGACACACGCAATGCAGTAACGAATGGCGAATGGCGTATGTATCTGTGAGTAGTAATACATCTCGTGTGTCATAATTAAGGATCCACTATTGAATTGTATAGTGCGCTTTGGATACTAGCTGTATCTAACACCAAATGCTTTTCCTTACTTTCATGCTTTCATCTAGGATAACAAATAGCCCTAGCTGCATTTTGCATAAGTAACTCAGGATACAACAAACTAAAAATAACCATAGTACATTCCCACTGCACATAAACAACCTTTAATGTTCCCACTGCTGACACAGGCTTCCTCTCCGTGAGAAGAAGTGGGCCGTAATCCACCACGCGGGCCCAGTGTGGGTTGGTAGATGTCACATGTCTTTGATCTTTTTGGTTTTAGGACATACCGATTTCCTCACGATATTTTCCTTCACTGTTTTGAGAGCAGGTGAGGAAATAATTTACACAAAGTATAGCGCCTGTTTAAGTTCGCACCTGCGACATACAACTCGTAAGTCATAGTATATTACGCTCATAAGTATATTATTTAATAAGAGTTATAATATTACTTAAATAAATCGTTGAATCCATCGACGCTATATAAAACTTTAGCGACTCGTCTAAGACATCATTTTTGTTCCTTTCTTACGTTCATAGCATTGAAATGCAATCCCTCCGACTCAAATTAACACTCCGCTATTCGAGCCTTTGAGCGAAAACAGATTTTAAAGACATTTGCTTAATATAACTGAAGTAGAAAGTTTAGCGAACGTACAATTATACTTCTCTTAATTATATTAATTACACAAATAAATAGACATTGCTGGGCCAGAACTCTCGGCGTCCAACTTTAACTAACTTACACCATTAATTTATTTAAAGCAGGCAAAATGATTCCGTGCCACGGTCGAGTTTGTTTGCCGCAGATATTTCCAATAGGAATCGACTTATTTTCATTGAAACGGTGTTAATTTTTTTAAAGTCAATATGAAATGCTTTGTAATTATTCACTGCGATTTATCTCTGAAATTCTTTTGCCAATCATGTTTAAAATATAGCAACCGGTTACGCAAATATATAAACAAAATAAAATTATTACATGAACCGATTTGTAGACATAAGTCAAGTTTTTTTTGTTGCTTTACATTTTTTTAACCTTTAATCGGGAGTTTACCCTAATTTACTTATTGTTATTCTTAAATGTATTATTTCATTTACATTTACGAACGTTATTTACTACAGAGAGTTTGTCAGAATTGACAATGGTCATTACAATGAGGAACTGCTACATTGCAGTGGCCATTGCTACATATTATTTGTGACAATTATGTCAAAACGTCCTTTTACTTTGACTCATAACGATTTACAAACAAAATACCTGTTTTTTATTTCTGTAAATCTTTTGAACGCATACCTACTAACAGAGTTACATTTGATACCAATACCAAAGCCCAAACGGTCCTATATACCAAGTGTAAACTAATTAATAGTAGCAAATGTGTTGAGCGTTTTTCGATACTCAATACACTGTATGATATCATTTTTTGTTGCTGTGCAGGTCTGAAATACATTATGACTAACTGCTATGTAAATGTCAAGTCTGTGTATTCTCTAGATTGAAACTATATTTCAAATTAAATAGCTTTTAAAGTATCTTCCTCAAGAATAACATTTTCTCAATTCATTCAATACCTTTTCCTTGTTCTACTGTCATAAAATTCAGTTGTCAGAGAATAACATTAAGAGAATTGCAAGAAACCCTCGGAGGCAATAAGCAAAAGAAATCGTTTGCTTCGAGCACGGACAATTACATTCGGGCCCCGAGACTATCCTTCTTTCAAGTTTCAATTCGCATTTCTTTATTGGAATCGAAACGATTAGGTTCCGAGTGTTTAACTAGTGCGCCCCTCGATATTGCCGTTTATAACATAATTCGCTTTAACTATAAACATTACTTAACGACTTGCGATCCCTTCCAATTTGTCCCTTAGTATTTTTGAGAAGAAAAAGTAATTTAGGACGACTTTTGAATAAGCTATGCAAATAATTAAAGGATTTCTGGAGAGTAGAATTAGCTCTGGATTTCGCTCAAGTTAAATTTTAAGTGAAAAGTATGCTCATTGTGAGAGAAGAGTGAACATTGTACTTAAATCCTCTCTATGTAGGTATGTAAATTGTGAAGTAACATCAAATGCCGTTAGTGATTAAAATTCGTCAGCATTGAAATGAATTCATACAAAACGGATTTAAGGTAGCATAATATGATTCGTACAATTTTCGTGTTTGCTGTTCAAGGCAGACATTTGTATTGTTTCGTTTGCCAGCTTAGTGAGCTTTAAAAAAACCTACAATTTGTTATAAAATGCCAAGTCATCAAAATAAATAAAGCACACAAGGTACATAAATGTGGTATAAAGGTATTAAATTGAATAATAGTCGTTCCTCACTAGGAGTTACCTTTGTTGCCGATTCTGGGAGCGTATGTGGAATGTAATTGTAGCGTGCCAGTCGAGTTCCATCTCCTGCGGGACTTCAGTGCCTTCGCACGCACGCGCAAAATGCCTTTACACACCTACATTATAACATACTATAGCTATTAATTCCCAACAATTTACATACATTAGAGTAGCAACAGAAACTGACCTAGAGCTTGATTACTGAAGTCCTTGACTGGCAGTAGCACAATGTAAAAATTGATGGAGTACCAACCGCAGTGACCCGTTCAACAATAAATAATACGCAAAGCACCGGTACTAATTTCCCGTTCCATGCTGGACGCACTGGTTTGTAAATGTTGAGCTAAATTTAACGTCGAATGGATTTAAATGCTATGCTGCGTTATGATTATGATTAACATTAACATTTGGAAGATAAAATGAATTATATCGGATTAGCAGAACAAAATCTGGTTGCTAGCAGCTGTGTCTAGTTTCTATTTTGTCATGTTATGACTTTTGTGGCTTGTTAAGACCATGTTCAAACAGTCAACACAAAAAGTACCTATAGAATTACTTTACATATATCGCGTTATTTTAATCAACATGTAAATGAGTTACAAATACTTATACTATTCTTCGAAATGTATGAGAAGATTAAATTAAACATTTATTGTACAAAATTGAGGACGCTACATTCGAGGTAACTAAGTAAATAAACAAATACCGAAGACATTTGAGAGTGGTGTTTGTTTGAGGTGCGACCGAATTTTCGGGTCACCGCGCTCCGCTCGTCTCTACTAAAACGTTTTTGTCAAAAGGAGAATCTACTTTGATTTGGCTTCTTGAATGTTTAACAAATTCTTGTGTATTCCACAAAGTTTGACTACATTTCAATATATTTTAAGCGAAATCCTTCTTTTGTTATATTATTAATAGCATTTCAGAGGCTGGAAAGTTATCTTCGCATGCCCATTATATCTGAGCGGTGAAGTTATCTTTACAGTTTTCTAAAGCTGTTCCGTTTGTAAGTTGAGGGGGTTCAAAAATTGTGTGGAGCGTGAGGCATGTCGATGTGGCGGTGAGGCACGGGCCGATCGACGAGAGGCAGTGCGGATAGGCTCGCCGAATCTCTGTAGGAATGAGCACCGATTGATTTAATCCTTGCGTATTAGAGGCCGGCTCCTGTCACAGGCCACATATATCACACCCTCTACTTGCGAATATTACGTATGTACGTGTCTCTGTGTAGATAATGAAAGCCAACTGCGAGCTGCTAATTTTGTAAATATAAATAAGGTTGTAGTGTACCCACACAAAGACGCTGTGAGACGACGTCTACACTTTACCTAATTAGACTTTTGACAAATTAAATTCTGTGTTTTGACACTTCAAATTTTCTTATTTGGCTCTTGGCTCCTTGAGAGACACTGCCCCTTTGCAAAATTGAGCAAATTAAAGACCTTTGAGCTGAGTTAACAAACAAATTATACTTTTGCTATGTTAACACTTTGTTTATTTTGTTGAGGTTTGCTCCCGAAATGTGAACATCTAAGTAGGTACCTTTATTAGTTAAAAACACTTTATAACAGTAGCTTTAGGCATAATATTATAAACTAATTTGAATCCCTACTAAGGTTGAGATTGCTATCTTTTAACGTAGAATTTAAGCAGAATATTAATAACTAGCTTTTGCCAGCGGCTACGCCCGCGTGGAGTTCGGAAATTAACAACTATCGACATATTTCAATCAATTTACTCAAAATCTTAACAAATTATACACTTTAACCTTCCTCATGAATCACTCTGTCTATTGATGAAAACTGCATGAAAATCCGTTCAGTATTTTCTGTGTTTATCGCGAACAGACAGACAGACGCGGCGGGGGACTTTGTTTTATAGTATGTAGTGATAGTGATAAAATAGCAGAATGTCTGACATGCTAATCGACTATGGTATCATTATTTTCAATAGCTCAAGAGAGCCGTACAACGAGCGAACGGGCTTTCAATATGATTATTTTTCAATTTCTATACCTACTTACCTACATTTTATGCTTTGTTTATATCAGAATGTGTCCCAACAGTATAATTGCGTTCTTCTATAGCACCCCCAATAGGTATAGATAATGTTAAAAGCATGTTCCCGTGTCGTTACCCGATGGCACTTACGTGGTTTTAATTAAGTAAATGATATAGAAAATTACCTCTTCATGTTATTTTGGCTGTTTTTCGTCTTTGATGTGTACCTACTTAGGCTAAGTATGCACGTGTATATACCGAGAACAGTATTAGAGTTTGTGTGGACGTCTTTGTACGTTTTATTTATACGTTTAATATTCCAGAGTGGCCATCAGGGACCAATATAAAGTTTTATGTATTTATAGCCGCAGGATTAGTTCAAAGCTTTTCTTATTATAGTGCCCCGAATGTTCTGGCAAAGTTCTTTGTGGCCGAACTGGTCAGTAGGAGAATTTGCGATTTCCGACATATCACACCTACTAGTAACAGGGAAGGTCATAATGTAGGTACGATATAGTATGTTTAGGTGTGGTGTGGTATGGTAGTCAGCTTGTGCGCCGCAAAGCCGAACCCACCATTGTACGTCTCCCGCCTACACTACACCACTAAAGCGAAAGACATCGTGGAGTACGTGAAGATGAGGCACAGGCCATGGGTGCAGTTACTGGAGTTGCACCGCAACGTTAACTTCAAGGCATTCGTGGTGCGATAACCGAGTTGTTTTCTGCCCGTCGCGGGTCATCATGGAAGAAGACTTTTGGCCGCAGGTATCACAGGACAGCACAAGGAAAAGCTGGTGAAGTGCTACTAACATAGCTTTAAGCTATATGTATATGAGTCATTGTGGCCTGAAATAAAGGTTTTGTTATTATTATATGGCCATCAATATTGCCTCACCTAACTTTTTGAATCAATCTGTTAGTAAATACATTTAATATATAAATTCAAATACGTTTTTAGTATTTCATTGCAACTAACAGTGGAATCAACATTAACAAAAACTCGTTCACCCATTTCAGATTGGTCATCAATATTCATCAACGTTTTCAATATTGATAAGTTTTATTTGATTTTTTTCGTTCAGTAACGGCTGTGTTATTGCGATTCACTTCTTTCTGTGCTTTATGTGCTAGAAATTCTACCAGGAGCTGAATTATAAATCATAGTGATTGATTCTTACCATGTTTGCAGTTGAAAGTTATGAAAATAGAGTGCATCCAGTTAGACCGGAAGCTGAACCGAACTGAAACTGAAAAGGCTAGCCAGGGCCCCAAGTCTGCTATTTTTATAAATTCGTCATTTCAACACTATCCATTGTCATTTTGCTAAAAGTTCGTAATCTGCTAAATTCATAATGGTCGATCATTGGTCAGTCAATTGTGTTATAATGGCATTATCGTATTGCCATTATTATAAAACCCGTTAGTAGAAATGAATTTCCAAAAACTACTACTAAATTCGAACATTTATTCATGCCCGATTGCATTTATATATATTTTTACACATTATTTATTCGTTTATTAGTGTTAAATTTTAGCAGATTACCGCCTAAGTCAGTCATTCATTTGCCATTATGTACGAGATTACCAATAAATGCCATTTCTTTCAATGGAGTGTCAGTGGCTGACCATTGGAAAGTCATAATGACGCCATTATATTAGCAGATTACCAAACTTGTCAAAATCAACAATTATGAAATCAATGTTAGACCATTTTGACACTATTCTAATAGCAGACTTGAGGCCCAGATTGATTGCTTTTTTTAAAACTTTGTTCAGTTTACTACTAAACATTGGTAGAGTTTTAAATATTGGTAGTATTTAAACCCAAGTTTAAATATGACCCCTCAATACTAACTTTACTGCTCATATGGACATAAAAAAGGCAGGTAGGTTTTTGGTATGCTTACTTTTTTATTTACTTACATAAATCTCATTAGCTTTGTAACGATTTTTTTAGTCTAATCAATTCTAAAATTTTTTTGGTCTTTATTCTGTTAGTCATAAAACAATATACACCGTGACATTTTAGTCGTCTTACAAAGATGGTCCACTCAATCCGTCATAACATACCTCTAGGCGCGATTAAAACATTGTTACCATTAATCAAGATAATAGATACAAAGAAAAATAATGAATGCTTCAGAATTATGAAACACCTTCCCTGTTAATAATGTTTACGTATAAAACGGTAGAAGATATCTACCTACCTACCATTACATTCCATCATTAATTCCATCTCCATAACAGGGTGTTTCAAACTACGTCATTCGTCTTAGTGATATTTTCAAGGTTTTGATTATGCAAATTTACAAAAACAAAAAAATATATGAATGGCAGTAGATAGCAGTCATTGGGTACATGAAGTGGCCTGCCGTTGTAAGACGACTAAAATGTCACGGTGTATAAACACCCAACAATATATAGATACAGGAAGTATTTCATCATTACCATTATTACACGCTGGTGTATAACTCGTGTAACGAATACCTTCCTACCACACGTATCTAAATGTGCGGGTAGCTTATACCGATCCGTCTGGTTAGCAAATAACACGTGTAGAGTGTGTCTACTAGCCTCCAGTCAAAAGCGACAGCGGGCGAGCACAGTAGCAAGTTAATTGCAAACATCGCAACAATGATTTACTACATCTATCTTCACGTTGTACTGGCTCTGAGCTCTCTCGCTCCACTATTCACTATTATCTACGTAAGAGTCGAGTGGGCAGATTTATGTTCGCTGCGAGACGCCTTTCTGCAGAATAATATGTGTCTTTAGATACGAATTTATTCTTTGTAACTTCCACAGAGGTTTTTATTGAATTATGCTGTTCTCTGCAATGCTGGGACAGTTGTAATTGACAATAGAATGTATTATTTTGGTTGGCTCCTGAAATAGCTTGTTTCGCTCGCTGCGGTACGGAATGTTGTGTCAAATATGTGTTGGTTTAGCTCTATTTAGTTTGCAACTTCGCAGGGTTAGTATATTTGACGAATCTAGGTACTGTTGTGTCATGGCCTAGGTAAATTCTGGCGATTTTTTCGAAAGACTTCCTTTCGTGTCGTCAAGTCAAACCCGATGCAGCTTTATTCATATCGATTTCAGGCTTCCACGCTCTTAGTAAAAGTTGTGTTTCGTTACCACTAGTACCATTAACAGTCCCATGATGGAACTACTGATGTTTTTTTTTAAATCACTAGTTCCATTTTAAAAGAATTTGAAAATAATGGCACTAATGTTGGTTTTGTTATCACTAGGTCCAAATGATTATTTTAGGCATTTGTGAAATTTTTTAAGGATGTAAAAACACTAGAGGTAAAAACACTTAGTTTTTATAATAATTCTATTATATAAAATCAACAAATATTCATTTTTACATTTATGATTCGGATTCAGTATGAGTTTAAAATAATCATCTTTGTAAACAAGTATGGAAAGTAAATCCCAGGGTGCCAGATCTCTCAGATGGGATAGCGTTTGGACCAGCTCAAATCCTTCTTCGGAGGTGAATTGATTTCCATCCCCCTTTATCTTTTAAATCATCTCTAACAACTTGCTTGGGAACACAATATATATATCTTTTAGTTTTTCTAACTACCTCCCGATAAGGGAAAAACAAATCGATATTACAATAAACGACCGATAGATGTCACTGGCTATCTCATCAAGTATCGCCATGTAAACGTAAAGTAATTCATTCGCAAAAAATAAATGTTTGCTGATTCTATTCGATCACTATCGCTACTTACCTATATATTACCTATTACCTATTATAAAACAAAGTAAAGATAGAAAAAATAAATATTTGTTGATTTTATGGAATAAAATTATTATAAAAACTAAGTGTTTTTGCCTCTAGTGTTTTTACACCCTTAAAAAATTTCACAAATTCGTAAAATAATAATGTGGAACTAGTGAAACCAAAATTAACATTAGTTCCATTATTTTCAATTTTTTTTAAAATGGAACTAGTGATTTAAAAAAAAAACATCAGTAGTTCCATCACGGAACTGTTAATGGTACTAGTGGCAACGAAACAAAGTGTTTCCTAGAATTAACTCTATCTTGTCCGTTCAACTTCTTTTACCTATTGAGTTAACATATCAAAATATACCAACTTATCTTGAACACAAACGAATAACTAACTGTGGCAATCCAGACCAATTAAATTAATTCCAGCGCATTAGCAACAACCGAAATAGCCACGAATCGATACCGAATCAAAGCCAGCTCGGAAATTAAATGTATTCGTTGGCACCGTTTTGATTTATTCCCATCGCACCGCTAATCCTTTGCCATTTTATTTACATTTACTACAGTTGACTCGCATTATTTCATTATTCATATTAGACCACTTTCAACCGTTTATCGATAAAACAGTCCATTAAAAATTTGTGAAATTAGTGGATTCAGTATCTACAACAATCGAAGTAAGCCGTTTGCTTTGAGTTTAGTACGGGGAGTAAAATGTTTCACTTACTGGTGAAAGTACAATGAAAATTATAATGTAAGTGGGTTAGGTGCCCCTGCCCACGCCCCACAGCTGAAATCACAAAGCCACGCTTGTGATCAACGAAACATTGCGGCATTGTTAAAACGTGATGAAACATTTGACTGGGTTCTTACAATTGCTGTTACCTTAAGCAATGTAGGACACCTTTGGGAATAGAGTAAAACAATGTTATTTTGTAAAAATATTTACTTTTGTACATATTTACACGAGCGTAAAGAAAATTTACAAAAGAATAAGAATTTGTGGCCGCAGATACGTTCAACGTTTTTAGGTTACGTATATAGGTACTTCGATTTTTTTGATAATAATGACAAAAAACGTTGACAGGACTACAACATTACATTTATTTGGTTTCAAAATGGTCGCATTTCGTGAGCAATCTATTGTGTCAATAAAATATTGATTACAATTATCTATAAAACCTAATCGACCTTACAATTATCTACCTTATACATCGAAATATTATAAATAGGTATTAAAGTTACTCTCACCTCCTATGTATACACGTTCATGTACCTACAAAATTGTGAATTGTACCGTGTATAAAATGTATCTAGTCTGTTTGCAAACATTAGATTTGGTGGTGATGAAACATATTTACATTTATTTACTAGCGAAGTTAGGGGTGTAATAGACATCATCTGAGTATCATAGTGGACATGGCGAGGGCTAGCGTGTACACAGTGGTGCAGTGTGGCTGCGCGTCGCTGGAGAGTGCGCTGGCGTGGCACTCGGCCTCGTCGGCGCGTAATGTCAGCAGTGGCACGCGTCGCGCCGCCGCATCCTTGCACGTGCCGCTGCGCACGGCGCGCCGCAGCTCGGCGCCCGCGTCGTTCTCCTGCAGCCAGCGCCGCAGCCACGCGCCCACCCACGCCAGCTCGCACTCGCAGCGCAGCGGGTTTCCCGTCAGTATCAGCCCTCCTAACAAATAATTCACGCAACATATTAATACATCCCACCAGACGATTTAACTCGCCTAGAAAAGTTTCGAGTGGTGTATTAAGAATTAAAACTCATTAAGAAGAGTTGCCCGCCTCATTCTGCGTGGTGAGAGGCTCAGTAAATTTTAATAAAATACTAGCATTTGCTTGGGGTTTACTCACGCCACTGTACATTTTTAATGAATTACCTAACTCGTTTTAGAGATATTGCAGCGTTAATTATAAGCTTATTAAATATTAAAATTGTTTATAAAACAGATTTAGTAGTTTAACTACAGGTGGATTGTGTGATTTGAAGGTTTAATTATAAGGTTTGGCTCAAATTTGACGTTACATGCTAGCTTTTTACTAGGCGAGTATAACGCTGAACTGAGTCTGACTCTAAAAAAATTAAACGAGCGTAAAAAATGCGGGTTTCAAAACTTCGTTATGTTGAGCTTCAGGTATAAAATAAAAACACTTACAGCGAAATTAAAACTTTATCTTGTTTATACGTTGCAGCCGGCTCGACCGCCCAACTATTGCGTGGGTTTTGATATTGGTCATCATAAAATATACACCAACGTGAATATGACATACCTGACAACAACTTGGTCGCGACGTGGCTCCAACTAGTGAAGTTTGGATAGAAAATGGCTGGATTTAGTGTCGTAAGTTGATTGTAGCTCAAGTCGATTCCGAGTTGCGGAACTTGTCCCAAATGCCTCATAAACGCTGTCGGCAATTTCGTTAGGGAAGTCATTGTGATCCTTATAAATATCTCTTGACTGTTCGCAAACGGCTTAAAAGCATCGTCAGATATTCTTTTCAGATTTGATCCTCTGATTTCTAAGTAACGAATGTTCCGCGCATCCATCCCGTGTAATTGATTATCCATGATTTCGTCTGTCCAATGTATTACTAATTTGTACAGAGAGGACAGAGAAGAGGTGATGTTGGAAATTCGGAACGTAGAATGATTAATAGTTGACCACGACTGAATATGCAAGGAGCGAAGTGATATCAAGGGACGGAAGGAATCCTGGTCAACTAAGTCTAAGTATTTAAGTCCATTTAAATTCAAATGAGACAAACTGCTCAACCATTTGAAACTATTTGGCGTGATTCTTACAATAGGGTTGTATGAAAGGTCGAGGATATTTAAATTATTTAAATGGAACCACATCTTTGGCACTAAAGAGGTAAGACGAT
Organism: Polymixis lichenea; assembly: GCA_949091785.1. Taxonomy (NCBI): domain Eukaryota; kingdom Metazoa; phylum Arthropoda; class Insecta; order Lepidoptera; family Noctuidae; genus Polymixis; species Polymixis lichenea. The sequence continues at coordinate 14,434,013 of OX420936.1, forward strand.
TATTACTAAGATCTAAATGACGAAGACTCGCTAGTCGCTTCACATCAGTCTCCTTAAAACTGTTAATGTAATTTGATGTCAAATTGAGGCTAGTTAAGTTTGTCAAAGGTAGATAAGGCACTGACTTTAAGCTTACATTTGCAAGATTCAAATGCCTCAAGTTGGGAAGGTTATGAAATAGCTCCTTGAAGTTTGCCTTTATGTAGTTATAGCTGAGGTCCAGTTGGCGCAGTCCGCCGAGGCTCGAAAAGGTGTTATCAGATAGCACTGTCAATAGGTTGTGACCTAAATTCAGATTCAACAGAAATTGAGTGCTGCGGAATATATTACTGTCTAAGTACTCGATGCGATTGTGCGACATGTCGAGGTAGCGCAGAGTGAACCCGATCTGCGACAGCGCCGTGCCCGGGAACAGCGACATGTCGTTGTAGCTCAGATCTAAATGCTCGACGATGGTGTTCTTAAACACGTCTCTTGGCAACAGCCTTAAATTATTATGGTCCAGTTTCAAATATCTAAGTTTGTTCAAATTATAGAATTGTTCTACAGATAATTGAGAAATAATATTGAATGATAGATCTAATATTTGTAAAGACATCAGATCGGTAAATGACTTTCTCTTAATATTATTGATATTATTTTTATGCAAATCTAGTATTTCTAAGTATCTTGCATCGCCAAAAGCTTCATTTGATATATGAATAATTTTATTATGTGCTAAAATAATCTGTCGTATAGAGGACGCGACCACAGCAAAAAAGTTATTTGGCACTTCATACAGATCATTATATGAACCGTCGAATATGTTAACCGATATTGCGGATTCACCATCCACGAACTTGATGTGGTTTCTGCTAACGTTCAACGTGAACGTTACGTCTATATTAGATACGTTATGAAACGAGTTCAGTGATAAATACGTAAAGTTGTTTCCCTGGAGTTCCAATATTTGCAGTTTTGGTAAATTAGCAAACGTCTCGGCTTCCATCGAATCGATTATGTTCCCCGCAAGAGATAAATATCTCAAGTTCGGTAAGTTTGTGAAAGTGTGCTTAGTTAAGTTGTTGATTCTGTTATAAGATAAATCCAAGTTTCTTAACTCTGGCATGTAAATGAAACTTCTGCTGTGCAGCGAATGCAGAAAATTATAGGCGAGCCTCAAGTTGCTCAGGTATAGTGATTCATTACGATAGTCTTCGCTTATGACAATATCTACAATTCTATTGTAATCCAAATTTAAATATTTTAGAAATGGAAACACAACCACATCTGACAGCTTGAGGATGTGAAAATCGTTGTTATCGAACGATAGCCAACTGATATTCTCCAAGCCTTCTTCGATTTCAAATGGAAAGTAGCCACTAAAGAGCGTAGAAGACGATTCTAGGATACGAAGCGACCTAGTCACGTTCGCAAAAGATTGTGGATGCACGTAGTACAAGTCGTTAAAACTTAGATGTATTTCTTTCAATGACATGCTTGCAGGAAAAACGTTCTTATAAATCTGCGCAATCCTGTTACCTCTCAAGTTGATATTCCCCAGAGAAGTGGACCAGTCAAGGAATTCGTTTGGTAATAAATTAGATATCCTGTTGTAGCTTAAGTCGAGATAACGAATAGAACCGGGTTCGAGCGTTTGAAGTGCAGAGGGTATTGAAGTTAAAAAGTTGCCGGCGAGCGAGAGCGTCTGGATCCGGCCGGGGAGCGCCGGCGACTCCTCCAGCTGGTTGTAAGCTAATGATAAATGACGCAACCGCATGAGCTGCGCCAGGCTGTCCGGCAAGTGGAACAATCTGTTGTGCTCCACTTCCAGATGCTCCAGCGAGTTTTTCAAAGACAAAAATAGATCTCGGCTAATGGAACTTAACATGTTGTACGACACCGACAATCGTTCTATCCTATTGTTGACGAAAACAAGCTTTGGGATCGTCGTTAATTCATTAAGGTCTAATATAATTTGCCTAATTTGAATTTCCCGAAAGAGAAGTATTTGGGAAGTATCGTTAATTTTGTTATTACTCAAATCTAATTTTTCAATTTTTTTACTCTTATTAGCTGGACAAACGTAATTGTCCGTGAAGGTAATAAAATTATGTCGTAAATGTACAGATTGTAACCTAGGTAGACTATAAAGTAAATCACAGGATAGTTCATGGATGAAGTTGTTGGATAGCTTCAGGAGGGTCAAGGAAGCGGGCAGGGAGTCGGCGTTGACGGTGCGGAGGTGGTTGCCCTCCAGGTCCAGCTGCAGCAGGTGGTACAGTGACGTCAGAGCCTGCGACTTCAGGTGCGTTACTTGATTGTTGCTCAGAGACAAACTCGTCAGCGTTTCTTCCAAGTGATGCCATTTAATTTCAGCTCCAATGAACACTATATTGTTGCTAAAATAAAAGCGAAAATAAATTAATAAAATTAATCTACTCTCCGGGTAAAAGTTTAATAGAATTTAGTTTCGAAACTTGTTCTTACTTCTGCAGATTCAACCAGTTTAAAACTTTTAAATCTTTTAAGCCCTGCTGCGGTATTTCAGTGAATTCGTTGTAACCGAGGTCTAAAGATGCTAGTGTACCCGCCATGGAACTGAAAACGAATGAGTTTTATTAAATGTTCCTTTTCACTTGACTTTTAATTAAACTTCTCCAAATAGTTGTTATAAAGTTTTATTAAAATACGAGTTACCTAAATGCGTGCGTCTCGATGTAGTGTAATTTGTTCGCGACTAAAACTAATGTTTGCAATCTCAACCCGTCCAGCGCGCTCTCTGTCAGCACTTCTAGGTTAGACATGCTTATATCTAGATGTTGCAGCTCTATTCGGGGCCATTCTGTAAGAGAAGTTTAAATGGGTACATAGTTTTGAGCCGGACTTAAGGACTTACGATGGCGTACTATTTCAATTAAGGCACCCACTCGGAACTTATAAGCTCCCTTACGTTGAACGTTTGATATTAAATAAACTTTGCAAAGAAAAGGAAATGTGTACCAAGTGGTTTCTTTAATTGTCCCGCCAGCTACGTATTAAATGTGATAATGGTATCATGAATTAAGAATATCAATATTTGTATACACGTATAATAACAGTCTATCAATTAACACATTTAAATGGAAATGTATATTAATTTAAAACTAAATTAATCACATTGTAAGCCGCAATTTGAATGATTTCATTTAAATATTGCGGTTTATAATGATTACTGGAAACTTAAATAAAATTATTTAATATTGGCGATGCAGGTAATCTTATCACTCAGAGTGCTAATTGTACTAGCTATTGGCTATTACGGCCACGGCCAGCATCAGACGCTTTATTGGCTGTCATTTGAGTTCAATTCTACGTTCACACAATTACTGATAAAATTATATAGGAATAAACGTACATACGCCCACCTAATTTCATTTTTCGGCGAGTGAAAGATGCTGAGTGCCAAAAGCCAACATTGGGGTGGTTCACGTAGAATTCATTTGTCGGTTTTGATTCATTGTGTTCAGACGTTTGACTTCAAGTGAATGACAAAAATAAACAAAAGTAAAGCGTCTGATATTTGCTGTAGCACTTCCAAACCTTTGCTTTACATTTCAAGCACAGCTGATGGACAATGATCAACTACTTCGACTCAACGTTACGTCAGTCACGGTAGCTTGTACATACCTGGGAATCTGTGCAACGGCACGGCGATGCAGGACATGTGCGCCACGCGGCAGGAACAGAGGGGGCTGCTGGCGCAAGGTTCCACCTTCTCCGGCGCCAGAGCCCCCGCCAGCGCACATGCCACCAGCGCCAACCACTGCAGCGCCCATCGCGCGCAACCATGCCCCAACACCATCACTGCAGGCATGATATTGTTTGATTGTGAGCATTAGAAACAATAAAAGAAGAATTAATTACTATTACAGAGTACGGTCAGCAACGAAAGTCGATTAACACTTCAGATTTTTTGTAAATAATTCAACGGACAAAAAAATAACGGTAATTAAAAAAAACTAAAAAACCGGACTGCTTTTCTGAGTATTCATGGAAAAGCCCTAAAACAAGAAAGTCGTTGTACCCGATTGCACTTAACTTAAGAATCGCCAGTTGCTAAAGTCAGCCGTCTAGTCAGTAGATTGGAGTAATCTGCAATGTAATATAGGTATGTGCTCTCAATTCACTAAGCCTCCATTTCTAGAATGGATTCCGACTGCTACAATTTATCTGCTTATAAGCATCGCCTTAGCAACTGGCGATTTTTAAGTTAAGTGCAATCGGGTACAACGACTTTCTTGTTTTAGGGCTTTTCCATGAATACTCAGAAAAGCAGTCGGGTTTTTAGTTTTTTAAATTACCGTTTTTCCTTATTTTTTTAATACGATATCACTTTGAAATACGAATCTTACGACACCTCTCAAGCTAAAATCCATCGAGCCGTTCAGGCTGCAACACGTGCCAAACAATTATACATACATACATATATACTCTCGAAAAACATAACCCTCCTTCTGGCGCAGTCAGGTAAAAAATGGAACAAATTCGAAATTCTGATAATATAAACCCTTAGCCTTAAAGGAGAGCAGTTGTGGCCCAGTGATAACGGCCCCAACTTACGGGTTGTAGGTCGTGTGTTTGAACCCAGGCAGGGGCTTTACTTTGAGTAAATAATTTCATCACCACTGCTCTCAAAACGGTGTACGGAAACATCGTGAGAAACCAGCATGTCCTAAAACCAAAAATTCGAAGACATGTGACATCTACCAACCCGTACTGGGCCCGCGTGGTGGATTACAGCCCACTCCCTCTCGTAGCGAGAAGGCCTGTGTCCCAGCAGTGGGAACATTATAAGCTGATTATGTTTATAATGAAACTCTTAGGCTTTACCCACGTGGAACGCTGAAAAGTAATATACTGAATTATTTTGTTTCCATAATACTACATTTAGATGATGGTTATGTAAAAATAATAGTGTGAATTAACTTTAGGTGCTGATAGTAGGTACACTTTCTGTAGAGCCGGAAAACATTATGCTCTCTTCGACACTACTTTGACATACGTGCGACACTCAGAAAGTTTTACGAAAAAAAAAAAATGTTGTAAAAGTAAATATTTAAAAAAAATCTTTTCAAAGTACTCTCCACCAGCCCCTATACAAAGTTTCATGCATCTGAACCAGTTTTCGAAACACTTTTTCCAGTCCGCCGCAGACACCCCGTTTACAGCCTGCTCGAACGATGAGAGCGCATCTTCCGGCGACGAAAATTGTACCCTTTGAGCTGATTTTTTATTTTCGGGAATAAAAAGAAGTCACACGGTGCTAGGTCAGAGCTGTAAGGAGGATGACCCAGGTGTTTGACCGGCGTGCAGGAAGTCCCTCGTTTTGAGCGCGGTGCGCGGGCGTTTTGCGAAGGCGCGTTGTCGTGCTGGAGCAGTATCCCGCGGAGCTCTGTATTTGGTCGCTTGTTGCTCACAACAGAGAAAACTTCTGCCAAGCATTTGGTAGTATACCATTCAGCGTTGATGTTTCTTTGGTTCCGTAAAGGAATTGACACCAAGTAGCCAGTCAAACTGAAAAAGCTCGCGATTAAAATCTTCCCTTCGGTTCTAAATCACTTCACTTTGGTAGGCGTTGATTCGTTTTGAAACACCCAAACCGTCGACTGGCGCTTCGTTTCTGGATCGTATTGATAAATCCAAGACCTGTAATGGTTTTGTAAGCACGGTGAGACGAGCCTGCTTCAAATTTGTTTATCATATCACGGCACCATTCCACCCGGGCCTGCTTCTGAGCATCGGTGAAGTTGTGCGCAACCAAGCGTGAAACTATCCTCCTCAAGCGCAAATGCACGTGTAGAATTTCATAAAGGCATCCCAATCCAACCTGCAGTATGTGCTGAATTTCTTGATACGTAACTCGCCTATTGTCATGGATTACATTTTTTACTGCTAGCACGTTTTCTTCCGTAACAGCCGTCAAAGGGCAACTACTTTCTTCATCCCCAAAAGTTAGTCGAACGCGCTTGAATTCCTTATACCAATGATACATGGTTGCCTTAGAAGGGCCTTCAACCATGAATGCCATTTTAAGTCTATCGTACGAATCGTCCGGTTTCAGGCGACAATTGAAATCGTAAAAAATCATAGCGCGAAAATGTTCCCGGCGCAGATCCGTTTTTTAATGAGTCATGATAATTTAAATTAGCTCGTAAACAATGTGGAGGGAAATTTTGAAATTGGAATGTACCTATTTTTACTTACAAATAATCAAATTTTCAAAATAGATTTTAACTGGCCAGTCTCTCATACATAAAAACTTTTCTTCGCAATACTTTCTGAGTGGCCTGGTAATTATGACATAGCAGCTGTTCCGACGTGATATTGCGTTATACCACAGTTTTACAATCTATACAGCAGCGAAAGGAATGCAGTTCCATAGAGCAACGTCACGGATTTCGTAACCTGAACGTAGTAGAGAAACTACTCGTAGTAGAGATCAGTGCGAGCGTGTTTTTTGCGAGCGAATTTTACAAGAATCTTAGAATAGATTAATTATAATGGTGTGCACCTGTTCTGTGTATGGATGCACCTCGATTACCAAACACAACAAGGATTTATATCCTTGTTGTGTTTGGTAGTCGAGGTGGGTGGTGGTGGTGGTGTGGGTGGTGGGTTTACTTAAACCCATTTTTAAACAAAATATCCTTACGTTTATTGGAAACAATATTTTATAGAAATTAGTAAACAAACTCAGTAGAATTTAAATTACGGCCACGCTCATGTTTCCTTACAACTTGCTACGTTATATAATTAATGATTACATAAAATTAATAAAATTAATTCTATTTTCCACTATCTTTTGCCCGCAGCTTAGCCCGCGTGGTTGTCGGAAAATATCCCGCGGGAACGAACTACACAAATGAGTACCCTATGCGTTAATTAAGAGGAAATTTTATTTAAAAACGTTCAGACGTTTCTGCGCCAATGCGGAACATACACCCAGAGAAACAGAAAATCGGCCAATATTTCTAAAAAAATCATTTTTGCATCAGATTCTTTTACTCCCACACCTCGTAGCAATTACTTTTATTCAAAAATGTTCAATGTATAGTTTTGACTTCGTTGGTATTTTATATTTTCCATGTTCCTGCAACCCCTGTACATCTGCGTGTGACAGTGTAAATACGTACACGGGTGGCGGTGTCGCCCGACATCAAAGGCCGCTATTGTATGGACTGTAATACTATGGTATTACGTTATGAAATCACATGAAACTCAGGAATTTACCCACTTTCAGCATTCGTTTTTTTAATATTTTGCGTAGCCTTTTTTTAATAGAAAAAGTTTGTAAAGTAGGTATTATTATACAACCTGTAACGGAACGAGTATACATACCAAGGGCACGGCTTCTTTGGATGATATCAAACGATATTTGAAGGGTTTTTAATCCTATCTCTACATGTTCGGAAGTTATGAGAATTTTTAGTACATTGATACCAGAACAAATTGAAACAAACACATCACTCGGAAGAGATTTATCATGATATTGGCAAGTATCGTGGAAAGTTATTTACCTACGTAGTGCGGTGACACGTTTGTTATAATTTGAATTTATGAAACATATGAAACCGAAAATTTGGTATCAACTCTTAGAGTGTTTTATTTTGAGCTGAAACTATGTATACTAGTAATTCTATACGAGTTGTTATCTTTAGTGCTTAAGGATAGCCATAGGGTTTCTGTTACACCCTGTATATCTATCCAAAAGGTAAGCAACTAAGATTCACCGAAAATATGTTCATCAATAACCTTTTTTATTTATGAAAATATGCAAAATACAAAACGATATTATCATTCCGTCTGCATTCTTACTTTTACTGTTACACTCACACTCGAACATTTTTTTAGTTTAGTCTATACTGACTCCTCACTGCTAGGTAAAGGGTCTACCAAGTCTTTCCAGGAACTCTTTTCCAGCGCCACCTAGAACCAGCCTTTGCGATACGCATGGGCGTACGTACCTACTTATACAGAAACTACTTAAAAACCCGCGATCAAATCAAGACAAAAAATACAAAAAAATACGTTGTGACACTTCTTAGACACGGTTTCCTAGAAGAAAAGTGGCGGATAGAGTCCGTAATTAACCGAAATGGCGTGACTTTAACATCATATCAGCCGAAAGACGTCCACTGCTGGACATAAGCCTTCCCCAAAAGGGGGGATTTGCCATAATTGCCACGCTTGGCAGGCGGGTTGGCGATCGCAGTATGTAGTCAAATGCATAGAAAACGCTGCTGCCCATTCTGTAGAAGTCCCTTAGTCGCCTTCTACGACACCCACGGGAAGAAATGGGATGCTGCTATTCTTTTACGTCCGGCACCACACGGAACGGTGACTGTAACGTTATTTATAAAAGTAAGTTGGAGTGTTGGTTTGTTCTCCTAGAGAGCGTTTCTTGTTTTCTTGACAGTGCGAAGTCAAACTCCGCTGCCATCATTTTCTAGCCAGCCGTCACTGTGGAAGTACTGTGGTGATTACCCAACCTTTTTAAAAATGGAACCCTTCATTTCGTTTTGTTCGTCTGTCCATCCGTCCCAACTTCAGACAACCATTTTACTCGGAGACTATTTGCACTACGTCGATGAACGTTTAAAAAGTGGAGTCCGTATACTGGTTATAATGGTGTAGTGATATTTTGAAAATAAGAATTAGTGGTAGCTTTCCCCATACCTACATATATCCGAGAGATTTAAAAAAATCCATACACAAATAAGCGTGTGGAAGTTCCACAATTAAAAGATTATGACTTTTCTAAGTGACTTTTTAAATTTAATTCAGTAGTTACTGGGTTAAAGAATACAAACATAACTTTGCGGTCGACGAACTCAATACTCTGCATGCGCAACCCTAACACTGTGCGTGGTGCAACACGCACTTGGCCGGTTTTGAAATTTCATTGGAAACCTTTCACAAAATAAATACAATTTGTTATGGTCAGGTAAACTAATAGAAACAATAAAAAAAAGGCAGAAAGAACGTTAAGCTAAACTGATGAAAAAGCGCAGGTGGGCGGGCGTTGCAACGCGACGCGGTGGGTCCGTAGAACAAGAAATTTTACGCAGGCGAATTTGCGGGCAGAAGCTAGTTTTAATATAAACACACTAACCAGTAGTGCTATTCTGCAAAAATCTCACCGTGAAATCTTCGGTGAAGTGAGCTTAAAGTGTGCTGTCAATATTAACATCGGTCGGAATGACAGCTCACTTACTTCACCTAAGATTTCACGGTGACATTTTTATACAGAATAGCACTACTGTACCTACCGACAATTGATTTCTTATTTAATACTTTTATTCACGGGGACTAAGTCGTGGGTGGAAGCGAGTTTTGAATATAGAAACGATTCGGTTCGAAATTCAATAAATGAGGTCTGTTGACTCAGTAATAGAATTTAAAAAATGTAAACTACTAAAATTATATTACAAAAACAATTAAATATGTATTATAAATAACACATATTGTATTTAATGCTAAAACCAATATTATTTCAATTTCCATGTATCCAAGATATTCATCATAATATTAATTACTCGACACAATCGAAATAAAAACAAATCGTTTGGCATAATCACTTTCGCACATTATCACTATATATTATTAAACAAAGCCCCGCGCCGCGACTGTCTGTCTGTCTGTTCGCGATGAACTCAAAAACTACTGAACGGATTTTCTTTTTCACAGAGTGATTCATGAGAAAGGTTTAGGTGTATAATATGTTAAAGTTTCATGCAAATTGGAAAACACAGGCGAAGCCGCAGATGGCACATGGCAGAAGCTAGTTACAACGTAAAAAATAATAATAGTGGTCGGCGAACATATATTGAGTAGAGGTAATTAATCGTTTCCTTACTAATATTATAAACGCGAAAGTTTGTATGTATGTTTGTGTATGGATGTTTGTTACTCTTTGACGCAAAAACTACAGACTTGATTTGGATGAAATGTGGCACACAGATAGATTAAAACCTAGATGTAGGTAGTACGTTCCCGCGGGATAATTTCCGACTTCCACGCGGGCGAAGCTACGGGCGGAGCTAGTATTACATATTACCCAAGTTTGCGTTAACAACAAGAAAATGCTCGATCTTAACGTAATTCGTTAAGATCGAGCATTTTCTTGTTATTAATAGACACTGTTCCATGTGGTGCCGGACGTAAAAGAATAGCACCATCCCATTTTTTCCCGTGGGTGTCGTAGAAGGCGACTAAGGGACTTACTAGAGAATGGGCAGCAGCGTTCTCGGTGCATTTGACCACCATACTGCGATCACCAAAGCGCCTACCAGGCGTGGCGATTATGGCAAATCCCCCCCTTTTGGGAGAGACTTATGTCCAGCAGTGGACGTCTTTCGGCTGATATGATGGCGATGATGATGATGAATTACGCCCAGTGTCTACTGGGCGTAATCTTTTTAGTTTGTCTAGTTGTTACATTACCTATGTGTGACTAATATTTGTCACTTTTAAATCTTATCTACGTACATTGTGTGTGTACTTGTGAAATTTTTAAATGTAGGTAAACAAGCACGTCTGGCGCGAAATTTCAACACTTTGTGTGTCAAAAACCTTCGTAACCACTATTAATTTAACTTGAAAAATATATGATTTTTTCCAGTAATTAAATAAATGTCCATGTTTTTTAACCTCGACCACCACTGTCATCAAAATGGCGATTATCGCATTTGCACATGTAAAATTTTATAAACGTAATTAAAATGATTAGTCTTACGCCATAAACATAAAAGATTTAATGGCGTTGACATATGATGAGCTTTTCATGCCACTCTTTTAATCAACGTACACTCAAAAGATTTGATGGGTTACCTAATAAATATTTCCATAATCAATGTCAGGTATCGTTTATCGTCATTCTGGGTTCAATGGGACCCACTACCGCAATGGGACTACAATGGGACTATTAGCCGGCGAGGGTTCTTGTGTTTTTTTTTTTTTTTTTTTTGGGTGGGAAATCATCAAATAACTTCTCCCGCTCTGGGTGGAGCGGGAGGGCGTGTCAGACTTTTACTGACTAAAACCCACCCGTGTTCCCTCAGTTGCCTGTGTGCCAGGGGCGGCGGTATCTCTTTCGAACAACCCGCACCCCCGGCAGGCATCGACCCTTGCGGGCCCCTCTGTTGCTGCTGACATCTCTTTGAGGCGCGCGTGGAACACAACGCGCCGTCGACCCGGGCTTGGTCCTTACCGGACAGCGAGGTACCCATTACTCGCCGTCCGCAAGCCCGTGCCTACGGTGGCCGGGAATCAGCCTGGGGAGGGTTCTTGTGTTCGGGTCCAATCGGGGAGCTTTCGAACTATACGAATAAATTAAATAAAAAAATGACGGTTGATGTAAATTAAAGCCAACATAAGAGAATTCCTTGTAAAAAATGTCGTCAGTCCAGGTACTTGCAGTAATTCTAGCAAATTCTGGTGTGGGGCAAAGCCGCTGATATTCAAAATATTTATGTTCTTCAAAAACGAGCTAATCGAGCAATTTATCAACTAGGTGCTAGAGTTTCTCTGAATTTTTTTTTTAAAGATATTGGTATTCTCAGGCATAGCAAATCATCTTCGCCAACATCTTATGTTTCAGGCAAAATATACACTTGTACACTAAAAACAGTGATATTCATAATATTAATACTAGAAATAAGGACGTGCAGGGAGCACGTCCTTATATTATATATATATTATATTCGCCGGTTTCATAAGGTTCATAACTTATTTGCTGGTCTTGGTATAACCGTCTATACAAAACTTCCCTCTTCTTTGCTAAATTTCAATTTTAATGCGTTTAAAGCTAAAGTAAAATCCAACCTTTGTTCGAAGGCATACTATTCCATCAACGACTACTTCTTAAACTATAAGAATAGTTGGTCGCTGTGATTAACTCAAGATAATGTTTATGAGGTTCCTGTTTCGCATAAGGCGGGAGGAAACGCCCGGGTGTTTGCATCGCGAAGATCGCCTTGAAGACATGGTGGAGCATACGGTGGAGGTCTGCCCGGCTTGGGCAAAGCACCACCGTGTCCTCATGGAGGCGATCGGCGGCGGCGGCGATCTCTCGCATCCGGCCCTAGTCCATGCCATGGTACGGAGCCAGACTGCATGGCTAGCAGTCGCCTCCTTCAGCGAAGCAGTGATGCTCGCAAAAAGAGAGGCAGCGCACGTGAGGGAGATGCAGTACATGAGCCCTCACGGCCGTGGCCTTCGCAGGAGACGCCCTGGACGCGGGGAATCCCAGGCTGATTCCCGGCCACCGTAGGCACGGGCTTGCGGACGGTGAGAAATGGGTAGCTCGCTGTCCGGTAAGGACCAAGCCCGGGTCGACGGCGCGTTGTGTTCCACGCGCGCCTCAAAGAGATGTCAGTAACAACTGATGGGGCCCGCAAGGACCAATGCCTGCCAGGGGTGCGGATTGTTCGAAAGAGATACCGCGGCCGCTGGCACACAGGCAACTCACGACTCAGCAACACGGGTGGGTTTTAGTCAGTGAAAGTCTGACACGCTCTCCTGGTCCACCCAGAGCGGGAGAAGTCATTTGATGATTTCCCACCCAAAAAAAGAAAAACCTTTGTGCAAAGGCATACTATTCTATCATCAACTAATACTTAAACGATAAGAATAGTTGGTCGCTGTGATTAACTCAAGATAATGTTTATGTTCTTTCACCAGAATTTGTTTGCCTACTGACAGGTTATATTTATAGTAACATAATTATTTGTTTTTATTTGTATATAAGTCAGTTCATTTATATTTTCATTTATGCTGACGCAATCTACTCTTTACAATGTTTTTTTTTTATAATGAGTTGTATTACAAAATGTAGTTAGCTAGCGACTTAGACAATTGATCATACCAGGCCACTCAGAAAATATTGTGAAAGTAAGTTTTTATGTATGAGAGTCTGGCCAGTTATAATCTATTTTGAAAATATGACTATTTGTAAGTAAAAATAGGTACGTTCTAAATTCAAAATTTCCCTGGTGCCGTTTGACAGCTATTACGGAAGAAAACGTGCTAGCAGCGGTGAGGTGTCAATTTTTCTAAGAGAGAAGCCGGCTGTAACTGACTTATCAAAAAAAATTCTTACAATCATTCTAAAATTAATATAAAGAATTGAATACAATAAAATTGAACAGCTGAAAACCAAATAAAATGTCCAATATTCCTCCATCTCGTTCTTTCTGACGCCTTTTGTCTATATCCGTCTCTATCGTAACTCATTGTACAGCGGCTTACTCTCGTTTATCAAGCGGCGCCACGTGACCTAAACTGACATCATTACGGGATCGCTATTGTATAAATTTTTAGTTCGCAATTATTACGTTTTGGCGCTGGGTTGATTTGGAACATTTTTTTTTGTTGTTGTAGTAATACAAAGCCAAAAATAAGTGTTTTTGTTGTATTAATGTTATGGTGAATGAAATACCAGTAGTCGTATATTTTTTTGCAATAGTGGACACTATTGAAGTGCCATTTCTGAAAAGCAGTAGAGTTGCGAATCACTGAAGGGAAGCCGGTAGGAATCGTGTGATATGTAGCTTTCGCCACTGCGTGATAGCAGTGAAAAATTTAATCCATGACAATAGGCGAGTTACGTATCAAGAGATTCAGCACATACTGCAGGTTGGATCGGGATGCCTTTACGAAATTCTACACGTGCATCTTCGCTTGAAGAGGATAGTTTCACGCTGGGTTGCGCACAACCTCACCGATGCTCAGAAGCAGGCCCGGGTGGAATGGTGCCGTGATATCATAAACAAATTTGAAGCAGGCTCGTTTCAGCGTGCTTACGAAATCATTACAGGTGATGAGTCTTGGATTTATCAATACGATCCAGAAACGAAGCGCCAGTCGACGGTTTGGGTGTTTCAAAACCAATTAACGCCTACCAAAGTGAAGTGATTTAGAAGCGGGAGGAAGATTTTGGTCGCGAGCTTTTTCAATTTGACTGGCTGCTTGGTGTCAATTCCTTTACGGAACAACCAAAGAAGCATCAACGCTTAATGGTATACTACCAAATGCTTAGCAGAAGTTCTCTCTGTTGTGAGCAACAAGCGACCAAACACAGAGCTTCACGGGCTACTGCTCTATGACGACAACGCGCCTTCGCACATCGCGCTCAAAACGAGGGACTTCCTGGACAGCACGCCGGTCAAACTCCTAGTAACCCTCCTTACAGCACTGACCTAGCACCGTGTGACTTCTTTTTATTCCCGAAAATAAAAAATCAGCTCAAAGGGATACAAATTTCGTCGCCGGATATGCGCTGTCAGCGTTCGAGCAGGCTGTAAACAAGGTGGCTGCGGTGGACCGGAAAAAGTGTTTCTAAAACTGGTTCAGATGCATGAAACTTTGTATAGAGCCTAGTGGAGAGTAAATTGAAAAGATTTAATGAAAAATTATTTACATAAAGGACATTTTTTTATATTTTCGCAAAAGTTTCTGAGTGTCCCACGTATTATTTTTGTCTGAGCAACCGGCAGCAAGTTCGTGATGTTCTCTTAGATGACACTGCTTGCGGTAGCGTCGGGAGTCGGGTTGCTACCTTCCCTCAAATATGGCGAGGGGAAAATGACTAATCTTTGCGGTATACTGGTGAACGGGTGTTGCTTCTGGTGACTGGTCGTCTTGCTGCCCATGGTTTCGTTTTCTTTATTTTACTCCGAAGGTACTAGTTTAACATATGTTACTTCGAGTTACAGCTATGTAAACATAATGCAGCATTGTATACGTCAGCGGGCAAGCCCTTTATGCATCTCCAGGCTCCAGACTATAGTTTAGGTTTTAAGTTTTGTTTATGTTTTTTTATTTCTGCTTGAGTAAAATTTTTAATGATATTTTTTGGTATATTGTCGTGTGCTAGCTGACATACGGCAAATATTTTAATTTAATGTTTTGTGTTTCGTAACGTTAATTACATTCCTACCATTGTATAATAATAATAATAATAATAATAGACCGCGCCATACTCACCGACAGGACAATTCACTACAATAGACCGGATATAACCCTACAAGATAAATTAAATAAAGTTACTTACCTAATAGATATTGCCGTTCCCAATACACATAACATTCAGAAGACAATATCTGAAAAAATTAGTAAATACGCCGAACTCAAAGATGAAGTAACTAGAATATGGCGCCAACAAAAAGTTTACGTGGTGCCTATAGTCCTCTCCACAACAGGCGTCATCCCAAATCACCTTCTTCATAGCCTTAAATTACTAAACCTAAAAGAAACCCTCTATATCACCTTACAAAAAGCTGCAATTTTAAATACATGTCGCATTGTCCGAAAGTTCATGCAAATAGATGAAAACGAAATAGGGCCTCTAAACAACACACCTTAAACATAACACACCACACGCTGCATTTACTTGGCTTCGGTCCGTAAATGTTGCAATAACCAGCCAAAGAGCTGAGAAGAAAAAACACTACAAAAATAATAATAATAAAATCTTTATTTCCAGTTTTACAATTTTAGGGTTACCACTTGGTATACATTAAGATTTTACTCTAATAAATTGTAGTTGCACAGAGTTATAAACCTCTGTCACCCAAGCTAAGATTAAACTTGTGTTATGGGTGTTGTGTTGTGTATAGAATCAAGTTCTTCTAACTTAACAGACAACTGTGCTGCTGTGAAGTTTGTTGCGTCACTTTTTCTTCCCAGCTAAAGCACTAGGAAGTGGTTAAGGGCGGGCGTTTTGGGGGACTGTCTTATGTAATTTTGACGTACAAAAAGTGCTGACATCAGCCTAGTTTGAATAAATGACTTTTGATTTTGATTGTGAAATACTGAGTGTTTCTAGGAAACCACACTGCACAGGATCCTTGTTTGCTCATCGTACTCAATCTGCAAACATCCATTTATAATATTACGAGAACATATATTAATATTTGGTATAAAAATACAAAATTTCACGATGCCATTTTATTTCAGTGTTGTTTATTATTGGGTGCATTCATTAACGTTCCTTGTGGCTTGAAATAATTCCGGGAAACTTTGCAATGCGAGCAGACTCTGTTGTACGTAGTTTTATCGACATCGTGATACTTTGTGTATTTCGATAACATTTTTGTGCTTATATTTAACGAATATTATACGAATCTGGGTTTTTTATCACAGCAGGTACTTTTAGTAGACGTACCGTGACTGTTGAAACAATCTATCTTAGGTTGTGCTAGGTGAATCATGACTATAACTAGTTAAGTTTAGAGCATACAAATAGGAAATATATTAAGTAGTTCGTAATTAAACTTGGCATATGACTACAAGCGCATTTGTTGTTACGTTATTTCCCTACACTGACTGAGCTTCACAATTGGCTGGCAACGATTATCTTATTTCATCAACTAAAACGCTTACTGACTTCTAAATATTAACTATTCGGTGTCAACGATTATTTAGGAGTTGTGTCAAAGTAATAACAGCCACACGGAGCTTACAGGTTAGTCCATGGATGGGTGACCATCTTTATATACCGAGGCTTCGACGTGCTTCGAAAAACATATAAAGCTTTTGCTCCCGGCTGTCATTTTTGGATGTTTAATAGTTGTCACGGGTTGTCAGTAGCCTGAAAGTCTGACAACCAGTCTCACTAACTAGGTTGTAGAGGTCAGATAGGCAGTCCCTCCATGTAGCTGCATCTGGTTAGATTGGAAGTCGAAACCAACACAGTTGAGAGGTGTCACAAATTATTTATAAAGTAGAAAAGTAGAACTTACAATTAACAATACTTTCTCATTGTAAAAAGCCTCATTCTATAAACTTCGTTTCAAAAAATTACGCAAAAACTCTTGCCAAAAGTGCAAAAACACTGTTTCATTATTTAACTGTCCTGAAAAAATTGGTTACTGAAGTCCATTTGTCACCATTCGACCGAAATGTCCTTTGACCTCTGTTAAAAAATAAAATAACAAAAACCGGCCAAGAGCGATTCGGACTCGCACATGAGGGTTTCCGTACAAGGGAAAGGACACAGTCTGTGATCATTTCAACTGTCAGTACAAGGCAAAGGACACAGTCTGTGATCATTTCAACTGTCAGTACAAGGCAAAGGACACAGTCTGTGATCATTTCAACTGTCAGTACAAGGCAAAGGACACAGTCTGTGATCATTTCAACTGTCAGTACAAGGCAAAGGACACAGTCTGTGATCATTTCAGCTGTCAGAACAAGGCAAAGGACACAGTCTGTGATCATTTCAACTGTCAACCTATTACGGTTTCTGAGATACAACCCGGTGATAAACAGATGAACGGACGGACGAAAGGATGGACGGACGGACGGGGGGAAACGGAGCCTCAGTAATAAGGTTCCGTTGGCATCTTTTGGGTACGGAACCCTAAAAAGACGCCTTTTAACCTACCAACGCTTTCTTAAAGGCACTGTAATCTTATACGCACAAGTCCTTTGTTCTTTCTACTCACTTGTAATTTGCACGATAAGATGTGAATTTTAGATCCCTTCTTTGAGTCTATATTCAGTACTAAGAAAACTCAGATCGGCATGTAAATCTTTTGTAGTCGCAATAGAAATGCTAGTACAAAAGAATTGTTTAGCTATGATTCCCGTAGTTCGTCGAGGCATCCCGATTCGGTGTAAGTATTTTATTATTAAATTTTAGTTATGCCAGACTTTTGATTAACTCGGGCAGGCTAGAGATCTTGTAAGAAGTAACTTTGTATTAATAAGGTTAAGCTAGTAGTACATTTTGGTTAGGATTAACTTTGAACTTTGATTTCAGACTCTAGACTTTTTAAAGGAGTAAACGAAGTTAACGAAGTTAACGTCTAATAGAAAACTTCGACCTCTCATGTTCTAGAGGAATAAACAATCAATCATAATGTAAAATTAATCTGGACTCCGAGCATGTAGATTCCAATTATGAAAGTTAATGGTAGAGCCTTCAAATTCCACATCGTTCTTGAATATACTTGTGCCTTTATGTCTATGAATTTGGAGAAAACCACAAAGTAACACTGCATTTTTTGTAGTTTATAATCGAGTTCATCATTTACCCCATTCATGCAACAGAAACTCGTTAAGCTAAGGTAAAATAACATAAATTAACATTCGCAATAATGCTCGTACTGACAGTAGCTAAAAATTGTAATCTCTTCAGGTTATTAAATTTCAAAATATTGGTGAAGCCAGTGCTATTGGATGAATATTTTTGATATTTACAGCCAACAACGAACTTTTATGCTTATTTTCATGACAAAGATGGAATGTATGAATTACTTCAATGCACCAGATTTAGTTAGTATTTTAATGTACGTTCTCTGCTGCAGTTATTTATGATCACGAAACACTTTCATGTGCATTGTTTTAAAAACTTTCCTACGCGTATTAATAAACTGGATATTATTACATAAAACGCAATCCTACGATCCAAGTAATCCTGCTGATATTATAAATGTGAAGTTTTGTGAGGATGGATGTTTGTGTTTGTTATTCAATCACGCAAATGCGGCCGAAAAATGTCAATTAAATTTGGCACACAGATAGTTCTCAGCTAATAACTTTATTGTAACCTGGAATAATACATAGGATACTTTTTATTCGGGATGTAAATTCCCCTGGTTAATTTCTGACCACCCCGCGGGCGAAGCCACAGTCAAAAGCTTGTAAATTAATAAAATTATAATTATTTATAAGAATTTATTTGATACTCACGTGTCATTATTTAAAACACGACGAAAATTTGTCTAATAATATAACATCCACATGTACAGAAGTGGAGTAGTTAAGTTGCTCCAATGTACCTTCAAGCAACAAACTATTATATAAGCTAAGTGTATTAGAATACTATTGACATTTTATATTTAAGTATTGATCTACGTGACATTATTTTTAATGACATTTAAAGAGAAAACTTACTGTGAATGTAAGTACTATGCAGGCTAGATTGAACACATGACTTTATAACTCGTCTGGTGGTTTTGAGTATTTTGTAAATGGACTACGCAAATTTCCTGCAAATCTGGTAGCGTCTTGTGACGGGTCGTTGAGCTCCTTATAATAGGGTTGAGCTACACGGTGACTGATACATACATGCCGTCTGTTGGGACAGGTCAGCACAAAGCTGCAATAGCTATTTCTTCAAAAGGCCCAAACATTGCCCTGCATTGTTAGACTCACATAAAATTCAAATTATTATAATGTTTGAACTTTAAAAGAGACCGTGACTTCTGAGTTTGTTTCGGCTTTTCTTCTCAGGGAACAATCAGCTACGAAATTCCGGCGCCACCTAGTTTTTAAAATATTGACCAAAGAAATATTGACGTGTATTAAATAAAATATAATAAATATTGACGTAGATTGAAACTTCGGTTTAACTTACGACCTTCTTATAATAAGTAATTACTATACTATAGACACACACACTTCCATACGTTTACAAATGATTGTATTTCATAAATTCAACCGTTAAAGTAAATGGCATGGTGGCTTAGCAGTTGTGCGTTGTGTTAGTGTAGCGCGTTTGTGCGTAACGAATCGTAGGTTCGAATCCCACGCGCTGGTCTTTTTATTGCTTTGAAAAATCACTTTTGACTATAGTTTCTTGTTTTGTTCGTCTTGTTCACTAGACTCGTAAAACTTTATGATTATACCCACAGAAACCTAAATAAATTTAAATTATATTAAGGTGCAGTTAACTTACGACTCATTCACCGCGATTAAATAGTGACGTGTGTTTAATTCTATTAGCGGTGGGTTAGTTCATTTTAAAATGTCAGCAAATTTAAATATAGAAATGAAAGCTAATATTATTGCGCTGCATACACACACCTTGCGCTGCATGCACACATAACACAAATATGTAATGAAACCGGACTGAGTTTTGACCGGACTGAATTAAATCATAATACTCACTGATTTAATTGTTTTATTAAACATTTATCTAATTAAAGTATAACTGGTGATCCTTGTAGTTATTTTTTGAAACGTTTTATAAATATCATAAGGTCTTAAATAGAAGAAAAATATAAAATTTCAAAGTATTTTGTTTTACCTAAATTATTGAATTATGAAAATAACATTATACTTACGTATTATTTATGTGAAATTTCTATTTTAAATAATTTTGTTTCTGAATAGTATTACATATTAGTATGTATTTTGCTTAGTAGCATAACAGTACCCCTTTTTTGTTTTAGGGTAATACTGTGAGTCGGTGGGTGAAAATATATTATGAGGAAGAAGGTTAACCTTACCTGTCGAAAGCAAAGTGGAAAACCCTAGCTCAAAAAAGAGGCGCAGTGACAGCACAAGTTCAGTGAATATGAAACAAGTGGTTTCATAACGGCAAGACATTTTGCCGAATTATTCAACACGTCTTTACGAACCGTGCGCCGTGCACTCCACGCAGAATGTTTGCATCATCGAAAACCAGCTCAAAAACCATATTTAACGGAAAAACATTAACATTAAATTATGAATTACAAATATTTATTGATTTTAGTAATATTGAAATAATATTGTGTCATATCCGCAATATGGATTATTTTGAGGTTTACTTTCAGTCTTCTTTTCGTAAAGAAAATGAACACTTAAGCTCATCATCATCTGCCTAACCTTTTCCCAACTATGTTGGGGTCGGCTTCCAGTCTAACCGGATGCAGCTGAATACCAGTATTTTACAGGTTTGAGATAGAACATTTTAGGTTTGAGATAGAACGAACTCACTCGCAGTAGAATAAAAGTAGTATTACTGGGTCATTTAATTGTGTTGTGACAACGCGTCTGTATTTGTTCTAACTAAGTGGGTAGATTTGCGTAGATTATTGTGGTTTCTTTAGAGTACCCAGACACATTAGTAATTACAGCACAATATTATTATGTTACTAAGATACAATATTTAAGCCTGATTATAGTTCACCAATTAGCTACTTTACTTCAATAAATTGTTCTTTATGAGAAAATAAACTGTTTTAACAAGAAGTTATTATTAGTTATGTTTATATTTCACAAAATGATAACGAATAAATATTTTGTAATCACTTATGAAACATTTTATTTTTAATCCTTTATTTAAATAACAATATAAGTACAAAAAATAATTATTACATTATTATTCTTGTTTATTAATTTAGTGAATAATAAAAGAACAGATGAAGATTATTGTTGAATAGCAAAAGAAAAGTCTCATCGCGAGATTTGAACCCAGACCTATGATTTCTTAATCCAAGACTATATGTTACGAGCTATCGGAACTTTATATATGAACGTGAATTTTAGCAATGATATGAACCAACCAAGGACATACGTAATTACGGACTCCGCGACGGTATGTTTTTTGTTTCATTCGACGCCAGTGTGTGAGTTCTGAGACGTGCGTTCTGTGTTGATACATCATTAATACACTCAGCTGTAGGTACGGGCTGGACTGCGAGTTTATAGCAATATAACCTTTAGTATGCTAGTGCACTTATGACTCCTTACTGTACCTATGTAGGTAACAGTTAGCTGTACAGCAGCAGTTGGTTGTTTGAACGTGCTAATCTCTGGAACTACCGGTCGGATTTGAAAAATACTGTTTGCATTTGATAGCTCAATTCTTGAAGAAGGTTGTAAGGTATTTAACATCATGCTAAGTTCTTTAGGAGTCGAACAAAAAAAGGCAGAACGAAAGCTAACCTTAAACGAAGTGATAGCACGGGTGAGTGATGACATGCGAAAGACGGGTTGAAAGAAATATTCAGAAAATCGGCAGAAGCTAATCTAATAATAATACGTCGACAACAACCAACCTATAAATACTGTTATATAGTACCTACCTACTTAAAGCTTTCTTCTATAAGGAAAAAGCGACAGCTCTTGTACATCGTGTACAGAAAAGAAACTAAAAGGAATATAAATCCAATTTCCGTCATTTCATATTGTCTGTCTTATTTTCCCGTTCATCGAGGTTGCTTGTGAATACTTAGGGTCGTTCGGTGCTACTTTCGTGCTGAGTTTAGAAAAACTTCAGTTTATTTATGGAGTATGCTTGCATTTAATCAATTTTATCAGACAGGCCACGCGAAAGCTTTGTTCCTTTATAGTATACAAACCCAATCCATCGATTGCCTTGATGGATACTTTAGATGTACTTACATTGTTTGATTAATTTATTAAAGGACTAAGTGAGAGGCGTGGACGGTGTTATTGGTATTTTGTTTTGTACCTTCAAAAGTTCAATCAACTTAGCCTATCGCACTTCACTGCTGGACAAAGGCTCCTGAGTAGCTCGTTAAAGGCCCCGAAATAGCACATAAGCAAACTTTTATTTATTTATTTGGAAACTCAGCGTATAATTAATTTACATGAGTTAAGAAAAACAATTATCTCTTAAGCCAATAACCGAGTTTCACGGCATTGATAGAGCTAGGTTAACTAGAAGTATCGAAAGAAAGAAAGAAAACTTACACAAATGCAGCTATCAATAATAGGTAATGTGCGATTGTTGACACATTGCTCACATTAAATGAAAAGTTACAAGTATGCACTTACCTAAATACTATGACTAACAAATTGTATCGTTTTAAAGTCAATACATGCGCTTTTAGATTTTTATGTAGTAGTAGTCATTCTGTATTATCAACACAGAAAAAACGAAGAAATCAATGAACTAAACATTTTTAAGGTTACTCTGTAGCAAATGCCTATTTGTTGTATGGCAATAAAGGAACGATCGCACGAGTAACACGAGCCGAGTAATAAAAATAAAGTTTATGTTAGTAATTGGGGCACTACTTCCCGCAGCTAAAACTGTCGGCGTCAAAAGGTCACGGAAATGAAATAGTGTGACAGACAAACACAGACAGGAACTATACTGCTGTTGAAGACGTTCCATTTTAATATTTCCTAGAACTAATAAGTGAATAACGAGACGACCTAGACGCGTATTGCAGGGGTTGGATCAAGGTGACCCTGGAAAAGGACACCTGGAAGGATTTGAAGGAGGCCTTTGTTCAGTAGTGGGACAGTGTAATAAAAAAAAAATAAAAAAAAATAAGTGTATTAATAATTTGATCTTTACACACGAATACTCAAATGAATTTGTTCGACAGCAAAAGTAAGGTTATTTACGCTCTGCAAAGGTGCTTCGTGGTAGTAGAGAAAATAAAGATTGGAGTGGCGCCAAGGGCGGTAGGGAAAATTCTGGCTGCATTCGAGTAGGGTTTCAAATTAGATTGCAGCTGTGGACTGTTGCGGTTTCCTGTGTTCCACTGTTATCAAATGAATGTAGACGAATAGCTGGCGTAAGTTGGGATTAATGTGAAACCTCTTTGGGATAGTAATCCGCTCTAAGGATCTGGAGCACTATTCGCCTGTATTTATACTAACATACGGTTTATGTACCTACAAGTTGGTTTGTTAAACAGATAAGGAAATATCACCAAAAGAAACAAATAGTTTATTTTGAAGGAAATAATACATTCGTATTTAAATAAACAGGTCTATAAGGTCATATTTATGGTTTCACCTATAAAAGATCTGGTTCAACAGAATATGGAACTGGGCTTAAACAACCAGACCCGTTATGTTTCGTGAAATTAGATATCTGTTTTACTATCAGATAAGGAAGTATTGCTTGAAATAAATGAAATGAGAAACGATACATCCAATCCGATTTCACAATAACGATTTTCCTGAGTACGAAAGCAAAGATTCGTGTTTTGCTAAACACGAAAATAATAAAAAATCAGTTACAAGTTGAATTTCCTCAGTTAGTATCCGCGTCGGAACGAACGTTTTCTTTTTCAATGTTGTCTACTGCATTTCCATTTTGAGTAGTTGAAGCATTAGGCACTGGGGAACGGAATGTGAAAAGGATAAAAAAATAAACGAAGGCAAGAAAGAAATTAAAAGATGAGAGAGACCGTAACGAAGTGCCCACGACGAAAAAAAGTGAGAAATTATTTTAAACCACTTGAAGCGGTAATAAGTGGCACAAAAGTTTTCGCAGAGATTTTCACGTTAAATGGTAATCTGAGAAATTTTGGAGTACGGTAATCAGATTAGGCGTCACCTCGGATGTATTTGTGAGATCTTTCAAATTATTCACTCATAAAATACGTACGTCTTATCAAAAGTCGTTTTGTCACTTTTATCTTGCGGTAATGTTTTATATGAGAATTTCTTTAAGAGCTTTCACAGCCATATATTAGGTGCGACATATCTGCGCTCCAAGCAGTGTTAGCGCTTTATGTTCCATTATCTACGTCTGTATGTACTTAAGAAATTGAATCTACAATTCGATTTTGTAGCGAAAGAAAATAAACTTGACTTTTGTTATTTCTTTAACGCGTTTGAGTATTTTTTCAAGTTTCGAAACACAGGAGCTTGAAGACGTTGGGAAAACGGAATTGCTGAATGATTTTAGGAGTCGAAACTGAAATCTTTTTGTTTTAAAGTTTATCGAAACTAGCAAAGCGCTAGTCGAGCTCGCACAATTAGGGTCCCGTACTAGAGAAAACTGTAGAGGTTGTTTGCATGAGACAACCCAACGATTTTATAGGCTGGTTGTAATAATTTTAATATGTTCGCACTGTTAAACTAATTTAGAATAGAACAGAAGAAAAAGCAGAAGGCGTGAGATCGGGCTTTCAAGCAAGGAAGAACATAAAGTTAGATTTGTAGAATACTCTTATAGGAATTTGGGAAACTCACACAACAAAGGTGTTTTATTGATACTCGTAGATACCGATACAAGGAGGTGTTGAGGCTCCTATATACATTGGTTTTTTTATTCCTCAGTTACATGTATGGGGAAAGCCAATTGCTTTTTTTTTAAAAGCTAACTACACCATTATTTAGCGGTTGACATTATACATCTCCATTTCAATTTTCATCGAAATAGTGGAAATATAGGTCTCCCAGTAAAATGTGGCTGAGTCTGGATAGACGGACAGACGGACATGTCGAAGTTATATAAGGTTTCCATTTTTGCAATTTGGCTACGGCCAAACACTACTGCCTGTATAGGCAGTTTGTAAGGGTTCCGTAATCCATTTTAATGTTTTACGAAGGTAATGAGTATTCCTCGGAATCAGGATTACAAATGAAGGCACAGGAAATATTTATAATTAAAAACTTCTCAAGTTTATTCGTGATGGATTAATGACCAATTATAGAATTAATTAATAGTTTTGTGAGAATAAAATAGGTATCTACCGTGGAGGGTAGAAAACAATCTCAAAGAAAACAGTTTTCCACGAAGACAGAGATTTCTAGGAATTTCTCGAAGTGTAAGACTTAGACAGGGTTTTTTTACTTCACTAACTGTAAACGAGAGGTGTGCAAAGATTTGTCTATCTATTTAAAGAAAAACTATTTTCAACAGGAACAAACTGATTTCTGGACTGCCTAGGTCTTCAAGGGTTTTAATTAATTAATCATCCAAAAGGAAACACAAATAAACGTTAAAAATACAATATTTTTGCTGCAAGTATGTACATCGGCTTGAGAATGAAAAATATATCAGTTGTTAATCTTCCCGTAAAAGTCGTAAAACTAGATTGAGAGAAATGGCTTGCAATGGTGCTCGTAACCGCGACCGAAAGTAGAAAGGTTATGTATTGCACCTGCAGACTTAAAATACCTGCTACTATTCGAATAAGTCGCTATTGGGATTACAACTAATGGCTACTCAAAGTCTGAAAACATTTCCATTGGAGCAACGTGCTGATTTGCTAGGACAAGCAAACCATTAAGATTATCAACATTTTTGTTTCAGCCGTTAGTCACTCCAAAAATAATGAACTACTTGCATTTAGAGCAGGTGCATACTATCCCGCATATATTCCTCCACTACTTTTAAGGCTGCACTATTAAACATGGTTAATAGTGCAGCCTTAAAAGTAGTGGACAGGCAATTTTGTATCTGGGTCACATTGTGATATGTGACCTTAAAGATGATGAGGACATAGGCAGGGCTTTGGCGGTGAGAGGCTATATGCGTCGCTCGCGGGATCATACGTTGCACCAAGGAGGTGAAATAACACTTTTTCATACGTTCTGTCAGTCGTTTTACTTGAG
The DNA here is from genome assembly GCA_949091785.1 of Polymixis lichenea. Classification (NCBI taxonomy): domain Eukaryota; kingdom Metazoa; phylum Arthropoda; class Insecta; order Lepidoptera; family Noctuidae; genus Polymixis; species Polymixis lichenea. The sequence continues at coordinate 14,460,080 of OX420936.1, forward strand.
TGGCCTGTGGGTGAAACAAACGCACGGGTGTTTGCGCAGGGCTGTGTAGGTTACACAGCCCTGCGCAAACAGTATAATAACGCTTTTACGCATCGGGTATGTTTAATGAAGCGCGTACGGGTATGCCTTCAAGCCATCATGCGCAAAAAAGCAAAGTTCTTGCTACACCTTATACAAAACAGCAGCAACAGCATGCTTGGACACGCCACGATTGCAGCGGTAAGTCCCCTCTTTGAGGAGTAGCTTGAGAGGCGGCATGGCGTCCTCAACTTCCGCCTGACACAGGTCCTCACTGGACTCGGCTGTTTCGGGAGGTTCCTGTTTCGTATAAGGCGGGAGGAAACGCCCAGGTGTTTCCATTGCGAAGAACGCCCTGAGGACACGGTGGAGCATACGGTGGAGGTCTGCCAGCCTTGGGCGGAGCACCGCCGTGTCCTCATGGAGGCGATCGGCGGCGGCGATCTCTCGCGTCCGGCACTGGTCCAGGCCATGGTACGGAGCGAGAGTGCATGGCTAGCAGTCGCTTCCTTCAGCGAAGCAGTGATGCTCGCAAAGAGAGAGGCAACGCACGTGAGGGAGATGCAGTACATGAGCCCTCACGGCCGTGGCATTCGCAGGAGACGCCCTGGACACGGGGAATCCCAGGCTGATTCCCGGCCACCGTAGGCACGGGCTTGCGGACGGTGAGTAATGGGTAGCTCGCTGTCCGGTAAGGACCAAGCCCGGGTCAACGGCGCGTTGTGTTCCACGCGCGCCTCAAAGAGATGTCAGCTTCAACTGATGGGGCCCGCAAGGACCGATGCCTGCCAGGGGTGCGGGTTGTTCGAAAGAGATACCGCGGCTCCTGGCACACAGGCAACTCAAGGAACACGGGTGGGTTTTAGTCAGTAAAAGTCTGACACGCCCTCCTGCTCCACCCAGAGCGGGAGAAGTCATTTGATGATGTCCCAAAAAAAAAAGGAAAAAAACAGCATGCTAATTGTTATTGCTATCCGTTTTGACTGTCCTTCCCAAAAGCGTTGGACAATGACAGCCATAGCCGTAATTTGGTGTTGATACTAACAATACTAACATAATTTTAGGTACAATTTTTACTAACACACTAACTTTTTTGTGAAATTTAACTTGTATAGAGATTTCTCTGAAATAAATAAAAGAATAAAAAAAAAAACAAAACCAAGTCAAAAATGTCACTCAATATGATGTGAAAGTACAGGTTGGTCAGCTCCAAAAAAGTCCTAACTTCACATCAACTAAGTTCACTTCACAGCAACTGTTTTTTGCAAGGTATTTGATGTCTCCCAACCTTGCCGCCCGAACGTAATTGACTGTCAGTCAACGCGATGAAAGCTGTTACACGGAACTCCAAAATGTGCTTCGGTTAGAGCTTGCCCGGAAGGAATCAAAACGTTATTTACCCTGAAGAAAATAAAATCAAACCATAAAGAAAACATAATGAATCGTTAAGTGCTTTCAACATTCTGTTGGTGCTACTGAGAATCAAAACACATTATAGGCTTAATAGCGGTTACAGTTATTGGTTCAATCCGTTTCTTCGAAATTATTAAATGAGCCACTTATCTACTGCGTTTAAACAATGCTCATTTCGTATGATGAACGTATTAATAAGTCTTTAACGTAGTCAATAAGAGCGACATTTTGTGGTTGCATATGAACACAAAATACATTTACATTTACTGTCCACGTTCACATGCTTCAAATTAGCATTTCGCAAACAAGTTGTGACCTATGTTTTTGTATCCAATTAGTTGAACTAGATTTTGTAATTTAACTACACTTGGTTTATGTACGGTTTTGTGGATTGCAAATGAACTAAATTTGGCATGTGTTTCAGCAGCAAAATTCAGCTCATTTGTAATGTTCGTTACATTTAGGTATCATTTATAAACCGACTTCTTGTATTAAACGCATGTGATTTATCTTTGTGCCTTTTTCTCGGTCGACTTTAAGATGCAGGTTTATCAAGATTTTTAATGATGTTTTTTTAATTGTAAGGTTCGTTTCATTTAGGTATCACTTATGTTACGACATGTTATGTTGTCATTTATGGTGTCGGTTACGACTTTTTGTATTTATAAAGCTTTTGCCAGTGGCTTCGCCCGCGTAGAGGTCGAAAATGATCCCACTGGAACGTAAACGTGATAAAAAGTATCCTATGTGTTATTCCAGGTTATAAACTATCCGTTCAGCCGTTTTTACGTGATTGAGTAACAAACATCCAAACATCTAAATATCCAAACATACAAACTTTCACATTTATAATATTATAGTAGGCTGTTTATAAACGCATGTGATTCAGCTTTGTGCCTTTTTCTAAGTGTTTTAGATGCAGGTTTATCAAGGTTAATGATTTGTGTATTTTTAAGCGTCTTTCTTTGTTGTGATTGAAAGAGTGATTGAAATGAAAAAAGTGAAAAACACCCCCAACCTGGCACAGAGTTCTTAGAGAGGTAAAGGACAATTTTTGACTGACTTCAGAAACAAGAGGTTCTGTCCTGTCGGGTCCTATAACAAAGAACCTTAAACAGATATCGAAAATGTATGGGGTTAAGGCTGTAATCTACTTTTGAGTACGGCAGTACCGATTTTATGTTAATATTGAATAAATCGAACACGCTTTTATGCGGAAAGTCGTTAAGCAATTTTCCCGAAGTTAGTTATAACAAGTTTAATTATTCAAGCATTGCTGTTAATGAGGGGTTCGTGGCTAGGTAATAACATCCACACGGGTCGATCGAAGGTTGAACTACGCTTGCCGCGGTTGGTCTGTGGGTGGATGATCATATTACATGGTCATGCCCTAATGCCTCGGAAAGTACGTTCGTGTCGTGGATCTTTGACAGTCGTTACGGGTGGTCAGAAGCCCCAAAATCTGACAACTAGTAACTGGGGTGTGGTCAGATTGGCAGTCACTTCATTTAAAGTACTCGTATTCAGCTACACCTGGTTAGACTGATAGCCGACCCCAACGTACTTGGAAAAAGGGTAGACAAATGATGATGTTATTAATTAATATTTTTCTATAGCCAGTTTTTAAGTATAGGTGTAATTATAGTTCGGTATTCTTTGTTATTCGTCGGTAATTAATGGGGATCAATACGCTGGAGAGGCGTGTTATAGTGATACACCTTGACCTACAATTTCCCCTAGCAAGAATTTATGGCTGCCCAAAGAAGGTTAAAAACATAACGAAACAAGACGTCTGTACACTCTGAAGGGATATGTTGGCTTGTAGACGTTTATGGTATACCCACTTTTCGCCAGTTGTCCTAAAGACCCATGTAATAGCGGGCGAGTTTAAATGCAAGAAAAAAAGATTATTAACTCAAACAAACCAATAAAATGAACCAATTACAAGCGCTTTTGAATTTTTAAATGGTTCGTAGTCAGAATAATGAAGCTAGTTGTCTATTGCAAAGCGTAGTAGGAGACAAACGTTCAAAAAACTCCATACTCTTAAAAAGAAATAAAATATTGTTACAAAAAATCTATTATATAATTTATGTTGAAATTAAATATATGAGAACGATGTTCCGTGTGGTTAGGTTAGTAGTGGTCGTAGAAGGCGACTACTTACTAGAGAATGGGCAGCAGCGTTCTCTATGTATTTGACCAGACTGCGATCGCCAACCCGCCTGCCAAGCGTGGCGATTGTAGCAAATCCTCCCATTTTGGGGAGGCCTATGTCCAGCAGTGGACGTCTTTTGGCTGATATGATATGATGATGAACGATGTAGAAAGAGGCGTATATTAAAAGCACTCGTAATAAAAAGAACCATTTCCTAAATTATCATAAGCCGTGGCAGCTAGGAGATGACCAGTCCTTACTGACGGTGCCCGCTTTAAGATAGATAAGCACTATTTAGCTCAAGCATTTTGAAAGGTATGCGGCCCATCCCATCTTATATAATATTTATTATAATATTAGTACAACTCCTTGTGAAAGATATCAACGATTTGATACCACCATAGTTTTTGTGTCCTGTAGGAGAATAGTTGTGATCCAATGAGTAAAAAAAGGTCTGTTGGAAGAAAAATATTTCGGTTCGACAAATATTAGGTAGTGAACGCCTGTGAAATAATGTTGTGGTCTTCGAAATAGGGTCTTGCTGCCAACCAGAGTAGAGCGGGCTAAATATGAATAAAGAGAGAAATGGACATCAGATTTTTTGTTCACTTTGTCGCTACGAATAATTAAAGTATTCGTAGGTTTGTCGCGATAAAGCCAATCAGACCAATCTAAAAAAAAGCGAGCCCGTCTCCTGTAAAGGATATTGTACTAGAGTAGTAGGACACTATCTTTGAGGTAGGTTTGTAGATATTTAGGTACAAGGGCTTAAGCTAAGTTTTTGTCTTGATGTTTACTAGCAAATGTCAAAAGAAGGATATTTGTTTAGATTAGAAGCATTGTTTTCTATTTCGGATAAATCCAAACGATTCTTTCTTCTTCGAGGTTGTTTATTTTCCCAAAGAGAAGTTGACTATCCGAAAATCCTCAGTATAATAGCCAATTTACTAAAAATACAAAACTTTGGTGGAGAATAATGACGGTAAACCGGCCTTTTTTAAATATATTATGTACATACATGTGTATAATAATAGGTAATAGTATGAAGATAAAAGAACACAGGCATTTTTTTTGGGAATTAATAACTTTGAGCACAGTTTCAACGATTTTAATAAACGAAAGGAATTTCAATAACTTTCGTAGCAGTCTACGAGCTGTGTGCTACGGCGTAGCACACGCAAAATGGAGTGTAGCAAATTAAATATGTTGGTGTCGGTATGAGTAGTCACAAACAACAGATTGTCACCAAGTGTTAACTAATCTTTTATTAATTCAATCTTTTATTTGTATGTTGGTTTGCTATAATATTATATACTAATTAATACAGTATCGTGTGGTGCCGGACGTAAAAGAATAGCACCATCCTATTTCTTCCCTTGGGTGTCGTAGAAGGCGACTAAGGGACTTACTAGAGAATGGGCAGCAGCGTTCTCTATGCATTTGACAACCATACTGCGATCGCCAACCCGCCTTCCAAGCGTGGCGATTATGGCAAATACCCCCTTATGGGGGAGGCTTATGTTCAGCAGTAGACGTCTTTCGACTGATATGATGATGATGATGAATTAATACAGTAAGAATTCGGAGCCACCAATAAACAACTGTATGTGCAAAAATAAAGCTAGAATGATGCAAATAATTGCAACTCTAGACAACAGATAATTAAAAAAACAGGTATATTGTAGATGTATGTCTAGAGCCACATATTAATACGGTAGGCATAAGCTTATCTCATTGATAAAACTCAAAGTCAAAGCATTTATTTCCATTAAGCAATTTACAGGCACTTTTGAACTGTGAAAGAGTCGGTCAGTCAGAAAGATGAAGTTAGTTGCCCATTCCAAAGCGTAGAGGTTCCTAGGGCGGGGATAAGGACTTTGTACTGGTCTGTATGGTTGCCATGCAGTCTTTTTTGCCCTGAATACGGCAACAACATCGAGTTTGTGCTATGATAGTCCCAACACCAACAGCAAATACTTTGGACTGTGTCTAAACCACTACCGCTGCACCATTGACGTGTTCAATTGTCCGGTAATTCTGGCGTGTTGAAGCAGGCTGTATCATAAAGCTCTTACTGCGAAAACTTGTGAAAAGATGAGCCAGTCAACCAGTTTTAAGGCTGTTCCAAGGTTGACCGCCAAATCTGCGTCGAAAGATCTAGGAGGCTATTTGAATGCACCCAAATACTATGCTCTGTTGTAGGAGTTTCCAAGGATGAGTACCTCCTACTCAAAAAGATGGCGTACTTAAATAAAAAGACAATTGCTAGAGCGATCCCAACGATTGCGTTCATGACTTATAGCCGCCGTTGGAACTGCTCCTATGCTCGATAGCTAGAAACTGATACCTTCAAAAAGCTACAGGGGAACCCTGACATTTTTATCATGACTTCTGTGTAAGGAAAGCACACCTAATAGGTAACCGTCAGCTGTACACACCTCAAACACCGTACGCCTTACTTACAAAAGAAAGAACCAAATGAAAACGATTTTGTGGAACATAGTTTAAAAAACGAAACTACTGTAAACTCTTTATAAATAAATGATAATATGCCTTCCCGAACCTAGTGAAAAGCCGGAGCCAGAGCACGAGCGCAATGTCAGTCAACGCGCGATGGCAGTCAACTCTTCAGTCTGAAACATAGCATTTAGCTCGGCAGCAAAGTAGGCAAGATGATCTTTGCTTTTTCAAATGAGCTATTTCAGGAAGAGCTGTCATATTATATGAAGAAGAGGTTACTAAGACAATATGAGTAACGCAATACATACAATGAGCTAAAACTGCTTTTTTATTCGCGGGTTTGGATGCTCTTGAATGCATAAATTTTCAAGTATGTGTTTTACTAGTAGGCAGGACTTGTCTGGTTTTATTCATTTAAAGACTTTGTTCCAGTCTGCGTAAAAGTTAAGAAGATATCTTTTTTTTTATCGAATGAGGATCAGCAGTCAATTATCCACCAAAATTGTAGAAAATGTAAGTATTAAAGCGATTCCTTATTCCCCGTAGCAGGTGTAGCGGGAATCACATATTATTTATGATAATATTTGATTAATTTCTGCAAGAGTTTCCATGACAAAAATAGCTTCAAAATATCGGTATTAAATAATAAAAAAACCGCCCTGTCTATAATTAATACGTTTCAATAAGGTCATTACTAAAACATACAATGAAAATGTTGTATACTTACGAATAGCTACTTATTAATTAATCACATCTCAAAAACCACTACAATTCAATCGAAATCCAAAGTTTGGTAAACCTTTTGATCGTTTAAATGTTACAGTAATTTTTGTTCAACTTCATCAGTCACTTTCAAGCTTGCGGTTCACTGGTAACAACATTCGGGAGTTGAGGGACATTTTAAAGTTAGCGCACTTCGCAATCGCAACAGAGGGGGTGGGAGAGGATCGCGACGGGCAGCGACGCGACCATACACCTCGCCAGCCAACGTCGGACTGAGCGCCGGTCCTCGTAGGCCGAGCAGCCGCGCCATCGACGCTTCAAATTATACCTTTCAGGTATCCACCTTATCTCCCCTTCAAGGTCTTATCTCATCAACTAATTAATGTGCGTGCCTCACTCATTTATTAGTTCTATCTTCTCATCAAATGTTACTCGTGTTCCAGTGCTTTCTCCCCTTATATTGTAATTTTATTCAAGTGACTTTATTCTCAGTTTTTATTTGAACAACTTTAGACGTGCATCTAATTTGTGCAGGTAAGACACCATTAAGACTCTTGACTTGGCCTAATTTCAGTTAGACAGTTCCGTAATTCGAGATTAATAGAATTTCCTTTGACGAAGGTAGGCGGATGAAATTGAAACTCAGTTTTGAAGTGAACGAGCAGTCACCATTACTTAGTTTCTGTGGTCATCTTCGAGGGAACTTGTTTTATAAATTACTTAGTTTTGATATTAACGAAGTTAGAATTTCGTACATTGTTGGGGGGACTTCTTTAGCTGATCGTTGCTGCTACAAACCGGAGAAAGCTCCGAAATCTGAAAATGGGAAAATATTTCTGGTTTTTGAGCTCGATCATTGAATTATTGTAAATTCCGAAGATCAAATAAGGTTTCATAACTTTTAAATAACTAACTAGTTAGTTAGTCATACGTTATATAAAAACAACAGGATTTTTTGAATTTATCTCAGATAAATTAAAAAACATGCGCATCGCCGTCATCCGGAAACGTACCCAGAAGACTGGCAGCATTGCCATGAATTGCAATTCTGATTCTCTTTTTGATAGCTTGTAGTATTCGTATGATGTTTTTGAAACTTGATTTGATAGCCAATGACTTAATAGAAAAAGGATTTTAAAATAAGTATTGGCTGGTTTACCGTTCTAAATCCGTTTAGATATGCCATACCATTAATAAATTAATGTAAGTAGTGAAAAGTCACAGTTAAAAGCCGACCATTAAGAATTCGTTAATTAAAAGCTCAAGCTTCAGTTCAAAAATGCTGAATTATGACTTGCTTTTTAAAGCTTAGCTGTATAAGTTTGCCTATTGACTACATTACTGTTTAAAAGCAATTTGTTTCACATTTTACTTTTGTTTTTCAATTTATTTAATCAAAATAGCCACCAATTACGTCGCTGTCATGACGTCAGCCAGCATGATATGGCTTTTTTACTCTTTATTGGAGGGGTGTCCAGCAATTGACTGTGATAGTGATAAAATAAAATGCACTATTTAGCTAAACATATTTACAGACACTGACTTGATACAACATCGAAATTTCTTACTAAATGCCATCAAAAAGACCACACTAACAGCGCGATCACACAGATAGCCACGAAAAGTAATTTTATTAATAATAATTATGTGTAGATAATGCATAAATTATCCAAAGTCTGCCTAGTTTAGGTATTTTTAGGGAGCAATGTCGATTCTCGTAGGATATGATGTTAACTTGTGTACTTGAATGGAATATCGCAAATCATGAATATAATTTAAGACTACATTGTTTGAAGATGTGTCAGCAAAATAACTTTGTATGATGAAACAATAAACTAACACATAGCTTCATAAATCAAACTCTGTCTAAACGTTAACACTTGAAATGGTCAACAGTAAGTAAATGCACTACAGTGCGCACTATTCATCATAATTTCGCACTGTACAATATAGCTAGGTGCCCACTGAGCGGGTGCTATTGCACGTTCAATATTATAATGCATAGTGATCCGATTTCTATCCGTATCGAAATCTGTATCGGTTGTAGCTCGAACCGGGACGTAGCTTACAGATCATGTTCGTATTGCGCCGAGATGTGATAAGTATTACTGAAGACTCACCAATCTGCCTATGCTTTGCTATGTTGGGGTCGGCTTCCAGTCTAACCGAATGCAGCTGAATACCAGTATTTTACATGAAGAGATTACTTAACTAACCTCCACAAGTTACTGGGTAACATGATACCCCTGGGTGAGACTGGTTTCAGAATTTTAGGCTTCTGGCTTCCCGAAACGACTGTCAAAGATCTACGAACGACAACCGGTCCCAACGGCTTAACGTGCTTTCCGAGGTACGGAGGCGTCTCGAATTGTAATGAATGGACACCCATCCTTGAATCGACCGCGGCAAGGGTAGCTTATCCATCGATCGACCCGTGCGTCTGTTATTATTTAATCACGAGTCCCTCATCATTACTGAAGACCGCTGTCATATAATTTTGAGCCCGGAAAGGCCGCTCAAAATTGTCTATGGTTATGTTGCCGTAGTATAATTTTAAGTTCTGGTGTCATCATCGCTGTTATAAATAATTTCCATGCATAGAATATACTGAATTGTTTGAATTCCGATATTTTCCATCTTGGTTTGGAATTCAAAAAATATCCCAGTTTTTTGCTATTGTTGATGAATACGTAGTTTGTTTAATAGTTTTTGGTGTTCCACAGGATGAAAAGTAAAGTTACTCGTTCGATTTCCAGGTAAGTCTGTCAAACCCTCCGGTACAGTATAGTTATTAGTGCTAACCCAACCCATTGCACTATTGACGTCAATTAACGACTAAAACAAAACTGAGAGTACTAGTGAAGGTTGTACTTCAGTTTACAGAAACTACTCTCAGTTTTTATTGTTCACAAAGTATGTAAAAAATATGAAGTCTCACTTTCTTAAAAATGCTCTGTCAATTATGAAGATAGCTTAAGATAATACCCTCAAACCAATTAACAAAGTAGTAAATCATTGAATAATAGGTACTTATGGACTTGTGGAGCCTCCAGCTATTTGCATTGTTCTATCTAAGGTACAAACAGGAGGTAATAGTTTCCAGGAACGCATGTAACGTACGTAACGTAGAATGAATGCGTCTAGACGTTATTGTGTCGTGAGAGGGGGCCTTCAAAGCGTGTGTGATTGTATCTCTGCCGTAATGAAGCGCGTTGAAAGAAATATCACAACTGTATACTGTGACTGTGATATTGCTTTTGTACACACGATCAATGATAACTAATAGTGTTTCTTTTGTCAGTAGTTAGATTAGTTCTGTTTGTTGAGCGAGGGAACTAGCGGTGCTGCTCCACGCTTACATCTCCTATTGTCTCAGCTGCGTGCCGTCGCCACCAGCTTGCGAGGCACAGCGCACATCTCTGTTTTGTTCGCGCTAAGCAAATATGAGATATCTCCTCTTCACTCCGCGCAACCGTATCCGTTGAAGCTAAGCAGAGACGAGTATAAATAACGAAATCCTATTGGTTGTTTCTAACACATTTCTACTCTCAACTTGTCCCCGCTTCGGTGGAGTCCGGGCCTAATAGGTGGAAAAGTACTAAGTATAAGTAAAATCAAGAAATTGTATTGTAAAGAAAATTGTGTACCTACTTAAATAGTCCGGATGTTCAAATCACAATGTCTCTATTTGACAGTTCTATGAAAAGGCTTTAATATGGCAAATTGGCATGGGTGTAATTAAGCTTAACAATAAATTTCCCCAACTGTACCTATTTTCAGGATACTTTAGACACTTTGAGTAATAATAGACGTTATACATCATAACAATTTTAGTATAACTTACCTGCCCCATTTAAAGCAGTCTGTGTCAATTTGTTGACTGTATTTCAATTTTCTTTATGTGAACTACTTCAACTAGTTTTCTAGGTAATTCGACGTCAGAATTAAAAATAACTTTTAATTTGATGACATTTTGATTGCTGCACGTTTCCATTTCGCAGTTATAACCGACTTCTTTTATACGGCTTGGTTTATAGCTATTCAAAAATTGGTCTATATTATTTGTTCCGACTACGGCAACGCTAATCTGAAAGAATACTTATACATAGATATAGCCACACCAGTAAAACAGGTGTTGTAAATTCTGCTCACTTATGTTTCCTATAAAAATTACGCGATGAAATTTCGGCCTGATGAGTCATAGGTAATTTTGAGAGCAGTTAACACAGCGAACTTTTCGTGGCGTAATTTCGGCAGATGTATTTCTACATTAAATGTCCTAGGTTACTTTTATATTTAATCAAAACAACCTTAAAAGTTAATCAATCGTCATTTAATTGTCGTATGTTAAACGGGACCCAGTTGGGCAATTTGATGAAGTTGAATACAAACAGTTGAGCCCACCCTTTCATTTGTATTCCGTGGAGGTAGGTTACGTGATGACGTGTACTTTGGCCCGAGTCCCTTGGCATCGTCTGCAGCCACGGTTACCTGCATGTGCCTATGTAATTGTTTGGAAAACTGCTCGCATTAGGCTCTGCCGAAAGATAATATTTTATATGTTTTCGGAGCAACTTTTACGGAGCAAATGAAACAGTTTTGCGAACAATTTTGCATTTTGTCGTCTACGTGCACCTAAGTAAGATAGGAGTTTTAAACTTTGGATGTAACTATGTACCTACTGCCTTGTTATTACTTTCATATTATTGTATGAAAAATATGTGTTACATACTAGGTTATACACAGGCCATAGATTACGGCCCAGTATTCATGAAATTATGTAAAAACGAAACAAAACGATTAAAACATAAGCAAGCAGTGACAGGTTAGTAGAACATTGCCTTCAAGCGCCGTGCTGACCCATTTATCTGAGCTGTCTTGTACAAAGAGACCTAAACATTGCGGCGAACAATACACTCGTGTTCACATCTATTTTATTTTGTTTTAGGGGCCACGAAACGAATAGGTAATTCGGTCTTATTCTGAAAAAAACATTCTGTAAGCGATTTAAAAGTCATATATTGATTTATAATACAAATTAGTTTGGTACGTACGAACACTACTTAGTGGTGATATTCACCCATAACCAACCAGTTTCATACGCGCGGTTAAAAGTGGTTGTTGACGGGCTAGTATCATGATGATGATTTCATTTTGCACAGTTAGGTTTTTGTCCGCAAGTGTTTTATAATACGCCTCCTACAAAGGGTGAGGCAGGTCGGAGCATCGTCAAATAAAGTGCACATAATTGTCAAGGTGAGTGGTGTGCGGTACAGTCGCAATTATTTACCGGCGAGACATAGGGGAATGAAGAGGTCTTGAGCCCACGCCAAGTGCGCTCGCCTCCATCCACGCCGTCGTGTTAAGAACTACCTACTCGCACGTATTCATAAGCTTTTATATTATATACTCTAGTTTTCTCGCACGCGAATTTTTATTTCCAACTTCGCCTTTAATTTGTTTTCAAATTATTTACACGCTAGGCAATTTGTGTAGAACTTTTTCTGGTTAATAGAAATAAATGATGTTGCATGATATGCTTAGAGTTGTGTGCAATTTCAAAGCAGTTATGTGGAATGCTAAAGCTTTTGCGACGCTCAAAGAAAACATCTTCGAGGTATGCTCGGCGTCTTATTTTGCGGACAACAATGATCCATTTTCTCGCTAGATCGGGATTGAAAGGAAAATATAGTGCAGGTCGGTATAAGCTACTTATCTAGATCAATATTCTAGTGCCAACAAAAACAGGTGCTGACTTCGAGGTATTAAGTTCAGTACTTAAACCGAGAAAAATGCAGGAAGAAATGATATTTTGTTGTATAAAAATATTAGTTACATTTTGAGTTTGAAGTTTTGACTGATAAATGGTGATGGGCACGCCCCCTGTCAGAACCTAATACCGTTATACAGGACTGTGGATATATGAGAGGGGTGGGTATGACATAGGTACACCACTATCTAACCTTTCGGGATCATGGCCGCGACCGTTATGATGACTTATATCCTCCCGCATGTTGTCCACGTTTTGAAACGAAAAGGCTTTTATGTGGGTCTTGAAAGTGAAGTTGTCCTATCTGCTTTTTTAAATTATATTGAATTTTTACATTATTTCGTTGACTTTACACTTATATGGAACCAACAAAAAGATTATGTCTTAAAGAGTTCTTAAAATAACTTGAAATATTATTGTGTTTCAGTTACTAACAAAAAGATAAATAAATAAGCGATAACTTAAATTCAAATAAAACTGTTAATGTGCTATGAAAACCTGCTCGTCGGTTTTATAAAATTCCTAAAATTCTATTGTAGCTTTTTTCAGTTACCGAACAATCTATTGTTATATTCCGGCGTACAGTACAGCCGCATGTTCTATTCAAAAGTTCCATTTATAAACCATTCCTGGGAAAATGGGAAAATTTTGATCTGCTGTTTTTGTTATCCACGTGTGTGGCTGCTCTAAATGAAAATAGGCCATGATATCTTTTGCCACACGTTTTCGAGCACCTAATGAATTACGTCACGAGCAACTGCGGCAGAATCCACAAGGACAATCTCCAGGTTAAAAATGTTATTTCGAGAAAATCAGTTTACTCGGTTAATTAAGTAATTTGATTGGTAATTTCATTGACGAAATAGAGATGTATTCAGGCAAAAGCAAGCGCAGAATTAGAAAAAGAAAAATGATATGGCAGTCTCTTTAATTGTTTTTTCCTAAAAATTATATCTTTACAGAAATACCCTTGGTTGGTGGGTAGGTTAAAATTAACATACTCGTTAATTTTATTGTGAAACTAATAAATAGACTTATCATTTATAAATATCAGACAGTGTCATCAAAACACAATTCGCTGAGAAAAATTGCCTATAAAGTACTCGTCGTTACATAAAATATTGTTATTGCTTATTTTCATTTTGCTCGTATTGCAAATGTGGGCCGGGTAATTTGTTTGTATCGAAACTTCACTGGGTTTTGACATTTTATAGGTCGTAAATGGACACGTAAGTGACGAAGTTTGAACCTTTTAAAAATAAATTACAGTGCTCGGCACAAACCCAGAAGTTCATGCCCAAGTGATCTATCTGTCAAATACTTCGTGGTACACAATAGACTTTATTATCATAATACAAAGATGATAGTCGAGTGCAGAATTACGAGTCTCGGCTTTAACAAAAGTTGAGCGTCTTCGACGACCCTCGCGGAAGTACTAAACAGAAAACTTTTACGATCGTATACATCTTTGTAACTTCATTTAATATTTCACAAACAGTGTCATAGAAAAGCTTTACTTCAAGTTCGTTTCTAGCAAGATATTTTAATTTAGCCTGGGGGCGTAAAAGCTGTGCAGTGGGAAGATAATAGCGGTTCTTAAAATAAAGCCTTTGTGTCATTATTCTGTGTGACGCGCTACTGTTCTGCACTTGGCGGCGTTTGGCCGCGCGATGATTCGGCCTCGTCTCCCGGATATGCCCCAATATTGTGCAGGCTTTAACATGAATATATAAGCGACAAGGAAGGTAACATCACTATTGCAATTTCAGCGTATAATACCTGGCAGACGTATCAATATAGTAGATAAGTATATGTTTCGTGCTGAATATCTACAATGTTGACAATGTTGAATTGATTTCGTGAAGTAGGTACTGATTAGACTTTAGTATCACATTCGAGTAGTTTTGAAGTATTTATTGGTTCTTTATATAGACAGCCAGTCAGCTACACATGAAATATACGTTTTAAATTTATGTGCTTTTTTGAAATCTGTAAAACGACAATTTTTACTTTCCACCCAAAATACCTATAAATTAAATAAGTGCCTTATGATGCGCTGTCAGCCAGTGGCAGGGTATCACACACCGTTTTACTGCTTCAATTACAACTTTTACAACCAAAATACATATATTTATGGAATGAATTAAAATATAGCCGACGTGAAATATTCACACAAAAGCATTAAATAGTAGTAACTGAATAAAGCCAGGCTCTATGGACGGGACGCCAACATTTATGGCATTGTAATTGACTGACCTACCCAAGGTATTGTATCTGTTCTCCGATATAATTTATAAAATGGCGTCCTCTATTTTTAACGATGGCATCGCACTCACGTCTACAAAATTTAAAACAATCGTAAAATTCAATAAAGCGTATTATTGTAGACATTTGTAAATTATGTTAGTGTTTAAATTGTTCGCTTTACGTGTATGAAATAGATACGATGTATTATAATATGTTACGATAGAATAATAAAACGCATTTAACATTGAATGGTTTTGTTGAATGTCAAAATGTTATCTGACGTGCGTAACTTTTTAGGGCATCTATAGATAGGTACTTTAAATTTGTGTGAAATGGATTTAAGTGTCATTGGATAGCGAATTATGCATTGAAATATATTATTTTTGTGAAATGTGTTCTCAAACCTACACGCTATTATTTGTTGCTTATTTTTTGCGTACTCGTAAAAGTCAGCTGCCAAAAAAGAGATTATATTGGTTTTGCAGATGGACCAAGATCAAATTTAAGGCCACCATAAGACCAAATTTAAGGTCACGCAACGCTCAAGTGTTTAGGCCACCATCGACATTTAATTTTTTCAAAGCTCTGTACTGTACCTGTACTCTAAACTGTACAGTTTAAAACTATTTGATTGGTTGAAAATAGTTTTTTGCTTGAGTGAGCTTCTTATATTTATCAGAATTGAGAAGAGATCAATACTCGAGTACTGATTACGAATACGGGCGTAAAATTATTATAAACATTCAAGTATTTATGAAAATGAAAATCAGAATCGCAATAAATATTTTATTGAGCAATTCTTTCGAAACTTAAAATATTACATATTTAATTTCAGACGACTGGCTTCAAAAAGAATATTCTTTGTATAGGTGTCGCAATGAAAGCCTTTCTGGCTTTGGAAATATTGAGTTGTATCCGTAGCTACAAACGTTATTCAAATACCGGGACCCAGCCCGCGGCGTCATTCTATGGCGCCCATGTGGTATACGCCGCTCTCATCGGCCTTTCAAGCTTTTTATACACAACATATGGGTATTGAAATCGTATCTATACGGTGGAGATGTATAGAAGTATAAAGAAGGTCTAAGGAAAGCATGTAAAAAATAATTGAATGGGTTTTGGGGTATGTTTCTTTGAAGATCCAAATGTGCATTGCCTCTATTAATGCAGGACTTATCTCTCTCTTTTTCCGCAATGTTTTTTGTGTAAGTAAGTGAATTTGCGTTATCCTCGCGAAAATAAAATATTTGCCAGCCACCACGTTATATCAACTCGCTGTTTAACTTAGGTAAAGATACTCATGTAATCAAAATATGATTGCGCGGCTCTCTTAGAGAACTAACATGATCAAAAAATTCATACGTGACCCCTTCGGAGAGCTTTGAACGTGTAGAAGGTAATTACCATAAAACGACGTCTTTGCTCAGCTATAAACTGGTATATGGGGCAATAAATTACAAAAGTAAGATCATATATTCTCTTGCATTATCTTATTTCCTGACGAAACTCATTCTTTAAGATGTTTTAAAGGAAAGTATCCGGTGTAAGTACTTGAGTGAACAGTCGGTTGATTTGAAACTACTTCAGCAAGGGAACAATGACGTGGGAATTGAGTGACAGCCCTTTTGAATAAATAGTTTGAATAGTAATCGAAGTCGGGAGTGAATGTTGGGTACATTGAAACGAAGCATTGTCACAATCTAAGGTCAGAAGGAGGTCAAGCGGCGCGGCCGCATCGAACGTCACGTCGGCAGAGCAGTCGTTGTTCTCAAAATAACGCGCGGCGGCTGTGCTATATTTGAAGTGTCTCACTACTTGAATAATTTATAAGTCGAGCTTCTCTCGAAGTGCACTGCGTTTCCGTAGAAAAGCTCGTTGTACGAAACAGGATAAGTTCGCATTCAATTTAACCATGATTTTAAAAGAGTGTCCATGGAGTTTCTTGCCCGTTCTTCTCCATAGGGTACGCTTTGGAATGGGCAAATAGCTTCATCTTTCTAACTCACCGACCTTGACAATTCAAAAGTGCCTGTAATTGGTTTATTTGAAATAAATGCTTTGAGTTTGAACTATGTAAGTGAATGAACAAATTAATTGCTTAGTTTAAGAAATAATGAGTTGTGAAAGCATTGATTTACTTACGCAGATCGAGCTTTGGTAAGTTATTTTATCAAATCGTAATTATACATTTCCATAATTGGGTCACCCCAAAACCCTAAATACAAAATACGATCACTCGTATTTTGTATTTAGTTTTTTTTATAACTGGAGCGAAGAATACTGCACATCAGTATCCTGACACAATTTAACAAAAAACGCGTTTTTCGCAACCCTAAGCAACTTTTTGAGAAGAAAGGCTAACAAAGATTGTTATCAATCCACGCTTGTCGTAAAAGTTTACCGATGAGAATGGTTATTGTTATACAAGTGGAGATGTAATCTGTGTATGTAGGTACTACGTAGCATTTTTATTATCTTTAAACCGTTAACCTAGTTAGATCTCATACTCGATGCTACTGAGTAACTTAAAACTAGGACAGTTGTTTTACTCATAAGAACCCCTTTATTTTAAATTAAATCAAAATTTTTAATTGTTCCATTATTCTGAGTCTTCTTGAAAATATTATTAAATGAATAAGTTAATTATTTCCAAATACGATCTTAAAATCTCTCCTGAAAGATTCGATTTTCTGCTAAAGTAAATGATAAATTATAAGATTTTATGTAAGTAGCTTACAAGTAGCATCTGGTGGGTGAATCAGTTACGTCCCTATAAGGTTAAAGGACGAGCTTGTTAAAAAGTAAGCGTGCCCATGAACGCAAAAAGATTTATACATAAATGAGCTCCATATCAAAAAGCTATCAAGCCTTTCTGGTTACTGATCCAAAGAGCTCCACTGCGACCTATTTCCCTTACTTTAATCTCACAGCTTGTGCGGGATATAATACTGAACAAAATAAAACTAAAAACGTAATGTTGGAAGACAATCCTCAGCTTAATTCCAGTGAGCAAGGAGTTCCTCACAGCTATCTCCGTTGGCTAGCTCTCTCATTATTTCACAGCAAAATAAATATTTTTGTGTTCGGAAATACCTTTCTAGAATCCTGAATTCCTTTCTAGAAATAACAGATGCCCGGACGCTTACACCGTCTTAATATTTTTCAAACGAGCTCTTGTTTCCTTATGCTTTATATTCGCTTATTTAATGCCGAAAGAGGTATTACTGGTTTGAAGCATGAGGAGCGTAATCTTATGGAAATAGGTTCCTACTTACATAATGTACGATGCTCTCATTTCATTTGTAACTAGCCGCGCCCGCGGCCACAACCGTGTGTCCAGTTCTGAGTCGTTCGGAATAAAAAATAACTTAAGTACCTTTCGGGATTCTGGACAAACTCTTTTAACAGTAAGTATGCAAATCCCTGTCAGACCCGATAGGGGGTAAAACATTAAAAGTCGTTGGGTCTTTGCTCTGTAGTGTATTATTTATAATACAGTCCTGCACCAACCGGGGTGCTCCTTGGGTGCATTTGCATAGTGCATACAGGGATAATCGTCAGTTGGTGCTTCATTTTGTTAAAAGCATCTAACGGCCCTCTGTGTGTGTCGGCTTCGGCTTCGTATGCCTTCCAAAGGTCACCTTTAGAACCCCAGATATGTCAAATCATAAATAGTATTAACAGCATAATGTAAGAATAATGATGGTTTTATTTTCTGTAGATACATACAGAGCAGTGAACTGTTTTAATCTTAACGGATTCCACATATGGTTCGAGAAACTTGGCTACCTATCTAAAAATAAACGATTAACGAACTAAAGTATTTACAGTAAGGATTTAATTTGACTTTGTTTGTGCTTCGTCCAGTTGTAGAAAAAAGTACAAGCAGTGTCTCTCCAGCGGTTTCCAGGATCCTTTTTACTTAGAGGAACTTGTCGTGCTCCTCAGCACCGGTACAATGGATGGAACTTTTGCTTTTTATTCTTTAAACCCCGATAATCAATGAGCTTAGAAGCCACAACAGCCATTTAGCGACAACGTTAAGAGAAAAAACAACAATAAACATTTTTGCCCAATCCCAGAGGCTACATAACTAAAGTTGGACAAAAGCTAATTTTAAATGTTCCTATTACACTTGACGGCATAAAATATGAATAGGAATCAAGATGGCGCGCAAATGACAGTGGTTTTGCTAACGTTGTGCGTGTACATATAATAATTAGTCGTTTGCGTGACTACGATAATTACCACATTTCGTATAAATGTAGTGGCACACATGCCACCGCGGGCTTACAGTAATTGTCCAATTACGACGTTTATGTGTCACACATTAATGTTGAATAGAATCGAGTGTCTATCCTTGTTTAGGTACACAACTAATTGTTCAATTCGATTTTGAAGCTGACATGTTAATTGTTGAATGGCAACACACCTGCCTTGCGACGAAGACCAGTTGATCTCCTGTTTTCACTATAGTGAGATGAGCCCACTAAACCTCTATGTGAATGTTTATTGTTTTTTTGTTTTCTATAGAAACATTATAAATATTGCTTTAATCACCATACCTACGTAGCAAACAGATTGGCGGTCCCAGTAAGTTTTTGCAAAGTATGTTATACTTTAAGATTCTTCTTCCCATCCTCTTCAAATAATCCCCTAGTTGCCTTTAACGACATCCACCGGAAGAGGACGAGTGACATATTCTTAGCCGGGAACCACGCGAAGTTATTTATACAAAAAATAAACCGCAGTCGGTTGTGTTGGTGTAGCTTTAAATGAGTCGTAGTATTTCACGTAGCACGGTTAGCTACGACGTAGACGTGCTACGAGTTTCGTGTGCAGTGACTACGCTGGCTTCGTAGTTAGATCGATCACTTTAAAACTGATAAATCTTGTGAAATAAAGTTTCTTTTAGAGTAGAAATTAGATTTCTCCAGTACTTTTTCTTTTAGTATAACATAAAGAAGGATATTTTTAACGTAGAAATTGTTTGCAAAACGCATTTGATGAAACTCAAAAGTAGAATTGATTTTTTTACACGAATCTCAATACTTCTAGAATTTCACGAGCCCTGCGTGCGTATGTACAAATCTCAAAACAACTATCTATACCCTACAAATATTAGTTTTGTGTACCGACCCGTGTAACGTGGAAGTCCATCATAAATTTTCCATCAAACTGTGTTATGTTGTCAAATATTTACACTATTTATTCACCTAGTCATTTAAGAACCACAAGAACTCCCATTATTTTACTAAGATTGATTAAATAAACAATCATTTTAATGATCAAAAAGGCCGCTCATTACGTATTCAAAGGCTAGAAGGTCGCGGTAGTCTCTAAAGCATGGCCGGCGTTTTATTTACTTAAAAGCCGGATTATGGCCGGTCGCGACACTTCCTGCCACACTATTTAATTCGGTCTACGCTATTCGAATGGTCTATTTTATATCTGAAATGTAGATTTCATAAAGCCAAACGGTTTAATAAATTCACGATGCTACTTTGCATACTCATTTTTGAAGTGCCATTTAAAGGTTCATTTAGCGCGAAGCTTCAGGTCTGAGCGTCGCTCAGTGGTGTCTAAAAATAGCGTAATTATATACCTGGAGTATTTGAAGTGTAACAGGCTTGAAAGAGGCGATTTTGTACGAGATTTTAAATCAAAAGGGATGAATTAAATGTTAATAGGTACTAGAAATTAATGAAGAATAATTACCGAATTAAATCTTCCTTGAGCTTCTTGACTTTGACTGGAAGTCTCGTGAAGCATGTTGCTAAAAAGGTACTTATTCTATAATAACGCTTTTCATCTATATCTACTAGAAGCAAGATTTTCCTCAAACAGTTTGCCTTGACTTTCTGATCAATAAAATACGTATTGCTGTAAATAAAGCTCGTTATAAGTGAACTGGAATTACCTTTGCGACTTGGGTGTTTATATAAACACTAGCTGTTGCTCGCGACTTTGTTTGCAATTCAGGATGAAAAGTAACTTATGTTCTTTTGTAGGTCATGGTCTACCCATGTGCCAAATTTCATCAAAATCAGTTAAGCCGTTTGTACGTTAAAGCGTAACAAACAAAAATACAAATAATAAAAAATTTGTCTTTATATCAGTTTTGATTAGACGTGCTCAGTCACTAGTATTTTCGCTAGTCACTAGTAGTTCTGTTGTCACTAGTTTTTTTTAAATATATTTACTAAGATTGATTATTTCTCAGTGTTCGTTTTCAAACATTTAATAAATATTAGAAGTTTACATATTATTGAGGCAGCAACCGACTCGTCTGCATACCATCCAAGATCAGTAGGCAAACCGTCATCATAGAATAAAAGAGTCTAACTACTCTTTAAATAATATTGTTTAAAGAAACAGACGCAAGACGGATTCTGCGCAACATTTAAACTAACTTGGCAAGGAAACTTTTGAGAGGAATTAGTCAGTTTATTTAGTTTTATTTCTGAAATGGCACTAAATAAACTGCATTAAGTTGGAGCAAGGTATTAAAATGAAGCTTTTGTGTTTCTAAATATTTTATTTTCAGGAAGGTTCCGTGTTTATCTCCAGAAAGGTGTAAACCACTCCACCTCTGTTCCCGTGGGTGTCATATATTGGGGGCTGGGGTCAATGGTGTTATTACCTTTGCCGAAAAGAGGGTAGACAGTAACATCACAGTGCGAACAACATAATGTGATTTCAGTGTATTGTTCGCAGGTCCATGTATGTATTTATAAGTGTACTGTGTAAACGTAGCCTATGTATTGCGTGTATTTATTTGGCATCCCAAACATTAAGAAATCCACATTGTCTGTAACATTGTCCTTTCAAACATGAGATGACTCAGATGCTGTCTTTTTAGTATTATACTCTACCTAATAGAACATAAATTGAGAAGTTGAATCTAACTTTGTGTTATTAACTGTCTTCGTAGACGTAAAGTTCAAGTGTGATTTACATTGTTTGTATAGTAGAACCATAGTTGAATATAATGGGAATCAACCTGATGACCAGGTCTGAAATATTACCAAAACATGGAGATCTATGCTTTATCTTTCTCAATTTCTTTAAACAATTTTTTGTACTACTTATAAATTTTTCGTATTACAACCTTGCGTAATTTTTCAATAAAATATTGAATCAAGGTAGCAGCACAAACAACGGTCACAAAAACCAATCAAAAACTAAATTACATAAATTCAAATGATATTAAATTTAAAACACGTTCATCAACAAATTAAAGTAGGAGCTAATTGCTTGAAAACGGGTTGAATCTCAGATGAATTAGCGGAAACGACGTAATCTCCAACTAAACCTCAACTTGACCGAGATAACTCGGAAGTTTCTAGAAAAAGGAGGTTCGCACTTATCAGATAATGCGACTTTCCAGTTTGTAACAATGATAGTGACTCCGTTGTCGTTTAAGGCGAAAACTTTCTGTTGGGGTTTTAAACTTTTTTCGTAAACTGGAGTTGTGTGTATCAGACCACTAAATCTTTAATGTTTTTGTAGTTTTATTGTTACAGACTTTCTGATGTTGGCGCATTTTTAGGAGTTTACAGCAGAAGTTTTAGTGGGGAGATTATCGCAGAGTAACTTTTTAATCTATGGGTCGTTGTTTTAGATTGCTTAAATACATGGATTATCTCTCCGTTTAGTCTGAGAGAAATTGGGAAGGTGGGATATACATATTTATCGCAAGACGTAATCTGTTATTAGATTAATAGAGTATATAAACACACTAATGTCAAGATTTAAACTAAAAATTAAAGAATATTCACAAACAAGGTCTTGTCAAGTTTAATCAAAAGAATTATGAACCGTCGACCTCCCGCATCGCACATATCAACGTGATTTCAAAGGCTGCGTGGATGCCATACGGGGCTGTCTATCGCTCGGGGGATAAGGAACGAATCTATACGTTCTTCTCTCATCCCTACATGAGCATGACATTCGCTCTTAATCCAAGATTACGCAGCCTTACTCATACGCATTTGTTTTTAAATCCTTCTCTTAAAACTGGGCCTTAACGTTATGATGAAATATGGTGGATTACGACGTTCTAACGTTTAGCTAAAGCTCGTCTTGGGAGAGCTCATTTTAGAGCTAAATAAGCAGACCAAATGTTTTAACCAAGGGTTTTAATTTTGAGAACGGGTTTTCGCAAATAAATGTTTCAAGCAAACGAAAATGAGTTTTGGAACTAAAATCACAGCGCTGTAATAAAAAAAAATATTGTAGACGAAATAGGTTATTAACAATGCATTGAAATTATTTTATCACTTGTAGCATCTACGAAAGCATTGTATTAAATTGTCTACTTAAATATGTATAAACGTTGTTATTACAGAGTGAGTCCAAATCGAATATTTATGTATATTTTCTGTGTAGTGTAACTGTTTCGTGAGTGTTGTATATTAAATTGTTGAACAAAGTTAAAAAAACTTACTAATGTATATAGCTGTCATTGAAGTGCAAGTACATCGACATGAAAAATAGTGACATTCGGTATTTATAGTAAAACAGAATTGCAGCTGGTGCGACTTATTAAACTAACTCCTGCATGCATTTTTTGGGGGAAAGTTGGATGCCAAGATCGATTCTCAGACTTTAGGACGTTTGACTGCTCTTGAACAACTGTCTACGAAGAATAAATACTTCAAAGTATTTTAAAGAAAATATATATTTTGTTGTACCTATTTCGACAATATACTAATTATGAGTTGGTTTTAAACAATTCAACTTGATCATTTTGTGAATTAAAGTGAACAAATGGCTATGTATGCATATATATAGGTGAGTATGTTGTGCTGAAACCCTTTCGTATTCAATAAATTTAATTCCAAAACGTAAACAAAAATCACTCATCCGGAATCTTAATGAAATGTTTCAATTATTCCTCACATTGTTAATTCTAAACGCGCGATTATCTGAGGGCGGTCCACAATTTGTGCTTGAATCATTGACGTGGCGGCGCGTCATGTATCAGAGAGGAAGCATGGATGGAGGGTACATACATTTGTTACGGGATGCCGAGTCTGCGATGCTGCACGCCTGTAATACATCTTGCTTCTGTGGCGCTCGCCGCCTCACCGCCTTGCCGCGGCGCCACCTCGCTTCGTCATGAATATACATTAGTCATTACACAATTTACACTCATATTTTGTAAAGAATATGATAGCGTACAAGTAATTACCTTCCCAGCGCAGGTATATTACGGAAGATGTTGCCTATTCATTCGCTTAATTGATTTGCAAAGTAGGCAAGATAAATAAATGTTGCTTGTACGAATTCAAAAGCTGAATTTTCCCTTTACATCGGCGCCCGCGCGGAAGCTTTTTTCGTTTCCACCTTTTTACTTAAAAGTTATAAAAACTTTTAACTAATTAAATTAATATTCGTAGACCGTTGATTAAGAAGCTCTGGAATGCTTTTAGCGTGAATGTAAGGCAAATTTTGAGGGAAGAAATAATTTCACCAAATATTTCGCGAAAATATTACTTTCAGTTTTGATCATTGCGGATATTTGAATAAGTAAAGAGAGTGGTTTAGAAATTGTTAAAACAATCTCAAAGGCCTTTATAAGTGAACATTTAATTTCGTAAGAGTTTTTCGAAGCATTTTTGCTATATAATTGTGTAGTACTTTTTTGAGCTGATTCGTTTGCTTTCACCAGACTGTTAAGGAAAAAATTACTCAGAAATGCGACCGTTTTACAAATGTTGTATCAACAATATGATAGCTCAACAAAAAGGCTATTCCACGCTACATTTAACTTGGGGTCTCGGCTTGGCCAAGCTAAGACAAGTAGTGAGTCAGCCAGTAGAATGTTAAGTTGGCGACAGAAACAAAACAGTGCTAGCTATTGCACATTAGGGGCCGCGCCGGTGCCTCGTCGCCTCGCGCGCATTAACGCGACCATTGCAAACTTCCTCCGCGACTCCAGCCTCGCGCCTCGCGCCACCGGCCTCTGTACTTAAGAGTCTAATTAGCCGTAAATTGCATTCAAAATTGGGCTCTTGGCCGAGAATTGAGTTTTGAATGTCTAATTTCCCAGAATAAAGGGAAATTGTACCACAATTTATGTGTCAATCTGTATTGTCGTGAAACACGAAATGGCCATCTTAACGGGCTGTCGATGGGCAATTGTTTTTGTAGACTTAACGTTGGTGTTAATTTGGAAAGTTTGCTGAAAGAACATTATTTAACTAAATCTATAACCCTATAATATCGTTACACTTTCATTCAAGTTTTTGTTATGTTCATCTAAAATGATGTAGTTCCCATTAATCTTTCTGTTTAATTACTATTAAACGCAGGCTGGCAGGAACATCGACGCACATCCTGTTACCATGGATTTATTACATGATTCGAACCCCTTGCGTTGATATTTTACATCGGTTATTTAAAGAAGAAATTGCCCAGTGACAGTAAAACACAGCAGATTTTTTAAATTGATAATCGCTGAATAGAAATCTATGCTATCTAGAATCATGTGCCGAGTTCTTGGTCTTAATTTGCGTGTCGTTCTCCCTACTAGCTTGTAAATGAACAGGTGCTTACATTTATTAATTACCCTCTGTCTATTGCAGATACTAGTAAATATAACCAGAAGCAATTTAAATTTCCCAATTAATAAACTATTAATTATATTAATATTTCCCACAATTACTAAACATAAATAAAAAGCCCAAATAAATTTCGCAATTCGAGAGACCTATGAAAGCTATATAAATGTAGTGATACCCTCGTTTTATATTATCGTATCGATCCACAACACACATGATCAAGAAATACGTAATTTTCTTTCATATATCAGCAGAATACGCACATGCTTGTTAACTTCTATTATACATTATATAGACGTCTTGCCGGGGCTAATAAGCAGCCCGAAATTAATTTGCTCCATAAAATCAAAAGCAGAATCTAATTTACTGTATCTTTAGCATATTGTTTGACAACAAAATGTTACGAAATGAGTCGAAATTGAATAAACAAATTCAAATTTTCTTGTGAAAACAACAATATCAGGCTCAAGTTTACTGTAAATATAAATAAATGGGTCTGTTTTACCAGTCGGCGGCACAGACGAATGATTACACAGAGGACCTTGAATATTAACGTTCCGGACTCATTAACGTGGAATCATGTATTATGGACAAAGCGGGAAATTAAAAGCAAGTTATGCGGAACCTTGCTCGTACTCGACGACCCCGCAAGTTTCACAACTAGGGTTGAAACGAACCATACACATTTGTCTTTTTGACGATGACGTAAGGAAGTTATCAGGCAAACCCTTACATGAGCGTATATACCTATGTTTTTAGGTTTCGTAGCCAGTGGGCATCCCTATAATTTCATGTCCATCCGTCCCTCTGTCCGACCCTTCGTTCGTTTGTATCTGGCAGGCTCGTGAGCGTGAGTTTGTAGTGAGATGTGATTTTGAGATAAAATTTCACAGAATTCAAGCTGGCCAGTAGCCTTCATGATTTTTTTTACTAATATAAAGAAACTTTTTAAAATAAAATGTTGCTGTATTCTAAACGAAGTTAAAAAATTAGGGACGCAGAACGCGAAATAGGTACTTTTATAAAATAGAATTTGACTATGAAAATTAAAGATAATTTTCATTTAGCAGCATTAAATAGGTATTCACCTACTACTTAAAGTGTTGATTTCCTGGGACATAAAATAAATGTGTTTTATTAGATCATTCAAAGGATCCTATAGATTTTTTTATCCTGATAAAAATAGCTGCAAAAATATTTCTTTGTCCGCTTGTTGGAGCACCCGTAGGCATAAAAGGACAAATATTATATCGAATATTTTTTACACATCGACCAGTAAGTGGGTAGAATAGAAATATTTTTAGATCCTTTAATATCAGAGCTACTTGCCGATACATAAAAATATGTTTATTTTTCACCGAACGGTTTCCACGCCAAAGAACGTTACAACGTAAACAAAACACAAAGGAAATTGTTTTTCGTCTAACAAAAAGAAAGTAAAACGCTTGAAAGTTGAGAGTTAATTTATTTCGAAGTTGTTTGCCAGTAATTTGTTGTGGCTGCGTCCTCGGGGAAGACCGCCGGCGCACACTGTTGTTACACAAACTTTTTCATGTTACGAAATTCGAGTCGGCTACTTGTGAACTTGGGTCAGACCTTCAGTGTTCTTCTGGGAACTAGGTATCTTACCTTTGTTAAAAGGGACCTCATAAACGTATTAAAGAAATTTGAATAGAGCGACTGAGAGCATTGGGGACAGTCAAGTGTCCGCCTCCTATTTGGCAAATCTGTATAGAATTAGGTGGGATGTACAATCAGCAAAGGAGTTTATGTGAATAATCATGACCCTGCAATTGCACGAAAAAAAAAACATTTTAGCGAACGAATTCAAATATTGTCTACTGAGTAGGTACTCTACTCAGTAGACAATATTAGAATACGTCGACTATTTTTGACTCATTCTGTGGGCGAAGGTAGGTACCTACACCCACAAAATGAGTCAAAAAGTAGTTTAAATAAAATAATATTCATATTTGTTGACTCTGAATATCTAAATGTCACAACAACACAGCCCAGATATTTTCTAATCTAAATTGCGAGGGTTTACCTAGATTCTAAATTTAGCTATTAAACTAGGACGATACGTAACATCAAACTTTGTTCTAGGGTGTAAAAAATAGTTGCGATAGAATCGTTTAAAGGCACGTAAAAACCACAATAGTGCTTAAGGAAAGCTGGCTCGCTGGCTCAC
Organism: Polymixis lichenea; assembly: GCA_949091785.1. Lineage (NCBI taxonomy): Eukaryota > Metazoa > Arthropoda > Insecta > Lepidoptera > Noctuidae > Polymixis > Polymixis lichenea. The sequence continues at coordinate 14,487,628 of OX420936.1, forward strand.
TGCCAGAGAGCATATACTAACCCGTTTCACTTGATTCCTACAACTTGTGAAAGATAAGCGATTTATGTCTTTCTTTTATTTTATTCTTATAATTTTAAGTTAGAACCTTTATGTGTAAAGTTTATAGAATTGCACTGTTAAAGTAGGTTACTGTTGTCGTGATTTCATTGATTTAGTTGGAAAAAGTGTATTATTTTAATACAGAATTACTGTGGTGGCACTGATAAGGCATTATCATGAATTGTAACAGTATTTTTAGTTATGTTATCATTATGACAACTCAGGTGATTGAATGTGTTATGGTACTTTGGCAACACTGATAAATAACGGCTATGATGTCGTTGTTTCTGGGTGGGGACAAAAATGTCATTTTGTATGATACAATGGAGTGCGGGTCATTATTAGTTCGACAGTCGAAGAGAACGGTTGTGAAATTATGAAGTATAAGCAACTTGTTAGTATTTTCATTATACAGGAAAAAAATAACCAGTGCGCAAACTGTAACAAGGAAGTCAGCTTATGATTCTAGACATTTCTAGAAATTTCATCAGTTATTTAAAATGTGCTCTTTCATAGAAAAGTGTAATACCTACGCGGTCAAATGTATGAAACAGCAAATTTTTTGTTTGTTAACAGACGAAAAATTTATACGCTGGGGGGTCTAGAATAATGCTGAATTCATGGTTACAGTTTGCGTACTGGTTAAAATTTTATCCTGTAGTGTTAGTGGCAAAGGAATACAGGATGGTAAGTATGTTCTAGTGACAAAAATATTTGTATTAAGGAAGATACAAGAAGATGACCCGCGAAATTTACATTTTCTTCTATTATGGAATACACATGTATGCTTATTCATCTCTTGTTTCATCATTATGTACATAGTACATTGTACAGTCACCAAAAGAAAGAAAAGAAAGAAGAAGAAAGAAAAATGTTTATTCTGCACAAACAAAACGCATATTACAAAAAAAATAAAATTATGCTGAGAAACTTAAAATGTCCGTTACAGTTGAAGTTTAGTAAGAAACCGATGGATGTTTTGGAATGAAATTTAATTCGATAAATGAACAGGTTGTTCTCTATTGATTAAATTACATTTTATTTGAAAATACCCATGGTTTCTTCGCAAAACGTCAACTATATACGACGACCCTGGTTTCTTATCTCTTTAGGTGACCGTACATAGTTCCCAATGTTGGTCTTAAATCCCCTACGAATGATTATTAGTACCTATTTCTATTAATCGACCATCATATTTATTGAAACCACAGCAGCGGCGGTTGTCTAAAAACAAATAATTTTTGTCTGACTTCCGCAAACAACAAAATTGTACATCCAAACATCTACCAATATATAGCAACGTGGGGTAGGTATGTTGTATCATCCCACAACAACATTGCAGCTTCCGTAATCAATTACAAGCTTATATTGTCTGCCTACGTATGCGGGGAGTACAAATCATGAAATTAATTATGAATGAATCTAGTCATGATGTCGAGGGAATTCCTTCAGTCGGTAATAATAGAAACGTCCTTACAATACTCAATATTGTTATTTATTCTACAGGTTACTTAAAAAATATATACGTAGGCGGTACTTAACAGTAAATTCTGGTTTTAGAAAGTTTTGTGTCCGGTAATGTCAGGGAAATTCTTTGTGAAGCAAACTGACTACGAACTTAGTTCATTATCTGTAAGTATATTCAAATCACAACTGTCATTCTTTGACAGTAGTATGAAATAGCTGTAACACGGCTAATTGACGTAGGGTGTGTTTAACAATTAATTATCTTGTCTGTACCGACATCATTATGACTGATTATAAAAATCCCCAGCTGGACTTTGCGCGCTTCAAAAGAAGAGAACCCATTGGCTGAAATTGAGAGACCTGATGAGTCTGGCTTTGCGCAAACTTAGTTACATTAACAACGATGCTACTGTTGCCATCATCCATAGTGCTATTCCGTAGTTTACTTCGAACCCGGCTCAAATTACAGGATACAAATCGAAAGCGAATTCGGTTTTAAGTAAATCATTGCGGAATTACATCTCGCTATCGTTCGAATTTCGAAGCTTCGAAATACTTACCGTATTTGAGGAATAAACCTGTTTAGACTGGGAAAGCGTATTGCCAAAACGATCTTAGGGAAGTGAGATCTACAAACGTCACTTAGCACGTCCTCTATCTTGCACTTATAAGTGAATGACAGGGATATCGCTCAGCCAATGTCCGTGATAAGTAACCATTGTTTTAATGCCCGCCATGCGACTTTTTATTGTACATATTATCTAATAGAAAGAGACAGAGAGAGAGAGAGAAAGTGAGATAGGTTTTCATGGTTTTCAAGGTCGATAGTGAGGTCAAAATGAAAATTCCAGATGATGGCTGCAAAAATATTCAAAATTTTCATCATGGTTGTCGTTTTCATGCTTTTTAAGGGCGCTAAAGCCGATAGTGAGGTCAAAATGAAAATTAAAGATGGCGACAACTTTGTGAGAGCTTCTAAAAACTTACACGTAATAAATTCACACTTTCCCTCTCTCTGCACCTTCTTCTTACTATATACGAGTACTTGTGGATGTTACTTTTTCTTTAACGTTTATTGATTTCAATCGTCTTTCATTTAGTGTTTTTAGATTTAGTTCATATACCTATACATTGTTGACGTCTAAGAAAAACCTCTGTCAGTTTACGAATTGTATTCTAACATTGTTAAGCTAATTAGCAGAAAGAACATTTTGTTTTTAAAAGACCTTTCGATTCAAAGGCAAATTCTTGACATTGTCTGTCGTCTCTGACAAAGTTTCTTTGATTCCCTAATTAGTTTCATAGTTATCTTACTTTTTAGTTGTAGCTCCCGGCAAAAGGTCTGTTGTTTTAGAAATCTTGACAAGTTTGTAAATCAGGGGAAATAAGTTACAACATGCTCATTATGCGTAACCCTTTGTCTAAAGATGAAAGAGTTACAAATGTAGCCTACACACTTCAAACTACAAATAATAACACAAACTAACGATGCCAGTAGAAAGAGAAGAATCACTTGTTTTTATCGTGAATTGTATATTGTTTTTCTGCTGAAATCTTCAGAAGGGTTGATTTCGTATTCGTAGACTTTACCTCCTTAGCACAACGTCGTTTATATTTATGTTGATAATGATGGCAATACTGGTATCAAAGCCTTTTATTTAGTATTTTTGATCCATCATATTTCAAATTAATCACACATCAAAAATAAACAAAGAACTGTAGCGCTTGTAATTTCCTGAGAACGTATCACCGTCATCAGGAAGAGAATTTGTTTCAGACAAATTTATATTCCCCATTTACCGGCTGAGCAGCGTTTCGCGCCGCGATTTACCTCATAATTCGATCTCGGATCGAACGAGATGTGCTTTTGAGACTTTTATTAGGAAATGTGAAGAACGTAGTTACTTTATTCTAGAATATAGCTTTGACCTAGGTATTTTTTGTACTGCCTGTTTTGAAGACAAAGAAGTAATCTGTACCTAGACGTATTTAAACATAGTTACCTATCGTAAAAGTTAAAATGAGTTTCCTGAAACTTTTGCTAAAAGACTTAGGTACTCGTACGTGGTTTTTTTTTGAGGTTGGGATATCATCAAACAAATTCTCCTGCTGTGGGTGGAGCAGGAGGGCGTGTCAGACTTTTACTGACTAAAACCCACCCGTGTTCCCTCAGTTGCCTGTGAGCTAGGGGCCACGGTATTTCTTTCGAACAACCCGCACCCCTGGCAGGGATCTGCCCTTGCGGGCCCCTTCAATTGGTGCTGACGTCTCTTTGAGGCGCGCGTGGGACACAATGCGCCGTCGACCCGGGCTTGGTCCTTACCGGACAGCGAGCTACCCATTACTCGCCGTCCGCAAGCCCGCGCCTACGGTGGCCGGGAACCAGCCTGGGATTCCCGACGCCCGGGGCGTCTCCTGCGAAGGCTAGGGCCGTGAGGGCGCATATACTGCCTCTGCCTAACATGCGCCGCCTCCCTCTTTGCGATCATCAGCTCGTACGTGGTTTATTGATACTTTTGTTACTAATATTACAATATTGGCAATGTAAACTATAAATATAATGAAGGAATGATATCGACATACGCGGCTAATGTACTTTGAAATGTCTAGGATTGTATATTACTTATGTAAAATTTAAGACCTCGGTAAGTCAACCTATAAGCCTGACTCGATTTATGTAGGTGTACGTAGGTGTCGCAAAACATTCCGTGCCTCCACATATGGAATGTTTTGTGTGGGCACTAGGTAGGAAAGTAGGTACAACATAAAAAGTGCTTAGTTTAAATATGCTTAGGTATATCTAGGTGCCCTAGATAATGTTCACCAAACCTAAGTTTTCTTCGATAATCCTCACTTAAAAAAGCCCGACATTCTTGTTACTTTTGTCTTCAGTAATAGAAAAATTCTCAATTTCTTTATTTTCTATATTTTTTGTTGTCTTTGAATCACATTAATGCTACTTTTTCTCATTTTGAAAGTATTGCGTAGGCGAGCTGTGGGCAGAATGGCAAAATGAAAGATTCTTTCATCGTGATTTAAATAAGCGAAAAGATTTTACGCAATTCTTTTAAGATCAGGGCCAAATTGCTGGCACGCGTCATAAGTACCAAAAGGAGTAAGAGGTTGTCTATACCTACGTGGAATAAAATAGTAACAAAGAATTTTTGTCCGTTTGACTGGATGTACGATCCGGATTAGCGCAAACACGGCTGTACGGATTTGGAGGTTTGGCACAGAGATAGTTTATAACGTAATAAACGGCATAATAAAATCGTTTGGACAGGAAAGGCCTGCGCCTAGCGATGGGGACATCACGGGAAACTGCTCACTAAACAACCACTTCTACAAAATAAGCATAACGGCCCGTCCTCTATGCAGGGCTTGCATGGAGGCTGAGGAGAAAACCGTCGCGCATGTGTTCTTTGAGTGCATAGACATTGGGGACTGACATGTTGTTAGACCAGGAGACATAATCAACTTCTGGACGGAGCTGGGCTGGTTGGAATAACCACCGACAGCTGCAATGGCCACCTGAAGCACTAAGTGCGGAAACCAAGTAACATAGAATACATAGGGTACTTTTAACCTCGGTAGTACGTTCCCATGGGATATTTTTGGACGTATACGTGGGCGAAGCTGTGGGCGGCTAAACGCTAGTGGTTGCTATCATGAAATCTTCTACGTTAGAACAGCGCAGTTAGAAACCGCTTGTTTGGTTTGTGACATCAAGCGCGAGGCTGCTCCTGTTACTGGCCCTCTTGCCACTATGAATGCATGCAGCGGTCAGGGAATTAGTCGCTCAGCCTGAACAACGCATGAGCCTGACACACATACAAACCTTGATCATGTATTGGTAAATAGGTATGTTCAGATGATATGGTATGATCAAATAAATTTTATTTATAATAACGGATTCACGGAACGGCGTCGGTTTTATAAATACCGGTCAGTATGTTACAGGATCATGGCACTAAACAATCAGTTTAATTAACTGTTCAACAAAAAAAAAAATAAGTGTGCAGCGCAATTGCCAACAATCAAAGTTAGGTATTCAGAAAATTCTAAGTTTAAAGCCTGTCACACTCGAGAGACTTACTATTAAATTCTCGTCTAAGCGTTTAAATGGGACATAGCTAGTCGTGCAAGTATCTAGATTCATGAGTCATTAAGAAGCTAGATGCGGCAGCTTCGAACAAAGTTGATTCTTCTCTTTTCTGTACGGGTTGCCAATTAAGTTTACGTAGCGGACATCGCACCGGAAAATTACAAGTAGGTGCACTAAAATGCTAGGAAGATAAAATTGTTATTTAAATAGTTAATATTTTACGTTCTCATTTCGGCGAATGTGTCAACTATCCACTGTTTGCGTTCGCTGTTTTTATTGGAGTATGCGAGTGCAGTTTTCGAAAAAGACATTTCATATAGTAGCGATTTAAAAAAAAATCCGTATTGAATACAGAAATTTTTAAACATTTTTTTGGTCAAACTTGTTCCTCTTTTTTCATGTTTGTTTTTATTATTTATTTCCATCCGGGTAAATAATCATCACATCTGAATACCGGAAAGAAGGTGAATTGCGTAGCATACGAAGAATATATGAAAATTCGAGAGGAACAAAATCACATAGTTTAATCGTACCCAACCTCGTTCAGTTGCGCCCGTCTAAGAAATAAGAGGTTCACTTGAAATGAGCAAGCGATTTATTTGCCACTGCGGGCGTTCGCACTGATAAATATGACCAATAAAGGAAAACAAAATGTCCACAAGAGAAATTATTGCGGCGCCCGTAATTTACCTCTTCGTTTATTCCTCTATATTTTTCGTTTCTTTGAATAAAAATATAATTTAATACGATGAGACGGTCAATTACTTTGGCTGAATGTTTTTGTTTGAATTACTTAGTTTCAGACATCATTATAGAGACGCACTCCACGATACCACTATTGTTTTGTTGACTATTCATTTATTTTTCATAACACTATTTTCCCAGGTGTTCTGTGATATCAACCAAAATAATCGAATTTTAGGATAAAATTTTTGCGACTCTGCTCAAAATTTGCAAATATAAATATTGAATACAGCTGGAGGCACTTTGCGTAAAAAATTAGGTCGGTTGCCGAATGCCTGTAATAACGGTGAGTTACACCTAATTCTGGTATTGTTCCGTTATTCTTTACGCACGTTCGAATTCAAAATAAAGATATTTATTGCCCAAATAACTGTTGACTTTGTTGTTTTCGGTTGCCATTCGTAAACAACGCGTTAACAATAAAATAGCTCTTTGCTTCGTTAACTGGAATGAAATGTTCAGTCGGGAAGTCAATAATCAACGATAAATAAAATGTATTCTAAGGTAATTTGGAACGCTTTCACGTTGTTGAACAGAAAAATGTTTCTTAAAACAAACAATGTAACAAAGATCTTTAAATTGAAGACGTTATACAGTATTTTGGTTAGCATGGCTTCATCTTTTATACAGGTATCACGTATTTTTAATGTTGCATAATGAAATATTCCAAGGAGAATTTTCTTTGAAATATTTTATACGAATTTTACGTATGGATTTGGATGAAAATAGAAAATATTTTTTATGGCCAATTTCGACTAATGAGATGTTTGGCGTGGTGGCGACACGTATGTCTTTTTATAGATATTCTTGTGATGGCGGCTATTTAAAAAAATATATGATGAAAAAAAAATACTTGTAGGCAACCTGCATGCAAAAAATACCTGTCGTGGTAATATTTGTATACCTATTGGAAAATTAGGTTTGATTTCGAGATTATCGCCGGAGAAAGAGAATACTTAGGCAGTTGTCATTAATCCATGTTGTGCGTGTTCATAGCAGCTGGGACTACTATAAATCTTTAAAGACACTATTATTTAATGGCCCGTGTCGACACAAACGGAAATAATAAGGCTACGAATAAAAATACCATCTGCAATACAGAAATGTTTAGCACGTTTCAACTAAATGAAAACATTGTACCAATATCTAGCAAGCTAAAGGTGCTGAAGCATTCATCTTATGCGACACTCGATGAGTGTATTTTGGCACATGTAACATAAAATATAGTTCATGAATAATGTGACACGGTTCCCGGTGCGCGAGGCGACGCCGGGAGCCTGGGCCTTCGCTTCTCGTAAATATTCAGGGTCCGACTAGCGACGCTCTACGATACATCAAAGTCGCGTCGTCTCATACAGAATCCACCTAACATACCGCTATGTTTAACTTTGCGACGGCCGCCACTACAAAACAAATGGAACAAACAGCAAGCGGAAATTAAATAAGAGCAGACCAACAATTGTGTGAGATTCCGCTACATTTATAAGTTGAGTATGACCCGGCGGGGTCATGCGTGCTGGTTTCACGAAGACAACTCATATTTGAGACGTGGGAGTCCAGGATTTTCGTCACGAATGGCCGAGATTCATATCTGTGTTTAAGATATTCATATCCACCTTATTCACACGAGAGCTATGCTTGTTTGCATAAAGCAACTAAAAATGGGCATGTCAACATTTACCACACGTGTATATATCTTAAGTTGCTCAGAAAGACATAACCTCTTGACAGGTTCTAAATACTATGGTTAATTCTTTGTTCACAATATACAGTTATGTATATCTTAAGCAAGTCAATATAAAATCCCTGAAGTATCTTATAAACTTTTCCCGGCACGAAGCAATATTCGTTGAGGAAGGTTAAGCGCAATGTTTTCAGGGTCAAGAGCGGAATACGTGAACGGAAAGAAGGGGAACGATTCGTTTCCGTTTTGAAGGAAACCTTTCTAAAATGTATGTGACAGAAATAAGCGCATGATGAATACAGAACACTGAAACACTGAATGCTGGGAATTATTTAGTGATGACAGGATTTGTACAGTTTCCTTAGGAGGGGGCTTGTATTTAAGTAATAGCAGCCGCACGGGTCTATCGATCTTACCAAAAGGTATTATATTACCCAGTAACTGGGTTGTGGAGGTCAGATAGGCAGTCGCTTCACGTAAAATACTGGAATTCAGCTGCATCCGGTTAGACTAGAAGTCGACCCCAATATAGATGGGAAAAGTTTTGGCAGATTATGAGGAAATGTCCCGTCTTCTATTTTCAGTAGTAAAACTCTCTTGTCTCCTTCAGTGGCTATAATTTATATTACGCTACTCATTATCCGTTTATATTGTACATGTATTGAAATACGATGCAAGTTATTCTGGCCTTTGGGTATAATCTACTGCAATTAATTCACGTGTGCTTGCACTAAAACAACACGTACCATTGACATTGCATGGACACTACTTGCATTATAAACAGCTATAAGCCGGTGCACAAGTAAAATAGATACCTGGCGTATAATGTATTCACATCTACTTGACCAATGTGAGCCTGAAAGCGTTCCGATGTGATAACTTTCGGTGGATTCAATCAAATCAGTTAAATGTAGCTGTAAATTGGGCAGTTCCACTTGAGTGATATTGAGTAATGGTGGCCGCGTCGATATTGATGGGCGAGCCCGGGGCGCGCGCCGTATCTCTTCGGTGACGTGTTAATTTGTCAAAACCCGACGTCATAAAGAAAAAGTTAGAAAATTCACACGTGATGACTCGAGAGAAAGCGATCAAACGATTACCTTCATAAAACTCATCATAGCCGAGAAACGACTCACAGACGGATCTTTGTAAATTATGTCTAATTTTATGCTCGAACTACGTCCATAAGAGATTCCGCTCGTAAGCAACAAAATCTGATTTTGTGTTCTCCTAAGTAGTCCAAAAGGTAAAGATAACAGGTCACGCGCGCACGTCTGTCGTTACCCTTAGCCTCTTACATTTTATTACGTCCCATTACCTGGGATTAAGTCGGCATGCATCGCGTGGATTCTGTTTCATGTCGGCAGCCCCGGCACTAATGTCATCCGCTACTTACAACCCTGCTCAAATGCTAATTTTAAAATATGAACTGTTACGAACCGACGACATGTAACCTTGTAGCTTGGAGACTCACGGAGCCTGAAAGAATCCATTATTCTAATTAAATCTACGACTTCAAATGCTTTCATACGACTGCTCACTCTTGTTAAGTCTTTTCTTTAATCAAATGTCGAGGTTTGCTACTCACAGTAGGCCTTTTGAGGAGTTGTAAAAGGGATGAAAAGATAAAGTTTAGCCGTGGCGCCGACACCAAATGCACTAATTGCAGAGTGGAGTGAAGTATGTACACCTGAGAGTAGATGCTTGAACTGGCTGTGTGGGGCCGGTGATTTCATAATCAAGTACCAGCTGTAATATAATTTCCCGGTCTGCGCTAATGAACGTGTATTTTGTTTCATCTGCCGTCAGTAGAACGTAAAACGCGCGTCATAAAATCAACATTTCATTTGGTCTGAGTACGCCCGGCCCCAACTCGCTGGCTTCAGCTTAAAATTTGTGTCATTAATATTTTTCATTTCCGCTACTAAATAAAAATGAGAAATCCTTGCGGGGCTAATTATAGTTGAATTTAGAAATGTTACAAATATTAGTGAATAGGTTTTGTCGTTGAGTAAACGATGTTGTAGAGCAACGCGGTGGAAATATGTTTTATTTATTTTATTGTGTGTAGACAAGTGAGGTGGGGGCCCTGGGGCGGGTTTTGTCAAAGAGTCGCCGAGATAAATCGCCGGCGTACGTGTTGCGGAGAGCTGTTCGATGTATCACGCTCACGTATCCAATAGAACCGGCACAGACACGTTGCGTGAGGCTATTTTCCCTTCTCTACGGCCTCATAAATCCTCTCCTTATAAATTAGATTAAAACACAATGGCCCAAGTAGGTACGTCGTAAAATTAACCTTATTTACACCTGTGTCGAATAGTTGGAACTTTATTAAACTTGCTAGATAGATGCGTGGACACTGTTTAGAACTGTGTACTTGTTTGCTTAGGTATTGAATATGGATATTTTCTCACTTAGATGAATTTTAGATGTTAGATAGCTTGAGTATTACGTACCTAATTGAGAAGTTTGAAATGTGCAATAGTAGTCATCAAGTCAGAGGTACTCATTCTTTACTGGAGATTTTTGCAAACGGTGTGATATTTGTGATGGCATATGTGGGTAGGTATATAAAATTCAACACGAAGGATGTCGGTAGCTTATCTCAGCGCAAGTTGTAAAAGTAAACTGAGGGTATACTGCGGGGATCGTAACAGATAAGCGAGTACCCAGAGTGCATTGTTGTTAAAATATATGCCAACAATATATGGATTGTTTTGTTTTTTCTTTGGTACGAACTAACTAACTAAGACCTTGTGACGGTGAATATGTTACCATAACTGCAAGATAGCCGACTGCTCTGCTACGCTGTAGTTGCGTATATAACAAACATAACATAAAACATCACGCTTTGTTTCCCCGAAGAGTTCGGCAGAGGTGTACCTAGAGTACACCCACATTTCGCCAGTTATAATTTATTTAAGTCCCATAGGCGGCGAGCCTATTGCTATCAACTTGGCACAAATCCACACTCCGGGCTGCTGCTGAGAAATTCCAGTTAGAAAAACCCATTAGCACTTTGCCCGACCCGGCAATCGAACCCAGAAATTCATGTTCAACAATAGCGTTTGCGTCCTCTATACCAACGAGGCAGTAGATTACAAATGTACCTACACGAAAATATCAGATTTAATATCGATACTTTACTGACTGTAGATTATAAACGTGTGTAGCTCCAGTTATAACAATAGGTACTATCTTATTCCTTGATCGATTCATCAACGTTCAACACGCGACTGCATCACGACATACCGTCAAGGTAAATCGGTATAGAAAAGCCTTTATAGGCATGTCTAGATTGAATCTCTGTTGAATTGCTATGTCATGGGCGCTGCGATGCAAAATCGCTTCTAAAAACGGGAAACGAGTGCATCACGTTAGTGCGACGCCCTCTCTGCAATCGTTCGCCTTCCGGCACAAAAAGCTCTCTCAACCGGTGCTCAAACTTTATGTCACACTACTGCCATCTTTAACCCTGACACGTTATTGCTCTTTACGATACTCGCTAATTAATCTCCGAGCACTGGCAGAGCTCAAATTAGATCTACTACTTACCTCTCGCTATATTTACAAACAGCGACATACGTATATAGGATATATATCCTAAATAATGTATTCAACTCGCCTTCATCATTTATGAATGCTGTAAAATTTTATAGCAACTTTCTACATGGGTTGATGAGCAATCAAAATTCTCGGAACCTACTCGTAGTTTCAGTAATTACTTGAAATTTAGCCTATGTCCAGGTTTATTTGCAAATAAAATGAAAATTAGGGAAATTACTTGAACGTTACACTTCTACAGTAGGTAGTACGTACACGCGACCAACCAAAGTATCAATCTGCCTAGCCTTTTCCCAACTACGTTGGAGTCAGCTTCCAGTCTAACCGGATGCAGCTGAATACCAGTATTTTACATGGAGTGACTGCCTATCTGACCTCCATAACCCAGTTACTGAGTAACACGATAGCCCTTGGTAGGACTGGTTATCAGACTTTCGGGCATCTGACAACCCGTAACGACTGTCAAAGATCCACGGATGACAGCCGGGACCAACAGCGTAACGTGGTTTTCGAGGCACGGAGGAGTCTTGGTATGTAAAGATAGTCACCTATCCACGGACCAATCGCGTAGCTTGACTGTTGTTACTTAACCACAAACCCGTTACACTTCTATAGTAGGTAGTACGTACACGCTACCAACCTTAATAGAAAACTAATTTCTGCTCGTGGGCAAAAGTCAAACAAAATAAATGGAAACATGGCGAAATGAGTTTCAGTGTACGAAACAAGCGACAGATTAGATGTTTTTGTTTTTTCAAATATTTAAGGAAAACTTCAGTGGGTACCCAAACCTTTTCAATTATTCAAGAGACATTAGAATTTCAATTCAGCGGAGCGTTTTATTTTTTATTTTTTCTTATTATTATGAACAAGAAGGAAGCCATTAGCGTGTCGAGAGTTGAAATCGTCAGTTTTATTGCTCATTATTCGTGTTTATCATTTTTATTTTCAAGTGGCGCTTGTCTTCTGGGAGTACTAAAGAAAATTGAAATAATTTATGATATTATACGACGGACTTCATCAATCGACCAATTAGTTCTTATAGGCAGCTCCAATTATTGGGAAAAATCCCTAGTTTGGCAAAGGGGTTGTGGGTGGTACATACAATAGGTACATGTGTGTATTAATACTGCATGCAGAGGTTGGCCACTCAGTACAATGCTCCGGTATTGTACTAAGTGGCCAACCTCTGCATGCCCCGAAACAATCTCTTAGTTGGCTTTAATACTCCCATGGGAAGTGACGGGTGGTCTATTTTTAACCGTAGAATCCATGTTTCTTTACACAGACCGTTGGACGCCAGGAAAATTCTAAGATTAATAAGTAGAAGTTCATTTATCCTACTATATCCTACTCCTACTAATAATATTGTTACGAGCTTGGGGTTCGTGACAGTTAAAAACTGCCAATATAAATGACCAAAAATGACACTTTAATTAAACAACCTAATAACAACTCAAACACACTAATTACAAAACACAATTGCACTACTGATCACTCTAAGTCGCACTTGAAGATCGCTTTCGATGTTCTCACATGTATCGCTTATCCAATACTCGTCGGGTCGCAATTCGGCCTTTTATAGGGCCCTCGAATAGTTCCAGAACCTTCTACTGTAGAAGCATCTAGAATGTTCGAGTACATACCGGCCCCGACTGATGTCGATAGTTCTAGAAAGTTCTAGTATCGAAATTTCTAGAAAGATCTTGACTATTAATTCTGCTACTCGATACTAGATGGCGCTAGTGGTATCTAATGTTACCATGTACCAGACATTAATTGTGGCGCGCAACAATATTATAAATGTGAAAGTTTGCATGTTTGGAGGTTTGTTACTCTGTCACGTAAAAAGGCCAAACGGATTTGGATGAAATTTGGCTGACAGAGAGTCTCCTGGATTAGCACTTAGGATACTTTTTATGTAGTACGTTTCTGTGGGTTAATTTTAGACCTCCACGCCGGGGAAGCAACTGGCAACAGCTTGTTATATTATAAATGTGAAAGTTTAGAGGTTTGTTTGATTGTTTGTACATACCAAGATCCCTTCAGGTCTCGGAGAGCACATTAAGCCGTTGGTTCCGGCTGTCATTCGTGTGTCTTTGACAGTCGCTACGGGTCGTCAGAAACCCGAAAGTCTGACTACCAGTCTTACCAAGGGGTATCGTATTACCCAGTAACTGGATGGTGGAGGTCAGCTAGGCAGTCGCTCCTTGTGAAATACTGGTATTCAACTGCATCCGATTTTACTAGACAACCCAACATTGTTGGAGAAAGGATAGACGGATTATGATTTCAGCGAAAAATAAACACTATGCTATTTTATTATGAAGTTACATACCTACCTAATATTGGTAGGTTGGTATTAATTTGGTTCTACCATTAACCAAGGGTATTACACCTATTTCGACACGAAAATTAGGGTTCCAAGAAAATGTCTAGGGATTGCGTCGAAACTCGCTTATTAAGTTACATTAAGTGGCAACATCGTCGTCGGGCAAGTTCGGTCGCTGTGAATACGATAAGTAAACAACGTTAGGCAAATAATCACACAATTAGGCAAAGGCTTAGGTCCAAGCCCTTAGAGACTTAGCTACTAGCCACAGATTTTAGACCATTTATACATAATTATCAAGCTGGATAAATGTTTTTGAACAATTGAACAGATTGGAACAGATTTTTATGGACATCATTGTGCTGTCAGGGTTTTCGCATTACCCAGTAACTGGGTTTTTGAGGTCAGATAGGTAGTCGTAGTTCATGTAAAATACTGATATTCAGCTGTATGCGATTGGACTGGGAGCTAACTCCAACATGTTTGGGAAAAGGCTAGTCAGATGATGGTACAGGGTGGTTTGGTTTGAGTCTACTAAACTTTAAAAAACAAAAAAATATCAGACATAAACGGTCGTGTAAAAGGTACATAAATAATCTGTGTCATAAAACATTCAGGGGTGATTTAAAACAATTTTGCGTTGCAAAATATACATAGAAAAAAAATTACTGTCACGTGTTATTTTATGAAAATAAAGTACCTCCATCAATCAAAAATATCATAATAATCATTACGCTTGTCCTCACTAGGAAAAAGACGCCAGAGAACATACTTAAGCTTTGGTTTCCTTCGAAAGCGGTGAACGGTCACACAATACTTCACGGCTGTCCAAATACACAGCATCTTTGACACCTTAATGTCAAATACTGGTGAAAAGTACAGATTTTCGTGACGGTTGTTACAATAACATTACGGAACCTCTTTCCCAGGAGCAGTGATGGATCAGTGGTAACGGCCGCGACATACGGGTTGAAGCTCGTAGGTCTGAACTCAGAAAGGCGCTTTACAGTTTGTGTAAATTATTTACTCACCACTGCTCTCAAACTGGTGAAGGAAAACAACGTGAGGAAACCAGCATGTCCTAAAACTAAAAATTCTAAGACATGTGACGTCTATCAAACCGTGCTGGGCCCGCGTGGTAGGTTACAACCTACTCCCTCTCGAAGAAAGGAGGCCTGTGTCCCAGCAGTGGGAACGTTAAAGGCTGATTTTATATGTACTTTCCTAGGAAAGCAAAGCTTTACTCGTGTTCCTAAGTAGGTTCTGTATGCCAATTCGAAAGGTATGCGTTTCGGTAAAATTACAGGCATACAGGATAAGTTTTTATGCAGTGCGCAAACTGTAACCATGAATTCAGCATATTATTCTAGACACCTCAGCGCAGAAATTTTTCGTCGGTAAAAGAAAAAAAATGAGATGTTCCATACACTTTGACCGCGTAGGTATTGCACTTTTCTATGAAACAGCTGATTTTTTTTTGTAACGTAAAATGTCTGCGCCAGGAGGTCTAAAATGATATGCTGAATTCTTGGTTACAGTTTGCGCACTGGATAAAAAGTTACCCTGTATAAAACATTCCAACTTTGTCTCTAAAGTTGACAGAACGCGTTAGCAAAATAAGTGGGTAGATACGTTTGTTGCAGATGTTTACAGGCTGCGGAACTTTTCATCACTCGTGCCGTCCGTCGCCCGTCGATCGCCGTCGCGTCAGTTTGTTTATCAACAATCCAAATAATAAAGTAATATTTTTCCCAAACTACCTTTAAACGTTAAAAATTGCTGAGCGTCCACTATAAATACGATTATAGACGTCGTTCGCGTATTATGCAATTGGAGAGTCAAATATTAGTGGGACGTGATCGTAATAATATTGAAATCACCCACTGGAATAGCATCGCGTTCTCTATCGTCCGTGTTTTATTATACCGACATCGATGAAATTGCGCGGATTTATCGACCATTTTTGTTGCCCCGTTTATTTTGGGATAGTTCAGTCAGTTATGTTTTACTAGCTTTGCACGCAGTTTTGCTCGCAACGGTGGTTTTGTTTACTTTTTTTTTAAACAGAATTTCTAACTTTTTTTAGTTTTGGACTAGTGAGGGCATGGTGCAAACTAGAAAGTTATTATCAGTTTATTATTTAGTAGTTTAAAGATATCATTGATTTTTATAAATATTGACATAATGGGGCCTTACACTAGAGGTAGGTTAAAATAATTGGATTCTACCTGAACATTACCTTCTAAAAGTTATGGTTATATTCAAATTGAGGAAAATAGTATGCTATTTTTCGTTGGCACCATCATCGTAAGATATTTTTGCAACCATGTTCTTTTATCATTTTGGAAATGGCCCTTTTCTAACAAGATCGCGTTTACTTTGTTATACTGGTAAATTGCATCGCTATCAGCCTATTACGTTTCTACTGCTGAAGAGGACTCTGTGAAAGTCACTGGACCATAATCCACCACGCGGGCCCAGTGCGAGTCGGTAGTAACAACTACCGACTCGCATTTTGAATTCACATGTCTTTGAATTTTTGGTTCTTGGATGCCGGTTTCCTCGCCGTTTTGCAGACTGTTTTGCGTTTTGAAGATTGCATGTTTATTTATAATCATCATCTGCCTAGCCTTTTCCCAACTACGTTGGGGTCGGCTTCCAGTCTAACCGGATGCAGCTGAATACCAGTATTTTACATGGAGCGACTGCCTATCTGACCTCCACAACCCAGTAACTGGGGTAATACGATACCCCTTGGTAAGACTGGTTGTCAGACTTTCGGGCTTGTGACGACCCGTAACGACTGTCAAAGATCCACAAATGACAGCCGGGACCAACGGCTTAACGTGCTTTCCGAGGCACGGAGGGGTCTTGGTATGTAAAGATGGTCACCCATCCACGGACCAACCTCGGCAAGCGTAGCTTAACCTGATCGATCGACCCGTGCAGCTATTGTTACTTAGCCACAAGCCCCTTCATGTTTATTTATAATACGTATTGTAAAAACTAAAATGGTTTTTACGTATTATACTTAACTAGTAAAAGACAATATTAGAATAACAATATATAACATAAATTAAAAGACTTATAGATAAACATTGGCGGTCTTACGCGACCTCATTTTAAGCTATAGAATTTAATATCTTGTCTCGGCTATTTTAATTGATCGCATTTTTTGTGGTTGCTCGGTTTTTTATATAGTAAGCATGTTGCACAATGTGACGGAGCAGATTGTTAAGTGCACTCATTCGCCTGATGATTTTGTTCTTCACAATGTCCGCACGAATAGGTAATTTACCGACATTTAAAGCCCCTGGTCACAAGTGTGAAGTCCCTCACTGGGCAGGATATCCAATTAATAAACACTCGATTTTGGTTTATAAGTGCCTTCATATGGAAGGCGCTTATAAGTAACGCACTAGAAGTAACTTCAAGAATAAAGTTGCACGTTTGTCCCTCCTTTTTTCCCGACTTGTGACTTAAATTTATAGATGCCAAAAAAGAGTCCCGGGTCAAACTAGGCAGTTTATTGTGGGCTATATTCTGCTCATAGATGCAATTATAAATTTCTTGATCATTTAAAACCATGATAAAAGAGTTCATCTGTTCTGTGCTTAAAACGGTCGGTACTCCTATAACTACAATTCTTGGTCTTCTCATACGAGACTGTTCCACTTTCAGGTCGGAACGATTAGCTTAGATGATTTCCAAAGTTTTTCCATGTCGTCTTTGGTTTCCGTGCTGATTATAACGCCTCCGTTTTTTGTTGTGCGCAGTTCTATAGCATGCAATTTTATTTGTTCAGGGCATATCATTTTTTAAACAAGACACTACTACTAGATTTTTCTTTACCCGTTGGATAAATTGTTTTATAATTGAGCTGATGTTATTGGGGCACAAGTAATTATTTTTAATGATTTTTACCATGTCGGCGAACGAACCTTTTACTGCCAACGTTGATGTAGCGCAGTTTTCTTGATATTTTTGAGGCAATCCTTGGCAAGAGTTTAATTTTTTTGGGCCTTTAGCTACAAGCCTGGGTTGTAAACTGCCATTTGTGAAACCCCATGCTCATCCTTGCGCTATAGGAAATGATCTTCAGTTTTTGATCGGAGTTCAGCTTTCGTTCCTGAGCAATGGTACAGAAATGATCCAGTTGATATCAACCAGGTACTAAGCTCATTGGTGTCCACTGCCTGATTTCTTCCTTCAGCGTCATGGTATAAGGTATTTTCTGGCAGCGCTGCTTGGTGGTGGGATACCCTGAGGGCTGTTTATACTATTTGAAATACTTAATTCTATAATTTTTGTCATAATTAATTATTATTCACTAAAGTACATTACTAACTTAGCAGGAAAATGTGCGATACGTTTTCTAGGTCACAGATTGCTCGAAAATATTTTACCGGTATGTGATATATTATAATATTGTTTATATAATTACTTTTTAAAAGTAATTTTATAAGTATTTAGGGATTTTGAATCCAATATCAATTCCGTAATCATTAAAAATTTCAAAAAAGGGTAATAATAGTTATAATTACTTATCTAATTCTATAAAAGTATTTGTACAAACCTACTTCCAAAAATAAAATCATTTCTAATTTAATGTTACCTCTAATAATTCAGACGTAACCACAAGACTAAAAAAGAACCAAACATGAATTCAACATGTTCAAATTTATAAATAGTGGGCTCATACTAGCCTCCGGCTACGAATAGATAGCCCCCTCTTCCCGAGGGGCTGGCGGGTACTAAAGGATCATATCAAGTAGATGAACAGCAGCCACCTGAACATGACCTGGTTTCCCTAAGATTTTTGGGTCAATTTGTCAAACGCTTGTAGTGTTTGTAAGGCTCAGTAAGGATTATGTCCTCATAGTTAGCAACTTGATGCTTAGAAGATAAAATAGGTAACTACTCTTGTTAATAGGTTAGCTAACCTACATTTTGCATGTAGGGAAAAGTAACTTTAGTACTGTAATTACTAAAAAGATGTTGGTATTTTCATTATAGGTAAACTAAGTAGCTCCGATCTGTCAGGCGATTTCTCGTATTTTTTTTATTAAACCTGAGATGCCTATCTAAAAAGTCTAAACTTTAAAAAGGAACCGCTGCAATTCACGTAATTTTAGGATTATTCAGTCTGATCTCAGTCTCAATCTGTCGAAAATATCTCGAGCTTCCATACATTTTTGACAAGTTTTTGGCATTTGATTGTCGCCGAGATGAGACAGCAACTAGATTTTGAACATTTTTGATAACGAGAATTGGCCTTCTGTTCAAAAGATAAGTCAATGAAGTTAACTAAAGATTCAGAACAAAATCTTCGTCGATACAAGAACTTCACTTACGTTTACCCCTTGTTGCCTGGTTCTCGGGACCATAAAATCGGAAGCACGGAAACATACTTCGAGCCATCCCAGCTATTTACTTCATGCCAAAAGCAAGACTAGAATATGTCAGTTTTCCTAAACAACCAGCATAAACGCAAACTTTAAATTAATACCTAGCTTTAGGTATGGATGTAACCAGTGTCCAACTGCCCACGTGAAGTCATATTGCTTTAGGGAGGAAAACGTCTGAAACAAGTTGTGTATTTGAGGTCACTGAAAGTTTGATAATATTCTGACTTAATTAAACTATAGCGACGTTTTTATTGCTTTTAATAAAAGATTAGTCTTTCATTCCTTGGCTTCACCTTCTTTTGTTTTCTGGGATGCCCCAAACTTTGAACAAAATGAAATGTTCCAAACTATTTAAGAAGTTTTGTGAGTGACTATTACCTAATCGGTCATATTTGGAAAGCACAGCAGCTGTTTCTGTTGAAAAATTTAATCAATTTTTACAATACTGGCTAATCGATTAGTTTCGGTTATGTGTTCTATTTGAATAAACATTATAAGGGAGGCGATAGTAATACATTTTTAAGAGGGTACGTGAGTACTCGGAAGCCCAGTCACCTTGAAAAAGGTTTTACAGGATTAAAACTATGGTTAACAGAAGATAATGTAACGTTGTGGTTTCTATGGAATTTGTTGATCGTGTATACTTACAGGTTATTTGGGACTGTTTTAAAAGTCTTATCATGACTTTGTTCATTGTCCCTTTTTCTCCTTCTTTAATTAATGTAACCAGTTGCTTCACCCGCAAAAGTTGTAAAAGTTGCTCGACTTAGATGTTTATTTTTTTCTGATTTATGAACCCTTCTCTTGAAGTATGAAACACAAGTACGTAATGCATTGTTTCTCGACCAGGATGTTGTTTTACCTAAAGCCGGGTTTGTTAAAAATGGCCATGTTATTTTCACATAGTCACATCGAAAAAATTGGTTGATTACTGAATTTTAGAGATGCGCCGAGTCGTTTGTTACTCGGTTCTCGGCATACTCGGATTTTGGTAGTACTCGTTATCGGCCGAATAACTCGGTTTGACTGGTGACGTACCTACTCAAAAAGAACTCGTTAACTACCTGACCTCTTTACAATATTAAATTGGATTAGGTACCTATTTTCAGAAAAATCGCGTGTGTAAAAGCGAACATAATGTGTTTAAATAATCTTTCGTGCGTCTCTCATGGTTATACATTTTCGTTTGATATTGGTCTTACTCTATTATGATGGCGCTTGTCAGATCTTCACGCTGTTGTGCGAACAAAACTAAATGTATTAAGTTCTCATTACCAAATGTACCCCAAGTAGGTCTAAATTTAAAACTTGATGGCAAGAAACTAGATGCTATTTTCGAAACTCTATTTCTAGGAATTACTTTAGATTCAAAGTTGCAATGGGGTGCCCACATTAGAGCTCTCTCAAGTAGATTAAGCTCAGCTGCTTACGCAGTAAGAAAAATAAGGCAGTTGACTGTTGTAGCCACAGCTAGGTTAGTATACTTTGCTTATTTTTACAGTATTATGTCTTATGGCTTTGGGGATCGGCAGCTGATGTAGATTCAGTTTTCATTCTACAAAAGAGGGCAATCCGCGCAATCTATAAAATGGGGCCTCGCGAGTCTCTTAGAAACAAATTCAATGAAATTGGTATACTAACTCTGCCTTCTCTTTATATCCTAGAAAATATCTTGTATGTTCGCAAAAACTTAGGTCTTTTCAAAAAAAGTTGCGACTTCCATAATCTAAATACACGTAGTAAAGATGAAATTGTGATTCCAAAATTTAGATTAACTAAAACTAGCAAGTCATTTCTAATAAACAGTATCCGCTTCTATAACAAGTTGCCAGAGACGGTTATGGAACTTAGCGATGGAAAGTTTAAAACTCACATCAAACGTGTCCATAACAAAAAAAGCATATTATAAGATAAAAGACTACGTTGAAGACATTAAAGTTTGGCATTAATTCCTTCTGCACATGTGGCTTCCCTGGTACCTCATTAACAGCATAACTGTGTGAGAGTCTATTGGCTGCTCCCAAATTACAATGTTAGTTTTTATCCTTTTTATTTTTTACACTTTCTGACATATTCTCGTCATTATTTGACATTATACGTCACTTCCAATATCGACTATTTATTAGTGTTTCTCATGGAAATCATGTCACTTAGTTTAAATAGGTTGAGCTTACTTATGTAGATTGTTTTGCATATTGTGAATGGGTTCTCCCATTCACAATATGTAAAAGAATCTAGTAGTTGTAGGTCTTACAGACTGTAGATATATAGACGATTTTCTATTCTTTATTTTCATCCCTCTAAGTACCTGGTACTTATTAACAGGCCTGCACTGGCGTCCCATACCTATTACCACTGTAATTTGAAAACATTGTAAGAGCCAATTATTTTTAAAAGAGTAACTGTGGACTTTCTCTTGCCGTCTCTTCTCCATAGGAAGCGACAAATTGGAACCGTGCACCTAGCTTCTGACGTTTCATAAGTGCCCTTGCAAGTTTAAGTGAAATAAAATATTTTGATATTGATTTTGCGGCACTGCAGGTGCTAATTCGTCGTAGCAAGGCATTCCTATATTCCTATAATATTTAAAACGTTTCGTACGTTCCTAATGCCTGCGTCTACTGAACTGAGTTATGCGGCAGAGTACTTGATTTGGTAGACATGATACCGAGTAATACTCGGTACTCGGTACTCGATTATTCGGTAAAACTTGTACTCGGCGCATCTCTACTGAATTTTAAATGCAACGTAAGTGATGACTGTTTTTTTTTTTTTTCTGGTTGGGAAATCATCAAATAACTTCTCCCGCTCTGGGTGGAGCGGGAGGGCGTGTCAGACTTTTACTGACTAAAACCCACCCGTGTTCCCTCAGTTGCCTGTATGCCAGGGGCCGCGGTATCTCTTTCGAACAACCCGCACCCCTGGCAGGCATCGGCCCTTGCGGGCCCCTTCTGTTGCTGCTGACATCTCTTTGAGGCGCGCGTGGAACACAACGCGCCGTCGACCCGGGCTTGGTCCTTACCGGACAGTGAGCTACCCATTACTCGCTGTCCGCAAGCCCGCGCCTACGGTGGCCGGGAATCAGCCTAGGATTCCCGACGCCCAGGGCGTCTCCTGCGAAGCCCACGGCTGTGAGGGCGCATGTACTGCATCTCCCTCACGCCGCCTCCCTCTTTGCGAGCATAACTGCTTCGCTGAAGGAGGCGACTGCTAGCCATGCACTCTCGCTCCGTACCATGGCCTGGACCAGGGTCGGACGCGAGAGATCGCCGCTGCCGATCGCCTCCACGAGGACACGGCGGTGCTCCGCCCAAGCCGGGCAGACCTCCACCGTGTGCTCCACCGTGTCCTCAGGGCGATCTTCGCAATGGAAACACCCGGGCGTTTCCTCCCGCCCTATCCGAAACAGGAACCTCCCGAAACAACCGTGTCCGGTGAGGACCTGTGTCAGGCGGAAGGTGAGGACGCCATGCCACCTCTCAAACAACTCCTCAAAGAGGGGACTTACCGCCGCAATCGTGGCGTGCCCAAAGTGATGACTGTTTGATGCATGATGATGCATTGCGCAGCAACAGAGTTTCATTGACATGGAATTTTCCCATCGGAAAATACGGGTGCCGTTTATCATGAGATAAAAACAGAAACATAATAGGATCTCTCCTTGTCCGTCCGTATGTTTTTTATTTATATAAGAGATTTACAGCAGGAATCTAACAAAAAATTGGGAAAGACGTAAGCCGTTTCAGGGTCGGTGGTGGAACGAACGAGAAACATAAACCTTTTGGTAAATTTTGTCTCGAATATTTTCGGTTGAACTATTGTATGTTTAAGTATCTACTATGAATTTTTAAAGAAAATAGTAGCTTCTTATATTACGCTTATATTCTTCTGATTAGTTAACCAAGGCTAAGGTAGATAGAACCGGTAAGTTTCATGATACGTCTTCTTCAAGTATTTATCAAGGTTTGGGATATTTATGATACAAATAGCAGTACTCTACCTACCTAACACTTGGCGTTTGATATTTACATTTT
Organism: Polymixis lichenea; assembly: GCA_949091785.1. Classification (NCBI taxonomy): domain Eukaryota; kingdom Metazoa; phylum Arthropoda; class Insecta; order Lepidoptera; family Noctuidae; genus Polymixis; species Polymixis lichenea. The sequence continues at coordinate 14,511,029 of OX420936.1, forward strand.
TGATATTAATACTTCCTTCTTTCAAAGTGCTTGCCTACCGTTTTTTTGAGGAGCTATAGATTAGAGTAGCTATTGGGTCCCACTTTAAAAAGTAAATATTCTCTCATTTTTCTTTGTCATTATTCGAATGAAACTTGGGAGTTAATTTTTCTGACCAAAATTAGCCTTTATACACCCACGCTTTTAGTTAGCTAAAAGCTTACACGTTTAACGCTTATTGAACTCGTGACCTAATTAATAGATTATAATAATGTTTCAATTGAATCATAAGTGGGTACCTGATAGAATGACTTGCTATAATGTTGAATTATGTCCAGTCAACCAAAATAGTGGAGAGTAAAGCAGGCGATCCCAAGGATGTTAAGTGGTCCCTGCTGCCTGTACTGTAGACATCTGAAGTGCCACCAGAGGCATTGCATGGGCGTTGCTATCAACGAGGCCAAGGTGCCGCTATTACCCAGCTGCATCCGATCCATTTCTTACATAAAAAGGACCCCAGGTTTGCTCCTTTACAAAGAGCTGTCCTACTACAGACTAAAACTATTCACTTCTAGATTGTTCTTCATCATCATTATCTGCCAAGCCTTTTCCCAACTATTTTGAGGTTGGCTTCCAGTCTAACCGGATGCAGCTGAATACCAGTATTTTATATGGAGCGATTGCCTGTCTGACTTCTGACGTTGTTGGACTTTTGGGCTTCTGACGACCCTGCTCGACTGTCAAATATCCACGAATGACGGTCGGGACCACGGAGTAATGAAAAAAGCGGAGATGCCGCGAGGCAATTAGGCCGAGCGCCTTCAGTATAGCCATGACGTCACAGTGAGGGGAGCCGAAAACTTTAGTTTTGAGTGAATCGTCATCGCGTTATGGTCTGTTGTATTTTGCTAGATTTTAATTGTTTTAATAATGAAGTGCGCTGTTTTTGATCCAAAAATTGTCCAGGATTAAAACTGAAACATACTGATGAAATCACATTTTCTCGTTTGATCGCAGATTGTAGCTAGTGATATCTGTCGTCGAAGGAATGCATTCTAGCCACTTCTCAGCAATTTTGTGTTTTTATCATTATGAATGCATATTATGACCTATTTTCGAATCAAATAACTTGCATAGGTTTATTTTGCTCGGTATAAATTATTTAATAGATAATTTACATAGCTTGTTATATATAACAAGATGAATTTGAATAAAATATGATATATGCTCCATCTGTCGGTAAGTAGTCGGTCTCAAGTGATGAATAAAAATGTGGGCATCGTGCCAGCAAGACCCTATTTTATCAAATTTATTATCTTCATGTATTTTTTTTTTAAATCCTAACTTATTTTTCGTTATTATTTTAATCAATAAAAGTGTGTTGTTTATATATTCAGCCGATAACGTTCCCACTGCTGGGACACAGGCCTCCTCTCCATGAGAGGGAGTGGGCCATAATCCAGAGCGGGTTTGTAGATGTCACATGACTTCGAATTTTTGGTTCTAAGGCATGCCGGTTTCTTTACGATGTTTTCCTTCACCGTTTTGAGAGCAATACTGGTGAAATTAACACAAAGTAAAGCGTCTGAATGGGTTCGAACGCACGACCTATAACTCATGAATCGCGGCCGTTACCACTCGGCCACAACTGATGCTGTGTTGTTTAGCGGCCAATAATAAATATTGTCCAAAAAATATTGACGATATTAACCACTTTTGATTTAACTACCTACCTGTCCTACACTATATACCCGATACCCCACATGACACTATTAAAAAACAATTTCAAACAGTGAAAACAGTTCCGTTTCAGTTGGGTAATAAATGATAAATAAATGATAAATGATTTTATTTCTGTAAGTAGGTTTGTACAAACACTTTTACACGTCAATCATATTTTTTTAAACTAGATGAGGTCGGCGTTTCCTATCTGACTACTCTGAGAAGAAAGGCCGAAACAAACTCAGACGTCACAGTCTCTTTTAAAGCCCAGACATAATCTTGGTCAGATCATGTGAAGACCATGTGGATCGGTGTCTGAAATGGTCCCGAATAATGTGTTCCCGTCATATTAACATACATAGAATGTTCTGGAACAAAGCATCGTACTTTGTAACGCCATAGTGGCCAGTGAACGAAATAAAATGACCAACAGCTAGTTCAGTTTATTGTCATAATTCCCTTTAGCGCTAGAGGGATTTAAAAAAAAATGGGCGGGTACGCCGTCTCACCCGTATTCAGGTGACACTACTTTCTAAAGAGATTTTGCTTTGGGGCATCTCCACTTCTTTCATTACTCCGTGGGCGGGACCAACGGCTTAACGTAAAGCACATTAAGCGGTTGGTCCCGGCTGTCAGGGCCACGGCCCGATTCATGGAGAGGTCTTGGTATGGTAAGATAGTCACCATCCAAGAACCAACCGTGACAAGCGTAGCTTAGCGTGATCGGCTGAACCGTGCGGCTATTATTTCTTAGCCTCAAACCCCACTTCTAGATTGTTATTTTCTTCATTTCAGTTTAGACACTAAAATAATATCTTATGAGGAAATGTATTCGAATATTCAGCAATAAGTATTCGGATACATTCCCTCATACGTACGTATACTATGCATTTGCCTCCTAAACGTATCGTGTTTCGGAAAATTTCTATGCATCTTTCATATTGTCCCATTTTCTATGGAATATGAAGCGAAAATTTTAAAAGTGCAGTGCAAATGGAAGTAAAGGTTAGCGCACATTCTGTCGGGGTACGGCGAACGTAAAACAAGGACCTATATTCATATTTCATACATCATCTGCCTAGCCCTTTCCCAACTAAGTTGGTGGCTTCTAGACTAACCGGAAGCAGCTGAATACCAGTATTTTACATGGAGCCACTACTTATTTGACCTCCAGAACCCAGATACTGGGTAAGACAATACCCCCGGGAAGACTGGTTGTCAGACTTTCGGGCTTTAAGCAACCCGTAACGATTGTCAAAGATCCACGAGTAACAGCTGGGACCAACCGTTTAACATGCTTTCCGAAGCACGGAGGGGTCTTGGTATGTAACGAAGCGTAGCTTAACCTAATCGATGGACGCATGCGGCGGTTATTACTTGACACCAAGCCAAGTCTTATTTAATAAAAAAATAAGGTGCGATAATCACGAGTTTTAGTATCAATCATAGACTTAAGTTTGGGAGTCAACAATATTTAATGATCATTTTGACCTTGTGAAAACAATTTCGTCGCAAATAAGTTCTCAAAATTCAAATCTCAGTACTTAAACCATATTGTTTAGCATAATAAGACAAGTAAACAACGCCATGTACAAGAACCTTCCTCTACAACAATCAATGGTCATAAGGGATACTTATAGTTGTAATCAAAACGCATGGCCAAGGGATTAATGAGTTCAGTACGTTGTGATTAGGCTGGCACCGCCTATCATCCTGACCTGATTTCAGAGGTGCCATTTACGATACCTTCTTAGTTTGGTATCTACTCGTATTTAACGCTTTAGTTGTATTTGTAACTGTCCATATACTGCGCAAAGGCTATCCTCAAAATCTATCAGTTTTTTTAATTATTATCCCCAACAAACGTTTTAAAGGCTATCTTATAGTCATGTGTCAGCTTGTTTGCCAGCCAAATTTCATTCCTGTTCTTTCCTTTTCGAGGTTCAAGTCACTTTGAGCCTCAATGGCAGAAATGGACTGGGTGTCGTGAAGAAATATGCGTGCTGTTTTTGGCTCTGTAAGACTTCTCGCTTTATGTCAGCATAAGAAGTTGTGTGTGCTGGTTTTGGCTGTGCAAAATTGCTAGCTTTATGTCAGCATAAGAAGTGGTGTGAGCTGGTTTTGGCTGCGCAAAACTTCTCGCTTCATGTCAGCATAAGAAGTGGTGTGTGCTGGTTTTGGCTCTGCAAAACTACATGCTTTATGCCAGCATAAGAAGCGATATGTCCTGGTTTTGGCTCTGCAAAACTACTCGCTTTACCCAGCATAATAAGTGATGTGTGCTGATTTTGGCTCTGTAAAACTACTCGCTTTATCCCAGCATAAGAAGTGTTGTGTGATGTTAGCTGTTTTTGGCTCGACAAAGCAGCTCACTGTAACCCAGCAGATATGCGTTCGCCTTTACCATTGCAAATGGAAGTTAATGTGAACGCGAGTTTTGTCGGAGGTAATAAATGTCAGGTGCATGTCCGTCGTCGTTGCGTCCGCGTGCCTTGGCCTGTGGGTTTTTCTACCTTACTTTAAGGAACGTTTTTTATAGGGCTGTGTCCGCTAATGTATGTCTGGTGAGGCAAATACCTCTTTGTGAGTCACTTTGTGTCCTCAATTTGATGTTGGAAGTCATAGTAAAGTTTAAATTGTGTCTTCTAGGTATATTTGAATTGTACTGTGGGGCGAGGAAGCGAAGTCAAACTGTCATCATCTACCAACTCCAGCAACAAGAATCAGTATTAGTATGTACTTAGAAATCAGTCTCCGCATCCTTTCTACAATACCCATAAAGGAGATTATATATTCCAAAAAGAAACGATTAACTGTAATAGGAGATTCGACCGTCAGATTTAAATAACGATGATTTGTCGAAATCAACCATCGCACAAAAACTTTGCTGCCGACAAATACATGCAAAAGACGACTCTACTGATTAGTAAGTGTATAGGTGTTCTATATATATGTATTACATAATATTATAATAAGACGTTTGCAGAGCTCGCGGTGCGTTTAAGACATCGCATCGGCGCGGTGCGATGCGGCGCGGCTTCCGCTGAGCCAAACTCGCGGTTGTGGGGCTAATAGCACATTAGAGCAGCCATCTCGACGGCGCAGTTTTAAATATTAACGCCTCGGGCCAACCTGCCCTCCCACTGAAAACGCCTTTTTATTTGTAGATAACGAGATCGCGCACTGCTTCTACTGTATAATAAAGTTTCTTATTTCCTGTTAATGAGTTTCATATAGTTATTTATAGCGCTGTTAAGAGGTGATAAAGGTGGTCCACGATGTTGCAGCGTGAGGTTTTTATGTGGATTTATGGTTATGATGCCGTTATCTCGGAATAGAGCTTGTGTATTGCATCATCGCAATATAGATTATACTATCTTAAACAGCTTTGAAACAGGAGGTCTATTTCATATACCTACTACGTATCCATGTTACTGAATGATGAGCGAATTTCGTTTGTTTCCTTTCTTGTCGCTCGCCCCTCACGAGCAGATGTGCGCAACCTTCACCATGAATATTTATGATTCGATATGTAAACGCCACTCAATAAAGCGTTTAATTTTACGTATTTTTGAAACCCGGAATTGTCATTTCCTTCTAGCTTTATATTGTAAACCAACAATAATATATTTAAAAAAGGGGCTCAAGTATTTTTAATCTCACGAATAAATATATTTTATACCTCTGCAGTACAAATAGCGATATTTTTTTCGAAGCTGTAACGATCGTTATTAAAAACTTGTTCGCGATTCGTGATTTTAATTTTTCGACGAAACTTTCGCAATATTTCTCGCTGGAGGTCGCAGCAAAACGAAATTTGCATATTCAGCAGTAAAATTTACGTCACAAACAATGCCCTATTACGGTACAATGGAAATGTCTTTACATTGTTGCGGCGGTTGGGCGGTCGGCGGTCGGCCGGCGCGCGGCGGTCGAGCCGCGCGTTTCACGGACTCAAAGGGCGGCCGTCGGAGCTGATTTACGGCGAGGACCTGTGGCTGCTCGTGTTTAAATGAAAATTATACACGGCCCGGCGCTATGGGGGCGCGACCTTTCCCTCGTAAAGTAACTAATTTATGAACTCGTGATACTTCAGCGGGGCCGCCGCGCTCCGCTCTTGAAATTTTAAACACCACCGCCGCTGTGCAACTGCTGAATTTTTGACGCAACGTTACACATCTTGACTTTTCACAGAATCAATGCTTCCACATATAGATACATCACATGTGTTATTTTTACTGTCACTTTACTCTCGTGGTTCAGTGATACTTAATTAGTATCTTTCGTTCGAGTTATGGTTTCACTTATCAGACACACCACCCCAAAAGGTAGTTACGTAAAAGCTCAATAGAATTCGATTTCCTTTTTCATTAACTAATATGATTCATTAACTTTTATGTGAGCACCATTTTAGTCGCTTTACAAAATTCACAAAGGTAATAATGACTTACTGAAGAACCATTGCTAATCCTACAGACTAATAGATTCCTTCTAATCGAAATGAAATAGAAATTGTTAATTAACACCAAAATACGTAGAAAATTAGATAAAACCACAACTCACTGTAAATAACTTGTTATTGCATTGCATTGATGGATGCCAACCATACCAACTGCCTCTGTTGTTGTGTAGCATCTGATTAATGTACACCGCAGTTGTAATGTAATGCTAAAATGATATTTATTGGGCTATTTAACTGTGATTAATAAATATCCTGAGTACGTATTACTTTACAAAGCAATGAAACTAGAGTTTTTATCCTGTTACCTAATAAAAATGAGTTTGCCAAAACATTTACCAGGAGTGCCACATACGGATAACCTTGGCAGCCAACTAACTCCCTCCTACCCAACCCAATCTGTCACTCCCCTCTCTAACCACAACAACAAATCGTTAGCGCCTAGTTAATTGTCAGTTTGTACTTCAGATTAAGCTAATTAACGTAACAGCATGTATATCACATAAGTACCTAATAATATATGCGAAGGTACAAGCCATTATACAGCGCTAACCCGTATCCATATTGAGTGCGGCCCGGAATTTTGATTAAGCACAAACTAGATTATGTTAAGGGTAAATTGAGACCGTTTCTTAAACTACTATACAGTTAATAGTGTTTGCTTAAACTTGCTAGTTACTTATTTGCTCGCCGACATCGGCTGCGGAGTTATGACGGAAGTTTGCTTATGTGTACCTCTATGTAAGTTCCAGACTTAACTATGCAAATTACGATACAAATCTGCTTGGTAGGGAACGCTTTTTGGAGAATTAATGAGAAGTTTGTGGCGGTACTGAACTGTGCAGTCACAAACTACTACAGATAAAGGAAGGTTATTATAAGAAGTTTGTTTTAATGAACTTTTTAATTTTGCTGAGAAATAAAGTACAGTAAGGAGGATTCCCTCTCACAGACAGGAGGCCTGTGTACCAGCAGTAGAAACATCAAAGGCTGATTATATTTTGAATGAAAAAACTCTCTATGAAAAAGCAGTAAAGCTAAACCAAACCCCCAGACTCAAAACATTTCAATTGAACACTAATTTAATTACAACCTATTTTCATTGTCAAATACTTACTACGTTTTGTATTGAAATAATCCAATCGACATGGCTTTAACGCCTTGAACAGTATCACCAAAACGTCAGTCACACATAATTCCATATTCTATATCAGACGTCGGTAATTGGCACTCTAACCCTTAAGATCTCACGCGACATGTTCCAATTTGGTACCTAATCCGCAGCATCTCACGAAACATGAATCTTGTATCAAAGTAACAAATATATATTGACATTTTCAGTAACCCTAGTCAGTACAGAATTTACTAGTATTGGCCTGAAATTTTCGAATACTGCAGAGTGTTCATATAAATATTTATGGCGGTGACTTTGTCATTTACATATTTTTGGGCGGATATGAAAGGCGTGTGAAGTCTGCGACCAACTCGTAAAACGTAGGGTACCTGTATCAAATCCCTAAGTAGTAAGAACAGAAAACCTTTCGCTTTACAGCAGCGTTTCTTCTTATATATACCTTTTTTGTTATTATGAAATTAAAATACTCATATACTTAAGAAAAAAAAGAACTTCTGCAAGACATTAAACTATTGCATTTTTTACTAATCACAGTTTTAGTTAAAACCATATTGAAAAAGCTTAGTTATTTCCTATGGTGAAATTAGTTCCAAGAAAAATCTCTTTAGTAGGTATAGCGTGATCGCTACATATTTTTCAACTAGATAGGCACGCATTTTTCACTCGTCACACCTGACGAAGGGTGTTGAAGGGTCTTGGGTCAGGTGGAAAGGAAGGGCAAGAACTGGCAGGGTGAGTGTACCGGCGCAAAGTGCAAGAAGCCTCATGGACTTATATAATGAAATTATAGTAGTTTATTAATGTTTTGCATAATGAGGGGTATTAAAAAACGAATGTGTGTGTGTTTTTTTTAATGATAACATTATTGTGTTAGAGCAAACTATTTTTAACATTTCGGTATTGTTTATAAAGTATGTAAATATAAACTCGTTTTGAAAATTACAATTCGAATTTTACGATATGACAGTGGATAAAAGTATAACTTTAAATAATCTTAAAACGTAAGAAATGCAATACTTAAATGTCCACTGTGCTCACAATTGCACTGGTAAATAAATACAACACGAAAGCACTTCAACGCGCTCAGTCGGACTGCGTTCAAACTTCAAAGTAGTCCTGTCAGTAGCTCAAGCGTCCTGTATTTAAATATTATACCTCTCAATGAGTAGACGAGGCTGCTTCACAATTTTAGTAAACGTTTCACAAATGTACTATGCTGCTCTTAATACAACTGTGACGACAAACTCAAAACTCGATTAGACTCGACAGCCACTTTCAGAAAAAAATTAAATCCACAATGATTGGCTAGTTCGTCAATACGAACATCATCTCCCGGTTAGTGGCACAAGAACGTAGATTATTTGCTCACTTTTGACTGTACTTGTAGTCAAAGGGAAACTAGTTAATCATAGTTATTTCCTGCGATTAAAGCCACTCTGTGACATTACCAAGCAGCTTTTGGATAAATAGCAGTTCTAGACTCATGTAAACAGTCGTTTATGTAATTATTCGTAGTCAAGAGCGCTATACAAGCGCAGATGTTCAGCCATTTGGGCGGACATGAAATATCGAACCTGTTAACTTTATCGTCAAGATTAAGCTATAAAGCCCAGTGTTCATTAAGCTACACTCTCAGCAACTCTAGTTTAGTGTAAATCAGCGCATCTATAAGGTGGTCGAGTGTCCGTAAACTGAATATTTATGGGAAGGCACTCTCAATGTACCTACTAAACGTGCCAGACACTAGCGTCACAACGATTTTGCATAATTTATGCACTAAAATATGCTGAAATTTATGAAAATAAGGTGGTTAAAGGACTGATATCAAAAGGTTGAAACGTATTTAAAACTTAATTAACGCGAAATGAATTCAAAACGCTTTTGTAGCTGACGTTAAGGTAGGTATAATGGAAAATTTCACTGCCTAAACGAGGGGCTTAGCTTTTGGTGAGAATACGTACAAGTATTTCGGGGAAATGTGTATAAGTAAAATGTAAGTACCTATAGTAAATCCGACATCAGACGTTTTCATGACACGGTTGCAATTTGCAAAGCCGCTAAATCGTAACGGTGGTTATCCTCGGCGAGATGAGAATATCTCCAGTGGGCAGGCAACGCGCTCACCATTAAATCCTGACTGGCCCCCGCGCCCGCCGGCCCCGTGCACCCCCTCCGCCTAAATCCCCCGTAGCGGCGGCTCGAGCGCGCCCGCGTCGAGCGCGCCCGCGTCCTCCACGCTCATGCAAATTATTCACAAAGTACGCGTGTAAAGCGCCCCGCACGCCTAACTGGCCACCAGAGTACCCTCCTATATATACAAAATGTAAAACAAATGAAATGAGCTTCACTAAAAACTGGACCCGAAAGCAAATACTTTTATTGTACTTACCCTAACTCTTGTTACATTTTATAAGCGATCTCCCCCAAGTTGATGGGAAAAGTATCAATTTTCTTTCTGTGTGTAACTTTCTGATCTTGTTGCTTTATAGCGGTAAACAGTTTAAGCTTTAAAGGCAGCTACCGGGGAGAGTCGAAGTTTTATCGTAATAATAAAACTAGTAGGTAGGCACTATGTTGAAACTATTGCAGAATTAGAAATTGCTCTACCCTAAGGCACTTTATATTATAGAAGAAGATAAAGAGGGAGGCAGATTTAATTATCTAGTGTCACGAAGAAAGTAGGTAATTGGATTTGGTTTCTTAGAAAATTAAATGTGGGTGTAGCGTGGCTAGGACGCGTACTAATACTGACTCGTGTGTATCTTAACAAGACCAATGGTTCCAGATTACAATTTATATGAAAGCCAGCAACCTCTTAATGGTTTCGCAACTTCATTATAATTATGCCAAAGTACTTTAGTTTTAAAATGAGTTCAGGCATAATAACAAACGTGGTAGGGAACGTATATTGTGGAACCTACATAGCCAAATTAATGATTAGGTTAGGGAGAAAGTTCACAATTTTTTAAATTATCTTCAGCCTGTCTTCTACCGATTTTTCCTATTATCCTTCTTTAGATCTTGAACTAATACGGACTAGACGATTTGACAACCCTGGTCGCTAGGATGTGCGGCGAAACCGAAAATATTTCGTGTGGAAATAAATCTGTTTTTAGGGTTACCTTATTTTTCCCACATGTGATTTAGTACCTACATGTCCTAAACTCCGCTTAAAACCTGCCCATACCCAAACAGCACAACAAAAGTGAAATATTAAATCAGCCATTTAACTAGCAGCACAATGCTCGCAATTCATAAAGAATATTTTTATGAAAATTTTAATACTCGCCCATACATGCGACCTCTTCTCATAAATCAAGTACTTCCGGCGCCCTTTGAATTTCCGCGCGCCGATGATATACCGCGTCTGTGACAATGCCTGCCTTCGCCATTTATACACCAATATTCCTTTTGACAGAGAACGACACTAATTGAACGGGGGAAGCCATTCAGCTTTGTGTGTTTTTATTTGCTTAGAACAGCAATACTAGTTTTGACACATCCATCGCTGGTGCAGAGTCCTCGATAACTTAGGTCGGGTTTCAAGTTAACCTATGAATAACACCACGTCTTGTTTCGCCGAAGGGTTGAGTTCAACTCGTACCGTAGTTCACTGCTGGACATACCTATGCCTCTCCCAGGAGGTGAACCTATTTTATACCTATATTTCGCCAGTGATGTTTAAGTCACATGTAATAAGAGGCGAGCTTGTTGGGCGGAATTTCGAAATCTGGATTAGTGCCCATCAACTGGGCACAAATCCAGATTCCGGGCTGTTACTGAGACATTTCATATATAAAAACCCAGTAACACTTTGCCCGACCTGGGAATTGAATCCAGGACCTTATGCTCATCAGTATCGCTTGCGACCTCTAGAGCAACGAGGCAGAATATAAGAGAGTATTATATGTGGGTAGCATACGTTCAAAGTCTTACCAACGATCAAGATTCAAAGACTAAATATAGTAATGTACATTTCTGTGTGGTACTTAAAAATGTATAAACATTGTGGCAAGATTGTAACGTCTATGAGAGCTACGATTCGTACCCGGCATGGCCGCCGGCAATTTGCTACAAATAATGTAACCGCAAACCTAAGGCCATTACATTTTTATGATTAATGTCGTTTTTATATGATTTTATTACATTTTATTTTCAGTATCGGTTCTTCTTCGGGCTACGTCGGTTACCTCGGTTCTCCTGCGTATCCATTAATTCCTGATTCGATCACGTGGGGAAACTCCAAGCATAGCCCTCTCCATTGCCCTTTGGGTGACCAAGGCAACCGACATAGGACGAAGAATTGTCAAACTTAAGTGGCAGTGGGCAGGGCACACTGCTCGCAGAACAGATGGCCTATGGGGGTCAAAGTTTCTGTAGTGACGACCGCGTACCAGAAGACATACAGTTGGACAATTCCCTCAAGGTGGACCGATGAGCTTGTGAAAGCCGCCGGAATCCGCTGGATATGAGAACCATAGAGCCGGTTGAACTGGCGAAGTTTGGGGGAGGCCTATGTCCAGCAGTCGCCGTCTTTCGGCTGAAATGATGATAATTATGATAATCGGTTCTTCCGATCTGATCTCTAAGAAAACCAAATGCTGCCCACCTTTCTCATTATGTAAATGATTGGTTGTCATTCCATACATTTTACTACTACATTCTTTAGTCTAAGTAAAAAGTAAACCATACTAATCCATGAATAAAGAAACTCAGAATTCTCATTAACCAGAACACGACAGGAAACCGTTTATATAAACAAGAGTTTCATGGTAATCTGATGCCTATTATCCCGCGCAAGTTGTAAACATCATGGAAACGGGCCATTTGGTTGGAAGGCTACTCTAACTTATATTTAGTTACAGTAGTAGTACACATCCAATATGCTTTCGTCTGTGGCTTTCAACGGTAATGACGTAGGTTTTGCATTTCCGCAACGCGAACCTAAATATTAGTGCTTTAGTCTGAAATGCATAACCGGTGACCTAAATTTAAAACACTGCACAAAATTTACCACAAAATATTTTATTACAGATCTTTATTTTTATTATTCTAGACTTGCAACTAGAGATATTTCAAAAGCATTACTTAAAATGCAGGAAGATATAGTTTGGCAGTAAGAGAACCGCGTTCGCCGGCCGCTGCCCGTTCGTTTGGATCTCCCGCTTTTCCTACAGATGGGAGTGCAGATATATATTTCTGGTAGGACGCGGCCGACGTGCCGGCACAGGCCGATATTTCGTGCTCCCTGGGCGACAATAATTTGTTGGTCCGTCGTGCCACGGTTCGTGTATTGCCGACGATTTATCTCCTTCAAGCGTACACTCTAATCGTACCCGATATGAACGATCGTCACTGCCGGTTTGGGATTTCGCGGTATAATGAAAATTACTGCTTTCCATCTTTTATTTCTATCGTAGCAATTCAAAATTTCACTCCAGCTTAAAACGAGAATTATGTTTTTTTAGACTTTTTACGATATTTGGAGCAGATGCTTACAGACGTTTTACTGGTAGTAACCTCAAGAGAGACTCCTATTGGCGGAGACTTCTTAAAATTTTCTTCTATGCCTATATTTTACGAAGCTTCGAAAATCTTACTTTAAATTCGCCTTCACTTGGGCTATGATCCATATTTCTAATGCAGTGCGAAGTAAATCTGTGTTGGTGTCCCTGAGACCACGTTCAACCAATATTTGAGTATGCTCATGTTCGTAAAGCTATTTGGTTTACGACTATTGCGGGGAACATCCAAACACAACTCGGATTTCATATAAAAATAACGGATATTTTGAGTGTAGCATTTATTATTTCTGTGTGATAAATTAATCATCGCAAAGTCAAAATTCTGCGTTATTTAAATATAACTAAAGCGTCGCCATTAATATGAACCGCTATTTGTTGTAATTATGTTTTATGTTTGCTAAGCGCTTAAATTAGTTTTTGAATAAACATCACAAGCGATTTTGCGTTGTTTGTATCAGGCAGATTAACTTGGGAGTTTTCATTCAGCGGTTGAGTTTACAGTTCATTAGAAACAATTTGGTGTGAACTAAATAAATCGATGTCTTATAGGTTGTTACGGTAACCGGAGCACTTGTTTATGGTATTTTCGTACCAAAAACGAGGCAAATTAATAGTGAGAGAGTCCATTATCCCGCATTAAGCACTCAGTGGGGCGAATGGGACATAATGGCGCGTCGCCGCCGACGTAGGCCCTTTTATGCTTCCTAATAAAAACGTCACTACTGCCCGATACACATTATCTGCTTTTTAATAAATCGTAAATACTGTGCTGGATACAAAGGATGAGTTTTATTAATTGCAAAGCGAGCTTTATAGTTTAATATAGTGAATAATGTTTTGAACTACTACTACTAAATTTTAAATCGGCTGTTTACGTGGACGTACTCAATTGCTAAACTAGCTAAGTACTAACTGATATTTTTTTCAGATTTTTATCCTACATAGGAACGTCTATCATTGTATGGTCTTGTTTGAGGCTTATGGTGATTGACTTAGTCTGAGTTCTGAGTGGTCGCAACAGGACTCATTTATTATGTAACGTGTCGATACTAGAGATGGCCCTGTGAGATATTGCCCAACTCGATATGGGTCAGTATGTGTTAACCCATGGACGTTATCCTATTCCCTCTGATAACACAATATACCTACTGAGAATGTGTAACAAGATTCTCTGTTTTTGAAACCAGTGAGAATCAAATTGACTTAACCCGTAGAGTTCCATATAAAGCAGTTTACCTTCTAACGTAAATGTTTACAGCCTCACTGTTTACAGTTCATTCTATGGTTGCACTGATAGATATGTCACCGTAACATTATGAACATCGTCAGTTTACAATCTATCTCGCGAGATTATAAACTATCGATAAATTGTGAACTGCAAAAACTGTTTACAATTTAACGCACTATTTTTCGATAGTTTATAATCTGTTCGTCAAATCGTGAACCGGCATCAAGACGGATAGTACTTTGCGCAATTACTAAATAGTCAAGTAACTGCCACTAACTTGAAAGAAGCGTTCGCCGGCCGCTGCCACGGCACCGCGCGCATCACTCGCTCGGCTCGCGCGCGGTTGGTCACAAATCTAACCTAACCTAACCTATTCGGTCGGTAAGCAGTATGGTGCAGTTCACAATTTATCAACAGTTCACAATCTTGCGAGATAGATTATAATCTAACGGCATTTACAATTTTACGGTGACAGATACATAAAAATGATTGTACATATCGGATTAAATGTTTTCTGATTCGCTATTTTTATATAATGTTTGAGTAAGTACTTAGGTTTTGAAGGTGGTGGGAACCATTTATATAAAATGAAAACGAATTGCTCTATAGCTTTAAAAAAAATATATTTAAAAAACAAACTGACTGCCTCGTCGGTCGCAAGCGCTACTGCTGAGTATGAGGTTCTGGGTTCGATTTCCAGGTCGGACAAAGTGTTATTAGGTTTCTCTTTCTGGAATTTCTCAGTAGCAGCCCGGAGTCCGGATTTGTACCCGGCTGATGGCAACTGGCTCAACCTCTATTACATGGGGCTTAAACTTAACTGACGAAATATAGATGTATTATAGTTAGGTACACCTCTGTCTAACCGTCCAGGGCAACAAGGTGTGATGTTATGTTACAAACTTTCTACTAATAACGCAAAAACACACAGAAACTACCGCATAATTTACAATGCAATAACACTACCGATTTGAGTGGTAGCAAGTTTCCGACGGCCCATAAATATACTTAGATACACGCCACACGGGCGTGAGTGAGTTTGTGAGCTCTTTGAAGTGTAGATTAAGGTGCTGTGTCACTAAACATGCCAACACTGGCTGTTAAGTGTATCTTGTTTTGTATGAAATATGCTGTTTGGGAGACATTGTTGCTGCTTTTGAGTGAGGTGACAAAGATATTGTAATTTTTTTATGTTGGTGTTGTTAGGTCATTTTGGTGTCGATTTGCTGCTTAGCTATGCTTTATTTTTGCTAATATAATAAATGTGAAAGTTTGTATGAGTTTGTTGCGCCACTTCTTCTTCACAGCTAAAGCACTAGGAAGTGGTGAAGGGCGGGCGTTTTGGGGGACTGTCTTATGTAATTTTGACGTTCAAAAAGTGCTGATTCTCAGCCTAGTTTGAATAAATGACTTTTGATTTTGATTTTGTATGTTTGGACATTTGTCCAAACATTTGTACAAACTTCCAAATATCTCAACAGATGTTTGGATGTTTGTTACTCAATCACGCAAAAACGGTAAAACGGATTTATATGAAATTTGACACACAAATAGTTTATAACCTGAGTTAACATATAGAACTTTTTATCCTGGCAGTACGTTTTTGTGGGATGATTTCCGACCTCGACGCGGACGACGCCGCTGGAAAAAGCTAGTACTTGAATAAATGAGAAGCTTTAACAACAGTTTTACAGTAACAGATAGAAATAGAATAGGTAGGTACATATATAGTCTGTGCCGAATAAAAGTATGTTTTTCTTTCGCATCGTTTTGTTTTGTAACATTTTTACCTTGTAGCTTGTTTTTAAGTTTATTTCTTATTTAATATTTAGTAAACAATTTGTAATTCTCAGTACCACTCTACGGCAAATGTAGTTTGGTCTGAAGCGAGTAATCCCATTTAACAAACTTTCATAGTCTTGTAAATGATTAACAAACAAATTGACAATGTAACAGATTATATAATCTTTGTTACACATTATGTATTCTATTCCATATAGAGCTAACACAAAGTGAAGGGAAACGTAGTGAGGAAACCCAGTGTTAATAATTAATTCGGAGCGTGTAGCCCAGAAGTTACGCTATTTGTTGCCTTAGCGCCGGCTAACGACGCAATGTGGGTAGATTGAGAGCCATTCACTACAATGACTGACAATCGGTCTAGGCTCGATTCATTCTGTACTAGACTCGATACGTGACAAAATATTCTTGGTAGCCTAAAGCCAACTGAACAGAGATATGTGCGCAGTACCGATTTCGAACTATGATTTTGATGCGAAAATTGAAAAGCAGTGCAATATGTATTTCCAATTTTGTACCTATTGTCTTCTTGTAGGTACCTAGGCTATATAAATCCAGTCTTTCTAGATAATTACGCTGTTAGTGTATAATTATGACGCTCTCATTATTTTATCAACTTACGTAAAGCCAAGGGCGTCTTAGGCCGCGTGGGTGTTACGTATTTAATAGATTTAACAAAGAATCTTCGACCTTTTCTGGAAAAAATAAACGTTACAAAAATACAAGAAAGTATCTTTAGTAAAACTTTCGTATGCAGCTAAGGGACTATTATAAATTCAGAAAGTCTGAAACTTATAACAATCGTAGAATGTTGCCGTAACAATTTTACAACTAGGAACGTCTGTTTATTCCTAAAAAAACCCAAGAAATATCCACTTGCTTTTACACAAAATATCATTACGGTCCGTCTTCAGGACAGCTATGAGGAAAACAAGCTAAGAAAATTGTGATATGAAATGGAATAGAGCTGATGAAGTTGAAGGAAGAAATACAAACAAAAAGAGGGAATCAAATAAACATTACGGAGCTAAATATACATTGAAATGGTCTCTTCACTTATTGGTATTGTTTTAATGACATGATCTTTTCAATATTGTCCCTGCTATGATTTAATGATGGTCCTTTAATTATAGTACGTTTGATTTCAAAACTCAAATAGAAGGTAGATTTTTACTTTTGAATTGCCAAAGAGTCGGTCAGCAGGAAAATTGTAACTGCTCGTCCCAATGTGATTGTTTTTTATGTAGAAGTAAGAAAAGGCATGGTAATACCTTTTTTTGGGTGCGAAATCATCAAATGAGTTCTCCCGCTCTCAGACTCCGTGTCAGACTTTTACTGACTAAACCCACCCATGTTCCTTCAGTTGGCTATGCCAGGGCTGTGGATTGTAATGCCTTTTAATGAATTCTTCACATACTTAGTTTGTAATTAGGAATCTATAAATAAAATACCAACGTGTTATTTTCGAAATATACAAGGAAATAGGTTTCTAACCCGTTCCGACCTGTTGGACTCGACCCGTGGCCCTCTCAGTATAAAGTTGCAGGTTGTCTAAGCCCCCACGATTATGTGCCGATGACCGCCGCTACCGAACGTTCCCGAGATTTGAATATCGCGCTGATGGATTAGTTTGCCGTTGGGATTACTGATAGTTGTCGGTCCATTCTACGGACAGTAACCAGTATTCGATGAAAATTGGTTTACTTACGGAAAGGGATCGTCGGCTCGCTACTTTTATAACTTTCTTTAAAGAAGAATGTTTAAAGAAGTGTACCTATATCTATCACGAGGTTGTCAGTCTTGCTGCCTCTCAAAATTACTGCTTCACTATTTAGCATCATTGTGAGTTTAGGCTAGAAAGCTCTTGTATCTTTGGCACTTCTGGCCGCCTAACGACACACCTTCATGTGATTTATTCACAATTGCGATACAAGGCTAATCTTATGACCATAACCACAGTTAACAAATTGTTTGGATTATGCAAAGCACGTACAAGGTGAGAACACTACCGCAAAAACTATTCATTTAATTTAAATTGCAAGAAACAGGCTTTGGTGCTGGCCAAGCGGTTCTAAGACAGCAAGAACAGGGTTAGTAAGATGCTCAAAGGCGATAGGCTGGCAAGACGCCAATACTGTGGGTATTGAGGTGATCTTTATGTTACGGCACCATATAGCTATGCGTATACAATAACAACCGGCCAGAATGGGGCCTAAATCCTCTAAGACATGGTAGGCTCCCTTTTTAAACGACTTGACGACAAAACGGAGGAGGTTCTCAATTCGGTGGTTTTTTTTTACCCTTTAAACTCCGTCATTTATAAACCCATTTATAAATGACGATTTATGAAATTTTCTTTGTAAACCAAATGTATGTGGAACCACTCAGTACGTATACCCAATACTTATAGAGTGGTTCCATGTAAATTTGGTCAAGTTCTTTGATTGTGAGTGATTTTCTTCAATAATACTAATTTTTTTTACCTTTATTTCCACTTAGTAGTGTATATTGATGATGTTATAATAACTTCCTGTCACTGTAATTTACTTAGCAATTGTAGAGATATAATATATCTACCACAACTAAAAAGCCAAAAATAAAAAGTTTCCACTTCAGAAAAAAAAACAACTGAAAAAAAAACGACTTTGAAAAATAGCTTCAATTGCGGAAGTCGCAGTCTTGGGTTTTGTATTTTCGTATTTTTCCCACCGACTTCCGAAATTAAAGTAATTTTTCACTATGTAGTATATTTTGACATAAACTTTTTCAAGTGCTTGCTGGTTTTGTGAAGAAAGTCTCTTATAATCCCATACCTATTAGACCACTGCACGTTCCTGAGATAATATTGAAAAATAATTCATTAAGACCATGCTGAGTCACGGTTTACGTACGTCTGTTATTAATTAGCCACGAGACCCTCTTATATATCAAAAGCCAAACTCAGTTATTTGGATGATTGGCTTTACTTTTCGACTTACAATGGTTTGAATTTCGCCTGGCCATTTTCCAATGGTAAAAGGCGTGCGTACATTCTGAAAAGTGTTCATTTGCAAACAAAATCTGAAAAGGAGTTTGACCTAACAGTCACCAACTTTAGGAAAACTATGACACTTGGCATTCCCAATTACAGGTGTAGAAAGTTGTGGCGCCAGCAATTAGTTGGTGCGGAAATAAACTGGGCCAGGCGGAGCCAAAGTTAGTTAGGCACGCCTAGCCAAATGTCTTCGTGAAAAAATAACTGCATTTTTATTTCAACACCATATTTTAGAATGTTTAGTTCTATTCCGTATATAATTTTAGTATCATTATTCATCTTTTCTGTGAATGAATAAGATATCTTATGGTTACTTTTATTTTGCAAGGAATAAAAAATTAACTTACTAACTAAAATTAACTGAAATAACAACAAACTTTACTCATTCGTGAGTTTAAGAATTTTTGTGTTTTTTTTTTAAAGAACACAAACTTTAAAAAAAAACACTACAAAATAAAAAAAAAACTTTAATTTCGGAAATTGGTGTCTTTTTAATTTCGCATTTTTTTCGAAAATAAACATTATTATTCACATATCAGTTATGGTACCTGCCCCACACAAATTCGTATACTTTCACTTGCTAAGAAATATCAGTGACAGGAAATTATGATAATATCATTGACTTATACTAAGTGGAATAAATACGTATTATTGACCCTAACTCAACTAATCAGTACTAGATCAAATTTATATGGAACCACTCGGTAAGTATTAACCCTTTCAAACCACAGAAGAATTTTTCAAATCGGTTTATAAATGAGAGTTCTGAGGTAACAACAAAAAAACAAAACTGAATTGAGAAGCTCCTCCTTCTTGTGAATTCGGTTAAAAGGAACAGCGTACTCTACTTACACAACTGCTGCAAGATATTGAGTGTCTTTCTGATATTGTAACCTATCCCTCTTTATCTTCCATTGTCATTGTTAAGGCAGTAATTATAATTAACAACTAGAATACACAACGGCCTACCTACTAAACGTTCTGAATCCCACTTCATTTGACTACACAAATAAACAAATTTTAATCGATACTATAATTCATGTGTGATAACAAAGCAGCGGGCAGCGCGGACGAGGTCCTCTCGGGTCCCCAAAGATAATTTTCATAATAAAACATCCCTTTTCTCAGGCACTTTGCTGTAAATCAAGTTTTCCGGCCACCCTTTCAATTTCCTGACCGCAACACAGTTCCGTTCAAACGAGATTTTCATTAGACGTTCAAATACCCTGCGTTTGGAGAGATAATATTTTTACAGGACGATTGAGAATTTTCTGAGACCCGTCCCTCGCGCTTCTAATTTGTCTTGGCACGGAGCAGGTAATTTAAAAATATTTATTTATAATTAAGTGTCTCAATCCAATAAAATGTCTGAAAAACATAAACATGAGACGTAGGTACGTTTACACGCAAGCTTTTCAAAGACCTCATTACATTTAGAGCGTGGCCCATGAAAAAGAGATAAAAGTTAATACGCACTTAATAATTATAAAGCTAAGCCCGGTAACTCCAATGAAAGCATTAGTAGGTATTAACTTGTAAGTTAAATGCGAGCGTAACTCACAAACGTTAACTCACGGTCAGCTGGGAATCGAGTCGAAATTACCATAACTTACTTGAAACATGAACAGACAAACTCATTACAAATGTTACGATTAATTCCAGCCACTTTTCCGAGAGATTGCCGTTAAATTGCCGCACTTCGTCTTGCAATGTTTGGGAAACATAAATGAATAAATTGACCTGATTTGTGTGTGAGCGGTCGTTAGAAAACATAATAAGATTTTAAATTTTAAATGAACGCTTTGCGGTACAGATGGAGAATAAAATTTGTGAATGTCGGGACTGGGCGTTATCAAAGGCTATGCAGGCCCGTGTGATCCTCGGGGATTCCATTATTCGAAATTAAGAGTTGTTTGTTTTTATTATTTTTTAAACAACACTTTTATGCAAATGTTTCCGAGTATTTCCTAGCGATACTCGCAAGGTAAATAACAATTGTCGCGTTTTATTTACAAAGTAAATGGTAGTTAAACTCCTTTAGTCTTAGAATAACGGTAAGCGGAGTGAAAATCTTTGCTGGCTTTTCTCTCAAATTGGTAATTCAATTGAGAAGGGCGATGATTTCAATAATTTTGACAAACACCGTTGAGTTTCCCTGAATCTTGACGCTGCTTTTCGGATTGTTGAACTTTCGATGTGCTGATCTGTTAAAACACATTGTTAGGTCAAATTGATGGAAAATCGTAAGTTAAACACGAACGATTCTTTGTAATGGAATGTAAATATTTCCGGCATAATTTCATTAATAAGATTATTTTGTATTAATTTTTCAATTGAATTTTTATGATTGCAGATTTAAAGGAACTAAGTACCAACTACAGTGACTTAAAACAGTGACTTATTGAGTTACCCTAAAGAAAGTGTAAAACACCACTTTGAATAAACGGTGCACAACAAAGCAAATAAAATGTTCCATTCCGAATATACATTTTCAACAGTCGATTATAAATTTCCACGTTGATTGAAATACGGTGGAAATGGCGCAGTCGTGAAACTATGTCAATCGGGGATCGTTTAGTATCGGCCTATGCAAATATATACACATGCGGGCTTGTAACGAATTTCATCATGCTATAGCAATATTTATTGAAATATGTAAGTATGTGGAACTGTGTGAAATGTATAATGTACTTTAATTGTATTCGTTAATCATGTCGTCACACGTAAACGCCCGCACCCACAAGAACTAACTAATAAATTACAATAATAATGCAACAATACTTTAGCTCCTCGCAAATGCAGATATGTAAAAGTTGTAGTGTCCAATACCTAATTAGAGAAAACATAGGGAGCTATAATAATGATTAATGTTTTCATTAATTTTCTACCGCAATACGCTATATTTTTTGTTTTTTTAATTACAAAATAACCTTTACAAATGCTTAGTAGTTTTTAGATGTAGGTGACTATTGTTTGTTTTACTGTCATTTTGAGTTTGGAAAAACTTTGAAAGGTTTTTATAAACGCGTTAGATAGGTACACAGACTACTACAAAAGTTTCATTTTTGTTGCTCACAATTTTCATATGAATATTAAAATCGTACGTCCGCATTTTTTATTCGACGTTGTTTCATAATCTAAACAAATGAGTGTTTACCCTGAATTACCTGATAATTACTTTTATAGTTAAAGGAGATTTTACAAAATATAGTGAGCAATTCCATACCATACTTATCACCTCAAGTCGTCATCTGATCATTGTTAAAGGCAATTAATTCGTCTCCGGAAACAATTGGATGTAGCCTATGTAGTTATCTAATTATTGCTCACGCTTATTTGATCACAATTAGGAGCATACGATTGATTATCATAATGCGTCATTCAATAAATTAATAACGTGTGGATAGACAGCAATATGTTGCACCTACATATATTTGTTATTGTATTAGTATTTAGTAGGTAGAATTTAACTTATATTTGTAATAATGGCCGTTCGGTTCCATTGATCAGGTTAAGCTTCGCTTGCCACGCTTCGTCCGTGGATGGGTGAACATCTTTAGATACCAGAACTCTTTCGTGCCCCAGAAAGTACGTTAAGCCGTTGGTCCCGGCTATCATTCGTAGATCTTGACAGTCGTCACGGGTCCGAAGACCAAATGCCTGACAACCAGTCTTACAAAGGGGTATCGTATTAACCAGTAACTGAGTTGTGGAGGTTAGATAGGCACTCGCTCCGTGTAAAAAAACTGGTAGGTATTCAGCTACATCCGGTAAGACTGGAAGTCTACCCCAAAATAGTTGGGAAAAGGCTGGGCAGATGATGATTTACGGTGCTCAAGACACCGAATGGGCAAAAACACCACTCAATTGAACCCATGTAGGAGACGACTACGCGGCTAGCCCAGAAAGAGATGGTAATGAGCTGTAATCCTCCTTAAATGATAGGCCCGCAAACGCAGTAGACCGGGAAAAGTGGAAATAGGGAAGGTGGGAACTTTGCTCATCATAATAGAAAGACAACAGGCACTCTGTTGTCTTATTGATTGAACCATTGATTTCCAGGTCTAATACTGATGGAATGTTAGATGGATAGGTACAGCTATTTTCAGGCTAAATGCTCTCGACCACCCTTATACCTGAAATCAGGAATGTTCTGTCAACAACTATTCAGCCGTTTTAAATATTCACATAAAATAAAATAAAAGTATCACAAACTAGAATGTCTGAGCCGGCCTCGTTATTTGGTGCTTTTTCAGGAATAAAATGCTTGTCTATGCTAAAAATATTTTTGTGGGAAATTGGGTTACTTTAATATTTTACTCCCACCTAGAAGCGCAAAAAAAGAAGTTGGGAATTTAAATATATCTAGGTCTTGTTTTTGTAAGCGAAGCAGTGGAACCTAACCTATAATGTCCGCCTTAAATCACTATAAATTACAAACTTAGGACCTAGAACCTCACCTAACTGGAGTAGGCACAAATCAAAAGGAAAACAAATGTCTTAGAATAATATGTTTTTGGTAAAAACAATCCTTGTCCAGCTGGGCCTTCTCACGCTAGTTGTAAAAATTTATCGACTGCGAAGGGTCGCTGGTGGCCCTCGAGGATGAACAGGAAACATGTTATTACTGGTTGAATATTATCCATCATGGATATCGCCTCTGAAGATTTTAGAAAGGGGTTCTGTAGTAAGATAATCGTTTAATGGGTACTTCGAATGAAATATATAGAAATAATCAAAATTATGCTGCTGAGACATTCGTTTGATCACCATATTTTGTATGCCTTGTGGCAGGACATAGTATGGACAAATATAGTTTTATGTAACATCTGTATAATTTTTACTCTATATTTACAAAATTAATAAACGAATTTCAATTTGAGCATGAGGTCCTGGGTGTGATTTCCAGGTCAGGCAAAGAGTCAATGAGGTTTTCTATCTGGAATTTCTCAGGACCAGGGCAGCCCTGCGTCTAAATTTGCAATTTGAAAAAATTGCGCGGTTGATGGCAGTAGGGTCGCCCCCTATTACATGGGACTTAAACATAACTGGTGAAATGTGGGTGTGCTATAGTTACACGTCTGCCCATCCCTTCGGGGAAACAAGGCGTGATGTTATGTTAATAATAAAAATGTTTGTTCAAATTTCAAGGTTTGAAGTTGCTTTTTAAACAAGCAATTACTACTGGTAAGAGAACTGTTTGCATTTCGATATTGTTACAAACTACCAACTCATAAAGTAACAGGCCATGCAGCAATAAGGAGGGCCGATCAAATTGAATCCGCGTTTGGAGCCTTTGTAAATGAATGCAACAGACCGTGTCTTAATAGAACTTGATGAAGAGAGGTTGCGAGGTGTAGGCGTTGGTACACTAGGGAGTCGAGAGATTAGTCGTGACTACGAACGCTCTGTGAAGAGCAAAGCCAAGAAAAAGAAGATCAACTTACGTTTGAAGGTGTGTTATATATCTTGCAAAATCAGCTAATAATGTACCCACAGCTGGAACACAAGCCGCCCATGTGTGAGAGAGAGTGGGCCGTAATCCACCACGCAGGCCCAGTGCGGGTTGATACTGTTGGTAAATGTTACATGCCTTCAAATGTTTCGTTTTTGGATATGCCGGTTTTCTCACGATATTTTCCTTCACCACTTTGACAGCAGTGGTGATGAAATAATTTTACACAAAGTTAACCGCCGGTCTAGGTGCGAACCTACGACCTACAACTCACCAACTGAGCTACAACTCAAACGTCACGGCCGTCACTTCTGGGCCACTACTGCTCGTTGGCTCAGAGCTCTGATTTATTTATTTTATTTTTTATTTTCCATAACACTTAACCTATTACATAATTGATTTTAGCCACACAACGAAAACCTCGCAGGGTTTATCTGTGTGATGGCGAGCCGCTCATTTCATTAAAAAAAAAATTGTAAACAAAGAAAAAGTTTAAATACAATATGAAATTAAATATGAGACTTAAACTTAAGATAATATTGAACACAAAAAAATCAATGACAAGCAGTAGTAACTACATTACAATGTAATACTTTACAATTACAATGATACTAACACACTTAAATTAGTAATTTTATAACACTTATTTACATTTTTTTTATTTGCATTATTTATTTTGTTTTCTTTTTTTTTTCATTTACACTCCGATCCCTTAAATACATACATTAGATAATTCACAGATGTTATTGGCTGCAGCTTCGTCCCAGTAACATAAGACATAATAATTACTAGGTTTATACATCTATCGAAGTATACAATGTTGAACAGCAAGTCACTAGCCAATCCTTGGAAAACCATACAAACAATGAAAAAAACATACCGACCCTTACAATATTTTCATTGACACAGCAGACTAGTCCAATAAACTGCTAAGTGCGTAGTTCAAATAAAATAAACATTTACAATATTAGAAACCTGTTCACCTAAAAACGTAGGCAATACTCCAAAATACCAGTGATATAAGGTAAATAACATGCCCAAATGCCAAATATTGGCAACCCAAATGAAATGAAGACCCCATAAAAACTGGCGCGAAACAATTGCTATTATTCTCCGTTATTACTGTTCAGGTGTGTTTCAGTGATATATCGGTCTATCGCAACGTTTTTGTGCTCCCGTACTGTTATGCCAGACGTTTAGAATGTTAGATATTGCATTGTCCCACTCAAAAGGTGATACGAGTCCATACTTTTTCATTAGAAGCGTAATTTGACAGTATTTTTAGCAGACAGACTTTGGACTTAAGTCACGTTTAGAAGACTAGGTACGCTTGTATCGCAATTGAATATTTATAGGATAAAAATTTAGATAATAATTTATGAAAGGACAGACATGTAGGGATACCTAACGGTAAATATGGGTTTAAATATTGGAGGAGTAGTTGCTGTAATAACAATAGACACAGTCTTTTACTAACAGTATAAACGCTACAATACGCTACTTTCTCACACATTTTTATGGGCGCACCTTTTCATAAAAATAATATTATATTTTTTCTCCGTAAAGGGATAAAGATGATCTTTTTCTATTAGCACTTGTAAATGTTCAAAGCAATATGTTGCGGTGAGAAAGTTGTAGAGTAGCCTCGGGCGGATTACACGTCGCTGAGACACCGGTTTTTATGGCGTGTTGCTTATTGCCTTTCGAGTTACGAGAGGGACGTTTTTCACCTCCGCGTAGTGTTGATATAAAGTTGGCGGTCTCACGCACATTACGCGCAGCCGGCGCCCGCCAATACAAACAATTTATTGTATTGTTATAGATCTGGGGTCCGTCTTCGGGAACATATTGGGCCCGAACTGCGAGGGACAACGCTTAGTCACTCGATTCTATCTACTCGCGTGAAGGTGTTTAACATAACTCATGTCGTATAAAACGATTTGTAGCTACGTTAGATCTTTTAGCGCGTGTTTGGAATTTTAAAACACGTTGTACCAATAAAACATATAAATAAATCAAAGTAGCTGTTATGAATATATTATTACAAAAAATTCGATTCGTCCGAAACGTAAACAACGTTTGAAATATTTGCTAAAAAATAGTTTAGTAAAAACATGCTGCTATCCGAGAGCTTCATGAAAATAATTAATTCGATTGATAAATGATATCATTTTATTTGTGTAAATGTTTGTACAACCGACCTCAACGTTGTAGGGAAAGGGATGAAGTAGGTCTGTACAAACACTTTAACACGCCACATTAATGAATTAGATTAAAAAAAGATCAAATGATAAATCAAAAATCAAAATCAAAAGTCATTTATTCAAATTAGGCTGAGAATCAGCACTTTTCGAACGTCAAAGTACATGAGACAGTCCCCCAAAACGCCCACCCTTCACCACTTCCTAGTGCTTTAGCTGGGAAGAAGAAGTAGTGGAACAAACTCCCCAGCAGCACAGCTGTCTGTTTAGTCGGATAGACTTGATTCTATACATACTTAGGCAAAGTAATAAACATTACGAGACACAAAATATTAATTAAATAATTAGTCAAAATGTCAGCTAGCCATACCAATATACCGACAAATAAAATGAAAACTGTCGAGGCCAAATAAAGCCTAAAACAACTCATCATAGAAAATATTGTTATGAGTAGATCATGTCAATAACTAATGACTTAATAGATAGTTATTAAAAAAAAATTGTTAGACAGGCAATAAAAAATAAAATATAGATATGTACAGTAGGTAGGTACATGCATAGTTATCCATGTGGAAATACTGGCAAGAGCGCATGCAGTAGCTCAGAAGGCTTCCGGCTGCCGGAAGGGCATGATACATAGTGCTAAATCCGATTAATTTGCGAACCTGTTAGTGGGACAATAGCGTTTAAACACATTCCGTGTCGGCACTGTCTCTACTTGTCACCTTGAACACTGACACAATTAATTCACGTAACGTAAGCTCGAATCATAATTGAAAACAATGTAACTGTTATAAGAGCCTATCAGGTACACTAATGGGATAAACTTACGCTGCTTTCGTTCTCAGCTCAAGAAAATTGGAGAGAACGAATTGTTGACGTGATTAATAAATGTAAATGTCTTGGTTATGTATTGCTTTGTTAGGGAAACTTTACGCAGTATATACACGATGTATACTGCTACAAACATGTGTAGAAGGTAATTGAATAAGGAGGCAAGCCACGGTCTACGGAAAGAAACAGTGCCAGTACTTGGGTAGGTACTTATAATATACGAGAGTTGTACAGGGTACAAGTATAATTTTGCTTGTATCATATTATAATAATGAGTTACATTCTGAAAATGGTTAATTATATAATTCTGGTAACATGACATGCGAGGCTTTTTCTACGTAAATAAAAATGTTAGCAATATAAATACCAAGAATTCCATCTGCCAAAAAATAAATACTTCTGTTTATTTGCGCGAAACAGTGATGGTCCAGTGTTAACAGCGGTGACTTACGAGTTGTAGGTCGTAGGTTCAAACCCAGGCAGGCGCATTACTTTGTGTAAATAGATTTTACTTAAACCGGTGAAGGAAAACATTCTAGAGCCAAAAATTCGAAGACGTGTGACATCTACCAACACGCACTGGGCCGTGGTAGATTACGGCGCACTACCTCTTAGAGAGAGGAGGCCTGTGTCCCAGGACATTATAGGCCGATTATGATCGCAGGATTCCATATATTATTTTGTGACAACAAATAGAAATATGCTTACTTAAGTGCTCATTTTCTGATTTCAAATTAACATAAACGAAGGTCCAATCCATTTCCTCAAAATCACCAGCGAACTAAACATAACATACCCTAAAGTTTATTCGCAACGTTTCAACTCACAGAACAACATTTAATCCCAATTCCCACTCCCCATGCAAATTAACATGAAAAGCTTTTCAAATGGCGAAAAGCAAAACTTTTGTTTGGTGTTTTCACCGTTTAACTTGAATCGTTCACGTGTGAATTTCTAGCCGATGCGGAGAACCCGGCTCGGGCCCGGGGCAGATAGGCGGCTGATTGCAGCCTGCCGTAATTACCGCGCACACGACCGGTATGACCACTGCTTACCGCGGTTTTACTGCACACAATAACTCTGGATTGGACAAGTTGTTTGTGTGGATGTAAGGATGCCTTTTTTCCTGATCTTTGTTATTCTACACAATCACGCACGTGATTGGTATTTAGCGCTAAATCATGTTTTGCGTGACAATAGTAGATAATTGGAAAACGGTGTGAAAAAGATTTAAATTCTAAAAAACTGCTCGATAGGAAAATGCTGGTTTATTTTACGAAAGGTTTTTAACCGTCTGGCTGGCGGGCGCATTAATTAACTAGACGTCAATAAAATACCATTTTCTATCAATAAATGTCCTTACGGGCAAATGCTCTGGACGTTTTACAAAATTAATCGATAGTTGCTGTTGGGATAAAACCATTGTTAAGTAGACTAGGTCTTCCAACTATCGCAATGATAATTAGCCGCAGCTACGCGACGCACGGAGGTCAATTTAAAGTAATTAGCGGTATGAAAATCATGACTCGATGTGAGGGTAGATAAAACAAATTACTTTAATCTGTTTAGTACAAAGACTGCAATAGTATAATGGCAAGGTTAGTACAATCGATTTCACAATATACATTGACGAAAAAGTCATTAAGTCAATACTTTACGTGTATCTCCGTACTCCGTACTGTAAATCCAAGTTACCAGTTGAGAGAATTAAGATGCACTTACACGAGCAACTAAAATTGCTCCATCTTAGTCAATTCTCGTCAACTATTACGTCATGACTACACCCAGCAATTTAGAGCAATGGCAACATGTAGCAACCTGTTGCGACCACACAATATCATGCAATATGGAGCAACTTAAAAAACCGCTGCCTCCGCTACCGGCCGGTTCCTCTCGCAAAAACAAGACGTAGTTATACGTACACACGGCTACACATCAAGCTATACATTTCCAGTTTATGCTGATCTCGCACTGAATAGAAATCCTATACAATACGAGATCAGCTTATATTGGAAATGTATAGCTTGCTGTGTAACCGTGTGTACAAACGAGATAGAAAGAAAATTTTCTAAAAAAATCCAAACTTATTGGATATTTGGCGACTCATATTGGCGACATTGTAAAATGTGAAATATATGGAACAATCAGAAGTAACGCCAGTCACGAATCAATTTCTGCATTTTATTGTTTGTTGCTCCAGATTGCTCCACATAATTGATCCAGATTGATCTATTAGTGTTGCCGAGCAATAATTGCTCAAAAAATTACCCGTGTAAGAGAAGAGCACCTTTAGTTAATTATCATTGTTGTTATTGTGATTGCTGCGTAAAATTATTTACATTATTGTGCTAAATAGTTATGGATTTCTTGGAATTGAAAAAAAAAATGGGACGTTTTAATGAAGGTATTTATAATCATATTGTCTAATTATTTTGATAAATATTTCAAAGTTGTTTTGTTAAATAATTATTTAGTATGACATTGAATTTTCAACTATATTTTTTGCCTTTCGAAGCGTAGACATTTCAAGAAACATGTTAGAACATAAACATTTTTTGTGATAAGAGCTGAAGTCAACATTTTTGGGTTACGTTTGATTTGATTTTTTGCTGCATACTATTATTTTATTTTCAGGGAATGGCACTAATTTAACAACTCGTAATTTATTCAATCATCTCTTGGAAAATCCCTCAATTAAACTTACAAATAAACAATGAAAGGAGAAGCTATTTAATTATGTTTTAGACGTGATTGGCACTACTGATTTGAAAATTCAAATTAAAAATCGTTTTATGAGACACGGTACATAGTTTTTGTTTACTAAGTTTGAAACTAAATTTCATGATTAGCTTTCTAAATGCATAATCACGTCAGGAATGCAAAATATACTAACATCTTCATCTGGGTCTGTCACTAAGGGCCGGCCAAAACTTCCATTTTCTAATATTTGCAGTAAAACTAAACAAAAGACGATTAAACGAGGGAAATACATTCAAGAAGTGAAGAAGAATTATATTTAACAGCTGAAATGAAGCTTCATTCTGTAGGAAAACGGAAGGCTCCTCGAGCTAAATATCTTGTCTTCTCCTGTAGCCAGTGTTTCAAAACAACAAAATCATGATGACATTAATATTATCCAATATTCACCCGAAGAAGCACTAGCTTTGTTTACAGAGCTGAAATCAACTCGTCATCAGTATACTGAACTGCTGGCATCAGCTATACGTAAAAATTTAAAACACCTATATCACCCTTATTATAACATTTTGGAAGAAAAACAAAAGTGTTATCCGTCTAACATTACTGCTACAGATATCTCCGCAGACATTCCTTTAAAATCCTGTTAGACCATACAACACCCCGCATAGCATACAACAAAATCAATGTGATGTTTTTACTACTCTGGACGATAATATTACGCATTTGAAAATGTTATACATATAAATGGGGTGCTGATGGAAGTGGATCTCAAAGCAATTATATGCAATTTTTTAGTAGCGAGAACTCTGGCGATTCCAATATATTTATAACTTCTTTAGTGCCTCTTTGATTATACAATATACATCATTATAATGATATAATTATTTGGCAAAATCCACGGTCTAATTCTACACGGCTCTGTCGCCCGATCAGATTTACAAAAGAAATAATTACTTCTAAATTTAGTTACATTGAATCTCAAATAGCTAACCGTACACTTACTAGAGTAGAATTGTGTAGTAGAACTTACATCGTAGAACATTGCTTATTTAAAACTATGCTAGATGGGAAAGTTGCCAATGTCTTATCATCGAATAAATCAACACAAAAATGTATATCGAATTTACGGCCAATAACGTAAAAAAGAAGTAAAATACCACAGGTAGTTTTCAATTTATTACAAGAACCTAACATAAACAATGATGATGACGAATGATTAATTTATTAACAATTTTAGTCTGTAATTTCACATATTTACATAAATTCACAATTTTTTTAAATTATAAACACTAATTACCACTAACTAAGTCCTTATAATTTCATTAATATATTAACGTGCTCCTAAATTTTTGAAATTGACCACTGTGCGATGTCACGTAGACGTAATTTTATACCGAAACAATCGTCGCGTTAGCGAAGTGAATACGCCCGGTGAACACCTATGCTAAATTCGAAAGCTGCCTAAAATAAGCAGCAAAAATATATTCCAATTGTCTGCGCCACTTCAATAGCCCGTTAGCACCGTTGCAGTTGCAGGAAAAATAACGTTTCAGGCTGACTTACATAATGCAAGTTTATGTTTATGTTTTATACATTGAAATGAATGAGTGAACGTGTCAAATCTCTTAGTTCACTCACACAAGCACGCTATTAGCACAGCTGCTCGCAGTATAAAACCTACTTACTACATTGCGGCCATAAGAGGCTTAAGAAGGACTAAGACAAACTATGCAGAGTCAGCCATTACGAGCCAGTACACACTATGCCATAATATGTAGGTAGGTTCTTATTACTCTTGGCTTCATCCACCTTTTGCCCGAGAAGATTTCGGACCACCAACTTAAATTGTCATGACAGTTGTATGGCAATGGTAATGGTTTTAACGAGGCAAATTGACTTTGGGTTCCAATTTCATCATCATCATCATATCAGCCGAAAGACGTTCACTGCTGCACATAAGCAACCCCTAAAAGAGGGGGATTTACCATAATCGCCACGCTTTGCAGGCGGATTGGCGATCGCAGTATGCTGGTCAAATGCATAGAGGACGCTGCTGCCCATTTTCTAGTAAATCCCTTAATCGCCTCCTACGACACCCACGGAATGAAATGGGTTTCAATTTGCTTAGCAATTAATTTTCCTGACATCAGTTTTATGCATCTTGTACATTCAGGTCTGTAAATAATGTATGTACACACTTTTGTCAAAAAATAACACTATATTACACAATCTGAATCATTTTGAAGAATATTGCTAATCCATTACTATTAGTCTACCCAATAACGTAAGCATCAAAGCCTCATTCCTACTGTTATTTTGTTGCACACTTACCCCGCTGGTGAACATTTGGCACAATGAAGCTTGGTGAATCTAAACAACGGAAAAAGAGAAGTTTTCTTTTTCATCACCCATCACAAAGAAAACTCTGCCACGCCCACATAAGAATCTAACAGTGATTTATCTATTTCGAGCAAACATTAATTATGTAGTCTGAAATATATTTCAAAGCTCGTTCCTTTAGTCCTGTCTCGTGCAGTGTAGTGCACTTGAATGCAGAATTGAGATTCCACTGCCCAAAATACATTGAGTATAGTTCGTTGAACTAGCGAACAACAAAGCACTGTCCCACTCAACCGAAATGATTCAGAGCCAAAGTGAAATCGAACTGCTTTGTGCGCAATAACTAATTATAAGAATGGGGTGCAAATAGTTGAGCATTTTTGTGCAAAAATGGGGGCGATATAGATAAGAAATGTCTTTGACAGATTTTGAACGTTGAGACGTCGATTTAGATGAACGTTTGATGTCGTCGTAAGTCGATTAGACCGCTTGAGACTCGACTTGGCAGATCAGCCAAGTATTTGTTAATTGCGGCTCAAATAAGATTGTAGCACGCTGTATGTACCAACTAATAACCTCAAACATATCCTATATAGTTGGGTACCTGTGTAACTCATTGGAAATCCAAAGGGGAATAGGCTTGACTGCTTCGCTTAGCGCTCGGATTGGTCATCGTAGACCATAACGGAATACTGCTGCCTCATTCTCGTGAAGTAATCCCTTAGAAGCCATTTAGAACCGCCATATGTAGGACAGCACTATGCAGTGGTAATTCTTAAGACGGCTGAAACTATTCGTCAATTAATCAACGCTCTATTCCTTCTCAGGAAAGGACATACTTCACAACAATAAGAATACTAAAAATGATCATTCGTTCGAGAATACAACAAAATCAATGGAAAACCAATTAGAACTGAATGAATTTAGTTTGAATTGAATGCAAAATTCTAGGTTTTTGTATTTTAACTAAAACGCTTGGAGCCAAAAAACAAACATTGAAACGCAACAGTTATTTTCTCGTTATTCTAGATTAGAATTTTGGTATCCTGCCATACAGTGTGTTGTTCTAAAACGAAGTCCAAAAACACGAGCAGGAATCCTTTTACCTCAACTTAAAACTGAAGTTTAACACTTCACAACCCATTTTAAACCGACGTTAGTGTAGGTCGGTACATTTACCCTAACTCTGCATCAGCTAACACCTTGCCGAGCAAAAACGAGCAAGACCCAATAACAACGTACAAGTAACAAGGTGAGTGCCGTACTTCCCACTGTTTTATTCGGTTGTCTGACTTTTGGAGTACTCTGTTTTACCTGTGTTATCCTCAGGCTTAATATTAGGGTCTTGTTTAGGTAACGACAGCTGGACTGCCTGTCGGTCGACGACGACGTGCTTCAAATAACATTATGTATGTTTACTGTATTTTTTTGTTTGTTTTATTAACTCCGATGTTTCACGAATCCGTTTTGCAATTATTTTCTGTACATTTCTACGAGTTCTTTCGGTTTCCAGTGTTATTTTGTTTCGTGGAAGGAAACCTTTGTAACCTGAACTTCTTGGGCTGAGATACGCGTGTTTTTTACGTTAACAAACCCTCTTGGTATTTGTCTTCAGAATTTCAGTAAACGTATATGGTATTAGGATTATTATACAAACTTTTAAGGTGGATGTGCTAAGCAATTTGCAGGCCAGTGTCAGGTTATTTGTTGGTTAAAATAGTATTCGCGACAGCGCGATATAATTTCATTTAAACCCATTGAATGACTTCCATTAAAAACTACTTATTTAATGGAATTAAATGAACTTAGGGGGCTCTATTGATGATTTTAATTGTACCAGACAGGCGTGATCGCTTGGAAGCGAAGGGTGTGTAGGGTGGGTGTATGCTTATCCTGGTTTTATGTCGGTGTTTGTGTAGGTCTCCCAGTCCACGCGGCGCTGACGTCCTGCAGATTATAGATATTTTGAAGACGGCTACTGCCTTCCGTTCTTCATGTCATTACCATATGTACTAATGTTTTTGGATTTTTCAATGAAACAGTTGCCAGACTTTCGTCTGGAAAGGGGAGTGTTTATGACAACCTCTGGAAGGGGTACTTTACCTGATTAATAACACGAGTTTTTCACAAGTCTTCAGGAAGCATTTTCGGAACACTACTTGGACTATATCTATATATTCATTAATTTAAGATTTAAATAAGAACCTTGCCGATGACAACAAATTTTAAGAAATTACATGTTTGCTTACGTAGTACCGTCAATCTTTACCGTAACGAGAGCCGCTTATTGCTACCTGACTTAATGTTTTATTTGATCTATATTTCTTCACAGTTACATTGGATATGCATATAACACATCAATTTATTAAAATACATAAGGCATGTTACATATCGTTGTATTTCCCATGAAATTCCTCATATCCTGAGATATCTATCTTAGTTATATCTTTCCATACTGAAAAAATATTTCGAGGAAAAAAAAATTCTGAAAAATGTTAATAAAAATTACTTTGTAAGTTGATTTCCTCAAAAACTACTGAATCGATTTCAAATCTAATTATAGATATCTCAGGCTGCTCTATAGACCAAAACAATCTGATATTTAAAACTTTACAACTATGATTTTAAGGGCGTGACGCCTTGAAAGAGGGTTGGCAAATACATAGCCCACCTAAATGAGGTTTGAAGGGGTGGTACTTACGGTTTTCTATACTAAGCACTTATTCACCGCTATTTATTGGCTTAACTATCACTCTTATCACTATGAATTTAAGTTATTGTCAGAAATAAACTATATAACTATGTAGTGACGCGTCAAAACGTCAGAAAAAAATTAATTTCACGAGCTACCCTAGTGCTTCCCCTTTAACCATGAAATAGTACCTACGCTCGTTTCATGCTTTTAAAACACACGAGGAAAAAAGGAAATCCTCGATGTAAAAACTTGCCGCGAACACGGAATACTATCCAATACCTACGCAAACGTTGTTATTTCAATCACACAACCAGTTTTCGCATGAATCGCAGATAAAACGAACTTTCCCTTTGATTATACAGAATACATACATAAATGTATGATGAATGAGTATCGACAGGTATATTCATACAAGTCAACACGTAGCTTTAATAAATAATGGTGTGCTCCAGCTATCAATCATTCAGTGAAGGTGTTAGCTAATTACCTTTGTACGTTAAAAGCGGTTGTGTCTATAACAACCGCGGGATGGGAGATGAACGACTGAACATCAATCAATGTTACTAACACATTTACCTACACAGACCTTTATTATCGTAGTACTGCGAACGAGAAAATAAACTATCGATCTAGTGTCGTAGCGTAGCCTACAGTAGGGTACAATGCAGTGGTAACTTTTAAAATTGGAAGTATTTTGTGTAACGGTTTTAGGTTTCGTATTTTATGTCATATTTTTTACATGTGCGTTTTTTTTGTTTTTGAAAAAAAACAGCTTTTCTTTATTTATTTAATTTATTTAACCATTTATGCACACACATATAAACAGACAAGAAGAAAGGAACAGAAAAATACCTTTCATTCTTTCTTTCTATGCAGTGTGATCTAAATAAATAAAGTGGTATTTTAAATATTAGCGTTATTTTCATCCCACTCATCTAGGCCAGTATCGCAGAACCTACCTCAAGACACAAGCATTTTTTGAGACTTGTTTTTACCAATGAAATGGCTTTAAGCTTTAACACTTCACATACAGTACATACAGTTATAAGTAATGTGTTTCTGTGGCCTTTTTCCGATACATTTAGTAAGTACTTATTTCAATTAGAGTTAAATCGTTACTAAGGTACGATGTGGTTAGCACGTCTGTGTGGATATAAACAAACTTTGATAGTGAAAAATTAAACAATTATAAAGTTAGAACAAAAAAGAAGAAAACTAAGTAATGCATAAGTCTTGTGTTACGTGCTGTAATACTGGGCTAAGTGTCACCGCATCCTCGCCAACTGTAGCCAGCCACCACTGGACCACTAATAGTAGTCGACAGTTTTTGTACATTTTCTATGAACTCGTCTAACACTCGGCGGTCGAGTCGCCATTTCAGCGCGTAAGCTCTACAGCAGTAGTTGAGTGACCACGTTTAATCGGCGGCACGCGCACTCGACCAGTTTTGTAGACGACCACTTCGTTTCTGAGGCAGAACGCATAAACAGCCGCGATCACTAGTGGGGTTATTTGCGAGGATGCAGTTTGGTCATTTTGATAACAGCCGGTCTATTCTCTAAAAACTCACGAAGTGAGCGTGAAAACAGCTGTCATTACAACTGATACTAGGGATTGACACTATTGACAGCTCACTTCACCTAAGATTTCACGGTGAAATTTTCACAAAGTAACACTGCAGATGTCTGTATCAGTGTTAGGTGATCCTCCAAAATGCCTCAATGTACGCTTGAATATCGATGCTATAACCACCGACAGTCATGGATTGGTGGTCTATAGTTGAAAATATATTAATTAGTGGTCAGAGTACCTCTTGTTGTTACGAGTAGGTGAAGTGACTGGGCTAAAGCCCCTCCAACTTCTACCAGCCTTCTCTTTTTCCGCGCCATCTCGAGCCAGTCGTACTAAAAGTAGAAAAATTGTATAGGTTCCACAGAGTATACAGATGTATAAGGAGGAAAACGTTTACAAACAATAACACATCGACTTGCATACTTAATATAACTTCCCTTCCTTTGCGGCCGTCGAAAAAACGTAGCAACGTGACTCAATTTACATTCCTTAATATTTACAAAAAAAGCTTCACGTTTTCGTAACTTCATCAAGCAAACAAGGAAGTGATTCCGCATTGTGCCTACCACCCGAAAAAATATACCAACATTTTTGTGAATCACTACGAACTCCTGTTACGCAGATATTCATCTTTACCGACGTACAATTTAAAACATCTCGACAGTGTAACAGAATTCTTACACATGGCCAACAAAATATCGAATATTTTACAACAATACGTTTAATGGTTCGACAAACAACCGTATTCGGAGTACAGAAACAGGCTTTGCTGATTGCGAATTGTGCTTACTGTCGAATACAAATTGTAAGCGTGTTTCCTTGGAGTTAATTCACCAAAGAAGAATTGACCTTAAGTAGACATTTTTTCTCGTAAATTTTTAAGCTTTTCGTCTTTAAAATGTAGAGATATTTAGATGAGAAGCTTCAATGCGAAGAATGTAGACTAAAGTTAATCTATTTTAAGATGGCTTAACTGTTTGAGCGTTGGTTTTTGGACGGTTTTCTTTTCGAATCGATAGTTCTATTTTTTAAATGGCCAACTAACAACTCGACGTTTAACTCAACCACGCGTTTTCTTACTCGACAGCAGTGGTGGCCCAGTGGAAACGCCCGTGACTTACGACTTGTAGGTCGTAGTTCCGAACCCTGACAAGGTCTTTACTTTGTGTAAATTATTTCTTCACCACTGCTCTCGAAAAAGATGAAGGAA
This sequence comes from Polymixis lichenea, assembly GCA_949091785.1. Classification (NCBI taxonomy): domain Eukaryota; kingdom Metazoa; phylum Arthropoda; class Insecta; order Lepidoptera; family Noctuidae; genus Polymixis; species Polymixis lichenea. The sequence goes on from OX420936.1 coordinate 14,548,918, forward strand.
AACATCGTGAGGACACCGGCATGTCCTAAAATCAAAAATTCGAAGACATGTGATATCCACTAACCCGCACTGATTAAGACCCACTTCCTCTCACAGAGAGGAGGTCTGTGTCCCAGCAATGGGAACATTAAAGGTTGATTATATTTTATTACTCGCTTTAGGAACGTACTATTATTTTGTGTTCAATTAAAAGCCAAAATGTTGTTACAATTAGCCTTATTCTGTCATAATATTTAGCTCAAGCCAATATCGTAGACTCTTGTAAAACGGGGTCATTGTTCTGCGAATCTTGAAAAAACGAAGAACTTTTAACAAATGTTTTTGTGAGTCCCTAAGGAGACGAAGCGCTTTAAGTGAAATACGTATAATTTGCTGTTGAGAAAATAATTATTTTGGTGGAGTGGACTTAATTAGATGTTATCAAAAAACTTGACTTAGGTACTTCGATAACAGAACTTTACCTGCAATATTCAATTGCAGGTCTTCGTCTCGAAAAACAAGAAGACCTGCAAATATTATGTGTCCTCTCAATTTGTTTTCGAACTTTTTCGGCATCAGTAACTACTCGACAGCTTTATGGGACTGCTCCTTTGCCGACTTGATATATCATCACTGTCATCATTGATTTATTTTTTGGCTCCTTTAACACAGATTGCTACCTAGCTCAGGAGCCAGGGCTTTAATTTAGTTGTTAAATTTCTATTTTGTGTCAATAAACAATTTTATTATTATTTTTTATTTCAAATCCATCTACACACTATACAATACAAGTTCTGAGAATGTTCTACTGAATCGATTTAATACTTACAAAATGAAGGCTGAGACAATATTAATAACATTATATCAAGTGATCATTGACACGTCGAGTATCAATTATCAAATTATGTGATCAAATTGAGCGTGAAATTCGTTTTGACAATAGATTTGTAGAGGCTATAAAACATAAAATTTAAATATTCAGTACATACATTTTAAATGTTTCTTTTACAAGGGACCATACTTAGAAGGTACAGTCGTTCCGATTTTTTTGTTCACCACCTAAACTAAAATAAGAATATAGCTATCTCTTACTGACAGACCGCGAAAGAAAATGACAAGTGACGCTTTAGAACTGTTAATCTAAATTACATCTCGATTGCCGTGATTTAAAAAATGACGAATTAAGTTTGTCGAAAAAATATTAGTTCAACTAAATTTGACAGCTCCAATTTATTTCCGTCTCTTTTTTGTTAGATTAGAAAGAAAAAACAGACGAAAAGCCTAAATTACGTTTAGTTGGTGCACAACAGAATCATCACCAGTAACTGGGCGTTCATTATAGCACATCGTGTTTCAGAAATAGACTGACTGAGTGATATCTATGACAACTCTGTCACTCATACCTTTGTATCAATGTCTTTCTAAAAACTACTAAATCTACGTTCAACGAAACATGTTTCCAAAACACTATTTGTCGACCTTTCCTTGTTAGAACAAATATTCTTACTGAATTCATACAACTTCACCTTCTGTGTTTTCAAACATAAATAGATCTGAAGTTACCTATAGCACTCCTATTGATGGTTTAATAAAAAATGTGATTGAAAAGTATTCATTTTTCACCCTTCCACCACCTTTCAAATACGTGACAAATTTATTTTTCGGTCCTTGAAACGGGTCCTTGGAAATAAACAGAAGTAACGGAACTTTCTTCGAGGATTTCCCTAAAGATTCGAAAGGAATTCTACCTACTTATAGATTTTACAAATATTTATGTATGGGGAACGATATTTTAATATTCAAAAATGTATTTACACGGTGTGATTTAATTGCTTATGGCATACCATAACTTGAAAAGTGAATAAAAGTTAAAACAATAAAAGGCTTTTGTTGCCTAAATATTGTGTTCCTCAAGCAAGGAACTTGCAATGTGTAAAAGGGGCTTAATGCTTCGATTGGGAAAGAATCTTATTTTCGATGTTGGGCAGATTGTGTAAACAACGAAGAAATTTCAGTAAAAATTTAAAATAGTTCAGTACTGGATAATATTTGGACTATTTTCAAATATGTACAATAACGAAATGAAATTCGTTTATTCTTCTCAACTGCAGGTAGCTTTTTATCAATAGCAGTTTACAATTGAAAATTCTGTATGCATTCGAAAGCTGTTTGTTATTATGTTACTCTGCTTTTAACCAATTTTAGTAATTTAAACGGTTATTCAGCAAACTTACCCATATTTTATTACCCACCTAATAAACACTTGCCCAAACCAAAGGACAAAGTCAAAAATATCCAATATTAAAATCTTAACCCAGTCAAAAGCGTAGCCAACATAACACAGACCTAAAACAATCGCTAAAATAAGAAACCAAAAATAAAAAAATATACGGACCGAAACCCGACTTGGCCCGCTCAAATAGTCTACGATCAAAAAGTTCAAGTTTCGAGCCAAAAATAATATTTAACCGTACAAAGAAAGGTCAGGTCGAGAATAAAGTCCATTGATTTCAGTTTACAAATCGACTTTTTGTGGTAATAGTGTGGTGTTAATGTGGTGTGCGAAAAGCGGAAAAGTGCGAGCGTTAGAGGCGCGCCTGCCCGTTCAATATTCATGAGCCAACTTAAACGGTTAGGCAATGAAGTCAGCGGAACAGTATTTGAGTTGGGACCTTTCCTAAACACTCTCAGAATAGGCGTAAAGTGATTCAGATTTGGTATAAAGAAACTCTTACACATCGTTTTTGAATCCTATATATTCACCCACCCACATCACACTTCAATGTTTCCTTTGAGTGCTGGAGATTGAGGAATTCCATGCTTAGACGACAAAGTGACCCATATGTACGTTTTAATTTGTGCATGCTGTGGTCTCGTATAAGTGAAGGAGTACACCTACTTAATACCTGATGTTGCCATTTATTTATGTGTCATGTACTGTGTACATCTTTTGTTAGAGATCTTAGTCAGTAAATAAATAAATGAATAATCCTACTATCCTACTTCGAACTGATATTATAAATGTTTGTAAAGTTTGTATGTTTGTAACTCAATCACGCAGAAACGGCTCAACGGATTTGTTTGAAATTTAGTACATAGATAGTCTATAACCTGGATTAACACATTTAATACTTTTTATCCCGGTAATATGTTCCGGCAGGATGATTTGCGACCTCCACGTGGGCGAAGCCACTGGCAAAATCTAGTAATCTTATAAACTACAGTTCGCTAAAATACGGTATTCTTTGCATCGTAGGTTCTTGATAAAGCGTACTGAGTAAGCGTACTGGATTAAAAGCCCGAAAAGCAGCAATTTTGTTGACAAGGAAGTAATTATACTTAATTTCTTCAACAATCGCCGGTGTCATGGCCGCCACTTAACTGTTACGTTCGAACCATTGAACTAGACGATTAAAATAACCGTTGCCGTAATGGCGTCTGTATTTGCTTACTCCGTTGCAGTTGTAATTGAATACGTTAGGAATTAGGTGAATGTGTTCTTTTTGTGTCAAGAAAATGTAGAAACGCAGGTAAATGTTTCGATGTTGTATGTTTAATAATGATTCAATACATTCTACAGGTGGAATAAATTAAAACGCGTTTGTTCTTTCCTTTGCTTCATATGTTTTTTCGTATAACTGTGGACTTCAAATATGAGCCGGGTTATTTATAAGGAAAGCTGAAGAATGACAGTAGTAACCAAGTCTGAAAAGAAGAATGCAGGAGGTCAGCAATAAGACAAAATTCTTCGAGTTATTTTGAAGTCAAGAGCATTTGACAGACGAATTTCTTAATTATTTGACTCCTACACTATACAGAATAACATTTCAACCAGTGCGGAAACTGTAACTATAGAACAAAAATGTGTTGTTTCATAGAAAAGTGCAATAACTACGCGTTCAAAATGTATGTAACAGCTGATTTTTTTATTATAACCGGCGATTAATTTCTATGCTGGGGGTCTGGAATCATTTGTTGAATTCATGGTTACAGTTTGCGCACTGGTTAAAATTTTATCCTGTATGTGTGGCTACACTGACTTTATTCCTTACGTATTTTAAACAGAATTGGGAATAAGGAATTCACGTTTAATTTCTTTAAAGTAACTTACGCTTTAACTTCCCCAACCCAATACGGTAGAGGATAAAAGCATATTAAATCAAATCAAAAATTTCATAAAATAGATTGAAAAGATTATTATAGATTTAAGCTCCTTACCGAGAGGCCACCATTCCAATATCTCTCAGCCATCCATTATCGAATCAGTAAATTCGATTTACAATCCCAATTCGGAGTTTGATCCTTCTGATCTGCAGTCAATCTTTTAATGACAGATTTCAGTTACCGCGGAAGATAAATGGCAGTTGGAAGTCTAAGAAGCAAGCCAAATATTGGATTAATCAGAAAAATATTACTCGTACTTTTTTGGAAAGTTCATAGCTTTTAGTGAAAATTGGGGCATATGAGATGCTTTTTAATTGATGTAGCTACATTTCACGTCAATAATGATTCACACCAATATCCTTTTCGTAAGCTAACAAAAAATTGAAACTATTACAATTGCTGTTTTAATTTTACTCGCCTTTAACTTTGTAAAAAACACGCTCTACAGACAAACTAAAACAAATTTACTAGAATAGTTCTTCTGCATATGTAGCTTAGTCTTATGTTTATCCATGTAACAATATTATATTTATAACTATTTTCTTACTAGCTGTTACCCACAACTTCGTCTGCGATACAGGATGAAAAGTAGCCTATGTCCGTACGTAGGTCATAGTCTATCTATGTTTCAAATTTCATCCAAACTCGTTCAGCCGTTTTAGCGTGAAAGTGAACAAACAAACTCACTTCCGCATTTATCATATAAGTTAGGCACATCCTAGAGGTATGTTGCAGAGATACTTTTTAAATTTTAATCAACTTCATATTTTATTCCTGCACAGCAACAATCAATAATATTCTATTCTAAAACCACCATACTAAAATAAAATGAATTGTTTTAATGATATACGATTGTTCACTTACCCCAGATTTCCTAGAAAAAAAGTGATTTTTCCATAAGGCCTATAAGGTTTGGTTAGCATATAAATATTTAGTCAGTTCAGTGGGCAATTCTGTAACTGCGTATATGATTATTATTTTGCGTAATCTGCCTGTAGGGGCAGTTGCTTTAGATTAGTTTAGTTGCGCTCGACCACTACACTGATAAGTGTAATGAGGTTGCCGAGTGTGAGCCCTTGGTCCCATTCCAGTAGTTAATTCCAGAATTTAGAATGATTATTATAATAACAACGCCTATTTCACTCTTCACGTAAAAAAAATCTACTGGAGGTAGGTTTAACTTAATTTATGTACAATACTATAAACCTGCATGCAAATTGTCATGTAAGTAAAAACATTTGGCAATCAACAAGGGTTATCACAGAGTACATTTTGTTGTTATAATGGCATGGCATGACTATTCAAGGTGTGATGGACGCACATCATGTGTCAAATGTATTGTTGTGTTCAATAAATTAAACTTATGTAGCAGCTATATTCAATTCATAAACAGTGTAACCATGAATTCAGTACAAGATTCTAGACACCGTGTGTAGACATTTTTCGTTGGTTATTTAAAAAAAACTGTTTCATTGATAAGCGTAATACTTACGCGGTAAAAATGTATGGAAGAGCAATTGTTTTTACAACAGTCCAGAATCATGTAGGTACTGAATCCATTTATTTATTTGGTTTACCAACAATTTTATACACTTTGGTATAAGCAAATAAAACAAAAGCAACAAATCAGAATAAAGTGTAACAATCACTTGTAGGTAAACTCTGCATGCACACAAAATGTTGTTGTAAATTACAAGAAAAAGTTGAAATAAAAGACTGTATCATAAAGTTGCACTGAATAGAACTTTATAAATTAATTAAACTAAATTTAAACAAACTTAAAAGAAAATCAAAACAGACTAAAGTTAACAAAACTAGGTAATACAAAAAATAATTAATATGTATCTTAAATAGAGAGACTGAGAAAACGCAAGGCCAAAAAACTAAATGTTCGGGGAGATACTTCTAAAAGTTAGCTTTCAATTTTCCGCCAATCCATGGTGACAAAATTCACAACGATGTCCCTGCCGCCCTGTATACGGTTGAGAGTTATCTTGGATGTTACTGACATTAGTAAAGGAAAACCTCGTGAGGAAACCTGAACTTACCCTACTAATCCTATTACTATATACTATAATGTGAACGTTTGTATGTTTGGATGTTTGTTACTCAACCACGCAGAAATGGCTGGGCGGATTTGTATGAAATTTGACACACAGATAGTTTATAACCTGGATTAACACATGGCATACTATTTTTCCTGGTAATACATTCCCGTGGGATAATTTCTGACCTCCACGCGGCGCGATGCCGCTGGCAAAAACTGGTAGATAATTTACATAAATTAAAATCGCCCACCGGCCTTGAGCAAGCGTGGTGATCAATGATCGTGCCATTTCTGTACGCAGCCGTCGTGCCTTTGCCTCGCAGTGAGACAATAACTAATAAGTTGGTTAACTGCTATATTTAATGTAGATCTCGAAGAACAAATTACAGTCTACATAAGTAGTCTATTAACTCAAAACGATGTATCACTTTGCTAGATCATAATTAAAGTCTCGCCATAATGTATGGATACCATTTAACGTGTAGCATTGCTCATTACACGAGCGGCAGCAACGCCATCTGTTCCTTATTGACTGCCATAACGTATCATACATCCACTTGATAAATAACAATGAGAGAGACAACAAAGTACAATGTGTCAAGCACTATGAGAGGGAAAGAGACAAAACGACACCTAGTGTCAAATACACACAAGTGGACTTATGGAGTAATCGTAGGTCACTTGAAGCGATTAAGACAAGGTGGTGGGTTTTGTGAGGATTTTTATAATAAAAATATTATTCGTACGACATCTGTTCCCAATCGACAGTCATTACGTATAATTCATTCACTTTAAAAAATAACAATGAAACCACTATTCATCAGGAGAATCGTCCCACTTGCGTGCCAATGAAAAACTTAATTACTTTTTGTTAGCGAACCGCCCCTGCTTCACTCGGTTTTTACGACTTGACAAAACATCTAGATTTCTTAATCATATTTTAGTTTAATATAAATGTTTTATACACTTAACCTTCCGGCATAAATTGTCTAAGTTACATTGACAACCACATCAAAATTCATGAGGAAGTTTACAAGAACAAAAAGGTCACAAAAAGCAACTTTATTATACTATTTATAAATAGATATAGACAAGAAAGTCGACTAAATGAGCCATGCAGCAGTTGATATCTAATCTGGCTCCAAAAACGTTAAACAAAAGAAGATCGCTACACATAACTCTCATCATCACAAACAATCCATCAACAGGCATTAAAAGGCAGCGGCAGAAGAATGGTAGCTGACTCGAGTCAGTTCAGTTCAACTTCCACTCAATCGATTATGCGACGTACCGGCAGAATTGGCAGCGAACATCCCATTCAGAAAGCTACAAAAGTTTGGCACATTACGAAGTGACAAAGCAAAAATAGAGCGAACGATTGCGAAGTAAAACCGCCTACGTTTTTGCGTGTATCGTAATTTTGTAGTAAACACGAATATGAGTGGCAACTGAGTAATTACTGCCGACGTCAATTACTTAAAACACAACCACGCGATTTAACAATGAACTACGTGGGTAGGTATGGAAACTTGTACTGTGAAAGTTGATGGAGTAAGACTAGACAAAAGGAACCTTATTAACATTCACGTAAGGATCATGTTTCACCTCCATAATAACATAGCCTGTTTAGGTAATTTCCAATTTGCTCGCGCAAGATTTTAAGGTGATTCCAGTTTCATGTATTCATTATATCATACTAAACGTAGGTACATTCCAGAAAATATGAAACTTTGTTCACAGCTCAACATGAGGCTCTACGTAGATCACCAGAAAATCAGGACAAGACGGATAACCAATCAATACGCATAACAAACTATTCAGTGATTTCATTACCTACTTGTGTTGTCATGAGAGTATCCGCAAAGTGCGTCCGCTAATGCTCAGCTTATGAACATAGTCTGTGGCTTGCATTCAGGAGGGAATAGCGCATTTTCGCATTATTTAGCAACAAATTATAATTAAGGAAAGGGTTCACCACAAGCAAATATTTTAAGGCATAGGCCCGCGGCTTATGGCGTAGACCAAGGCCTACGGTCTACGGCAAACGCCATAGCCTCCGGTCTACGGCGTAGAACAAGCCCTACGGTCTACGGCGTAGTACAAGGCCTACGCCCGCCGTGTCGGTCTTTCCGTCGTGTCGGTCTGGCACAGGGTTGTATCTTAAGAACCGTACATAGCTAGTGTGTTGAATCCTAAGTGCGGGAGTCAGCCTCGCACTTTGCTATATTTTTTGTGATGTGAAGGTAGGTCCAAGTAGGCTTATAAAATCAATAGTACCTATTTTATCGACTGCCTCCTAAAAACAGTAAACTCACACGACACTTCTCTCCCCGATCAGAGTCCACACAAAACACATTCAAATATTTATAATATTGGAACACAGCAGTGTAAACCAACAAGTTTATTGCCTATGCATAGATCTAGACTCAGACTTCGATGTTTGCGTCTGGCGCGATTCCATTACGGAATCGAATATAAGTTAAGGCAACAATGTTCCGGAGCACCGTTGTCCCTGGGCGGCGACTTGCAAAGCGTCCTTCTATTGCTACAAGTACAAGCTCGTATTGCTTGCATGAAGGCAGTAGTACTGTATAGTGTATATACACACGATACAGTACTACTACTATACACTTTATAGTAGGTACTGCTAATATTTTTATGTCTAGGCTCCTAGTTATAACTATGGATGCCTAGTATGTATATTCTGATGATTGTATATGGTGCTATTTATATTAAGAAAAAGGAAGTTTGGAATCATCGGCTGATGTCCGACGATGAATCCTTTGAATATTTAAGCAGTTTAAAATTTTCATTTATTTTGATGTTATTATATTTTTTCCATAAAAACAACCCCGCTATGTTTTATGAATTGTCAGACCTTCCCATCACATGCTATGGCTCCTATGGGTGAAGGTAATAAGGGATTTATCTGCCAGAGTATGAAGTCGACAGGTACGTTCGTAGCAATTCGTAGAATTATTGTATCGGGCAAAATAAACAAGAGGAACCAAAACAATATCCTTAACGAAACCGGAAAATACATTTATTTACAAAATTTTCGCTTTACACGTTGTTTTTTCCTGTGGATTTTTCACTAACGTAATTGGATAATAATAAAAACAAACCTGGAAAATCAAATGTATATTATCATTACTCTTGTGGGCGGCACGTTACGCTCACTTTCATAATATAATTAACAATAGGTACCTACATATCTTTACGTTATCAACGCCTACGTTAGCAGGCTAGGTTGGTAGATGCGTTCTTCAAGTTCAACCTACGATATCATAAAATCGAATCAAAAACCCACGCAACATCATGACATCATGACAAATCACAAAGCCGGCAGACACGATACGCCACAAAACGTCTACGATAATACGCCTTTTATAATTAAAACGGCTGTTATACCGCCGAAAAGAAGATTAACTATTGCGGGCTTAGACCGGCGACTGCTCAATATTCATAGGGTAACAACGAGGTGGACGTAAGCTCTCGCCGAAATTCCAACTTGGAGTACTTGATTGTATTTTGCTATTACTCCGCCTGTAAATTGTGCTAGAATGATGTAAGCTTGGTGTAATTAGAAGTTATGGTGAACGAATAGTTCAGTTTGACGTTTATTTAAAACTTAATTTTGGTGGGTTGTAACAGGATTTCTGTGTTCCAATTTAACAGATAAATTTTCTTTCTGTCAAAACGAAAATAGTACAACATTGTGATCGAAGAAACCTTTATTTTACCAAAGAAAGAATAAATCTAGCGTGAGCCCACTTTTTTACTAATATGACGTGTGTCTTCGAATTCTCAACCACTGTGAATCGTGACCAAGATGTTTTTTGGGTTGTAAATAATCGTTGAAGAAAATTAACGGTGGCCATCACATAGCTGTTGTGTTCTCAAATTCCACAAGTCTCAAACGTCAAAAACAACATCCGCTATTTAATTTTACTCACCAAAAATTTCAGAAATTCTGATTAAATCTCTGAGTTGTTGTGATTTACTGACCAAAATCTATGTACCTAATAGTTAGTAACAAATTATTTGACATCAGATTTCAGAAAATATTAATTTGAATAGGTTTACAAGGCCTGAGAATCAGCTGCAAAATTATGTAACATGCACCTAAACCCAAGCACCTAGTGCGGGTTGTTCGAAAGAGATACCGCCGCCCCTGGCACACAGGCAACTGAGGGAACACGGGTGGGTTTTAGTCAGTAAAAGTCTGACACGCCCTCCCGCTCCACCCAGAGCGGGAGAAGTTATTTGATGATTTCCCACCCAGAAAAAAAAAAAAAAAAAAAAACCCAAGCACCTACCCACTAATGTGGCAATATGGCTCTGTGGTACCATTAAAAGTTTAATGTTTCACATTAAGGCACCTATTGTCCAATTAATGGCAGGCTAAAGTTTAACACAGCAAGTCTCAAATATCAAAAACTCGCTAAGCCGTTTCACTAACTACCAAAGTTGGTACTGTTGTGATATTAAGTTTAATAAGCAAAAAATCTTACATTTTAATGGTTCGCAAACGTTGAGCTCAAGTTTTTATCGGCAAACGTATTCTATAGGCACTTGAGTGTATGTAGACACGTCCAGTGCGGGCGTGGCTCGTGGCTAGTCGCGGCGCGTAAACCCCCTCGCCCGCAGCTCTCCGCGTAATTAATGTTTGCTTCAATTATAATGGGACGGGAACATATAAAATTTTCCACATTTTTTTCCAACTTCGGCCGTTAAACGGAAGCTGTGGTGCAGTTAATAATACCCGAAGATTCCTCGGGGAAAATATAATCGGCGGGGTAATGTGTTCGTCAAAGAATTAAAGTTCCCGACCACGGCAGATGCTGCGACAAAATCGATAGAAATTTTGCACCGACAAAAACGTAGAGCTTGCAAAAACGCTTGCAACGGCCGAGTTCGTTATTCTTGTGGGCTTTTCACTTGGAAACTTTACAACAAAATCTTGAACGCTATCCTAAGTAAAAAGTTAAGGTTGTAATAATTTTAAAGAAAAAAATATCTTCTAAAGTTTGTATCAGCAGCAGGGGCCGAGTCACCCGGTTTATACTTTTCTCGAATGCTATTAGTAAAGTTTTAACAATGCATTTTCAATTACTTGAATGCTAATACTCTTCAAAGCTGAACTTTCGTAACGAAATTAAGGAGAGGAGCGATGAATACAGTCAGTAAAATTTCAAACTCATAATTCGTTCAACTTTTGAGGGCGAATTGAAAAAGAAACTACTGTTTTAAAATAATTTGTTAGTCTAACCGGCATAAACCAAAACAAACTAATGTTTACTCATTCCGTAATGAATTCCGAACGTCGAATTTAAATGGAACTAGTTAAAAACTAAGCTAGTTAGTTCAGACCACTTTATTTTGGCGTCTAACACGACAGAGCAAAAACAGTAGACAGATAAGTGAACAAACTGGCCGGATAAACGACCTCCATCAGTGTTTCCGTTGTGAGAAGCAATTAATGGTGTACTGTACGCGAGGGTAATTACTGCTGAGGTAAAACCGCGGGAACCAGCAACAATTACCTTCCAGCGCCTTCACTTTTGACAAGACTTGAAGCATTCTCTACTATGCTGAACATTTTTTAAAGGATTTAAATAATTTCAATCCTCTTTGAAAATACTTTCTGCGATCTAAAGTTCGTTTTTTAAACCAGATACTAACTTGACAGGTCAAACTCATGTCTCACTCATAAACATACTAAACAAGCAAAAATATAATACTTGATATGTCAAACTAGTCTCTGGGATTCAAAAACTGTAGAGACTTATAGATTTTTGTGACCCACGCTAGTATTTAAATCCGTTTTAGTAGTAAATTTTTGTTCAGTACAAATTAAACTTAACTCAGCAAAATCATTTATACGGGCATGAAATTATATAATGTTGTTAACAGAATTTTCAGGAAGTTTGGCGCAACGAATAGAGTTTCGTGGTAATAATGTATAAAGTGTTATCGAGTTACACAGAAAATATTATTTAAAACAGAAAATTAATGATGTTTGTATACAATAGTATTCAAATATAAGATTACACTTATTGCGCAAAATTAATGATAATAAATCATACGTAGTTTAATTCACATGAATCGCGAATAAAACGCTTCGATGGCTTCATAACACAGAACAACTGTATTTCAGCTTTATTGATGCGGCACAAACGCCTACAGAGATGCAAAAGTCTTATAAACAGAGTTCTCGGCAAGATCGGAGCCGGTCGGTCAAGCATGAAGAATGCATGTGCCGTACGGAATTCGATACAATGCTCCACTTTAGAACTTTTGTCGCAACTGCAGCGAGCGGCCCTCAATAAAATACTATTGCTATCGCCATACTTCTTGGCGTTCGTCGTTGCATACATTTTTACACACGTATAAATGGATTGTAACGCAAGTTAAATTGGAAAAAAAATTCGACGCAGGCAGAAGTTGTGTACCTAACAATCAAAGTGTTCGTGAGGTTTGCCAGTTTTTTGGACAAGTAATCCATATTTTATTCAACAGTGAAACGGTGTACTACGGCCTTTTCTCATCATCCGCTTCTGTGAAAACCGTTCCAGTAAATCTTGTTTGACTCACCTTCTCTTGATAACTCATCAGAATTTTAAATTATGTAAGTGAGTACATACGAGGTGCATTCAATAAGTACCTAGCCTCATCGCCAGAGGGCGCTGTAATTTCAAAAGAGTTTTACCACAGTGTAGCACATTCTTTTTTAATTCTTTTTTCAAATTTTCATTCCAATCCCTTCTTTTGTTTTAATTTGACAACTTATGGAAGCGAACGTGTCGATCGGTTTTACAAAAATGGAAAAAGAGCAATATCGTTCGGTGATTCGATTCCTATTTTTGGAAGGGAAAACGCGCATCGAAATCAAAGAGCGCTTGGATGCTGTGTACGGTGACTCTTCTCCATCGATGGCCACCGTCAAGAATTGGTTCAACGAGTTTGCACGTGGCCGTACGTCGGTTTTTGATGAACCACGTCCAGGTGCACCGAAAACAGCTGCTACGGAGGAAAACATTAAAAAAATCCATGATCTCGTATTGGCAGATCGCCGATTGAAGGTTCGGGAGCTAGCTGAGACTGTAGGCATTTCAGAAGGAACAGTGCATCATATTCTTCACGAGGAACTCGGCATGAGAAAGCTGTCGGCGCGATGGGTGCCGCGTTTACTCACACCAGAAAACAAGCGCAACCGTGAGACCACATCGGAGACGTGTTTGGCGCTGTTTAAGCGGAATCCAGCGGAGATTTTGCGTCGTTTTGTGACCGTCGATGAAACCTGGATCCACTGGTACACACCAGAGACCAAGGAGCAATCAAAACAATGGATCCAGACCGGGGAACGTGCTCCAAAGAAGGCGAAAACTGTAAAATCGGCCGGAAAAGTTATGGCCACCGTTTTCTGGGATTCACAAGGTGTGATCTACATCGATTACCTCGAGAAGGGTAAAACAATTACAGGGCTTTACTATGCCGATTTATTGGGCCGATTCGACGCCGAATTAAAGAAAAAACGACCCCATCTGGCGAAGAAAAAAGTGCTGTTTCACCACGACAACGCACCGGTTCACACGTCTGCCGTTGCCATGGCCAAATTGGTCGAATTACGCTACGAATTGCTGCCCCATCCACCGTATTCTCCAGATTTGGCCCCTTGTGACTTCTTTCTGTTTCCTAATCTGAAAAAATCACTCGCCGGGAATAGATATGGATCGAATGAGGAGGTCATCGCCGCCACGGAGGCCTATTTTGCAGAGTTTGACAAAAACTATTTTTCGGACGGATTAAAAAAGTTGGAGCATCGCTGGGCTAAGTGTATCGAACTAAAAGGAGACTATGTTGAAAAATAAATTCCCACTTTTCCAAAATTTTCGTTTACTTTTTGTAGGCTAAGTATTTATTGAATGACCCTCGTAAATACCTAAATAAAATAACCTTTTGTTTCTTGCTGTTTGAAATATTGCATTCAATCAAAATATACATTCTCATTCTTAATATAAATTAGATAAGTAGGTTTTCGGGTTACTTTGTGTAGAAAACGTTGAAGGAAAACATCGTGAGGAAACCGGCATGTCCTAGAACCAAAAATTCAAAGACATGTGACATCTAACAAACCGGACTGAGCCCACGTGGTGGATTACAGCCCACTCTCCCACAAAAAGAGAGGATGCCTGTGTCCCAGCAGTGGGACCATTAAAGGCTGATTATGCAAGTAGGTACCTAATCATTAAAAAAAACTAACCACTAAGTCCGAGATCCGTGTTGGTTGAAAATAATTGTTATTGCACTGATGCAACACTCACCGAAGCCCACACACAAGTTCACACACGTAATTTTGAAGACATTAGGCTATAGGCACACCTGTGCAATTAATAGTAATGCATAACAATAAGTCCTCCATTTTACACAAACATCTGTCGCCGATACAGCATTTCCATGTTCGTTGCATGTCAACAGCATTCAAATCGAGTTGTCAGTGGCATCTTTGTGTCAGAAGTGCATGTTCAGACGAGTCGTTGTGTCGTGCAGTCCCCGCGGGAGGGTCGTGGACAGGCGCCTTTCTCGCACTGCTCGGCAGCGGAAAACGTCGCACCGGTGTTGTCGACTGTAAATATTGGAGTTTTGTTTATTTATTGTGTTTCTTATTTTATTTTTTATTTGATGCTAAATCAAGGTCGTTTGTCGTGGTAACTTAAGTTACTGTTGATTGAATTTAGATATCTACCTACTTACTGTGTCAGACTAGCTTTTAACTAGCTTTTAAATTCGGCTACATTCCTGATTGGGCCATTCTCAATACAGTCATAGTTATCTGCGTTACAGAATTTTACAAAGTGGGAATTTATTACTCGTTTTCAAAAACCACTCGCACATCCCGGCAGTTAAAAGGTTGACGTCTGTGTAACAGTAACCCGTACGCGACTTTTCCGCTTCTAAATTCAAAAGCTCGTTTTCGAAATTGAGGCTGGCAACACAGTCCCGCACCGATTGCCGCTCGTGCGCCGTTCGCCCGAGTTGTTCTGCCACGGGACTCTATTTACACAAAACAAGATTCCCGTCTGCGTCCCAAAGCGTCGGTTCTTGCTCGTTGATTTTCTTATTTTCAAGTCAACGGTTTAGTTCTGTGCTTTACCCCCGTATTAGACATTGTCAGGTTCACTTGTTTATAGCCAATAGTAGCGTCCGCTTTAGTAGACGGTAAGGTGGTTTAAGGACTGTTAAAGTGGTAAATGTTTTGTTTTTTATTTGAAAATCCAACGCTGTTTCTCGTTGAGGTATCGATTCAAAAATATCCAGAGCCGAGACCACTACCTGCAGGCTATGATAATACTTAACTATCGGTTATATTTGGGAATTTTCCCAAAGCAATTCGCGTCATCAATTTGCCTTAACTATTTTATTGAACTGTGCGCTCCTACTTCGATTATGAATAAAAGTAAGGAAAGTAAATTTAATCTAGTCTTATAAAAATGTTAATAAGTCTGTAAATTATAAAAAAATAACGGAACGCACATGTCAGAAATTTCGCTCTGTGCTATTTAAATAATAAATAATACCTATATTCGATTTCAATAGCTGCAACATATACAAATACACTCGGAGTGAGTTGTAATTCCACCGACAGCTTTTTTTTTTAAAGCTAAAACGACTTACGCTAAATAAATAAGAAGAAAAGATTACCTACAAGGGCATTATTTATCTTTCATCCCATACCATCATCAAAACAGCTGCAATTGACGTTTGGACGCGACGCTGTCTCACGGCAACGGTTGCCAGGGCTGCGCCAAAATGTCATAAGGCGGCGCCCCAGGCCGCCAGCGCGACTGCGCCATTTGATAAAACACCCAAACTGCGTCGTTGTCATCGTATCATCGTGTCATCGTGTCATCGTGTCATCGTGTCAATTTCTTACGTGTCATTTTTGTTATTTTAATTTTATTTAAGATTTCCAAGTTTTATTGTTTGTTATTTATAAGAAAAACCGTGTGAGTAGTGTGCTTTTTATGTATGTTTAACAATGACGACAGTAGTGACGCCGGAAGCGCCTGTCAACCTGCCACATCGTTGGATGGCCTAGTGAGATGCCCTGATTGTCCCCAAGCACGTTTTTTTAAGGGTGAACGAGGTTTGAAGATACATTTGGGGAAGAAACACAAACCTCACCATGTGCCTTCAACATGCCCGATCGTACCCATTCTTCGAACACCAGAAACACCCTCTCAACCCTTTTGGAATTTCCTCGCAAAATTAAAAACGTCAACTCCAATTCTAAAGAGAGTTCCTCGCGGCGCGAGACCATGCGTTGCTTTAAGTTTAGCACGCTGTATCCGTCTCGCCGCCCGAGAGAACTCTAAATGTGCTTGGGAGGCATTACTTACCTTCCCTTTTAGAATTCTACATGTGCAAAAAAATTTGGCAAATAGAAAAACCTTAACAGCTCAAATAAAGGAAAATTGTAACATTTCGGCCCAAACTTTCGACCCTAAATTAACAGCGCATCTCCCCTATAGAGGACTATTGCACCATGTAGAGTCTAAACTAGGCGAGGGTGATATCAAAGGTGCGGCTAGGATCATCTTTAGCAGCGATGTGGTTGCGCCGTACTCTCCAGAGACGCTTACAGCTCTGGAGAGCAAACACCCCGCCCCGGCAGATGACCTCTCCTTCCCTGACCCACCCAATCCCCAAACCAACTCAGTTC
This sequence comes from Polymixis lichenea, assembly GCA_949091785.1. Classification (NCBI taxonomy): domain Eukaryota; kingdom Metazoa; phylum Arthropoda; class Insecta; order Lepidoptera; family Noctuidae; genus Polymixis; species Polymixis lichenea. Next base: position 14,565,834 of record OX420936.1, read on the forward strand.
AAATTACAGGTCAACAAGTTTTTGCGGCCGTGTGCTCCTTTCGAAGTGGATCCGCCGGTGGCCTCGACGGCCTGACACCTCAACATCTTAAAGACTTAATGTGTTCAGGCGCCGGGGAGGCTGGTGAGTCCCTCTTGAAGGAGCTTACGGCCCTCATCAATCTCATGCTATCCGGCAATGTGAACGAAGCCGTCATTGATATTTTGTATGGTGCAAATCTATGTGCCCTGCGCAAGAAGGATGGCGGCATTCGTCCCATTGCCGTAGGGTCCACTTACCGTCGTACCGCAGCCAAAATTTGCTGTACTTTGTACAGTGAAACACTGGCCAGCAAATTCCAGCCCCTACAGCTGGGCTTTGGGTCTAAAGGGGGCTGTGAGGCTGCGGTACATGCATTATCAACTTATATCAATAGCGGTAAAGGTGAGGTCATCCTTAAGGTTGACATTAAGAATGCCTTCAATTCCGTAAACAGGGACACTTTGTTGACGGAAATTCAAAAAGAAATACCCAAAATTTACAGCTTTCTCTACCAATGTTACAGGCATCCTTCTAAATTACTTTATAAAGACAACCTTTTGGAATCAGCCGTTGGATGTCAACAGGGTGACCCTCTTGGGCCAGTCATTTTTAGTTTGGCAATAAATCCAATTATTCGACAGCTAAATTCTAAATTCAACGTATGGTATTTGGATGACGGAACCCTAGGAGGTGATGTAGACACAGTCTTAAAAGATTTAACTTTTCTAAAAGAAAAATTTAATTCGATTGGTCTAGACCTTAACCTTTCAAAATGTGAAATCTATCTTCCCCAAACCACTGACAGACAGACTACCATTACAAAATTTTGTACAATAGCACCAGATATCAAAATTACAGAAAGAAACTCTCTACACCTCCTAGGGTCCCCAATTTTTGACGAATCCTTTCCAACGTTTATTGAGGAGAAAATTAAAAATTTCAATGATGTCTCGGAACGACTTTTCAAAATTAATATTCATTCGGCCTTCACGCTCATTCGATACTGCTGTTTTGGACCAAAATTTACTTATAGCCTTCGCTCTTCCCATCTTTGGAAGCATCCACAACTTTTAGAAAAAGTAGACCAAATTATTAGAAACACACTAACTTCAATCCTAAATGTGGCCCTGGACGACCGAGCTTGGCAGCAAGCCACACTTCCCATTCGCCTGGGTGGTCTTGGCGTCCGCAAAATTACAAGTATAAGTTTACCGGCCTTCCTCTCCTCGGTCCACAGCACGGATAAATTAACCAGGAACATTTTATCTTCCTCACTGGTCGATTTTGAAGTGCCGTGTTTGACTGATGCGTTGAACGCTTGGAAAATGGCTTGTCCCAATACGGTTTTACCTGATAACCCATCCTCCCAGAGACTGTGGGACGTGCCGCTCTGCAATATTATACGGAATACCCTGATAAATACGTCATCTAATATTGTTGAGCGTGCTCGTCTGCTGGCTGTGGGAGAATGGGAGTCAGGCTTGTGGCTTCAGGCGCTCCCGTCATCCACCATAGGCACTATGATGGATGACTCATCTTTTCGGCTTGCTACCTGTCTCCGCTTGGGCGCACCTTGTGTTGCTCCGCATCGGTGTCATTGCGGTGAAACTGTCGACATTTTCGGGCACCATGGCCTGTCCTGCTGCAGGAGCGCAGGTCGCATAGCACGCCACGCCAGCATCAACGATATTATTCGTCGAGCCCTTGTCACCGCCGGCGTACCAGCGGTATTAGAACCAAACGGCTTGGTACGTGACGATGGGAAGAGACCAGACGGTATGACGTTATTGCCTTGGAAGATGGGTAGACCTCTGGTGTGGGATGCAACCTGTGTCGACACCCTTGCGCCATCTCATGTTCCTAGCACGGCGGGCTGTGCTGGTGCCGCTGCTGCGGCTGCTGAGACCCTCAAGCGGCGTAAATACTGTAACCTTATTGGTAATTACATTTTTGCGCCGTTTGGGGTCGAAACGCTCGGGTCATGGGGCCCGAGTGCACGTCTCCTTTTTAAGGAAATTTCTCGCCGGCTGGTCGACACTTCACGTGACCAGAGGGCTGGGTCATTCTTTGGCCAAAGAATTAGCATTGCCATTCAACGTGGCAATGCTGCCAGTCTTCTGGGCACGTTTCCTGATGACAGCGATGCGGACGAATACTTTGACGCCTAAGTCTCCTTGTGTTTTTGTATTTATTTGTTTAGTTAGATGATTAGTTAATATTTTTTATATAGTTTTAATTTAGTAATTAGTTCAATTAATAAATTCATTTTTAATATCATTAGATAATAATAAAATCAAAATCAAAATTAAAAAAATATGAAAGTCTAATTAAAATTAATATCATATTTTATATTCATCACCATAAGTGTTACTAATTATCTTACAAAAATTTTGGTAGTAAAAATTAAAATAACTTAAAATTTTACAATGTTTTTCAAAACATTTTAAAATTGAAAAATAATATTTTATTCTTGAATGCTTATTTAGATAGGTACCTTTTATATATGTATTTCCAATCACTAATTTCATCGCCGGAACTTGCTAGCACTTTTTTATAGAAACTGTAGATACACACCTATGAAAAAGTTAGTCTCCGGTCAGATTTACTTCGCTCTAGGGATGTCATCCAATCAGCACACACCGAATTCATCGATTTTATTCGTCCAGGAACCAATCAGCTTAAAAACGCCGTTCTGCTAAAATAATTTCACCATCTACACAAAACGTCATCTAAGACGAGAGTAGTAACATAATCTATGACAAACCCCTTTATTCATAAACGTTGCTTAAAGTTAAGTAATGATTAGCGACTGTTTAAAAATACATTTTTGACGTTTTAGCGTCTCTTAACTTTAAGCAAAGCATATAAGTAAACCCCCAAGAGTTAGCGCATACAAAGCAGCAAAATCTCAAGTAGATTTTCATTTAGAAATTGATAATTAACTAAATCATAACTAACGTTTTCTAAATAGCGTCCAAGAAATGATTCCATGTCATGTGTCCGAGCATATTTTCACTCAAAACTTGTCGGCAAAATAAGCATTTTGCTGCGCTGTCTGTGCTAACCCTTACGATGTTAATCTGGTGTAGCTATGCTTGTTGCATGTGACGTCTCTAAAGCCCCTCAAAGATTGACAAGGAAGCTGGACGCGTAGGGACTAGTAGGGACGGCTGGAATATTTCATCCGTGACGTGACGGGAGCGCGTCCGTCATCACGACGTCTACTGTCACTCTCTCATCTCTGAGCAAAGCGAAGTCAGGTATGCAGTACATAATGAGAAGATTATTAACATCAGCAGCCGTAACACTAACAATCACGAAGGTATTATAATGTTCATAATACCTACCTATTACGTAATAATCTGTGTACTAATCCAAAATGGAATGTCCCTGTGCTAAATAATGCCAAAATCCTATCATCCATTTTAACTTAGTTGGTTGTAAAACAAACACTCTAACCGAATTTCACATCCACTATTTTAATGAGATTTAGCTCGAGTTAAAATTACATAAGACCTTCCCAGCGTAATAAATCTTTACCCTGTATTAAATTTATCGTCAGAATGTTATAAAATTGATTGTAAAGTCAAAGTTCCGATACGTTTGTCTTTCTATTATGTGGCCCCGTCGTGTGTTCCTTCGGCAAACATTTGTAGAACGTGATTCAACTTAAAAGGATGGATTTATGTTACTATACTGGCTTTTGGACTCGAGAGAACTAACTTTATTTACAAGTATCTTTGAAAACAAATAAGATGGATGTTACAAATTCATGAAGTTGCATGAGATAGTCGAGATACTGAGTCTCTAGACGACCTAGTCAGTAGTAGATATGAATACAAATATGCTGAAGTTATAGGTACGTTCCAGGGTTCGGTATTAGAGATAGCTATTTTTTATAGTTTTATTGGAAATTTAAACTTACCTGCTTTTATTGCTATGTTTTAAAAGTGCTTGTAGAAACTCCGTTGTAGTATTCTCATGGCGTTAAACAATCTCTTGCAAATATGGACTGATTATTGAGCTGTATTATAATTATTATAATTAAAGAATACTCCAAAACTAGTTAGTCCCTAGAGTATCATTGAACAAAGTTTCAAGGATCTGTCACATTCAACTAAGATGGAATTGTTTAAAGTTTAAGCAAGCAAACACATTCAATAACAGAGATTGTAAACGTAGTAAGTTCTTGACGTGTCCCGAGACATTATCAGTATCGGTATTCAAAAGATCAGTATTGGCACCGTCCAAGCGGGCGAGTGGCGCGGGCTCCTCCCTACATGCCGTTATGTTTGGACGCTTAAAGGATTGTCACGAGGCGCCGGTCGACGTCGCGTCCCTTGTTAATATTCCAACTGACATCACCGGGATCCACTGTCTTGCGAATCTTGAATAGAAGCCTCCACAACAACAAAAGGCTTCCTGAATTTTGAGCAGTTGACGTAAAGACAACGGCGAACGGGAAACAACCCCTCAGTATAATAAAAGTAACTCTATCTCTTTTGTGATTAAAACAACGGACTCCGTCGTCTACGACGTAACGACTTTGAAAAGTAATTTTGTTTTCGTCGCCCCTTTGATTGATGCGAGTTTTTTCAACATTATTTGATTTAGTTTGTAATTAGTGTGCGTGAACCGCGCACTCGTCCGCTTAGCGGAGCGCCGGCCGCTGAGCTGGCACATTTGTACACACCGCCCACCATTAGTCCGGCTCACCATTGCTCACGTTCATTTATATAGCCGAGAATACCGATCGCACCACCGACGATTAGCTCCACAAGAAACTCCTAATTGATCGGCCATAAAGATGTCAACACTATTTTCCGTTTCTATAACGAGCAAATTACGAGGCATTCATAAGTTACATGGTAGTTTATTCGAGAAGTTGACTAATGCCGACCTAATCATGCGCTTTTGTAATTTAAGCACGATAAATTATTTTAGTTACCTTTGTTTAATTAAGCGTTTGCGATAGAGGCACAAAAGCGAATCTTTGGTGAAATAGGCGGCGATGGACACGCGCCTCACCGCCAGCGCCGGCCATCCGCGCGCATAATGACGCCAATTAGTCCGTGTCACCGCACCTAATTTATGTTAGGACCGGCCGAACCTCCCCTAACTTTTCTCATAAATAAGCCACCCGCAAAAAACAAGCAACCAGTATGCATTCAATGATAAAGCTTCGAATTGATAGCTGCGCCAACATTGTACAGCCGTTACATTATAAAGGCTCATTCAAGCGGTGTCCGCTGCCATAATGCCAACATAGTTGTTTGGACTACGCGAAATATCTACCTAAACTGATGATTATTATGGCATGGATAGCAACAATACGGGTACAGCAAACGATGTTATCTGCGGCCATGCGTTGAAATAAAAAACTTCACGTTGAATTCGACCGTTACGTATTTTACTGAACGAGTATCTTCGAACGTACATGTAGAATGGAAATAGCCTCTACAGAATGGCTCCTTGCACTAAGTGCCCATAATTTTAGGACATTTTCATTTAATGGCACTTAAAGCTACCAGTCTTCGTACCGTAATGATTTCTAATGACGTGCCGTAGCGACGCTTAGCGCTTACTTTGGGAAATACCAAAAGCTTATAATGGTTCAAATTACTAACAAACCATTGACACAGAAAAACAATGAGAAACGAAAAATACATTTTCTTGGTAATGACTTGAAGTTGTTTTTTCTTTATTGTTGTAATTTCCCTTACAGTCATTTACTAATGTTGTTTAGAGTCAAATAAAAGAATTGGGGTAGTATCATCGAATGGACCTCGGCTACGCGTTAATCACTCTCTTTTATCTCGAAGGTCCCGTAATAGGAGATAAAAGTTTTATATCCATATTCACGCACATACTTCACAAGCGTGGTGTTTATTATATTTTATATAAAGCGGGAAATAGACATACAAGAACAGCAAAATTGAGTATTACTTAAAATCATAATTCGTACAATATCATGAGCATATTCCCGACTCGCAATTGTTAAAAATGTAGGCTAATTAGAGATATTTTTGACGGCAATCCGTCAAAAATCCGACCGATCCGTCCGTTTTGGTGTCGATATCAATATATCGACACCAAAATGGGAACGTTCTTAAAAATACCGGAATCGCCCGACAGACAAACAAATGAAACAATTTAATATCGCCCGTAACCGGTAAAACAACATTCGTCAAATTATTAGGTTACACTCAGTAATGGGGGAACAAACTATTGCTGACGCGGCACAGATTAGTTTATTGGATTTACATTATTGCTCAAATAGCAACAAAGCCGCTCACAAATCAATAAGGTGATCGAAAAGCCCGGGCTTCAGAGAAAAGCGACGGTATTCCCTTTATACTCGCGGTTAAAAGAATTCAATTACATAATACTAAGGAGATTAAAAAGGCTAACACAACTCCTTTGAGATGAGATAAGGTGGGTAGCTATTTAATTATTGGAAACGTTTTCCGCTCCGCAACGCTCAGCCGGTTAATTTCAAGTTTGAAGCTAAACCGATTCGACGACGCAGAATTAATTTCACTTCATAAATTCTTTGATCGCTAAATCTCTGATAGATGTTTTTGGATGCTATATTTAGTGAAACTTATCAGAGAATACTTACTTCTGAAGGGATAGTTGGTTTATCTGTCCCTCTTTTTGTGTTAATTTGCTATTTCAAAGCTTTGAACTGATTTCATGACGTTTCTAGGGTTATAAACTTGGACTCGGGATATAATGTGATTTAATACCGGAAAACAAAGTAATATAATCTACATATTTCTTTATTAAGTTGGTAGATAAATATGTTTTCTTGAAAAGGTTTTTTTAATCACCACAATGTTTTTGTCTACTTCTAACAAATAAAAAGATCACGAAAGAAACACAAAAAGTTGACAAAATTCCTATTAGAAATGAATCAAATTAGAATATTACTAAACAACTTTTCTCTCGGAAGTGGTTTTCCTGATAAAAGGGAAAGTAATAAATTACATGAATGTTGAATAAAGGACTTTGTAAAACAGTAACCGATATTATTTCGTTTGGTATGAAATGTTTTTATACAAATTGTTGATAAATCATGTAAGTATTTTATATGCCTGTTTTTGTTTTTTACCTATCATTGTTGATGTGATGTAGGCAAAACAAGTTTAACTAATCTTTGGCTACTGAAACTATTTTCAATAATAATTATGTGAGTAGTAGCGATCCTGTCTAAAGGCGAAATGGCGAGGATCCGAAACAGAAATTTTCTTTATAATTATTATAATCACAATCAGCCTATAATATTCCCACTGCTGGGATTATTTGTGCGGGTAGTGTGCGGGTTGGTGAATGTCGCATGTCTTCGATTTTTTTAATTCTAAGTCATGCCGGCTTTCTTACAATGTTTTCCTTTACTGTTTTGAGAGAAATTAAATAAACAAAGTAAAGTGCCGGCCTGGGTTTGAACTCACGACCTACAACTTGTAAGGCAGGGCCAATACCACTGGGCCACAACTGACTCTCAAATTTTCCTACATTTTTGCAGTTTGCAAGATTAGCCGGTCTCTTCTGTTAAAACCGAGGTGTAGTGAGCTGTCAATAGTGTCATTCCCTAGCATTAAGTAAAATGACAGCTCGCTTCAAGCTCACTTATCTAATTTTTCACGGTTCTAACTGTGAATTGGTGTAATTCTGCCTTAGCCCATGCCCCTAAATAAAAAGTAAAGGTGGATGAGACGTTTCGAAAAACACAAAAATTGCAATGAATAAAAATACAGTGTCGATTTCCACCTTGACTGATTTGTTATTACAACCAGATCGTATATCAGTAGACAATAATTTATTTCGAAACTGAATATTATTTTACTATATACTACACAACAATTTACCTACAAGGTTTAAGATTTCAAATAATGGTGACAAAGACATCGACGTTCTTTCTGAGTGAAACATTGTTTCGTGACCAGTGCAAAAATATCACAGTTGCCAAAGTATAAAATGGGTCATATTTTCCCAGAAAATATAAATCTCGAGGTGGTGTATTTATTTAAGTGAAAAAACTAAATCAATTACAAAAAAAATGATTGGTAATCCGAACTATCAGTTGAAATTCACTTTGCGTGCTGTGATATAATAATTCCAGAAACAAATTGGTGAATATTGTGTCTGTATACAGTGATTTAAATCTGTTAATCGGAAAGCCAGAGCTATTGTTGTTTTAACTTACCATTCGATTGAGATCCATAAATAACAATATATTTATCCTAGGTGATCTCTCCTTTATATCTCTTTTTCTATATATATAAAAGGAAACCATAACCGACTGACTAATCCATCAACATATAGCTCAAATCACCGAACGCATTGGGCTGAAATTTAGCTCACATATAAGTATTTATAACATGCATAGTACCGAAAGGCCGATTTTGACGACAGAGAGTCCCGTCCAGCGGTTTCGGTAATTAGCCGAAACAAACAGACAAAGAAATTTTAAAAAATGTTATAAGTACTGTAGGAATACACTTTCATATGCATTTAGTACAAACCCGCTATCTTGAAATTAATAACAAACAGACACTTCAAATATATTTATTTGTATGCAAGTATATGTATGTATGTATCTAAAGAGTAGGTATAGATCAATTGTATATTAATACTCGTAGACTACTAAAAATATCAATCTTCCTTGCTATGCTCAATTATATATTTAATTTGATCTGCTGTAAGGGTTTTCTTCTCAAAGGGAAACTCTGGGTGGTCGTACCATTTCACTGGAGTCCTGAGTCTGTAGTTTAAGTTAAATTCTGATAACTTTTTGACTTCCGCCGGCGTTAGGTTAAAATCTTCTATGTCAAAGTTCATTGTGATACGATTTCTGTTCGTCGATCGAGGGATCGCCACGATGTTCCGATCCAGCTGAAATAATAGTAATTACACCGCCATGAAAAAGTGACCGGTATTGTTAAATCAGTATTAAGACCTAACACTTCACGGAGGGTATAATAAAGCCCATGTAATTTGAATAAGTAGGTATTCATTATTTTAGTTCAACAGTTTAACTTTGTGAAAAGAAACGAAATTTCCGTAAAAAGGGGAAAACGCCGCGGGAAACTCACGGCACTCGAGATAAACCGTTCAAATAAGCTATCATAACATGATTTATTACAGGAACATAGATACTTTAACATAACACTACGCCGTAATTTATAACCGTACGTGTTCACACAACCTCATGTAACTTTATAAGCGAATCGTTTGAATAAATATAAACGATTTTCCACTTACAGACGCAATCAAAGCCAATTGGGTCTGTGTACCGAACTTTAGGGTTTAAATTAAACAAGTTGAAAGTGATGTTGACACGTATTTAGAGCTGTCACCTCGTCAAAGGTAAGGGATAGTACGCTAGGCCGCACATTTACGGTCACAAAACCCGTATAAGCTGCCTCTTATTCTATTGAAACTCCGTACTACAAAGTGTTACCAGTGACGTCAGTGACGTGCGGCCTACTGTACAAGTAAATGGGGCGAAAGGATTTCGTATGCCGATTAGGAGGGAAGAATCGGGGGAATTAGACCTGTCAATGTGTTACAATGTCAATTTGATTTGTGTACGAGTTAAATTATTTGGGTAAAGCAAATATTCTGTTGGTTTAAATGAAATATAGAATCTATTTGTTGTTATTTATATGTTTAGAAAAGTTCGCTTTCGTGTGAGTAAAACGACAAGGAAATAACAAAAAGTTAAAGAAAAAGCATACTAACTTTGTTACATACTAAAATACAAAACGAGTCAATTCGTATTTCTTTAATTATCGATTCACCCACAAAAAAAAATAACTTCGTGCGAATAGACTAATAGACCCATAAATTCTGCATCTTAGTCAACCAAATATTGTCTCTAGGTATACTTAACTAAAAACACTTACCAAATATCTCAGCAGTATTTGCGGAATTTCCTTTCCGTAATCATGTGAAAGTTCTTGCAGAAAAGTGTCGTTTCTACGGGGTCCTGGCGCATCCTGGTCGCGGTCGAGTATGGGACCAAACGGACTGTATGCCATCACCACTACGCCGTGGTCACGGCACCAATTCACCAGCTCATCTTGGGTTATTGTTGGGTTCACCTGTAATTAGCAATAGATAGAACTCTTTCATAATTTGTTGATTAACAATCCTACTTCCTATCCTACTTCCTACTAATAATAATATTATAAACGTGAAAGTTTGGATGTTTGTTACTCAATCACGCTTAAACGGCTAAACGAATTTGGATGAAATTTGACGCACAGATAGTTTACCATGTGTCGTATATGTAGGTAGGTTGCCATGGTAACAATAAAAACTAGTCTTGGTCAACTCGTCTTTCATTTACAACATGGTGGCAGCGGTGGGATAGATTAATTAAATTACCATCCAACAATCCAGGTTTTTGTTAAAAAAGACAGTTAATATACTAGTTAGTATCGTAAAAAATTAAACAAACAATGGAACACGCGCGGCCTCCGGCGGAACTGTGTCTGGAAGGAGGGCCGGCTAGCCGGGCTGAAGCATGGCAAAAATGGCTGAAGCAATTCAACGTGTTTCTAAAAGCGTCTGGTGTCCATAAAGAAACAACTGATGTCAAAGCAAGTTTGTTGGTGAATTTGGTTGGATCGGAGGGGTACGACGTGTATACAACATTCAAATTCACGAAAGACGAAAACAAAGAATGCTTCGATACGCTCGTGCTAAAATACAACGAACATTTTGGAACTCAACAGAACACTACGATGGCTCGATTCAAGTTTTTCACAAGACACCAGGAAGAAGGCGAATCTATAGACGATTATGTGACAGCGCTAAAGCTTCTCACTCAACGATGCGAGTTCGAGCATTTAGAAGACGGCCTGGTGCGAGACAGGATCGTGTGCGGGGTCCGAGATGGCAAGCTGCGCGATCGATTACTCAGAGCAGACGATCTCACTCTGGCAAAAGCTGTAAAAGTCTGTCAAGCTAACGAGATGTCCACGGAGGAACAGATGCAGATAGAGGGCACCAAGACTCAGGTGGTAGCAGTGGACGCGATGTACGCGCGCAGCGCGCACCGCGCGGGCACGAGCGGAGGCGCAGCGCGAGGCGGCGACGGCGCAGCGGCAGCGGCCGGGCGAGGACGCGGCGGCGGGGCCGGCGCGCGCCAGCCGCAACGCGGAAAAGTGTGGTGTGCCGCGTGCGGTATAGGCAGTTGTGATGGCTATAAATGTGCGGCTAAAAATGCAATGTGCTTTTGGTGCAGTGAAAGAGGACATTTTAAAAACATGTGTCCGAAATTGCGTAGGCGCGTACTACAAATCAACGCCGGAGTCGAGCCCGAAGCCGACGGGATCGTTGGCGGGGACGACGACGGGTTGTACTATGTTTCGACGCTATCGGGAAATAATCATAAGGACTCTAAATGGTATGAAACTTTGATTTTTAAACGTACCAGGGCTAGTGAACGTTTTAAGCTAGATTCAGGGTCGGATTTAAATGTAATTTCACTTAGTACATTTCAGAGACTACGGTTGCCAAACGAAATTATAAGTTCAGATAGTACGAGAGCGCAATCATTTTGTTGGCAATCGTGGTTTCACGATTGCCAACTTCGATTGCCAAAGTGTATTAGGTAGATATGCTTGTGAAGAGCTGGGAATGGTGAAGCGCATATTGTCCCTCAACCTAGATAACTATGCAGATTTGTTTCAAGGTTTAGGTAAATTACCAGGTAAATATACCATTGTAGTAGACCAGTGCGCTCAGCCGTCAGTCTGTCCGGTTAGAAAAATACCCATAGGTGTTCGCGACAAATTATCGCAAGAATTGGTGCGCATGGAGAAAATGGGAGTGATCCGTAAGGTGGCTCACCCGACACAGTGGGTGAACGGTATTGTAGTGGCGGCCAAGAAGGACGGCACCATCCGCGTGTGCCTCGACCCGCGGCCGCTCAACCGCGTCGTGCGGCGCGCGCACTACTTACCCGCTGCCGACGCTCACGGAGATCGCAACCAAGCTCCAGGGGGCACAGTATTTCAGTAAGTTAGACGCTCGTTCTGGATTCTGGATGGTAGAAATTGACGATGCCAGTGCTGACCTTTGTACCTTCGGGACGCCGTTCGGTAGATACCAATTTTTGCGTTTACCGTTTGGAATCAACTGCGCCTCAGAGGTTTTCCATCATAAAATCCGTCAAATACTTGAAGACCTGGAGGGAGTCGACTCATTCATCGATGATGTGATCTGTTGGGGCTCCAGCAAAGCCCAGCACGATGAACGTCTAAAGAGATTGCTAGATAGGGCGCGAGAAGTAGGTATAAAATTTAATGAAGATAAATGTGAGTTTCAAGTGAGACAAGTGACTTATCTAGGCCATGTTTTTAGCGAGGAAGGCATGGCCATAGATATAAACAAAATAAAAGCGATAAAGGAAATGCCTTCTCCGGAAGACAGGCCAGCACTTGAGAGATTTTTGGGAATGATAAATTATCTATCCAAATTTATCCCCAATTACTCAGAGATAGCACTACCGCTCCGCAATCTATTGAAGAAAGATAGCGAGTGGGTATGGGACGCGGCGCAGGAGTCGGCAGCGGCGCAGCTGAAGCATGCGGTGTCCACCGCGCCCGTGCTGGCGCTGTACTCAGCGCGCGAGCCCGTGCTGCTGTCGGTGGATGCGAGCGGGCACGCGCTGGGCGCCGTGCTGCTGCAGGCGGGCCGCCCGGTTGAATTCGCCTCCGCCACGCTCACCGACACGCAGACCAGGTATGCGCAGATAGAGAAGGAGCTACTCGCGATTGTCTATGCTCTCGAGCGGTTCCATCAGTACGTCTATGGACGTAGTAACGTCACTGTGGAATCCGATCATAAGCCCTTGGAGGCGTTGTTTAAAAAATCGCTCGATTCGATTCCTACGCGTCTCCAACGCATGATGTTGCGCATACAAGGCTATGATTTTACCGTCATATATAAACCAGGGAAGTACATGTACGTGGCAGATGCTTTATCGCGGGCGGCATTACCGGAACTTATATCGGAAATGGTATGTGAGGAAGTGGAAGAACAATCTTGTGTTTTGATAGAAAACATTCGTTTCATTGCCAACAAAGTAAACCTTATAAAGAACGCCATAAAAGAGGATCCAGAATCTCAACTACTTATAAAATACATACAAGAAGGGTGGCCACTGAATAAGTATTCAGTCGACGAGAGAGTAAGAGGTCAGTGGTCTTATAGAGGTAGCTTTGGTTTCATTGATGGAATTATATTTAAGGATAACCTAGTGTATATACCGAAAAGCGTTCGGCCGGAAATGCTGAGTAGGTTACACGACGGTCACATGGGCATAGACAGGTGCAAGCGTCACGCTCGCGAGGTGATGTTCTGGCCGGGTATGTCACGTGACGTGGAGGAAATGGTGCGCCGGTGTCACGCATGCGCCGAGTGCGCGCACCGTTCTACTCGGGAGCCGCTTATGCCGCATCACATACCGCCCTTGCCGTGGGCCAAAGTGGGCTCAGACATATTTCAGCACGCAGGAAAGTATTTTTTAATACTAGTTGATTACTTCTCTAATTTCATAGAAGTTAATCCGTTAACAAATATAGGTACGAAGGCGATAGTGACCGCTATGCGAGATCAGTTTGCAAGACACGGGATCCCTCAGGAGTTGGTGTCTGATAATGGTCCGGCTTACGCATCAAAAGAGTTTAATACATTTTGTTCTACGTGGGGCATCGAGCACATTACTAGTTCGCCAAACTATGCTCAGTCAAATGGGCAAAGTGAAAGGAGTGTTCAAATAATAAAAAATATCTTGATAAAGTCCATAAACTCGGGGACAGACTTCTACTTAGGACTTTTAAACTATCGAGTTACGCCACGTAAAGGAATCAGTTCGCCGTCGGAGCTATTAATGGGGCGGCGACTCAACACTAGGTTACCATCGCACGCTGAAAAATTGAAGCCAAGTCGAGATAATGAGATTGACTACAAAGCGATGTTACATAAACAGAAGGCCAATAAGACGTACTATGATAGGCGAGCGAAACCGCTACCAGTATTATTGGCTGGTCAACCAGTACTCGTCACTGACGATGGAAAACGCAAATCAGCACGAATCGTAGGCCGCGCGGCTCAACCTCGCTCCTATTTTGTTGTTGACAACACGGGTAGGCGATACAGGCGGAACCGGCGTCATCTGATTAAGCTATCAACTGATGGCAATGTAACCCCCCCTCAGGATCAGATGAGTGATGATGAGACTTGGAGTAGTCCCAAAAGCGGTAGCAATGAGAGCCCCGGGACAAGCGATGCGGTTGTCACTCGCAGTCCACCACAAGGCTCACCAATTCATCGCAACCGTAGACCGGCGGCAATACTAGCACGACAAAAAATTGAAAACTTTTACAAAACCGATAAATAATACTACCTACCAACGTAACTTAAGACAGGTACATAACTAATATGTAAGTTATGTGTCAGATTATTTGCTACTTAATCTTACCTAATATTATATGTAATAAATACTATACCATAGTAAGTAATTATACATATGTAGCGAAGTACCAATATACATTAGCTCAAATTAAACTGTATTAAAACAATATTTATAAGAAATATTATTAAGTTTGTACCCTACATATAGAAATAGTGCACAAAAAAAAAAAAAAAAATATGTGGAGATGTCGTATATGTAGGTAGGTTGCCATGGTAACAATAAAAACTAGTCTTGGTCAACTCGTCTTTCATTTACAACACCATGTGGATTAACACATAGAATACTTTTAATCCCGGTAGTACGATCCTGTGGGATAATATTCGAACTCAACGCGAGCGAAGTCGCTGCCAAAAGCTAGTACTTAATAAACGTCAAATGAGGTCTAGGTCACAGTAGTATTGTGTACATAAAAAGCATCGATCACGATGTTTAGTCGGTCAGTATGTAGTAGGCTGAGGGCGGATACCACCGATCAAACTGAACGCGACTAGCACAACTAAACCGCGTTCAAGGGCTGTCAGTGTCATCATTGTTGTGTAATAAGTATTATTGACACTAACAGCTCTTGAACGCGGTTTAGATATGCTGATCGCGTTCAGTTTCATTGGTGAAATTGGCACCGAATGTCACTTACATGTCATAAGACGTCAAGAACTATGTTTTTTTTTAGACCAGAATAAGTCAGATAGTTTCAGCCTTATAATAATAATAATCAGCATATATTGTCCGACTGTAGGGCAAAGGCCTCCCTTTTCTTTTTCCACTTAACTCTATGCTGGACCAATATTGGCCAATCCCTCATGTAAACGTCAAGTTCGTCCCGCCATCTACGCCTGGGTCTTTTGCAATGCCGTTGGACGTTTTCAGGGACCCATGCTGTGGTGGTCTTAGCCCACAATACATCTGACATGCGGCAAACGTGTCCAACCCAGCCCCGTTTGAGCTTGGCTGCTTTTTGGGTGACGTCTGCAATTTGTGTTTTAGAGCGCAGTATCGTGTTCCGTATCCGGTCGGTAAGTCGAACTCCGAGGACACTGCGCTCCATCGCTCGCTGGAAAACCTCGAGCCTGGTCCACTGCTGTACTGTCAAAGACCAGGTTTGAGCGCCGTATGTAAGGTGGGGATAATGCACATGTCCATTAATTTGCGTTTATGGTAAAGTTTCAATTTACTGGAGGTTATTGTCAAAAGTGATAAGGCAGTTAAGTTTTCAACTATGTATACCTACTATTAATAATACCAGCTTATGACTGTCCCACTGCTCGGCAAAGGCCTCTTCTCATACAGAGAAGACACGAACTTTGATCACCTCGCTTGTTTAATTTCGACAATTTCAGAAATAGAAATAGAAATCATTTATTTGCCCGTAATGTAGGTATACAGGTACAGGGTCCACTCATTCTGTGTGGTTCTTTTCTCAAAAGACCATTTCAGACACCAATCCACACGGTCTTCACATGATCTGACCAAGATTATGTCTGGAATTTATAAGAGGCTGAGACCTCTGAGTTTCTTTCGGCCTTTCTTTTCAGAGTAGTCAGGTAGGAAATGCCGACCTCATCTAGTTTAAAAAATATGATTGACGTGTAAAAGTGTTTGTACAAAGTTACTTACAAAAAAAAATGGTTATTTTGAACAGAGTCCCAATACATTTTGCCTTACAGCATCCAAAATTATTAAATGTAATACATTTACTAACCGAAAAACATAAACAGACATAAGTAGCAAAAAAAAAGACAATAAGCTTATTTTCCCTAAGCAACACGTTAATAAAAATTCACATATTAAGTATTCAAAAACATTTGGAATTATGCACAAATGTCAACAAACTAAATTATAAAATAAAAAACGTCAGAAAATTTAATTACAAATGTCAAAAAATTAAACTTAAAACTATTATTATTATTTAGAGTAGCAATAGAGCTAAATATAAAAATGACAGTAATTTAAATCACAAAGAAACATGCCATTAACAGGTTACTATAACTACAAGGTACACACACAGGTTACTTATCTAAAGTTCAGGTTTCCTCACTATGCAATGTTTTTTCTTCACCGATCTCAATGATGTCCATAATAAGCTTAGAAAGTACTAATGAATTGAACAAGTCGCTCATAAACTAAAGCCCATTTAAAACTAGCTGTCTGTGCCCGCGGCTTCGCCCGGGTGAATGTCGGATATTATACCACGGCAACGTGCTACCGGAACAGAAAGTATGTCACTCCACATAACATCAGCTAGCTGCCAGTGAAAGTTCCGTCAAAATCGGCCCAACCGTTACAACAGTCAGACAGACAGACAGACAAAAAATGTTAGAATTATTTTTGTTATAAGTAGGTAGCGTACTTTCATAAGCATTTAGTAAAAAGCTGTTACTTTGACGTTACAAACAGACACTTCAATTTATTTATTTGTATGTATATAGTATGTATATATATAACACAACGAAAATCGTACAACATCGAATGTAGTAATGTAAAAGTATTGAAGAACAATCTACTGTTTTTATTTTCACTGTGTACACAGGGTTCAAAAATTGCAAACGTTTTTAGTTTACACACAGCTGTAGCGAAGCGCTCACTTTTGTAAACGCAGTAATAAATTATTTTGAACATTAAACTTTGTACACGATATCACTAGTCGATTTTCACTAGTTGAGTGATACATGGTTTGGATTGTATCATTATACAACCAATGACAATATAGGTACACATAGTCAAAACCATGTAACATTTTTTTAAATTCGCATTTGTCATTTAAGAAGTCAGTATCATCAAGTGATCTAGTACATCTACCTTAGCATAACCATAATTGGCCTATAGTTTCCACAGCTGGTTACCATGCTTCCTCTCTGTGAGAGAGAGTGGGCCATAATCTACTTTGCGGGCCCAGTGCGTGTTGGTGGATGTCACATCCCTTCGAGTTTTGGTTCTAGAAAATGCCGGTTTCCTCACGATGTTTTCATTCATCATTTTTAGAGCACTGGTGATGAAATTGAAAATACAAACTAAAGTGCCTGGCTATCTAGCCATCCGGGACCATCTTACGTCGTAAGATGGTCCCTATACAACTGGGCCACCACTGGTCCACCTTAACTCTAGCATAATTAAAATTAAATTAAAAATTTAAATAAGGGGTTTATTTTTTATATATAACTGACACAAACAAACTTTCTAAAAAGTAAAAATAAGTTTTAGGACATATTTTGATCGAAGCATCGTCGTTACGTGGGATGGCAAATGAAAATGTTACCCTTTTTACAATAGCATACATTCATTATTGCTGGGCTACGTCTTTTTGGCGTTTTCAATAACAGCTGCACTCTCGACCTTTCAGACAAACCAAAAAAAAAACAAAATCCTTTCACCCATTTGGGAGCTACGATGCCACAGACAGACACAGATACACAATCGTTAAACCCCTCTATTTCCCTCGGGGGTTAATTTTTTTTTAAATAAATATAAAATGAACAGACCTCTATCTGCAAAACTGCTGGCTTGATCTTCGAATTGTCCCAAAGCCTTTGCATCTGTTTGATGTTGAAGTTGGACACGCCGATAGACCTGGTCAGATTCATTTTCTTCGCATCCTCCATCCCCTGCCATGTTGTCAGGTAATCTGTGTCGCTGATGGAACCGTCTTTCTGGAAACAACATTATTAATACAACAATATTAATTGCCAAGTTTTGATAGACTGTCAATTTCTTTTTGTTCTGGGCCCTGTTATGAACCGCTTTTTTTATTTTGTAGTGTGGGAAATCATCAAATAACTTCTCCCACTCTGGGTGGAGCAGGAGGGCGTGTCAGACTTTTACTGACTAAAACCCACCCTTGTTCTCTCAGTTGCCTGTGTGCCAGGGGCGACGGTATCTCTTTCGACCAACCCACACCCCTGGCAGGCATCGGCCCGTGCCCCGACCCCACCAGTTGGTGCTGACATCATTGTTCCGTTGTGAAAAAAGAAGCCCAGCTATACGTACAGCTCCACCTTTATTTCACATTACAACATCACCAACTGCCTAGCGTTTTCCCGACTACAAATGTTGGGGTTGGCTTCCAGTCTAACCGGATGCAGCTGAATACCATTATTTTACTTGGAGTGACTGCCTATTTCACCTCCACAACCAAGTAACTGGGTAACACGATATCACTTGGTAAGACTGGTTGTAAGACTTTCGGGCTTTTGACGACTCTTAACAACTGCCAAAAATCCACCAATGACAGCCGGGAACAACGGCTTAACGTGCTTTCCGAGGCACGGAGGGGTCTTGTATGTACAGATCCCACCCATCCATGGACCAACCGCGGCAACAGTAGCTTAACTCGATCAATCAGGCCCGTGCGACTGTTATTACCTAGCCACAAGCCCCTCGTGTTTCACACTGCAACAATCATGATATAAATAAATCGTTCATTCATTCATTCTACAACGTGGTAATACGGCCTCTGGTTTCTAATTCGGAAATAAAAGAAACATTGACGTCATGTATTTATAACTTTCATTCCTCAGGAGTTTACGACTCACGTGGCTCGTGAATATTTCGAAATTCGACGATTCGAATTTTCGACGTCACTGCCACGTGATCACCTCAAAAATAGAACCTTCTTCGAGTCTGAGCAAGTCGAGCATTCTCGAACCATGAACGTGTTACACTATAGCATTTATATCGACTGTGTTTCTTTTTTCAAACCTAGCACCTGCTGCCGGCACCCTAAATACGACACACTATCAATCACAATCTGAGTCATTTTGAAAGATATTGCTAATTCATTGCTTCATAAGTTCGACATGTCGTCTGTACAACAACGTAAATAACGCAATGAATGTTGTGGAACTGTCAAAATGAAAGCCATTCCTACTGTTCATGTATTCCGCAATTATCCCTCTGATCAATCAAGAAATTTATCAAGAATCCAACAATACTTGTAAGATAAGTCTTACAATACCTAATTGGACAGAACTTTATTAATTAACTAGCTTTTGCCCGCGGCTTCAACCGCGTGGATGTTGGAAATTATACCACGGGAAACAGGTTATAAATTATCTGTGAGCAAAATTTCATCCAAGTCCGTGTGGCCGTTTTTGCGTGATTGATTGACAAAAATTCAAACATACAAACTTTCATATTTATAATATTCGTTTATAATACTAATAAGATTACTCCAACACTTGCGAGCCATTTATAGTATAGCCTTAGCTAGTTCTTGCCCCTTTGAAAAGGTCAGACCACAGTAGATACGTAAAACGTAGAACTTAAATGTACCTATGACATAGTTCATACACAGGTAAAGTGGGTTTAAACTTAGCAACAAGGTTTAACTGAAAGTTTGGACCTACGATCTGACTTCTTGTGTAACATAAATTAAGTTATTATTTGTTGGTAGGTATGTAAGTCTCTACTTAAGTTCCCAGTTTTGATACTGTTGTAAGAAAAACATGTCTGAAACATGACGCAATGTCTTTTTATGGACCTCTGACGTAATTACGGGCATAATTATCTTTACAAAGAACTGGCCGGAAAGGGGGAAGAATGCCCCTCGAGGATAATTATACATTTCGGGAAGTATTTAAAGTTTATAAAAAAAACTACCCTTGGGTGTAAAGGGTAGTATTTCAGTACCCCATTAGCTGCTTTTAATGTGTGGATTCACTTTATGTTTGTGGGCCCGTCATAAAACAATTGATTTCAAGTAATGTATTTTTCTATTTGGAAAATAGGTATTATGTTTGTGGGTGATAAAGAGAACATATGTTTTGCAGTCATATATTAAATTACCATTATCAGTCATATAAATATAGGTCACACTACTTACAGTTAATTTATTAAAAATGTAATTATATTCAAGCTACTTAGACGAAACTTCAAGGATCATATTGAATTGCAAACTACATAGAAGGTAAACTTCAGTTAAGTTAGGTATGTTGGTTCCAAAAGCGCCTTGCTTACTTAATCAAGATGAGTTCAGGTGGCAAGATATTATGTACTTATATACCTTAGATATAATAAAATGGTTACCTTAGGTACGAAAAACGAGTACCTTTAGTTTTCAACTAAGTAACAAACAAAGAAACGTCACTTCTGAAATCTATGAAATATTATCCCCCTTATTTATAAACATTGTTAAAGTTTAGTAATTATTAGTGACTGTTTAACCATATATTTTAAATAAGGGGTATGAAGATATACTTAGGGTTTTTCAGTAAAACCAATTTTAACATCTCGTATACTTTACTAAATAGTAAATTAAAATAAGTAAACACCTCAATAGGCATATACTTGTCTTTTTAAACTAAATCACTTATTTCATGTGTTTTATTGATTGTTGTTTTATTCATATCCTGGCTAATAAACACCGCTATTTAAGTCTCGTCATAACAACTTCCCGAAGAAAAGAATCCTTGTAAAGATAAAAGTTACCGAACATTTTAAAATGAAAACATGAGGAAAAAGTTTAGAAGTTCCCCAGAAGTCCTTCCTGTAAACTTAGGTCAAATGTTTCTTACAGGAATCACTTTTCTTAGTAATTCTTTAGACATGGACTCAGCGTGGAAGCTAACTTTAAAACAATACGTTTTCATAAGATATACCTATGTGCTGCTCTAGATGCACTCTGCTATCGGCATTTTGTTTTTGTTTTGATGGATATTATATAACTACCGGCGCCGTAAGCCGTATTTATGTTGTCTATGGTCCCAAGCCTTGACTGACATTAACAGTCAATGGACAATATTGTATAACCTTCCGACTTGGATACGGGGCTTTTGTCTAAATTGTATGTGTGCATTTTAAGTTTCTCAGCATAATTTTATTTTTTTTGTAATGTGCGTTTTGTTTGTGCAGAATAAACATTTTTTCTTTCTTTTTTTTTTTTTTTTTAGAAGGTTGATGTATTATTTATTTAAACACGAAGTATAGGTACCGTATTTCAAAGAAAACGTTAAAGGTACTTCGTTGGTGTTACTCACATTTTCATACCCATAAATTTTATCTCAAAATCAGTAAATCAGAGTGGCAATTCGGGTAAAAAATGCAAATGCAAATGCAAATTTTACTATCTACTGCCCGCGTCTTCGGTCCTACGAGAACGTGCTACCGGGTCAAAAAGTAGCTTATGTCCTTTCCCAAGGTCTAGTCTATCTTTGTACCAAATCTCATCAAAATCGGCTCAGTGGTTTAGGTGTGAAAGCATAACAGACAGACAGACAGAGTTACTTTCGCATTTATAATATTAGTAGGGATAAGTATGGATACTTTAAACGTATTACAAACTATTGCTGATTAGGTTAA
This sequence comes from Polymixis lichenea, assembly GCA_949091785.1. NCBI lineage: Eukaryota > Metazoa > Arthropoda > Insecta > Lepidoptera > Noctuidae > Polymixis > Polymixis lichenea. The sequence continues at coordinate 14,587,639 of OX420936.1, forward strand.
ATGTTATCTTGTCTATGTCGTAAGCAACACCATCACACTTGGATCGGGACTATAACAAATTCAATTTTCGTCCTAAAGTGCCATCTGAATAACTCATCCAGTAGGCTAAGCCGTCTCTCCTCTAAGTAAATAGGGAGGTCCTAGACTATTTATAGAAATAGTACAAATAATTGTTTTCATTTCAGTAATGAAACAAGCAATTTTTATAATAGCCAATTGAATGGCTTGTCAAGTCTGTCCGGAGAGACGGCTGTGGGTTAGATTATATCTGGAACACAGGCAGCCGCATCGATCGTTCTAATAATATCGTACTGCCAAACTGGTCATAAATAACATACAAGAAATCTGGTGATCCGAGCATGATGTTACTGTTACTTGGAAATTACTTATTTCAAGCACCAATAAGTCCGAAATTTTCAGTAATACCATGCTTCGATCGTCAGTTTACCTCAACAGTCAAAGAAAGAAAGCTGGTAAAAAAAGAAGTGAACAAAAATCAATGTATGATACCGACGTAACTATATTAAGACATCATATTTTTCAAAAAAGAAAACACTTCAATTTATTTGAACCAGGTTAGGTACATAACCAACACACAAAATTTTTAAATAACTTATTGATGTGTGCCTCACGGCTGCGCCAAAAATTCAAAAGATTTAAGTCCTGATCCGGATAATTATATCTTGTTTCAACGATTGAAGAAAGATATAAATTATCGAAGTCACACATGAAAAACATATGGGTTTATGATCAACTTTATGATCTAGCTAGCCATAAACCACATAAAAGGATGATTTTATAAAACGGGGCAACGTTCCGCTTAAATAATTTTGTCCTATAATACTCAACTCTCGAATGTTGTTTCAGGCCATCGTGGAAGTTCATTATGGGTCATAACTTATGACCCTTCCCTTTAGGCAAGTTCTGCCATTTCTGTTTGATAAGTAACAAAATTGTTATTGCGTTCTCGTTTCATCAGAACGACAAACTTTTGTTATACTATCACATTGTCAGCTAAAAAGTTTAATTTTGAACGTTACTTTTGTCACTTAAAGTTGATATTGCTGGCTGATGTCGTAGCAATAGTTAGCTCTTAATAGGAAAAACTCTGTACAAATATAAAGTAAGCGATGATCAAAGAAGTTCGAATATTTTTCTATGTAATGTCGGTCACCCGGTCGCCATTTTGATTTTTCTACAAAGTTTCAACGCTCGATGAAACTGGTAGTGTAAGCTTGCGTAAATCGTAACCCCTAAGGGAGAACTCCTGTAATTTTAAGGGTAATTCGAATCAATCAAAACCTTTTGCGTCTACAGAATCTTTATTTAATAAGCTATTAACCAGTGTTCATAAAAACACCAAAATCTTTTACCATAGTTCCTATGGTATGGGCACTTGATTCGGACTTATAGCCTAAGTCGTACTTAGAATACGGTGTCACATACAATACATAAATCTAAAGAATAATAAAACACGACGACATTATCACCAATTAAAAACTACACACAAATAATTTCTCAAGGGTTCAGTGGAATTCTTTTCATCATACACAACAGACGAATGATAATTTTCTTCAAAATACCTTGGGTATTATTATTAACTTCAAAGGTTAAGATAGCTTTATGAGAACTTTTCTCTCAAATACCTGGGCAACGTGATATTATCCCAGGACATTTTTTGTTTATCCAAGTGTACCCTACCCTTACATTATTTATACTTACTTTACTTATTACTGTAACCATTAATTTAGCACACAAATTTGTCCAGAAAGACTTGTCAAATTTGTTTTATTAAACACCAAATTGTCATGACAGGTGGACATATTTGTCGAATGGTCAGAGATTTTTGGCAGGTAAATCATCCAATGTCCAGGCAATTCGGCAGTTACGTTAGTACGAATAAATAAAAAAATGGTATTAATGTCGTCCCCGGATAGTAGTAGTGAAGATGAATATTTGGTGCAAACTGTACGACGTCGCACATTTAAACCAAGAAAAAACTTTTCTTTCAATTTAAGTTACGATAGTCGTCGTATACACGTTACGTAATACATATAATAAAACTACCGTCGAAAATAAAATTGTTAATTTGGCGTCCATTTCAAAGAGGAAACAAAAACAAAGTTCAAGTCAAAAACAGACGTAAAACAGTGATATTTTTTTAATATAACCCTCATGTTCTCTCACATGCATGCCTCGATATTGTATTGTGACAAATATGTCAGAAAAAGTGACAAATTTGTCATTTGCTATGACAATTAAGTCACTCAATATTTCTTAGAGAACCGACAATTAAAATCTGACGATTGTCCCCTTTATTAAACGGGGTTTTAGTTTGACAATTATGTCAGTATTTAAGTACCTGTCGCATTTGGACATCATTGTCAACATTATTAAACGACACTTGTCTCGACAGTTCGACTTATTTGTCAAAAACTAACAAAATTGTCTAATTGTCACGTTTATTAAATGGGCCCCAGGAATAACAAATGAATTACCATACATTTTGATAGGTTTAAACTTGAAATAACTTTATCTGTGTTTATTAGTAAGAGGGTAAATGAATTAAATGTTGTTTTAAAATAAGTTATCTCCATTTCTTGTGTTAAAACTTTGTTCTATTCTCATGGTGCGACTTAATAATTATCTGCAGGTACCTACAAATTAAGTAACTGGGGGCTTTAAATTTTAAAATCAAAACCATAGACATAACTTTAACAAAAAACGGTTTGGTTATGTTATATTAATGTTGGGATACCACAAAAATAGCCAGGAACAAAAATAATATCTATCACTTTTCAGAAATAGCTTACAGACGAGTATGAAAATTTAATGAAGACACTAAAACCTTTTACTTACGGTACTAAATAGCATATTTCTACGTCATTACATAGGTACCAGTTTTTACATTTAGTAAAGCAAATACCTACTGCTGTAGTACGAGAATACGACTTAGGCGCCTGGTACGTCTAAGGCAAAACCTTTGTTATACCCGAGTAGGTATTGCACTTTTCCATGAAACAGATGATTTTGTTTTAATTACCGATGAAAAAATTCTACGCTGTGGATTCCAGAATCATGTGCTAAATTAATGGTTACAGTAATAAGTAAAGTAAGTATAAATAATGTAAGGGTAGAGTACACTTGGATAAACAAAAAATGTCCTGGGATAATATCACGTTGCCCAGGTATTTGAGAGAAAAGTTCTTATAAAGCTATCTTAACCTCTGAAGTTAATAATAGCACAAGACTCGTATTCAACAGATTTTAACAATCTGCTATGAAACATAAATCGTAAAACACGTTAAATATGAAGCACATCCCAAAACCTCAACACCGCTAAATATATCTCACAGTACACGAGTATCATGTAGTCTTAACTAAAACACAGCACATATTATTATTAAAATGATTTTGTGTAACTACACACTGAGGAACGCGTGTGTTTGAACGTACTCAAATGGAGTCTTGTAAAGTTTAATGCGTTCCAGGGGATTGTTTACGTTGCGAAGCTGTGCAAACATGAAATTAGTTTTCCGAGTAGGTATATGAACGAAGTGTTGCTCACCTTGGTAGTGGTTAGGGTTTAGGACAGACCATCTGCATGCTTTCCCTGGGTATGATGGAACGAATAAAAATACATTTTCAAACTAGTGGGCGGCAGCTTAACCTACCTACTACAAGGTAAGAGCATTTAATAACCTGCTATCGTGAATTCGTTTACCAAATGCGATGGTTTCCAAGACTGTAAGTATTTAAATGGAAAGTTTTTCCATCGTATCCACGTATCTCTTGCTGCTGACTCTACTGCCTGCTGTTTCTAACACAAGTGTTATTCATTTTAGAATGTAACGACGTCATCATCATTCTCTTGATCTTATACCAATTTATCTCGGGTCGGATCAACATGTTTCCAACAACCGACAGCGTTAAAAGACATATAAACGTTTATAATATGAAAATTGCGTGCTCACCTTATACGCCATAGGGTAGTGAACCAAGTACAAGTCCACGTAGTCCATCTGCAGTTCTTCCAAAGACTTCAACAGAGCTGGTATCACCTCATCCCGCTCGTGGGCGTCGTTCCATAACTTTCAACAAAGCAATTAATTATATTCTACACCGAATAACTAAGCAAAAGGATTTTCATAATTACGAAAACCAAAGTTTTGTTGCCTCTGAAGTACCTACTGTGCAAATACTGTTATCAAAGTGGGTTTATTTTGTTATAGTTGAAGATATTTTGGCCGAAGTAAAGGTTATGAAAATAACAATGAAATGTAAATTAGTAATCATAAATATTTAGTTTGGTGGTAGGTACTACAATTACTTTAGAACCAGAAGTTTAGTTGGAGGAATTACTTTAGAAAGGCCAAAGAAGATTTCATTGCCTTTTATTTGTTAACATTGAAGTTCTTTTATGCAGAAGACATGCGAGTTTATGCGAGGTAAATATCACATTGATAATCTCATAAAAACTTTTTGATAATAAATAAAAAAGTTGTCAAAACTTTAAACACGAGTTGTTCACATACAATATACTTAAGAGTGCCCTAGCCGTTAATGCAGTCGAAAGCACTAAAAAAAGCAGACCATAATGACACTCAGTATATTTTGAACCACGTAGGTACCATTAATAATGTAGTATGAAACTCATTTTCGTAGTGACACACACGTCTAGGCTCCTTTCACTAGATACTGAAGTAATAATATATGGAGTAACTTCGCACGAATATGTTCATGTTAACCACGAAACAACCTTCGTGTTACTAAAAGGAATTTGAGAATACATGATTGGGCGTTAGAATTGGTGGAATTGCAGCCTTTTTTTTGTTGCTGATTCATTCATTGTAATTAATTAGTTTACTTTTAGTGGCGGCTTTACATTACATTTTGCACTCGAACACGGTAAATAGTGTGGTACATTTTCATAATTCTACTGTGTTGTACCGCTCATCTCAACATCGCTACGCGCTGGTGGCAGTGAACGAAGGGTGCGGGGCAGCATTGTGTCAGCCGGCCGACGGCCAAGCTCGGACCTCGTGCCAAAAAAACTAGTTGCTGCTCCACGCCAGGCTGCGCTTATGCGTTTTACACCGTCTTTTTACCATTGTAATTTCATTTCTCTTATTATTATACATACAAATTTCATTTTGATCCACCACGACCTATCGTGACCAACATTGGTCCTTCGAGCCGGATTAATGTATGAATTGTCTGTGTGGATGCAGGAAATTCGTGCCTGGAGGTCGTGCTATTCCCAAATGCAAATTAGGACATTCTAAATATTGTCGTCAAAAACACAACACTCCGTTACACATCGACAGTGGAAAAGGTATTCCTAGTGCACACAACACTGCATTAGCATCTAGTCAGTCGTCTACATCTCGAGTAATTTTTCTTTTCACAACACTCATGAGGGTGACTGACGCTGACGGTCTTGCTGGACAGTGGAAGTACAACACACTTCCTTTCGGAGGACTTTGTTCGTAAGCTACATATTCCTACCTACATTACCAAGTCCAAGGAACAGGTATCAATTTTAAAACTTCTAATTGTATTCAGGGGTGCACAGTGACATTCAAATCAATTGATGGCTGTGAGTACGAACTGAACATTGACTGCCTCGTATTGCCGAAAGTATCAGTATCAGTTCTTCATACTCATGTTGATACTAGCAACATACCTACGAACGTGCGTCTTGCTTGCCCCACTTATTCCGTTTCATCTTCTATCAATGTTTTTGGTGCAGAAGTCTTTTGGGGTATCATAGGCACTGACCGTATCGCATTAGGTACCCATAAGCCTACTTTGCTCGAGTCTAAATTAAGCTAGCTCGTTTCAGGTGCATATCATCAGTCTGATTCCTTTTCACATGTCTGTATGCATACTAATAACTTACAATTAGATTAAGAACAGTTTTGGAAGTTATGTGTCGTCTATATATGTAAACCCTGATTAAGAAAGATCCTGTGAACAACATTTTATAGATACCACATATCGCAGTTCTGATGGACGATTTCTGATAAGTATTCCTTTTAAAGAGTCACTGGACGTATTGAGTGATTCATACATGATGGCTTAGCAGCTTCTTATCATGATTCTTATCTCTTGAACGACGTTTGGGTAGACATCCTCGCCATAGAAGCCTGTATGTTGACTTCATTAATGAATATATAGAGTTGCACATGTTGGAATCTACTAGGTGGCCCTCGACTCAACATGTTCTAATTATTTACCTCATCATGGTGTTATAAAGGAGTTATGAACTACCACCAAATTAGTTCGTTTTTGGGCCACCGCCAGAACTGCATGAGGTCAGTCATTTAACGAAATACAGATGATTGGTCCCCCTATTCAAGATGATTTGCAGTCCATATTGGTACGATTCCGTCAGCATGAATTATCATAAGCATGGCCATTGAAAACGTTTACCGACAAACTCTTGTTTACAACAATAATTGCCAATTACAAAATTCCGTTGGAGGGTAGAACCAACTCATCCGTTAAGAGTCTTCCGTCCGGTATATAACGTCTACTTCTTGTATATCCTTGTTTACGCATAATACCGTAACGTGTGGCATGGCATCAGCCCTCTTTCTAGCTACCAGGTGTGTACTTCAACTGGGTGAATGGCTTTCGATAGCACGTGGATTGTCGATGTCCGTTGGATCATCTGTTTTAGAAACTTTAGAAAAAAGCCATCGTGTTGACGATGTTCTTCGGTCAGCAAAGTACATCCTTTGGAAATGGCGGGACAACTCTAGTCAGGTGCTGCATGCGCTTAGCGGTGAACACGACGTCTGATGTTAAGGGCCTGAGCGACAACGCGAGCAGTCGATACTGTGAATTATATGGAAGTGACACATTTTCCTTTTTATAAACTTATCAACTCTTAGGTAGTTTTATGACGCATCATACAGGTTTTCCCAGGCATACATGTGTTGCGAGGGTTGCCGACATCCTGACAAGAAAGTGCGTCACACAGCGCGTTTGTAACACCATCTGCCCGCTGCCGGTTACTACTGTTGAACAGTCTTCAACGCGGGAAGTATGATGAGACCGCTCATCCTAACGTCGCCGCGGGTTGCCGGCAGTAAACGAGGGGTGACAGCCGGCCGAAGGACGCACGCAGGCCCCCGCGCCAAAAAAACAGCAGTTGCACGCCTCCACGAACGGCTGCGCTTACGCGTTTATTAACGTCTATAATATTTTCTGGTTCTCATTTTAAACCGACCAAAAGTTCGAAGATGTAAGAGAGATGAAAAAACAACTGTAAAACCGTTGTTTTTTATTTCACTTATATCTTCTTATTATACATGTTATACAGTCCACTCAACCTTAGCAAATTAAGGGCTGAAATACTCGGAGAATACAGGTGTGATGATGTTATGAAAAAGTTACAATCCAAAAAATTAACCGACTAACCTTAGTAGTGATGTACAAGTCTTGTCGAGTAACGTCACTGTAGTTGACGTTGTTGTGGAAGTTCCGAAAGCCGCGACCGACCTCTTCCTCCACGCGGTACAGCGAGGCGGTGTCGACATGTCGGTAGCCGGCATCCAGCGCCCATTCTACTGCCTTAGCCACCGCTTGGTTCTTTGGCAACCGCCTTGTACCCTACGAACATGACCATGTTAGTTGAATCTGCTAGTGCCGAAATGTGGACGAAACATACGCTACAATGTCCTTTTGGCGCGAGGCCAAAATGGAAACTTGTTTCGTCAATACATTTTCTGTGACAGTGTCACAAATGTTTACCAACAATGCCCCCTGTCAATGAAATTCATGTGCCAAACGATCTTTGTAGCACACTAGATACTAGCATTTATTTTCTTTATAGCTCAACACTACATTTCTTTGCCTTTGCCATTGACTATATTCTTTATTTTTAAGAAAGCTTACAAAATTGATATTTGTCAGACCAATTAACTTAAAATCACACAAAAACTTCATCTTTTATGCTGTTTAGTGCCTGTAATAAATTATAAACAAATCTTCTCTAAATTTAAGTTGTATCTTTGCTGAAAAATAATGAATTTTATTAATTATTACTTTAGTTTGTTAACTAGGTATGCCTATTAACCTGTTAACGAGTACCTACTAGAAAACAAAGGATAAATCATCATTGACTTCCAGACAAAGTCGGATGCTACGCAACCGTCCTGTCCATTCTGCTGTCACCTAGCTCTTCCTGTAGTTATAAGTATTTACGTCACCCACACACGACGAAACAGAATTGATTTATTATTTTCCGGGATCCTCACCACAGGAGTCTTTTATCATAAGTCAAAATATTAATTTCGTTCATAACGTAGTCAGTTAGTTAAGAAGCAAAACAAACACATCATAAACATCACAGTGTCGACGCAGATGAAGTTGCGCGCAAACGGTAGTTTAGCAAATAATTCTCTATTTCAAAGTTTCATTATACACGTTCGGTATACATAATGAGGTATACCGTATGTTTCCGGCTGCATTTGACTAGAGGCTTTGACAGGGTGGATGGAACGACATCTTAATCAGCTTTTCCAAATCCCGCTGTGAGTGCTCTATTCCTGAGACGCTATTAAGATTAAACGTTTGTACTATTTTCGTACAAAATGAAATTAACACCAGTAAGTTCGAGTTTTTTCAGCTCATTCATAAGGTTAATTTGTTATGCAATTAAAAATAGATTACAGATACTGCTTAGTAAAAATAAAATATGATCAGCAATCCAAGTTTCAAGTAAAAGGAGAGGCAGCAAGACACACAGCGATCACCAGTGTTTACAAGGGCCCTGACACCGAATCGCCGGCGAATTAAAACATATATCATTTGGAATAATTAAAATATATATTATCAATGGAAACTTGTAAATGGCCTTCAGTTACAAACTGTTTAATAACACTGTTTATGTTAGCTGTAAGTTTCCCGAATAAAATAATATAAATAAATAAATATAAGGGATTGATCACCACTTAGGTTTATTTATCATAAGGTTCAATTTGCCGTAGGTACTCATGCCTTTTATGTATGAGAAGAGGTCTTTGACTTGCAGTGGGCCAGTAAAAGGCTGGTATTATTATTTATGGAAACCGCAGTTGCCCAAGAATATCCAAAAATCTCAAGAAAATCAGCTAAAATATGTACTGAATGTTTAAAACATACTGTATTCATTTACACAATGGAAGTTTCTTGCCCGTGGGAAACCTACATTCACATTAAAGCAACAAATGGCTAGCATCGGGTCAACCATGCTTAAAACTATTATGACATTGCGACTTTTATTGTTGCTTCGACAGATCATTGTATACCACCGGCAAATAAATCGCACCGTGTGGTCAGACTTAAATGAGTGTTTACGTTTTTATAAACGTTATTTTGACGTGTACTGTTCAGAAGCTGGAAAAATTCCATGTACTTACATCGGGTAGATGCCCTAGACTGGTCCCCAGGGCAATCGCAGGTATATCGTTGCCATCGTTCAGTTTAAACGTCAACGAATTCGCGCAGTCGACCTGTTGACAGTGATCAAACTCATCAAAAGAGATATTTTTATTTTTATTAAAACACATTTTAATTAAACTTGGAACCTAATCCTATCCTTATCTATGTAAAAAGTTGCAATTTATCAAGGAAGAGATCAAAGAGTAACAAAAAATGTAGTAGGTACCTATAAGCTTAACAATTTTCATTTGCATTTTCTCTTCAACCGTCTTAACAATTATGCTTAAATCAATACTGATCGTCATAACAATATTCGTATTGTTAGGCGGTTCTGCATTCATTACGGATTTGCGTTTCAATGGAATAATATCCATTCAGGCGCAAATCCGCGTAATAGGCATTACCTATTATGCACTAACCATTGTATATCAACAGTAAACAATAAGGTTATTAAATTATATATTATCGTCTAATCAAAACAGACTGTTATTATCAAAAGATTTTGGGACATTATTTGACAAAAGTATATAATAATTATTAGCAACTCAACATCTTTAATTAATATGAGGACAAACCATGGCCTGATTTTTCGCACACATAATTTGACATGAATTTTCCCATCAATAAAGCAATATGCTTCCATGTAGTTGTAACAGATTTGTGCTATTCACTATCTACTAAAGAATAAATTAGTATTTTATTTATCAACATAAGAATAACAAAACTGGTATATTTCCGCACTTAACAGTAACGTAGTATAAAGGTAAAAATCATTTAACATGCAATACACCGCATAAAAAAACATGAATTAATTCTTACCAAAAGATTGACTGCAAAAAGCAATAATAGTAACCGAGCCGGCACGTCCATTATCGATGACATGTAGTTATACACTGAACAACCATTAAACAATGTGCTCTTTATGAACAACACTATCGTACCCCGATGCAAAAATGACGTTTGTTTTTTTTTATATTAGGTACAAATCGATCAACAACACCCGATTTCTGGTTGATGGTCAAAATATACGAATAGGTAATTAGTCACTTATAATGGATGTAGATAAATTGTAAAACGATACCAAACATGACACACGAATGACTGGTATAAAATGTTAAAACTGTTGCCATACCTAAGGTAGATGCGGTATAACCAGTTATAGTAGATCATTGACTGTACTACCAACGCTGTCGGTATTAAAATTACTTTGTGGTGTAAGTAGAACTGCCGCTTACCCTCCACCGTCCCATCCCCGATACGTCGTCGTGCGAAACAGTAAGCCTTTTGTTATTGTTATTTATAGGCATACTGTGCCATCATTGTGGTCTATTGAAACGAACCTGGAGTCAGTTTCCAGTCTGACCAGATGAAGCTGATGACCAGTATTTCTCACGGAGCAACTGCCCATGCACATGACCTGCACAACCACGTAACTGGATCTTACCATACCCCGTGGTAAGTCTAGTTGTCAGACTTTCGGGCTTCTGACGACCCGTAACTACTGACAAAGATCCACGAATGACAGCCGGGAACTACGGCTTAACGTGCTTTCCGAGGCACGGAGGGGTCTTGATATGCAAAGATGGTCATCCATCCACGGACCAACCGCGTCAAGCGTAGCTTAACCTGATCGATCGAACCGTGTGGCTGTTATTACTTAGCCACAATGACCTAGAAGTAGAAGTGGAATTAGACGTCCCTATGTATAATATTGCTAAATAAAGCTTTGATTTTTAATCTTGCAATAACACTACTTGATGGTATTATGTACAAAATATACTGTCTGTTCAAAAACACGTTTAATTAACGTCTTTAAACTTTAAAATTAAATTACAATTCTTAATAATAAAATATCTTGCATCCAAACAGACTTTGGTATAATTTTGATGACAATGGCGTAATACTAATCAAAATACAAACATTTACCTGTATCTAATTTAGGTAGTGGATCGTGTACGCAGTTCCTCTGCCGAATTGACCGCACATTATAGATAAACCCAATAGCGCATCTGTTTGTGGTCAGACCGACAGATAATCGCTTTGTCGATACAATGCAAAAACAGACTACCTATGTGTTGCATTATCTACTATCGGTACCGTCTGTACCAGCCATCGTGAGTGATTAACGTAATTAAATGTTCAAGGTCAGTATTGTGCTATTGGTATTGTTTAATTAAAATTATGTAACATAATCGTTATGGAGCTTAGTAAACTTATATTATATTAAGTAGTTTTTTTTTGTTTTTATACTTGAGTTTACGAGCCCTCGTAAAGACGACGCTTTTTAACGACCATGAAATTGTGCAACGCTACGCTATTGCACAAGCAGTTTTTCACGCTTCATATTTTTTGGTATAAGATTATTCAAAATCTTACTGATATCTTTGTAGATGAACTTGCAACTTATCACAATGATTGCAAACCTGATGCCGCATTCCATACAAACTTTCATCCCCTGTTTTACCCCGTTAGGGGATGAATTTTCAAGAACAGCAACAAATACTGAAAGATAAGTCAAGACACCTGAATCTGATGCACCAAATAACAAAAATCGAACCCAGTCGATGAATCTCAAAGCACTGAGCGAAATAAAACCAAATCAATATACAAAGTACGTAATACTACATCATGTGAAATTCAATATACCCTTCTTAGTACGTCCAACAACGGCACAGAACAATACAGAAACTATTAATTTTAAAAGAGAATCCCTATAAATAAAAGATGGTAACATAGACGGACAGATACGTAGCGACTCCGTTTAAAAAGTTCGTCTTTGTTGTCGAGAGATAAACTGTGGTATCCCTCGGGATCTGTTCCGCGCTTGGCCCACGGAACCTAAAGACATCTTTAATAAGAAAATACAAAGACTTACGAATTTTTAGAGTGGGTTTTAGTAGGCTATGCTTCCCTGGTTGGTGGTGTTTTTTTTTTACTTTGTGAGTTCTTAATTTGTAGTTTGTGTTTTAGTAAGCTGTTTGTTTTTGTTGGGTCAAACCCCTAACGCCTTTTATAAGAGTGTACCCTGGTTACAAAAAAAAAGTTTTAGTCATTCTCATTGGCAGTAAAATGACAAGGAAAAATACAATTTTGAGGACTTGAAGTGCATAGTCAAATGAACTTAATGTATAGGTAGTAAGAAAAATGTAGTTTTCTATTTATACCTAGATTATAATAATTAATATGTGCGTAGAAATACCAAACTATCTTCCTAAGAATGCAAATTTAAAAAACTAAAAAAGCAAACGTATTTTAATTAATGGGGTGGCCGCATTGCAAATACGGCTTGCGGGATTATCTTCGTCTTGTTGTCGCCTTTGCTTTACCAGTATGGTCGTGGCCAATGGCTTCATGAATCCAAATTCAGGACAAATTGATTATGAAAGTTATGTAAAGGTTACGCCCAATGGGTTCGCATCGGCAAAAAATTACGAACCTCCATAGAAAACCTCACTAATGGATGAATTTTCAAAAATCCTTCCTTGTGCTCACTTTCGTTACATAAGCAATTCTTGAGCAAAATTTCATGCTTCTAGACGTAACGGTTTAGGATGCCGGCTTATTATTCAATACCATCAATCGTATCAATATTATGGATCAATCATAAACTATATAGGATGGCAGGGACATCCACGCGCAATAGTAACAGTACTATGGATTCATGATTGATATTGGAAATGAACCACCCTCTGCCAGGGGCACAGGCAACTGAAGGAACACGGGTGGGTTTTAGTCAGTAAAAGTCTGACACGCCGTCCTGCTCCACCCAGAGTGGGAGAATTCGATGACTACCCAACCTCAAAAAAAAAAACCACCCTGCGTCGAAATGTTTCGTCGGATATTAAAAAAAATTGTTCCTTACAATTTGACAGCGTAAATAGGTATTGCACTTTTCTATGAAACAGAACTGACAAAAACAAAATATGCTTGAGGGACTAGAATCATTTGCTGAATTCAGTTTGTGCGTCGAGATTGTCCATGCCACCTTGTATAACTCTAGAATATTGGTGTAGAACTCAACATGAACTCAATATATTATAACCTAATGGACTTGTAATAAAAGGCCCACTTAGATATTCTGAGAAGTATCTTCATAATATTTAATAGGTTCCACTTTTAGCTCTTTGCGGAAGATCTAATAAGAGTAGTAACTTTGTAACCTTACTTCAAATAACTTCAACATTCATCAATGTATCCTAAATAAATAGAGAAACCAGACGTATATTGTGAAACCTCCGTACACAGTCTTATGTTTGTTAATCTATATCAGCGCGATATCTATAAGCTTAATGGCTTCGGAAACCAATGACCTCCGCCGGACGATTACGAAGACAAATAGGACAAAAGAAATGTGGCACAGTAATGCTTTCAAATACATGAAAATAATATGGGCTATTATTTAATCCGGGAAAAGAATTCGTATAAAACTTTTGTTGTTCTCAGCCACAATAGGAGATTTTATTCGTTGTAATTTTTCTTTGTTTAGGTGATACATGTGTCGATTCTGTTAGGTCTCGACCAATAAGTAAACGATTGCCATTGGTTTTGTTTGAAGCCTATTATGGTCTACTAGGTTTCGCCAGCAGGTTCGCCCGCGTGCAGGTCCAAAATTATCCCACGGGAACGTATTAACGGGATTATAAAGTATACATGTGTTTATTCAGGTTATAAAATAACTTTGTGCTAAGTTTCATCCAAATCCATCCAGCCGTTTTTGCGTGATTGAGTAACAAACATCCAAACATCTAACATGCAAACTTTCATTTAACTAGTACATTAGGATTTAAGAGTGTGATCTGAAACAATACTGCTTATCCAGAGTTAGATTTTAAAGACTTGCCAAATTTGGTGTGAAAGACTGCGGTATACACTATCAAAGTAAACAACTTCATGGGACCAATATCGTAATCGCGAAGAATTTTTCAAATACAAAACTTCAATGACCTAAATGTATCGGACGGGATTTTTTTTTCGCTATTACCACTTTGGTCTTATCGAGAAAATTGTTCAGTCTGGTGGTCTATTCCACACCCTTAAATTTGGCAGGTTTTGGAAAACCAATCCAGTATAATCTTCTGCTGATAGTACCTACAAGCCATTCTCCGAAGTAGCATTGAAAATGTAGTGTTGATCGACTTTCTGCCAATGCACTGCAAAGTTTCATTCTAGTTTCATTCGCTAATTAACATAGTCTTTAATATAGACTGCAACTAGAGCAATGAGGCTATCAATATTCCTGCATTCAAAATTTATCATCGTAATAAAACTCATACGTTCAATTTTTGAATTAATTGTGGCAATCTAGCATAAATCATTGCTATTCAATGCAAGCTCAGAATACTCGCACTGCATGTTATGATATATGAACACAGAATACGTATATACGACCTCACATCAAGCTATACATTCTAGTGTAAGCTGACCTCGAAGCATATAGACTTTTTGTACAATCACAGATCAGCTTATACTGGAATATATAACTTGATATACCGTCGTATGTACTTACTACGTTTACTAACGACACTTTCAAGTAATTTACTCCGGTTATAGATATATTAAATTGTTCGCAGCGTTTAGTTTGCGAACTTAGGCTTTCGACTGCCTCATGGGAGTAATATAGGCATATCCCTTCATGAATATAAAGTTATTTGCCCTTGGTTGTTCTTCGCTACTTTTATGATAATTTTTATTACGTCGACTATTGTTTTGATATGTTTTTCATGATCTACTTTTATATCATGCTAAAATACATAACAAAATGTAACCCAGTAAAAGCACATTGTATTTTTAAATTAATTAATTTCACGGAAAACCACAGAACCATTAGGGCTGATAATAACATTTAGGCGGGGTACACATGCAGGTCACCACTTAACCCAAACACAATGTAGCCGCTGAATGAAAGAAAAACATGCCGGCCGTCCTTATCGCACGGAAGTCGTGAGTGTCAAGAGGAGGAAACGGCTAACTTAATTATGCTTGTAGGACCAGGCAAGCGACTTGACAACGTCATTGTATAGCTAGCCTTAGGTCCTATGTGTAAATACTCCTATAAATATTCAAGTACTAGAAACAAGGGTCGCTTGTTTACAAGGTGTGCAAAGTATGTAGATTACTGCCTAGAATCTAGTATTAACCCAAGTTACTACTAGGGTTGATAGAAACTGTAGGATAATAGTAGATAGGATCGGCCTTCAGCCTTAGCTTTATACGGCTGTGCAGCAGGATGTCGATTGGTTTGGCTAGGATAATTTTAGGGCATAAATATGCGAGAATCGAGACTCGACAACATTTATGTGTATAAATCAGTCTGCAAGCGTCACAGGCAACCTGCAGCTAATATTTGCTTTTCTACAGACAAAAATTACATCCTAACTTATCCTAACTTCCTGACTAATATTATAAATGCGAAAGTAAGTTTGTTTGTTACTTTTTCACGCTTAAACCACTGAACCGATCATCCTGAAATTTTGCATATACGTTGTCAGGAGTACAGAAACGGAGAAAAAAAAGTACTGTTAGAGAAAAGAACAATAACGTTCTTATGATAATAGATGGCGCCACGTACCTATCTTTCGAATCATTATTGAGTTCTATTATTACAAGCAGAGTACAACCCGAATTGAATGTCAAATTCTAAATTAACGAGAGCGAAGCCGCGGGCAAAAGCTAGTCATAACTAAAGCCTACAGGGATGGAGTAAGTCATGAATAGAAATTAACTTACCATTAAATTCTACTAATAGTGGATGGACATCAAAATAAACTGTCAGGTGGTCGAACGTTTAAGCCACTAATAATATTGAGTTTAGGCGGAACGTGAGTGCCTCGTCTAGTATCCCGGAATTTGTAACAACAAGCCACGTCAGCACTCCACTGGAAATATACTACCCGGTTACAGAGAAAACCTATTAATATACAAAAGGCCTTCAGAATTCGATACACTCGAATTCCGAAACACGTAACTGACCTGCCGTGTGGAAGTGCAATATTGACAGTGCTCTGTATGCAAATTACTCAAGTTTCGTTACTACAATTTTTTTTTTAAACTCGAATAATTCTTTTGACGTTTTATTGACTCTCTCAGAATGACAGTTTCAAAGAAAAAACCATTTCCGTTCACGCAATGATGGAATCAAGAAAACCGGTATCGTTAACCAGGCCCCAGGAAACAAATAGAGTTACGTAAGTAGCCTTTGTTAATGTGGAAAATATACTATAAATAGTGTTGTTTTGGGGCCAAAGTAACATATCCATATGAAACTAGCTGGTAATAAATTATTACACATGGACCCTTCGCGGTTGAGCTTGGAGTATCGCACGTTAATATATCGGCAACAGGCGGCCAGCCGGGACTGTTATCTGGTTTGCACAACTAAAATACTGACCTCACCCACGCTCCGAACTATTTGCTCGCTCCCTAGAGAAATATATTATTCTATACAGTTCACGCGAAATTAGAAATGCTCTAAATGACTTCTTGTTCATACACGTTGCAATTTTCTGACATGTGGTAACATGAATGTAACATTATTGCTTTTGGTAGTTTTGAATTGTAGGTAAAGCAGATAACCGGTTTGCTTTTTGATAATTTTTCCGGGTTCCCTTTTTTTACTTTTGAGATACGGAACCCTAAACATGATCAAAAAGTAAAGAATCGCTTCGTTATCCTCTGTCTGTCTGTCTATCAGTCGGACAAGACCGTTTTTCTCAGAAACGCGTGGAGGTAACAAGTTGAAATTAATTTCAAATACTTAAGTCCACGCGCCCTCGGAGCTCAAAGCTCAAAGCTTCAAAGTAACTTTAAAAAATACGGTCCTTTATGCGACATACATATTTTGTTGCTTGCAAATAAATTAAAACCTGTATTTACTCATACTTCCCGACCGTGACGAATATCGATGTATGGGAGAACATGCTTTCAATTAAAATGTTAAGTTTGTTTATGGCATTAATTCATCACAATTTCGGACCCTTCATTGTGCGCGCAGACACGCAGTTATTGTCTTTCATTCGGCATCTTTCACTCTAAAGGCTCCTACACACGTGCCGGCGGCACACTCGGCGGGTTTTTGCCTTGCAGGTGATATTAGGCCGCCGGCACTTGCCGCAGAAACCGGGTAAGCCTTGTTGGTGGCATGGCCGCCGGTCGGGCCGCCAGCATAGTGTGTAGGAGCCTTAAAACTCGAATAATGAATTAATTTGTGAACCGATCTAACGATGTTGGATTTCGATACACGGGGTCTTTCACTCGCCTACCGATTGATGGAAAAATTAAATGAATTGAGCAGATGAACGATCATCCCTAAATAATTTTGTCGATTTCGTATGAACATGAACGCGGAATGAAACAAAATGAACATTCACTCGAGTGAACTGTCTGACATACGGCAGGAAATTTTCTGTCCATATGTCATCCCGGCTCAGCACAGTGTAACTATCGTACTTGCATTGTTGTTAAGAGATCTCCGTCATAAACTAGACTTTGGCCAAGGGACTTCGGGAAAATTATCCCATCACCGGTTTTTTTATTCCCATGTCCAAAGTATACTAGTATGACTAGGTGGTGGGCCAGTAGTCACGCCGTTAACGAATAAGCCAAACCCTGAAAGTCCAAAATTCTATCCCATATTACTTTATAGTAGATTTTATTCGTTGAAACACATAAAAAGGGGTGATTTCTGTCAATTTAATATGTTTTAAGCAAAATCTTATGAATCCATAGCAACGCCTTGATTAATTTGAAACTCGGTCTCAATTTCATAGAAAACAAAGAAGCTGTAACAAACGACCGGCAACTAGGTAGATAACAAGATCAGACTCGTGCTACAGTTTTAATTTACAGAAATGTCTAGAGTTTTTCCGCGTAGTGAATTTTCCACTGGCTCCATTCATCAGGCGACTGTCACTGTCCCCTGCCGAGCAATTACTGATGTCGCACTCGACTGCACCGTCGCAATTACTACCACGTACCTCTACTTCTGTGCGCATACTTACCGCACCGTTGGCGCTCGCTGCGACATTACCAGCATCTTTTACTACATTGGCCTTATTTATTATATCATGCTACATAGCAAAAACTTATCAAATAAAATATGTTGTACATTCATTTATTATTGATATTCAAATGATTGTACCTACTTACCCAATTCATTACGTTATTGTACATAAGAATTCTTCGTTTTCCAGAAGATAGGAAAAGAAGGCAAACCTGTGTTTATTAGAAAATGCCTTTCCTTTTACGTTACACGCACGGAATTTTTCCCGTTCGGCGGAAATTTACCCTCACGCACCTGCTTCTTTTATGTGCGCCGACAAAGCGCGGCCTTTGCTTTCATACACCACTCAAAGCCCTCAGGTCCCAATCAAATTAATGATATTTAAATTAACTACGACATTCATACGAGAAAGACGGTTTGAATCAAAGGCGCTCAAATAAATAATTCTGTGGCGTCCCTTTTGTTACTTTCACAAAACTCGACCCTCATCGAGCGTTCATAACGAGCGTCGGTATAACAAAATATTTTTTTACAAAAATTCACTTCGATAAATACGTCATTCAATTTTGGAGAAATAAAAATGAGTCAACGCAGAGAGTCAACAATGCGGAACAAGTGAAACGCTCCAATAATAAAAAAAGGTAAAACGGATCGCCTGGCCCGATTTTCAATATCGTTTTGCAGGTAAACGAGGGTGTTATTCATATGTGTAAAGAGGGGTTTCCTATGCGTGTAGATGGCTATCTACATTTATTCCATAGACCTTTCTTCTACCTTATTAATAGTCCTGAATTTATTCCTAATACTTACTACACAGTTGCCTCCCATTTCGATTTACAGCCATCGAGTACTCGTCGACTGCTAGACGCTTGTCAAATTATTTACGTGGTATCTAGGGCTTACAACGCTGCAATCTGTAGGTGAAGCTATTCTCAGGGCACCGACCATTCGACGAGCCTGATGGACTTGGATACACAGATTCCGATATCTGCAACTGTTCAAACTGGATTAGTTGTCGAGAGCCTTTGCAAATCGAGTCGAATAACCCGAATGCTTCTCTCTATATAGATTTCGTCTTCAACTCGTCGATTACAAATGCTTTATTGTGTTGCTAAAGGCTGTCAATTCGCTAAACGAACAAGTTACGGAACAAGCCGAGGATTATAATAGTAATCAACATGAACAAAGTAAGGATTTGATTTCGGGAAGGGTTTAATCAGGTTTCAGATTTCAAGGGAGTAACGGACTGGCATTTAGCTTCAAATTTCGCTTTTTAACTGAGAGTGTATCAGACTTTAGTTAGTAGTTGCCAGCGGCTCCGTCCACGTGGAGGTCGGGAATTATCTCACTGAAACGTATTAACGGGATAAAAAGTATGTTTTGTGGCAATCCAGGTTATGAATTATCTGTATGCCAAATTTCAACCATTTTCATGACGATTGAGGAACAAACCCCCAAAAACTCAAACATACTATTTACATGTATAATATTACTAGGAATTAGGTTAAGGATTATGTGTATAATGTACCTAGTACCTACCCAATTGATAACCATGACAAATAAGGTTTATTTGTCATGGCCTTAATGTAAACAATGGACAAGAAAATACTTGAAACATAATTAAAAAGACATAGATATTCCCTTAATTAAAATCACAACAGAAATTTCTAGTTATTCACCGTACTGAAATTGAAGCTACCGTTTTAATGCTCTTACTGCATATTAGCTTTCGTTGGTTGTTATTACCGACGATGCCTTTGAGGATTAGTCGCTACATGTAAGGAGTACATGGACACTACGTATTAATAACTAGTTACTGGTAGAGCTGGTACAGCCGAGTGCACTAGACAGTTATCTGGCTCTGAAGAGGACTGTGCGACTGCCAATGAAACGGTTATTGGCCAATACGCGTCATATGCACACATCACAGCTTCGTATTAGAGACAATTGTTTGCTGTATTTCTGTTTCAAATACACAACCGAGATACAATTTCTCGATGCATTCTTTAATGGTGATTTAAGAATAAGAATAAGATAAAGAATCTTTATTTGTAAACATAGGTAGTCAGTCACACGGTGTGTGAGATGTCACAAAATTAGTTATGATTCTCTATGTTTTGCTGCGAAGCGTACAAATATTATGAAATTTGAATGTATTCATTTATAAACATTTATATGTCAAATAATATTGAATAGGTTATACACAACTGGTAGTCAAAATCATAATGCAATTAAGTAATTTAAAAAAAAATTAAATTATACAGAGGTCAATATAAAAATATCACTAAAATTAGATGTCAACTAACAATGACATGTCAACAATTAAAAATTATATTTATATTTTATCCTTGAAAACTCAGTTATATTATAATAAGATATATTTACAAGAAACTTCTTTAAATGTTTTTTGAATAGGTGAATATCCAACATTTTAATTAATTCCGGTATATGGTCGTAAATAAATGGTGCCATACAAAAAACACTATTACGCAACAGTTGCTTGCTGTCTTGGACTGTCTCGAAGGTTAGTCGAAGTTTAGTTCAAGAAGTCTTTTAGTATGGTGAATGTGGCCTGATGGTTGATTGCGTTTATTACGGAATTACCAAATTAGTACACTATCAGTAGGAATCGCTTACATTTTGACAGTTGCACAACATTCATGGCGTTGTTTATGTTCATCATCATCATTTCAGCCGAAAGACGGCCACTGTTGGATATAGGCCTCCCCCAAAAGGGGGGTTTTGCCATAATCGCCACGCTTGGCAGGCGGGTTGGCGATCGCAGTATGGTGGTAAAATGCATAGAGAACGCTGCTGCCCATTCTCTAGTAAGTCCCTTAGTCGCCTTCTACGACACCCACGGGAAGAAATGGGATGGTGCTATTCTTTTACGTCAGACACCAACCACACGGAACACAGTTGTTGTGTTTTGTTTACGTTGCTAAACAGATAACTTAAGAAAGAATGGATTAGCAATAAACTTCAAAATGATTTAGAATCTGATTAATAGTGTGTTTTGTAAATAGTGTGCTGATTCACCTAACCTGACTCAAAAAGTTACAAGGAGTCAAACGATTCTCCTGATGTTTGATACTCTGAATACCGTTATCATCCGCTTTCCGCTGTCATTCGCCTTGCCGGAATTTTAAGAAAATCCGCTTGACAAATTTGCATTTGTACATTGATTAGTAAATACACGATTCCGAACTCCCTGCGTTGATATTTGTCGTGGGTTATCAAAAAAAACTTGCTGTTCAGTAGAAAAGTGCAACACTATGGTTAAATGTATGAAACACCCATTTTATTAATAACCGGTGAAAAATTTCAACGCGTTAGAGTCTGGAGTGCGCTGGTTACAGTTTGCGCGTTGATGTCCCTGCCACCTTGTATAAACGAGTAAAAAATATTCAACCGTCAAATTTACGCATCGTGTAGTGTAAGTACGTACAAAATACGGCTAACTTGGCGAATATGATGTAAATGCCTACGACATGGTGTCGTGGGAAAAAAGCTACGACGTACGGTACGAAATGCTTGATCTTTAGCTAAATGAGAACTATGTATGTAGAGCATATTTTTTCCTCCAAAAAATAGACCACAGACCATCGTTCTCGAACGGCGCCTCACATTTCCTGCACTTGTATTACCGTTCTACTTTTGCCGCGTCATTGAAATGCCAGCAAATAAAACCACATTGGACTAGAATCGCCGCCGCTATAAAATGGGACTCCAAATTGTGTGCTCCGAGTTTCCTAGTAGTCTCATGGCTTTTTATCCTTTTTACAAACTACCTTTGAATCAATTCAGCCGGAAACTACCAACAGGAACTGGAACGATTTTTTACATTACTTTTCAATACGTTCTGAATCTTACGCTGAAGTACTTAGCTAATTACTTTACTTTAACTAACACTGAAAACAAAAACGGTAGTTTTCGCATAGATATTTTATTTTTCGTTACATTTTAGCATGAATGATCATGTTTTTGCATGTATCCTTCATGTAACCAGACAGCCTGCTTCAGGGTTCAGATTCCTGGAACAGATGAGACCTTAGAAATTATTGTTTTTTTTTTATTCTCTAGAGCCCGCGGCTTGGCACGGGTGTACCTATATCAGAAATTATAAATATTATAAAAAGGAGCTTATCTTGCTCCTTATAACATCAGCTATCTCCCAGTATAAGTCCCGTTAAAACAGGCCCAGCCCTTTCGGAGATTAGCCGGAAAAACAGACGGACAAAAAATTTAAGAAATTAAAAAACTTTCGTTATTTTGACATTACAAACAGACACTTCGATTTTATTTATTTGTATAGAAAATTTTACCAAAAACAATGCTAAAATCAAGAAATCTGTCAATTTCGCCTTCTTCCCAGCTCCGCCTATTGTATTTGATTCGCAGCCGAAGAAACATGCGATTGACAGACAAAATGAGGATATATCCGACAGGTCCCCCTAAAACTCTTCTACCTGCGCCGTGAGATATTGAAAACCGAGCCCCGGGCTATCCGTTTGACCTTTTTTATTGGCAACATTTCACTCGTTCCGCATTGTGAATCGTTTGACTGAAACGGGTTGCGTTGTCAAATTGCTCTGATATTTTAGGCGGTGCCTGTATAACCTTCATTTACATGCCGCGCTACTTTCCTACGTCATAATAAGGGTGTTATTTGCAGTGTGTTGTCACAGAGTGTTTGTAGAATGTCGGCACTATATTATGCGGTAACGACGTGATGGTATGTGAGGGGCGCTTACGTTTTTCACTTTGGGTCAATGTTGTTGACATGAAGCGTCAGTCTGTCCGCTATTACCGATCATATTTTTGATGGCCTTTGCCCTGTAGTGGGAGAGGGCAGATTGAGCAAAAATAAAATAGATATTCTTCGTCTTTGTCGTGCTGAGGACCGCAATCACATTCGATGCGTCTCCAAATTGCGGTCTTCTGCATTGTGGACCGCTCGGTAGATGCGCTTTCCAAATACCTTATTGATCGCGTCTAACCATCTTGCCAGTGCTCAGCCCTTTTTGTTGAGGCTGGAAAATCATCAAATAACTTCTCCCGCTCTGGGTGGAGCAGGAGCAAGAAAGCGTGTCAGACTTTTACTGACTTAAAACCCACCCGTGTTCCTTCAGCCTGTGTGCCAGGGGCCGCGGTATCTCTTTCGAACAACCCGCCCCCTTGGCATAGTACTCAGCCCTAAGCGTGTTTTCCTTCCATCCAGCCTAGTATCATAAGCTTTTCCTAAAATAGTATAGTAGTAGTCTATCTATATAAATAAAAAGAAAAGACCTGACTGACTAACTGACTCATCAACGCCCAGCCCAAATCCTTTGACCTAGAAAGCTGAAATTTTGCACAGAGGCTTTATAATGTAGACAAGGAACAAGGAAGGATTTTTCGAAATTCAATCCCTAAGTGAGTTAAATAGGGGATGAAAGTTCCGCGCGGGCGAAGCCGCTGGCAAAAGCTAGTCTAGAATAAAATTGTGAACCTCTAAACATTACAAAAATAATTCCACCAAAGCTTTATGTATCTAAAAAAATGTGGACAATAAAAACGACACCTACTGAACTTCCCACACATCCAAAAGATTTGGAGTTTTCTACAAATAGCTGTTCTTTGTTGAAGGTTGCGTATTTATAAAGATCCTTTACCTTCCTTGCTAAGGTGAGAGTTGGTTTCCGCAATGACGTCACACAACCTTGGCTTCAATTACAGTGGCATTAGAAAAAGGATTATTCATGTTACAGCGCCAATGGGCAAACTGCTTACAAGTTTATATGTCTGAATGATAGAAACGAGGAAGCGAAAATTGCTAGCATGGCGCCAAAATATGCCCAATATTTGACATTATGTAAGTATATAGGTATAGTGCCGTTTTACGTACTTATACCAATATAAAATAAAATTGTTGATTTTCGTAAACGTCAGTAAATTATACTTTAGTAGTACCAGTAATAGTAAATAAGTAGTAGTAGTCACAACTACAGATTTTAGGTGGTAATGTTGAGTAAAGCAACTACCTTGTTTTGCTATACTCAAATTTAGAGTAGTATAAATAATAAAAGCGTGTTAAAAAGGCTGAATTCGAGTGTCCAAACATTAAAATCTCTCAAACATTCCGCAAAAGTCTAAAAAATGAATAGCTCTTTACGATATCATATGAAGTAGGTACTTAGACCTTACTCCAAGAAGTGTTGAATACACGCACATCTTCAACGTGAGTTTCAAACGTATCTCCCTATTTCTATGATTTGAGGGAACACATTACCGCTGAGAGGGTGAGAGGGCGCAGTACACTTGGCTGGATATTACTTTAATCGCGGAAGGCTGTTACGGTCAAAGTTTGAAACCGTTGCCAGTGCCACAACTTGCCCGCTTATTGCTCGCCCGCCTGTTATCGCTCTCTTAACATTTTTGTTTTTTATTCCCAAAGATGTTTGTTCTTAAATGTAGTTAGGAACTTTGAATTGGAACGAAAATAAAAATAAGGACGCTGTTTTTTAACAGTTGTAAGTTCTCGGTTTTAGTTGCGTAAACGTTTCAAAAACAATACTATTCCTGTGCGTCTTTTAACTATTTTCGGATTATCTGTGATTATTGTATTCGTGAGACCCAGTGGTAACTGCCGCGACCTACGAGTTGCACAGGTCGTAGGTCCGAACCCAGACAGGCGATTTACTTCGTGAAAATTAATTCATTACCACTGTCCTCAATACGGTGAAGAAAACACCGTAAGGACACCGACATGTCCTAAAACCAACAAAAATTCGAAGACATGTGACATCTACTAAACCGCACTAGGTCTCTCACCGAGAGGAGACCTGTGTCCTAGCAATAAGAGCAGTATAGGTTGATAATGTACGTATGTATTCTGAGTTTATAAAATATGATTTCGTAAAACAAACGTCTGGTCCTCCAATGTCTCAAACAAAACTTGGAGAAGCAAGGGTCCTTCACCTGTGTAGCGTGGTCCCATCATACTTCGGGTTAGCGCAAAATGTATACACAAAACAAAAACTATTACGGGAACTCAGTTTAATATAGAAAAGTCAATCTACTTGCAGGGTACATACATGCTCCATACAGTACCTACACAAAACGTAGGCTATATATTAAGATTTTCAAAGAGAAAAACTTAAGATTTTGTAAAGAGAAATAATTGCAAACTGCAATATAAATGTCTTTATTCGAACCCGTAGGAGTTCAGTCGCCAGCTGTATTTATTATAGCAACTTTAGCGAGCGGAAGTAAGCTCTTCAACGGCATGAAGTAGTTCTAGGAACAGTACCCACTGTTCTCTGCAACGGTAAAGTATTTCTACTTTACAAATTAAAATACACCTAAATTTATAAGACTGTAGAACTCACATTGCAATGATCATAATTGTAGGAGTCCTACTGGAAGATCATGTTGCTGTTATAATTTAAGATCTATGTACACGCTCTTAAGGTAGGTTATGTTTAGAAAAATGGTCTATGTGCGTCGGTGGATGCGATCCCTTAAACAGCAATGCTATGGCTACTTTTCTTTACCGTGTCATGCACTAAGTTGAATGACACGGGGAACTACCTACATGAATTCAATAGCAATATAAAGATTAAGCTGTAACGAACGAACGCAATTCACGTTAGAATTTATGTTATTAAACTTCACCCATAACAAGACGAGGAAATTAAGATTTTTACGGGGCATTTTAAATCTGTAACATTTTTTTTTATTCAATTATAATTTTAGTAGCACCACCATCTTTTCCAACATCCTGTAACAACCTACCACTATAAGCCTCTAATATTTCGTGTCAATCTTATCTATCCAGATTTATCTAACGAATCGTGTGAAATCAAATCTTTCACTATTCAATTTAAGGAATAAGGGGGGAAAATGCTATTTAGATATATATTCTAATATAAACCTACAAGTGGAAATTCTGCTGGTTTTCTGCCTCGTTGGTGTAGTGGTTGCAAGCGCTACTGCTGAGCATGAGATCTTAGGTTCGATTCGTTCGGTCGTGAAAATTTTTCTATCTGGAATTTCTCTGTTAGCTCGGAGTCTGGATTTATGCTCGGTTGATGGCAATAGGCTTGTCCCCTATTACATGGGACTTAAACATGCCTGGCGAAATGTGGCTGTACTAGTACATAGGTACACCTTAGCCCAACTCTTCGGGGAAACAAGGCGTGATGTTATGTTAAGTAGAAATAATTTACTATATACAACGTGTAACGAAAAGGGTATATACATACCAAGGGCCCGGCTTCTTTGGATGATATCAAACGATATTGGAAGGGGTTTTTAATTATATCTCTACATGTTCGGAAGTTGTGAGAATTTTTAAAACATTGATACCAGAAACCGAACTTCGGAAAAGATTTATCGTGATATTGGCAATTAAAGTGGAAAGTTATTGACCTACGTAGTGCGGTGACACGTTTTTTATGATTTGAATTTAAGAAACATTATGAAACCGAAAATTTGGTATCAATTCTGCGAGTATTTTATTTTGAGCTGAAAATATGTATAGTGATTCTATACTAGTGCTTAAGTATAGCAATAGGGTTTGTGTTACTATTTGAAGCGATTATTATGTGATGCTATTTGAAGTAAGGTACAACAAAAGCAGTGCTTACGAAACAAATTTTGTATCTAGGTTCATACGAGGAAATGAAACCATATTCAATACACATGTATGGACGATGACCGAATCTCGTAATACGCCAGGGGTCAACTTACCAGGTTGTCCACGAAATTTGCAATATTACATACGTGCAAACAACTAGTTTTACTCCCTAAATATATTATTATTTAGTCCATGTTTCTGGACGAAGCTATTACTGTAACAGTAAAGGACACAACACTATATTCTATGCGAAATGGAAAATGTGTCCACGAAGAAAATATATGACGAGTATTATGATGAATAGAGGACTCACCGTAGCTCATTTTAGCTCCGACGTTATTGCATTGTATGCACGTTCATACTTTAAACAAAGTCCCTTAATTTCGGGTTAAGTTCACAAAGAATTAATTGTTATTGACAGTGCTGCAGCTGCAGCTGGGTGTTTCTCGCAGCTTGATTAAACTGGCCCAAGTCCACAAATTAGCCGTCTCTACGGACGCTTTGGACTAGCGAAGTGGACGTAATGTTAAAATTGCCTGCATTCTACGAACTGCAAGGGGAATTCTTAATTGTTTATTTTAGGTACCTATACGAGAACATTCATATAGTAGCTGTAAGATGACATGTAGGTACCTAATAAAAAGGAGAGATTTTAACTCAAAATTGAGTTTTCTCTCAGCAAACATTCATAAGAAAGAGGGTAAAATCCAGTTATTTCAGTAGATACCCAAAACATCGTAAAAAATACTATGGCGTCTTAGACAAACTTAAAAGTGGGAGATACGGTACTTGATCACAGCGCGCGATTCTACTGGACCAAGTCGAATAGACATATTTGCCCTCAGTCGTACGGTCCGCGTGTGACTATCTTTCGCAGTTAATTTCATTTAAGTATGAAATGAAATGAAATGAATGAATGAAATGAAATGCACCGATCCCAGCGTGGCTTGACCAGACTCGATAAATCGAATGAACCCCAAGATTTGCACTAGCCCCTGGAGCCTCATGCTTCATATGTGGGTGAACTTGGCAGATCATTTCTCAGCAGAGCAAAATATAATGTGAGTTCTATTCGCATGCGGATGAGTTCTGGAGTTCCTTATACTTAAAAATATAGTTCAGGCGTTTTTCCCTGAAAAAAGGTCGAATGAAAATATGCTCTGCTAACTTCCGGTAGCAGATCATTTTTTCCAAAATTACAATTTTAAAATTGATTTAGGCACACAGTGGTGAGTTCTATAGTTCCTAATACTTTTCCGGAATAGTTCTGCCGACCTAAGTCATGAAATAAATAAAAAAGAAAATGTTACCCGCTACAAGGAAAATAAAACCATTTTGGTAAAAGAGGCGCCTGGTAAATTTGTAGCTTTTCGTAGATTCTATAAACTAAGTTTAGTAGCAGTCAAGACCCCAGGAACAGAAAAAAACAAATTAACGCAGTTGTCTTTAAAAGATATCAGCAAAGCCTTATGAAAAAGTTAGATGGCAAGAAATCTAGATTTCATTGAGTGACTAAGTTGGTATGATAAAAAAAAAATGAATACAACTGAGGAGGTAACCCTCCACATTTCATATTGCAACTATAAATGAACTATACTACAACGGCATAAGTAACCCAGAACTCTGACTCAGGTATCAGCAGAGCATGGGTAAAGATTTAAGACAGAAAACTTCAGGATTTTAATCAGTGGCATAAAAGACGGATCAAAATAAATTTGAGTAGCACTCAGGAGGCGGAACTCAACGGTTTCTTATGCAACATTAAAATACCTATCTAAAAACATGCAAACGAATTCCAGAACTCTGACTCAGGTATCAGCAGATCATGGGTAAACATTTCAGACCGAAAACCTCAGGAATTTAATCAGTGGTATAGAAAGATGTATGAAAAATAATAACTGAGTAGCACTCAGGAGCAGGAACTTCACAGTTTCTCATGCAACAGTGAAATAACTATCCAAAAACCTGCAAACAAATCCCAGAACTATGACTCAGGTATCAGCAGAGCATGGGTAAATATTTAAGACAGAGAACCTCAGGAGTTTAATCAGTGGTATAGAAAGATGTATGAAAAATAATCATGGAGTAGCACTCAGGAGCGGGAACTCCACAGTTTTTTATGCAACAGTAGAATAACTATCCAAAAACATGCACAAGAATCCCAGAACTCCGACTCAGGTATCAGCAGAGCATGGGTAAAGATTGAAGACAGAAAACCTCAGGAATTTAATCAGTGGTATAGAATGATGTATCAAAAAAAAAAAACTGAGTAGCACTCAGGAGCGGGAACTCAACGGTTTCTTATGCAACATTAAAATACCTATCCAAAAACATGCAAACGAATCCCAGAACTATGACTCAGGTATCAGCAGAGCATGGGTAAATATTTAAGACAGAAAACCTCAGGAATTTAATCAGTGGTATAGAATGATGTATCAAAAAAAAAAAACTGAGTAGCACTCAGGAGCGGGAACTCAACGGTTTCTTATGCAACATTAAAATACCTATCCAAAAACATGCAAACGAATCCCAGAACTATGACTCAGGTATCAGCAGAGCATGGGTAAATATTTAAGACAGAAAACCTCAGGAATTTAATCAGTGGTATAGAATGATGTATCAAAAAAAAAAAACTGAGTAGCACTCAGGAGCGGGAACTCAACGGTTTCTTATGCAACATTAAAATACCTATCCAAAAACATGCACAAGAATCCCAGAACTCCGACTCAGGTATCAGCAGAGCATGGGTAAAGATTTAAGACAGAAAACCTCAGGAATTTAATCAGTGGTATAGAATGATGTATCAAAAAAAAAAAACTGAGTAGCACTCAGGAGCGGGAACTCAACGGTTTCTTATGCAACATTAAAATACCTATCCAAAAACATGCAAACGAATCCCAGAACTCCGACTCAGGTATCAGCAGAGCATGGGTAAAGATTGAAGACAGAAAACCTCAGGAATTTAATCAGTGGTATAGAATGATGTATCAAAAAAAAAAAACTGAGTAGCACTCAGGAGCGGGAACTCAACGGTTTCTTATGCAACATTAAAATACCTATCCAAAAACATGCAAACGAATCCCAGAACTCCGATTCAGGTATCAGCAGATCTTGGGTAAATATTTAAGACAGAAAACCTCAGGAATTTAATCAGTGGTATAGAAAGATGTATGAGAAAAAATTATTCAGTAGCACTCAGGAGCGGGAACTCCACAGTTTCTTATGCAACAGTAGAATACCTATCCAAAAGCATGCACACGAATCCCAGAACTATGACTCAGGTCTCAGCAGAGCATGGGTAAAGATTTAAGACAGAAAACCTCAGGAATTTAATCAGTGGTATAGTTTGCATGTTTTTGGATAGGTATTTTAATGTTGCATAAGAAACCGTTGAGTTCCCACTCCTGAGTGCTACTCAATTTTTTTTTTGATACATCATTCTATACCACTGATTAAATTCCTGAGGTTTACGGTCTTAAATCTTTACCCATGCTCTGCTGATACCTGAGTCGGAGTTCTGGGATTCGTTTGCATGTTTTTGTATAGGTATTTTAATGTTGCATAAGAAACCGTTGAGTTCTCGCTCCTGAGTGCTACTCAATTTTTTTTTATACATCTTTCTGTACCACTGATTTAATTCCTGAGGTTTCCGGTCTTAAATCTTTACCCATGCTCTGCTGATACGTGAGTCAGAGTTCTGGGATTCGTGTGCATGTTTTTGGATAGTTATTCTACTGTTGCATAAGAAACTGTGGAGTTCCCGCTCCTGAGTGCTACTCAATTATTATTTTTCATACATCTTTCTATACCACTGATTAAACTCCTGAGGTTCTCTGTCTTAAATCTTTACCCATGCTCTGCTGATACCTGAGTCGGAGTTCTGGGATTCGTTTGCATGTTTTTAGATAGGTATTTTAATGTTGCATAAGAAACCGTTGAGTTCCGGCTCCTGAGTGCTACTCAAATTTATTTTGATCCGTCTTTTATGCCACTGATTTAAATCCTGAGGTTTTCTGTCTTAAATGATTACCCATGCTCTGCTGATACCTGAGTCATAGTTCTGGGATTCGTTTGCATGTTTTTGGATAGGTATTTAAATGTGGCATAAGAAACCGTTAAGTTTCCCCTCCTGAGTGCTACTCTTTTTTTTTTGATACATCATTCTATACCACTGATTAAATTCCTGAGGTTTACGGTCTTAAATCTTTACCCATGCTCTGCTGATACCTGAGTCATAGTTCTGGGACTCGTTTGCACGTTTTTGGATAGGTATTTTAATGTTGCATTAGAAACTGTGGAGTTCTCGCTCCTGAGTGCTACTCAATTTTTTTTTTCATACATCTTTCTATACCACTGATTAAATTCCTGAAGTTTCCGGTCTTAAATCTTTACCCATGCTCTGCTGATACCTGAGTCGGAGTTCTGGGATTCTTGTGCATGTTTTTGGATAGTTATTCTACTGTTGCATAAAAAACTGTGGAGTTCCCGCTCCTGAGTGCTACTCAATGATTATTTTTCATACATCTTTCTATACCACTGATTAAACTCCTGAGGTTCTCTGTCTTAAATATTTACCCATGCTCTGCTGATACCTGAGTCATAGTTCTGGGATTCGTTTGCATGTTTTTGGATAGGTATTTTAATGTTGCATAAGAAACCATTGAGTTCTTGCTCCTGAGTGCTACTCAATTTTTTTTTTGATACATCATTCTATACCACTGATTAAATTCCTGAGGTTTTCGGTCTTCAATCTTTACCCATGCTCTGCTGATACCTGAGTCAGAGTTCTGGGATTCTTTTGCATGTTTTTGGATAGGTATTTTAATGTTCCATAAGAAACTGTGGAGTTCCCGCTCCTGAGTGCTACTCAATAATTTTTTTTCATACATCTTTCTATACCACTAATTAAATTCCTGAGGTTTTCTGTCTGAAATGTTTACCCATTCTCTGCTGATACCTGAGTCAGAGTTCTGGGATTCGTTTGCATGTTTTAAGTTAGGTATTTTAATGTTGCATAAGAAACCGTTGAGTTCCGGCTCCTGAGTGCTACTCAAATTTATTTTGATCCGTCTTTTTATGCCACTGATTAAAATCCTGAGGTTTTCTGTCTTAAATCTTTACCCATGCTCTGCTGATACCTGAGTCATAGTTCTGGGTTACTTATGCCGTTGTAGTATAGTTCATTTATAGTTGCAATATGAAATGTGGAGGGTTGCCTCCTCAGTTGTATTCATTTTTTTTTATCATACCAACTTAGTCACTCAATGAAATCTATATTTCTTGCCATCTAACTTTTTCATAAGGCTTTGCTGATATCTTTTAAAGACGACTGCGTTTATTTTGTTTTTTTCTGTTCTTGGGGGTCTTGACTGCTACTAAACTTAGTTCATAGAATCTACGAAAAGCTACAAATTTACCAGGCGCCTCTTTTACCAAAATGGTTTTATTTTCCTTGTAGCGGGTAACATTTTCTTTTTTATTTATTTCATGACTTAGGTCGGCAGAACTATTCCGGAAAAGTATTGGGAACTATAGAACTCACCACTGTATGCCTAAATCAATTTTAAAATTGTAATTTTGGAAAAAATGATCTGCCACCGGAAGTTAGCAGAGCATATTTTCATTCGACCTTTTTTCAGGGAAAAACGCCTGAACTATATTTTTTAAGTATAAGGAACTCCAGAACTCATCCGCATGTGAATAGAACTCACATTATATTTTGCTCTGCTGAGAAATGATCTGCCAAGTTCACCCACATATGCTTCATGGTGTTACAGAGGCCATTGCATATCAAGAAGTAGACCGGGGGGCGCGGTAATGGTCAGGTAGACGTGCCCATAGGATAGGAAAGGATTGCGAGCCTACCGGATATGCATCCTTGAGTAAGCATTGGACTAGTGGAGAGACGGGTGGTATTTATTTATAGGAGGGCATCTTTTCACGATGTCGCCGGCATGTTGATTCAGGTTGGGCTTCTTGGGTACGTTCAATTGTTTTCTTAGCTCTTTTCTATGCCGTTGCTTCGCTATGTTCTGTTTTGTTGTTTTCGTAGTCATATTTTGAGTTCTCGCAGCTAACGGTATTTAATTATTATGTATCAATTGGAACCAACCAAGACGGAGAGCAAACTCTAGGATTACCTAAAGTTTGCACTTTTTACAAGATCTTGGTCGGTACTTACTTTTCTTATAGATCAATGGTCGCTGCATACGTAACATGTACTGGACGGCGTTAGAACGTGGACGGGACGGGGATGGAACGTGGTTAATAAACACTGACGGAGATTTTTAATGCACACTCACTGTGAAAGTAACTCGGGACTAACGTGCTAGTGTTGTGAACAAGGAAAGATGGATTTTTTATTTGAATAATTGGCTTTAATTGCTATTGCTTTAGATGACGAAGAAGCTACGGCCGTCAAGAGGAAAAGGAGATCTTCTGTACATCCTACATGACAGAAAAGAGAACAAGAAGGAGAATACGCTGAATAACGAGAGGGTGATGATGAGGAAAATATGCTGAGAATACGTAATAAGCTGAATGTGATCGTACACACTCAATTAGTTTTTCGTCGTCCATTTTCGTTTAGTAGGTACATAAATACACGTGCATCACTACTTAGGTCTCTGGAGCGAACGGAGCGACTGTGCATACGCAGCGGAATCACGGACGGGTCGGGGCACGCGCGGGGCGGGACGTGCTAAACATCGTCGCCGACTATATTTTTCCCGCCCCGCGCGTACCACGTTACCGTCCCGTCTATGCATCCGTGACGCATACTCTTTCGTTTACATTTTCTATGAAACGATATTTCCAAAACTGCACGTCCCGTTCCGTCCGGATAAAAACACGTTACGTATGCAGCGCCCTTAAGTTTCTCTATTCTCAATTCCAGTTGGACATTTTGCCAGCCAGTAATGGCCGATTTCTAAAATTTACTGACCGTTATTGGTTAAAATTAAGACTCTTGTATCTTTGCCAATAATGAAGCAAAGACCACATGGCTTTGCATAGTATCACAGGTAAAATTAGCTTACGAATCTATTTATATGACCAGTTTTGAAAAATAATGCTACTAAATCAACTCGTTTTTATTTATAGGAACCGAGCATAACTGACTAGCAAACTTTACTGTTATTATTTTGAAAGGTGAAAAAACCAACATTGGTGGTGGTCGCGGCCCGATTCCTCCGAGTTAATTGTGGTCATTAGTCATATGTCGGGCCGCTGCACACAGCCAGCACCTTATCTCCCGTGATTTGTAACTCCACTGAAGTATAAATTATAGGCCCCTAGCTAAATTATAAATTAACCAAGGACTTCAGCTTTGTTTATGCTTCGCAATCAGCTTAGCAATCCTTTTCACATTGACTACTATACTACATAATCATCATCATTATCTGCCTAGCCTTTTTCCCAACGATGTTAAGGTTAGATACCCGGATGAGCTGAATACCAGTATTTTACATGGAGCGACTGCCTGTCTGACCTCGACAACCCAGCAACCCAGTAGGTTACTGTTAATAACCGTCTCTTTTTATTGTTATTTTGGATGCAAAACAAACTGAATTGTATGTCGCACTAGCTTCTGTCCGCCACTTCGTCCACGTGAAACTTCTTGTTCCCCCGACCCACTCATTCACATCGCATCCTACCCGCGTAATTTTTTTTTAATGCCACGGTATCTCTTTTGAACAACCTGCACCCCTGGCAGGTACCGGCTCTTGCGGACCCCAGCAGTTGGAGCTGACATCGCTATGAGGCGTGCGTGGAACACAACGTGCCGTCGACCCGGGCTTTTCCTTACCGGACAGCGAGCTACCCATTCCTCGCCACCCGCAAGCCCGCGCTTACGGTGGCCGGGAATCAGCCTGGGATTCCCGACGCCCAGGGCGTCTCCTGCGAATTCCTTTCGATTCCTTGAGGGCGCATATACTGCCTCTCCCTCACGTACGCCGCCACCCTCTTTCCGAGCATTACTGCTTCGCTGAAGGAGGTGACGGCTACCGATGCGCTCTCGCTCTGTACCATGGCTCGGACCAGGGCCGGACGCAAGAGATCGCCGCCGCCGATGGCGGTGCCACAAGGACACGGCGGTGATCCGCCCAGGTCGACAGTGTCCTCCGGGCGATCTACGCAGTGGAAACACCCGGGCGTTTTCTCTCGCCTTATCCGAAACAGGAACCTCTCGAAACTACCCGCGCTATTACTTCGTTTTCGCTTAGCGTTCTTTCTGCCTTTTTTTTTCTTTTTACTGGGCGCCTTATTGTGGCTCCTAAAGATCCTAGCCTAATGTTAATAACCTACAGCCTTTTCCTCAGGAAATATTTTTTAATACGACTGGAAGTTTTAGAGATTAGCGCGTTCAAACAAACAAACACTTCTAGCTTTATTAATTAGTATGAAGATTCAGAAAAAGTGTCATGGCAGTTTTCTGTTGCATGGTGTTGGCTGCTATAGATATCATACATAGTAGTTTTCAGGATATGCAATGATGTAGTGGGAATAGTGAGGCGGACTTGCACTTAATATAATTTTATTTTGCTTTGCTATTAAAAGGACTGCCCGAGATTGGCCCCTTGAATAGCTGCAGAAGTAATTAAATACGAACTTATGCAGGGTAAACGGATTTTTCTGCAAAGTTTTAATTGGCCGTACTTACCTTATAAATTATATCCATGGAATTACCTACTATGTAGGACTTTGTACCTATTTACGGGTAAGAAAATAACAACTAAAACATTTTATTCTGTAACCAAACACAACATTTAAAAGAATCACGCCATCTTTATGGAAACTATCACATCAAGCAATTCTCGTGTTGCGACTTTACCCAACCTCGCAATGTTTGCACTGCTCAATCGACAGATGGCACTC
Source organism: Polymixis lichenea (assembly GCA_949091785.1). Lineage (NCBI taxonomy): Eukaryota > Metazoa > Arthropoda > Insecta > Lepidoptera > Noctuidae > Polymixis > Polymixis lichenea. The sequence goes on from OX420936.1 coordinate 14,623,566, forward strand.
ACAGCCTAATAAAATTGCGCATAATCTGTTTAGGGGATGTTCCAAAAGTGTTATCTGTGGAAAAGGTAAATAAATGGATCAGAAAACGTACCTGTGCATGCTAATTTGTAGAGCCACTTGCAAATCGAGTACTCTGATTTTTTTACTTTTTTTATTTAACTGTTAAGTTTTCGAAGCCTAAAATTGACTTTATATAATTTAATAAATTAATTATATTCTGTTCATTTGTGTAGAGATTTGCTTATCATGCTAGCACTAGGATCTTACTTTAATATTTGCATGCCTACTTATGGCGAAATGTGTCATCGCACTAACAATTTATGTCCCTACCATCTTTTGTACCGCATTTACTGCAAATAAATAATTTTGACTTTGACTTTAACCGACTTCAAAAAGAAGGAGGTTATCAAATCGACATGTTTATTTTTTTTATATAGGTATATTCGGGCATAACTCGGGTCATATATAGATTTTTTCGAAAAGGGTTTATTCCAAAATGGTCCCATTTAAATTTTATATAGATCTGCTAATGCGTTTCGGAGACAGACAACGAAACTCTTCAAAAAATGACAGCAAATCAACCGCGATTGCTGCTATCGAATAACTATGCATTGTTTTGACCCCAAGAATTATAAAATTTCGAATTGGTGTGGGGTAGGTACTCTAACTAAAAATGTAAAATAAATAAAAGTAGGTTGCGGTGAGGTGCATCGCAGCTGAGGCGGGCCGCGATGTCGAATGGGAGGCATCGCGGCTGAGAGTTACAGGCTGCGGTGGAGGAGGAGTGCCGGTACTTCTGAGTAGCGCTCTTCCCTTCCGTAGCCTGGACGGGGCCGCCACCGTTTGATGGCGGACGCGGTGGGGCCGCAGGGGAAGAGGAGTGTCGGTATAGCGTTGGCCGCTCTCCCTATCCCCTGCGGCCGAAAAGTGGTTGGCGGCGGGGCCACTGTACTGACCCGTCGCAGGAGGACGTCAGCAGCAGCTGGTGGGGCCCGCAAGGGCCGATGCTTGCTAGGGGTGCGGGTTGTTCGAAAGAGATACCGCGGCCCCTGGCATACGGGCAGCTGAAGGAACATGGGTGGGTTTTAGTCAGTAAAAGTCTGACACGCCCTCCTGCTCCAACCAGAGCAGGAGAAGTCATTTGATGATTTCCCACCCACAAAAAAAAAAAAAAACTAAAAATGTAAAAATAAAAACTTTTTCCAAAACAAAAAACTACCGACTTCCGGAAAAACACTACAAAGTCAAAATAACTTTAATTTCGGAAGGCTGTATCAAAAAATTAAAAAACATATCCAAAGTCATCGACTTCCGAAATTAAAGTTATTTTTCACTTTGTAGTGTTTTTCCAGAAGTCGGTTATTTTTTTTTTATTTGAAAAATTAATTCTCAACTCCCTTAAGGTTTTGCACTTTGACAATGGAGTTTAATTCAATAAACTCAATCAACGTCGAAATTATCAATTACAAATGAATAATGTTATTCAAACAATAATTACACTGCGTGACACGATTTTGGTACCCGAAAATCTGGTTGCTATTCATCATCATCTGCCTAGCCTTTTCCCAACTATGTTGGGGTCGGCTTCCAGTCTAACCGGATGCAGCTGAATACCAGTATTTTACATGGAGCGACTGCCTATCTGTCCTCCACAACCCAGTAACTGGGTAATACGATACCCCTTGGTAAGACTGGTTGTCAGACTTTCGGGCTTCTGACGACCCGTAACGACTGTCAAAGATCCACAAATGACAGCCGGGACCAACGGCTTAACGTGCTTTCCGAGGCACGGAGGGGTCTTGGTATGTAAAGATGGTCACCCATCTACGGATCAACCGCGGCAAGCGTAGCTTAACCTGATCGATCGACCCGTGCAGCTATTGTTACTTAGCCACAAGCCCCAGCATAGTGGTTGCTATTATAGTTTTATATTAATTATAGTATGTAAGCAGTGGAGGTCTTTTGTTTCTCATCCGTCTCTTTTTTAAGGTAGACACCGATAACCTTTTTTAAACGGCCCTCATATTGTCCATATTACTAAATGTAATCGGTAGATAAATCTTTTGAGAAAATAGGTTCATTTCCCGTTAGTATTTTTGATTACCTATTTATGAGTGTAATAATACAGTTTTCAAGATGAATACTGAAAAAAGTAGTCTTTCCAAAAAAAAAAAAAAAAATCCCCAAACAAGTTCTGTCCGGTGTGTGGACAGTCGAGTAGTGACCAGTGAGCGATGAACATGGGGAACGATTTCATCAGGATGTGAAAAGGCTTGAGAAACGGTTTCAAGGTCGTTGGGAGATTACTGTTGGCTTTTAAAGCGAGAAGATACTTCCCAACATAAGAGAAAGGGGTAAATATTTTTAATTTTTATGTGCAATATAAACATTTTACCATATATTTTATATTATATTGTGTGCAAAGATATTAATAATAAGTTTTCAGTATTTTTAGCAATAGTTGGCAGTTTTATTCGAATTATTGATAAATTTAATGAAGCTACGTCTATACTGTATTTTACTTTTACTTTTTTGTACTTAAAATTGTTAACTGCCGTACCTAAAAACAGTACGTGATAGAAAAACAGTACTTATGTGTTCTTAATAAGTAATGTGTATGAATAAATAAACAGGAAAAAATTTTAGTGGGTACTGATTTTTTTTTAATTGGTAACAATTGGTCAGATATAAAGTTAAAACAGCCTAAATACCATCTGTATTTATTTGACCTCACAAATTCGTTAGGTACTAATTATATACATGTAGTGATTGCGTAAGAATTTCACCTGGACAAGGTTTGTTCTCGCTATCACCAGTTACATTTGGAACATACCTACGTTTATATATGTTTTGTGCGTCTGACACCCTTAAAGTATTCAGGAGCCACGAAGGAAGTCAACATAAAAACAATAAGCAAGGGAGAGTTTGTGTCGCGTGACAGACTATTAAACAGAAACTGAATCATTTATTGCCAATCCATTGCTTCATATGTTCGAAAATGTTGTCTACTCAGCAACGTAAATAGCGCAATGAATGTTGTTGAACTGTCAAAATTAAAGCCATTCCTACTGTTATTGTGTTACACAACAACCCCGGCGATTGTCACTGTGCTTAGCCCTTACACCACACCTTTTAGGGTCTATCTAGGCACACATGTCAGGGTAGGACCTTCGGAGCTCGGGGCTATCAAGGTTCGGTGTCCCATCAGAAACCGGAAATTGACTACGTACATTTCATTTTGTAAGCAGACCTACAAACTGAATCATCCAAAATCTTGGATGACGGTTTCAGACGACCGTGAAATCCGCATTTACACGTGGTATAAGTAGGAATAGTGAAAAACACATCAATGTCAATATTCTTTTATTTTAATAAAAAAGACCATTTCAACATTCGCCTAACAAATCACATTCTCCTTTGAACAAATACAGCTCCACACCTCTAAAATAGACATCACAGATAAAATATAGACACAAAATATCCTTTTGCCACTAAACTTGTTACCAGTTGTCTATCAAACGCTGTTTAGCTTTGTTTAATACTATAACTTAAAAAAAATATGTTGGTACTTACTTGAAATAAAGCGCCCAGTATATTTTGGCATGCGGCAAAGTTGATAACTTTATTGTATTTGTGCTGAGACATCATGACGTTCACAAAAAGTTCCGCAATAACATGCCAAGACATGCTGCGATCTTTGTAGGTGATACACATTACAAGAAATATATTTTAAAATTGCCTATCTAAAGTATTTTCTACCCACCACCGTGGTTATTTACACATAGCGTTTCTCGACACATGCCCCTTTCCCGAATAAAAGCCCGCTGTTGGACTTTCAACTTTCAGTGCTGGCCTGAGCGTTGAATATTCAACAGCGCGCTCTTATTTAGGTTTTGCATAGTGTTTAAACGGGCAATGCCTGCTATTTGTCTACCTAACTTCACCATGATTAAAAAGGTACCATGCCTACATAATAGGATAATGTTTCGGAGTTCGGTAACCTGCAGATAGATTACTATGTGATTTAATAATTTTGCCATTCAATATTATTTACTGGCGAATAAACATGGTCATAAAAGGGGTAGTTTGATATTTCAGTAAAACGTGTTTGCGAAAAAAGTGCGTTAATTTACATATTTTTTGCTTGGATAAGAAATTGTCTTGCAACTATACAAAAAATGCTAAAGTCCAGTTTTTATCCGTACAGCCCTTTCACGAATTATTTTACAAATATTGTGCACGGTAGATTATTATTAAAAATACGTTTATAAAATAAAATAATCAAAATAAAGCAGTTTGATTTCATGTACACCTTTGATATGTTTCAGAATAATGGGATGAAAAATGAAAACTAAGTATAGGTTTGCAGAATGCTAATTTTTCAAGGGAACTTGGAAGGAACAGAGTTCGTTTGTTGCAGACAGAAAAGAAGATGTGTGTATTTAGAAACATCCGTCCAAGGTTTTTGACTGCCATTTTTTTTTGTAAATTTTTGTTGATAATGTGACTAAGTAACATTGATATCTTTATACACTGTTATAAGTGGCAGTTTTGGGCAGGACTCGGATGGCTGATGAGGCCGAAAAGTTCTGGAGTGACGACCGCGTACTAGAAAACTTAGCGTTGGAAGACCTTCCACAAGGTGGACCTGACAAAGGTCGTAGGAAGTGGCGGAGCTTGGGAGAGGCCTATGTCCAGCAGAGGACGTCTTTCGGCTGAAATGATGATGATGTCTGACTTATGCCCTTACCTAAACACCAAATTCACTTACACACACAATAGGAGATTAAATAATCATGATTCTAAAATACACTTAACGGCAGGATGTCTGCTAAAATATACAAGTTACAGGTCACGTTAAGATTTAGTTTTTTTTTTTACATTGTAAACAGAAATTCTTAATAGTAAGTAAACCATTTGCATTTTAATGTCTGAAAATATCGATAATTGCCGTGAATATTTTAATGATCACAGCATCGAGTTTTTAAAAACCTAGTGAAGTAGATAGTAGGTAAATAATGTACCTAGATAGATTCATAGGTAGTCATATCAAAAATAATTAATTAATTAGGGCAACGGTTAAAAATAATGCCGTAAAAGCAGAGTGGTCACAAGAAACGAACATAACGCGATGTGTTAGCTAAACAACATTTCATAGTACAAAATAATTACCTAACATAGACGAGTGCACTTAATTGTATGGTTAAGTACAATATTTACATGGCGATTACACAATATTATTTACAGTTACTTGCATAAATTTACTAAACCTTAATCCTTCCCTGAAGATAGCAAAGTCATAGAAATTGTGTTCAAATTTACTATTATTATAGGTCTAGTAGGTAGGTACAATAGGACAAACTTTTTGGTATGCAAAGATTTTCAAACAATGTTGTGAGTGTGCTGAGTTGTCAAAAATGTATTCAACATCAAAACGTTATTATTAAGCAGACAGTGACCATCAATATTTTTACCTGTGTACCAAAAAGCTTGTTCGGCTGTACGTAATATACATACCTAGTTACATTATATTCATGAATTTATTGCGTCTTAACACAATGACATAAAAATATGCTTTTGCTAAAATTATATAACGTAGTAATTTTTTTTCTGCAATGGCGGTAATTATGCTACTGGAAAGACTATTTACAAATTCTTCAAAGCTTAGGATTATAAGTATGTAATGTAATAAGTATCATATTTTTGTGTTTCCGGTAATTTTTTAATTGATTCTCTAACGATGTACTGAATCAGATGTTTTACAAGGACGCATTATATCATCATCATACTCCTGCCCTGTTCAAGTTTTCAGTCTAAAACGCAAATTTTCATCGTTTTCTGGTCGATATTACCTACTAATTCTGAATCACCTGGGTAAAGTTACGATTGGACAAATTCATATTCATTTTGCAATGGTGTTCTGAATCTAAAAAATATGACCGATAGACTGCAATCGTAGCATCCAACTAGCTTATTTTCGTTTTTAATTGCCTAGCCTTTGGAAGTAGCGCTCGCCGGCCGTTTCCGTTGCACTGCTCGCTTCGCTCGCTCGGCTCGCGTGCGTTTGGTTACAGTTCTAACCTAACCTAACCCATTTGGGTCAGTTACTGCGATCAATTCGGCTCGCACGTGGTTGGTCAAGGTTCCAACCTAAGCTATAATGAATTTCATTCAAGCCTCTATTTGAACGACGCCGTTCAGTAAAATGGCTAGGCGGTTAAGTTAAAAACTAATTAAGTTAGTTGGCTGCTGCGGTTGGTCATATAAAATTAATCACTGAAACTTCACAGTCGTGACGGGTATTTGGATATCGACTACTATCGAGCGACTGGAACCATTAATACTGATTATGTTGTTCAAACATTGAGCAAGCTATCGATATACCGATACAACATCAGAATGGCACAATCATTCATCTAAATATTACAGTATAGTTCATTAATATAATCATTTAAATAGATTTAAATTATACAATTGTACTTGGTTTTTTAAAATTATTTGAATGTAACTTAATTGAAGTGGTCCATCGTAATTATTATGGGTATTATGATAATAATGCTTGTTATATGGGGCATTATAGAATACTATGAAGCCGTGCATGAAATTTATAAATCGTTACTTGAGTTATGTTACAACATAAATTAAATTCCAATAATTACTATTATTTTAATATTTACTGCATTCTACAATATGAACTCAGATAGTTTTACGTACATTTGTATAGGACGACTAAAACGGGTTAAACAAAAGTTATAAGTAAAGTAGGTTCGAAAAATCCACAGTAAGTACTACACCGATACTTCAAAAAGCCTAAGAAATATTTATAAAAAATAAACTCTCGAATCACCTTGAAAAAGTATTTTTGTAAATAAAGGAAATATAGGTAAATAAATTGTGTCGGTACCTAGTGGCCTCGTAGGCCAGACTTAATAACAAAATTATTCAGCCTTCACATTTTTGGACTCAATCTGAATGTTTTGGCGCAAAACAAAAATAATATTGTATTGCGTTTGATAACGCTACTCTCCATTTTGTTGCTATGGGACCCAAGCTGAGCTAAACTTATTTTATATATATGAAGCAGACATATTTAATTAGCGAATGATGTTAATTTGTAATAATTCAAGATTTCCTTTATGTGAATCCCATGGTGTATAGAATATGTTCGACGTCCTTTGTTCTTTGTTAAACTTGCGTTACGATAGCTTCTGATAGTCTTCGGTGACCCCTTGGTTCCCACCATTGTATTGATCGATGTTACGGATAAATAGTTAAACGCGCTATATGAATGCCGACCGTCTGTTCTATTTACATGGCTGACTCATTTTCATATCCGAAGCTGTAAAAAAACATAATTAAGTGTACTATATGCTTATAACATATGAGTATTTACTTTAATTGTACTGCATAGTTATCGGGAAAGCGTAAGATAACTGTGTCGTATTTGATATTATGTGCGCTATGTTCCAGATGACAAACATAACATCCAACCAATCTGCCTTTTTTTCATACAAAAACATAGATCGCTAATTCTAATCCGGCTCGAAGGACCAGTGCTGTACTACTAATAGTATTAAGTGATTAAATGTAATTGAAACAGAAAATCGGTCAGCTCAAAGCTGCAATGGGTTTTTTCTCAAAAGGCCCTTAAAACAATGCAAGGTCATGTCTAGCATGACCTTGCATTGTTAGAATCACATTAAATTCTAATAATATAATGTTTGGACTTTATAAGAGATCATGATACCTTTGAGTTTTTTAAGCATTTCTTCTCAGCAGTCATATAGAAAATGCCAGCGCCTCTAGTTTTAAAATATTGACGTGTCTTAAAAGATCTACTTACATAAATCAACATTTTATTTCATTTCGAAGAGTGTGAGTGTTTCGTTGTCACAGCTGTGAGTTGCTGTGAGTGGTATACTTGTTCATAATCGAAGCGGTATCTGTATGAAAGTTACGTTTTTTTTACATATTAGTATTCAGATATTGCGCAAGAGGATACTCTGTGAAATAGACAGTGATCAAAAGACCGAGATAGGGGCACCTATCGCAGAGATCGCAGAGAATTCCTCATGACAAAATAACATGTTACTTTAACTCAAGGTAAAATCCAAAAAGTTGGCGTCTTTAAAATATCATTTCGTAACTCATTTCACTCAATTTCATTCATACATAGAATAATACATATTTACTATGCGGTCGGGTAAAAACAAGGGTAAAAAAATACAACCGTCCATTTTGGAACTACTAGTAGAAAATTTTGTAAAATTAGCGTATCATGTTTTGGATTGTTTCCAAGAAGAATGAATAGATATGTCATTATTTATCTTTTGTCTAAGATTATGCAAGCTTAGCCTCAACACAGGTGTTTGGCTGAAAGTTTAATGCGGTACTGATTTAATCGACTGAGAAAACTTTAAAGTAAGTAACAGTGTTTTATGAAAGATAACTTCCATAAAGACGGTATACAAAAATAAACAAAAGACAAATGACTAGCTCCAAAAAATAAAACAGTAGAAGACCAACATAACAATTTCAAACTTTCAGTCAGTTTATCCAATAGGTTAGCAATCACGCGCGTCTTGCGAGTAGCAAGACAAGATAGGTATATTTGCTGTTTAGATGAGATAGAATTAAAATTATAACACAAAGTTGTCACATCATCCAAAGTTCGAACCCATTTTGTTCCGGTCACAGGTTCAGGCAGTGACTTATTTCCACTACAGAATTCAGAACTACACACTGGTTCACGAGGAGTAGGTACAGGCAAACATACACAAACATAAAATATACTAATCCTTATTTCAGAGTTCGGTTTAACTGTAGATTTAGTCGTAAGTCTACAAAGACTAACACATATTCCGTTTCGTGGCTGCTAAGAACATGACGTTCATACAGTCTGCACACTCGGTGACACTTATTCGTGTACCTACTATTTAACTTCATGATTTATATTAGTTTGGTGTTTACGTGGGGCAAGCGGTGGCGATGCGCTTGCGCTGCGCGATCACACGCTGCTGTAGCTCATCTTTCCAACGGTGTGACGTCCGGTCGATTGTTGATGGCACTTTTAGGCAGTTTACGCCGCCAAATTCGCATGCGAGCTGTGGAATCAAGTTTTACATTAAGTTTTATGTGTTTTTTAGGGCAATCAAAAATAAAAATCTTAAATCATTTATTGAAATTGGGCTGAGAATAAACACATCACATTTACATAACACAGTCCCCCAAAACGCCCACCTTTCACCATTTTCTAGTGTTTTAGCTGGGATGAAGAAGTGGCGCACCAAATGGCCCAGCGACCTCTATCTATAAGTTAGAAGAACTAGATTTTACACAAATTATCTATGTAGTGTCACCACAAAGGGCTATATTTAGTTGTGCCAGAAAATTAGCTCAGAGACATCACTACAAAGGCAAAGCTAAAAACGCTTAATTCTAACTTCACGCTGGCGACAGCGACTGCAGAGAAAACAAATGAAAGAAGTTGCTTAGAGCATGCCGTGAACCTAAAGAATCATGACGTTTACCCGATAATGGTGCAGTAAGGCTCTGTCATTGTTGACTCCCACGGAGCTGGCTCCCGACGCGAGCTCCCACACAAAATGGTTGCCGAGCTCGACGGCCTCGCGCGGTCGCAGTGCGTACTTGCTGCGGTTCTTCAGCGCGTGCGGCGTCGTCCATCTTCGCGTCTTGCGCGCTGTTAATAAAGGAAACTTAGCCTCGGGGTCGTCCTGAAAAATAATGCCACTGATTTATTTCTTTGATATGTCATAAATAAATAAATATTGATATTTAATGTTTACTCGTGCTTTTGCTATTGCGAAATCAGTAGCTCCTTGGATAACCGTATCATCTTTCACACATTCCATTCACTAGGTACTTCTTTAGTGTTCCCCTAAAAACTAGCCAAGTGCGAGTCGGACTGAGCACTCAGCGGTCCATACCCGGAAAATTGTTAGGTGCCTTTACATATGTACATAGTTAATACCCTTTGGCAGACAGGAAAAGAAAGAGGTTTCTGTGGGCACCTTTAGGCTAAGGAAACCTAAAAAAAACTCTTACCTCCCAACTAGTATAAAAGAACGCGTTCCTAAACAGGAACGCGGACGGTGCCTTCGAGGGCGGATTGTAGGACGCCCGCAGCGCCGTCAGTAAGGCAGGTAGAGTACGTTCCCTCCGCGGGAACACTACTTCGTCCACATCTATGACGAGCAGCCAGCCCGTCCGCGACATCGACCTGTATAGACAGTCGTTGAACGCCGCGAACTGGCCCTCTGTTCTGTAAGTAGAAAGGATTTAAGATTTAATCAATAATCTATACCTATGTATTCTATAATGGAGCAGTGGTGGCTCAGTGGTAGCGGCTGCGACTTACGAATGTTGGTCGAGGGTTAGAACTCAGGCAGGCGCTTCACTTTTTGTAAATAATTTCATCACCGCTACTCTCAAACCGATGGAGGAAAACATCGTGAGGAATTCGGCATGTACTAGAACCGAAAAAAATGCGACTACCAACCCGCACTGGGTCCGCGTGGTTTAGTACAATAACGCATTCAGGGTGCTTTTGGGGCTGTCGTGACGTTGTAGTGCGTCAGAGATGTTCGCGGAAGCGTGCGTCGACGGGTTCGCCGCGATTACGCGGAAGCGATGCGCTTCCATGATGGCGCGCCTGCGCTCCTCCACCAATGGCATCCTGAATGTGTTTTCAGACCGGTAAGACTCTCCCCTCTTACGAAGGTGGGTAAGTGTTCAAACACACTTATCGAAATAATTTTGTGTACCATTGGACGAACAGTTCAATGCTTTCAGCGGTTGTTTATTATTTTTTATTTAATTTAATACTAACATTAGGCTAAGTTATACTACTAGTAACATTATATGGATGTTTATCTGAAATAAAATATTTGAACTTGAATTTGAATTACGGCCCACTCCGTCTCACAGAAAGGAGGCCTGTGTCCCAGCAGTGGGAACATTATAGGCAGTATATAATGTAATTCCGTAATATTTTCTTGCTATAGTAAAATCCAGTTTAATACCATTACTAGGGCATGAGGTTCTGGTTTAGCTTTACAAGTTATTAGATTTTCTAAAACGAATTTCTTAGCAGCGTCAAAGAGTCTTGTTTGCCCGGCTGGTAGCAATAGACTCGCCCACATCTGTTGACTGTCGAAATGTAGGTGTACTTAACACATATTTATTTATCACACATATCTACTTTCAGGGTATACACGCGGTTATAGTTACGATGTCTCACCTGATTTCAACCTTAGACAGAATAGGAAGTTTCCACGAGAGCAAGGTGACGAGCCCCTGCTTGCGGTAGTCGTCGAGTAAGCACGCGACGGTAGCGCTCAGCGACTCATTGTACATGTAGAAATGGCTCGCGCCCAGCAGGCGGTTGATCTCGAACCACTCCACTAACCACTCGTCGCGGTTGAACGAGTAGTGAAATGGCTTCACGCAGATGTGCAGGGTCTCCTGTAAAGTTAATATTCTGGGTTTGAATTTTGTTGGAGTTGGCACGATGGACATAGCTATAATGCTATGACGAAAATGTTATCCAGTCAATAAGGTTGGTAGCAGAGCTGACTTGACCGCTTGTATGGATAAGATTTTTTTTTAACATTGTGAATACAATTTATTCTATATTTTTACTATAATTGTACGCCATACTTGAATACATGTAGCTACATAGCTACGTTGTCATTTATACCTAATAAGACCTATACTGTTTACTCATGTTTTACAAAATACATATCAATCACTTTTCGTGATTAGTCCAAAATGCTTTAAAAGGATATTAAATTAACACCCACATACAGTATTTAGATAGAAGTTTCTACATCGTGCGGATACTGCCTCCTACTTTCATATCTATTACAATACGGGTGTTATCGACAGGTCTACATATTTTTTTTTGTTTTTTTACTTGCTTTATTTTAACACATTACACAACTAAATGGAACGAACAACTTTGTTTGTTTTATTCTCGTATACACGTATATTCTACTACGTTTCGAAGCAGTCTATCATCATCGAAACGTTACGATTTTTTTCTACGGATACTGCTACGGAAGCAGTAAGTACGATAAGTACGATAGACCTTTGCCTAAATTATAAATAAAAAATTATACTTTTGGCCTTCATATTATTTGAAGTATTCCTGGATATCATTAGTTTCAAATCGAGCTATTACTGTAGGCCCGGCCCATCTTTGATTTCGTATCGATAGAAATTATAATTTTGATAACACTATTATTTGTGTCAAATTATACCAGTACATACCTCAATCCCAGCCTTGGGTTCCGTATCAAGGACAACCAGCAGATTGGTGGGTGGGTTGTTGGGCTTGCTGGAGGCTACCACCGCCACAGAAGCCCCCACCGTCTCCTGAGGCTTTACGCCAGAGCCCCGCAGGAGACACAGCACGTATGTCGCACTGTATTTTAGGTTCCAGTTCTCGCGGATAGCCTGTAAATTAGATAGAAAATATATTAAATAAAGTGTTTCTGTATCTTAAGGCAGGACGCTGCATGTGCGGTCGGTTCGCACTCGCGGAGCTGTTGAGGTAAAACCTAAGGCCTGAAACTGTGTTAAGCGGATGTCCGCACGGTGTCATACAAGTGTGCTCCGTCACGGGGACCCCGCGCGGGCGTCCATCGCAGGGAAGGCTACTTTTGGTCGCAGTTGCAGGTCCCGTGGGATAATTTACGACATCCACGGTTCGGAGCCGCGGTTAGCAGTTAGTAGTAAACAAAATGGCCTCGCGATGGGGGTCGTCACGATCCCATGGAGCCCACTGGCGTAGACCTGCGACGGGCGACCGTCGCGGGCGCCCGCATAACGCAGTTTCAGGCCTAAAAGGCGGGTTTTCCCTAACGAATTTAATTTTTAAAGACAGCAGTGGTGGGCCAAGAACAGTGGTGGCCTAGAGGTAACGGTCCCGACTTACCTAGTTGAAGGTCGTGAGTTCAAACCTTGGCTGGAACTTTATGTATTTCTTCACCACTGATCTCTAAACGGTAAAGGGAAATATCGTGAGGCTACCGGCATGTCCTAGAACCAGAAATTCGAAGGCATGTGCATCTACCAACACGTGCTGGGCCCGCGTGGTGGATTATGACCCACTCCCTCTCACAGAGGACAGGCCCCGTGTCCCAGCAGTGGGATTATTCCAGGCCGATAATGCATGTTATGCATGGAGTTCAAAAAAGAAAGAAGAGTTTGTTAGCAAGCAGACTGCCCGGGTGCAACCGATTTGCATTAAAGTACCCTATCGCCACTCATAATAGGTTGGATCCTCCTTCCAAGACGCTCATCACAGTGTTACCCGGAAATAAGGACTAAATGATAAATTAACACAGAATATAACTATGATTTTTTTTACAATCTGTGAAATTGATTTCAACGACACACCTCATCTGGCTCAGTTGTTTCAAGTTCAAAGTATGATTGGTCATAAAGACATAACGTGTTGGAAAGACATAAAAATGCCACATACCATAGCCAGTGTAATAAATAGCGAAAATGATAAACCTTTTTTAGATGAGCTCGTCAACCATTCCCTATCAGCTTTTTCCAATTGTGCACACGTGTGTCTTTCCCAGTGGAAATAGATTTCTGATGTTTTATCGACCGGCACTTTAGTTGGAATCGAATTGGATTTGATGATATTCGCAACTGCGAACATTTGCCGATCACAAAGGTAACGTAGACGAATGGACGATGAATGAAACGTGAACGACGGATTTCGGAAACTGTCATCTAGTTAGATGACATTCTCCGAGATCCTGCAGTTGCTACTCCTTGCGGGTTTAACTCATAATTATCTGCCTAAAATTTTTCCAACTGTGTTGAGGTAGGCTTCAAATCTTACCGGATGCAGCTGAATACTAGTATTTTACATGGAGTGACTGCATATCTGACCTCCACAACCCAGTTACTGGGTAACACCATACCCTTTCGTAAGGCGAGTTGTCACACTTTCGGACTTCTGACGACCCGTAGCGATTGTCAAAGGTCCATGGATAGATTGCTAATTAAATCATCAAACTAATGGGAGTAATTTTTGTCAAACGCATCCCCGATGGGGTAGGCAAAGGTGTACCTATAGTATACCCATATTTCTTCAGTTATGTTTAATTCCCATGTAAAAGAGGGTGAGCCTATTGTCATGAACCAATTTCAGACTCCGGGCTGTTACTGCGAAATCCCTGGTAGAAAAACACTTAATAATATTGTTTTCTTTATCATAAAGCTCAGTAGGTCAACGAAGACAACGCATCGATTTCACACATTTCAAACTTTACTCTTTTGAAATAAAAATACCGTCCATATTAAAGCATTTTCACTGCGTGAGCTTTAAAACTTTTATTTCCCAACCGTCATTATGAAAGCTATAAAATAAACCATAAAATGACAGAGCTTTAGAAAAACAAGAGCATTTACCAAATACGGAACGCCGCGTAAAGTTCATTATTTTCATTGAAATAATCTCTACGGATATAAATGCAACTGCTGTAAAAAGATTACAACACCAATAAAACTTTCATCACCCTGATATGAAATAATCATTCTGACTATCTCTATAAAAGGGTGAAAACGGAAATTATACTACTTAAATAATCTGCGGAATACTAAAGGTGACATAACACAATCTCATTTCCTTCAGAAACCTTTTGGCTAATCGACTCTCATTTATCCGTTCCGCGCGGCCGAACCATCAAAGCATACCTTTTTGAATTCTTGTCGCTAAACCTTTTCTAAGCCGCAACGATCTCCGCTATTCAGACCTACTCTGTGTAAACTGGGATCACTTACAAGTTTTACCTTGACCCTGGCTTGGCAGAGAGTAGAATATTTAGCTTCTGGAAACAGAAACATGTAGTCGTTTGAGCCAATGTGGCTCAACAACTACACAACAACTATTTCTGTCTGAAAATACGTAGAAAGTGGAGAATGGAGATGACGTACTGCGAGTTTCCATGATTGACATTACTAGTGTGTTAGTCAATAAAGCTGCCTTTGTCCAACGTGTCCTGTTGTCTGCACGCCACAGGATCTGATGGACTCTGCTAAAAGTGCCAAGCTAGTAGCTAAATCGACACGCTAGGAAGAAGGTTGCATTTCTACCAGGGACGTGCTAAGCTGCGTAAAAAATGTGTATGATTTCAACCAATAGCTCCGGTAGAAAAGGATTCAATGAAGCTAATTTTTCAAAGCACATCTTTATAGCACATCTTACACGCTCCGCCATTAGCTCTAAAGAAAATAGACACATCGTTTTGGAGCTTACCTTCATCGCTTAGCTGCCTCACGCATCTCTTGTTGCAGTCTTAGACTGTTATTCTATTTTACTTAATCGACTTGCTGTATATTGATTGAATAAATGATCTAATTTTTTTTAAATCTACATTGGCGTGTAACCGTTGTTCTTCTTACCTACACAAGAGATCTTTATTTGACGGAACTTCCATATAATAAAGAAATCTCGATGTTTTATCAAGTCGTAAAAACCGTGTGAAGCAGGAGCACGTGGCTAGTTCACTATCCATCCACAATACATAGTAGGCTGCCTTACCTTGACTCTGGCTTTGAGGGTGAGCGTGCGGTTGTCAGCCAACCATAAGCGACACAGCACGCTATCAGCTCCGCGCGTCTTGGTCGCCGCGATGATGCGCACGGCAGCAACCGTCCGGCGCTCCACATACGCCGAGTACACGTAGAAACGAAACCTGGAAATGTAAAAAGAATTTGGTAAGATATATGATGAATCTACTGGATAATTAATTTGCTTATGACAGAGGTACAGTCACCAAAAGAGATGAATAACCAGGGCCGCAGGATATAGTTTAAGTAAACCTTAGTATAAGTAACCGATATATGCTTTCGAATAAAAATATTATAATTAATAGAAAACAAACAGTTAACTTATCAAACTAAATTTCCGTATTAACAACCGTACATTCAAGTATAAACCTTTCGCATAGGGTTATTTAGATAGCTGGAAACGACGGACGTCTACAAGCTTTCTTATCGTATCAAAGATATATCAGACTAGCTATTACACAATGTCATATGACGTCCTATATAAACGTCCATTTGTAATAGGCAGTTATGCGACTAATAACTTAGAATAAACAATTTGTAGTTGTACTACTAATAAGTCAGAATAAATCACGTGAATTTTTATTTGTCTCTAGTCTGTAGGTACATCTATTTGTAAAAGTAGAGCTGCAAGTAATTTGACGGAGTCACGCTCCAATCGTGGTTTCTTCCGCCGACAAAACACAGGTTGTTTCTGTCTACCTTTGAATCTATTTCTGTATCCATATTTCATGTTTTGTCTTGAAGTGTAATCTGTACCTAAGTACTTGTTTTTCTAAGTATTTTGATTTTTTTTTTAATCAGCTAGCAACTTTATCTCATGTCTCGTGAATTAGTGAATCATTGTTTTGCCCCTGTGACATTTAGCCAAAATAACCACGACTTTAAAATTATTATTTTACAAACCTTATTTCGTATGACATCGCAAGGAAATATAAGCTACTTCTGTCATCAACGCCTCTTGATTCAATCCCTCAATCGCTTATGAATGAGTAAAATTCTTCAAAAGTAAGCGCATCAGCCTAACATTGGCAAATTTTACGCGCGAGTAACTTTCACCTGTGGACGAGATATCTCAAGAGCTACTTGAAGCTCTTCCTCGAAGCCCATACTTGAAAGCTCTAGAAAGATTTGAAGCCAAACGCTTTATGATCTCCTTAACACAAGTGTACATTGCATTTCGAGAGCTCGTTGAAAGAACACCTACAAACTGTGGTCCACAGACTAGAACGGTGTTGAAGCTTGATTGAAATCTGACATATCTTTTAGTAAACAAGTTAATTACATCATATGACCGTAAACCAAAAAGTCTAAGCAGTTTTTAATGAGTTGTATGAAAAAATAAGCAAAACAGATACTTTGCTTCTTGATTCATACAATATTGCGATTTACGCCCGCAAGGAAGAAGATTAACTGACTTCTCGATTAGAAAGATTAAATACATCTCTCGACTTATCTTGGAGGGTGCAAATTACGAGGATTTACGCTCGTCTGGCCCCAGCCTGGGATTAGTGAACGTAAACTGAAGACACGTCTCGAAAGCGACAGACCGATTAATACGCTGCATAATGTTTCACAACAATGCTGGTACACGTACACAATAGTACGCTGAGCCCCTGCCAGCATTTTCACGGGAAGGAATCTCTCTGAACTCTAGTGCTGTCATTATTGACACAACAACAGACAGAAAAAAAAAACAGTTTTTGAAAAAACTGAGTTTAATAAAATATTCCTACATTCCGATAATGTTCAAATAACCTTCCTTTTCACTGCGGTGTAGCTTGAATTGGGTCCTTAATTAGGATATTCCAGTTAGGTCCGAATAAGTGGGGCAAAACATTTAATTGGCGTAAGGCGGCGCACGTGAGGCAGATGCAGTACATGCGCCCTCACGGCCGTGGCCTTCGCAGGAGACGCCCTGCTCGTCGGGAATCCCAGGCAGATTCCCGGCCACCGTAGGCACGGGCTTGCGGACGGCGATTAATGGGTAGCTCTCTGTCCGGTAAGGACCAAGCTCGGGTCGACGGCGCGTTGTGTTCCACGCGCGCCTCAAAGGGATTTCAGCAACAACTGGTGGGCCCGCAAGGGCCGATGCCTGCCAGGGGTGCGGGTTGTTCGAAAGAGATACCGCGGCCCCTGGCACACAGGCAACTGAGGGAACACGGGTGGGTTTTAGTCAGTAAAAGTCTGACGCGCCCTCCTGCTCCACCCAGACCGGGAGAAGTCATTTGATTATTTCCCAGACAGAAAAAAAAATTTGGCGTATTTTTTATGAAAAATCCTTGGTATACTGACGACGGCAAGAGTAGGTACATTAAATGTCTACTTTTTTCATCATCATCATCAACATTCTCTGACCCACAACTCAACTTTATTTGGATTCGGCTAGATGTCTTTCTCTTCCATAGTCCATCGATAGTCCTGGTCACCTTCTTTCTAGCCATCATCTTTCACACTGTCCATCTATCACTTCTTTGGTATTCCCCTACTCCTCTAGCTATCAATAATTTCAAGGTATGATAACGTTGTTTGAGGAAATTGCTGTTCGAAGTTTCAAAGAACCAATTAAAGGAAAAATAATAATTTTGAATTTCCAACAGTGGTTTTTATTATTTCACCAACAGAAAAAAATACTTTAAATTCTATGGCAACCCTACATGGTCCAAACAGACGGTGCGACTAGTATCATGTTGTACGCTCACAAGAATATCCGGCCGGAAGGGATCGCTAGTTTTGTTTGTAATTAACAATGGAAGAGGGGAACGCTCACAATAATCACTGCACCTATTGTATCGATGTATCTATCTATCTACTTGCCCTGCAGTGCTTCACGACAGACGTTCATTTCTGCTGTTAATAAAAATATTTTTAGGTAAACCAAGGCAAAGATCAGGCAATACTTTTCTTTTTTCGGGTGTGGCAAAAGGAGATTGGTTTACATCATCTTGATGTACCTACATCAACGGTATCAACGCTGATAGTGATATGCTATCATCACTAAACGAACACGTTTAGTGATGATAGCATATCACTATCAGCGAATTTGAAGAACAACAGTTCGTCAAATTCATTAAAAAAGAACAAAAAAACCGGCCAAGTGCGAGTCGGACTCGCGCACGAAGGGTTTCTTACCATTATCTATAAAAACGGCAAAAAAATCTCGTTTGTTGTATGGGAGCCCCCTTAAATATGTATTTTATTCTGTTTTTTAGTATTTGTTGTTATAGCGACAATAAAAATGCATCATCTGTGAAAATTTCAACTGTATAAATATCACGGTTCATGAGATACAGCCTGGTGATAGACGGACAGACAGACAGACAGACAAACAGACGGATGGACAGCGGAGTCTTAGTAATAGGGTCCCGTTTTACCCTTTGGGTACGAAACCCTAAAAACTAATTCGTTCATAAATAAATTGAAACCATATCTAATAACTAAATGCTATTTTAATAGCTAAATGATAAATTTTAAATTACACGTTTCACGTTTATTGTATACCTAATAGTAAAGCAACTATAATTAATGTCCTTAATTTATTGTTAGATTAATTATTTAAATAAACAGTCTTTGTATTAGTAATAGTTTTAATTTCGTCCTTTTGCTGAGCCCTATAGGATTCATATTTTTGTGGATATCTAGCTTTTATAGTAGATATTGTAGATTCTTCGTAACATTTTTTTTTATCATATGGAGTGCAATAAATGAATATCAATACAACAGCCGTTGAATATTGCAGTTCATTACTATGTTGTAAAGTATCAGAATGGTAATTATGTTAATATTGAATTCTATTTCAGCTCAAAGTGACAACATCAAGGCATTTAGCTTCTCTCCGGCTAAAAATATACCTTAACTTTCATGTTGATGTAGTAATGAATTATAAGTAGGTTTATTAAGAAGATGGGTAACATACGCCTGCGTATCGTAATATCATAATGGAATTAAACTCATTTCCATCTTTATGAAACTCCGTTGTTCGGCTGACTCAGAAACACTTATGATGGTCTATTATTCACTCTGTCAGTCTCTGCTCCTATATTGTTTGCCGGCCTGGGGTGGCGCTTGCAAAACATACTTTTTGAAATTAGAGAGAGCTCAGAGAGCAGTTCTCAAAGTTATGTTCTGCAAGCCCTATAGATACCCTACTTTGGAACTTTTTAGGGAAAGCAGGGTTCTGACAGTGAGAGGCTTATATGTGCTACAATGTATAATAAGGAAACACCGGCTGCCGTTCACAACAAGTACTAAACGTCGCGCAGACATTGCCCTTCCACCAGTTAGACACAAAACCACCTTCGCACAGCACCAATTCACCTACCTTAGCTATATTCTATATAATAAAATCAATAAATTGCTCCAAATCCACAGTTTAAATTATCACCAATGCATAAGCACAGTCAAAAAATGGCTAATCGAAAAATCATATGACGAGACCGAAAATCTTCTCTTCCCCTAAGACGGATCTCCTCTTATTCAAGTGCTTTCTCACATAAACACTCATACACTCCACCCACTATCACAGTTACTCACACAATCCACCATTACTACACCTACCAGGACACATTCACACCATACACAAGCCGCACTGTCACATTACTTACACATACGTACACAACTTACCAACCACACCTACCACCACCAACTCACTCTAACTCAAACACAAACAAACAGTTTTTATTGTTAATTAGTTTTACGTTTTTCTTTTTTTCTAAATACATAAATATTAATCCTATGTTATGTTAACCATGTTACTGGTAAACACAGTACCTATTACAAAAACATGTAAATCTACCCTTATGGAATCACTGGTCCCCAAGTCACAGGCTATAAACCTAGTTTGGGTGCCAGGAGATAATACTCAATGCACTATATATTGTACCAATATTACTGTACTCGTAACATTTGTGAACATCTAACTGAAATAAACATTATTATTATTATATTATTATTATTATTATTAATTCATAATCAACTTGCCGAACAAGACTATGTTCGAACGTTACAAACGTTGTTTTCTATAAGCAGGATCATGTTTCACGTTAATGACCACCTTTTGGGCTAATGATATTTTTTACATAACAAACATTCTGCACCTAAAGTAATGCTAAGGCTGGCTATAATCGTGTTGACTTTTACTGCCCAAAATATAACGATGAGATGAAAAAAATATTCTGAAGCTGCAACTCCTAAGAATGTATCTAACTGATTTGTTAACATGGTTAGGTATTCACAACAAAAATAGAGCAGGCATAAGAGCAAATCTATGAATAAAAGAAGGAACATACAGTCGGGAGGCGAGGCTCTATTTATGTAATGAATACATTATTGAAATAACCTTTCACAGCGGTGCAAAGATGTGTTACAACCATCACGATGAGGTATTGCCTTTGTAATTCATTCAAACGGAGCGAAAACAAGATTCACGTAAGGACTAAATACCAATAAATTATAATTTAAACTCCTGTGCTAATAAATTCTTAAATGAAATCTTGAATAGGGACATGCCAAAAGGACGATGTCCGAAATTAGCTTCGTGCGCTTTTCCCTCTTCTCTTCTCTTTTCTTCTCTTCTCTTTTTCTAGTGACACTTTTGATAGCTTTCTTTTATTCCATAGAGTATAGAGTAAAAATAGAAAATAGAAGAAAGAGCCTGGTGTCAAATTGCAATATAACATTTATTTTTCCAAACCTCCATTCCCTGTGTGGGTCAAACGGGGGGATGAAGGTTCTGTCCGGGGTAAGTCGCTGGTAGCAGTGGTAATAAAATATTTCAGTTGGCGATAAACGAATCGATGGAATCCAAGAATGGCTGCTATGACTAGTACTAACTAAATAATTGATCGTCACAGCAGCTAAAGACAGTGGGCAAGTTTTTAAGGGAATTGGTCGAACAGCGGCCACAATTAGGACATATTTTATGTCAAATGAAAGGGTATGAAAATTTCTTCAAGTTTGGAAAAGGCCATTAAAATCCATCCAAGTGATTTTAAGTAATTGTCGAACGATGATAGAATATTTTTATGTTGCAATAAATAGTTTCCTTGAATTCCTACATTGTTCAAATCATCTGCACAAAACAGGGATGATACAGTGTCATCATCTATCTATCTATTAATACGTGAAGCAAAAACTTTGTAAGTACCCTTTTCTACGAAAATTACGCGGACGTAGGAGCATTTGGCATAGTTAAAGTCTAATATATAATGACATACGGAACCGTAACGTGGACACTGACAGTTGGGCTGTTCCCTAAATTTAAGGTCACTCAGCGCGCTATGGAGCGGGCTATGCTCGGACTTTTTTTGAAGGATACAATCAAGAATGAAATTATCCGGAAAAGAACCGGTGTCACCGACATAGCTTGCAGAGTAAGCAAGCTGAAGTGGCAAGGATCGATGGATGGTGGAGCAGACTAGTCCTGGAGTGGAGACCTCGTATCGGCAAGCGTAGTGTGGGACACCCTCCAGCTAGATGGAGCGACGACCTTAAAAAGGTGGCTGGGACAGACTGGATGCGGAAGGCGGAGGAAAGAGTGTTGTGGCGCAGCCTGGGAGAGACCTATGTCCAGTACTGGGCTGCGATAGGCTGAGATGAAAGTTTATATGAAAAAGGAGTGCAGAAAGCTTATATTTTTATTAAAATATGTATTTCTGTTTAAATAAATTATGGTAGTTTTTCGACCATTGGCCTACCACCAGTTCGACTAATTACTCAAATAACTTTGATTGAATTTGATACCCTTCTGCAAACTTGAAAATCCTTTCAGGCATATAATTATGTCTTATGGCCGCTCTTAAACCACAATTGCCCACTGTCCTTTCGTATCATTGCAGGGGTCGTTGACAAATATTTGCATTTGGATAGGCATAGTTTATGACAGAGAGGTCGGTCCCATTCCGATTCCGATCGTGAATTTGTGATTCCGTTTATAACAAGAATTGAATAGCGATGGAGATCAATTAACATATCTTTGTGAGCTATGTTTTGTGGTGAGTCTGTTTTGCTTTGAAGTAATTGGGTTAAACGATGACGTAACTGTGAATAATGCGTACCTAATTGGAGAGTAAACAATTTATATCTTTAGTTATGAGTAACTCACACATTTTGTGGGA
Source organism: Polymixis lichenea (assembly GCA_949091785.1). Classification (NCBI taxonomy): domain Eukaryota; kingdom Metazoa; phylum Arthropoda; class Insecta; order Lepidoptera; family Noctuidae; genus Polymixis; species Polymixis lichenea. The sequence goes on from OX420936.1 coordinate 14,646,293, forward strand.
TGCAGGTGATGTTCCTATATCAAGTAGAAGCCGCTTAGTTCCTAGAATACTGTTATCGATACTATTTGATCAGCACTTGGTTCATCTGAGCTCATCAATAAACAGGTGTAACAAAATTATGCTATTGTAGTAACAAGATCAGGAAACCTCCTTACCATAACAACTGTTAATGCGGGTGGGGCCGGACTTGGCGGAGAGCCAGTTTGGTTTCCGCAGGGGGCGCTCCACGGTGGACGCAATCATGCGCGTGCGAGCCCTCACGACGGGGGATGCTGTGGCCCGGGGTGGGGTCGTGTTGGCGATGTCTCTAGACATCGCCAATGCCTTCAACACCCGCCCTGGAGTTGCATCAGGGAGGCACTCCGGTATCACCTACCTCTGTCGTGTGGTCGAGGCCTATTTGACGGACAGGGCCGTCCTCTACCCCGGTTACCAAGGAGAATGGAACCGGCGAGAGATGTCGTGCGGTATCCCACAGAGATCGGTCTTGGGGCCGCATCTGTGGGACATAGGGTACAACTGGGTGCTGCGCGCCGACCTCCCTAGCGGCGTCAGCGTAGTTTGCTACGCTGACGACACGCTTGTCCTGGCGCAAGGGAGGGCGTACCAGGTGGCGGCCGACTTAGCGACACACGGGGTTGCGATAATCGTAGAAAGGATCCGGCAGCGGGGACTCGAGCTGGCCTTGCACAAGTCCGAGGCGATGTGGTTTCATGGTCCTCGGAATGCGCCACCGACGGGTTCCCAGATAACGGCGGGAGAGGTTCACATCGGAGTCGGGTCAACGATGAAGTACCTAGGACTCGTCCTCGACAGCCGGTGGAACTTCGCGGAGCATTTCCGACGTTTGGCTCCCAGACTGGAGCGGGCCGGGTCTGCCTTGAAGTGGCTGCTGCCCAATCTAGGGGGGGCAAACGCCTCCTGCCGGAGGCTCTACGCGGGAGTCGTGCAGGCCATGGCCCTATACGGGGCACTGGTGTGGGCGCCTACATTGAGGAGTCAACCAGCACGCCGGTTGAAGGCGGCCCATAGGGTCATGGCCATCCGGATGGTACGGGGATACCGCACGATCTCCGGTGAGGCGGTGGGCCTCCTTGCCAGATTGCCGCCATGGGATCTGGAGGAACAGGTCCTCGCGCACACTTGGGAGTAGCGCGAGGAGGCCAAACGCCGGAGCGTAACTCCGCTGCCGCGGGAAATCGCAGCACGGCGGACAGAGCTCCGGCGGGATCTCATGACGACGTGGAGAGTGCGATTGTCGCAACCCAGTGCTGGGCACGCCACGATTGCGGCAATAAGTCCCTTCTTTGAGGAGTGGCTTGAGAGGCGGCATGGCGTTCTCACCTTCCGCCTGACACAGGTCCTTACTGGACACGGTTGTTTCGGGAGGTTCTTCTTTCGGATAAGGCGGGAGGAAACGCCCGGGTGTTTCCACTGCGAAGATCGGCCTGAGGATACGGTGGAGCATACGGTTGAGGTCTGCCCGGCTTGGGCGGGGCACCGCCGTGTTCTCGTGGAGGCGATCGGCGGCGGCGATATCTCGCGACCGACCCTGGTCCAGGCCATGGTACGGAGCGAAAGTGCATGGTTAGCCGTCACCTCCTTCAGCGAAGCAGTGATGCTCTTAAAGAGGGAGACGGCGCACGTGAGGGAGAGGCAGTACACGCGCCCTCAGAGCCGTAGCCTTCGCAGGAAACGCCCTGGGCGTCGGGAATCCCAGGCTGATTCCCGGCCACCGTAGGCGCGGGCTTGCGGACGGCGAGTAATGGGTAGCTCGCTGTCCGGTGAGGACCAAGCCCAAGTCGATGGCGCGTTGTGTTCCACGCGCGCCTCAAAGAGATGTCAGCACCAACTGGTGGGGCCCGCAAGGGCCGATGCCTGCCAGGAGTGCGGGTTGTTCGAAAGAGATACTGCGGCCCCTGGCACACAGGCAACTGAGGGAACACGGGTGGGTCTTAGTCAGTAAAAGTCTGACACGCCCGCTCCACCCAGAACGGTAGAAGTTATTTGATGATTTCCCACCGAAAAAAAAAACCATAACAACTGCAACATAACTGTTCATCTCCGTAAAATATTTTTTTAAACATAAAAGATGCGTTAATAAAATAATAATTAATTACACATACTGTACTCTTAATATTGTATAACGGTGTCTACAAAATTTCATGAATATTATTTTAATATTTCATCAAGTAGCCTTTAGAATATAGGTAATAAAAGTAAATTCACAGAGAGTACGTGGGAAGTTATCTTAATGGACGCAGCTTGTAGTTATTTACGTAAAACGAAAAGCCGTGTCATTTCCAGCAACTATTCATTTTTTTTACTAAATATAAAAACAATGGTATTGTCTTGTTTTCCATAAAATAATTTGTGCCATTATTGTTTTCCATAATTGTACCCCCTTATAATATTTACTTGTACTATTATCATTTATACTAATAACGCTTGTCATATCAACTTATTAGTCATAACTTTTATTTGCCATAAAATGAGTTTCCATTATAACATGTGTTATAATAATTAGTTTCTATAAGTAACACATTACATAATCGATACTTGACATAAGCAACATTTAATATAATTTTGAAACGTTTATTGTTTTGTAAGAAAAATAATGTTATTAAGGCATTTGGTCTGTAATCAAATGATTTATTACATCAAACAATCTTTAGACTATAAACAGTTTGACAAATTGGAAGCGGCTAGGTTAGGTTAGGTTAGAACTGTGACCACGCAACCCTCGCAAAGGCGAGCGAAATTCCGGTGAATAAAAAATGTTATGGAAAACGAAATTATTGAAAATCAAAAATATACCAAATAAATTTTTGGATTAAAATGAATATGACACTTGATCGATTATGTTTATGACCAATAAAATTATTAAAAATTATTATATGTAATTTCATGATTACGGTAACTGAAGTGTTATTTCTAATCAAATTATGGCAAATACAAGTATGGTACGTAAATTTATTGAATTTTAAATTATGGCAAACATTAGTAAACCAAAAATAATCGGTGTTACAATGAAATCATTATTTGTGGCGTAATTGACACGCAAGCCGCCGAATTACAATATTTCCATTAAACTTACACAAAACCAACACCAACAAAATTAATCGAAAAGAAAGAAACAATACTATTACAAGCAACATTATCAGTGCGTACATCAACGACCAATCTCACACAAAGATCAGGTAATTTCACGATTCAAGCAAATTCAGGCACACACAGGATATGAATGCTCGAGCCGTAGTGTCGCTCCATACGGTTCACACCTACACGAGCTTGAGAGCACCGCGACATACGACGGGAAATGGAAAAAGCACTTCATTTTCCAACGTCGAAGAATGAAGGGAAATTGTTCGAGCGACAAATCCGACAGACGCGACGCCGCCCGCCCGTCGTCGAACTGCACTTATTTACGTTTCGTTTTGCAATTCATAGTGCCATTAGTTAGTTTATTTTTGTCATTAAACTGTCTTTATTGGCTTACGAAGTTACAACTTACTGATTATTTGTATTTGAAGTTCGATTAGTAACAACAGATTGCCTGATTGCCCTTTTTAATCGACTTCAAATAAAAGAGCAGGTTCACAATCTGCTGGGATCTTTTTTTTGTTTGTTTTATTTATAAGTATTATGTACGGCTGTCATGTCATTTTTATGTAGTGTAGTGTATTATGAAGTAAAGTGAACAATTTTAATTTAAAACTATGGCAAATTATGTAACAAATGAGTACGAGTAAGTCACATAGCATAATATTTGAAAATTTGGCCTGTTAACCAATGCTGGAAACACATGTTTTCAACACATAAAAATCCACAATCTTCATCTGTTTAGTTTTACCCTTTATGTAGGTATAAGCTTTACGAATACGATGAATGGGTTTAGAAGGTTCAAATCAATTCATGAAATCCCTATGGATATATTTTTAGGTGGGCCACCTGGGTTTCTCCAATTGTCGGTGATGTTACAGTTTTGTTACACCTCTTGCGTATTATATTTTTGTGTTTAGCTATTACACTCGACATTAATGTAAACGGTCGGAGAAAAACTGGAACACGTATACAGAGGCAGCAATAGATAATGATTCGGAAGTATGATACGGCATACAGTGTACCTACCAATGTGCATGAAACGATACCAACAAAAATATAGCAACACTGCATTATAACAACTAATTAAACACATTAATTTAATTTAATAAAACTTTCGTTCACAATATGGTCCATAATTTTTGTTAGTATTTTGGTCTTAATAACAACAGTACTTAGATAAATAATTAGGTTAACATTGTTAGTTTTTACAAATTAATTATGTATTTGATAACGTATACAGATAACACGATATTTTTTATATTTTGTGTCGTTCATGCTTTTATATGAAGTTCTAACAAGAGCAGTGCATAACATTTTTATCGGACTTATTTATTATCAATACGTGTGCTGGAAACCGCAATGGAATTTAAAACTAAACTCTTAAAACCGTTACAGTTTGCCGCTTCCGGTAAATGAAGTCCATTTATATGCTCGACCTCCCTTTCCGACCGTTTCGATGATATTCAATGACGATTTTATGAAAATTTCGCTTCGAACTGAAAGCACTTCTAAAAATTGGCACGATTTTGAAATGAAATCCTTACGGTTTCGGCAAATGAGGTTAGAATATCAGAGTTCAACGACTGCAAGGCAAAGATCACCGCGCTTGCTCTTTGCCTTATTTATTTATTTAAGAACATGGAGGATATGCAGCTAATAAAAACAGACAAAAATAGGCAACTATAGTAAACTAACAATAAACTTATGCCGATTTTTATCAGGTTCAGTAATTTACCAAAAGTTAGTAACGTTCAAGACTAATTTGGATAGTAGGTAGGCACCGAGGGTGCAGCGAGACTGCTGATCATTTACTTCTACCGTCGCCTAAAATTGTCACCATATATGCTTCAAAATGCGTCACGAAGTCGTAGATCGATCGTAGTCTGATTTAAGCATTTTGTACTTAAAAACGTCACAATCATACCCAAACCCGCTAGAATACACGACACGACAACAAAACATGCAACTAACTCAACCGGGGTTAATTAACTGTCTGTTTGTCATCTCATGGCACACAATTAACGTCCTCATCTAACTGTAAACAGTAGGATTAAATTATACGAATTCTAATGTTCCTTTCTGCTAATTAACAATTGTTTAACAGCAACAATTAAAACAAACGCTTTGAAAATATGTCCGGATTTTTGATTCAGTATAAAACCATCTACTTAAGTGATAACAATTCCGAGAACGGATATGGTTTGTACAGCAATTTTTAATAGTAGTGACACAGAAAAAACGGTTTTTGTGCATGTTTCCATATCACAACCATCGTATAGTTTACAAGCCACAATGGAATAAGTACCGCAATTAGCTAGATACATAGGATACGTAATTATTTTTAACTGTAGGTACGCTGATAATAAAAACAGTAGCACGAACATGTAATAAATCCTTCGGAACAGTAAAGTTACCGAGTCTCGCTACCCATTTCCAATTTATCAGAATTCTACTTTAGTTCCAAATAGGCTCCCAAAATTGTCGATAGCGACTTGACAACAGAGATTATACAAAAAGAAGCCGTGTGGCTTTCCCATCGGCAATAATGACGTACTCTCATACAAACTTTCACCCCCTATTTAACCTTTTTAGGGCTCTTTTTCAAAATTTCAAACTTCTAGACCCAGCGGTTTCGCCTGAGCTCGTCTTTCAGTGAATGATAATAATCTTACATAGATTATTATTATTTAGGGCTGATTTTTCAATAGTCAGATAACTGATATCTGAGGAATAAATATTGCGGTTTGACAGCTTTGTACAGAAAATACGTCAAATTGACATAATTATTCTCCACATAAAAGTTATCAGACTATTGAAAAATCAGCCCTAAGTAGAATACTAAAACAGGCATGACAAAATAGCTAAATGCCATTGGAAGTGTTATCGCTGTCAGAAATTTCTCATGGACAACCGTCGATACACAAAAAAACTGGCTGAAAAGATAATGTACACACTGAATACATACATTGTTAATCAGCTCCGGTGATAAGATGGCTGATTTTTATTATTAACGCACGACAGAAACAACAAAGTCTCATTCAGAAATAAATGAATGAGAACCGAACAAACGGCAAAAGACAATCAACATGGCCACAGACCATCTACTGGGCCGAAGTAATTTAGTAAGCAGATCTTATGTTGTATCGTCGATTAGAAAAGATCGAGAAACACACATACGCATATTAGAGAAGCTTGGTCGTTTAAGGACGAGATGGAGAAGTTGGACCGCTGACTGGTGTAGGCCGCAGGAATCCGCTTGATGCTAGAAGCACAAAACCGGTCCAAGTAGCGATGCTTGGGGAAACCTAAGTCCAGCAGCAGACGTCTTTCGGGTGAAAAAGGATGAAGGATGTACAGACCATCAAACTGAATAACTTTCTTCATTGGATCAACATTGTAAACCATACAAAACTTCAATACGACCTCACCTTTCCAATACATTCTGTGTAATTCAGCCGTACACAATAATGTGTTCTGAGATCATATACGTAGGTATATTATATTATGGCCGAACACCCAGCAAATTGATGCATATAATGTGCAAATGCGTGTATGCGACAGGCTGTGCAAACCACTAATTGTTCTAACACAATTAGGGGCTACCGTTCCAAGTCAGGAATTTAGGGATAACGTCACACTGCAGCGAGCATACAACGAGGGACCATAAACGGTTAGTGTGTTGAGGTCAGCAATGGTGAGACGACTAATGCATGTATATGTGCAAACTAGGCCACATTACAATGGCTTATAGATATGTAACCCAACGTAGCACACAATGCAAAATGTACCTTTTTTAAGCGTGCGGGTTATATAGGTGTGACTTTTTAAATATTTTAACTAAAGTTAGGCTCGCCCTCCATTATGGCTCTATATTAGGGGCGTAATCAACTATCAGTACACCTTTGCCTGGCCCTTTTGGGGTATTACAGGCATCTTGTTATGTTATGGAATAAAACATTAATTTATGTTAAATACAAAAAACGCATTGAATTCAAAAAGATTAAAAGCTCATAATCAACATAATGTTTCTGCTGTGGTATAGGTATCCTACTGATATTTTAAATGAGAAAGTTTGGATGTTGGTAACTCAATAACGCAGAAATGGCTGAACGGAATTGGATGACAGAATTTGGCACACAGATAGATTATAACCTGGATTATCTGTAACATAGGATATTTCTATCCCGGTAGTATGATCACGTGGGATAATTATTATCGACCTTCACGCGAGCGAAGCCGCTAGTAAATGTTAGTCTCATTATTAAATCACACTTCTGAAAAACAATTTTAAAATATTAAACTGATGCAAATGGATCAATGCAGCAACCGAGGCGAACGGCAGGTCGTTTATTATGCATAATCGTGATCTTCAAACTAAGGGTTACTGCAAGTCTGCAACGTTACAGCTTACTGCAATATTGAACTATCTGAGTAGTTTTATTAGTAAGGAAATCGCCGATGACAGGGACTCTCATTTAAATAGTAAACTCGAAACTTATTTGTACTGGCACACATGACGATTTATCGTTATTATCTATATTTATCATTCGTTCATAGAGGAGTATTTTCTAACTAAGCAAATAAATAAAATTGAAGTGCCTGTTTGTAATGTCAAAATAACAGCTTTTTACTAAATGCATTTGAAAGTACGGTACCTATTGATAACAAAAATAATGTTTAATCATTTGTTCCTCTTCGCAGGAGACGCCCTGGGCGTCGGGAATCCCAGGCTGATTCCCGGCCACCGTAGGCGCGGGCTTGCGGACGGCGAGTAATGGGTAGCTCGCTGTCCGGTAAGGACCAAGCTCGGGTCGACGGCGCGTTGTGTTCCACGCGCGCCCCAAGGAGATGTCAGCACCAACTGATGGGGCCCGCAAGGGCCGATGCCTGCCAGGGGTGCGGGTTGTTCGAAAGAGATACCGCGGCCCCTGGCATACAGGCAACTAAGGGAACACGGGTGGTCAGTAAAAGTCTGACACGAAGAGAGCGGGAGAAGTTATTTGATGTTTTCCCATTCAAAAAGAAAAAAAAACATCTTTTCCTTTCTGTCTGTCTGTTTTAAGGGTTGGACTGACTTTGACGGAACTTTCACTGGCAGTTAGCTGATGTCATGAGAAGTGACATACTTTCTGTTCCGGTAGCACGTTGCATTGCAGTAGGATAATTTCCGACATCCACGTGGACGAAGCCACGGCCATAGCTAGTTTTAAATAGGCTTTAATTTATGATCGACTTGCTCAATTCATTAGTACCTACATACTTTCTAGTTGCTTTCTACGTTGCTTGAACGCGCTAATCTCAGGAACTACTACTGGTCCGATTTGAAAAATTATTTCAGTGTTAGATAGCCCATTTATCGAGGAAGGCTATAGACTATATAACATCACGTTAAGACCCCAAAAAGACAAAAAGTCACGAATACGAAGTACTCACACGGGCAGGCAGGCGAGGCGAGCGACAGGGTGGGTCGGGGAGCAAGAAATTTGACACGAACGAAGTCGCGGGTAGAAGCTAGTACAATTTTAAGTTTTCAACCACTAGTGAAACAAAATTTGTCTCAAAGGCATAGTATACTAGCAGAAACATTTAACGACGGTAGACATTACATAGAACATCATACTATGATGTGATAAGGGCAGACGTTTTTTATTTATATAAAAGACAAAACATGCATAAATATTTGGAACAAAATATTACCACATCACCAAGAAGATTATACAGAAATCTTTGTAAACGCTATGAATAGATATGAGAAAGTTGACATTGGTTGTGCTATAAATAAACGAACTGTTCTGTTTTAATTTTCTGATGTGACCATGGATTGTAGCGAAATGAAGTGCCAACATGCGATAAAATGAAGTTAATATATTTAAACGAGATCAACAATGGCATGTTTTTAATCTAAGCCTAATTAAATCTGTTTTTGATTTCCTATAAATATTAATAGGCACGCTAATAGATTCATCATAATCATCATCAACATTTCAGCAGAAAGACGTCCACTACTGGACATAAGCCTCCCCCAAAGGGGGGTTTTTGCCATAATCGCCACGCTTGGCAGGCGGGTTGGTGATCGCAGTATGGTGGTAAAATGCGTAGAGAACGCTGCTGCCCATTCTTTCCCTTAGTCGCCTAACCACACCCACGGGAAGAAATGGGATGGTGTTATTCATTTATGTCCGGCACCACACGGAACCGCTAATAGATTGTGATCAGTGATTTGTGAGCAGTGGCGGCCCAGTGGTAACGGCCCCGACATACGAGTTGTAGGTCGTGGGTACCCAGGAAAGCACTTCAGTGCAAATAATTTCTTTAACATTGGTCTCAAAACGGTTAAGGAAAATACCGTGAGGAAACCGGTGACCAGAAATTCGAAGACATGTTGTGACATCTACCAACCCGCACTGGGCCCACGTGGTAGATTACAGCCCACTCACTCTCATAGATAGGAGGCCCAGCATTGGGAACATTGTAGGCTGGTTATTATTATCTTTGTAAAAAAACAAATCCCCTTTATTTCATGTATTCACTTTTGTTCAACCATCGTAATAACGGAATAGTCTAAGGTAGAATTGTAAAGTTCTTCCGAAAATATCAATAATTCTGTCTTTCAAGCTCAACAAGTTCTCTATATGACCACTAGCATTAATTCGTTACTAATTAAGTTTGGATTGTGGATGTACTAAAAATACACACTTCTGCCCAAGCCCTCGGGAAATACAACCGTGATATTAGGTAATCATAGGAAGGTACGCAAAAAAGGAGCGTCCCTATCCATCGAATTGGGCCGTTGTTGTAGGTATTCCCTAAACAAACAGACACTAATGGCTTGTCAATTATGGAAAACGAACTTTTGTTGTGGAAAATTCAACAATTCCTTGCCGGTCCCAGCTACAAGGGATATAGGACCACGCCTTAATATTGGAATAAAATTAAGTCAAACCTTCCTTCGCCGAAAAATGGATCTCGACTCTGCCAATTGGCTAATTTATGAAACACCCCGTTATGAAAACAATTTAATATGTTTTTACACGCTTTATATTAGCTTTACTTGTTTGTTTGTATGTAACCGACTCCTTTGGACGCTATTTTGACCCACTTTAAACGGTCAGATTTCATTTAAACTTTGTAGACTTATCGAGGAGGACCTATGACAATTCAATAATTTAAAAAAACAATAAAAAAACACGCTTTTGTAGTTAGCAAAACTAAAAAATAGAAAATAAATAATAGTTAAAAAAACTAAAAAAACACGCTTTAAAAACCAAACTAAAAAGTAGAAAATAATTTAATTCTATTAAAAAGCGTGGGGTGCTTTTTGAGGTATTTTTATAATCAATTAATATAAAGCACCCAACGTAAACAAACATAAACTATTATTTTTTCCAAAATAAACCGTCCTACAAATGGCAGAAACAAGAGTTGGGTTACTAGGAGTACATAAGTAGGTATGTAGTTGTTAGCGCTCAGTGCCGTCCCCACAAACACCGCAAGGGACGTACCGGTAATGAACGTAAATATTTTGCGGGATTTGAACCGCAGTTGCAGGAAATTCTCTTATAAAGCATTTACCCATCCTCGCACTGGCAATAAGACCGTAACGCCCCGGGTTAGTTTTTGAAGCTAGTATAGAACACTTGAGAACGACTGGACTGATTTGGCTATTAAATGTTTTAAAATGTTTGTAATATGTTGTAAAAAAAAGAAAAATTTGAAGTTTCCTAGAAAATTTTCTAATTCGAGAAAAACTGAATGTCCTTCATTATATGGGACCATTATATGGGATCATTGTATGGATTATTGAATATTGGACATGACGCTTGTCTGACCAGCTAGTTTTAAATAAATCTTTTGGTAATATACAAGTACAAAGGTCAAAAGTGATCAAAGTTTGCGTAAGGTGATCGTACGTTTTATTTACAGCCATATACCCAAGTAAAGGACATAAATGAAATTGCTCTAGTCTTGGAACATCAAACATATCTTCTCTGTCTCTCTGTGTCTTTGTGTCTCTGTGTCTCATGGTGTATTTTTCCTGGTATTTGTCTATTTTCTTCTTCTGTCTTTGAGAAGTCAAATGGATGTCTCCTTTGGCTACAAGCTGGTGCAGAAAAGCGAGCAATTACTTAAGTGTTTAATTAATCATGTCACGTATTGTAAACTATGTACTTTGTACACAACACCGCTAATTAGGCTAAGCAACAGCTGCTCGCTTTACCTACTAATTAGTCCCACTTTTACTTAATTTGTATGTATACAAGCTCGACAACACCCACTCATTGAGATAATGTAATGAATCTTAATTGTGTGGAATCGTGAAGCTTGAAAATCGGCGCGTAAACACACACAGATTTCTGAAAATCGAAGTTAGTAGAATTATAAAAATACAGAGGTTAGGAATGAATGAGATTCTACTTCATGTCGCTATCACGACAGTATTTCAAATCATTTTGGCCAAGAACTACGCCACTTCCACGGCATCGTCGGTAGCTGCGCAAAGGTCACTCTGACTACATGTCTTGGAACACAAAGAGGATAGGAGGTTCAGCATGGTTTACGGCACGGCCCCACATCCACACCCTGCTGCCGTTCTGTCGAGGTAGCCCTGCTTTACCAGGTTGGACTTACATCTTCCGGTTTTCCCACTTAGGTCCGGAGACAGTTCAGGGACTTTGTAGTGGACCTTGAAAGGTACCTACCACCGTAAAAGAAGCTCTTTTGGTGGTAGATAGTAATTAACGGTAGGCAATAGTATTATAAAACAAAAGTTCGACAATAATCGTTTATCAAAGAAATAGAAACAGGAAAATTGTCACACGGTTAAGTAAAGAAAATATAGGTCAAAGTTGTCTATTTCAAAACGGGCCAAACTAAAGCCGTTAGGAAAACTTCAGCACAATATTGTCATTCAGTTGTGATGAGATTTTCGATAATGTAACTTTTTGCTGCAGACTTTAAGGACATGGTTTTATGTGGTTTGATCATGATCAACCTTCCGGTACCTACGTTCGTGGTAGATACTGAACAGTAAATTGTATTTTTTTACCACAAACTGTCATTCTCAAATTACATTAGGTACGTAGGTACTGTGCTAAATTCCGGAACCTTAAAAAATCCTTGGGAGAAACAGAAAATACATTACTAAACGACAAAGGGCTAGATTCCTGAGAACACCAAATTTCTGGAATTTCAGGGACCGACAAACAGAAATATAGGTAGATAGGATGTTACCGTGAAATATACTGAAAAGCACCACAAAGGGTAGATCTCGACTGCGCTAAACTTAGCTCCACTGAACCACTAGTTGCTGGTTAAAATTTTTGGATGAAAATTGTTGAGAGGCAAGCGCCAGGGTAGCGACATTCAAATTTTCTTACGATATTTGCGACGACGACTATTTCATGACAAAGTAATTCAATGTGATTGATTATATTTACTTAGAGGGTTATATTAAAGATTCTTATGAATTTCATTCTTTTATAGTCCCTATTTTAAAATACTAGTAATGTATAAGTGCCTTACTGTTACGCGTGTACGATAAACCATATAAAATGACCAATGAGATTTAAAAGCACTGATACCAGAATAAACATGTCTTTACTAAGTGTAAGCTTTCACAATAATTGTCAACATAAATAGAGTCAATTAAGTTCCTTATTAATAATGCATTTTCCAATACCATCCAAAATCCAATGTCTCTAATGCATAATATATCATTTTTGTCGCCCGCAGTGGCCAACAGTGTTAGCAATAACAGTAGGTTAGTATGTATAATGAAATATGTTAGACACAGCCAGGGAAATCAATTGTTAATTAAAATGACTTCCTTCATCAATTTGCCGTGTAAGTCGGTGTTTGGTATAGCTGCTGCAATCTTCTGCCATAAAGGTAAACAGTGTGTTTGTTTAAACGCACTAATCTCTGGAAGTGCCAGTCGGATTTTTTTTTGCATTATTTTGATAGCCCAATTCTTGAAGGTCATGGGTTATTTAACATAAAGCAATACGATCCTTAGGAGTCGACCAAAGTCAGAAAGAACGCTAAGCGAAATCGAGCAACTTAACGGGCAAAGCTTTAAAATGTGTTTTATGCTAAAATAAGAAATTTCACTCGCATGACGTCACGGGCAGAAGCTAGTGTTTATATGATAACTGTCAAAGATTGTCAATTTCGATATGAATTTACGGACAATTTAAGTTAGTAGTCGATTTGCTGAACAATTAATTTCCCTGAATTTACATGGTTATAATTGCAACCAGCGAAATTATTGATAGTGAGTCTGTCAGTAAAATTGTAGTAAATTAAAATCTTAAATTCACTGACAGACAAGACATATGCCTAACCGGTGGGTCTACAAGCACGGCACAAGAGTTCATATTGTAACTATGGGCACACTGTTTTGGAAACAATTTTTGAACAAGTTCGTATGGAAATTCTCATTTTTGCCGATAGGAAATCCCAAACCCAACTCATCCCATTGGGTACACAGGTTGTCATAAATAAAATCCAATTTGGCTGTATGATAGAAATAGGACTACGATCCAAATCCAAATGTTTTGCATATCCATTCGTGTCAAAGTGATTGTCAGAGCTGAAAAGCTTAATGACCTATTTTTGGACTGCGTTCGGAATTCTGAAAACACATTGTTCAATAGCAATGATGAGCATTGTTTGAGGATACAAGTATATCCGTTTATGTGCCACAATATTCGCATGTGCAACTATGTACTATTTTGTGATGAGTTATGCTTAGAGCATTATTAGAGAAGCGGTCACATTTCCAATGTGCGCTTGTAATCTAATTAGGGTAAATGTTTAATAGGATTAATATATATGAGTATAAACACATTAATTTACCTTACAGTGTTCGACTTAACAATTATAACAAGCAGTAACAACATGGAACAAAATATATTTGTTACAATCATCTCCCGAATAGCAACAAAGATTAATGATTACGTAATCACTGTTACCCTAACAAAATTGAAGGTACTTAAATAAAGTAGGGTTGTTACAACGTTAGGTATACGTACGTACAACAAAGCTTTACTACACAAACCGCTGAACAAATACATTCATCACGTGTTTCTGTGTACACCGCTTGAAACGCAAAGTGTGCACAACACACAGACATTATGTGTAGTTGGACACATTTGTCCCACCACTGCAGGTGGCAGTTCTAAATGAGTTTTACACCACAACCCATGCTCGCGCTAACGGGCTCCCGTCAAATGTTCTGCGTTCTGCTACATTCGTGTCGTACAATCACCAAAACGTTGATCACTTTTGTACCTACTTTATTATATTAAAACTGTAACAATGATGTAATGCGTCACACGTTTTTATGTTGCCATTTGCCTGAAGTATATTTAAGGTTTTCGAAAGTCGACTATATATGGCATGCTACAGTATAGCGCCAAACTACGTACCTATATGTATTGTTACCCAGGGACTAATGAAGCTATCCATGGCTTTAGTATGTTTCTGTTTTTTCGAGGATGCAATCCCTGAAGGCACAGGTATGAGATTTTACTGCTACCTATTCAATCACATACTTTGCTGGGGAATTATTTTGTAGCAGAATAATTCCAACCGTAGGTAGCTACTGCGATTAAGGATTGCCCAATAGGAAAATAGTAAATGCAATCACAGGAATAAATCAGTTAACACTACGCCGAATCTGGGAATAAACCTAAAAAAAACTCAAACATTTTTCACCGTGGTCCTTTGTGCAACGGTACTGTGTGCACATACAGTGTTACATAGTCTCATTATATCGTACCTATAAATTCATGATTCTTGATTTACAATAGGAACAAAACATGACCCAGTTTCCTATGAGGAATTTCAATTAAAATCTATGTTGTATTCGTCTCTTTTATGTACTTTTCTATTGTTATTTGACCTGTAATTACTTTGTATACTGGTTTTATGAACTTAATTTCCGGGTCGCATAATTTATGAAAAAATATATTGTAGGTGGAAGTTTTAACAGCTGCGTATTTTCCCCTACAAGAAAGACGTGGAAAATTATAGGTTTTTTACTAAATATTACAAAGAAATAAATGAAAGTAACATTTCTATTACGGTAGAGATTTTGGTATCTTTCGTTAACTGTTTCCCCTCAAGGTGTAAAAGAAAAACACTTATCTCAAATGCCAACACCTTCAGTCGGGGGCACCTGAGCGAAGCCTACAGATAGGGTAGTCGACCTAATTTTGGACATACCTTCTGTATCGATTGAAGTGAGAGCATTTTTAGGGCTGCTCTTTCATCGTGGCTGGCTTGTATATTTAGCCCACAGATTCAGTCTCATAAACATGTATGCTTTTAATTTTTTTCTCAAGAATTGTTAGTGAATTTATCATTAACTAGCTTTTACCCGCGGCTGCGCTCGGTGGATGTCGGTTATCGCGTAAAAGAAGTAGCGTATTTCCTTTTTCATATCCCAGGCTATATCTGTGTCAAATTTCATGATGCCAATCATCATGAAATTAGACAGGCTAGGAACTAAAATTGAAAGAATAATTTAGGTCTCTTTACCTACCCACAATGTGTTTCCTTAAAGCCAGATCATATAGTAGGAGCCCCATTCCAAAACAGCTTATCTCGATCTTTTTACGATCCTGACTGATTTGAAGATTAGAATAAATTAAATAACTTTAGCACCTAATGAAATTGTATTAGGTTATAATTTTCAACACAATGGTGTCGCTGTTGTTTGGTGAACTACAAAATTCATTAGAGACGGAAGGAAAGACCTTAAGAATTAGAAGGACTTTTCTATTAATGGTTAACTTCTTCAAATCACTAGTGAAAGGTACAGTCGAGTTCATTAATATATTGGCACTGTCAAGGATTCAAAATATTGTGAGCGTTGGATAGCTCAATAAATTCTAGCCCTCATGTGAACGGTTCAATAATATATGCTGTGTATTAGGCAATAATACGAAAAATTAGGAGAAAAAGCAGTCACATATTAATGAATCTAAATCTTGACTACAATTTAATGATGCTTGTAGTTGTCACAATGTTATGGACTTTTTGATGTTCATATATTTTTGAAGCCTTCAAGGGACAATATATTAATGAACTCGACTGTACCTTATCGATCACCATCGTTGATTACATCATCGCTTGTAACAATGTTCTAGACAAAATATAAATCAAACTGGTTGCTAATTTAATTTATATTAACATATATTTGATATTCTGTGATTACTTTAACTCACACACTAAATTAATACTTTTTAAAATATTACGAACATCATCTTTTACAATATTGGTAAATATGTGAGCACCATGTATCTTTCACTTAATTAATTTGAGTACTTGTCATTGCTTGATTTTTAATTCTCTTTAACTATTGCGGTAAGGTAATTTTATTCTATCGAGTATCGGTGGAGTTACTTACCCATTCTTCCCCATACGAATTTAACTTTTGGAAGGGCCCACTAGATTTCATTAATTTTTTGTAAATTTTGACGTTCAAATATATATTTTATATGCCTATTTGAAGTAGGTAAATCATTTGATATGACTTGATCTGACTTGTAAAAGTAAAACAAAAACATACGTAGGTAACATAAACAGCTTTGTTTATACCTTACTATACAATGTGTTAGTTTATTTACGGAAGATAATTCTAAGGTAAACGATACCCGTACCTTCACAGTCGACTGGGTATGGGCTAATCATATTAGTTATCGGACACCGCCGGGCAAGATTTTACACTAAATTAGAGTTTTTATGATAAAAATAGCTCTAATATGGGCATAATCTTCCACTAGGTTATACTAACGCCAAACTTTGTGAAGATGTTTCCCACTCAAGGCATAAACGACTGAACGCATTTTAAGGTTTAGAACACAACTCACACACTAAATATCTAAAAATATTTATTAGATAAATCTTAATATCCTACCAATCCTATCCTATCCTATATAATATTATATTACTAGCCGACCCAGCAAACGTTGTTTTGCCTTATAAATTATTTAGGGGTGGACTACCCCTAACATTTAGGGGGATGAAAAATAGATGTTGGCCGATTCTCATAGATACCGGATAAGCACAAAAAATTTCATCAAAATCGGTCAAGCCGTTTCGGAGGAGTATGGCAACGAAAACTGTGACACGAGAATTTTATATATTAGATATAGGATAGGATTCCCTTACTTATATATCCACTAATATTATAAATGTGGAAGTTTGTGAGTATGGATGTATGTATAGATGTTTGTTACTCTTTCACGAAAAAACGGCTGAACGGATTTAAATGAAATTTGGCACACAGATAGTTTGGAACCTGAAATAACACATAGGATACTTTTTATCCCGGTACTACGTTCCCGTGGGATAGTTTTCGACCTCCACGCGGGCGAAGCCGCTGGCAAAAGCTAGTATATAATATTATACACGCGAAAGTTTGTATATGCAGATCTATGGCTGTTTGTTACTCAATCACGCAAAAACGGATTTGGATGAAATTTGGCACACAGATGTTTATAACCTGGTTATAGGGTACTTTTTATCATGGTAGTACGTTCCCGTGGGGTAATTTCTGACCTCCACACGGGCGCAGTCGCTGGCCAAAGCTACAATATGAATTAAACACACTACCTGTGTGTTTAATATCATTTATCCAGGTAAATAGTGAACAGCCTCTAACCAGCAAGACATCAAATTAAACTCACCTAAGTTAAGTAGTATTTAGTATTAACCACCACCAGGCTCTATTAATGAAGAGATTAACAACAGAATACCTGTACGTACATGATTAAATATTACCACGTCACCACATAATGCCATACATAAGTACAGTACGCCTAACACATTGCTAATACACCGCCGGGGATTCTGCCCATCCTATGTATTATATGAGTATTTAATCAACTTCGTACGTAATTATTATCATTGAATGAAAAATGGTCGAATGCTTTCAGTAATCAAAAGGTTGAATGGAAACACGTGGGGAGTGCGTGAGTAGTTAAAGTTACTACTGTGTAAGTGTACAATTCATATTATTAAAGTAGTCAATCGCATTTGTTTTTAACCACTTAGTAATTTGTGGTATTTGTTAACTACAAAAAGTACAGTACAAATATAGACAATTTATGTTTTTTTTTTATATAAATCTACAAACAATAAACAATATAACACTAAACTAAATATATTACAATACACACACACACACACACATTGTACATTATGTAGAAGTATACAATGAAAAAGAAGGTAGTGCTCATTGGGTATCAAAACAAGTATTTGGCCTTGCTTTAGCACAAAGAATCAGCGTTCCCATCCGAGGTGGCAATGCTGCCAGCATTTTAGCCACTTATCCCACTGACAGCGATGCGTAACAATTTTTTGATGCCCAGTGAGCTCCCTTTTATTTTCTTTGATTACTTGCACATAATATACATATTTTAGTGTTAGGTTGAATCGTTTTCATAGCCAGTAGCACAATTTTATACCAATCTATATAAGTACCATATTCCATTAACGTTCCTTTTCAGTAACAACCATAGCATATCGTCTTATTATTGTTTTAGAGGGCACTTCTGTTTACAAATGTCAAGCACAAACACTACCATTATTTACGAAATGCTAGAATGATTCGTGAGTGCCACGGCCGTCCTACCTAGAACATTACTTGCTTGACTTTGACATTTGTGCGTAAAACAAATAGAGGAACGTAATTTGCTACTGTTAAAAGACCTATAGTTCTATAGACACTAGCTTCTGCCCACGACTTCGTCCGCGTGTTTTTTTTGCCCTCTACCCGCCGCGTCGCATCCCATCGGCCGCGCACACTGGTCGTTTTCACTTAGCATTATTTCCGCCTTCTTTTTCCTCGGCTCGTAACGGTCATAGCGTGATGTTAAATAGCATATAACGATCCTCAAGAATTGGGCTACCAAAAACATTTTTTTTTTAAATCAGACTCATTGTTCTTGATATACCTACAAATTTACAAACAAACAAATTTAATCTCATAATATTATATTATTAAGTATACAGATATTGCCGTCGTAACTACACACAATAGGGAAACGAAAAGTTACAGCAATTTTCAATAGATTTCTTTGTCACATACGGTGCACTTGTCACCTTTTCGAAATTTATTTATTTTCATTAATAAAGTTGCCAGTAGGCACGTTGTCCGAAATATAAAGCTCATGGACCGATTTTTTATTATTATTTATTTTATTTTATTTTGTCCGATTTTGATAGGACAATAAAATTGAATACATAGTGTATATTTAACCTTATCTTATCTTATAACCTTTCTTGTCTTCCGACTCCCAGTTTTTCTCTATTTGTTTTTGGTCAATTCTCCGAATGTAATTTTAAGAAGAGGATACTATCAATTACTTCCAATGCGGTAGAAAGTGACTGTATCAGCCGTAATATGTTAGTCCCTGTGCTGGATGTAATCCTTCCCGTCATTTATCATATCCTTAATTTTTCAGCATCTAGTGGTGTCTTTCCACGTTCATGGAATGATGCTCAAATAATTCCATTACCTAAAAAGTCTAATCCCATATCCTTTTTTGGGTGAATATCGACCAATATCCGTCTTACCATTTCTATTCAAAGTCCTTGAGCGGTTAATCCACGATCAATTAAGCACTTTTCTCTCCAAAAATAATCTCCTCAACCCTTTCCAGTCTGGTTTCCGTCCTGGTCATAGCACCGGTATTGTCTTGTTTTCCATAAAATAATTTTGATATTATTGTTTTTCATAATCGTCCCCCCTCATAATATTTACTTGTACTATTATCATTTATACTAATAACGCTTGTCATATCAACTTATTAGTCATAACTTTTATTTGCCATAAAATAAGTTTCCATAACATGTGTTATAAATCATTAGTTTCTATAAGTAACACATTACATAATCGATACTTGACATAAGCAACATTTAATGTAATTTAGAAACGTTTATTGTTTTGTACAAAAAAAATATGTAATTAAGGCATTTGTAAATTCTGTAATTAAATGATTTATTACAGCAAACAATCTTTAGACAAAGAGTTTGTTGAATTCGAAACGGCTAGTTAGAACTGTAACCACACAACGCGCGAAGGTGAGTGAGCGAAGCGAGCGTGCCGCGGCAGTGGCTGCCGAGCACTAGATTTCTTTTGCAAAGCAAGCATGCAACATGCTCATAACATCAAAACTGCAGGCGCTTGTACTGAACTAGCATTGTTGTGCTAGTATGGGCAAATTAATATTATGTAAAATAAAAAATGTTATGGAAAACGAAATTATTGAAAATGAAAAATATACCAAATAAATTTATGGATTAAAATTAATATGACACTTGGTCGATTATGACCAATAAAATTAGTGAAAATGATTTTATGTAATTTCACGATTATGGTAAGCATTATTTCTAATGAAATTTTGGCAAATACAAGTATGGTATATATAATTATTTCATTTGAAATTATGGCAAACATTAGTAAACCCATATGCTATGGGTTTACTAATGTTTGCCATAATTTCAAATGGCAAACATATTCCACCACAGCAGCGGTTCCGAATATTACGGATAATTTAAGATCAGCCATGGAAAATGGTAATCTAACGGTCTTAGCTTTGCTTGATTTCAGCAATGCTTTTAATACTGTTGATTTCGATGTATGACTTGGCATTATATGCTCTCTTAATGTATCTCCATCGGTAATTGACTGGTTTCGTAGTTACCTGTTCGGTCATCGGCAACGTATTTGCATCGGAGAGACTTTGTCTTCCTGGAGTAATACTTTTGCCGGTGTGCCACAGGGTAGCGTTCTATCTCCTTTACTTTTCGCAGTTTTTATTAACTCTATTTCCGACGAACTAATTTCTTCTTACCACCTTCATGCAGATGATTTACAATTACGGTGATTAATCGCGATCCAGTCCGGATATGTGGCTGGAGCAAGAGGTGTGGACTTATGGGCAACCCCATTAAGACGCAGGTTGTTGTGGTTGGCAGTTCAAGGACGGTCTCAAGAATTGATTCCTTGATTGATTGACGACTCCTCCCCAAGTTTTCTTTGACAACTATATTATCCCCTTCAACGGAAACGTCTAAAACTTGGGTATATATATATTCATTGACAAGAACGTCTCTTGGACTGCCTAGCTACAGGAAGTTAGCAAGCTATTTGCATCCGCTTCATCTTTGAAAAGACTGCGTAATTTTCTGCCGACTGCCACCAAGATTGTGCTTCCACAATCACTTCTTTTACCCATCCTTGATCATAATCAGCATGTTGATACCAGCTATCTTGACCTTACTAAAAACAACTCGATAAACTTGAGCGGCTTCAAAATGTACAGATATTAGGTTCATATTCGGTTGGCGCAAAAGTGACCATGTTTTCAAATTTCTTATGAAGTTCAAGTAGTTAGCAATTCGCCTTCGCCGGAATTCCCATATTCTTTTCCTTTTGTATAATGTGCTGAGGTCCCCTTTCACCTATCTATCTTAAGAAACGTTTCCAGTATTTTTGCAACTCCCACACGAAATTTTTGAGGTCATCAGACAACTTAAAGGTTAAAATAACAAAGCATTCCAAAACTTTCTTAGACAATTCCTTTTCTGTTCAGGCTGCTCGTTTGTGAAATGCATTGCCAGTTCAAATAAACCGCGCGCAATCTTTACCTATGTTCAAGGGTCCCGTGAAGGAGCATTACTTGTTGTTGTGATTTTGATGTAGCTGCAACAATCTGTAGTCGTCATTTATTTTCTTTGCTTTTATATTTTAAGTGTGTATAGATATAAGTATCAATTATACAGCATATATATCTATATAGATATATATGTGCAAGTAATGCTCCTTCACGGGTCTCTTGAACATAGGTAAAGATTGCACGCGTTTTATTTGAACTGGCAATGCATTCCACAAACGAGCACAACGAGCTGAACAGAATCTATTATAGTAAATTGTACCTACATATATTATGCACCAATGACAACCCGATTTTGATGTCCACGCAATCACTGTCCATTCCAAGGTTGCCTGGAAGAGATCGCAAAAAGCGATAAGGCCGCCCGCCCATCGTAGGTATGTTTTTAGTTTTAAATGTTTATTTTTGTTATGTATTTTCTGGTGTACAATAAAGCATATACAGGGTGTAACAGAAACCCTATTGCTATCCTTAAGTACTAAAGATAATAGCTGGTATAGAATCACTGTACATAGTTTCAGCTCAAAATAAAATACTCTAAGAATTTATACAAAATTTTCGGTTTCATATGTTTCTTAAATTCAAATCATAACAAACGTGTCACCGCACTACGTAGGTCAATAACTTTCTACGTCCTTTGCCAATATCACGATAAATCTCTTCCGAGTGATATGTTTATTTCAATTTGAAAAGTTGGGTTTCTAGTATCAATGTATTAAAAAATCTCATAACTTCCGAACATGTAGAGATAGGATTAAAAAACCCTTCCGATATAGTTTGATATCATCCAAAGAAACCGTGCCCTTGGTATGTATATACCCTTTCCGTTACACGTTGTATAAACAAATAACCTTTCATTTCGAGACTGTACATATTTAAGTGAGGTAAGAATATGTTTCTGATTTCCCAATTTTCTTAAAGCTTAAAATGGTGGTGAAAGAAGGATACATCTAAACACACACACACATACACATACGAACGCGGTCACGGCCACGGGATACATCAATTTAATATTTTTATTAATATTAAAAAAATCCCATGAATCAAACTGATTCCTTTGAAACCGGCAATTTTCTGGTGTTACAGTTCAACAAATGTACATTTTCTTTTGATATCCAATGAGCGTGCAATGTTAACAAAAGTAAATGATAATTAATATTCGATTCCGTCGAGCACACTATTACGAAAATTCGTTATTTTCTCTTGAAGCATGTAGGTACCTATTGTATTGTTTTACGTTTTATTGAATTATTTTCAATGCAATTTATTCACGATGTTGTCACGGAACAAATAATTACTATGCAAAACGAAGTTTTTCGACGGTTGTACCTACATGTAAGACCACGTAGCAGCATGGATGTTAATATCATATCGCGACGGTATTTTATCGTGCACTATATTTTCAACTCTCGTGTTAAACCGACCTTTGAGAATCCAACAGTGAATCGAGCCGAGGGCGTCGAGGAAACACACTGTTCGATTTTCAACTCTCGGCGTTAAGCAGTGTGTTGAAAATCCAGTGTGCATTTTCTATAAAATTATAAGTACCTAAGTATTAAGTATCTCTTTCATTTTATTGTAATCAATTGGCATTTTAATAATTTCATTTTTATTTTTTCAAACTATAATGTAGTAGGTATTTACTTGTTTTAATTAATTAATTGTATTATTATGCGTACATTATGTAGTGATGCTGTACTTTTCTTTATGTAATGAGGCGGTTTGTAATATACAAATTATAAAGTTACTGTACCTTTTAAATTTTTACAAATTTGCACTCATTGTTGAAAAGCCTCATAATAAATAAATGTTAGATAGTTAAGTATCAGTTGACATCCTGCATTTCTGTTGTGGGTACCTGTCTATGCTAAAATACCATACCTATTAGTTTTCCTGTGTTCAAAAACACAGATATATTATTCAACCCGCATGTAAGGTCAATGAGGACACTTGCCATTTTGTATAGGGCACATGCAAGCTTCCCGTGGCGCTTCACAGCGATCACAGCAGCTAAGTAGAAAAGCATGTTATGGCTATAAAATGTGAAAAGCGAGTAACCCAGATGGCAGCGCTGAGCTAAATCTACGGTCTGTGCTATAGAATTTGTGGTGTCAAAGCCATGCGGGTTTGTGGTTAGCAACGTCGGGAGTGCGTTGTTTGACTGACGGCGTGTGTTGAACTGATAACAATGGAGCACCCTGACACAAAAGACGAGTAGCGCAGCACTAATTGAAATTAATTTTTGACGAGCTTGAATCTCTGTTGTACACATATACATAACTATCATCTACGCTGAGAACACGGTAGGGATTGTGCACGAAAATGAGTGTTGAATTTCAAAATATAATTTTGATTCACAGTAATGCAGCAACGTAGGTAATACTTACTTAGCACACTTCACTGTTTGTGTGTGTGTTTTGATTCACTGTGTGTCTCCGTGTGTGTTATGTTACTTTCAATCACAATCCGAGGGGTTTGAAGGGAATTCCTGAACTGTCAAAATCAGAGGTATTGGAGCAATTGCCATTTTATGTGTGTTAAGCAAATACCCCGCAGGTCAGTTACAACTAAACCTCAAACATGCATTGCTGGTAGGCATTACAAAGCTATTAATATCAAATTCGTAATTATAGAGTAATAACCTAAAACTGGTAATACACCGTAAACCACCAGCAGTGCTAGTGATTAGACGTATGATTACTGTGAGTAATAATTTTGCAAAAACACGAAATTATCCTTGTTGCACATTAATTCAATTAGAATTCGTTTTAATCTGTCGTTTATTGACGTTGGTTTTGAATTCCAATTGCAAATGTGTTTGAACAAACTTATTTAAGTGTTGTGAACATTTATTATTGCGTAATAATTGCGTTACTATACGTACTGTCGAATTAAATTAACCACAGCACAGAACTACATTCGGAAAATTCATAGGAAAATATTTAAAAACTGGACAATGCCTGCAATTTCGTCGGCGTGAAAGTCAACTAAGCAGGTACTACTAAGTATATGATATTCATTGGTTCCGCAATAACGAATTTTTCTATCAGTCATTTTTTTTTCAAACTCATCATTATCTACTTCCAGTTAAGCTACCCTTGCCGCGGTTGGTCCGTCTATAGGTGACTCTTGATCTTTACATAACAAGACCCCGCCGTGCCTCGAAAAGCACGTTAAGCCATTGGTCCCGGCTGTCATTCGTGGATATTTGACAGTCGTTACGGGTCGTCAGAAGCCTGTCTGACAGCCAGTCATACTAAGGGGTGTCGTGTTAGTCTGTAACTGGTTATTGAGGTGAGATAGGCAGGCTCCATATTAAAAAACTGGTATTCAGCTGCATCCAGTTACGGATGCGGTTGACTAGAAGCCGACCCCAGCATAGTTGGCCGATGATGACCTACTTCCAGAGATTACATCTTACAAACAAACAATATTTCGTCTTTAATTATAAGTACTACTTACTAGTTTAGATACAAAACACTTAAGTATGAAAAACGCCCCTTATTAAAACGATGCTTGAAAAGGAAATAACCGCTGTTTATGAGACAGTCTCCGTGCGGTGTGTGCCGAGAATAGCCCAGCACGTGTGCCAGTCCCATAGTGTGGGCGCTAAGATAAATGAGTTCTTGGTTCATGGTCACCATCAACTCGATCTGTGTCACGGTGAATAATCTGTGCTCGTAAAAGTTTATTTTTACATGATCTGTGTGTAAAAGCTTTTTTACACTGAAATTTGTTGAGAAACAGTTTTAAAATATTGATTGACCTTTCATCATTATCTTGCCCTTGTCCCAATTTATTTTGGGGTCGTCGCAACATGTCTTCTTGTTCCATAATTCCTATTAGTCGTCATCTCAGAAATCACCCCCTTTCTAGCCATATCATCTTTTACCATCGTTTGCGACTCTTCCGTGTCAGTGCAAGTGTCATGCTCATGTCGTAAACAATAGTAAAGCGATGGCTTAGGATTGGATCTGGTTCCGTTGCGCGAAAAGATATACACGAAAAATACTTGAGCGAAAGACACTGGTGCGAAAAGACATTTTCGCGAATTGAATTTTGCGCCATCTTGAATTTAGATTTTGACCCCACCACTGTCAGCGAACTCGAAAACTATGACACCCCTGTCTCATATAAACAAAAAAGATACAATAAAAAAACTGCTGGGTGTACGATAAACAGAAAACATTCCTAGGGTTGGGACCCTTTGGTAATGCTAGGAATAAACCACATTTCTGCAACATTTTCGCACAACTATCCATTCGTGCAAAAGACCGAAGAAATGTTTTTTCGCGCAAGTGTCCTGCTACCCCTAGCATTTAATCACGGAGGTTCAGACTTCTAACTACTTAAATATCGTACAGTAATTGTATAGGTAGGTAAGTACTACCGACTGTACGATACCCAACCCACCTGCCAAGCGTGGCAATTATGGCAAAATCCCTTTTGGGGGAGGCCTATGTCCAGCAGTGGACGTCTTTCGGCTGAAATGATGATGATGATGAGCAGTTGCTATTGACTATGGTCATTGTTCATCTAAATATTAATAACTCTAAACCACAATCCACAATCGCCTGGGATTAAATTATATTTTGATGCTTTCCAGGCGATAAACGTGTTGATTCAATAATAACTGTCGTTGGTCAAATAGCATATAAAGCCAGTATTAATGCATGTAGCTAAGATTTACGGCCTTATTCGAATGACATGAGCTGTTAGAATCAAACGATCTAATGCCATATATGTTAGGTGTTATAGAAATCACATAAAACCTCTAAATGTGTCGTTATACTCATCATTATTAACAACTTTTGGGACCAAGGCTGAAATTGGCAAAAAATTGGCTACCCCATACTTCTAGGTTTATTTGCATAACTTTACAAAAAGCAGTGAACTGTACATTTTTTCTATCATAACAGTGGAAACTGCGTCAGTCTGGCCTGACTACGTGCACATACGAAACGATGACCCAGATGATTTGTCTCTTTGCTTCAAGTAGGTATCATCACGTCCGAACATGTAGATACATTCAACTGAACGTAAGTGGACTACGAGAACCGCCCTCACTGCTTCGGAATAAAGGTGCCATCAATATGAAACTGTTACCGATGTGTTTTGACTTTACCTACCTTCAGTTGTACACACGGTACGGACCTTTGAAGTGTATCGGAATATAGATCTGCCAATAAGATCTCATCAAAGGTGTTGCCCTGCGGTGCACCGCACAGCAACACGAAGCTGCAGCACGAAGTATTTTCTGGGGACGCGATGCATTGAGCAAAAATTATCGAGTGGGATCCTGATGGCAACTGGGGACTCACGGAATTAATGTAAACCATATGGCAGTATGATGACTTGAAATGTAATAAAAATGTTGAATATTAGACCGCGATCACACCAACCAAATGTAACGCTCGCTCACAGTCAGCTATCAGCCAGTCAGCCGGCGGCTGACGTTTTTTCCACATAATATAATATCATTTCCGTGTAATTCAAAAGAAGACTCTCGTATAAAAAAGTACACCGACTTTGCCGCGCCTTACCGCACCCAGTGTGTCACGCTCTTAGTACCTACTGTTCATTCATTGTGGCAATTTATTTCATTGTGATATAAATTGCCATATAAATTCGCAATGGGTCTCTTCCGCTTAACACAATGACGAGGATAAGTGATAACTGACAAGTTGATAACAAGAGTAGTGGCCTGTAGTTATGTACATTGCTTGTTCCGTGCTCTGACAGA
The DNA here is from genome assembly GCA_949091785.1 of Polymixis lichenea. Lineage (NCBI taxonomy): Eukaryota > Metazoa > Arthropoda > Insecta > Lepidoptera > Noctuidae > Polymixis > Polymixis lichenea. The sequence goes on from OX420936.1 coordinate 14,673,830, forward strand.
TATAGTTGGCAGACTGAGATCCGTTTTGAAATCGAGAGGTATGTTTTTGTTATACATAGTTGCAAATTGGTCAGTGTACAAATTTCAGCACTGTTTTCTTTCTATTCTTTAATGAATAATAATAACCCTAGATTGAATCAATTTCATATAAAATAAATTGATTCCATCTAGGGTTATTATTATTAATTAAAGAGTCATTCTTTATGTTTTAGCAGTAAGTTATATTTTCTCAATGGCTACTGCTAATGACTAGAGGAAATTAATCCTAATGACCAAAACCCCCATCAAAAAATAATTAAGATAAAACAGTTTAAAACTATACTTCTGTGACCTGACAAGTAACTACAAAATATGTTGGGTGCCCTTAATCTCTAGGGCATTTTCAGGAGTTCCATAACACTTTTGCAAAACATAGTCAAAATTAACAAAATAATATACACACACAACACAATCAGCCTATAATATTCCCACTGCTGGGACACAGGTGTCCTGTCTGTGAGAAAGAGTGGGCCATAATCCACCACGCGGCCAGATGTCACATGTCTTCAAACTTTTGGTCCCAGGACATGCCGGTTTCCACACGATGTTTTCCTTCACCGTTTTGAGAAACTGATTTGATGAAATTTAATACACAAAGTAAAGTACCCGCCCTACATACAACTCGTTAGTCGGGACCGGTATCACTTGGCCACCACTGGCTCCTAACAAAATAATATAATCACAAGCAATAACTGTTATACATCGAGTTACCGACCGGCACAAGTTAATGAGTTGTCGCAAGCCAGCGATGCGTTACCATATAATGTGATAATGTCACATTATATACTATTACATATTGTTAGTACTGATTACACTAGCGACAATTCATTAGTGATTCATTGTGTCGTATTAGAGCCATCATCAAATAAAGGTAAGCTTATTAACAATTATATTAATAACAGGCTTTCCCAATGCAGAGTTAAGAGATCTTGCATACAGACAAGGAAGGTTCATTGATCTATGTTTCCAATATTAAGACAGGAAACTGAGTTAAAGTAGGTTTCTACAATTCGTTTTCAGGTTTCGTCGTCGCCATTGAAAGACACTGATATGAAAGAAAAACTTAAGAAGCTCATTTAAGCAAATTAAAACAAAGTTGTTGGATCTGACAATAAAACATGTTTGTTGTGTTGAGTTTCGTAAGTAATTCCATAAGTGTCATTACGCACTGTCGACTAGTCGCTGGCGACTGTGACTTACTACAGTTTAAATAGGTTACGCACTTGGTCGTCGGGCGTTGCCTATGTTTTGGTCGCCGAGCGACCGTGTCGCCGGCGACAAGTCGACAGTGCGTAATAGCTCTAAGATTATTCTACAAGTCTTATTCCTTTTGCTTGTCAGCGCAATCGTGCTAGAAGTAAAAAACGGTTTTTCTGCTATTTTATTCTAAATTTGTTTGACTTTTCGAATATCATTAAAGTTATTTTATGTCCACCCTGTACAACGTAAGGTCGTCTTTTGCAAACAACCTTTACAGTAGCAACCAACTCATTACAAAGTGTATTTGTAATAATTGCCATAATCATGGCAGTCGACAAACAGACGGAAGCTGTGTGTGTCTAACATTGTTAAGAAAATCATTTCAAAGGACACGGAAGAATAAAGCAATTCCAAGGCGAAAGCCACATGTCTGCAGATAACACGCTAACTAGGTAATACATAAGCAGAATCAATAACCGCGCCTGTCGCGTTTTTATTAAAATTCATACTGCCATATGAATCTGTAGGGTCATCAATCCGCAAACGTGACGAGATGAAATTTACAAAATGAAATATCTCATGCGAGGAAGTTGGCTGAGCAACATTAATTCCGCAGAGAAGGCACCTAAAGCAATTTCTTGACATCCCTAACATAATCGAGGCCGCCTTCATCATGGAGTTTAATCCACATTCCAAGGCACTAATTAAATTCCTTCAAACTGTCGACTGAATCTTTTCAATTTAAAACTAGTAGACAAAGTTCTTACGAGTGGCGGCGTGCGATGCGTGTTAACTGTTTTAATGTTGAAACTCGCTCGTAGTACGCTATAACTTTTTATTATCATTTTGCTAATTCACAGTTTTTATTGTTTGAATAAATGGAACAAAGTTGGGATGAAGTAATGACAGTAGGGATCGTTACAACGCAAGAGGGTAATAGCTGCTCTTAACACTGATAAGAGAATGTCATAAAATAATTTATGATTTACGGATAAACATTTCTTTGTGACACTATTTACTTAGATTTTTGCATGCCTTTCCCAGAAATTGAACTCGTTTCATGTAAAATTTAATCAAACGAAATCATCAAACTAGATTAATGCTCCGTAAACTGCTATCCAATAGCATGGGAAATAGCGTTTCGATGAAATATGCAAGAGTAAGCAGCGGTGACCTAGGCACGTAGCTAATATGTTAGTAAATATTAACCCTCTTTAGAGCTGAACAAAGACGAAGATTACAAACTTGTGTACGTTCGTGAGGTCTTGAGTCGTGATATTAGAGGATTTAATGAAAATTGTGTGCCCTAAAACAAGGTTTTCAGGCTTAAAACGATAACATATGTAATAAATAACTTTTGGAGAATATGCATATCGCGTGCGTAAAATTTTAAGAAATTCCGACCTAATGAAACGTTGCCCGAATTTCAGTGGAAATGCAGCTGCAAAAAATGTGCGTATAACGAGCCAAAGCCACGTCAAATACTGTCAACACCGATGAACGAGTAAGTATATCAATCACGAAATGAAGCGGAAAAAGTTGTTAGTGTAAATATTTCGCTGACAAAAACGCGAGTTTATCCGGCAATCCTTCTATCTACACCAAAACTTCAAATTGATCAATTTAGCCGTGATAGAATAAAAAATACACATACTTAATACCTGTTGTTTCTCAGGAAAATCAATGTTGAAATCGGTTTTTCCATTCACGTTGTAAGCACAACGCTCTCAAAATGGCGTTCAAAATGTTTGTTAGGCTTCTCGGGGTTACGATGTTAACAATAACCCTTCATATTGGCTTCTCCATATAAGAAAATGCCATTATAAGGCGCTGTATACGCACATATATCACTCCTTATCTTTAAACTCAATAAGCTATTCCAGTCCGTGGAGTCACGTAGTCTCGCCGTACGTCTTCTCACATCGATGTCGGTTGGATACCTCTGCCCTGCTAACACAAGATTCCTTGCGGTCGTATTGCCTTGAAGTCTTGCTTGACTGTTCTTTGTAGACGTCTATGCACGTCGTCCCAGTTTGGAAGTACGGCATTCTCTTGTAGAATACACAAGTTGGTATCAGGCATTTGTTGCTACGATACTTGTATTGTTCTGCATAGATCGTTATTGGAAAATAAAGACAAAATACACAGTTGATTCATAATTAAAATAATGTTAAATGTTCTGTTTGTCTGTAATCTTTCGGCACCTACACATTTCAGTCCATGAATTTGACATTTTAAAATATTTATAATTAAACAGTATAGGTTACATCATTTAAAACCTTATAAGTAACGTAACAGGATAACGAATTCTCGCAGTTTTAAATGTTAATTAATTTAACATATTCGTATTCTAACTAACAGGTTGATAAGAATATCAAGCTGTTAGAATACAAATATTTTAGAGCTATCTTTTCTTTCCACATTTCCACACCACAAACTCGTTGGCAACAAAAATGCGGGGGCTTTATCAAAAAACCACTTGACACATTTTTTCAGTAATGTTTTACCTTGTTACGGGGCATGACTCTGCATACAATTCGATATTACCATACTTATCTGCTTTACATAACACACATACATAATCACCCTGTCATGTTTCCCATGGAAAATTTCATTTCAGACCTCCAATCCATGATAGAGAGTGGGCCATAGGCCGTATTTTATCATATAGGCCAAGTGTGGGCTGGTGCCAGTATTGTTCCCCATGGTGGAACTCAGGCCTCCCCTCCATGATAGGGAGTGGCCCGCAGCCCGTATTTGACCATGTAGCCCGTGTTGGTTGGTGGATGCTACAAAATGGTCGGGTCTTTGAATTGTTGGTTATAGGATTGGATTTTCTCTAATTTGTTCCCTAAAGCAGCGTTATTAAGCGCAGTTCACCCTGCTACAAGCAGGCCAAAAATGTAGTTCATTAAAACGTCACATGCCTTACACAATTCAGATAAAGTAATATTAAATCAACTCGCACCACAATTGGTTTATGCTTGTCGTTTATCGAATTATAGGTAAGTTAATCATGCTTGAAAATGTTTAAATTGAGTGAGTTGGAGTTTTGTTACTTTTGTTGATATTGTATGCAATTGTTTCCAAAAGCTGCCGCGAATGCTCTCAGAAATTGACGCAATAATGAGCAAATCAAAACTGTTTGCTTGCCACGATAAGCGACCTTGCCTTTAGTTGGCTGACTTCTATATGAAACTCTTTACTTTATTGTTTCCATCAAACATTATAAATATTCATTAATAGCTACTATAACTGTGTATTTAGTTTACTTTTAAGATAAAAATTTCCTACATTTTGTGTCCTTGATAACTTGTTTCCCTCGCGATAAAATAAAAATGCACACAAATATAGGTAGAGCGAGAGGGAGTGTCAGACTTTTACTGACTAAAACCCACCCGTGTTCCCTCAGTTGCGTGTGTGCCAGGGGCCGTGGTATCTCTTTCGAACAACCCGCACCCCTGGCAGGCACCGGCCCTTGCATGCCCCACCAGTTGGTGCTGACATCTCTTTGAGGCGCGCGTGGTACCGTCGACACGGGCTTGGTCCTTACCGGACAGCGAGCTACCCATTACTCGCCGTCCGCAAGCCCGCGCTTACGGTGGCCGGGAATCAGCCTGGGATTCCCGATGCCCAGGGCGTCTTCTGCGAAGTGCGCGTAACCTTTGAATCGCTGGCTCTAAATTACTTATGGACTGGAAACAATATTAATTGTCTTTGTTTGTGCTATAATTTTTCAATCGACGCACGCGTGGAGATCTAAAATATCCCACGGGAACGTACTACAGGGATGAATAGTATCCTATATGTTAATCCAGTTTAAAAACTATCTGTGTGCCAAATTTCATCCAAATCTGTTGAGCCAGTTGAATCAGTTTTAGCGTGATTGAGTAACAAACATACGAACATGTAAACGTCCAAACATAAAAACTTTCACATTTATAATATTAATAGGATAACTGTTATCTGAACCGAAATTTTGGAATAATATTCTTGATATTAACTTAGCTTCTATTAAAATATTAAAACCTTACAGAAACCGTGCAGCAACCTTCCTCTAGGCAAAGTTTGGTCGAAAAATATTAAAAGCAGCTTTAAATTCTACATTAATAGTGAAGTAAAAAGTTTTGGAGAGGAGCGTGCCCTCTGCACGCCGAGGGCCCTCGTCGGCGACCGATGACACTCATCGACGCCTCTCGACTCGACTTGTGGTGCAATTGCTTCCGTTGAACTCATCTAGAAAAACACTTCAAGTTTTTGCTTAGATTTTTCGACTTTCTATACGAAGTTGTATAACAATTAACTTTTAGATATTTTATTATATCATTTATTTATTGTCTATCCTTATTAACTACATTTTTATAAAAGTAACTTAACAAAAACATTTAAAATATAAAAAGATTGTGGTCCGCTGGTATTGGGAGCAGGGTCCAAGTTACCGGTGGTTAGGGCTCCAGAGACAGGAACCTGCTCACGAAGCGAGCCGTATCGAGGAGTACTGCCTTCTATATTAAGCCTTTGATCCAACCGCCTAACGAGAGCCTCGAGAGATGTTGATCACATTTTATTATTATTATTAGATTAGTAAACCTGTGTTTTCCCACATCAGGGCAATCACCTTTTCCCTCTTTTCCGCTTTCCACGTTTCCCGAATTAATCAAAATAAAATCAAGGTCTTTTCAAGGAGGTATTACAGACAAAGAAACTAAAAACAACTAATTATATTATTCTTCACAGGTAGCGCGAGAGGTTCCAAAATTTTCAAGAAATACTTCAAAAAGAGTTTTGGGTCGCCCACAGACTAAAAGAGGTTATTCTCTTAAATAGAGGGGTTGCAAACTTTCTCGAGACAGCTTTTGATTCTTAAAATAGAACCTTGGCTTTATAATAACCAGACGGATAGAGGTATGAGTTCCCGTTTCGGTTTGGATTATTCCACGAAACCAAACTGTTAATTAAAATCAACAAACTATACCTAAAAAGATTAACGCCATAATATTTTCTACTTTAAGTACTTAGCAAAAATTATCAGTGTAAATAACTAAACTGTATTGAATAGTATTAAAATTACAGAACCTGTAATAACAAAGAACTCCAAAGCTCATTAAAATAAAGTTCAAGTCATTATCGTAAACGGGAGCTATTCCCGTCACCACAAAATGGAAGGCGCACCACAACACGAACGAAAGCACCCACAATCCGATAGGCCTACCTTTCCAGTCCTGAACTACATTTAAATAAAACAAATTTATTTTCTTTCGTTGGCAACGCTCACGGTTCAACCCATTTCCATTTTCTAGTAGGTTGAGTGGGAAACGTGTTCTGAAAAACATTTTCGCCAACGTGTTCATAAAACGGGGCTGTACAATACCGGCCTACATACCGACGAGTTAGCAGGCGGCTGTTACTGGCTTTAGGGTATAAAATTCAAATTCAAAGTATGAATGAGACAAGAGTATAAATGCAAAACGGATTTTAAACGTTTTATATTTGGTTTTAAACCGTATTTTTTTGTATAAAATGATTTAAAACCACACTTAGCTGTTTAGTAGTGATTTTTTTTTATAGAATGCTCTGAGCTTTCACACTAAGTTATCTAGATCACACCAACTCCCTGATTTAGGATATAAAGGGCAAATAAAATATAAAATATATTACAATGTTCTAAAAATATGCAGTGACTGAGTAAAAACTTTATCAAACTACTTTTTTATTGATAAGTACTTAGCTACAACATATTTAAAAAATGTATATTCTAATAAATACGCATAATTATCAAGATAATTTTCAGTTTGTCTAATCATGGTGAATGATTTAAATGAAGCCTTGTAAACTTAATTTTTAAAGTAATACGTAGTCAATGTAAGGCTCGGCCCATATGGTTTTAAAACGTTTAAAATAGTTTAAAACGGCTTTTAAACCACGGATTTTGGTTTATAACGGTTTATTTACAAATATATAAAGCTATACTACCCACTAGTAGGTACTACGATCGTCTGGCCATAGTGGTTACAATGACGCTCCTTCCAATCGTTCCATGAAAATAACAGAAAATTATAACTAATGACTCAGCAGGGGGTGATATGATTATAATGATAGAGAGGCGATGCAGTCCATTTTTGCTGGCACCAAAGTACGATCTTTTGTTTTTTTTTTATTTTATCATATATTTTAAGTATGATCAATTTCTATCGATGTTTGTCTAGATATTTCTTTTTTTGTTGATACTATTTTTAACCCCCCGAAAAAACCCGCAAAAACGACGGTTTGTTATAAGTTTGACGTGTCTGTGTGTGTCTGTGTGAGTCGTCGTAGCTCCCGAACGGATGAACCGATTTTGATTTTGTTTTTTCTTTGAAAGTTGAATTAGTCAGAAGTGTTCTTAGATATGATTCATAAAAATCGGTTCAGCGGTTTGAAGATTATCAGCTTTTTTCTGGTTGATGTAGGGATTTGAGCATTTTCCACGGGTCTGATCAAGTCGAAATTTGGTATTCTATTACTTCAATGATATTAGACGAACAAAGTAACCTTGAACTGATGCTAGGGCAACACCTGAAATTTCCAGGATACCCAAGTTACTCACCAACAAATAGCAGAATCATCGTGTTTGGGCTCATTGAATAGGTCTCAATGAATATTGTATGGATAAATGGTGATCAGGACGAGGAATGAGATTAAAATTAGTAACAAACTTAACTGTTGCGAACATATGCAACGCTGCGCTGATTTATGCGAGACATTCATTTAAAAAGCAGGAAATAAAAGTTAAATTTAATAGTCCTCGACCCAAAAAATAACTCTAAAAAGTAAAACAATAATGTTTATTGGCCTTTTAAGTTTTAGGTAAAATTTTGATCAAGGCATTGTCAAGTCGCGGGATGGTCAATGAAAACGCCAAACAGAGGTGGCCTAACATTTTTATCACCAGTCCCCCGAATCGACAATGCCTTGATCAAAATATTACCAAAAACTTAAAAGGCCAATAAATATATTTTTTTACTTTTCAGAGTAATTTTTTGAATCGGGGGTTTAAAAAAAAAAATTTTTTTACTTATTACACTAAAGTCTTCAGAAGCTTTCAGTATTTATTAAAATCGGTTATTCTTCACAGTGTTAATAACTTGCATGTACGTATTTCTTATTGTATACCTTGCATCATTCATACTTCAAGGTATCTCAAATGAAAGCCTCTAAGAGAAGGAATTTCTATTTCCGTCGCGGTATTTAATGTGTCACAACAAGTCTTTATTCTGCTTAACATTTTATTACGTGACTCCATACTGCTTGGGCCCCTCTGTCTGGTTGAAATTCGGTGAAATATGACTTCGATGAATAAAACTTTGTTATTACTCTCGTCTCGTATTCAGTGCCTCAGTTATGACATAATACGGCAAATGTCTGTACCGTACGAATTTTCTTGAGAACATAAGTATGTAAGTACGTACCTACTCGTACTTTTCAAAACATTTGTGAATTTTGTGAAATGTTTTGAAACATTTTCACGCGGCGTTTGTACAGTGGGCGGCACGTCATTGGTAACATAACCAGTATAAGCTGGCCTCTTATTCTATTAAAACTCTGTATTAAGCTAGACCAGCTCAAGGTCTAAGTATTACCACGGACGTGCGGTCGTTTGTACAACCTCAAAATATTCACTCAGTTGGAATTTTTTACATAACATCACGCCTTGTTTCCCCGAAGGGTTGGACAGAGGTGTACATACAGTACACCTACATTTCGCTAGGTATGTTTAAGTTTTATGTAATGGGGGGCACGCCTATTGCCATGTACCGCCCTACCGGGCACAAATCCATATTCTGAGCTACTACTAAGTAATTCTCGAAAGAAACCAGGACCTTATGTTCAGCAGGCTTAGCACGAGCACCGATTTGTCGACGGAAGAATAGACATGACTATTAACTAAATAATGTGCAATAGGAGCAGATAACTATGTTCTTCTATTAATTATCACAGTTATGCGTTATAAACGAATCATGATTTTGTCGATAATCGTATATACTTTGTGGCCGTCGAGTAGAAAATATGTTGTCAGTGTGATTTTGACAGTTTGGAAAGAAATATTCTTCTGAAATAGTCTACATATAAAAGGACCTAGGCAAAGATCGTTAGAAACGAAAGACAAAATGACAGATTGTTGAAGGATATCTACAATGGGACGTCATAAATTGAGAAACGAAATGTGACTTTGTATACAAAAAGCACTGTCTATTCTTCGTAGAAATAGAAAGTGTCATGCTAAGTCTGCAGCAGTAGCGCTTGCAACCACTAGACCATCGAGGCAGTGTGTGTGAGATGTGCAGCATCTGTTCTTTCTTTTAGGGCTCGTGCAGACTAGCGCGACGCGACGGTCGCGTCGCGACACTCGTAGAACAATTTCTATGAAAACTTCATGGAAATTGTTCTATAAGTGTCGCGTCGCGCTGTCGCGTCGCGCCTGTTTATAGAAGCCTTTATACTATTTAGTTATTTTTATTAAATTTAAACATTTAAAAACCGCCAACCCAAAAATACCTCTACAAAGAAAAAAGATATATTTATTGGCCTTTTAAGTTGTAGGTAATATTTTAATCAAAGCATTGTCACATTGGGGGACGGCTAGTGAAAATTGTCCTTTCTACAATATCATAGTTACATTCATTATTGCTGGGCATCGTCTGTTTGGCGTTTTTGCGTCGCGGGTTAAAAACTCAGAATAGCTACTCGGAATTAAGGTCACTGAAACATTACGTGACTGGTACTTCTATATACGTAAGTAGTAAAGTAGTTAGACTATATTGTTTGGCAATTAGAACTCACAGCTGAGCTTTATGATGTCATCAAAATGGTACAATTTGCAGTAAGTCTCTCAGTCGTAAACCAACAGAGAGACACTATTGTTGATAAACTACTGCCAGAAAATATCCATTATTGTAAGCCTACGTATCTATGCGTTTGGCAGTCAGTCTGTTTATTTACTTGTACTGGGTGGCTGAGACATCGACGCGTAAACTATGAATTCAGCATATGATTCATACTCTCCTAGCGTAGAAATTTCTTGACGGTAAAAAAAATCGGCTGTTTCATAGAAAAGTGCAACACCTACGCGGGCAACATATGTGGAACAGCTAATTGTTTTTTTAAATAAGCCCCGTAAAACTTCAATCGTGGGGGTGTTTAAAATCATGTATGGTGTGGTTGCGCGTCCATGTCCTTGCGACCCCGTATTAACACCATAATAACGGTACTTATTCTTAGTTTTCAACTCGTTTTGTTACTTGACGAGGGTTTTTAAAGATGCAGCGTTTCTTACTAAAATTAAATGTTCGCATACTAAATAAAGTACGTCATCTTTCAAGAATAGCTCATTACGTCGCTTACGTAGCAAGACCGTCACGTTTTTGAATCCTAAAACTGTCCAATTATCTCATTTTGTATTTTTATCACATTAGCAGCTTACGATTTTAATGAACATAAACTTGTTTGTAAGGAGTAGCAGGCGGCGTTCTGTAGTTTCTACCAAAGAAAAAGGGTGTGAGTTTGTGTATGTATATCGTTTGCGACCTACAAAATTAGACAAATGTTATACTGAAAAACTCCTAGATTTCCGTATTAAAATTAGACTATCTACTGCAGTTTAATTTTATTATGAAGGTGTGAAATCCCAGTGCTAGACAAAACTATCTTCTCATGCAGGGAAGGTACAGGAATTGATAACCAAGCTTGCTAGTTTCGTGTTCACATTTCAGACTGAATTTTGGAACTACGGGTTTTCATTTTTTTAATTCAATCAATAAAATCCAGTGGGCAATAAATCAAATCTTTTTATTGAATACCATAACTCTTTTAAGTCACACTGATTCCATTAACGATTTTGCCAACAAAATCGGTTTGATGACCATTACATTAGGTACGTAATTTATTGCCAAGAATAATTCAGACAGCCTGGTTGATTTCTTAGTAAATCACGTAATAGCTTTTATTGATTATTTTTCATGACACGTGTAAGTAGGTGTATGTGTATATATACACCGAGAATTTTTAATGGTTGTTTCCCGCGGCAGAACCACTTTCCATGAGGAGTACTTTCGAAGCATAGAATAAAAGTAAAAAAATAAAGATTTTTTATTTTAAAATAGTTAAAAAATATTCATCAACTCGATAAAACACTACTCAATAGTATCACTAGAGGTAATTTGTAGGTACTACTCGAATCGCACTCGACGCCGACAAAGGGAACAGCGATGATAAATGTTCAAAGCAAAATAAACTCTCGCACGTGGTGATTTTTCACAATGGTTAATCTGCCATTTTTTGTTTCTAATATTTTATTTGTTTTATAAAACGATTGTGTTACCAAGACAAAACCATTTCGCTGCGGGAAAACAACCATTAAAATTTCACGGTGTATAAAAATTAATCCCTATTTCCCTCGGTCACGGCATCACACGTGATTGGCTGGACCAATTTTGCTAATTCTGTTTTTGTTGTGTTTGTTATTATCAGGAGAAGGTTCTTAAGTTTCGCGTAACATTAGAAAACTTAACGACCATATTAACTTTTCTAATATGTATATGTGATTGAATTCGCATTGGTATAAACCAATGCGAATGCAATCCCTTTTTCAAAAAAAAAAAAAAAACAACCAAGAGACTTCCAAAAAAACACTACAAAGTGAAAAATAACTTTAATTTCGGAAGTTGTTTTTTTTAAGTTTTTTATTTTTCACTTTTTAGTTACAGTGCCTACCCCACACAATTCGAAATTTCATCATCCTTGGGGTGAAAACAATGCATATTTATGCGATAGCAGCAATCGCAGTTTGTTTGCTGTCATTTTTTGAAGAGTTCCGTTGTCTGTCTCCGAAACGCATCATCAGAACTATATGAAATTTTTATGGGACCATTTCGGAATAAATCCCTTTCAAACAAAAAAAAAATTCAAATCCATGACGATCGACGATCTATACATGACGGAGTTATTCCCGAACATACATAAATAAAAATATAATATAACTTTCAAAATATTTTAATAACGGCTGCGTTGTTGTCCCGTCCTTGACCTAGGGCAACCCGCGGATCGCTCGCTTATAAATATGTCGAATTGATAACCTAACTTCTTTTTGAAGTCGGTTAAAAAAATTCACAGCGAAAACTTAGGTGAGGTGAGTTGTGATTCTGGGATTAACACTATTGACAGGTCACTTCAACCTTACATCTAAGCTTACACGGTGAGATGTTCACAGAATAGGTCGGCTGAATACCTATATATACCTATACTTATATGTTATGTGACACAGAAAACTTGAGCCCTTTGTACACACGTTTTTCTTGCAGAGTAAATATACGGTATTGTCATGACAAACTACGGTTGATTAGCCGCATGTAGGCACGGCCCTCAGTGTTGTGTGGATCACTATGGAAGCTAGTTGACGACACAGCGGTAGTACGGCACGGAGGGTGCCATCGCCGTATGTGCATACAAACTCACACGATTAATTTACCGTATAGCGTATAAACGTTGCCGTACAAAAAAGTAACCATCAACACGCTTCCATAGTGAGCCATACAACACTGGCGACCGTGCCTACACACGGCGAATAAACCGGTTTTTCACGGCAATAAAAACACGTGTGTACAAAGGGCCTTACTGTGTGTGGAGGAGCTAAGAGCAATGTGTATACTTATTAATTAGTTTAATTCAACACAGATTTTCTCTTTAAAGTTTTAATTGTTATGATGAGGTGTTGTTACACATAGCATCATCGCACATATCGCACCTTTAGAATTATAGCGACCTAATGCTAAATTAGCCGCAACCAAAATAGGTATCTATACTTCAGAATTATAGAGACCTATTTCGAAATTAGCCGCAAGCAAAATAGGTCTCTATAATTCTAAACGTTTGACATATTGACGCACGATACCAAAATAATGTTCATTTGGAACGATCAGCTCTTCACGACCCTAAATGAAATGGGTGAAAAATTTTATACAGATCTCAATAATGTCTTAAAGAACAAAACCAGACATCCCCTTGTCAATAAACTATATTATTATACTGAACTTAAATATGTTAACACCTCCAAAGTAAAAGACTTTGGTCATCGTCATCATCTGTCGAGCTTTTTCCCAAAATATGTTGGGGTCGGCTTCCAGTCTAACCTAAAGGAACTTAGTATCCGACCAATATTAAAAGTTTCGTACACGTGCACATTTTTGAAAACAAGAAGTAGGTATACTTCAGTCAATATTTAAGCTCAAAAAAACATTTCATCCACAGCATTTCTCTAACTTCGACATAACTTTTTTAGCCCACTATTTAGGTAAATAATGCTTATAAATAAAATGGCTAATGTTCGTATGTATAGCCTGGCTGTTGGCGGGAGGCCAGAGCAGTCCCATATGGGACGGCAGCTTTTATTCGTGATATTTTAAGCCCTTCGCTTTTGTTCCGACTAGAGTTGTTTTAGCTACTTGATTTTTGTTAACGACTAGCTTCTGCCCACGACTTCTTTCACGTGAAATTTCGTCCCCCGATCCACCGTGTCGCAACCCATCACCCACTGGACACGCCACGATTGCGGCGGTAAGTCCCCTCTTTGAGGAGTGGGTTGAGAGGCGCCATGGCGTCCTCACCTTCCACCTGACGCAGGTCGTCACCGGACACGGTTGTTTCGGGAGGTTCCTGTTTTGCATAAGGCGGGGGGAAACACCCGGGTGTTTTCACTGTGGAGATCGCCTTGAGGACACGGTGAAACATACGGTGGAGATCTGCCCGGCTTGGGCGGAACACCGCCGTGACTGCGATCTCTCGCGTCCGACCTTGGTCCACGCCATGGTACGGGGCGAGAGTGCATGGGTAGCCGTCACCTCTTTCGGCGAAACAGTAATGCTCGCGAAGAGGGAGGCGGCGCACGTGTGGAAGAGGGAGAGACGCCCTGGGCGTCGGGAATCCCAGGCTGATTCCCGGCCACCGTAGGCGCGGTTTTGCGGACAGCGAGTAATGGGTAGCTCGCTGTCCGGTAAGGACCAAGCCTGGGTCGACGACAACTTGTGTTCCACGCGCGCCTCAAAGAGATGTCAGCACCAACTGGAAGGATCCGCAAGGGCCGATGGCTGCCAGGGGTGCGGGTTGTTCGAAAGAGATACCGTCACCCCTGGCACACAGGCAACTAATGGAACACGTGTGGGTTTTAGTCAGTAAAAGTCTGACACGCCTTCCTGCTCCACCCAGAGCGGCAGAAGTTATTTGATGATTTCCATCCTCAACAAAAAAACCATCACCCACCCGCGCTATAATTTTGTTTTCGCTTAGCGTTCTTTCTGATTTCTTTCCTTTTTTCGGGTTTAAGGGTCGTATACATACATACACATAGTCAGCCTATAGCGTTCCCACTGCTGGGACACAGGCCTCCTCTCCGTGAGAGGGAGTGTGCCGTAATCCGCCACGTGGGCCCAGTGCGGGTTGGTAGATATCACATGTCTTCGAATTTTTGGGTCCTTCTAGGACATGCCGGTTTCCTCACGATGTTTTCCTTCACCGTTTGAGAGCAGTGGTGATGAAATTATTTACACAAAGTAATGCGCCTGGCTGGGTTCGAACGCACGACCTTACAACTCGTAAGTCACGGCCGTTACCACGGGGCCACCACTTGCTCGTAAGGGTCGTATCGTGGCGTTAAATAACCTATTGCCTACCTCAAGAATTCGAATGCAAAAAGATTTTTTCAAATCCAACTGGTAGTTTCAGAGAATACATAAAAACGTGCAAACAAATTTTACCTAATCTGTGGCATTTACCTACTTACATTCTAGAGCTAAGAACATAGTTGAAGAAATTTAACTCATTTAATGTATTGGCTATTTATAAGATACATTACTGATGCTTGTTGACAGGCCTACACTGTCCTCCAATGCCTATTAACACTGTGAATTAGAAATATTGTAAAAGCCAATTATTTCTTGAAGAGTAACCGAGGAGTTTCTTGCCGTTACTTACACAAAGGAAACGACAAGTTGTTACCTTGCACCTAGTAACCGTGCACCTAGCTTTAGACGTGCCCGTGTAGGTTTATGTGAAATAAAATATTTTTCCGTCATGGCCAGTTTTATCATTTTTATTTTATATTCGAATAAGCGATAATAATACGTATGAGGTATTCACCATATAAAAAAATCAAATCTTCATCATCATCAGCATCATCATTTCAGCCGAAAGACGTCCACTGCTGGACATAGGCCACCCCCAAACTCCTCCACTTCGACCGGTTCTGCGCTTCTCGCATCCAGCGGATTCCTGTGGCCTTCACACGGTCATCGGTCCATCTTTTGAGAGGCCTTCCAATGCTACGTCTTCTAGTACGCGGTCGCCACTCCAGAACCTTTCAACCCCATCGGCCATCTGTTCTGCGAGCAATGTGCCCTACCCACTGCCACTTAAGTTTGGCAATTCTTCGGGCTATATCGGTTGCCTTGGTTCTCCTGCGGATCTCATTTTTCCTGATTCGATCACGTAGGGAAATTCCGAGCATAGCCATCTCCATTGCCCTTTGGGTGACTTTTAGCCTTCTGATAAGGCCCATTGTGAGCGACCACGTTTCAGTACCATATGTCATCACTGGTAACACGCACTGGTCAAAGACTCTCGTCTTGAGACACTGCGGGATATGGGACGAGAAGATATTGCGTAGATTCCTGAACGCTGCCCAGCCGAGTCGAATGGAAAAATCGAATGAAAGCAGCAAAACGAATGGTCCGATTGTTAGACTCTTGTCCACCACACACTTACTGAAAAATAAAATATTAGAGACAGGGTTATGCCCAACAGACCAAACCTTTTATTTCTCCCACTTCTCGCATTCATTATTAATTCACGTCATTCTAGTAATCCCTAGTCTATTCTACACTGCAACAAGATGAATTCCAAATGGTGCAGTGTAAAGAAGATGATATTTTATTCAAAGCTTGCTACTTTAAAGTTGCTCCATTGCGATGACCTCGCACTAAAATAATAACATCGGATCTCGCGTAGATCGTAAAGCTGTAGCGTCTCTACTAGATCTGCTGTCTAGTTGAATAATGTTATGTGTCCTTCAATAAATATTTAAAGGACACTGAAGGACAACTAAATATGTACATAATATGTCATGTTTTACAAGAATGATGGCCCAATATGTTTATAGGAAAATTATAATAACATTTTCCTACAATCATACGTAAAAGGAGGCCCAAGTTTTTATCGTACATTTAAAGCTCTTTAAATTATCACAAATGCAGTGTTAGGTATTTTATAAACATACATAATATGCTTGTTTGCGTCACAGCCCTAGTTGCGTGATTGCCGCTTGCTTTGTTTGCCTTAGCTCATCAATAAAGGCTTGAATACATGTACGTCATTTACATAACTCAGTATAAAGCAGTGTTCCGTCTGAATTCATACTACATGGCACTAAATCCCAGTTCAGGCGAGCTCTAAATCGATTCCCACCTCAATTATACTTCAGTGAACAATCAAATAATCTAGCAACAATAAACTGAGCCGACGCTACGAAAGCCTACGAAAGCCTACGAGCCTGCGAGACTCGCGTAGCTCGTAGCCACAAACGAATAATACCTCCGTCTCAAACTTTAAATAAGACCTCTAGGCACCCACTATAATACGTTAACTTGTGTACTCAATGTTATCATATCCAGTGTTCTAATCAAAACAATTATACCAACACTCACGTGTTGGTATAATTGGTAGGTTCACACCTAAAGCAAGTATTAATCTTCTATTCAAACATAACTCACTCAACGATGATTAAAGAGGTTCTAAAACTGAAACGGTACTATAAACTCCTTTATCATTTGTATGTACATATATTTCCATTTAATTTAAAGTCGGGAACAGTATATTTTATTTTAACATTCAACACTTTTTCCAAGCATGCATACTAATTAATTGGCTGCTTTAATTTCCCTTACCTGCGTTATCAAGCCCCTTCAGCGTGTGTGAAAGTTTATTAATTAGTTAATGGGGCCGGAAGTACCAAACACTTTATACTCCATAATACCCATGCTCTACATATTAAGAATATTATGGAAGGTAGACTTTGATACAGAATATACAGGTATTAAATTAGCTGTCGATACTTTAACCACGTATGTCGAAAAGTAATTAAATAAAAATAAATCTTTTTTTTTTTTTCATTTCGACTTTTTTCAAAACTTGGAATGACCGTAACATGCAAAGGCAACCATACCACTTTTATGTTTTGCTTTTTGGAAATTCGTAAAAAATATTCCACGAAAAATTACAAAAACAGATCGCTTGCGGGAATTGACCTTCGCCCATCGAAAGATGAAAAAAATATCGTTTAGTTTTTTTGTTCCATTCGATATCGATATGCAACACGTGGGTAACGTATTGACCGCTAATTTAGTTTAACCCTATATAGTTTCGAAGGGAAACGATTGTTTAATTCGCACTAAGCTGATTGCTGACTGCATGTGACAAAATCGTTTCAGTTTACTCCGTCCACTCACGTGCAACATACTTTTAAATAAACACAGTTCTTTCGTAAAAAATCTTCAAAATATATAGATCACACATATACAGATCACTTAACACATAGATTAAGCACTTTAATATATCTATAATCATCGATATGCATATACTCGTAGGTATATTAAAATGCAGTCCATTGTCTATATAGACCACTCACAGTTTGTTTGCTGAATACTTTTTAGTATGAGTGAGTGTCTCTTAAATTTTTACAAGTTTTTGATTGTAATATCCCAACCCTCATCTCAAGATTTTCAGCTACGCGGTGCCGGTTGTTCGATAAAGATACTGTGGCCCCTGGCACACAGGCAACTGAGGGAACACAGGTGGGTTTTAGTCAGTAAAAGTCAGACACGCAAAAATCATTGACTTCTAATCAGGCCCTTCATAATTATGTAAGAAACTATTCTAAGATATTCAAAAGAGTCTGCGCTCAAGCTAAATCTAAATTAATAAGTAACAAAATTAGTATTTCTAAAAATAAATAAAAGCTGTGCGGCAGGTAATTAACAAAGAAACTGGAAACGCACAACAGCGAGATCAGAATGAGTTAGCTCTAAAAATTGATATTGAAACCATTTCAGATAAGTTAAAAGTTGCTGAGACTTTAGAAAATGTATTTACCAAGATTCCAATAGAGGTTACGAAATCTCTCCCGTTATTATCTGTATTAGCTGAATCTCTTCTTAAAGAAAACTTCAGTAAGGACATTCCAAGTTTTGAATTGAAACCCATTTCTATTGCCACAATTAAAATAGCATTTAAAAGTCTTAACATAAAAAACACTGAAGACTTATTGGGCATTTCCGTTAAGGTTCTTGAAGATATCATTGACACAATTGCCCCTGTCCTAACAGGCATATTTAATCAATGTTTAGACACCGGTACTTTTTCTGACTTAATGAAACATAGTAAAGTAGTACCAATTTTCAAATCGGGTAGTAAGAGTGATCCTTCTAATTATAGACCTATATATGTGCTTACAGCATTGAGCAAAATGTATGAAGAAATCATGCTAGACCAAATGTTGTCACATTTTAACTCAAATGGGATTTTACATAGTCGACAGTTTGGTTTCACGAAAGGAAGGTTAACGACTGACGCGGGAGTTAAACTCATCAGTCACATTTTAGAATCCTGGGAGAAGTCCCAGGATGCAATTGGCATTTTCTGTGACCTCTCAAAAGCGTTTGACTGCGTTGACCACAATACACTCATCTGTAAATTACATCACTACGGAATTTGTGGACGAGCTGCTGAATTTGTACTTTCCTATTTATCAAACAGGCAGCAAAAAGTAAATGTTAACGGGGCAACGTCCTCGGGGTCTCTAGTTAAGATGGGCGTGCTTCAAGGTTCAATTCTTGGTCCTTTTTTATTTCTAGTTTATATTAATGACCTTCCTTACCTGATGGCTAACTTCTCGGATATAATTTTATTCGCTAATGACAATTCTCTTATTTTTAGAATAGATAGAAAAGATACGGATGTCTTACATGTCAACGATATTCTAGCTGTTCTCTCGAAATGGTTTGCGGCTAATAATCTTTTACTCAATGCGAACAAAACTAAATGTCTTTAGTTTTCATTACCAAATGTACCCCAAGTAGGTCTAAATTTAAAACTTGATGGCATGAAACTAGATGCTATTTCGGAAACTGTATTTCTAGGAATTACTATAGATTCAAAATTGCAATGGGGTGCCCACGTTAGAGTTCGTTCGAGTAGATTAAGCTCTGCTGCTTACGCCGTAAGAAAAATAAAGCAGTTGACTGATGTAGCCACAGCTAGGTTAGTATACTTTGCTTATTTACACAGTATTATGTCTTATGGCGTTCTGCTGTGGGGATCAGCTGCTGACGTACATTCAGTTTTCATTCTACAAAAGAGGGCAAACCGCGCAATCTAGAAAATGAAGCCTCGCGAGTCTCTTAGAAATAAATTCAACGAAATTGACATACTAACTCTGCCTTCTCTTTATATCCTAGAAAATATCTTGTATGTTTGCAAAAACTTAGGTGTTTTCAAAAAACGATGCGACTTCCATAATCCAAATACACGTAGTAAAGATGAAATTGTGATTCCAAAATTTAGATGAACTAAAACTAGTAAGTAATTTCTAATAAACAGTATCCGCTTCTATAACAAGTTGCCAAAGTAGGTTACAGAACTTAGCGATGGAAAGTTTAAAACTCACATCAAACGTGCCCTTATCAAAAAAGCATATTATAAGATAAAAGACTACGTTGAAGACAAGGAAATTGGGCATTAATTCCTTCTGCACATGCTGGCTTCCCTGGTACCGCATTAACAGCATAACTATGTGAGAGTCTATTAACTGCTCCCAAATTACAATGTTAATTTTATTATCTTTATTTTTTACACTTTCTGACATATTCTCGTCATTATTTGACATTATACATCACTTCTAATATCGACTATTTATTAGTGATTCTCATGGAAATCATGTCACTTGGTTTAATTAGGTTGATTTTACTTATATAGATTCTTTTATATATTGTGAATGAGAGAACGTTGTAGGCCTTACAGACGTCGTCTATAAATCTATCTATCAAATTTATAGACGATTTTCTATTCTTTATTTTCATTCCTCTAAGGACCTGGTACTTATTGACAGGCCTGCACTGTCCTCCCATACGTAATATCAACTGTAATTTGAAAACATTGTAAGAGCCAATTATTTTTAAAAGAGTAACCGTGGAGTTTCTTGCCAGCTCTTCTCCATAGGAAGCGACAAATTGGAACCGTGCACCTAGCTTCTGACGTTTCATAAGAGCCCTTGCAGGTTTATGTGAAAAATAAAATTTTGATTTTTTTTGACGCCCTTCTGCTCCACCCAGAGCGGGAGAAGTTATTTGATGATTTTCCACCCAAAAAAAAAAGAGATTTTCTGTTACGCGAAGTTCGCTCATTATTTGCTCGGTAGCTGCTATTTTAAATTATTAACTAGCTTTTGCCAGCGGCTTTGCCCGCGTTACCCAATTCAAACACAATCTTAACAAATTATAAACATAAACCTTTCTCATGAATCGCTCTGTTTATTGGTGCAAACCGCACGCAAATCCGTTCAATACTTTTTGAGTTTGTCGCGAACAAACAGATGCGGTGGGGGACTTTGTTTTTTAACATGTAGTGATTAGAAATGGAAAGAAGACATAATACAGAATATATCGTTCCGAAGTGAAACTATGCTTCAATCAGCACTAAGCTGATTGTTGATAGCATGCCACGAAACCGTAGCAGTTTGCTTCGTTCACTCACGATGTACCTACGTACTTTCAAAGAAACACAGATCTTTTGTGAAAATTCTTCTAATCAATATATATTGCAACAGTCCACTGTCCGTATCGGTCACTCACAGTTTCTTTACTGAATAGTTTTCAGTCCGAGTGTCTCTTACATTTCTACAAGTTTTTTATTCCTTCGGCAGTGAAATGTACTTCTAAAAAGGACTCAAACAAGAAGTGTCAGCACAGTATTTCGTGAGTCAACAAAGATTAAAATTCATGAAAATATATTGCTATTGCATAACATTATTGTGTGACTCGTAGGCAACAGTTTATTAAAATATGCCAATTCTCATCTCAAGATTTTCCATTACGAGAAGTTTGCTCATTATTTGCACCGAAGTTGGTGTTTTTATTATTAATTAAAACTGAAATAATGAGATGTTTGACTATGTAAAAACGTAATCAATGGAAGTGTTTTCTTTTCATTTTCTGCAAAAACTCAGGAAAAATTTGCGTCCGTAAAAATTCAAATTAAATGAGTCTTTTGTTTCATTATAACTGGATAAATAGAAATAAAATAGCAACATAGTGAACACTAAATAGTACACGATGGCGAAATATCACTTTTAATTGAACCTACATAAAAAGTGCCTCCACTAACGTAGGTTAAGCCCAGTTGAACACATTACAATAAATCTCTACAAAACCATAATACGTGCGTAGTTAGGACTCAGTTTTCTCACCAAAAAGTACAACTACGACGTTAAATCACCAAAGTCGTTAGCAGCACCAGCCTGTAAGTGCTTTTTACTATCCTAATAGTATTTTAATAGCCATAAAAAGTAAAAAATAAATAATTTAATATGACGTAGGACACAGACTTTAGGGGTGATGCACATTTAAAATATAAACGTTCCTTAAGTAATTCTTCTGAAACGGTTATATTTTAAATGTGTGTACTCATTATTTGTGGTTATTTGTTACGACCGATCAAACTGTGTAGGCCTTGAACACGTTTTGTTATTATATACGAGATTTTTTATTGCTCGTTGAATGTATCTGTAATTTTTATATGGGTAATAACTGTCGTGGCTGACATTCATGTTCATATTTATATTTGGTACATTATTTTGAAATATCGAACACCGTTATCAAAAAAATTACGCAGTTTTTTGGACCCAGGTTCGCACGGGCGATTTTGTATTTTATGATTGTGATGTAAAATACAAGGCGCGTAAAAAAATCGCCGCATTAAAAATACGCCCGTACGTTGCTGGGCTTATTGCATTATTTTAGCATTTATTCCCTGAACTATAAAAATTGTAAGAGAACTCTCAATGATGCTCTCCAAACTATGTCTTACGAAGAAACAGAGAATTTATTTACTGTGTTAAAGTAAATATTCACCTATGTTAAGTATACTTATCAAATTTAGAAACTAAGAGCTAAGCTACTCAATATTTATAAAATTATTTGTCTATTGTCAACTTTTGATTATTTATTAACTTTTAAAGACTATTTCAGCTCTTCTTGCCTGAAACACAGGATTACCTAATTCAGACACGTAAGTCTTAGGTATATAATTTACATTTAAGCAAAACTGTACATATTTTTAAACCTTGTAATTTTTGAATAAATATATTATATTATATTATTATTTATTGATTCGGCGATGAATATGTTGCTGTTGTATGGACATACGTATTTCAGCGTTATAACGTCATTGGACGTACATAATTAGCATAGTTTAATCATTTCGAAAGCTACATAGTGATATGGAAGTAAAGCGAACGCTTGTCAAGAATGTACCTTTCATAAGTACCTATGTGTCGACTACGACGACGCGACGTGGTATTGTAAAGAACGGGGGCAGCATTGCAAAATTCAAACCTTCTGCAGTTCTTCCAACGGTGAAGGAAACGTTTTCCAACAATTGAATTATTGAAATAGCACAGAATCGTGACCGATGGTAAGAATTGATTGCACAGTACGAATCGTAGGGATCGTCACCATTCATTTATTCATCGAAGTGACCTATTACATCGATCGTTCAATGTCCCTGGATCTAATCTAGTCTAGTACCTACACGTAGTGACATAGAAATCATAAATTATTCAATAAACTGTTTGGAAATATTAAACACTGATTCAACGTTCTAGGTACATATTTTAACGGTATTTACATTTAAGTATAGATAAATATTGGAACAGGGTTATTCAATAACGCACATGTTAGTTTTATTGTCTTCACTCACGCGACTTTAGAGATTAACTTTGCTAAAATGTTGTCCTTCCCCTCTCAACATATGGCGTCATGGTCGTATTTGATCACCGAACTTTGACGATTGTAACATTTGTTTAATTAATCTTATTAATTATCATAGTTCCTTGTTGTGGATACAATACGCCCACACTTAATTTGGGTGACAACGAACATCGACGTTCAATCTGTTACAATGGATTCAATACGTGATTCCAAATACCCTGCGTTGAACTTTGTCATCGGTTATTATAAAAATTTGACTTCCATACATTTTGACCACGTAGGACACTTTTCTATGAAAAAGCAAATATTTATTTATAACCGACAAAAAAACATCTAGGCTGGGGTTGTAGAATCATGTGCTGAATTGATTTCAGTTTGCGCGTCGATAGCCCTGACTTGTATTTTGGTAAGAAGAAACTACTAATCGTAACAAAGGTAAAGAAAATAACAACGATTTGTAATTGACGTTTTTATATCGTAACAGGCAGGTTTACGTAGATCAAGTGTCTCTTACTATTGACGAGAGGTTGGCGGGCCCAGTTTCCAATTTTTACAAAAAGTTAAGTCTTTGTAGTACACTTTTAAATACCATATCGTCTAAAACTCACCGAGTTCCATCGACAGGTTGCCAGACCGCATCGAGCGGGGCGTGCGCAGGCGGCGGGCTCTCGTCCTCGTCGCTCGCTGAATTCGTTTTACCGTCCCATCCCTGAAAAGAAACGAAAAATATATATTAGTTACACTAACTTTATTTTTAGCGTGATTTTTGCTTATAATCTAAGGCCAATTCTTGTAATTAAAATCGTTCAAAATATAGTCGCAGTCTCATCTCTGCGACAATCAAATATCAAAAACTTGTCAAAAATGTATGGAAACTCGAGGTACTTTTGATAGGTTGAGACTGAGATCAGACTGTTAACATTTTTTAAATTACGAGAATTGCCTCTCAGATTTTATTTAACTTATAGTGAAACAGTGTAAATAAAATTATAAGAATCGGTTTCAAGCCTTCAATAAGACTTCAATTTGTGGCATAAGAGGCAACTCTTATGCCACAAATTGAAGTCTGGCAACGCACACATAATATTCTCTAAGCCGTCTCATAAATATCCTATCAATAAAGGCAGCTCAGAGTATCACGTCATAGTACTTGGTGGAAGCCCTGTGATTAAGCCTACTACTAGACGTAAAACCTTTGAAATACACTTCCATAAATATAAACTGTATAGGTAAGTACTTAAGCCCATACTCAGAGTCTCACTGTAGTCAAATTATTCGGTCATAATCTCGAAGGATTAATCTGAGTACAATATGCTCAAGGCATTTACATAATACTGATTATTGTATAATTCTGCAATTATATAATGAGAGTGACAAAAGCTATAACAGAAACTAAGGCGATCATAATCGTTACTGCATTGTCACGGGATTTGACCCAAGGCAATGAGTGTTAGCAGTTTGGACAAAGTGTTATCCCATTATTAGGATTTTTTCGGTAACAGGCTTGTTGGTGGCGAGAGGTTGGTCTCCAATTTCCTATAACAGGAGGCCAGCCTGTTGCCATCAACCTAACCAGATTAATTTTCAGTCCTAACTTGAATATAATAAGCGAGATATGAGTGTAGGTACTACGCATTCTTCCAGGTAATTGTATGTTTTATATAGGTAACTCCTGGTCGAGCTTCCTGGATATCCTACTATTTCCTAGTTTCATAAATGTGAAATTTTGTATGTTTGGATGTTTGATAAGTAAACATTATGCTATCTGATCTTCGGATTTACACTTTTTATTTAATTTAGTTTGTTCGCTAAGCTTAGCAAAATCAGCCAATAATTTTCCCACTGCTGGAATAGGCCTCCTCTTTGGCAGAGGGAGTGGGCCACACCACTACGACGCAGGCCCAGGGCGGGTTGGCGTAGGTCACATGTCTTAAATTTTTTGTTAAGCTTAATTTATAATAATAGTCCTCAACCAAACCGAATTGCGACCATGGCGACCAATCTCAACGGAGACTAGCCTTCGGCGATGGATATACCTATTGTGCAAGTGTATGCGTAGACACAGATGCACTATCTTTTCCCTCAACCACATAGTCTGACGGGACGGCAATCCGACACGACCGGAGGGAGATCAGGTGCAGGACCAACGGCTTAACGAAAGTTTAATTAGGTAATATTATCTACAAAGTTTACTTTATAATTTAGAAGACGATAGACGAAAAGTTATTCATATTATTTTAACAAAGAGGATTCCATATGTAGCAGCATTCTCATAAAAACTAGATGTAAATTAGATTTCGTGAGTAAACCCGTTGATTATTATTTATTATCACCTACTCCATTCAACCTTATCATGACACTAATATATCACCTATCTCCAAAAGCTCAAGTTTATCACAAATTATTAGTACTAATAGGTAGAGCTTATCTAGTTTGAGTACACCACATGACCCAGTGTGCGCTAGAGGTGTATAGGACAGTCAAGAGTATCAATAGTATACAGGATATGTTTTTATCCAGTGCGCAAACTGTTCGACGAAAAATTTCTCGTCGACAGAAATTTTTCGTCGGTTATACAAAAAAAATCAGGTGTTCCATACATTTTGACCGCCTAGGCATTGCACTTTTCTATGAAACAGGGGATTTCTTATATATATTATTTTTTGTATAACAGACGAGAAATTTCTGCGCTGGGGGGCTAGAATGATATGCTGAATTCATGGTTACAGTTTGCGCACTGGATAAAAATTTATCCTGTATCGGGTGGGGGACATCGACGCACAACCTGTTTAACTAATTATTAAATCAGTTACCTAAAAAAAAAATTAGCTGTGCCATACATTTTGACCGCGGAGCTATGCACTTTTCTATGAAACAGCTCATATTTTTTTTGATAACCCACAAAAATCTTCTACGCTATAATCTAGAATCATGTGCTGAATTCATGGCTTCAGTTTGCGCGTCGATGAGATTACGCCTGATATACACTTAGCAAAATAAAAAAATGTAATTTATCGTGAAATTTATTGCAACTTTGAGATAACACCTATTTCATCATAGAATCAGAAATATGGGCTCGAAAATACCTACTACGAGTATGTGTGCACAAAAAAGACACAACCGAAGAATGTTCATTATTGATATTTTATGGTTTTTTTTTTGTTTTATGGGCCATGTGGTCTACAATAAAGATGTTTTTTTTTATGATTATTTACATAATTATGTTAACATAGCCTGAAACCTTGTGCTCCCGGTCCTTTGGAAGACGGACGAGGGGGGCCGAGGCCAACGCGCCCCTTAGACAATTTTAAAAGACACTAGTATCCTACTTTCCTACCAACATCCAAATTATAAATGTGAAAGTATGTATGTTTGTTACTCAATCACGCAAAAACGTCTGAACGGATTTGGAAGAAATTTTGTACACAGATAGTTTTTAACCTGGATTCACACAGGATACTTTTTCCCGGTAGTAGGTTCCCGTGGGGGATAATTTCCGACCTCCACGCGGGTGAAGCCGCTAGCGAATGCTAGTTTAGGAAAGCAAACTAGGAATTAGGCTAGTACATATTTGGGTTCGTGACTGTACAGTGTGTACCACATGGAAGCCCCCTTGTCCACGGCCCCCTCTAGTCGAAATACTCCCCCATGTAAAGATTGGCGCTTTTGTGAAGTAATAACAACATTATCAAAGCTAATTGCGGGTGAATGACCGTCACGGTAAATGACAGTCCCCACCCCACATAGGTAACTCACATACAATTACGTGTAATTATTAGCATAGCAACAAAATAGTAATTAACTAATCAATACATGCTTGCCACCTTGTAGTTAATCGAGCGTAAAAACATTTATTACTGAAACATTATCGAACATTACCATGATATAACCTATTGTAGGTACCTATATTTATTTAAGCAATCGAAGAATCGAATAACGTGTTTATTTAAGTGTTATTTTATTTCTGTTCATGAGTTAAATTTTGAGGGGCTTGTTGCTAAGTTATAACAGCTACACGGGTCGAACGATCAAGTTAAGCTACGTTTGCCGCGGTTGGTCCTTAGATGGGTAATCTCGGATTGTTGGTCCCGGCTGTCATCCGTGGATATTTGAAAGTTGTTACGGGTCGTCAAAACCCCGAAAGTCTGACAGCCATCCTTACCAAGGGGTATCGTGTTACCCTCTTACTAAGTTGTGGAGGTCAGATAGGCAGTCACTCCATGTGAAATACTCGTATACAGCTGCATCCAGGTAGACTAAAACACGACCCGACGAAATATAGTTGTAAAAACGCAAGGCAGATGATGACAGGTTACATTTTGTGGCTGTGAATAGCAAGCTATTTACATCCGCCGCGTCTTTAAAGAGATTGCGTAACTTTCTTCCGATTACCACCAAGATTGCGCTTCCACAATCGCTTCTTCTACCCATCCTTGACTATGCTGATGCCAGTTAGACCTTACGCAAGACCAACTCGAAAAACTTGAGCACCTTCAAAATGTTTGTATAAGGTTTATATTTGGCTTGCGCAAGTATGACCATGTTTCCCATTTTCGAGTTAAACTCAAGTGGTTACGAATTCGCCTTCGACGGAATGCTCACATTCTTTTCCATTTCTATAATGTGCTCTTCGCCCCTTCCACCCCTCTCTATCTCAAAAATCGGTTTCAGTTTCTTTGTGACACCCACATGAAATTCTTAAGGTCATCAAATAACTTGAAGCTTAAAATGCCTATGCATTCCACAACTTTCCACGACCATTCCTTCACTGTCCAGGTCGCTCGTTTGTGGAAAGCATTGCCAATTGAAATTAAACGCGCGCAATCGTTAATGTGTTCAAAAGACTCGTAAAGGATCATTACCTGTTGTTGTGATCTGGTTCTCATACCTAACTGTTATTTTAAGTAATAAGTAATAAATTTCATTGTTCAATTAGGACTAGATTACATGGCAAGGTAATATAATATGAAGCACAAGCATACGTTTCTTAATCTAGTTAGTGGGTGCCGTACTGTTATCCTAAATAGGTTACAAAGTAACCTGTGTTTCGGATAGGCGGCATCGGCGGCGGCGATCACTCGCGTCCGGCCCTAGTCCAGGCCATGGTACGGAGCGAGAGTGCATGGGTAGCCGTCACCTCCTTCTGCAAAGCAGTAATGCTCGCGAAGAGGGAGGTGGCGCACGTGAGGGAGAGGCAGTGTATGCGCCCTCACGGCCTTAGTCGCTGCAGGAGACGCCCTGGGCGTCAGGTATCCCAGGCTGATTCCGGGCCACCGTAGGCGCGGGCTTGCGGACGGCGAGTAATGGGTAGCTCGCTGTCCGGTAAGGACCAAGCCCGGGTCGACGACGTCAGCGCCATCTGATAGGGCCCGAAAGGGCCGATGCCTGCCAGGGGTGCGGGTTGTTCGAAAGAGATACCGCGGCCCCTGGCACTCAGGCAACTGAGAGAACACGGGTGGGTTTTAGTCAGTAAAAGTCTGACATGCCCTCCTGCTCCACCCAGAGCAGAAGTTATTTGATGATTTCCCACCCAAAAAAACCTGTGTTTAGGAGAAACAGTTCCGATCCCCGTCATGTTTGAGTTATTTATAGATAGCACGTGTAAGTATGTAGGTCTATATTATAATCATTACAGCAAGCTACAAGATAAGATACAATTTAGGGCTATTAAACAATTTAGTTTAATTGTTGAAATTTCCCAAAAAGAAAAAAAAAATATTATAGGACACAAATAAATATAGAAAAATAAGACACAATTTCTAAGCAGAAAAAAATAATAATAAAGGACGCAAATATCAATAGAAAAATAAGACATAATTTCTAAGCAATAACGTTGATGCTATGTTGCAAAATAAGACCACAAGGTTATTTTTTTCTCCGGTCGTATTTGATGCGCTCATCCGAAATCTAGTAGGTACTATTTTTGATCGAAGGATGCGCGTAAAACATTATTCTTCGCGAAATGCTACACTATAATATTAAAATGGATGTGTTTTGCAATATGCATGTTGTATGGCAAACTTCTCGTATAAATAAATAATGAATTGCAATTTATGTCATCGGCGCAACTAAACGTTATTACTACGGGCGCCCTATTTGTTGACTGTAAGATATCAATACAAAATATCGAATGACGTTGTATCAAATAGGTAGTAGGTTGACATTCGAGGATACTCGAATGTTAAAATTGACAAGTAACAACACTCTCTCTCGCGCTCTTCTTTCCAGACTTCGATAGAAATTACTTGTCAATCATGTCATTACATTTTTTTTTTTTTTTTGGATTTTGGCTTCGCACGGTTTGTGCATTTAGCCAGTGTCAAGTAATTTTTCTTTTTGATCAAGTAAATGGCCCGATATCGGGCATGAATTTACAAAGCAGTCATAGTCGTCTTTAGTCAGTCAAGTCAAAGTTATTATTATATATTAAGTAAAGCGGTAGTAACTTTACAACAACCTATTAGGAGTTTTTGGGGGGAACACGAAAAGTCCACGTTAGACACTTATTTTCACCTTCACTACACTTGTGCACTCACACGTAATTAAATTGCATAATTCACTACCAAAATTATACAATTTTATTCGCTACTTCACTAAATTTCATGAAAATAAAAAGTCGTGCGACATGTTCCAACGCGATCCCGCCAAAAACTCTCGTCATTACATTTTGTTATCAGGCGGCTGACGGTAAGGCACACTTGCACCACCAAAACACATTAAATTCTAAACATTAACTTGAAACATTATTCAGTTTCTGTCATGTTCAAACGATTGACATCAACAAATCAATGTTTTACGTAAAATACGTTTAGCGCTAAACGCATTTAGAGATTTGTGAAAAATGCAATTCTACTACTAATCTTTTCCAACTGGGCCCGAAGACCAAAGAAAATCTCTTTTATTATTCCAATCTGTAATCATATTTCACACAAGCAAACTTGAACACGAGTGTCCCAACATTTGTCTAATAAAAACCGAGTGTAGTTTCATCCCTTTAGATAGAAAGGTTGGGCGCCAAGAATTTTTATTCGCCGCTGAAGCTTATTGGACATGACTTGGGCATCCCGGCGGTTTCTCACCACCCGTCCCGGCTTACGGATCATATTCAAGTTTTATCTACGCCTTACCCTACTGGCGGTTTTTGTTCCATAAACATTTCAATTTTAAGGTTTCTTGTCTTAGACAGAGGAACGGTCTTGACATTTTTAAACGGTTTTATTTATCAAATGCCTACCTAGTGAGCTATTTTTAAATAATGAAGTAATACAATGGCTTGAAGCAGGTAATTTTGAACAAAATACTGTTTTCAATACCTAACTATAGTTTTATTCCAAGTCATTACGTACCATAAGATAAAACAATATTGTTTAAAACCAGAGTGCATGCGGTTGAAACCTATCGAATATTAGCTGAATATTTTAAACCATTTCTAATTTTAAACTATGAATCACTGGCACATTAACACCATGAATCAGACCTTGCAAACGCCATGTAAACAACCGACGAAATAATTAAAAACTCCATTAAAAAACGATTGATCAAATCTAGTGACTTTGTTTAAAACCTGTGCTAGAATGCAATTTATGTTTGATGGCATAACGATAAGAAAAGCGAACAACACATTTTCAGTACAAGACTGAAAATAGATAGATAATATTAATCCATACTAATATTTTAAATGCGAAAGTCACTCTGTCTCTCTGCCACCTTTTCACGTCTTAACGACGGAACCGATTAGGATGTTTAGCACACGGATACACAATGATCTATCCTATATGATAGTTTTCATCCCGGCAGTATGTTCCCGTAAGATAACTTCCCACCTCCACCAAGGCGTAGCCGCGGACAAAATCTAGAGAGTCATAATTTCTGAATCAATATTTATTATAATTTTAATTATTTATTAATATAATTAATTTCTCATCATAAATGTTGTTGTGGACAGAAAGTGCTTAATTACGCTCAGGAAGCACTACCTGTGTATAATCTAAAATACGTTTACTTAAATTCTAGGTACAGAAAAATATAAAGAAAAAATTTTAATTAATATAGACTGGATATACCTACATAATATGTCATTTAATGTGTGTGTATGAATGTGTGTGTGTGAGGGTGCGTGGGCATGTGGTTGTGTGGAATGTGTATGCGTGTGTGCTAGTGTACATTTATGAAGGAGATAGAAATTTAGTGGATATAGGAAGAAGACACTTAAGTAGTTGCCTGATAATTTAGAGTTTTAAGCCATTTTACATACAGGTATATTGAGAGTGTTGTATTGATTTTATTGTACAAATATCCTCCAAAAAAAGAGTTAAACCAATTAATTCAATTGTTGCTGCAAAGAAATAAGGATATTATTAGATTAAATTCTGCGAAACCTGTGCCTACCTAGGTAATAATATAAATTTAATACGCTTTATTATTATAATCTTCAGTTTTACGTAATACACTTTTAAATGATTATTTCATTCTTCGATTTCCATACAAAAATGTCAAACCTTGACAAATCTCATCAGTTTCGCTTCAGCTATGATTTAACTTTGAAGTCAAATAACTACTGTTGCTATGCCTATTAAGACTTTATCAAAAGACGTAATCGCTTTCGTTATAATAATATAATTATGCATTGCTTGTGAATAAAGCAACTATGGACTACAATTACCTACTTTTTAATCATATTACACAGCAGAAAGGTGTGGTCATATTTAAATTTGCGGTACAGACCAAAGATATATTGCCTTTAGATGCGTTACCAGCTCTCAATATTGGCAAGATAAATGCAAGGTAATTGCCTGTCGTGTTATTAGTCACGTTCGATCCAGTGACGCGGCAACACGCTAGTGACATAACTAAATATATATATTTATCTCTTTTTGACAACAGGAAGCGGAATGGGTCTTTCCTGTTCTTCGCGCTCTGTATGATTGTATGTACTAGTAAGTAGCTACATTCATGGTTTACGCTGTTTTTGAGTGCTCTTATTTTCGCGTATGTCGCGTCTATTTATAATACGTCATTGATACAGACCATTAAACTGAACAACTTTCTATATGGGACCAACATCGAAATAGCGAAAAAATTATGAGTCATGTTTGAACATCTGTTTAACATACCATAGTTAAAGTCTACCAAACTGCATAATAGTCTGCATGGCAGTTATTTTGGTCTAAAAATAGATGGCAAATATCTTCAAAATGTCTCATAAATTCTTTTATTCATACATTTTATTTCAGTGTGTAGGGAACGTAAGACCATCCACCCAATCCATAACCAATCATCCATGATCAACCAGTGGGTAATATTATTATAAGGTACTTATGCTGTACTTTCCTGCTGAGAGCATTCATCATCATCATTTCAGCCCAAAGACGATCACTGCTGGATATCGGCCTCCCCCAATTGGGGGGATTTACCATAATCACCACGCTTGGCAGGCGGGTTGGCGACCGCAGTATAGTGTTCAAATGCATAGAGAACGCCGCTGCCCATTCTCTAGTGAGTTCCTTAGTCGTCTTCTACGACACCTACGGGAAGAAATGGGATGGTGCTATTCTTTACGTCCGGCACCACACGGAGAGCATTAATATAACCCAAATCGAGCGTTCATGCAGATTCCATGTGAATGTGTTATTTATTATTAGTCCTAGGCATTTATAAGAGGCAACTGTTTTTACATAAACACTGACAAAGTTGCTTGTTGCTACTTATAAGTACTTGTAAGTACTTGCACTAATACTTGTGGTTACTTGCACTGTAAGAGTGTAGTACAGACCTTCAAACGGAATACCGTTTGATGGTCTGTACCACTCTTATATATGACCTCACATATCTGATACATGCTCTATATTATATTTAGAGTAAAAACAGAACAACATCATCAGATTGCCAGAAATTTATCACGCCAGACCGAAACATTGTCCAAACTTTAATGAAAAAATGCAGCCAAATCGATCAACCAATTTTTAGATAAGAAAGAAGTGAGTGTTAACACACAGTTATCGAACTCACAGGATTTGAGAATATATACAAATACACATGACACGAAGATATTATCACACATATGCCAATAATACATACGTCATCAACTTTATTAGGGAATCAGTACAGTGAAGGAGTCGTGGCTAAATGATAACAGCCGTGTAGATCAATCCAAGGATAAGCTACACTTGCCGCGGCACAGATCAATCCAAAGTTGTTTTCGCTTGCCGCAGTCGGTGCGTGGATGGGTGACCATTGACTACATATCGAGACCCCACCGTGCCTCGGAAAGGACGTGAAGCCGTTGGTCCCGGCTGTCATTCTTAGACGTTTAGCAGTCGTTACGGGATCCCACAAGTCTGACAACTAGTCTGACCAAAGGATTTTGTGTATCACCAAGTTACTGAGTAAAGGAGGTCAGAGAGTCGTCCCATGCAAAATACTGCCGAAAATAAGCCGAATGCTACATAGTTAGGGCAACGGCTCGGCAGATGATGATGACGAAGATGCCAATAATACATAGGTACGTCACCAACCTCATTAGGGAAGCAGTAAGTACCTAACAATTGGTACACAATCATCATGATGTATTTTAATAAACAAATGAGTTCAGTCACTTTAGTTATATCACGACTTTTTTACGTCGTTCAGTCACGCGTACTTTACTATAATTCTGGAGGCACGGCAGTGCCCCCGCCAATTCAAGCAAAAAAGTGGCACGGCCGTACCATCGTTTTCTCGAAGCAGTTGAGGCCATTTCCGACCCCCTATAACTTCATAGTGGATAAAACTAGAAGCCTGAATTTCCAGAAGAAACAATCTAATTGAATATAATATGTATTACATGTGCGATACATTGTGTTTTCATGCGATGGCCAAGTCCATCTATTTTTAAACATAAAAGATTTTTAATATTAATATGGTCACTATAAGATGTTGTTAGGTTAGATAATTAGAATAGAATAGAATATTTCTTTATTTTGAAAAACATGTATATAATTACGTAATAAGTTAAGACAGAAGGACCCTTAAGTAGTGACTACATAAATTAACCGACTTGGTATTATATGGATCTCACAACTTTTTACTTAGAAGAACTGAGTTACGATACTTGGTTTTTTTTACAAGTTATGTTTTTGTTGGCTTAACTTTACACGCATGAAAAAACGATTAAAATCAATAATGTGTGTTGTGTGTGTGCCGGTTTACAAAAGAAGAAAGATTCGTTTTTGTGCTCGGAGCCGGTTCGATTCATTATCAGAACAAAAGTTTGTAGATCAGACAAATTAGTTCCCAAGACTCAATGGTTTGTGTATTTAAGAGACACCCACAAAGTCGCATACAGCATATAAAGTAATGAACGAGAGACCTAAGTACTAATCTCCTTTCATCCGGAAAAAATGACCTTAATTTTCAACACGATTCTCATAAAATGTGCAAGAGCGACCTATTTTTTTGCGCACGGACATTCAAGTGTGTACTTGGATGAGCTGCATGTGCAGCTGTATTACCCACTGCGATTAATATAAATTACACAGACTGTTAATCAGCAAAGCTACGAAGTTTATGCAGCGTTACAATTAACTCGTATCGAAGGACCAACATTTATTTTATTGAATCATTCCTATATCCATTGATCTAATAAGCATATTGACTACCAAATACTAAGCCATATAAACTAGAACAGAACAGCCATAAAACGATGGGAAGTTGTGACGTTAAATCGCCCTTACAAATTAGTACCTACTGTTTAACAATCTCGCTACGCTTCTGTAGCGCCTTTGACATACATTCATCTTCGCCATAAAAGCGTCTTAGCCATTTAAAACCGCGTCTCAAATAGACTGCACTACAGTATTCTGAAAAACTTTTTATTCGTGTTTCCATTCTCTTTTCTCTTTTAGTTTTCATATAAAGGAATGTTAAGGGCTGACCCTCATTCTGAATGCAATAACTATAAAGCGCTCCATTTATTTCACTGCAATTAAAATTATAATTGTGGTAGAACCGCTCTCGTTAACCATCTAAATAGATGGGTGTTCATTTTTTTATGAATATTCGGTGATAATTATGCCATAATCAGTGTTTTTGGTGCGAGGACTACTTCCTGTCCGATAAAGTAGCAGTCACTAAAGTAGAGTAAGAATCCGCTGATAATGATTTTGGTCATCGTTTTTATTACTTGTTTCAACTCTTAAATGAGCTACGTGGTTTTTACTACTAGGTTTAAAACACTAACCGTCTTATTTCAAAACGCGGTCTAACTTTAGTTCTAGCCTACAGCTCCATGCCAATTTTTGCATTTCCAACTTCATTTCGATTTGAGTAAAGTTCTTATATACAGAAATGTTAATTTAGCACTGGACTAAGTAGTCAATTTTGTAAAAGGAATTGTATTTTGATTTCTGTTAGGTGCATATTTCAAAAACAGGCCTAAAGATAACCCAACCTAAAGATGAAATCTAGGATAGCTGCTAATATTACAGTCAGGCCGTATCGTAATCCATAGACAATTTAACTATTTGGGTGATGGCTGCTAATATTACAGCCAGTCCGTATCGTAATCCATAGACAATTTAACTATTTGGGCGATAGCTGCTAATATTACAGTCAGTCCGTAGTGTAAACCTTAAACAATTTAACTATTTGGGCGATAGCTGCTAATATTACAGTCAGTCCGTAGTGTAAACCTTAAACAATTTAACTATTTGGGCGATAGCTGCTAATATTACAGTCAGTCCGTATCGTAAACCATAGACAATTTAACTATTTCAAACAGTCCCTTCAGCACATAAAATCTTGCTGAATATACTCACCCGTAAAATAGCCGTGTGTGGTTCCCATTTGTATGATAAATACCTACAATCCTTTTGGATTCCGCATTTTTTATTATGACGTCATTTTTTATGCGGAAAAATTTCATTAGCGTCCTCGCAAGATGTTGCCGGGACCCAGATGAAAGATGCTGGCCGCTTTGTTATCACTTTTTATATTAAGTATGCAAAAGTAGTTACACCATTAAAAGTATTCTCTCAGAAAATGCCCGTCACAAACGATGAACAATTTATTAATCTCAAGGACTTTTTAAACCCTTGTCAAAGGAAATTGATAAATCTTGTTACCAACGCAACTGTGGGATGGAAAAAAGCGATTAAAGGCTTAGGTAAGGTTGTCTATTGGTATGTAGACGACTGTGAGCATGTCTTTTTAGGGCATATCCATGGCTGGCCATAAAGGTTCGTAATTAAACCGTATCCAATCAAGGTTGTTCCGTGTGGTGCCGGACGTAAAAGTATAGTATTTCTTCTCGTGGGTGTCGTAGAAGGCGACTATTTATTTTTTTATTTATTCATATCAACCATTACAGCTATTTGACGTTACATACAAGACAAGACTTAAATGTAAGCATAGCACTAGAACTTGTCGTAACTTGCACCCTTGCTAAGTTATCAGGATAACTTGTATTAAGGGCACAAGTCCCAACCCTTGGTTCATATATTTTAAGGCATTGCAAATACACAAAAAAGCAAAAAATGGTCACAAATAATACATTAAATTTTTTAAAATAAAATCAACGAGGAGTACACAAAAGCTAAAATACAAACGAAAAAGTGTAATGTGTCGTGGTGAGAGGTGTTAGAGATGTGTGTGAAGTGTATATGTTCAGAATGTGGGGAATAGTTGCATTTATTTAGAAAGACTTTTCTCCAGAAAGAAGAAGCCGCTCTGTGTCAATATAATTGTGTTCAAGTAGCCAGTTTGTAACAGTTTTTTTTAAAGTGTTACTTGGATATGAGTAGAATTGCAGATCTTTATTGAGTCTGTTATATAAATGTGGGCCTTGAAAGCAGAAAAATCTCTTAGTGAATGCGAACTTACATCTATGGGGTTGACAGACTGTGTCTCTACGTCTTCTGGTAAGTATGGCGTAAGGGGTGTTTAGATGCTGTAACACTACGGTATGTAAGATAAAGAGCTGTCTCACAGTGAGAACTCCACAGCATTTATAAAGCTCAACTGTTGGGAAAAGAAGGGGGCGGAAGGTGCTTACCTTTAATACCGCTCTCTGGGCTCTCTCTAACTTTAGGAGTGTGGTTTTAGGCGCCCCACCCCACGTAGAAATACAGTACGTTAAGAGAGATTGGCAAAGAGCAAAGTAGACTCTCTTGACAATCCTTCCCTCAGCGACATGGCGGAGCGTTTTAAAAACAAAAATCAGTTTCCTGATTCTTGATGTCAACAGGTCTATGTGCAAGGAGAAGGTAAGACCGTTGTCGAGTGTAACCCCAAGGTATTTTATGGATCGAACACGTTGAAGCTCAGGACAACTGCACGCAACGGACTCCGGTGAGTGGCACGAATGCGCTATAAGTGCAAAAGAATCTGGGGGTTGTGTGGATTGGTGTAAAGCAAAGGTCAGTATTTTTGTTTTATCCGTATTTAGAGTAAGGAGGTGTTTATTAAGCCAATCGACTACAGAGTTGATCCCTGATTGCGCTGCCTCAAAAGTTTCGTGCCAGGAAGCACCTGAGAAGGTAAGGACAGTGTCGTCGGCAAAAACGGTTATTTTCCCATTTTTCAGGGCTAGGTTGCATAGTTGGTTGATATACACCAGGAAGAGAGAGGGGCCAACTACACTTCCCTGGGGCACACCGAATGTCACGGGAAGGTCATTGCTTAGGTGGTTAAATATTTTAACACATTGTGTCCTGTTTTGTAGGTAGTCTTTAAAAATATCAAGAGCAACTCCACGAACGCCCAGCCCCTCAAGCTTCAACTAAGGGACTTACTAGAGAATGGGCAGCAGCGTTCTTTATGCATTTGACCACCCTACTGCGATCGCCAACCCGCCTGCCAAGCGTGGCGATTATGGCAAATCCCCCCCTTTTGGGGGAGGCAGTGGACGTTTTTTGGCTGATATGATGACGATGAATCAAGGTCGCAAATAGAACCTAATTAATAGGCCGAAAACTAGCAGCTAGAGCATGTAATTGTCATTGCTTCGTATCTCCGCCCGTCGTATCTCTTGCTATATTTGAACATAGGCTTTATTCCTTATTTATTTTCTTCTTCATTAATTATATGTAAAGAAAAAATCCCTCCGATTTTAAAGTACAGAAATAGAGGGCGGCCTTTATTTAGACTTTAACAGCGCAGGGTTTAAAAAAATGTAGTGTTTTTCTTCAGTCTCCCCGTCCATTGGTACAGTCAGTATTATCTGCTACATTTACGTTTATCTTCACAGCCTTATTTACGTATTTATCTCCGCAACTATATAACTAAGTAAATAGATATAAGTACCTAGATAGTCCAACAAAAGTTTTCTCGTCAATCGCCGCTACCTTAAAGCTTCCTACTTCTTACGAACCTCTTCTCGGTTCTTGCTCGAGTAACGTGACACCTCTGCCCACCTTAACATCATTAACGAAGTTGGAAGTTCCATGGGTTAGAGCAGGATATACGACAGTTTAGAAACTCCGTCTTTCATTCGGTTGCATGCGATCTTTCAGAGAATTTATCTCTTAAGGTATTGCTGCAAATTATTCATGCTCTTGTCTGATGTTAGGGTCTCAGGGGTAACTGTGCCGGACGGGCGTGATCGCTTGGACGCGAGGGGTGTGTGGTGAGGGTGTATGCCCGTCCCACTGTGTGTGTAGGGCTCCCGGTCCGCGCGGCGCTGACGTCCTGCACCTATAGATTCCAGATATCTTCAGGGCGGCTACTATCTTCCGGGCTTCATGACGTTACCATATGTACCAGTGTTACGACTCGTCTCAAAGAAATAGTTTCCAGACTTTCGTCTAGAAAAGGGGGTGTTTTTTGACTCCGCAAAGGAGGGGGGTGCCTTACCTGATTAATAACACACGTTTTATGTTTTTACAGGAAGCAATTTCAGAACACTACTTGAACTATATCTATTAATTAATTTAAGAATTAAATAAAATCTTGCCGATGACTACAAGTTGCTAGAAATTACACGTTTACTATCGTACTATGAATCTTTACCGTAACGAGAGCCGCAAATTGCTTCCTGTTTTTAAGTTTTATTTGTTCTAGATTTCATTACATTTATGACGGAATTATGCATATAACATCTCAATTTATTAAAATATACAAGGCATGTTA
Source organism: Polymixis lichenea (assembly GCA_949091785.1). Classification (NCBI taxonomy): domain Eukaryota; kingdom Metazoa; phylum Arthropoda; class Insecta; order Lepidoptera; family Noctuidae; genus Polymixis; species Polymixis lichenea. Next base: position 14,713,237 of record OX420936.1, read on the forward strand.
CATATGGTTGCATTCCCCATGAAATTCCCCGTCTCCTGAGATATCCACATCAACTATATCTTTCCATACTGAAAGAATGTTTCGAGGAAACCCGAAAAAATTCTGAAAAATGTTAATAAATTTATTTAAAAGTTGATTTCCTCGAAAACTACTGAACGGATTTCAAATCCAATTATAGATATCTCAGGCTGGTCTGTAGACCTAAAACAATCTGATATTTAAAACTATACAACTATGGCTTTCAGGGCGTGACGCGCCCTGAAAGAGGGTTAGCAAAAACACAAATCTTAAGAATTACTTAACTAAAGTAACACGACATACAAACTCAATTAAGTGGGCTTTATCTTAGGTTTACATTATTGAAAGTTACGTCCAGGGCTAGGTCTCGGTACTAGGTTACCTGGACGCAACTAAAACTATAAGTTACTGCTATATAGCCCACTCAAATGAGGTTTGCAGGGGTGGTACTTACGGTTATCTTATACTAGCCGCTTAGTCACTACTGTTTATTGGTTTCACTATCACTCTTATCACTATGAATCTACGTTAATGTCAAAAACAAACTAATTAACTATGTAGTGACGCGTCGTCGCGAACATCTCTCCCGCCGTGCAGTGCAGTGACGACTCGTAGCGATGTCGGTGCGGCGCTGCATCGCACCGGTGAGCGATGACTGGAGTCGCGGCGCTCGCCGCCGCGACGCCTGCTGCCACGACGCTCGCCGCCGCGACGCTCGCCGTCTCAGCGCACGCTTTCGCGGCGCTCGCCGCCTGAGTGCTCGCCGTCGCGGCGCTCGCCTCAAGGCGCCCGCCACGGCGCTCGCCTCAAGGCGCCCGCCACGGCGCTCGTCGCGCCTAGGCGCCCACCGCCTCAGCGCTCGCCGTCGCGGCGCTCGCCTCAAGGCGCTCGCCTCAAGGCGCCCGCCACGGCGCTCGTCGCGCCTAGGCGCTCACCGCCTCAGCGCTCGCCGTCGCGGCGCTCGCCTCAAGGCGCTCGCCTCAAGGCGCCCGCCACAGCGCTCGTCGCGCCAAGGCGCTCGCCGTCACGGCGCTCGCCTCAAGGCACTTGCCTCGGGGCGCTCGCCGTCTCACTTGGGTAGTGGGACGAGTTTCTTCACCGGACGCTTCAAGGTGCCGCCGGCAGTGCGCACCTCAGCGGTCCGGACTTCTCCGTCGGCCCCGGGAAACAGGGCAACTATACGGCCTCGCGGCCATGTGTTGCGAGGCAGCTGGCCGTCTGCGATGAGGATGGGATCGCCCACCTGCAGTTCGGGCCCGCGGGTGTGCGGCTCCCGCCGGTTTTGAAGCTCCGGCAGGTACTCTCTGACCCAGCGACGCCAGAACATATCGGCGAGTATCTGGGATCGTCGCCAGAGTCTCTTGCTGTCCACGTCTCGCTCGGTGAACACGCCGGGTGATGGTAGTCTCGCCGATCCACCGAGCAAGAAGTGGTTCGGTGTGATCGACTCGTCGTCTTCGCTGTCTACGGAAACATGTGTTAGTGGTCGGCTGTTTACAGTGTACTCTGCCTCACACAACAGTGTGGACAACACCTCTTCGTGCGGGTGTTTTTCCAGGAGCACAGTGCACAGCGCGGACTTCACGCAGCGAACAAGGCGCTCCCAGGCGCCTCCCATGAAAGGCGCTGAGGGCGTTATGAAGCGCCATACGACGCCTCGGCGACTGGCCTCCTCTCGAGAGGCCTCTCGGAGCTCCTTGTCGGCACCGTGCATGTTGGTGCCGTTGTCGGAGTGTATCTCGGCGGGGCAGCCCCGACGAGCAGCGAAGCGGCGCAGCGCCAGTATGGCGGCGTCTGCGCTGAGGCTGGCGGCGATCTCGAGGTGGACGGCTCTGGTGGTGAGACACGTGAACAGGGCTACGTACCTCTTCTGATGTTGCCGTCCGACTGTGACGGACAGTGGGCCGAAGTAGTCTAACCCGGTGTACGTGAACGGCCTCTGGTGATGTGCCAGGCGCGTTCTCGGATGGTCGCCGGTCGCAGGCACGGTTGGTTGTGCCTTGCGAATGCGACACTGCAGACATCGTGACAGCACCCTCTTCGCTGTTGGTCGCATCTTCACGACCCAATAATGCTGTCGTACCTCGTTGATAGTGAGTTCTGTCCCACTATGCTGCAGGCTACGGTGTGTCCAGTCTATGTATAACTGGGTAATGTGATGGTCGCCGTGTAATATCGGCGGACGCTTCACATCGTCTGCTATTTGTTCAGTAGCGGCTATACGGCTCCTCAGTCGTATGACGCCATCTATGATTTCAATTTGCAGCGGCCGCAGTCGACTATCTTTGTCTAACGTCTTCTGCTCTCGCAGTCTCGCCATTTCTAGAGCGAAAGATTGCTGCTGCACGACCTGTACTAGTAATTTCTCCGCTTCGTGGAGGAACTCTGCTTCTATTATTTGCCCTTTTGGTCGAGATTCGGATGTTTTTTCGGTTCGCTTCGGAAGAGGGGGCGCCGCTTTCTTCTGTTGTCGCCAGTCAGGATCTCGATCAGCGTTCTTTCTAGTTCTTTTATAGAACGTTTTCTCCCTTGATACTCTGCACAGAGATACGAAACGTAGAACGCTCGCCGTCGCACGGAGAAGTCTTTCCCACCTGGAGAACCTTGTCGGGTCTGGTATGGCTTCTGTTAGCTTTCGATCGTCTGTTTCTTCGACGGCGGTGAGTGCTCTCTCTTCTCCCGTCTCTTCTGCGACCGGAGGAGTCTCTGACGGCCATGATGATGGCTCCTCATACAGGAAATTGGGGCCACGATACCACTCATGTTGCGAGTCGAAGTGGTGTGGCACGTCACGAGTAGCTACGTCTGCGATATTCATTTTCGTAGGTACCCATCGCCAGTCTTCGACTCTACTGTTCTCCTCTATGGCGGCTATACGATGAGCTACGAACGGCTTGTACACTCGCGCTCCTCTTCTGATCCACGTCAAAATGGTCTTGCTATCTGACCAGTAGGTTACCGATGCGGGCTTGATGTCGTGTTCACGTATGACAGCTGCGGCCACGCGGGTCCCCATCACCGCTGCCTGCAGCTCGAGGCGGGGTATTGATTGCAGCTTCAAGGGAGCTACCTTCGCCTTTGCCATGACGAGGCTGACTCGTTGCTTGCCGTCTGTTGCTGTAGTTCGCCAATACACCGCTGTCGCATATGCCATCTCACTCGCGTCGGTAAACACGTGGACTTGTGTCTCTACCGCGTCGCTGTACCCCGGATAGCATCTTGGTAAGTTGACGTTTCCGAGCTGTAGTAGGTGTTGTACCCAACTTTTCCATTGAGTCGCTAGGTCTTGGTCTAACGGCTGATCCCAGTCGACTCCTCGCCTCCATGCCTCTTGCAATATTTGCTTGGCTCGAATGGTTACTGGTGAAGCGAGTCCGAGCGGGTCGTATAGAGACATCACTATTTTCAGCGCCTCCCTTTTTGTGGGCGCCTCTTTATCTAATATGCCTCTTGGTAGGCGTGCGAGCGTGAGGTTGAAGCCCAACGTATCTTCATTCGGTCTCCATATTAGGCCGAGTATCTTCTCTGTGTCATCAGTGTTTCCGATGCTGACGACTTCTGTTCGGATCTGTTTCGGATCTATATTTTCCGTTAACTGTGCGCTGTTTGACACCCACTTTCTGAGTTCAAACTTCGCCTGTAGGTGAATATTTTTCACCGTAGTTGCAATGCGCGTCGCTTCTTCGACGGTCTTGTAACTATCGAGGTAATCATCCATATAATGATTCCGAATTATGGCTTCCACGGCATCTGGATGCTCATCTATATGCCTTTTCGCGTTCCAATTCTTCGCGAAAATGGCTGTGCACGGCGAGCTTGCCGCACCGAAAATGATGGACGTCATACGGTATTCTTCCGGCGCCCCCTCTCTTCTATTGCCTCTCCATAGGTATCGGAGCGCGTCTCTATCCTGACTTCGCACCTTCACCTGCATAAACATCTCCGCTATGTCACCAGAAATGGCTATGCAGTGTCTTCGGAACCTCATCATGACGCCGGGCAGGGACTGTAGCAAGTCCGGTCCAGTGAGAAGGAAGTCGTTGAGTGACAGCCCTCTTGATTTGGCAGCTGCGTCATGCACGATGCGGAGCTTTTCAGGTTTCATGGGGTTGAATACGTCGAAATGGGGTAGATACCACGTTCTACCCGGTGTGCTCGTCTTGGGCGCCTTTTCTGCGTAACCCTTCTGGATGAGAGAGTCCATCTGTTCTGTGTATCTATCTCGAAGGGCGGGTTTGCCATCGAGTTTTTTCTCTATTGAGACGAGCCTCTTGAGGGCTGTCCCGTAACTATCGGGCATTTCTATGCTTTCATTTTTCCACAGCATGGCTGTTTCTATGTGACCATCTTCTAACTGTTGAGTGTGACGAGTCAAAATATCTTCCGCTTTCTTCTCGGGATCGGAGTCTGGTCGTCTCGGGTTGATGACCAGTGATTCTAAGGCGAAGAATTTGCGAAGCTGTTCATCTATGTCTTCATTGCTCGCGGTGAGACGGTTGACGTAATGCACCTGCTGACCCAGGATTCTGGTGTGTGCGCCGTGTAGAGTCCATCCCATCGTCGTAAGTGATGCAACGGGTTGGTTCTTCGGACCTCTGCGGATCTCACTGGCCAATAATAGGTGCCAGTTATCTTGACCGATGAGTATTTTCGGCGCGCCAGTGTCGTATATCAGCTGCTGCCTTAGGTCATCCAGATGTTTGCAGTGCGCGACGTCCACTTCACTGACTGTTTGCGGGGCGAGGTTTAGCTTCGGTATGGTGCGCGCTCTGAACGGCACCCTATTCTTCAGCTGGCTCGCAAGAGTGACTGTGATTCTTCGCGAACATGGAGTGTCGATCGTGGTATTGCCGATCGCGCCTATTTTCAGAGGGTCTATTTGGCCTTCTGCCCCGACTTGCTTCGCTATGTCCTCGTCGATCAAGGAAACGGTTGATCCATCATCGAGAAGTGCGAATGTCGATACTTCTCCCGCCGGTCCAATTACTCGAACCGGAACCATCTTGAGGTAGGCGTGGCTTGAAGTCGTTCGTGAGCTGGCCACTGTCTCCTTTGACTCCACGTTGTTAGACTGCTCCTGAGTAACGGGCTTTTCACTCTCTGCAGCGGGCTTCTTATTATAATGAAGAAGCTGATGATGCGTGGCTGTACACCCCTTTACGTCACACTTCTTCGGTTTGCATTTGTGATCGGGACGACGGCTTCGCAGGCAACGGAAACACAGGCTAAACTTCTTAGCGAGCTCCCATCTCTTGTCACTGGATCCCTCTTTGAACCTCTTGCAATCAGGAGCTTGATGTCCCTCCTTCTCGCAAATACGGCATTTTTGGGCCGACTTGTCTACAGCTGTATGGGTCCTTTGTGTGACACGCTTGCTCGTTGTTGCCTCAGCAGGGCCGATGTTCTCAGGTGGAGCGAAAGCACTGCAGAAACGAGCTTGCTCTGTGATGAATTCGCTGAATAGCGTAAGGTCCGGCAGCGACTGGTACTTTTCGGTGTACGTCCTATACCACTGTACACGTAGGGAGTTCGGCAGCTTCTCGGTGAGCGACCGCATCAGCTCAGCGTTGATCAGGTAGTGATCCTTCTTCAGCGCGCGCAGAGTGACCACACCGCTTCTGACTCTACTTGCGAAGTTGCAGATATCTTTAGGTGCTTCGCCACAGCGCGGCAATCCGCGCAGTCTGTCTGTTTCCGCTTGCGCGATCGAATCTGGACGGCCGAACTGCAGCTCGAGTTCCCTCATGATGTCATCTGGTTTGGCATGTCCGATGAGTTCTGAGCTCACTGTCTCTAGCGCTCGTCCCCGTAGGCTTCTTCTAAGTCTTGCTGTGTTTTCAACGTCGTTGAAGTATCTTCGAGTTGTCTCGTAGATGGCGCGAAATGAAAGCCATTCTGTATGGGCCCCATTGAAGTTCGGTAAGGTCATGATGACCTTCGACGCCGAGGGGTGGTTCGGTGTCCCCTGTTCTGTTTTCCTGTCGGCTAGCGACGCTATAGCGGACGTCAACTCCGTTATGAACGGACGGAGTGAGTCTTCCCCCTTGGCTTCTATTTCCCTTGGTGGGATTCGATTCTTCACTTCATTCGCTGTAGGATGCGGCAATGGTACTTGCTTATCGAGGTCCACTATAGTTTCGAAGTCCACAGGGGGGGGCTGTTGCTCATGGCCTATATCACTATTGTCCCCCTCGGCGGCGTTGTCCCTCTTCTCCGGCTCAGGCTCAGGTGCCTCTTCAAGCCAGGAGCGCACGTACTCATTGTTTGAGTTTCTATCATCCATGTAACCGTCGGAATCTTCTTCCTCGGCTCTCTGAAGTGCTAATTGAGCAAGTTCCAACTTAATCTTCAATAAGTCTTCACGTGCTCTTGAAATTTTTCTATGTGACCGCGTCGTTCTATTCGTAGTCGACTGCGGCCTGCTATGTTCGGTACGGGCGTCACCCCGGGTAGTCATCGGTAAGGTTCGGCTGTACGTTTCATCTAGTGTTCTTTCTATTCTGTCTGCAGGCCTCAGTGCTCTGTCTGCAGGCCTCAGTGCTCTGTCTGCAGGCCTCAGTGTTCTGTCTCCAGGCCTCAGTGTTCTGTCTGAAGACTGCAATGTTCTATCTGAAGACTGCAATGTTCTATCTGCAGGCTTCAATGTTCTATCTGAAGTTCCTTCCTTTCTGGTTCCCTTCCTGACCGTGGATAGCCGTTCGGCTTCTTCAGACCGCGCCCGTGCAGGTAAGTCTTTACTTGTCCGCGGAACTAGGGGGCACTGCGGCGGTGGCTCGGCTCCTTCAGTGGTGGATGGTGAATTCGGTGGCCGCTCATGGCAGATGGCCGACCTGCTGCGGCCTCTGCTCACCTCCACTGTCCAGGCTTCAGGGGCCTTGCCTTGCGATCTCGTTACCGGCATGTTGAATTCGGGTCTTCAAAACGGATCTTCGAAACGGATCTTCAAAACGGATCTTCAAAACGGATCTTCAAAACCGGATCTTCAACGGAATCTTCAGACCAGATCTTGAACGGAATCTTCAAACCGGATCTTGAGAACGGATCTTCAAAACGGATCTTCAAAACGGATCTTCTAAACCGGATCTTCAACGGAATCTTCAAAACAGATCTTCAAAACGGATCTTCAAAACGGATCTTCAAAACGGATCTTCAAAACCGGATCTTCAACGGAATCTTCAAAACGGATCTTCAAAACGGATCTTCAAAACGGATCTTCAAAACGGATCTTCAAAACCGGATCTTCAACGGAATCTTCAAAACAGATCTTCAAAACGGATCTTCAAAACGGATCTTCAAAACGGATCTTCAAAACCGGATCTTCAACGGAATCTTCAAAACAGATCTTCAAAACGGATCTTCAAAACGGATCTTCAAAACGGATCTTCAAAACCGGATCTTCAACGGAATCTTCAAAACGGATCTTCAAAACGGATCTTCAAAACGGATCTTCAAAACGGATCTTCAAAACCGGATCTTCAACGGAATCTTCAAAACAGATCTTCAAAACGGATCTTCAATCAGAATCAGTCTTCTGTACTTCAAAGTATTCTTCAGGGATAAGTCTTCAGGAATAAGGCTTCAGGCTCTGACGTAACTCTTCAGTGATAAAACTTCAGAAATAAGTCTTCAGGAATAATCCTTCAGGAATAAGGCTTCAGGCTCTGACGTAACTCTTCAGTGATAAAACTTCAGAAATAAGTCTTCAGGAATAATCCTTCAGGAATAAGGCTTCAGGCTCTGACGTAACTCTTCAGTGATAAAACTTCAAAATTAAGTCTTCAGGAATCCGATAACTCTTCAGGAATAAAGCTTCAGGAATAAGTCTTCAGGAATAATCCTTCAGGAATAAGGCTTCAGGCATCTCCCGGACGGGTCTTCATGTATCTCTCCTGAAGAAATCCGGCTCGCAAGGACCAGCAGATGTGCCGGACGGGCGTGATCGCTTGGACGCGAGGGGTGTGTGGTGAGGGTGTATGCCCGTCCCACTGTGTGTGTAGGGCTCCCGGTCCGCGCGGCGCTGACGTCCTGCACCTATAGATTCCAGATATCTTCAGGGCGGCTACTATCTTCCGGGCTTCATGACGTTACCATATGTACCAGTGTTACGACTCGTCTCAAAGAAATAGTTTCCAGACTTTCGTCTAGAAAAGGGGGTGTTTTTTGACTCCGCAAAGGAGGGGGGTGCCTTACCTGATTAATAACACACGTTTTATGTTTTTACAGGAAGCAATTTCAGAACACTACTTGAACTATATCTATTAATTAATTTAAGAATTAAATAAAATCTTGCCGATGACTACAAGTTGCTAGAAATTACACGTTTACTATCGTACTATGAATCTTTACCGTAACGAGAGCCGCAAATTGCTTCCTGTTTTTAAGTTTTATTTGTTCTAGATTTCATTACATTTATGACGGAATTATGCATATAACATCTCAATTTATTAAAATATACAAGGCATGTTACATATGGTTGCATTCCCCATGAAATTCCCCGTCTCCTGAGATATCCACATCAACTATATCTTTCCATACTGAAAGAATGTTTCGAGGAAACCCGAAAAAATTCTGAAAAATGTTAATAAATTTATTTAAAAGTTGATTTCCTCGAAAACTACTGAACGGATTTCAAATCCAATTATAGATATCTCAGGCTGGTCTGTAGACCTAAAACAATCTGATATTTAAAACTATACAACTATGGCTTTCAGGGCGTGACGCGCCCTGAAAGAGGGTTAGCAAAAACACAAATCTTAAGAATTACTTAACTAAAGTAACACGACATACAAACTCAATTAAGTGGGCTTTATCTTAGGTTTACATTATTGAAAGTTACGTCCAGGGCTAGGTCTCGGTACTAGGTTACCTGGACGCAACTAAAACTATAAGTTACTGCTATATAGCCCACTCAAATGAGGTTTGCAGGGGTGGTACTTACGGTTATCTTATACTAGCCGCTTAGTCACTACTGTTTATTGGTTTCACTATCACTCTTATCACTATGAATCTACGTTAATGTCAAAAACAAACTAATTAACTATGTAGTGACGCGTCGTCGCGAACAGTAACCAACATAAGGGGATACAGCAATTTTTAACCAGAAAGCGAAACAAGCGATGTAATAAAAAACTTCTTGGAAACTAGGTTAGACAGTACTTCGCTTCATGTTTCATAAACAAGAAAAAAAATAGTTTCGAAGCTTGTTACCACAAACCGATGAAGCAACTAGAACAAGATAGGTAGGACATATTTAAAATTGATTGCAGTCAAGATTGTTGTTTTACGAGCGAGCTTAGTGCGCCTTACCTCACTAATAAAATTAATGAACGAGGAAGCTCCCGGCCGCCGACCGCCATGCGGACGGAAACTCGAGCTCTCGGGATTTTCATCAAGAGAAAAATACTTTAAACAAGATTTCGTTTTTCTTTTTTATGGACTTTTGTTAAGGTTTCGATGATGCTGTTAAAAAACAATTACAGTTAACATTACAATGATTTAAAGGATTCTTGTCCAGCAAGCTTTGCTTAACACTGTAACATTTTTAAGTTTCTCAACTACTTACATTAACTTACTAGGAGCTATATAGGAGCGGTCCTGTATCCAACATTTAGTGAGACAAACGGGAGACAATTACATAATAATACCTATTAACATAATAGATACCTACAGCATATCATTCCGTTTTACGACACCCTCGGGAGACGTAAGAGTGACCTCCTTGACTTTATACTCTGTGGTATTCAGTCAAAGTCACAGGTGAAGGTAGCTTTACTGACCTATAGAACTGACTAATGCAACGATTGTAAACAAAACATACCTAAATCGATTTGGAATACATTAAGCGTGATGACCTTGAATCCACCGCAGTAAGTTACCCAATTACCTACTGCCTTCAGATTTCGTATTTTAAAACGCCATCACTTTTATTAAAACTCTCATATATTATGAAGCCGAAAAAAAGATATAAACATACAAACGAAAGCGTTTAAACGCTTTGAAAACATTTGGATGCTTTCATTTATGTATATTTCTGTTTTTATGATAAGATTTAATAACATAGCTTTAGGGCCGTTGATTTTATGGGAAAGGACATTATGATTTGGATATTATGGCCTCATTGTTTGTGGAATCTAATTATCCGAAAAAACCTGACTGGTGAAAAAGCCAACAACAAAGTGAAGAAGAAAAGTTTTACCAGGATCATGAATCAAGGATGAGGAGAAGTCCACGTTCGCACGAATCTAAAATATCGGTTGCAATATTTATTCGCGCACTGGATCTTCAACGCAATGCTCAGCGCCGAGAGTTGAAAATCAAACAGTGTGTTTTTTCGACGCCTGGGATGCACTATGTTGGATTCTCATTGCTCGATTCAAAACAAAGAGTTGAGAATCTAGTTGCGCGATAATATCCCGTCGCGATATTTTCACGTTGCGAACGTGGTCTAAGCCTCGACTGGAAAACTGGAAAGAGGAGGGCAGCCCGCCCCACTAGCACAATTTATTACGAAATTAATTGTTTCATCATATTTACATAGCCAACGACATAATATAGGTACGGGACGCGGCTTGCGGGGCAATTGCTCCCGTTTTATTTCAGTCTCACTAGCATGTCTCGGTAACGGAGACAGCGGCGAAGTCAATGATTGAAATATGACAGACCTTGTCACTTCTCATAGTGATTTCATTAGTTCCACTTACAGCCTCCGGGTTAACTTTGTGGCGCTATCAGTACCTCGTTCCTCATCAATACGAAGCAATAAATAGTAAGGCAAATGAACACACGACACCGTACGCAGTTTGTTCTGCTATAAAAAATAATCATTCAATTTTCTTTCAGCATTTTCACGCATGGCTGACCGCATAATTGCTATTAAATTATCCACGGTTGTGGTTAAATGTTTTTAACGAATTAGAAAAATATCCAGGCGTCTAACATCATGTATTATCGAATGCATCTAGCCTAATATGCTGTATAAACTAAAGCCTATTAATAGTAATGTAATTAAGTAGGGTAAGTTTTTATCTAGTACGCAAACTGTAACCATGAATTCAGCATATCATTCTAGACCCAGCGCAGAAAATTTTCGTCGATAATACAATAAAAAATCAGCTGTTCAATACATTTTGACCGCGTCGTTATTGCACTTTTCAATGAAACAACTTGTTTTTTTTTTGTAAAATCGACGTAAAATTTCTGTCTAAAATGATATGCTGAATTCTTTGTTACAGTTTGCACACTGGATAAAAACGTATCCTGTTTATAAAGCCTGCCAAAATTACTTTTATCACTACTAAATCAGAAAAAAACGATTTTTCCAAAGTAGTTTTATTTGCGGGAGTCAAGACATTCAAAACTAGCTTCTGAAGATGACTTCCTCAAACATATCCTTTGGAACTTGGCAACAGCGTGATTTGTTTTTCACTGACACTGCCTTCTCTTTATATCCTAGAAAATATCTTGTATGTTCGCAAAAATTTAGGTCTTTTCAAAAAAAGATGCGACTTCCATAATCTAAATACACGTAGTAAAGATGAAATTGTGATTCCAAAATTTAGATTAACTAAAACTAGCAAGTCATTTCTAATAAACAGTATCCGCTTCTATAACAAGTTGCCAAAATCGGTTACAGAACTTAGCGATGGAAAGTTTAAAACTCACATCAAACGTGTCCTTATCAAAAAAGCATATTATAAGATAAAAGACTACGTTGAAGACAAGGAAGTTTGGCATTAATTCCTTCTGCACATGTGGCTTCCCTGGTAACTCATTAGCACCATAACTTTGTGAGCGTCTATTAACTGCTTCCAAATTACAATGTTAATTTTAATTATTTTATTTTTTACACTTTCTGACATATTCTCGTCATTATTTGACATTATACAACCCTTGTAATATCGAGTATTTATTAGTGATTCTCATGGAAATCATATCACTTGGTTTAAATAGGTTGATTTTACTTATGTAGATTCTTTTACATATTGTGAATGAGAGAACGTTGTAGGCCTACAGTTTCTGTTCTTTATTTTCATTCCTCTAAGTACCTGGTACTTATTGACAGGCCTGCACTGTCCTCCCATACCTAATATCACTGTAATTTGAAAACATTATAAATTCCAATTATTTTTAAAAGAGTAACCGTGGAGTTTCTTGCCGGCTCTTCTCCATAGGAAGCGACAAATTGGAACCGTGCACCTAGCTTCTGACGTTTCATAAGTGCCCTTGCAGGTTTATGTGAAATAAAAATATTTTGATTTGATTTGATTTGACTGAAATAATTTTGGAATTAGTATTCTTCCAGAGATTACCAACTTATCCATATGTAAACAAACATTTTTAACTTTTAATATTATTAGTTTTGATAAGAATAACGGAACGGTCGTAAGTTTAATAAACAAACATTCAAAACTAGTTATTCATTTTACTCTCGTCCTTTTATGTGACTCTTGAGTCTTGTTTCATATCCCAGTTTGTTTCTATATTCCGCACCAAATGGATACGAAGTTAAGAAAACAACGTTATGTACCTATCTGGAATTACAAGACATTTTTTTAGCAAATAAATAATAATTATGAATAGGTTTAAATGTAATGAAATAAACTATCATTTTTGTACCTAAGAATCGAAGGACCAACCTAAACCTAAAACCTACGAGTTGGCAAGCCAAGCCAATGTATTGTACCTATGTTACCACAGGCCATATCACATTTCTTAATCTAGTTTGTATGTAGTCTGGCCTGTTGAGACTACCAATCTAATTCAATCCGATATTAAATTGATTTTTTATGCCTGAATAATATGAACTTTGTTGTATAATCTGAAGTTTTATTTAACCGATTCTTTTTTTTACATACTTTTTGACACACTTCACTTAACACATCAATACACACATTAACACATCTTACATAAGTGTGCACTTTAGGCCAAAATCACTATGAATCTTGGCCAATGTCGCTTTGATGAAGTAAATTTGAAGCGAGCTGCCATTCCACCCTATACTTTTTCGCAAGCACAATATTTCAATCTTTAAATTTTAAAACCGTGAAACATTCAAAGTTTACTGACCGATTGCTGTGGGATTCCGAATAAACTTCCTGAGTAGTTTCCCGCAAAAACCAAACAGAATACGAAACGAATTTTATTCTAGTTTCATTTTGTGCGTCCGATGCGAAACCTCGAAAAAAGCTAGCCACGAATAAAGTTCACTTCGGGGAAATGGATATTTGAGTCCGGATTTTGCTCACGACTTTTTTGCGTTATTTTAATAAATTCTGCATTTGCGCACGTATAAGTTGGTCATACATAATCAGATAGAATAGGAAATGAAGTCGTCACATAACATAACTACTGCAGGGACGCATTGCGATATTATCGTTCAGTTTATACTTGTTAACAGCTAAAACATTGCTATAAATGAACACCTACTATTAAGTTTAAATACTGAAACCAATGCATTTGGATGGAACTGAACTGCCAAAAGGTAATTATTTCTGTTTGCCCATTGCCTGCCGTAAATCTCTACAAAGTATAAAACAAAGTCGCTTTTCGTGTATGTACGCTTCTAAACTCCGCACCGGATTTAAATGCGGGTTTCATCAATAGACAGTGATTCAAAAGGAAGGTTTTCATGTATAAGACAGCAACCTACACGCCGGCGAAGCCGCTGACAAAAGCTAGTAACTTATATTCCTAAAACAACATCGACCATAACACGATTTGGAAGAACTAATACCACACCGGGAAACACACAAGGCCAATGTACATAACATTTTGTGATAAAACAATTATGCATTTCATTACATGCGAGACATACATAAACCTTCATATTTAGATACGAAATAATTAGTGTGAATTTGTATCATGACTAGGTGCAGTCACGTCCACTAATAACATGCAAGTTTATTTTACATTTATACATCTTAGGCTCCACGAAGGAAGCTCGACCATTTTTGCCTTCAGCTCGGATATGTTAGGTTATGGTTTATCCATTCATACAAGGAGTAATTTTGTCGAGTTATGCAAAGCAGCTTCAAAATTAAGAATTAAGGTGGATGCAAGCGAGCGAAGCAAGCTCGGTAATTTAAGCACCCCGCCTATCGGGTCGATTAAACTTTTGGAGATAGGAGATTAGGTGCTTTAACGACTTTTTAGGATCTCGCGTTGAATAGATCAAGTTTTTTATTATTACTTTTTATTATTCGGCGTTTTCGGATTTTTTTTTTGATTCTAGATGTTAAAACATCTAGAATCAAAAAAAAATCTATGTTGTATTTTGAAGCCAGGGAGGTGCAAGTGCACCCACCCTCTTGCACCTCGCTCCCGGTGCCCATGGCATACCCTTTTAAAAGTCAGTTTCTCCTAAAGTATTGATTATATTTTTGTGTTGTTACGAACATAGTATTTTGAAACCCAATAATATTATTAAATTGGTCTTATCTCAAAGTGCAATCGTTATTCCACGAAAAAATCGATTTTGAATTTTGTATTAAGTGTAGGTTCTGAAACTGACCACCTCAAGATAAACTAGTTCAACAAACACGAAACATACTCGTTAATTTAATACAAAACTGTAAACAATCATCAAGCAAATTGCTGCATATGATTATCTATGTACCTTTATTACGAAGTGGGGTCCGTTGCCCTAATGAGGTCATCGATAAATAAGTACTACACTTCTGCCCAACCCTTTGTGTCACTACGTTACAGTCATGCTATGTCCATTCAGACGTCGCAACGGTCACCAGTGAGTACACAATATTCTTCAAACATTACCGACCGACCCACGCGCTAAGAACCCGAACACATGATCCTGCGATCATATCGACAAAAATAAATTTATGTTTTTCTAGCCTTGCATATTTACCGCTACCGATAAATGTAGCACCGCCTTTATTGATTCAAGTATTTGGAGTTGCTTTGTTTTCATAAAATAAGAGAAATTTGTTTCCGTTTTCTACAGCAGTTGATTTTTTTTATGTATCCCGTTTTGATACGCTACGACACCGCATCAATTTGTAAATTCAATTGGTTAACCCTTATCTTGTGGCTAAGTCATAACAGCCACACGGATTGATCGATTAGGGAAAGCTACGCTTGCAGCGGTTAGTCCGTGGATTGATTACCATGTTTACTGTAATTCGTGGATCTTTGACAGTCGTTACGGGTCGTCAGAATCCCGAAAGTCTGAAAACCAGTTTTACCGAGGGGTATCGTGTTGCCCAGTAACTGGGTTGTGGAGGTCAGATAGGCAGTAGCTCCATGTAAAATACTGGTATTCAGTTGTATCCAGTTAGACTGGAAGACGAGCCCAACATAGTTGGGAAAAAGCTAGGCAGATGATGATCTCTTATATAGAAAGAGTCTTGCGTCATTCGAGCATACATTTTTTTTTATTCTACAAAGGGACTAATATAGAATCATACAAATGCCTGTCTGCCTGCCTGCTGACACACTTTGGGTACAGAAGCCTAAAAAGCGTATCAGAAAACGCAACGTAACTGGTAAAAGGACATAAATCTGCTGAACTCACAGACTTCCCCATTACTGTTTTCAGTAAGTAATAGGCGAACGAATTAGCGTCATCCAGACAAGTTAATTAGTTTTCTCGACTCGTAATTTATTTACTTGTAAAGGAAGCTATAGTTTTGACTGAAACTCTAGTAAGTGAGGAACTGAGGACTAAATAATAACTGCGATTGGCGCCACCACCACCAGTAGTCCTCATCCTCAAAATTCCCGTCCAAACTTGATTAATACAATTAACTTTGAGGATAAGAGATGTTTCTTATCCTCAAAGTTAATTGTATTAAACAAGTTTATTATTTACAAAAGTGCACATTACTCATTTGAAAGTAATTATTATAACATCCATAATGGACGGATGGATGACCCCTGCAACAAAGGTTTTCTTCTTAGCATGGGGGTCATTGATCATTTATATCAAACTATTTGCACGCTTAAATTAAGCGTCACTTAGTTTTCTTCGTCTAATATGGGCAATATGCTGGCAGAGCCATACGAATCAAAACTGCACCCAGGACAAAGCCTCATTCTAGCGTCCCTACACAAGATGGTTTTTTAGATAAACTTTCGCTTTTATTTTTACTTTTTCAATAGTTGATACTTGAATGACACTTCATCATGCGAGTATATATCAACTAAAGACAGCTTCGATTACCAGTCACCCGGGCCCCAGACTGTTTAGCCATTAGCTTTATTACAGCTTTGTACCTACTTCAAGTAGGCGGTATCTAATCACTGCGGATAAAGGCCGCAGTAAGACACAGTCAGAATTTTAGTCATTTCATACCGATCTGTATGAAGAAGTTCTTTCTTCAAAAGAACTTCTCTAGGAAGAACTTCTGGAACCATGGATGATACAGTTTTAGTTATTTTAAATATTTTTCCTATTTGTAATACCTACTTCATTGAGCAACGGATCCAGCATAGAGATATCAATTTCGACGCAGAGTAACTGATATGCAGCCGTTCGCAATAATCATTTTATGCAAAATAGGTTTGCTTGTACTAGCATATAATAACAGAAAAAGAATCACAATAAAACAAAAATATCTTTTATAATATAGGAATTTATATTATATGCAGATGTCATATTTTTATATACTCTGAAAGCCAGATTTTGATTGACTAATTGGTATGTATTTAGGAAATACCAATGAGTCAAACTCAAACCCAAAGCATTTATTTCAATTAAACTATTTACAGGCAGTTTTTAATTGTTGTAGTTTTGTAGTTTGTGTAGTTGTAATCAGAATATTGAAAATAATTGCCTACTCCAAACTGTAGATCTCTGTGAAGAAGAACGGGCAAGAAACTCCAAGAGCACTCGTTTAAATCAAAATATTACAAAATATTTATTTTACTAAGCAACAATTCCAAAAATTAGATTACAAAAATAAAAAAAATCTTTAAGTCTATGAAATTAAAAAAAACTTAACGGCCGACCTGTCAACTATGTTATTTTCCACTAGCATTAAAAAATAAAGGCGCCATAATATTTGCGTCATTAAATGATTTGATACCATAAATTCTGCACCTACTTTCAGTACGTGTATGAAACAGTTAATAGGTACACAACGCAATTTATAAGTCCCAAATTGCATTTGCCGGTCGGTCGAAAATGGAGCGGACCGGACGTGGACATTGAAAATTCGATCAACGTAGGAAATTCACTTAGATTCCTCCTTACGAACTATACATCCTGACTAGCTTATGTGCTTGCCAACAGGTGTTCAACAAACTAAGTATGTTGTAGACTAAGGGGCTTTATTTATAAACATTGCTTAAGAGACATTTAAACTTTTAAAAAAATATTGTTTAACAGTCACTAATCCTTGCTAACTAGCAACATTTATAAATAAAGGAGTAATAGACTAAATTATAATAGATCTTCACAGTAATGAATGCCTGATAGGTACTTAAGACAATATGATTAAACCAATTACTACACAAATTCAGAAGAGATATTATGTAGGTAACTACTTTAAATTATTTCCACGATTACACGATGCGGCAAAAATATTGATATACCGTGACTTGATGATAAACGATGATCTCTGAGAGAGTTAATTGTCTTTAAGCTTCATGTTAACATAAAATTATTTAGCCGTGTACTGTTATTGATAAACTTCGGAACTTATTATCATCATATAATACAAATATTATTTCACATTGATAGTTCCACTAAAATGTCTAGAAGTTTATAAAGACAGTCTCTAGAAAATCGGCAAGGTACTCTAAGCTGCAGCCGAGCCGGAAATACCCTGAAATGTCTGGAATAACGACACCAACAAACGAATGCATGTTAGCGTAAACGATATTAAAAAGGATGCTTTTAAACAAATTACAACGCTTTAAAAAGATAGAAACCGTCTTAATGAATTCCGCTTACTAATGAGTACAGAGATAGAAGTAGCTGAACTTTTGTTTCACACGCTCCTTCAGTGAAAACTAACACGTAGCGTGAATGGAAAAGCTTTTTTGTAGAAAACAGGGAAGGAAACACATTAACCTAACTAACCTGAAGCAGGCTTGTAAGCGAGTAGTTTTAGTTTTCTAGGGACTTCCAAGCTTTACTGGATGAAAAAGAAGTTACAAATGGTTAGATAGCGCAAATGGACAAGAAGGGGCTTGTTACTTTAGTTGTAAACCCTGGCAGACAACCTAAACGTGACATACCTACAATTGACATGGCAATTTGAAGATATTTCAAAATGACCTAGGAATGGCTATATTGTCTCATCCAGTAGACATTTACCTATATCGTACTGCAAAACGTAAACTTATATCTAAAGTTATCTCCGAAGAATAAGCAGCAATTTCTAGGTAACGTCAGATTGAATAGGTGCTTCTATAGGTTATATGTTAAAGGTGGTAAACGATCGAGGAACTGTCATAACATAAATTAATAGATTAAGATCAAACAACACCAAACAACACCAGCACAACACCAGCTTCATTCAACATAGCAATTCCTCGGTATTCTTAGTTTACCTAAGAATATCATGCTTTCCTCTGTTACCCATAAAATCAAAACAATGAAATAGTACTTGAATAGCGTGAACCCGTTCGTCAACTTATCTTTGAAATTTTACATCAACTCCAATTTAGAATTGTAATGACAACTGTGACCTACTACTCCCGCACTGGTTGAAGCATTGACGTAAATAGCTAGGCTACCCTGACTGGAATTTTAAAACGACAATACAAGTAATTTATTCAAACACATGTTCCAGACTTGTGGACAGCGTCAGGGTCACTGGTTCGCAAAAACCGGTTGTACGGTCACCAACCAGCTTTTCAAGTAACTTTCCCTAAAGTTAAAAACATCATCTCCCTCCTCGACAGTCGCTTTTTTTGTGCAACAATGGACTACTATGGTCAGTAAAAATATCCTTGTATCCTTTTGTTTCTAGGCCATAAATCATAGCGTTCTTCGACGTTACATTATGTATCTCTTCGTTAGTTATCGAAAATGGCAGGCAGGAAGTAGCTATCGGCCCTTTTTCTGTCATGTGGCCGTCTGATAAGACGGCCACAATACGGCACACGGTGTACAAGTAGTTACGTTATTATTATTTCAGACGAAAACGGTATGTAATCCCATCAACGCACGCAAAATATTAATAATTCAACCCATTTTGAAAATAAACATCATGCCACCAAAAAATATTATCTAAAAATTGCAACAAATTCTGCTAATACCTACCTGTAGAGCTTACATTTACCTCCTGTAATCTAAATACGAGCAAAGACCCTCAACTCCACTTCCGAGTGCTACTGAATGGAACGCTTACACTAACTTCACTACACTAAATTCACTGAAGTAAATATTTGCTCTACTCCCAATCAAAACAAAGCCTACGTAAGGAATGTGTTATCAAACAAAGCTCAAAGCTTACCGTTTTCACACTGTTGCTAATAATTGGACAATTAATTAGCTTTACCATTCATAAATCAGACGAATTAGCATCCAAACCTGTGATCCAAACAATGGTCCCTCCCCTTCAAGCAAATTTGTGTTTTTGATCATAATGTGGATCTCTTCAGTCATCACCGTTTGAGCATCTAAGCCGTTTATATTTTAGTCTGTCTTAATGTTGCTCTAAAACGATTTAATCGAGCTTTGCTGTTCCCCGAGTTTATCTGATTGTCTTAGTTATTTTGAGTATTAATTATACATATTTTGGCAGATTCGTCGAAACAATTCGTGAACAAGCGCTTTATGTTGCAAACAAATGTATTGTCTACAATTACAACTATATTTTCCATATTATCTGGACCGAATACAATTTTAAACCCATTAGCATGAATAATAATTGTCTCCAGTCTCCAGTCCATGGTCAAGATGTTTCTATCAATTTTTGAATGTCATTGTGCTACACTCAGAGTCATATATGAGAAATTAATACAGGGTTCCTGACCTGCAGATGATCATTACGCGATCTCGTCGGCTCATTCGGCCGTTCCAGTGGCAGCAGTTCAGTGAGAATTATGACTCCAAACACCGCAAAGAACATGATGAAGATGAAGAAACTGATATTGGCGCGCTCTTTGGCGCGGGAAGGCGCCGCGCGCCACTTCATCGCGTCGACACTGCACTCGCATGAGCACTAGGAGAACAGTGGCCGCTAACGCGCGCGCCACACGACTGAATCACCAGCGCCGCAGCGCCATACCGCCGCGCTCCGCTATCGCGTGTCGCGTCAAAACACAACACGACGCCTTCCCACACTAACGTAATACGCAATGGTGGACTGACAGGACTCCTCTCCAACGGGTTGCAAGCTCCGGAAGAGCTTTCTACCCTTGAAAAGTTCAACACAATAATTTACACTTGTTCAAACCAACACATTTTCACAACAACGGCAACGGTCACATTTAGATCTAAATGTAATAAAAATAATGAAATAGAATACAGAGCTTTTCGATTTCTGAAAATTTTAGTCAGTAAACTAACATTTTGAATAGAACTGAGGCTGCCACACTACATCACAAAAATTGGACAAGCAATTCATGACAAAATTGTAAAATTTTGTAATATTTTCCACCACAAATGCGTTCGTTGTGGTGAATAGCAACCCAAATTGGTAGATATCAGTTACGCATGCGCGCCCCCGCCCTCGTTCAATGACTTGACGCTCAATGTAAAGAGTCTAGCTATACAACGAGATTGTATTAGGCCTATCAGCTGACGAATGCACCCTCGAATCAGATGCGAAATTCGAAGATTCGTGAAGGAATTTCCGGTACCCAACATTATGAAATAGTATCGAAAAACAATTTGTGGGCTTATAGCGACTTTACACCGTCCTTTGTTCGACGGTTAGGAAACTGGAAGATAAAGTTCTATGTTTACAGCCATAGAACAATTCTTTGTTGGCATGACTATCGATGGTAAATATTTTAGATGTCGATATAAGATTCACAAACAAAATATTTAACTTCTTTAACCAACAATTTGAGAGATCCAATGAGGCCTACATTTTTGCCGCCGCGCCGGCTATGTGACGCTTCTGAAATGAAATGAAATGTTTATTCATGTAAGTAAATCTTATAAGACACTTTTACACGTCAATATTTTGTTGATCAATAGTTTAAAAACTAGATGCCGCCGGAATTTCCTAGCCGTCGACTGTTCCCTGAGAAGAAAAGCCGAAACAAACTCAGAGGTCATGGTCTCTTTTAAACAAACATTAAATTATTTGAATATTATGTGAGTCTAACAATGCAGGGCAATGTCTGGAAGGGCCTTTTAAAGAAAGAGCCATTGCAGCTTTGAGCTGACCTGTCCCAACAGACGGCATGTATGTATCAGTGACTGTAGCTCAACCCTATTTTAGGGAGCTCAACGACCCATCACAAGACGCTACCAGATCTACAGGACATTTGCATAGGCCATTTACAAAATACTCAAAACCACCAGATGGCGGAGCGTCGACTAGTATAGACGTAGGCGAAAACGTATCAGCGAGGCCCCTTTTCTTTCGTCCCCAAGATCTAACTATTGTGATCTTTAGATTGTTTTATGATGTAGTCTTAATAGCACTTACAATGAAATGGCGAAATTATAACGGATGTAAGCGAGACAAAGATTGGGGAATCCCCAGTTCATACAGGGTAAATTTTTAACCAGTACGCAAACTGTAACTATGTTATCAGCATATAATTCCAGACATCCTAGTGAAGAAATTTTTCGTTGATTATTTGAAAAAAAAATCAGCATTCCATACGTTTTGAACGCGTAGGTATTGCACTTTTCTATGAAACAGCATTTTTTTTTTATAACCGATAAAAAATATCTATGCCACGGAGTCCAGAATCATCAATTCATGGTTACAATTTGCGCACTGGTTAAAATTTTATCCTGGAGACAAACTTTCTTTTAACTCTTCTGGTGGCAGTAGCGTAGCTAGGCGTGGGTGAAGTGGGCCCTGGCCCACGGCCTCGCACTTAAAGAGGCCTCGCGAGGCCTCTTCAAAATGCGATGCCATCAGACCTAAAAGCCCCGTTTATTTTTAAATTAAATAAAAACCTAAAAAATATTGGCCACACTCGTCACAGATTGGCAAGACAGCATACCTTTGCAAAACATTTATTTACGTGCATACCCATACGAAACAGTGAAGGTTCAGAATTAGATAGTTTATTTGTCTGTTTCAAATGGTATATATATCAATGAAACTTGTAGTATATTTTTGGATTAAAGTACCATAAAATTTTGTCTCCTTTTAAACCGTGTTTGTTTGTGGCCTGTAACTATTATTTTACAAATACTGGCAAAACAAAAATGACCTAATAAAAAAAATACAAAACATAACTCCCAGTTTTACGTTTTAAAAAGACACGGTTAATTAATGCGTCTGACTCGAGTGAGTGAGTCACACAAAGAGGATTTAATATTTTCATTTTACAGTTGCCTTCAAATTCGGCATGCAAGTAGGTAATTCTCCGTTTCGTTATATATTCCGTTTCCATTGTTAGGTTTAAAATTTTTATCCACCACATTGACATATATATTACATCCACCATCAATCATATTATCAATCCACGCGGCGCTCCTCAGATACTATATAAGCAGTGCGCGAAGGCGGGCCATTGATACTTGCTTACGTAAGTAAAGGACTTTGAAGTAATGCATGATAGTCTCTTTATGGTATGTTAGAGAAGACACTGTTTACCTGGAATAACACATAAGGTACTTTTAATCTCGGTAGTACGTTCCCGTGGGGTATTTTCCGACATCCACGCGAGCGAAGCCACGGGCAAAAGCTAGTATATATTATATACATTATACTTAAACTTAGTTTGTTGCTTGAGGGTACATTGGAGCAACTTATCTAATCCCAAGCCTTTCTGTCATCCAAGTAATCTTTAACTTTATAGAAACCTTTTTGACAGAGTTTCTGTTTAATAAATGATTTAAATTTATTGGAGCTTTGTTCTATGACATGGCTTGGGAGTTTGTTGAAAAAACGAATACTTTGGCACTTAAATGAATTACAATTTTTTTGGAGCCTTGTCGTGGGCCCAATAAGTAAATCTTTATTTCTAGTATTTATGCTATGAATATCGCTGTGTTTAGAATATGGATTAATGTTATTTTTAACATAAATTACATTCTTATATACATATTGAGATGCGACTGTCATTATCCGCCAAGACGAGCTAAGCGGAGCGCAAAGGCACTCTACCTACCTTTTCTCGAAGCGCTTCGTCGTTTTTTGTACCCTTATAACTTGGGTTTGGATTATACCAGTTAAACAAAACTCTCGGAATATGTTGTCAATAGCGGACTTATCAAACAGTAAAGTTTTAATTGCATCGCTCTTATACTTTAGATTTTATTGATATCTAAAAAACCCTGATTTCGTCACTGACTCACTGACGATCCTCAAATTTTAAGTAGGGTACTTCCTAATGTCCTAGAAAGCTGAAATTTGGTATGTAAGCTAGTATTAGAACACAAACAACAAAAAAATCTAAAACTCGGAACTTTTATCCCCCAACCCCTAAACTAGGGGATGAAAGTTTGTATGAGACTTCCGCAATTTTGACGCTAGAGGTCTGAAAATTGATGTAGGGACTCCTTGTTAGTATAAATAATAAAAATAAAAACTGTAATAAAACAATAAAAAGGAAAAATTCAATTAAAAAATATTGTCACAAGTAACAAAAAGAAGTGAAATCCCACCAAAAACATTTTCATGTAAAATGTCGCCACGACGAGACCACAATTATGACTCGCACTGTTAAAAGTTATCAGATCTCATGTAGAGGCAAGCTTCTAACTCTACACGCCTTAACTCTACAAGGCCTAACTTCACAAACTCTTCACCTTCGTCAAAATATGTGACTACACATTCGATATTCTACTAACTCATTTTTATTATTTATATTGCTGTGGGAACAGTCGAAGACTTCGCACGAACAATAACATTATTTATTTAGAAAGTGACTCGATCCATCCCTACCTATACCAACTGGTAATATCATAGTTATTTTAAAAGTTATAACGTTCAGTATGTTTTTAGCTTTTGGTAAGCCTTAATCATGCAGTTTGATTTTTACTTTGATGGGAAGTACAGACCGTAAGTACACCCATTTTTGTTTGGGTGAGGGGAACCAAAACCTAACATCCTCAAAAATAATATTCAAGAGTTCTTCTTCTCTTTTTTTGGTGCCTCTTGTATTACTGCAGGATGGTCATGGACTCCAAATATCTCAACTTGTTGTTATTGAAAAGTTAGATAGGCCAATCTCAAATAAGCTCAAATAAATAATATATTTTATTATCTGTACTAGCTTTTGGACGCGGCTACAACCACGTAGAGGTCGGAAATTATCCCTTGGGGACGTACTACCGAGAATAAAAAGTATTTTATAGGCTGATTTTTAAATAGTCAGTTATCTTATATCTGAGGAATATGTCGGTTTGACAGCTTTTGTGTAGAAAAAATTCCAAACTGTCAGATTTATTCTGACCGTGGCAAGCATAGCTTAACATTCTATCGACTCGTCTAGCTGTTCACGTGCCACGAGCCCCTCTAACTGTACCATGATTGGTTTAAAGTATTAATGCTCATGTAGCTAGAAGTCAATTAAAACAGTTGGATCCTTAAGTATCCTTAATATTGGTATTTGATTGATATTTGATGGGGAATCTGATGATGTTAATGGTTGGGCGTGCGCGTGACTGCGCTCTTGTTACACGGACGGTTTACCCGCAGCGGGTCATATCAGCCGAAAGACGTCCACTGCTGGACATAAGCCTCCCACAAAAGAGGGGGATTTCCCATAATCGCCACGCTTGGCAGGCGGGTCGGCGATCGCAGTATGGTGGTCAAATGCATAGAGAACGCTGCTGCCCATTTTCTAGTAAGCACCCCGCAGTTACCCTACCCTACTTACCATACCTAAACTAGTTGCATAGCTGCATGCAGTGTCAAACCACAACTGAAAACCGCCCCCTTGTTAACCGTAGACCCGTAGTTAGCTACACGACAGATGGGGTGGTTTCCTGAGAGTAATCAACAGGATCAGAATCAGTGGATATTTGTCACCGTATGATTGTGAACAACGTTAGTGAACCATAAAAAAACATATACTCCTAAAGTCCTAACAGTATCAGTATCGGTATCTAAAGTATCGATAAATTGTAAACTGTACCGGTATAGTCCTTACAATTAACGTACCTTATTAGATAGTTTTTAATCTATCCATGTCAGACAGTCAAATTGCGAATGAACCTGCACTCGTCTTCATATTCAGCATTTTTTTTTTTTGGGTGGGAAATCATCAAATAACTTCCCCCGCTCTGGGTGGAGCGGGAGGGCGTGTCAGACTTTTACTGACTAAAACCCACCCGTGTTCTCTCAGTTGCCTGTGTGCCAGGGGCCGCGTTATCTCTTTCGAACAACCCGCACCCCTGGCAGTTCATATTCAGCATTAGGTTTGCTTTTTGCTACATAATTTTTTAATCGATGTTTATCCGAATTAGAACACATTCATAACCTGACCACATGAGTTTGTTTTAACTCATTCTTACATAGGGTTGAAGTGCCTACCGCATACTGCCCTGTGTATACGTTCCGGTCACACCCCAAGTTTCAATCGGAGTAAATACAGTACCAATAACTGAAATTTTTTAGGTAAAAGGTATTTTATTTCTAATTTTACAAATTTTAATGTAACACTATAAAATTACACCAAACTGCACGTAAAAATTATTGTTACTTATCGACGCGGGCACCGTTCACAGCTCTGACGTTCCGTCACATCCGCACTGAGCGTCAGAGGCTTAACCAGGGTTGGGCAGATAAGGCACGAGCCCTGGGCGCCTCTCGATGGGAGCGCGAAAATTCAATGATTAAATTTTAAAATAAAAAAAATACTTCAATAAACAATTTCCTAGATACTGTTACATCTAAAATATCTGAAGGCTACTTGAATTTATTGTGCAGTACAATATACAATGACACATAACCATAGTTTACCTAAAATCAATCGGATTGTGGTTCTTCGTGGACGGTGCGTTCAAGCCGAGGACTGCTGCTGAACCGCGCGAGCCACTGCCTTGCGGATGCGGATGAAAGCGTATTTCCAAATCTGCCCATTGTTAGTCAAATTCTTAAAATTGCAGCATTGCAAGTTGTCAGCAAGTTGTGTGTGGTGTGTTATGCGAAAGTCATGTGCAATTCGCACGTATTGCCGAGTCCAATCCCCATCGAAGGGACACTTCTCGATGTTGTGAAAGAGTATGTCTAACTAGGCCAAGTCATCCAGCTTGGTAGACACAACTTCGAGAAAGAAGCCGACATGAAGATCCGGTTGGGTTGGGCAGCGTTTGGAAAACTACGTCTAGTCCTAGGTCTTCAAACAGTGCATCCTGCCCGTAATGACATACGATGCCGAAACCTGGACACTGACAGTTGGGCTGGTCCATAAATTTAATGTCGCTCAGCGCACTTCCGGAATGAACTCATCCGGGAAAGAAGACATAGCTTGCACTGTCAGCAAGTTAAAGTGGCAGTGGGCTGGCTATGTTTGCCGAAGGACCAATGGACGGTGGAGTAGACGAGTCCTGGAGTGGAGACCGCGTATCGGCAAGCGTAGTGTGGGACGCCCCCAGCTAGATGGACCGACGACCTTAAAAAGGTTGCTGGGATGGACTGGATGCGGAAGGCGGAGGATAGAGTGTTGTGGCGCAGCCTGGGAGAGGCCTATGTCCAGCACTGGACTGCGATAGGCTGAGTTGATTTGTTGATTTAAAGTTGTGAGCGATTTTTTTGTGAGCTGAAATCAATACCTTCATTCGACCTAGCTTTGCAGTGTAGACCGAAAGATAATTTACAAAGGGGCGCAAATGCGATGCATGCCCTAGGCCCACTTTTTCGATTGGTACGCCCCTGCTGAGCGTTGATACGAAATGGCCTTCATCATCATTTCGGCCGAAAGACGACTACTGCTGGACACAGGCATCATTAACATGTCCGCGTATGCGCACGGATGGGGTGGCCCCGTCTGGCCCCATGTCTCCGCTACGCCCCACCTCAGCTCAACTCAGAACTTAGGGAACTGAACAACTAGACGAACAATACCTACCAAGGAAAGTACATTTAGGTGGGCCGCATAACGTAGGTACAGACACCAGCACGTCAAGCTACCCCAAACTGTCAAATTTTCGCAATTGATCATGAACCTTAAGCATATGTCATAAAGTTGAAAATCTATCAAAGAAATTTGACAAAATTGGGGTAGCTTGATGTGCTGGCGTCTGTACTTATTCAAACTGCCAGACCGTCATTAGACTTATCTGCGGAAGAATAAAATAGTGACCACAAAGTTGTCTTACAATATTTAAAAGTAGCTGACATTTTTTTACATTGACATATGGCTGACTATGGCTACGTTCCGAGATGCGATAATATCCATTTGAGCGTGCTCACACCCGTTACGAATTGGCGTGGCGTGAGCGCGATAATGATGTCCGTGAATCGTCATGGATGACGTCATGACATGCGCCGTCTTGCGATAACGCCGACCCTGCGACTGAACGCTATCAAAAATGACAGTTGTGCTGTTTTGTTTTGAGTCGTATCCGTCGTATCGTAACTTTAGCGAACTTAAATTTATTAGACGTGACAGCTATAATAATGTACTCTGTGATGACAGCTCTCAGCTGCAATAATCGTAATATCTTGACAACAGAATCCAAAGTATTGATGTAAGCTTTCACAGCGCTATTTTTCTAATTCGGAAAGCGGCCTATGTGGTCTACGTATAGTTGCGGAGCTAGCACAGGTGGTTATGAAGAAAGAAGGAGACTGCGTTTTCCGGTATCAATATTAAACGTATTTCACATGGAAAGTTCACAATTCAAACTTTGAGCTATTGCTTATTTCTTCTTAATCATTATCTTCAAAATGTTTCCGAAATAAACTCGCAACTTTTACCAAATAACAAAACAGAACGTAAGAAAAAAGGATTTTTCCGCATCCTCCGTAAATGATGTAATGGGAACTTTTTTTTTTTTTTGGGTTTTGGCTTCACACGGTTTGTGCATTTAGCCAGTGTCAAGTAATTTTTCTTTTCAATAAAGTAAATGGCCCGATATCGGGCACGAAGTTACAAAACAGTCATAGTCGTCTTTAGTCAGTCAAGTCAAAGTTAAAGTTATTGTAAAGCGGTAGTAACTTTACAACAACCTAATAGGAGTTTTTGGGGGGAACACGAAAGGTCCACGTTAGACACAGTTTCACCTTCACTACACTTGTGCACTCACACGTCACCAAATTGAATAATTCACTACTAAAATTATACAATTGAATTCGCTATTTCACTAAATTTCATGAAAATGAAAATTCGTGCGACATGTTCCGACGCGATCCCGCCAAAAACTCTAATGGGAACTTGGTATCCAAAGCCTAAAAATTAAAAACAAAACTGTGTGATGTGATCTGTCAGATATGTCACTGTCAAATGTGAAGTTGAGACAGACGAAGAATATTTTCGTAACTTTTACATTGATCCACTTCTAGAGGCGCATTCTTTAAAAAAAACAAAATAATGAAGAAAGACGACGATTGTGCAAATAAAGACCCCAATGTCTTTAGAGCTTTTATGAATGCACTTTACACTACAATCGATTCGCCAGTAACTGCTTTCCGTGGTAAATATCCTTAAACTTTAATATCGGTAAAGTTATGTAAGTCCGTATGCGAATGAAGATGTTATTGTATTTCAGAGAAGGTTGTGGTGCCAAATCAGAAGAAGTACCCGTGGTATCACCAGAAGTTCCGCCGCGTGCCTACCATCGACCAGTGCTACGACGATGATGTCGTTTGCGATTTCGAAGCGAACTCACAGTTCAAACGTGATAGGTTAGCTCCAATTTTATCAAAATTATCTCGTTTTCTTTTATAGCTTACAAGGTTGTATATAGTATTGTACATAGAAAATTAGTGTTAAAACAACTTGGGTAATTGTGTTACAATCTATTCTTATTAATATCATCATCAACAATCTTAGACCTTTTACTAACTACTAGTTATGATCTGTTCAAAAGTATCTGATAAGAATGTAAACAATTGGGTCAGAAAACATACCTATGGATGCCATTTTGTAGTGCAACTTCAAATTCACTTGATTTGACTTAAACCATTGACCATAATTTAAAAATATTAGTTTTCTGCACTCTCGTCTCCACATAAACTTTAACTTTAACTAACATGTAATTATTGTAAAAAGGAGTACAAAAATTTTGCTTCTCATATATTATCAATATATGTATAGATTAATTTTGTGACCTCAATTTTTGTTGATAATTTTTTTATTATAATTTATTATTGCTATTCAAACAATAATCAATCAACGAAAGTCATCCACAATTCACACCTTGCCCTGTCTTGCCTAGTCTCATTCACATCGAAAGGGTTGCTTCTCAAAGTTGTCAAGGAGTATGTCTACTTAAGGCAAGTCTTCCAGCTCGGTAGACACAACGTTGAGAAAGAAGCCGACAGGAGAATCCAGTGCGGATCCGATTCAGTTGCATTGGGCAATGTTTAGGAAACTTCATCCAAGTCTTCTTGTTGCCTATCCCGCAATGTCTTAAGAATAAGGCCCATTATCACAAACAGTGCCGAAACCTGGACACCAACAGTTAGGCTGGTCCACAAATACAAGAGCAGGCTATGCTATTAGTTTCTTTGGAAAATAAAATTATCCAGAATTGTCCTAGAGCGGAGATTGCATATACCTTGGGCGCCCCCAGCTACATGGACCAACAACCTTAAGAAACAGGCTGGAACAGACTAGATTTGAAGACGTAGGACAGAGTGTGTGATGCGAACTGGGGTAGGCCTATGTCCAGCAATAGACTGGAATAGGCTGAGATGAACTGTATAAGTACAGATGCCTGTGTTACTATCTCTCTTTATTAACTGATTGCGTAAGAATTGAACCAGAACATGATTTATTTACACTTTCATTACATACTTTTGAAACAGACTATGTGTATGTGAGAAACTTTCTAATCCAAGCAGAATTTAGTGCTTACCTATATTGTCTCTCATCGTTTAGAAGATGGGCAGACAAGATTAAGAAGGCAGTAGGCAATACAAATATATGGACAAGGACAGCAAAGGACCAGACAACGTGGAGAGAGTTGGAGGAGGCCTTTGCCAAAAGGCAAACAGACAGTGAAACTGAAGAACAGATATAGATTAATAGAAACAATTTTTTTGTAACTAGTATTGTCTGAATAAAAGGCTATTTTATTTATTTATTTATATCATCTCTCATAATAAAGATGGAATAATTTCCAATATTAACTTTTCAGAGCTGTGGAATCTGAGATCCTTGGAATCCTGCGCAGCCGTTATGAGGACTGCATGATTTATGAAAACCCAGACCATGCAAAGCACTGCAAACCTCTCTGGGATGCTTACAGGAATGCTGAAGAGGCCTGGTTTATCAAGTGTTAGTATTCTTTTGATTATAGTGAGCTAAACATGCAAAACTTTTTCCACCATATTTGTAAGTATTTTTATAAGACTATTTTTTATGTTGAATTATTCTTCTTTTAAATATGTACACATCTTCATGGCATTGCATAGATATGCCCCGCCTAAGTTTACATGGGTCCTATTATTTATTCGTGTCCGTTTCAATGGCGCGGCCACGGCGTAATTTTAAAAAAAGAATTCTGCCAAGATATTGTAAAAATTTGTAAAAGTTGATTCCCAAAACCATAAAATTGTCAAAGTTATGGTTAAAAAGTTATAAGGGTTTGAACGTGGCCGCACCATTGAAACGCGGAGAACGCGCGTCCACGGAGATCTTTAAAACTAAGCGTTGCAGAGACCTGAAATTTAGGTAAATGACAGATTGAATTTGTAAAAATATAGAAAAAATTCCCAGGTTTGTTGTTTAGGAGCTGCAAGACTATAACCCCATGGCCGCGCCATTGAAACGGTGAAAAACATGATATCGCCGATATCTCGCTGAAAAAACATCGCAGACATCTGAAGTTTTTTGTAAAACCTTAGTAAAAATACAACAAAAAATCCTCGGTTTATATTTCCGGAACTGTAAGGCTAAAACCGTTCCGTGTGGTTCCGGACGTAAAGACTAGCACCATCCCATTTCTTCCCATGGGTGTCGTAGAAGGCGACTAAAGGACTTACTAGAGAATTGGTAGCAGCGTTCTATATGCATTTTACCACCATACTGCGATCGCCAACCCCCCTACCAAGCGTGTAGATTATGGCAAAACCCCATTTATTTTTTGAGGGAGGCCTATGTTCAGCAGTGGACGTCTATCGGCTGAAAACATGATGATGATGATGATGATGATGATGATGATGATGAAGGCTAAAACCCCGTGGCCGCGCCATGGAAACGGTGAAAATCACGTTATCGCTGATATCTCGCTGAAAAAGCATCGCAGAGGTCTGAAGTTTTTTGTAAAACCTAGATTTGAATTTGTCGGAATTAGTAAAAATAACACAAAAAAACCTAGGTTTATATTTCAGGAGCTGTAATACGGTATTGGCTTGAAATAAGTCGTGATTATCAATCGAAGAAAGTAAGTAGTAGCGAGATTTTTTTGTAAACAACTTCTATTAATATGTAGAACTACCGATAATAGGTAAAAAAAAACAATTATTTATTTTTATAAAGCCTTAAAATACGTTTTGTATTTTTCGTTAGGGTGACCATAGCTTATTGTTAACAAAAAACTTTCCACCTATTGTGTTAGAAATCAAAGGATCAAGAATTCTAAATTAAATTAAATTAAATTAAACAATTAGATATAAAAATATAATATGTTTATTTCTTTAAAAATCACATTAATCAGAGATTATTTACTTACACTAAGATATTATATTTCCTTAAAAATCACATAAATCACAAATTGTTTACTCACACTAAGCTATACGTTTCTTTTAAAATCACAAATTATTTACTCACACTAAGATATTTTTACGACCTCATGGCCTGGACTGGAGGACTGACTGGCACGGCTGGCTGGACTGGCATGGGAAGGAACATTTGTTGAAATCTTACAAAAAAAAAAAAATTCACACAAACCAAATCTAGTGAGGGTATCAAAATCAAAAGTCATTTATTCAAACTAGGCTGAGAGTCAGCACTTTTTGAACGTCAAAATTGCATAAGACAGTCCCCTAAAACGCCCGCCCTTCACCGCTTCCTAGTGTTTTAGCTGGGAAGAAGAAGTGGCGCAACGAACTCCCCAGCAGCACAGCTGTCTGTTATGTTGGAAGAACTTGATTCTGTACAATAATAGCATATAATTAACATTCAACAATAAATGAAAATTTAATTGATAAAAATGAAAAAAAAATGGTTTATGCAGTCAAGTTAAATAAACAATGATATGAAGTAATTCATATGACCTGTCAGTAGTTAAGCTAATTCTGGTGAAAGAACACAAACGTTGTCTTGAGTTAATCGCAGCGACATCCATGGTCATCCTAACGAAAAATTCAAAACGTATTTTAAGGCTTTATAAAAGGAAATATTTTTTTTTTACCTACTGTCGGTAGTTCTACGTATTATTAGTTGTTGTTTACAAAAAAAATCTCGCCACTACTTACTTTCTTCTCTCCTCGCTCCTGAAATATAAACCTAGGATTTTTCATTGTATTTTTACTAATTTCGACAAATTCAAATCTAGGTTTTACAAAAAACTTCAGACCTCTGCGATGCTTTTTCAGCGAGATATCGGCGATAACGATATCTAGGATTTTTTGTTGTATTTTTACTAATTTCGACAAATTCAAATTAAGGTTAAAACTTTTTTAGCTTTTGTAAAAAAAGCTAAAAAAAGTTTTAGCATAGCTACTTGGGCATAATTGTGGAAAGTCATCTGTTTTAAAATTTGTTGGTACATCAAATTTGGCAATGGAGCTTTTTGCGGGGTAGCTGTAAAATTTCACTTTTCATTGCACGAATTTCCTTGTATACTTGGCACCCCTTGTAGTTGGCTGGCTGGTCTCCAAGGCACAATTTACATGTGGCTGCTGTATTCCTGCCTTTTTAAGGCACTGTATGGTTCTATGGCCTTCTGCACATTTGTCGCAACGATAAGGACGCATGCAATTACTTTTACTGTATTTCGTCGATGCGCTAGATGTCTGCAATACGGGCAGACATCTAGCGCATCGACGAAATGTGAATGAAGTAAATTTCACTGGTTTTTCGTGGATCTTCTATCGTAACTTATGTATGGTATACGTTCAAATTCGGGGTTATTTGGGCCAGGTTCTACGAAAAACATGTTCAGTGGCTTCTTGTTTTTCTATTTCCTCAACAATGGCTTCTGTTAGAGTTGTGTGGTGCAGATTCTTAATGACGATTCTGCAGCTTTGTGTTTCTGAATGAACGTATGGCCTATGAGTCCATTCTTTCGAATTAGGTCTATGATACTTTTGTATGTTTCGTTTGACTGCGCCATTACTCTCAACTGATTTCAATTAGCAATATAGGTGTAAATGTCGCTTGGTACGGAGCTATTCAGGAGTTGTCAGTTTTGATATGTCCGTAATAATTGGTGGTGGTTTGGCAACTTTCTTAGTATGGTATTGAAGTTCCACTGGGTCAGCGGAGTCATCAGGTGGAAGTCCACTAACTGTATCTCTTGGAAGTATTTATAAAACGCTGCTGGTTCTGTGATGGGTTCTTGTGTCCTTCCGAAGTAGGTGGGCTATTTGATAGCTTTTTCTTTTTGGGTTGCGTTGGTTCTCTGCCATGTGAGGATGGCTATTGCCATCATCATCTATGGTGATTGTCGCTGATGGTGTGGGTGGTGTTTCTCCTTTGTTATGCTGGTTGTGCTTGGTTTATTTCCAAGTCAGGAGGATCGAAATATTGAGATGTCTTCGTGTCTTGTGTTCTTGTGTGTTCCATCCGAGCCTCTTGGCTCGTATGGACCGCCGGCTGTAAAAGATTTTTTTGAGCTGCCACTACGTTTTACATGAAAATGTTTATGTCCTAGAAATTCTAAGTGAAGCTGCCGCATCAGGTCAAGGTTACATTGTTCTTTTGATATCATTGAAGTAATAGAATACCAAATTTCGACTTGATCAGAAGATTTTGGAATATTCTTAATCCCATTATCAGCCAGAGATGAGCTGATAATCTTCAAACGCTAAGCATATTTTCTTGAATAATAGCTAAGAACACTCAATTAAGTGACCTTAAAGACAACAAAAAAAAAAGAAAATCGGTTCAGCTATTTGGTAGCTACGATGCCACAGACGGACACACATCACCTCCACCACCTTCTTAGGTTTTAAGAAATGATCAATTTTACATAAACCGTTTGGGCTGATTAATTCAATTTGCACAATATTTAAGAATTTTTTTTTAACCTAGCCTATACATTTCAGATGGTGATCTTGGAGCGTATGGCGATGCTCGCAAAGCATACATGAAGCAAAAGCACCGCATGATCTGGGAGAAACGTCATGGACCCCTCTCTGATCTGACAAAATGAATGTAACTGCCGCAATGTATTGTTTTAGGTTTTATTTGCTGTTGCAATAAAGAGTGTAAATTATAGTGTTTGAATGTTTCATTTAAGTGGGTGCAGCAGCGCAGAAAAAGATCAATTCTCACCCGCGCCTCCTTACCTACCCTGCGCTCTGAAGTAAAGTATCATCTAGATAGTTCATAGATCAGTTTCTTGATTGGAAATGTGTTAACTTGAAGGGGTTGATATTATAAAAAGTACCATTTATTATTGAAAAAATAACATTTATTTTCCGACACATTCCATACATGCAATACTGAAACGACTCTAATTCAAATACATCGATTCACTAGTTAAAACTATAACAAATAATCACAGAATTATGAAGATGTAGGAAAAAGAATATTAAATGTTACATCTTTCCGTAATGAACTTCGAATGCATACTTATTTCTATCTTACTGTTACAAAATACATAGTTATTGGTCAGAAAATAAAACAACAGCTTAAAAAGTACTTAAATGTATCTTCACTACAGTCTTGGAGAACTTGGTAATTAATTTATAAACCTTAAGTAACATTTATTATACGATGGACAGTATTCTGGCCTTATGTGAACGTCATCGCATTCAGAACTCCCATGACAAGCATAATGGTCATTAAATTAATAGATATAAATCTTACTTAAAATATATCTTTTTGATACATAGATCTGATGTAAATGCGGACTGGCAGTGTAACAAATGTTAAATTAATTGCATTGAAAAAATATACTTTAAATATGCAAGATCCTGCTTACATAAAATACATAAATCCAATTATCTGTAAATAATTATTTCACAATTAAATATCGTAGTTCCACATTATCGAGTGTATAAAATTTTATTTCTAAAATGTTCATACTTTGTACCAATTTAATCATCAATGTAATATTATGTACACTATATACATACCTACGAAAATATGTAGTCGACTTATGATTACGAAACGTCTGCACGTACTACAAAATATTTGTGATTACATAATTATATTATTGAGTTGAAACCAAATTATGGCATTCAATGGTACAGAAGTATCACAGTGGTAATGCCTTAGAATACAGACTTAAATCACAAATTGTGTATTTACAATTTTTTATCATTAGTTTATCACTTCCAATATGTATTTAAATAAATCTGATAATACTATTAATTCAAATCATATTGACTAAATAAAATATCACTAACGCCTATTGTAGGTTAGCTGTCGTTTAAAACATATGTCAGACAGACCAACCTCATCAGATTTTTTTTAGATCTACCAAAATAAAATAAAGGTACAATAAAAACCATGAAAACATCTGTTAGGGATGTTAGAAAGACAAAAGGAATTAGTTCCCATTTACAAAATGATTTACACTTACTAATCGCGCTTTTTGTTCATTTTAGTACATTATTTTAGTAATCAGTACAGGCCAATTATGCCCAATAGAGTTTAAACTAGTGCTTTGGCATCAACTATAACTCGGCTTAACTCGTTAGAGGTTAGAAGCTTTAATCATTTACAATATTTTAAAGGGCAAACAAGCCTATAAATGCTTAGCCAGCAAATTCAGTAATACTGTTTCCAGTTGTAACTAATCAATCAGTTTGATTGTACTACCGTAAATGGAAGTTAAATCAGCGTCTTTCTGCAAAGGAGAGAGTACTATGTGGAACTAAGAAATTTAATTATAGAAAAACACAAACTTCTGTCATAAATCAAACATCATCGCACTTTAGGCACGAGCATATTCTATCAAAGCAATAATATCGCCTACATCTACATTCATCGAATACTTATTAAAAAAACCGATGTACGTTACTAATTGACACGTCATTAAGGCCAGTTCGCAACAGTGAGATTCAACAATTAACTGGCGTATTTAATTACGTAATTCATCGTAGGACCTAACCATGAATGTAAATGTTATCTAAAATTACATAAATTCGAATGTGATACACCTACGAACGAGAAATTAAAATTCGTCTGTACAATAACTTTAAGACAATATTTTGAAACAATACACAAGCAAGATACATGCTAATAGATTTGTGGCCGAAATATATTATAGAAGATAAAACTCTAGGACAATCAACATATTGTATGATCATTGTACTTTGTGTGGGCATCCGAAAAATGTTACAAGTGCTCGAGTTGTTTATTAATAAAACTTAGCAACTATTCTTAACATATTTTGAGCCTCAAATCAATGATATGTACATTTAGTGTTTATTATTCTTTTATTCGTATCAATGGCAGTAACATTATCTACTTATAAATTATTACGTAGATAATATACTGTAGATCTTTAATAAACTTAGTAGTACCTTAAAGTATAATTTGAAGCTTGTTCAGTCCTTTGTTACATGAAGAGCCACGGAAATATAAAAACTAAGAAAAATAATATATAAAATGTCAAAAGGTATAATATAAAATTGATTAGAGTTACGCAGTTAAACTGTTTATAAGTTCTAAACAATTTTATAAATAGTTCATCAAGTAACTTGGCAAGACTAAAACAACACACCACGAAACTGACTCAGTTGGAAACATATAAAAATAGCGTTAGTCAATTAAAATAAAACATTGTTAGAATTAATACACTAAGAAATACATAATTAAAGAAGTTTTCGGTCAAGATGATTCTTAAGACTTACCATTACATTGTACAAGACGTGGGACATTAGTTTTCGATCGGCACTTTAAACATTTGACGAATGCACCATTAGATTTCTTATTCTAAATAAACACATAAAAATATAAACATCTAAAATATTATTGTTACAGACATCACAATTTATTGGACACTTACATTAGTCTAGTAGTTAAAATTCGTTGCGACCCTGATTCACATCACTCCAAGTTTCAGGTGCCGCGTTTGGAACACGAGTAATACTAACCTACATCTATAATATAAAGGAATGCATCTTCATATACGACGCGGTGGGACTAGGAACCGTCGAAATGCGCCGCCAAGCGGATACGACCTGGCAAACAAACAAATCGGAACATTTACATATCATCTCAAAAAATAAAACATTTCGTTAGTTATTATTTGTTTTTTTTTTTTATTCTTACGTCGGTTCTCGTGGTTGAGCAAAGCCGTTGGTGTCGGCAATGCGCTAGCCGGTGGGGAACACCATATATTGGTCTTTGGTGAATCGAATACACGGGAGCCCTGAAACAAATATTGGTTACACTGATTTGGCAAAAGTAGACAATTGATGGCCATTTTTTGATAATTATTTTATTTATTTATTTAAAAGTAATTATACTACAGAGGTGTTACTAAATTCTAAACTCGCCAAACTTTTACGTTTGATGGCGAGAAATTTATGTAACCATACAATTATTATTGGTGGCCTTCCAGGATTATATGCCACCAGTGCAGCGTCTTTAGTCGTCAGAGGGATCTCTTAGAACAATGTATTAAATTTAATTGAACCCGAAATAATGGACAAATTTAATTACGGATTATTAAAAATAAGCGACAACTCTCCGATTGATCAATCATTTGTATACGTGTCAGTGTTACTACTGACACTAACAACGATGAATTAACAGATATCTGCCCAGTCCATAGAAAACTATAGCCCAGTACAATCAAGCAACAATCGGGCTGTTTCTTTTTGTCGACTCGTTCGTTTGATAGAAATACTGCAGTCTCCTCTAATTTACTTAATAAAAATCGTCACTTCACTGGTAGACAACGCACAGCCAAGACCGTCGAGTCTAGAAGTACGAAAATTTCTACAGGGGTTTCTATAACGAAAGTGGTCACTAAGGCAGGGTTTTTTGAAAATTCATCCCCATTGAAAACCCTTTAAGGTTTGAAAGTTAGTATGTAATTTTGCCGATGGGAAGACAGGCAGGCGTAGCGTGTAATTTACTAAAATATTTCAAAGGTCACAAATTCGTTCGAAACCAAATTCTGGGCTGACTGAAGATTGACATCGACACGCACCTTCTGCCCGGGCGGGGTATCATGCACGGAGTAGTCCTCGTGCGCCGCGCCGGCCAGGTCGCGACAGCGCGGCACGGCCACGCCGGCGCGCACGGCCCAGTGCTCGCCCTCCGCCTCCGAGAATATCTCCGTGTACTGGCGCAGGAAGTCGGCTACGCCCTCGGCACCTGTTGGATACAGTTATCGTTAATGATCATATATCTCGTACCCCTTTATGTGTATTAAGGTTTCAAATCAAAAGTCATTTATTCAAACTGGGCTGAGAGTCAAAACTTTTTCAACGTTAAAATTACATGGGACAGTCCCCCTAAACGCCTGCCCTTCACCACTTCCTAGTGCTTTAGCTGGGCAAAAGAAGTGGCGCAACAAACTCCTCAGCAGCCGGCTTAGCACGAGCACCGATTTGTCGACGGAAGAATCGACATGAGTATTAACTAAATTATGTACAATAAGAGAAGATAGCTATGTTCTATTAATTATCACAGTTATGCGTTCTATATTTACTTTGTGACCGTCGAGTAGAAAGTTTGTTGTCAGTGTGATTTTGACAGTCTTCTGAAATAATTTACTTAAAAAAGGACCTATACTCCATAGGTTTAGGTAGTTAAATAAAGGTAAACAAAAAAAACCACGTGACTCATAGATGCGAAACCTTTTATTTCAAAGAGATGTATAGATGTTAAGATCATATTATTTATAGTCATATAATCATAGGCTCTTTTCGGAATCTGATGAACTATCTATCACATTAATAATAAATCGTTCCTAGCTATAATAACTCAATTTAACAATATCGAAACGCACACGCATAATCGTAAATGTCGATTGTTGAGAGCACTGTCAACGTCTGGTTAACTGACTAAACATAATACCTGCCACATACAGTTTTACTTTTCAATTTAGCAAATTCGTTGTATTTTCTAAAAGGTTTAGGGAACCTGTCATTTTGGGCTCTTTACAATAGGCAGATTACAAAATATTATATTATTGTAATTAGACTAATAAAAAAATCGTGCTCAAATAGTTACATCTAGCGAAAGTAGTTAACGAATAAATGATAAAGTTTAATATTTATTAACAAAAGAGGAAACTACCGTATAAATTGAAAATAAATAAGATTTTGTTACACCCTATTTTTAAACAAGAAAGCCTCAACTATAAAGAACCTTTTTTACGATTTGTTTACCTTTATTCAACTACCTAAACCTATGGAGTATAGACAAAGATTGTTAGAAACGAAAGACAAAATTACAGATTGTTGAAGAATATCTACGATGCGATGTCAAAAATGGAGAAACGAAATGTCACTTTGTATAGAAAAAGCACTGTCTATTCTTCGCAGAAATAGAAAGCAGCTCATGCTAAGCCTGCTGCACAGCTGTCTGTTCAGTTAGAAGAACTTGATTCTAGACAATAATATGAGGAGTTGTATGGCATTATGGTTAGCTAGCGACCTCGACAATTGATAATTCTATTCTTGCCTGAGTAACCGGCAGCAAGGTCGTCATGCTCCCGTAGATGTCACTGCTTGCGGTAGCGTTGGGGATCGGGTTACCTCTTTCCCTCAAATATGGCGAGGGGGGTAATGGCTGATCTTTGCGTTATGCTCGTGAACGGGTGCTGCTTGTGGTGACTGGTCGTCTTGCTGACCATGATTTTGTTATTGTTGCTAATAATTACCTACTTGTTTATTTATTTTACGTCGATGGTCCTAGGTAATCATTTGTAAACATAATCCAGCATTGCTTATGTAAGCTATCACGCCATTTATACCAGGAGACTTTTATTTTGGTATATGCTTTGTTTACTTCTTATTTTTTGTGCTTGAGTTAATTTTTCACTTTATTTGTTGGTATATTGGCATGGCTAGCTGACATAAATGACAATTTTTTAAGTTCTGTGTCTCGTAATGTTGATTACTTTGCCTGTGTATGTATAGAATCAAGTCTATCCGACTAAACAGACAGCTGTGCTGCTGGGGAGTTTGTTCCGCTACTTCTTCTTCCCAGCTAAAGCACTAGGAAGTGGTGAAGGGTGGGCGTTTTGGGGGACTGTCTCATGTACTTTGACGTTCGAAAAGTGCTGATTCTCAGCCTAATTTGAATAAATGACTTTTGATTTTGATTTTGATTTTGAATAAATAATTAACTAATACGTAGTCTATTCCTGTCAGTTTTTATTTTTATTATAGATAAGAAATGTATCATCAGCAAACACTACAACGTCACAGATGCGAATCATGTTTAGATTAACGTACCTACTACGTGACCGTGACCCGTAAGATGCAAAAAACGTAAGAAAATTAAGAGAACAATAGCTGCTCACCAGGATCAACTCCGGGGAAGACAGGCTCATATCGTCGGGCGTATTCCAAGAAGAGTTCGTCCGTGGTGGCGGCAGTGGCGCGGTCGGCCAGCAGCTGCGCCAGGCGCCACACGGCGCGCCAGGCGGGCGCCAGCGCCACGCGCGCCTCGCCCGCCTCCAGCACGCCGGCCGCGCGCAGGCGCGCCAGCTCGGGCGCCGCGCCGCGCGCGCGCCGGTACGCCGCGGTGAAGTACTCCAGCGTGGAGCCGCGCGCCACACTGCGGTCGCCGCACAGCACCGCGCAGGCGCACAGCAGCGACGCGGCCCACGCGGCCGACCCGCCCGGGGCGACCACCAAGCTGTTCTCTACGCAGCCGCCCGCAGCGTACACTAAACCTTCCAATGATTCCGCGTCCAGCATGTCAGGCTGCAAATTTTGATTCGGTGAAATTTCATGCATGTAAAATCGCTGAACCCAGATGATAGACGATGAAAGTTTGCTTACTTGAACTGAACTTGAAAATACTGAAATATGAAACAATGTTAATGTGCTACTGCGGCTACCTATGAGCTTGCCAAACACTCCCTATTCTATTAATACATGTATATAAAAGAAAGTTTTAACCTTCCCTCCACGAGTTCACTGCTATATAGGATTGAATGCCTTCCCCAGAACATAATGATGCCAGAGATCATTAGAGACCGGTTGAAAACTTTCGGAGCTACTGCCCAAATCTAC
This sequence comes from Polymixis lichenea, assembly GCA_949091785.1. Taxonomy (NCBI): domain Eukaryota; kingdom Metazoa; phylum Arthropoda; class Insecta; order Lepidoptera; family Noctuidae; genus Polymixis; species Polymixis lichenea. The sequence continues at coordinate 14,754,798 of OX420936.1, forward strand.
AGAAGGAATATTCAGAGGTTAGATCAGTCGAGTATCGGGGCACGTAGGTCGCGACGTACCTGCGGCGCCGCGCCGTAGTGGTGCGCGTAGTGCGCGGGCAGGTCGTGCAGCGCCACGCGCGGCAGTGCGCGCAGGCGCCGCGCCAGCTCGGCGCGGGCGGCGCGCGCACTCAGGCGCACACTGCGCTCGCCGCCCGCGTCGCCGCACACGGCCACGCGGCCCGGCACCAGCTCGAACAGCTCGGCCAGCTTCACGCAGCCGTAGTGCGCCACGCGCAGCTGGCGCCCGAAGTGCGCGTGATACGCCGGCACGAAGCGAGAGAACTCCATGCGGAGGTTGGGCGTGTGGCGGAGCAGTTCCACGGCCTAGTTGCAACGTTACGCTCGCTCCAGGACCATACTAACAGCTATTTGACGAATATTCGTGTCATCACGAAATACGTTACTTTGACAAGGAACTTGCTTCCCGCACTTATCATAACGACACCAATATTTGTGAAATATCTGTCAATGTAGCCACGGAGCTAAACTAAAATAATTTAAAAACATGTTTGTTTCGGTGAATCTTCGCCCGAAATAAATATGGTTCCAAATATTTTATTATACTTTCAGTACCTTTCCCTAATAAGTTTAATCTAGCCGTCGTCTTGTCCGTGAGTAAATTAAATAAACAAGTGAGGCATTGCTTCAATGTCAGAAGGAATCAATATTACAAGACGCCTATATCTTTCATAAGTACGCAAACACCAATCCACTAACCATGACGTATTTGGCAATCCCTTTTGAAGCTTAGTAATATCCGGATGAAAATGGAGTTGAAATGATAATGATAGTTAAATGAAAACAAATTGTTACCTGCATAGCAAACTGTCGAGTGCGGGCCCTCTCTTCAGGCGTGGGCGTGCGGCGCGGCAACGATATAGTTCCGTCCGCCCCGACGGTCACGGCCTGAGGGTTGATGCGTTGCATCAACTCCTGGAGTGTGCACACGCCGTAGTCGACGGGAGAGAACAGACGTCCTGACGTCGCCTGGTACAATTGGCTGATATCGTGCAACTGCACTGAACGCCCCGGTTGCGCTTTCAACAGCTTCACGAGATCCGAGGTCCAACGACGGCTTTGGGCTGACGCGGATATTGTTATGATACGTGATGATCCTGACCCGAGCACCTGAATTCAAATAAAATACTTAGAAAAGACTTTTCTCTCACAGCATCTTGGTATCGCCAATCGCGATAGCAATCCAATTATCCGAATTTTAAAAATCGTTCGTCTAGTGGTCTCAAGCGCTACTGCTGAGCATGACATCCTGGGTTCGATTCCCGGGTCGGGAAAAGCGTTATTGGGTTTTTCCATCGGGATTTCTCAGTCAGCCCAGAGTCTGGATTTATGCCCGATTATTGGCAATAGGCTCGCCCCATACTATTACATGGGGCTTAACATAACTGGCGAAATGCGAGTGCACTTGAGGTACACCTCTGCCTAACCCTTCAAAATAAAGGCAAAATACCGGCATGACGTCACGTTATGACTTTTTACAATAATAGTACATTTTGTATAGCATTTAGTGTCTACAACCAATTACCAAAGTTTTAATACATAATGTGGGTGCATGTTACATTATAGTGTGATAGGTTTTTTTTAATACTTGTATTCAAATTCATCCGGTTAGACTGGCACCCGATCCCAACGTAGTTGGGAAAAGGCTAGGCAGCCAGGCAAGTTTTTTTTTTAAACCTAAAATCTTAGTATTGGAAAATGCCTGAAACAGTTTATACTGAACACTAACAATCTTCTTTTTCTTTCGTGTCGGTGGTACTCGTACACGTTTTTTTTTCTTTTATTATATTGTAAGAACCGCGTTTATTGCGACATCAGTCGCTCTATTGAGATCAATTACACATTAAGAATTACAAAAAGATCAATCGTTTTGTTACACTTCCCTCTGCCTAACTGAAATCTTGCAAAAAGTATGCAAAGGGCATACGTGAGCGGTATCGTCTAATCATAGCTCACAGCTTAACCATTATAAGTTGCCTATTCAGTTACCTTTTATGGTTAAGGTGTTAACAACTTGTGGAACATTGAATATGTTTATCGAATTGCCGTTGCTATACCTGCTTACATTTTTTTTTTCTACTAAAATCTTTTATATATGCAACAGAGCATTTATCACTACGTAAATAAGCTTATCTTTCTACATTCTTTGCATTTATCAATGTAGTGTTGACCTAAAGCTGAAAAAAAAGCCTAAAGTTGCTCTGTTAGCTCATATTCAAGTTAGTCTCTTACATTTGATGACTGTGAATACAATTGTTTATAAACTAAATCAACCTTAAGTAAGTTTATTTAGTTTATCAAGAATTGTATCAGTTAATTTATTTTTGTTAGTACTTAATTAACAAAAATAAATAAACTGATACTGTCCTAACAAAATTGGCATTTATTTCAACCTTTCTGGTTAGCCAATATTCGATTTTTTTAGTGTTATTGGTTGGCAATTATGCAGTCAGCCCACCCAGGCTAAACACTTGCTAACCTTGACCCCTACCTCTCACTAAGAATCAACTTTATTTCAATGCGTTAAGGCATACAATCATTCGAGATTCAAATCCAGCCCAAACGTGTATTTTAGGTGTACACCCACCGCCCGCCACGCAATCAATAGTTTCAGTAGTCTCGTCGTGCTCGTCCGCGATAACGCACGCAATTCTAGCGCGATCATAATGAACCAACAAAATTACAAAACATTGCGGCCTGCGATCACGATGACGTCACCGCCGCCAACATTGGGGCCAACTAATTTACCGTTGGACATGATACTTTACATGTCTGAATTCCTAAGATTTGAAGACTACAAAAACTTCGTCCGATCACTTTGGCCGAATAACAACGAAAGCGACACTCTTCGAAGGAAACTGTGGGAACTTTCTACTCGCAAGATCAAAACTAATTTTATCAATGGGAAGGAGTTGGAGATAGAATACAACTTCGATCCATCGAGACCAAAAGAAGATCGCATTCTCCTCAATTGGGACTATTTGTTACCAGTGTTCGTTGGAATTGAACGGCCTCCGACGTACGACCAATTCGTAAGTTTTTCAAAGCTAAAGAATTTTATCAGATGTCACATGCATATGGATAGGTGTTCGAACCTTCAATACGCTTCCTGCCATTGTCACCGGGTAGATCCAAACACTCCAGCCCCTGTAATGCCCGTGAGGCCTTTAGAAAGTGACTGTAAATACAGACACTATCATCATTATTGCTATCGGCATCTTGGCTACTGGTTTGACTTTTACCTGAAGAATTCGATACTGCATCGGGAGAAGGGAGAGTTTTTCGATGAGGAAACGGCCAAACAATTTATGCATATTCTAGGGAACACAGTTTGTCTCTGAGGGTTCGAGTTGATTGCTTCGTGGTTCACTACTCGAAAGTCGGCTATTCATAGTGTTATGGCAGGGGCATGGCAATGAATATGTATGAATCGCGTCCGTATGAATCTCAAGGTTGTATCTATTATTTTTATCAACAGTGCAGAAAAAATTTAATAAAATCGTTAATCACATAATTGTGCGTTTTTCTCTCATTGATTAATCAATCAACTCACTCTGTTAATTTAGTCATTAAGTGTAACTTATTATTATTGAAGAGCATACCTTGAAACTGTTCTATGGGTGGAATTAAGGTTATTTCAATCTTTTAAATAAAATGTCCGTATTCACGGATTCCAGAAGTTTCCTTCAAACATAACGCCTTCCTTGTTTTGTAGTCGGTTAACAAAATTAAAAATCGCAATTTTTTATCGTTTTTAACTTAATAAGATAAAATAGGCCGGAGTAAGATGGCAAATGAGGTCGTTGTCCAAACTATGATAAACAAGAAACAAGATTCGCAGAAATTGATTTTTGGCCTACTAAAGTTTTTTTACTTTTTCTGTACATATTCACACCTACAGTTCGGGGCGATTATAATGTGAAATGTGATGTGATGTGTGTGTGTGTGTGTTATTATGTATGTAAAATTATCTGGGAACTTTCCATTATTTAATCTGTATCGGAAGTCGGAACCAGGTGATCCCCAGTAGAACACCATAGTTGCCTTGCGGGAAATCCCCGTTTTACATTTGCTCGAATTGTTCGCTATGAGGATAATCGCGAGAATGAATTATATTCTATAAGGAATAGAGTTCAATATTGTCTAATAACCCCCGCAAGGCCAGAACATCAGTCGCCAATATCACGTAACTCGATTAACCTTAATCAAAAATTTATTCATGTTTTTTAAAAGTGCGTTGTTAGTTTATGATATTATTTAGTTTACCGTTCACCTATAAAAATATGTATACGTACGAAATATCGCAGACGCTAATTCCTTTCAGGAAAACTTTACAATGTTTTTTTTTTTATTGTAAAGTGTTGTGTTGACTGTGAATATTTTAATTGGGAGTAGCATGAACCAAGTTTCAGTATATCATACAACATACTATCAAATCTTCTGTAATGTAGTCATAGGTAATAATAACCTTCTTTTCAGGTTTACATAATCAGCTATGTTCCCACTGCTGGGACATAGGCCTCTATTCAGTGAAAGGGAGTGGGCCGTAATACACCACGCGGCCCCAGTGCGGATTGGTAGATATCACATGTCTTAGAATTGTTGGTTCTAGGACATACCAGTTTGCTCACGATGTTTTCCTTCACCGCTTTGGGAGGAGCGACAATGGAATAACTTACACTAAGTAAAGCACCTGTCTGGGCTCGAAATATCGACCTACGACTCGTTCAGACTACCAGTTGTTATTAAGCCTGCACTACACTGTTGTAATTAACCTGAGTCCGAAGTACATACGTAACTAAACACTTATGCTAAGAACTACTCGGGCGCTTAAACAGACAGCGATCGGAAGTTGCCCGAGAAGTGCACTTCTACACTCTAGTATTCGCTTAACTTCGATCAACTTCTCGAGTATTTGTAGTACAGGCTTTATATGAAGTACTAACCAACCGCTCCATCGAGATTACCTTATTATATTTAAGTGTAACATGCATGCATTACACACAAACGTCTTGGAATAAATGATCTAAACGATGTGAAAACCACAAAAAAAAATTCATTGTATAGTTTGAAGAACCATGCAATATAAAACAAAAGGACACGCCAAGCGACTTTTTTAAAATAAAATTAAGTTGATTTTCGTGTCTGTAGTGTGTGCACTTAGTTATTTAAAGTACAGTATGTATAATACATTGATATTTAACTTGGATACGCCACAGAACTCTGGATGTTTAGACGTGTCACAAAAAAGAAGGGGCGGGTCGTTAGCTAGTCATGTGTAAGAAACACATGACTAGCTAACGACCCGCCCCTGCTTTCACTGTGACAAAAAAATAATTCTTTCTTTTGTAATAAATACAGTAGTTTTCTTACCACAATCGCGTTGCCGAGAGCAGCTAGCAGATCCGGAAGCTTGGTGAAGCCATAGTCGGCGACGCGGCATTGTCGGCCAAAATGATGATGGAAGGCGGGTATGAGTCTGTGAACATACGGCAATGGTAACTTGGATTCTAGAACCCTGCTCAATTAATTTGCTCTAAACCTGATATAAATGATGATTGGCTCTTTTCAATTACCAATCATAAATTCAAATAATTTTACTTCACATAAACCAACATGGGCACTTAGGAAAAGTCAGTAATTAGGTGCACGGTTCCAATTGGTTGTTCCTATGGATAAGAACCGGCAAGAAACTCTATGGTTACTTTTTCTAAAATAATTGGTTTTCATAATATGTATTTTCAAATTACAGTCTTAAGCGACAGATCTAATATTTATTGTTAAATTTTAGATCTGCCATCATCATCTTAATAACAGAAAATGGTCAACATATTGAATCATCTACAAGGCCAACAGCATTCTCACATTCACAAAATAGAGAGACTATACAACAAATATACAATTATAATAATAAACCAAATTACATGTCGTTTTAAATAAATAGATTTGACATTAGATTAATTTGTCAGCTTGGATAATGTAAGTCCAGGTGTTTTTATTCAAATATGATACGAAGAGAAAGATACATGTCAACGTCAGCGGTTCACACATAAAACATTGAACAATATTTGATTTACAGCCGGGCCATTATTAACGTTTATTTATAGTTTAGTTTAATACTGACTTGCTGAACGGTATGGAGCACCGGGGAGCCGTGCGCAGCAGGTCGATGAGTTCCCTCTCGAACAGCGCCAGCATGGGCTCCAGCGCCGGCGCCGTGCGCGGCCGCTCGGCGGAGCCACTCGAGCGAGAGCTGTCGCCTGCAAACGAAACTATTGTGAGTACAGCAGAAAACACAACATGTGAAACACAAACTAAACAACAAACAATGGCCGCCGTTTTTGCTTTCTCTCTTCTTCTCTTCCATAGAAGAAACCGAAAACGGCACCCATTGTGTTTTAATTAATTTATTGTTATGTATTTTTCAGGTCTAAACATAACATAAACTCACGCCTGTTTTTTCCGAAGGATTAGGAAATGTACCTGTAGTACACCCACATTTCGCCAGTTATGTTTTCGTCTTGTGTTATAGGGGGCTAGCCTATTGCCAATAACCAGGCACAAATCCAGCATCATCTGGGCTGCTACCAAGAAATTCCTGGTGGAAAAATCCATTAACCCAGGACCTCATGCTTAACAGTAGCAGTTGCGACCACTATATAAACGAGACAGTCCAAGGTCCAAAATGATGGGATCAGTAGCACGAACGCGTAAACGTGAATTCGAATGATTTTTGAATGAGGGTTTTCATGAATATTCAAGCCACCAGTTGACGCTACTTTGACAAGAGGTCTTCCAGTTCGAAAATGAACTTAAAATATTTAATGTCATTCGTTTCATTCTTTCGTTCACCATTCAGTTATTAGGCGCTTTGACACTTTTGACAGCTTTCCGGACCTGACGTCTCAGTGCTGCTACATATTGAACGTCGTTCCAGAAAACCCTCATTGGAAATACTCGTTTTGGACATTCATTTAGTTTCGTTTTTATATCTATGGTTGATGTGGTGGCTAATTGTCCTTAACGCATACATTTTAACCAACATGATTTTGATGCTGTGGGATAGTTGTATTTTCATTAAAAATGGAGTTAAATCGAATACGTTTACATTACTGCGTCCGTATTAGGCGTACCGAGGCCCTAGTGTGAGTTTCATTTAACCATCTACACCAAACGCAGTGAGCGCGTTCGGCGTTCCATTTGGCCCTGGATTGGTGACGGACCAATCGGAGCGCCAAACGCGCTCACTGCGTTTGGTGTAGATGGTTAAATGAAACTCACGCTAGGGCCTCTGTTATTAAACTAATGAAAACTTTGAAAAACAATCCGAGCTTTGTATGCTAAATTATAAATATTAGGAAAAGACAAGACAGACGACTATCGATGGATACTAACTGTTAGCGGTGTGAACAAGCGGCGGCGTGACGGCGAGGGGCGCGTTCTTCCACGCCAGGTGGCGGGACGGCGCGTCGCGCACCTCCAGCCCCTCCACGCTGCGCAGCAGCAGCTCTAGGGGCACGCCGTGCCGCGCGTCGCACACCAGTGGGTCGAAGCGGGCCTCGTAGCACTCCACGAAACTACAGGAGATAGATAACAATTGAAAACTTAAATTATAATGTTTCATATTAAAATTAGAGTTGACTTAGCTAGCAATACTACAATTAACATGCATGAATGTACTTCAAAGCCATTCCCGTATAAAAATTGAACCATTGCAGTTATATTTTACAAATAATTAAGTTATAAAGTTAGAATCATCTGTTTGATTTTTTTTAAATACCTTAACAATGGCAAGATTCCTCCATGATTCTCCAAAAGAATGTGTACATTCTTAGCCAAAGTCGAGATCTCCATATACACAGGTTGCAAGATACGGCTGCCGTCTTCTTGACCCGTGTTAATTGAAGCATGTAAATGGCACTTCCAGGGCGCCTCCTCCATTTCAGAATTGGACACCGGTGTCAAGTCCACCAACTGAACCATTCTGCCAAACCCTTCGTGTATGATGACGGTGTCTTTGAGCTTCGCTATATCTGATGTCGTCAGTGCGCAGCAATGGCGACTTGCATAGGCATCCCTCAACCTTAACAGAGGCAGCGTATGACTCTTTTGATCTAGAAGGATAGCTCTAAGACGCGCTCTCAGTATGTCTAGATTTGGTGCGGGTGACGGTTTTCCTAGCGACAGTTCAAGGCGGCGCCCCGTCCACTGGTTGTCTAAGCGGCGCTTGTGAATGCGTGCGATGGCGAGCCTCGCGTCCCATTCTGAACGGAGCACTACAGTAGCTAATGGACCCTCCCCTGCTGCCCAGACTGAAACCCGGACGATCTGCACGTACTGGTTGAATAGCTGAGTCAGCATTTCCTAAACAAGATATGAGGCCAATATAATATAATACAAACCAAATTGACACAAGCCCTTATAAATTAATGATTACAAGATAAAAGAAAAAAAATATAAATAACCAGCTAGAAGGCAGAAGGCTATTCAATGAAATGAGTTAAAAATAAAATAAGGTAAAAGCAGGCATACGATAATTACATTAAATGACTCAATATGTAATACATACGTTTACCGATTGAAAGACCTAGTGAGAAGTCGTATATTCTGTGTCAATGATAATAAAAAAATATGTTGGCATACGAACATTTTTTTCATCCAATGCTAACATCAATCGAAAGGTAGATTTCGCTACCATATCGGATGGACATTCGTTCACTGAAGATAAACAATTTAGCTTCACTATTCAAAAATATTCCAAGTCGCCAATTATTGAACGAGAACGAATGAATGGTTTATTCGTGCGAAATCTACCCATTTATATGATTAGTTTGCATATAATTAATCAAATTATAAAGCAAAGCACCGTCTGTTAGTGGGGACTTTACGCCGTATTTAATTCCGTATTTCAAAACTATTAAGCCAATTAAATCATTACAGGCTAATTGAACCTGTCCTAAATTTTGTTTTAATTTCTGGGGGATGATGAATTACTAAAAATTTTACGTGAAGATGACAACATCACATAATTATTGGAATATACATAGTAAGTTATAGAATAACACTAGTTATTGCAGATATGCTAAGTTTTAAAAAGATAGAAATTTAGAGATTTTTGATAATTTTAGAAAGATTTTCCAATATTGCGAGTATGGTTACCCCATTAAAAAACATCTCAATCTGTAAGTATATGAACCCAATCAAGCTTCAACTGAGACATGAATTTAGAAGAAGTTTCAACGAGGTGATTATATTATTCAGAAAGGTGCAAGAGCCACAAATCAATTCAAATAGAAAATAGGGACAAGCTGGAATCAAAGTAAAAAAGGTCAGTTCATTTTAACTCCCTTACCAACCAGCATTAAAATACGTTAAGCCGTTGGTCCCGGTTGTCATTCGTGGATCTTTGAGAGTCGTTACGGTTCGACAGAAGCCCGAAAGTCTGACAACCAGCTTTACCGAGGGGTATCGTTTTACCCAGTAACTGGGTTGTGGAGGTCAGATCCGGAGTCGCTCTATGTAAAATACTGGTATTCAGCTGCATCTGGTTAGACTGGAAGCCGACCCCAACATAGTTGGGAAAAGGCTAGGCAGATGATGACCAGCCAGTGTTACAATACAATCGCTTCGTTGAACTTCGTTCGCAAACATAACAGACATAGGGCCAAACATATAAATAATGCGAGTGTAAATATTTCCTAAAGAGGTGCCTCGCTCAGGCTTGGGTTTTTAAGACAGCGTTGCCGTCATATAACAGCCTCATTACGGCCGTTCTTATACAGCGTATTATTACACTTTCATTTTCATGACATGACGTTGTGTTGTGGCTTCCGCTGTCTTAAGAAACCCATGCTTTAGCGCCTAGTGTCTAGTGACACGCAAAGAAAGAATAAATTTATGGTTTTGGACTTGGTAGCCTTGGTAAAACAAGGCAGCAGGTAAAATTCGCTAGACACCAGCACCGTTGCGTTACACACTATTAATCAAAATCATTTTGAAGGTTATTGCTAATCCATCTTCTAAACTAATAATAAAGCTGAAGAGTTTGTTTTGTTTGTTTGCTTGAACGCGCTAATCTCAGGAACTACTGGTCCGATTTGAAAAATTATTTCAGTGTTAGAAAGCCCATTTATCGAGGAAGGCTAAAGGCTATAGGTTATATATCATCACGCTAAGACCCTTAGGAGCCGAGGAAAGAGAAAATAGTCACGAATACAAAGTACTCGCACGGGAGGTGAGGCGAGCGACGGGGTGGGTCGGCGAGCAAGAAATTTGACGCGAACGAAGTCGCGGGCAGAAGCTAGTTCTTTCATATGTTCGAAAAAGTTGTCTGCTTAGCAACATGAATGTTGGGGAACTGTCAAAATGAAAGAGATTCCTTCTGATAGTGTATTATGCAATTACCTCTCAGTACTTAAGCAAGGCACCTGCAGTATGGACGTGACCTGACTGCCCCAAAGTATGTATAGTCTTACCTGCAGAACCGTAGATTCATAAGGCGGTAAGTTAGATACGGTAAGTTCCGCGGTGGTCTCCTCAGCCTCACTATGTTCGCTGAAACTCGCCGAAGAGTTCCATGGAGACACTGCCCTACTGGCGCTGTGCTCCCGATGACGTCCTTCACCGCTATTGCTTGATGAACACCCTGACCGGTCCAGGTTTACAGAACCTGGTGAAAATAATTTCGGAGTTGTAGGGTAGGTATTTTTTATTGTGAAAGTGACTGGTTAACTTTATTATTGGTATGGATAATGCTAAATTCAAAATAATAGTACCAGTGCACCAATGAAAAATAATACTAGTCACTACAATAAATTGCAGTCCAACATTACAACTGGAATACATTTTAAACGACATTTTTTTGCTCCTTGATCGCGGTGTATTTTCTTTTTTGCGTACTAATTGTTGAAACAGGTATTTTTATAGATATACCTATAAATAAATCTACACAATACTGACGTAGCAACATATAACACTACATTAAAGCCGCTTGTTTACTACACTGAATTTTAATGCCCAAGTATGTCACAAGATTACAAGTAACGCTTAGTTTGTGGCCCAACGAATACGTTACATTATCATAATCAGCTCTTTTAGTCAATAAATATTCAAATAAATTCCATTTTAATTTTCTTTTTTATTCTAAATCGTAGCCCACCAATATGAGGAACAATGAACAGCTAACTGCAAAACCGGCGAAACTTATATCGTGACTCACCGTGCGTGCCCCTAATCTTCCTAGGTTTAGGTGCGGGCGGCGGACAGAAGTCGTGCGGCGGCGGCGTGGGCGCAGGCAACTGTTGCAGGGCCAGGGCCCACTCCTTAGATATACTCGAAGTGTTGAACGTGCTCATCTCGTGAGGGGATGAACATACCTGGGAATGGAACGTGAAACCTATATAAACATAACATCCCTTCCGTATTCTCTCGCATACGGTTTTGACAACGTTAGAGGTTCCATCGCTCTTCTTTGGAAGAACCAAATAAAATATGCGTCATCCGCATATGATTCATTCAGGCAGGACAATAGACCGACGGGGACGACTTCTATTGGTCGATGGTCAATAATAAGCATACAGGCATATTGTATCAGTAGCAAGCAATCTAGGTATATTAGTTCATAGCAGGTGGCGTTCTATAGTTTCTGACTATCCCCATAAATGTATGTAAATGTATGTTTTGTACAAACCTGAGGCGGCGGAGGTACGAAGGTTGGTTGTTGGTATGAAGCCGGGGCGGTGCTGTAGCCTTCATCACTGGAGTACGTCGGTGGCACCGCACTGCGGGCATACCGTGTGCTGATCTTACGTCCGTACACATCCTCTCCATCCATACGCATTAAAGCTCTGAAAAGATGTTATTCCATTAAGCTGAGACAGAAGCCAATTTACACAACAGCAGCTAAATACGAGTGTTTCTGATATGTCACATTTTTGTACAAAAATCACCTTACGCCATTTAATTATGACCTACAAAATGGTTTTACCCGGTCTGGAATAATCACATTTGTCTACAACAGAGGTGTAATAGTAAAATGTTTATACTCTTCAAAAGAATAGGCGGAGGACGAGCACCCTAATTGCATAACACACTGTCAATCACAATCTGAATCATTTTAAAGGATAGGATATTGCTAATCCATTGCATCATAATAAATGCTGGAAAAAATTGTCTGCCCACCAACGTAATTAACACAATGAAGGTTGTTGAACTTTACTGTCAAAATAAAAACCATTCATTCCTAATGTCTGTTACGCAATTAGCCGAAGGTGTACCCACATTTCAGAGCGACCTTTTTGCCTTTAACAGGGCATAAATCCAGACCCCTGGCTAATACTGAGACATTCTCTCACATGTGAAAAACCCAACATCACTTGCCCCCGACCCGGGAACCCTAGACCCCACATTCAGTATTTGAGACACTAGCTAAACCAACGAGGAGAGTTCTATTGAAAAAAAACAACGTTATTTTTCTAATAAAAAGGAACAGTTACCGCAAAAGGCAGTTTGTTACCAGAAGAGGAAAGTCATCAACAGAATTCATTCTCCTATACCTAAGTTATTCAAAACAAATTGCAAAAAGTTATTTACCAAATTATGCCAATAGGGTATTACACCCATTTTTCAAAGGTGTCCTAATTAGATTCTAAAGTCCTATAAAACAAAATTTTTATTGAATCGATTAGTGCCGTAACAATTCATTTAAATTTTACATTTTCAAATTTCGCGCTTAATTTGACGAAAACGCTGGACGCAGTGGACGCCATACTGCTGTGTGGGTATGACGTCAGTTTGCTGTGTAGACAAATGCGCTGACATTTTATATGATCACTGTTTATAATTTAGAAAATGAGTTATTATTCTACTTAGGTTGGTTTGCTGTTCCTGAATGCAAAATATTATTATAAAGTTGTTCAATTGACACGCCGTATGACGTAATAGCATGGCGGCTACTATTTTAAGGTGTTCAAAAACAGTTAAAAAAGAACTGAAATCTTTTAATTTTGTTATTTCATTAAGTAAAACTAACATTTTCCGATTGCATTTTGCCTAAGCTATCTCAATAATATATTTTTAGATTTTTTCGCATATAGAGTAAAATACCCTATTGTACTCATCGTCGCCAAGGAGGCATTATGTTTAACAATTTACGTCTATAGGCTGACTCGGATAAGACAGTAATGACGTTACATTACTTGCGTCATACATAACGATAAAACTATCATACACCGAGGATCAACGGCAGCAAAAAGAACAGTAGTTTCAGTAACTCATGCTCAAAACAGATAAATATCGATATTTATTCAAACACCATAGTTGAAATACGGTTCTACCTCACTATAAAGTTGTCTTTCACTTATTATAATTATATTGTTGCGAGTTAGACACTTTTAATATTTTATTCTACATAATTCTAAAAGGCTGGAAAAACAAAAGTTAGCTATCCAAATGAACGTTCAGCCAAATCAAACAGAGCGATCTCAGAGCGCACCACGATCAAATTGTATCTCATAAGGCCTTGTTATTTACATCTTAATATTGAAAATAATATTATGTGCAAGTTACGATAACGAGCCACACCCATATGAAGTACTTATAGTTTTATTAAAACAATGATATTGTATACAGGGTGCTAGTGACATCCACGCGCAAACTGTAACAATTAATTCAGCACTTGATTCTGGACCCCCTAGCGTAGAATTATTACGTCGATATCAAAAAAAAAGAAAGAGTCATAGAAAAATTCAATGGGTATTGCGGTCAAAATGTATGAACGTATATTAATGTATGAAACCGATGAATTTTTTTAACGCAGGGAGGCTCAGAATCATGTATTGTAACGGTTTGTCCCTGCCAACCTGTATGCAAGCTGAATAAATAATTAAAAACCTAGTTGTAATTACAAGTTTCGTTTACACTGTATTACTTAGTTCTACACAAAGGTCTTGTATCACTTTTTTTCATAGATTCGAAACAGCTGGCCAAAAAGTCATTGTAAGGAAACTGATGTCAATGTACCCTCACATTTTCTCGATGTTTTAATCTCAAAAATAATTTTATGTCAATTTTTTTTATGGAGAGAAATTAATAAAATTCATCGATTTACGAATTATAATACAAAAAGGTTGCAATTGCAACTCAAATCAAATATTTCATTTCATCGCTTCCTCGGATGCGTATTTATACGCTTACGTACATACAGTACGTGAAAATATTTGCCAAATCGATTGCGCACGTTATAAAACAAATATATAAAGGAATGGACACGATTAAACGCTGTGCAGTGTTCCGCACCGTTGAGGTCGAGATGGCAATCAAGTGTGACGTTGCTAACTACCATTGAAATCAACCAATCGCGATAAAACTGAAGGATTTGTACGAAAATAGAAAGAAACTGTCGCATGACGGTCATAATCAGCTGATCGAAACAAAACAAAAGAAAAATGCGCGCAAGAAGGCTATTAAGAAGTTTTTACTAACGGTTCAGAAAATGGTATAAATGTTCACACTTAGGAGAATGTTTGATAGAATTTCATAATTTTAATTATCACTAAGTTTTTTTTTTTCATTAATTCCTTAATGATTAACATTCAGTTGCGCGTTGAGCAAGATTTTCTGCAAGCATTACCCATCAACCACCCTAGGATTTATATCAAATAAATAATCAATCTCCCTGCCTTTCCAACTATCTTGGGGTCAGCGTCCAGTCTAATCGAATGCAGCTGAATACCAGTGTTTTACAGAGAGAGACTGCCTATCTGCAGGTTAGCTGTTATCTGCAGGTCCCTAAGCACGAAATCCGTAGTTTTGGTCATAGTAACGGGATATTTCCACTCCGTATCACCTACGGACATAAGATTTGTTTTGGTTCCGACTTAAGTTTAAAAGACACCTCGATTTGCCAGTTAAAACTATTCTCGATGTGTTCTTCACGTCCGAAAAAGTTAATCAATCGGGTGTAGGGTTCACTTCGAAGTTTCGAACTACTTCCGGACGGGCATCGTGTCTTCGTTGACGGACTTAGAGAGTAGGCCCCCTGACCTCCACCACCTAGATGCTGGTTAACACAAAATCCTTTGGTAAGACTGGTTGTCGGACTTTTGGCCTTCTGAATACCCGTAAAGATTGTCAGATCTACGATCTAATGACAGCCGAGAACCAACGGCTTAACGTGCTTTCCGAAGGACGGAGGGGTCTCAATATGTAATGGCCCCCAACCGCGAATCGACCGCGGCAATCGTAAAATAACTTTCGATCGACCCACTCGACTGTTATAATTTAGCCCTTATTGATACAAAACTACAAAATTCAGTAAAACACATTCAAAATAAATATAATAATCTTACCCAGATAGTAACATTGGATGTCTAGTATTCGCGCCAGGCGATCATTGATTGTTAAATAAAAATAAATTAAAAAAACTAGTTTAAGAAATCGTTACACTTTAAATTTTGAGGTTTTTGAAAATCACTGTGTTTCGGCTCGTGCCTGACGATGTAATGACCCATTCAAATTGTAACTGACTGGAATCAAACACTATGCACACAATGTGGGTAAACCAAAAAAAAATATAACGATTTTCGAGTAATCTTGAAATGTCAAAAATTACACTTACTACAGTTACAGAATGCGCAAAAGTTAACAAATTGGTATTTTATTCAGTGCTCAACGCAAATGCAGGAACAATATCAAATCGTTAAGACTTTAATAGTCATTGTTTTGTAGGTAGCGATAATTATCAGTTAGTTTATGTTTAGTTACTTTGTGATACTGCGACTGTCTGTGTTTGTGCCCACGGATAAAGGCAAAACACTGTTTCGCTATGAAATATTTATTATACACGGTTATTACCGAAATGTCTTGTTAGTACCAGTATAATTGAAAAGTAGAGAGAAAGTGTGGTTACGCCTTTTATATTACTTTTGTAAACCACAAACAATATTTAAACCGCGGTATCCGCGATATTGTTATCTATACAAAAACATTTTATGTACATATTTCTGTATTCACAATAACACATGCCTCTGAATGGCACAAAGCAACATAATTACAGAGTAATTTCATCAACCACAAGGTAAATCATGACGTAGTAAAAGCCGGTAAACGTATGAGAATACCGATTTTCTCCTTCTGACAATAGGGCATTTTACAATTTATTAAAAACTATTAACTAATCATCTAACTAAACAAATAAATACAAAAACACAAGGAGACTTAGGCGTCAAAGTATTCGTCCGCATCGCTGTCATCAGGAAACGTGCCCAGAAGACTGGCAGCATTGCCACGTTGAATGGCAATGCTAATTAAATAAATTAAAAACTATTTTAAATTGAAGATTGGGATGAGATATTTAATAGAAAAATAAAAATAAATTGATTTATATCCATTTTCCCAATTAAAAACGATTAAAATCAAATTTATTTTTTGTTATTTTCAATTTACCGCGAAAACGCTCCTTACGATGACTTTTTTATCACGTGACCACATGTGACGTCAAATTTTTTAAATTCAAAACAACGAAAAATAAGTTTGATTTCAAGTTTTTAATTGAGAAAATGGATGGATATAAATCATTTTTTTTTATACTGTTACATTTTTCGTCCCAATCTTCAAATTAAAATAGTTTTTAATAAATTGGAAAATACCCTATTAGGATGGGAACACAATGAGGACAATATCAGTCAAAATAATTCGCCTGCCATATTCGGAAAACAGTTACGTCTTATTAAGAAAGGAGTTCATTTATGTGGGGCTGCACACTTTGCAGTAATCCCAATGCGAACCCAGGCTTATAATACGTAAACAATGGCATCAACTGTGCATGCAACATTTGTGCATGGATGTATAAAATAAAATTACACATTTAAGTATAGTATCGGTGTCGACATTAGCTGCGGTGAATGCAGTAACAGCTAGCATTGCCTGCTGTCGTTTCCACAGTTCGTAATAAGTATAACCTGCATATTATAGTTTATTATAGGGCTAGCTTCCGCTCCATTTCAATTTTGCTGGTAACAATGCAACGTTGATGCACATTATAATTTCATTGCCGCATAGAAACGCTACTTGAAAGCCATGCAGACATTGACCCGTGTTTACTGTCCAAGTGCCCATTATGCAGAGGGGACGCGTAATTACATAAGTATCGGTCATGGCTCTGTTTCGCTATATTGCATGTCTATTCGCGAAATCTGGGACGTAATTTACAGAGGGGACATCAAGCATTACGGAGTACGCCCACAGTGGTTCATATGAGAAAAGTGGGCTTTGAATCGCATGTTTTTTTGCCTTTTTTATCGTTGGTTGTTATGCTAAGGAGGTGTTGTTACGTCAACATTCTTCTTTATCTTTTATTCATGAATCTTGTCTAACTGGATCACATACGACGGTGGCATATAAGAAAAGTGGGCTAAGAAATGCACCGTTTTTTGGGTTCTCTCATTTATGTTGTAGACTAATATTATAAAGAGGAAAGATTTTATGTTTGTAACGAATAAACTCAAAAACTACTGGACCGATTTCAAAAAATCTTTCACCATTAGAATGCTACATTATCCCTGTAACATAGGCTACATTTATTACTAGAAAAAAATTAGGGAACCCACCCGTGCGGAGCCGGGACGGGCCGCTAGTGCTAAGGAGATGTTTGATTACTTTCAGAAATTCTAGAAACAGGCCTTCCCATAGACTTCATGATAAACGGAACTGGCAGAATAGGATTTTGCGACGAAAATACTTACAAACTGTTTCTATATTTGAAATATAATAATTGGAAACCAACCATAATAAACCAACTGGCCAGCAATCTTATCATCAATAACGTGCATTTCTTATTCTTACCTCGAAGCATGGTCAGGCGTAGAGAACTTCAGTACCGCCGTAGGCGCAGTTACCGAGACCACCCGACCGCCGCTCTTCTTGGCAAGATGGCGGAGCCGAATCGACACGAGCTCGGCCGGTTGGTGGATGGGCAGGTTCAACACTTCCACCTCACATGTAGGTGTATCTTCTTCGCTTTTCGATATCTGAATCATATTATATATATTATTTGTAGTAAGGTGCTATTCATATTTAGTAAATCAATAAGGATCTTCTTACTATAAACTAGGTAGAAATATAGTGACGTTATTACTGTTTTTGGTTCCATGTGGTGCCGGACGTAAAAGAATAGCACCATCACATTTCTTCCCGTGGGTGTCGTAGAAGCCAATAAGGGACTTACTAGAGAATGGGCAGCAGCGTTCTCTATGCATTTGACCACCATACTGCGATCGCCAACTCGCCTGCCAAGCGTGGCGATTATGGCACATACCCCCTTTTGGGGTAGGCTTATGTCCAGCCGTGGACGTCTTTCGGCTGATATGATGATTACTGTTCTTGCCTAAATGTGTTGTTCTAAAATTAGAATCCTTTCCTTTCTCAAATGGGATGTTGCATTGTTTATACAATTTTTCAATAATGTGGGTTCCCAAAACAAAGTGTGACGTTGTGATTTATTTAAATCGCTTTTGTTTTGTTGCCAAACAAACAAAAGTAAACCATTTTGCACTCTATTTTTGTAAATTCAATTAGAGAAACGTTTGACTTTCATTTTCAACAACCACAACAGATAAATGTGCTGTCACTTCAAAACAATTCAGATTTAGATACTTACTCCTTCTAATGAACTGAAATAGATATACCTTGACGTCTTCATAACATAGGGTCCACTTGAAAACCAGCGGCAGGCAGTAGTTGTGTGGCATTTATGCTGAATTTTAACATATCAACAAGAAAAAAAAAATGTTTTTTCTTTATTTCTACGTTTTGTATTTCCAACTAAGCTACTTGTTATTAAACTGACCGATAAGCATTTATTATTCACGATCGATCTGTTTCTAGTCAGCATTACATTTATATTCACATTATTTATAACTGGATTAAGCCTTATCATCAATATCAGACATAGGCAATTTCACAATAAAACATTGTTTACATATTTTTTTAATTCAATAAAAAAATCTACTACTAACTGTCTAAGCCCATAAGCGCCTAAATTTCGTAGAAATGTTCCTATTACTAGGACTCCATTTTCTCTGCAAGGTGGCCCTAATCCTCTATGCTGGCCCAGTGCAGATTGGTGGCTAGCATACGCCTAAGGGACTACTCCGACTTTTTCAGCTCTGTTCAGCAATTGTCCATAGAAAACAACGATTTTGTATGACATGCGTACGTATCCGTTCAGCCGCGGAAAGCTGAACGGAGTCTATACAAAATCTTTGTTTTCTATGGACAAAAGCTGAACAGAGCTGAATAAGTGTAAGTAGTCCCTAAATCTCATTAAGGGCGAATTTCACCAAACTTTTATACCTAGAATAAGTTTTATCCTGAGAATAAATTTTGAATTTTTGACAGATTTTCCATAGTAGAATTTTCAGACGTCAATTTTATTCTACGGATAAAAGATATCTGACTTTGGTAAAATCAGCCCTAAATAGAATTAAGTACACCACATATAACTCAACATATCGAATATTATTGACATTGTAGCATTGAATCACATAACTTTTCGATAGCTTATCACAAGTCCATACTGTTCACTGAATATACAATCTGTTGACAATTAGAACAGGGTTTATTTACTAAAACCATGTTCTATGACTTTGTTTACCTTTCTGGGAAGTGTAGAGGCAATC
Organism: Polymixis lichenea; assembly: GCA_949091785.1. Classification (NCBI taxonomy): domain Eukaryota; kingdom Metazoa; phylum Arthropoda; class Insecta; order Lepidoptera; family Noctuidae; genus Polymixis; species Polymixis lichenea. The sequence goes on from OX420936.1 coordinate 14,774,533, forward strand.
TCGTCAAAGCAATAGTGAGCCGAAGCACACGCAATTAAAGCTGCAGATGTGTTCTTTTTGTGCACCAATATCACTTCCATGTTTTTCCTGATAAATAATGGAAATTCGTGAATGAATATTTGAATGGAAAAACCATTTAAACAAAACCATTTATTACAAAAATGTTTGTAATAAATGTTTTTGTTTAAATGATTTTTCTATTTATATAAGATCAACTGCATCTTAACTTTCTACGAGCAACTTTACCCATGAGTACTGTACTTTAATATATCTCAAACACTGAACATCTATTGCCGCCATTTAATGTCAAAGCTATACAAAAGTAGAAAACTCAACGATTTGTACAAGATTTTCAATGGAGAGATTCATTCATATTTATAAATATTTTACTCATGGGTAAAGTTGCTCATGGAATGTTTTAGAGATACCATAATTGACTGCATTTAAGTGAATTTCAGTAATTACTAGCTTTTGCCAGCGGCTTCGCCCGCGTGGAGGTCGGTGTATTATACATATAAACGTTCCTCTTGAATCACTCTATCTATTAAAAAAACCCGCATCAAAATCCGTTGCGTAGTTTTAAATATTTAAGCATACATAGGGATATAGGGACAGAGAAAGCGCCATTGTTTTATATTAATTATACTATGTAGTGATAGGAGTGTTTGTTAAATTATATCTAGAGTGATGGGGAACTGATTAAAAAGAAGAATTGTAAACAAATGATAGTATTATTCTTTACAAGTTTTAAAATTACATACCTATATCTGAAGTCAGTCAAATCAGCAGCAAAGTCAATATCTCCTGAGATCAATAGTATGGCGGCAGGTGATGAGTGGAGGTCACCAAACCTCCTCATGCATTGCCTAAGTTTGTCATCCGACGCGTTCTTTTGTGTCCTACATACATGAATTAAGCTCACCTGTGGACGAAAAATACACTTTTACTTTAGGAGTAGAAGTATCAATATTATATAAAAAAAATAATTGAGCATCTTTTTTTATATAAAATAAAGCTTTTCATTTGCTTTTCCTGCTATCAACTGCTATCAAAATTGTGGTGGTTAAAGTCCAAATACACTAATTAATGACACTTGTTTGATAGTCTTTATGTAAATGTTTACCAAGTAGATAATTATGGTCTTTTACTTCTCAGAATAATGCAAGATTTATGAGTGCACTTTAATGTAATGAGCCAATTAACAAGAAATTGAGTGAATTCATTAACAGTACCTGACCATTAATATAGCTCATTAAGTTTTATACAAAGTTATATTTGTAAAGTGTTGTCATACATATGTGTATATCTCTTTCTAAAGCCCATTATTATGGCGCTGAGGTATTGTAACTATCACGTAATGGACTACTTACTTGAGCATCATTAAGTTCTAAAAGTCTTGAGGTAGTCTCCTTCCTGACATCACAAACAACTACAAAGTCAGCTTCTCTTCTTCCATCCCTCACGAACTTAGCTCGAATAGCAGCCACCAGCTCTATGGCGGAACAACCTCGCGGTATCTGTAATTAGAATATTTATCAAAAGTTTGTAGGTACAAAACAAGTCAATCATAAATTACCTAAATGAAACAATCAAGACAGTCAATTGGCTAGGCTATTTGACCTCAAGTATCGTTAATTCATATAGACTAGAGAACAGATAGAATTGCGTAGAGATGAACATTTTTATTGCATTCGCCCAGCCATCATAAGTTTCCTTTTGTAAGCAGAAAAAAAAGTTACCTGGCAATTTTCAATATCCCAAAATATACCGATTGGTATGTGTGTCTGTCTTTGTTTGTGGTGGCGGTACCGCGACCTCATTCTGGTTCTTTCCATGGATATCGTACCCTCTTCTCGTATAACACCGTCTATGTCATCTGATGAATCGTCTTCAGCATCTGAGTACCAACAGATTACGACATTTTTATTTTACCTTTCGAATTAAATAAATCAATATGGACAACTGACCTATGCTGTGGCTGCTCTGCTGTGGGGACAGCAGTGCTCTGACAATAACAAAATAATTTGCACATCCTACTGCCTTAAATTGGATAACTGTCCGATGCAAGTGTTGCAAAACTGTTTTATTGAAATGAATAGATAAATCAAATGCCCTTCTGAATGATATGACAATAAGACAAAAGACAGTAGTAGTTTTCATTATTGCCTTACTAGTAGGACTTTATTTAAGAGTACCTAAGTAGTTTAGCTAGCAGTTAGCATGTGTTATAATTGGTGACCTTGTTACTTAATATTGTGTTTAGATTGTCTTGTATATGTAGTAGTGGCAATGGCAAATGACTGCCCAAGGTGCACTATTTTGATGTACCCCATAGCACAAGCACTCAATGGGAATATGAATTGGAGCCCAGTAAGAGCATTCTGTCATTGATTGATTAGAATGAAATTGATTGTGTATATGCATAAGTATTTTTAATAATATCTGATTAAGATTGCATAATAATAACCAAATATTATCAGTCGTTGATAAATGAATCAGTGTAGAAAAACTACTTGAAATAAAATTGTAATAGCATGAAAACTTACAACATTAGAGACTACAAAGTGTAGATGACTCATCATCATACTATTGCACATTATATTGGCATTTCCCATAATGATATTTTATTAGAATACTAAGCTTGACTATGTTAATAATTCCCAGAGACAGTTTTTCCTTAATAGCTAATAAGTAAAAGAATATGAGTAAGTAAGATCTCATTCAACAAAAATGTTTTGCAAGTAAAGCTGATTTGCAATACTTAATTATCTCTGGTTTTATTCTTCTGGCTCCGAAAGTACTTGTACAGGCATAAGTAATAAGAAGTGGCCAGGATTATTTGCCAGCAACTTGCTTTGAAATATAAACTTGTGGATTCTGAGGTACCTTCTAACAACTATGTGCGTAACCCAGTTCTCGCAAATGGCTTTGGCACTATTTTGTTTTATACTTATTTCTATTTTATGAAATATGAAAAAAAATCTATGTTAGGGAACTAGTTAATAACAAAAACAATAAATTTCAAGCTATTATTGGCGCATTAAAAGGCAAAGGCCTTTTCTTACAGAGAGGCATTATTTGCCACCATTAATTAATAGATAGTAACTGAATATAATGCACACTACCATCGAAATAACAAGCTTTTTGGAATGGCATAAAATCTATATTTTACTAATTAAAAAGCTAAAGAGTTTGTTTGTTTGAATGCATTCATCTCTGGAACTACAAGTCAGAAACTTTTTCATTTGACAGCCCAATCATCGAGGAAGGTTGTTGGCTATTTAACATCACACTAAAACCCCAAGGTGGCTCCTTAGCAAAACGAAAAAGTCAGAAAAAAACACAAAATCAAAACAAAGTTGTAACGCTATGTGATGCGACTCAGTGGACATTTCACACAGACGAAGCGGATTGAAGCTAGTCGGCTTGATACATTTTTTTTTTTGTTTTAAATATTTAAAGTAAAATAGAATTTATATTTATTAATTTACCATGTCTTGTGATCAGATTTTTTTATTCTGTCCTACTTGCATAACGATGAGTGTCATGCAAATATGAACTTAGCTCCTGTGTGTTTAAAGTTGTTTATAGCAGTAACAGCAATGTGTAGGTATTTAATTTTCATATTTTCATTTTTAATTATAATGTGAACTCAATTACCTTTAACTATAATATTTTCTATATAAGAATAACATCCAGGAGATACTGGTAATGAATTATTTACCTAGTAGGTATTTAGTTTTATGATAAATAATGCCCTTCTGTACAAGGCCAGAAAAGCCTGCAAGCAACTTGAAACTATTGCAACGAACTAAGAGACAGAAGTTAAAACCATAAATTACGCAAACGCGTTCAGCAAACGTGATACATGCAGATACGTATATAAAAAGTACAACAGATTGTGATACAATAACAAACATACGGGCTACGGTTGCTATAAGTTTGCGTAAATGATTAGACCAACAGAAACATAATTACTTCAAAACAAATATTACTCAACTGAAAACGGAAATAAATCCGTCAACTCCGAAGATCTAAATAAGACAACAGCACACTAACTTTCACTTAAATAATAATTTGAATCCTAGTGAATGAATCTGCATAGTGAACACAAACACAACAAACATCTTCCGCGTAGTTACAGCTTTCGTAAATGAGGTTTAGGCTATCGTTGTGTGTGTACAAAAAGAAAATAACACAACACTTCGTGGTAATATTATACAACAATTTACCTGTGATCCATGGACGGGGCGGTAACGGTATCTTCATCGCTGGACTAGACACGGAACTCGCCAGACCTTGAGCCGAATGACTTCTGGTTCCGTTGCAACGGTTTGGACCAAAGTTATCACAATATGTTGATGAAATCATTGTGCACAATTTTGTTACGCGTAATTTGTTGCAACGAACAAAAGTAGTCCAACATATGTTGGGCAAGAAAACAAAGAACTATTCGCTATCACCGAAGTCACAACGTGCATTACACGATTCCTACAGATATCTAAGTAAATTAAATGCTGAAACCTCTTATGAGATTAGCGTCATGAAGTAAAGCTTATTACATGTAAAATGTAAAAATAAATCAATCGACTCCTACTACGCCATAAGTAGCTACCAACTTATCATTATCAATAGCAGGGTTGCCAGTGTACAAAACTTAAATTATATTATACATTATACAGAACGATGGGTCCGGTAAATATACAAAATGAAATCCGAAAAAAAACATGTTTTTACTCTGGTGTGTGTGTTACGAAATAACTTGAAAAAAAACACCGTTTACACCAATTTTACCCCTGATTTTGCGTCACTGAAAAAACAACATGATCTTTGTTCTCGTTAATATTTTTTTTTTTTTTTACCAGTATCGCAAAGTAATATGAAACGATTATCATTGTTAATATTGTTTACAATTAGGTAAACCTTTATGAAACAAATATAATTTAAAGAATATAATAAAAAAGCTAATTAATAAAATTACAAATTACGATGTCAAAGTAATATTTGCGCAACTTTGTTGATGAATAATATTCATGTATTTAACTATACAATATTGTGGGCAATCTGCTAGATTCATAGATGACTAAATTATACAGATTTTGTATCACAGCCCTGATCAATAGAAGGAACGAAGGAAAGAGAGAACTAAAAATAAGACTAAAAATGAACCGGAGAGAATTGATTTTCTACCTTGGAATCTAGGCCTTTCAGGTATAAAAATATTTATAAGATTCTGGCTAATAATATCAGCCGTAGGGTCGACATCTTTACAACAATGCATATGTATATACAGGGTGGCACGGACATCGACACTCGACTTTTTGCTGTGGATTCAACTTGATTGTAATATAAAAATAATTGCTGGTTTTAATCTTTTATTAGATAAACATTTGTAATCAACATTTTAATTACTTATTTAAATACTAAAGAGCTATATTACTATTGTTTTATAGTAAACTAATGTAATTGTACATTTTTATTCACAATATAAATAGTGTTGTCCCTAAGGAAATAAATAAAATAATTTGTAAAAGTATTTTATACTTTTAATAAAATGATAGCATCTGAACTTTATCTGAAGCCTTATTTAATACTCTATGCATGTGGAAAAATTCAAGCATCTTTCTTCAAAAATAATGTAGTTGTCGATTTTTTATCTGAAACAGACTTCTATTTTCCATAGTGTGGTGTCTCTATATATCGCCAATGCCTTCAATACTCTGCCCTGGAATTGCATCAGGGAGGCACTCCGGTATCACCGGATGCTGACCTACCTCTGTCGCGTGATCGAGGCCTGGGTGTTCACATCGGCGTTGAGTCGACGATGAAGTACCTGGGACTCGTCCTCGACAGTCGGTGGAACTTCGTAGAGCACTTCCGACGTTTGGCTCCCAGCCTGGAGCGGGCCGGGGCCACCTTGAAGTGGCTCCTGCCCGATCTAGGGGGTCCAAACGCCTCCTGCCTGAGGCTCTACGCGAAGGTCGTGCGGTTCATGGCCCTATACGGGGCACCGGTGTGTACGCCTTCATTAAGGCGCCGACCAGCGCGCCGGTTGAACGCGTCCCATAGGGTCATGGCCATCTGGGGATACCACCCGATCCCCGGTGAGGCGGCGGGCCTCCTTGCCGGATTGCCACCATGGGATCTGGAGGCAAAAGTCCTCGCGCACACTTGGGAGTGGCGCGAGGAGGCAAAACGCCGGGACGTTACTCCACTGCCGTGAGAAATCGTGGCACAGACACGCGGACAGAGCTCTGGTGGAATCTCATGGAGACATGGAGATTGCGTTTGTCGCAACCCAGTGTTGGGCACGTACAGGCCATGGTACGGAGCGAGAGTGCATGGGTAGCCGTCACCTCCTTCTGCAAAGCAGTAATGCTTGCGAAGAGGGAGGCAGCGCACGTGAGGGAGAGGCAGTGTATGCGCTCTAGTCACCGCAGGAGATGCTCTAGGCGTCGGGAATCCCAGGCTGAATCCCGGCCACCGCAGGTGCGGACTTGCGGATGGCGAGTAATGGGTAGCTCGCTGTCCGGTAAGGACCAAGCCCAGGTCGACAGCGCGTTGTGTTCCATGCGTGCCTCAAAGAGATGTCAGCACCAACTGGTGGGGCTCGCAAAGGCCGATGCCTGCCAGGGATGCGGGTTGTTCGAAAGAGATACCGTGGCCCCTGGTACACAAGCAACTGAGGGAACACGGGTGGGTTTAAGTCAGTAATAGTCTGACACGCTCTTCCGCTCTACCCAGAGTGGGAGAAGTTATTTGATAATTTCCGATCCTCAAAAAAAAAAAACCCGAGGCACTTCAAAATTTGATCCATTTTATGTTACATCGTACGCGGCGATCGGCGTTGGTGTGTATACCCACCATTATAAAGCTACTGTCATTCTACTTAAAAGATCCCTTTCCAAGCTTTATTAAAGTAAAAGTTAACCATTAGCTGTCAAGTCAACAAGTCAAGTCATTGTCTGTGATCTTTCTGTCATTGTCATAATCGTGAGTTTGCATTACCGAGCATTTTGGTCGGAATTGAAAAGCTTTTCATTGTTTACAGAATATCCTTTCAATTACAAGCCTAGATCAATAAAGTAACTTACTCATCATTTGATCCACTATATTTGTTTGCTAAGTTTGTCTTTACATTGATGGTTGTATATCTGTTTCAGTTTTGTAACAATGTCGACGAACGGCGATACCACAAGTCTTGATGCCAGCGGCAAAATTGTGAAAATGGAAGTAAGTACAACTCCAGAAACAAAAGACGTTCATAAACTTACTCTACCACAAGATGGTTGGTGCTATCCTTTGACAATTATAGGATTATTCTTGTTCATTAAGATACCCAACTACTCATCAAAATTGCTGATGTGTTGTAAAACTTATTACACTTTTGTCACTAATTTTGCAGTTTTGTACTGTCTAAGTAACAATAGGCATGTAGACATGCTTAAATTCAGGTTAAAATCAATAGAAAATCGTAAAAATGTTGTATTTTTCTCTTTTAGGTGGACTACAGTACCACCTGTGATGAAAAGATACCACTGATGAAGTCATGGGCGTCCAAAGGCAAAGTTCAAGAAGCCATTGACCAACTTTTGTCCTTAGAAAAACAAACTAGAACTGTAAGATTTTGTTTTCTGTTATGGCTGTGTCTGTATAAGTTGTTCATTGTGTAGTTATGTGGCAAATTTACATACATCATATTTACCAACCCCTAAGATGACCCACTGATCCCAAGGAGCAAGGTTGGGTTAACTTTCTTAAGGGGGAACTGTCAGGGTAGCTTGTGAAATTCAAATTTTCTTATGTTCATTAATTTTAAATACTTATTTCATGAAGAAGATATTCATTACGATTGAAATGAACCAAAAGGGTGATAGTGATGACTTTAATGATTAAAAGTCTGTGAAGCCATATTTGTTACGGTCAGAAATCTTATTAAAATAAACAAACAACTTGATACTGACTTGCGAATTTCAAAATAAGTAAGATAATTTGCATTTCTCAGGCTGCCTTAATGCATCCTCTATAATTTGACATTCAGGTGATTCAGTAAAAAAAAAATTTTATTCTTGAAAATAAAAACATTGAACTCGACTGTGATCAGTTGATAACATGAAATGTGGTGATTGTGTTACTTGCAAACCAACTACATTTGATATCAGCTAGACATCAAAATCAGTGTCATATTTGAGATTCCTTCCTTCCTTTTTCACTCCCTGCCAAAATATTTCCTTGTGTCTTATTTTATGAATTATAAATTACAATTATTTTTATGTTATAGGGGGCTGATATGGCTTCCACTGCAAGGATCTTAGTAGCTATTGTACAGATTTGTTATGAAGTGAAAAATTGGTCTGCACTCAATGACCAAGTAGTTCTTCTGTCTAAAAGAAGGTAAACGTCATAAAATATGGAAAACATAATGATATCATTGCAATATTTTGGATAATCACAAAGTACTGCAAAATGTGCGTAACTCTTTAATGTAAGCTATAAAACGAATATGAATTGTTATCTTTAGGTCCCAACTCAAACAAGCTGTAGTGAAAATGGTACAAGAATGTTGCACTTATGTAGACAAAACACCAGATAAAGAAACAAAAATAAAACTAATTGAAACATTGAGATCAATAACTGAGGGCAAAATCTATGTTGAAGTAGAAAGAGCCAGACTTACACATATCTTGGCAAAGATGAGGGAGGAAGAGGGAAATGCAAATGAAGCGGCTAAGATCATTCAGGAGCTCCAAGTTGAGACATATGGTTCAATGAATAAGCGGGAGAAGGTTGAGCTCATATTGGAGCAAATGAGACTTTGCCTTAACATCAAGGATTATATCCGCACACACATCATCTCTAAGAAGATCAGCACTAAATTCTTTGAAGATGGGGATACTCTGGTAAGTATTATAAAAAAGAAATTGTAGCACAGATTCTAAAAAGCTGATCATTAAATTTGCAAATAAATCTTATTATGGCTGTTGTGAATCAGTCTAGCAGTAATTAAAAACAGTCAATCCCATCACATGAAAATAGGTTCCTTTATTTCACTTTTTGATAAAAACGGGCAGCAAAAGTAGCTTTAAAAAAAATTATATGAATGGCTTTAATAAAAGTTCCTTACGCGATACTCGAACACAAACACTCGTAACAGAAAGAAATAAAGGCACATGGAGGGGGGGGGGGGCATAAAACATGTACCTTATGATTTTTTGCAGTCAACTCCTGCCCCCATGCCGCATTAAGGAATTTGGGTCCAAAAAGTGCTTTATTCATTGTGTTGATAGTTACAATAGTGTGAAGTTTCCTCCATTCATTTATTTAAACTGCTTACAGGAACTGAAAGAGAAGTTCTACCGAATCATGATAGCGGTTGACCAACATAACGCCGCTTACTTGTCAGTGTGTCGTCACTTCCGCGCTCTAGGCCAGACCGCTGGCCCTGACGCACTAGTTGGCAGCGTGGTGTTCTTGATTTTAGCCCCATATGACAATGAACAGGCTGATTTAACACACCGCGTCAATGAGGATAAGGATCTGGATAAGCTGCCAGAATACAAGTAAGTTTCTTTTTATATGATCTTTAATTTTGGAATATACATCACCTTATAAAGGTGCGCTTACACGAGCAACTAAAATTGCTCTCAATTCTCGTTAACTATGACGTCAACACTACTCCAGCAATTTAGGGCAATGGCAACATGTAGCACACAATATGGAGCAATATAGAGCAACTTAAAAAACTAGGCAATGCGCCTCCCCGCCGCGTCCGCCGCCGCACAGTGGGTCGAAACGATGATTTTAGTGACTTAGGGATCAACTTTGTTTTTTTAATTTTTTCTTTATGCGGATCGATAGAGCTCATTAACCTCAATAATAATTGTTCTGATAAATTTTTTCCTAAACTTGCTCCTTTGGGTGAAAAAATGCATTTTGATATTTTTTTGTATGGAGCGGACCAAATTAAATTAAATTTCTGCCAAGTGGCGTGTGATCCCGCTTTGAAACTATATTTTTCTTAGGGGTTGTCCAGTCTACTATCATTTGATGATTTGAACATTTGCATAAAGTTGCAACACTGCTAAATAAATGGATCGAAAAAAATGAAAAAATACTTTGAATAAAAAGCTTCATTTTTTATTTTCGGATGTTCTTTTAAGTTATAATTGAAATAGAATAGTAAGTAAAAGCACTTAATAATTCACATAATTACTTAAAGACTAACGACAATACATTTAAAGGTCCCTGATTTGCTTGAATTTACTAAGTACGTATTGTTTAAAAATGTGGATCTATTCATTTCTATTTGTTTATTTAATGAACTTATAAAATCTTTTAAATTAGATTTAATACTGAATAGTAAGTAAAGATACATGCAAATACAAATTTACTAAAGGTAAAATTTAAAACGAACTATATACAACAACAAATTTACTATTTCCTTTCAGTCATGACATACAAACTAATAAAAAAAATCAAGAAACTTACAATCTATCAATAATGTTATTCACTATCTTATAAATGATCTACATCAATAAAATCTAAATCGGATTCTGAAGGAAAACTCAACAGAAGCTCTTTGACTTTTGGAGAGAGAACCATTCTATATTGTTTCGCCAATCGAGGCCTTGGATGAACTTGGAGGAACTTGTGATCTGTGGATCAGACGACAAAAGAAGATTGTGTAAAACATCCTCATTTGTCGCCGTTCTACTTACCTTTCTAGAATGACTCTCTCTATATTTCCTAAAATCTTTATTACGAGCTTCCGCTGCCTCTTCCGACAGTTTCCCTATAGGTATGACACCAAAGTTCTTTACTACGTCACTCCCATGTACCAACAATTTATGTACACTGGAAGGCATATAATACCAGGGATACAAGGTAACATACAATTCTGCCGTATCTTTACAAAATTCGGAAAATTTAGAAAGGTCCACGCGCTCTCCAGCTGCAACGGTTTGAAGAATCACGTGAAACCTTTCTATCAAATCTTCACGAATCCCAGTTATGCGGGCTGTTGTTGCTGCATCCCTGAAAAATCTTCTGGCAGTATTGCCATCATTGGTTGTGCCTACTCCTTGTTTGACTATGTCGATGAGTAAACCGCATTCCCTCTTAAATGCTTGCTGTATAGCACTCTTTCTAAGGGACAGTTTTTCTTTGTCGTCGCCTCTGCAACTCCATTTTTTGAAGTCTAAACGATAAGCTGCAAAAAAAAAAGAAATGTCACTTAAAAATAATCTCACAGGAAACTACAAACATGAAAAAATATAAAGTAATAAAATTATATTTACCGATATGAAGTAAGCACTCCATGCATCTTATCCAGGCATGTAAGGATGACATACCATACTGGTACATTTCCTCGTTTTTTTCTCTTTGAGAAAGTGCCTCTAAATTGTTCATCTCTGACGGTTGTGCCTTGCAAATATCACAGACAGCTGCAGATGTATCCGACAAATATGATGTTATTTTGCCGTCTATCATCGTCAGGTACAATTGATGCTTAACTTCTACTTGCTAGATTCTTGTTGGCAGACGTTTTTCTATTTCTTCTGTTATGTTACCCTTTATAGTTGCCACTGTTATCTGGGTTTCTTTGGTAAATTTAAACATTATCGGACGACAATAGAAAGTCGATGATGGTCGGTCGTTCTCCCAAACAATTGTTCCATCAGATTCTTGAAGCCTTATAGGAACTAGACTGGCCATCAATATAGTAGAGTCATCAAACTCTTTCTCAGTCTTTTGTTTTTGTTTGACCTGAGGCTCCATCAAAGCCCCATTTGCTTATAAGTAGTAACTCTGTTGCCGAGTCCAAATCCAAAGCAATTACATCTAAAAGCCTAGAAACCGTCAAGTTGAGTAATGCTTGCAGTTTAATAGCAGCTCCTTCTTCAGTTATGGTAATGTCTTCTTTCCCTGGATAACATTTTGACTTTGCTTGCTTAATCTTAATAAGAAGGGTATTAATCAGACCCTTTTTCACTGGCTGCTTCTCTTAGGCTTATATATTGCCACTTACTTGATTTAAGTGAAACTAATAAAGCCAGTGCCTTATCGGGTGAATATGTACTACTGTTTGCTTTATTTGCACTTAAACACTGCTTAACTTTTTCTAGATCTTCGGGGTGATTTAGCAAATGGTTCATTATTTTTCCTACATCCTCATTTCCAGTGTTTCTTAAACTAGCAATTGTAGTAGCTTTCAGTTCATCCGGAGATAACGAAAGCGATTGGTTTATTTGATCAACGCGTCTTCGTTTTTGCCTGGAGCCCAATTCTTCGAAAGGTTTTCGAGGTGTAAATGTAGATGTTGAAGCTTCTGTAGCAGATGGTGGTAGATTTTCAACATCTTCAATATCACAAATCTCGAGCTTTTCCTGTTCAGTGTTCAGAGTTTCAGGTATTACTCCTTCGGGCCAGTTATTCGCACTTTCTAACCAATCACCATTTTTTCTTAAAAACGGTGCTAACGCGACTGCGACTACTTCGTTCCCATCTTGCACTTAAATTTGAACAAAAGCGCGTACAGAATTTCTGGAGCTTAGCACTGTTCTCTTGCGTCACGTTTATTTTATTTTGTAGGTATTGGAAGAGTTTTTTACTATCTGACACATCAATTTGAACTTAAAAGAACTTGAGAAAATAAAAATTATTCAATGTATTTTTTAATTTTTTTCGATTCATTTATTTGGCAGTGTTGCAACTTTATGCAAATGTTCATAGCATCAAATGATAGTAGACTGGGCAAGCTTTAAGAAAAATATAGTTTCAAAGCGGGATCACTCGCCACTTAGCAGGAATTTAATTTAATTTGATCCGCTCCATACAAAAATATCACAAAATGCATTTTTCCACCTAAAGGAGCAAGTTTAGGAAAAAAAGCATCAGCACAATTATTATTGAGGTTAATGAGTTCTATCGATCCGCATAAAGAAAAAAGTAAAAAAACAAAGTTGATCCCTAAGTCACTAAAATCATCGTTTCGACCCACTGTGCGCCGGCCGGTTCCTCTCGCAAAAATGAGACGTAGTTATACATACAAACGAGATAGAAAGAAAATTTACTAAAAATTTCCAAACCGACAATCCACACGGGACTTAGGAATAAATCACGTTACTTACGCGTGGAGAGTACTACACGAAGAAGGCCAGCACCCGTACCATTTTTAAGAGTGCAAGAACTAATCCCCACTGGTTACGAACCACGGCTTAGATTCTGTAGGTGGTTGGTGGAAGAACCTGGTCGTAAAATTCATTAAATAAGCTATTTGTAAGTAAGTTCGATAAATTTCCAAATTCCGAAAAACGTGATGTGTGAATGAATCAGCTGTTTACGTAGGTATGGACAACGTGGTCAATTCGCTCGCGCGGGTGCCTGTGCCTACACGGTGTACGGTACGGTGCGCATATGCATATTTAATAATTAGCACTTACATGTATTTTTAAATGTTCAACATCCATGCAAGTTTTATTGTTGACCTTTGCCCTTTCTTGACGACCTTTGTATTTCTCACGATCTCTGCAAATTAGAGGTTAATTTCTGTATTTGTAATATTTTGTATGTTTACAGACAGTTGCTAGGCCTGTTCATCAACCCAGAGATCATCAGATGGAACACACTATGCACCACATACGAGAAAATGCTCCGAGGTACGCCGTATTTCGACTCATCCGATGAGAAGGGAGTGGAGCGCTGGAATGACCTCAAGAACAGGGTTGTTGAACATGTAAGTACCAATATGATCAGTCAGACGCATTTTCAGTGGCTTCGCCCGCGTGGTGGTCGAAAATTATCCCCCGGGACTGTACTATGGGCATAAAAAGCATCCTATGTGTTAATCCAGGTTACAAACTATCTGTTTGCCTAATTTCATCCAAATCGTGATTGAGTAACAAACATCCAAACATCTTCTAAACATAAAAACTTACATAAAAACTTTCAAATTTATAATATTAGGTATATTCTAGTAGGAAGTATGATAGTAGGATGTGATAAAATCTCAATGATCTAAAGATTTTAAATTTCCAACTACACTTAAAATAAAATAAAATTTTATGGAGTCTCGTAAATGTGATGTTGTTACCAAATTGTAACACACAGTTTACTACCAACAGACACCATCTAACGAAATCGTCTATACTATAAAACTGGCTGGACGGCTATTTATCCAAAAAAAGTTTATTTTTATTGAAAAATAAACACCTCATGTGACAATTGAATGTATACTTACCTCATTTAATTTGTTTGGCAATTACACTAGTCCTTGTTCCTATTTCTTTCTAAAACATTCGTCTAACTTGATAACCTACCTTCTTTTTACAGAATATCCGTATTATGTCGATGTACTACACTCGCATTACCATGAAGCGAATGAGTGAACTGCTCGGACTGAGTGAGACCGAGACGGAAGAGGCGCTCAGTCAGCTCGTCGTTAGCAGCGTAGTTCGTGCCAAAATCGACCGTCCTGCAGGCGTAGTGCATTTCAGGTAAAGACTACAAGGCAAAACTTCACTTTGTGTTTTATCAATGAATCAATAGAATAACGCGCGTCGAGATTTTTTATGACATCTATACATATAAATAAAATTGGAGTGTCTGTAATATTAAAATAACCGCTTTTGGCTACATGCATATGAATATATGTACGGTACATATACCAAAATAATATTTTTTACAATTTTTTTTCTGTCTGTCGGTCTGTCTGTCTGTTTATTCCCGCTAATCTCTGAAATGGCTGGACCATTTTTGATGGGACTTTCATTGGCAGGTAGCTAATGTAATAAGGAATAACTTAGGCTACTTTTATTTTAGAATTTTTATTTGTTTTTATAGATATATAAATAATAGTAAAGAAACTATTCCGCGCGGACGAAGTCGCGGGCACAGCTAGTTTAAAATAAAAACCTTATTATAAAGTTCACAAAAGTTTCTCGACGCGCATACATTATAATGATTAATGTGCGCTTGTAAAATGCATCACTTAGCCGATATTCACACGGACGTAATAAAATCGCGGCAGGATATTTACGCGCATTGTATTTTCAACTCTCGGTGTTAAATCGAGCATTGAGAATCCAACAGAGTGCAGCGCGAGTGAGTCTCAGCGCGTCGAAAAAACAGTTGTGAAGGATGGAAACCTTTTTTTTACATTATTCAATAAATATGCATTGAGGCCCCGCCGCTAAAACTACACGTTTATTTTCCCTTTAGACATAGAGTATAGACATAGAATAGCATAGAGCTCACATTTGCTTCGCAAAACATGTCGCGCGCTCCAATCATTACAGTTTAATCTTCCGCCATTATAGAAAACGCGCCCTTGCGCACATTCCGCGCTCCCGCGTAATTACGTTTTGTCGTCGCCGCAGGGTCTCAATCATTTCAAATTGAAAACTGTTTTTCTTTATTTACCCGACTATTCGCGTACGTGTATTGCTCTACATAACAACAGTGTTCGATTTTTAACCCTCGGCGTTAAGTAGTGCGTTGAATATCCAGAGCGCGAAAAAATCCCGCCCCGATTTTATTGCGTCCGTGTGATGTCGACTTATAGACAGATCAGGGAGCCTTGTTTGTTGTTATAAGTACATAGAAATTAGGTAGCTACCTAACCTTAATTGATTTGTTGGTTTGTGGCATGAGACCAATTTCTTTGCAGAAAACCACACGCATGCTTTTTAAAAATTAGGATGATCTTGTGGTTGATATGAAAATTCTCAACTTATTTCTCAATTCCAGTTTGAACATGGACGCCTCAGACCGCCTCAACGAGTGGTCGAATAACCTCAACACATTGATGCAGCTCGTGAACAAGACCACGCATCTTATCAACAAAGAGGAGTGTGTGCATAAACATCTCTTGGCGACGGCAGAATAAATAATAATAAATTAAATTATATCCTTTATTCAATCCTTTGTCAACGTATTCCAAGTTATCTCAACACTACATAATGTTTTGAGTATATTTCACTGTGTGAAATTAATATAGAAGTAAAACCCATTATAATATTTTGTTTCATTAAAATGTCGACGGTCACTTTCTAAATGGAAATCTGAAAGCAAATGAATTGTGCATTTTATTTTAAAGCAGTTAATTTTAAATAAGTTTGGAATGAATATAAATACTTAACTCTAGATTTTTGTTTTTGTGATTCCTATCCTTTATTCAATTACTTTTCTTGAAACTCTTTTTAAAAAACAAAAGGACACTGGGCAAAATTGTATGAATGGACATCAAACAGTTTGCGATGAGGATAAACGGAAAATTACTAATAATAAAATAATATTTAATTGCCAACTTATCAGATATTCACGGTCAAAGATACAAGTGTAGTAGATATTTTTTATCAGAGATCCGCATAAGCTCTAGGGATGAGTAATAGTAATTGAATAACTATATTTGGTTCCGAATCTCACAATTATCGGTAGGTATCAGATAAGATAAGTAACCAGACGGTAATTATTAAATCGAGTTAATCATTTAGTCGCTTGGTGTAATAGCGACCAGTTAATTTAGAAGTTAAATACCATCAGAAAAAATGTTGTGTTCCTGTCTGTTACCTCTACTTATTCCTGTAGGGCTGGTGGTATTTTTTAGGATAATAAACAAACCAAGGAAGCCAGCGATATTTGGTGTTTATCAACAGAAGAATAAGTTCTACTGGATCAAGTTTCTGTTCATGTACACGACTTTAAGAATTAAACAGGTATGTAAAATTATTTTTATTGAAATAGTAAGATGTGATATGATAGGTTCTAGCCGCCTGTACCCGGAAGATATCCTACGGATCATTCATTTTTCTCATATCGTTGAAGTATGGAACAACTGGACCAGTAGCTAGTTGGCTGATTATTAGGCTAAATGTTTAAATCACACCACAATATAATTTTAACGTTTTTTACTTCAGCTTTTCAATCACCTATATCGCCTATACACCATTGAATCGGGCAAAAGCTGTGACGGCACCCAACATGTGCATAAGCAAGATGAGGCGCTGGAAAAGAAGTATTATCTCAATGATAATCCACAGGTATAGTCGTTACAATCCACCAGCGCGCGGCATTTGACTCTTGTGTCATTGATATAAGGTATAAATTGCAATTAATGTCGCGCGTTCGTGAAATGTTAAAACTTAAATGAGTAACCATATGTTACGTTACGAATTAATCTGATATTGCTCTATACTGGAGCAAAGTTCAGTAATAAATAATTATTTTTTAGGCCATCGACGCGGTATATTTCAATGGAAATAATAAGGAGGGAGATGCTGTTATCTGCGGGATCGCAAGGAGACCTAAGAATGTTGTTGATGCTTTCTTGTACTTGAAGGTTGGTATGGTATATAAGTACTTATAAAAACACTGCTTCTCCTGAAGAGGTGGATACAGATGTATCTATGGTATGGTGCCCACATTTAGCCGGTTGTTGAAATGAAATGAAATGTTTATTTATGTAAGTAGATCTTAAAAGACACTTTTACACGTCAATATTTTGTTGGTCAATATTTTTTAAAACTAGATGGCGCCGGCATTTCCTAGCTGACTGTTCCCTGAGAAGTAAAGCCGAAACAAACTCAGAGGTCATAGTCTCTTTTAAAGTCCAAACATTATATTATTTAAATTTTATGTGAGTCTAACAATGCAGGGTAATGTCTGGAAAGGCCTTTTGAAGAAAGAGCCATTGCAGCTTTGAGCTGACCTGTCTCAACAGACGGCATGTATGTAGCAGTCACCGTGTAGCTCAACCCTATTTTAGGGAGCTCAACGACCCGCTTGTTAGCACCTGTGGTCATTGAACGGGCACAATTCAAGACTGATCTGTTACTGATTATTTTCTAGTGGTTAAACCCAATTTTCTGTTATGATTAATAATAATAGATACATCGAAAAAACTTACTTTGACTGCCCAGAAATTTCGCCTCGACGTCATTACGAACTGTCGAGCCATGCTCGCGAGAGACTGACGGACGGTTTGTCAAAACGCGTTTTAGGAGCCCCCCGCGGGATCGAGTATGGGTGTGCGGAGCGTAGTTATAGAGATATTCCCAATGGTACTACCGTATTCTGGTACAATTGTACCCGGTCTACCCTACCTACTACTTATCCCGACCCGGCCATCTAACTCGGGACCCTTCTTTCAGAAGCGTTGCTTGTAACCAGTGGCTAATCAATAAGTACCTACAGCAAGCAAATTATAAACTACTGATAGGTAAACTATATTTGTTTCAGGTCAAGGGTGAAGACCTCCTTCTATCTCCTGAGCTACCAGACACATACCAAGAACAAGTGACGATCGAAGAGGGCTTGTATAGAATAAAAGGTCTTGAAGTCGTCAACTTCATACCAATGCGCACTTGGAAACTAACTTACAAAGGTGAAATGAAGTAAGTAGCAACCAGCAAGATAAAAATTCTGAAAGTAATAACTCATTCATTAATCTATCATTAAGTAGGTAGATAAGTGCACAGCTGTGTGGCTGCTTTTATTTGATTAACGAAAATTGGTAATAATTAGCGTTAAAATCATTTTTTAAGTTTTGTAATCTAAATTGAATATATCATTCCCAAATCTCCCAGTTCTCACCAACATGTTTTTGTCCAACTATTAGCATATAGTCAGCGTTTCGGGTCGTCAGCTTTACGGGTCGTCAGCGTTACGGGTCGTCAGAACCCCGAAAGTCTGTCAACCAGTCTTACCATTGGGTAACTGGGTTGTGGAGGTCAGATACGGAGTCACTCCATGTAAAATATTGGTATTCAGTCGCAACCGGTTAGACTGGACGCCGACCCCAGCATAGTTGGGAAGTTTAGGCAGATAATGATGACCTATGGAGAAGTACGGGCAAGAAGCTCCCTAAACAGTTTTAAATGATACTGTTGCAAAATATTAGTTGTCATATCATTTTTCACAGGCCATCAATAGGGTATTTTACATATGAGAAAAAATCTAAAAATATATTATTGAGATAGTTTAGGCAAAACGCTAGTTAACGTTAGGAAAATGTTAGTTTTAGTTCATGAAACAACAAAATAAATTTTAAAATACAATTTAAATATTTCAGTTTTTTTATCTGTTTAGTAAGTAATTTTTATTTAAATAATATTTTGTATTCAGGAACAGCAAACCAACGATAAGTAGAAAATAACTCATTTTTTTAATTATAAACAATTGTCTTATAAAATATCAGCGCATTTGTTTATATAGCAAACTGACGTCATACCCACAGAGCAATATGGCATCCACTGCGTCCAGCGTTTTCGTCAAATTACGCGCGAAATTTGAATATTTAAAATTTAAATGCATTTCTATAGCACTAATCGATTGAATAAAAATGTTGTTTTTTTTGTGGTTTATTAGCACTCTAGGATCTAATTAAGATACTTTTCAAAAATGAGTGTAATACCCTATTAACACACCCTATTAACATACCCTAGTAACAAAAAAAAAAACAAGATTTTTTGATGGTACTGCATCGAGAATTACTAGCCCTATCACCTGTCTTCGTTTTCGGAAGCGTTACCCTTACACTCTGTATAACATCACGCCTATATTCCCTGAAGGTTTAAGTAAAGGTATACAATATCCCACATTTCGTAATATTTAAGTTCAGTAATATTTAAGTCCTACGTAATGGGGCCAGGTACAACTTCAGACTCCCGGGTGCTATTGAGGTACTAACTAAAAAAAATATTATTATTATTCCAGACCCAGAAATGATAAGGAGAAGACAGTGCAAGTGGAAGTGGATCTAACATGGAGCGCTGTGTTCTCACATTTCAACTACGACACACAGATGTCGCCTAAATCTTTGGCCAGGGACTTGGCTAGGCATAAATGGTCTAACAACTATTTCAAGTTACTTAAAAAGTAAGAACTGCTTATTAATTTGGAGGTTATTAACTAGTTAATGCATATCTTATCTCGTTACGTAACTGGCACGGAAAATGGCAAATGAAATTTTAATTCAAAATATTTTCGACATGTCACATAGGTACAATGTAATATGGTACCTAGCATGAATCTTGTCGTTGGTCCATATATTCGTGTAATTTGGCTAATGCAAAATATAATCTATACATATTTAAACGAAGTTCATTTTGTATTGGCGAAATAATACGAATTTTAATTCCACATCGAAATTCTTTAAACGAACGATGGTTTTTCTGAAGAGGTACACTATAAAAGGTACGATTTTCTTTTCGCCATAACAACCCGTTGCATATTACACATACCAGTGTGATTATTTGTAATTTTCAGATTACATCAAACGCATTATGAGCAAATGGGTGTCCTGGAAGGCACGGTCACAATTGACGGCAAACAACACGCCATCGACATTCCATGCGTCAGGGATCACAGCTTCGGTAGGTGTTATAATCTGAGAAATCCGGTAATTTATTAAAGTACCTACCGGAGTTATATTAAGTATTACATTCCTTCGAAAAAAAATACTCTACTTCTAAAACTTAAAAAATTGTCCATATGAGAAATGACCCGTTCAGATGTTGCAACATCTCAACGGGTCTTTCTCGTGGTTCACCGGGTCATTTGCATGTTTCTTCTGCTTACAGGACCGTTCCGAGACTGGCGCACTTTCCATCGTTATGTATATCATTTTATTTTCCTGGAAAACGGAGATTGCATGGCTATCGGCACAGTCTGTCAACCTGTAGTTCTGTCGCAGTGAGTATTTATCATTACCAGTTATCACTATTAGCGCCGAACTGGTTTTCACTGACAAAGGAATACCAACCTTGCGGTAGTTGAAATAAAATTGAAAACAGCGCCGGCTCTTTGTAATGGTCAGCGTAGACTAAAGGAGAATTTCGATAGTAATACCATTTTAATGGTGAAGTATTTTTTTACCCATCTATATAGATAACCACTTTGTTACAGCCTCACCATCGGCTACCTCTGCCGTCAATCAGACCAAGCAGTTTTACCAGTGGAGTCCAGTGACTTCAAATTGTACCAACATGGAGAACATCAGATCTTACCCAGTGACTATGGGTTCATTTTCGAGGCTGGTAAGGGCTGTCACATTAATTTTGTCATGTTTTAGTCTTGAAAAATTCAGCGAATGCTACGAAGGTTCGTGGTTCAATGCACAAGAGTACTAACAAGTGACGGTCGACCTCGTAATCATTTCGGTACCTACCACGTTAGACAACAATTCCCAGTAAACTGAAACTCCATTAATGTTGAAACTATTAACCGTCACATAGACGAATATACCTTATGGTTTTATGACGTGCGAGTGATATTCAACTTTAGAGTGGTAAAGCAAAGATACTTCTGGTGCTGACATCACCACCAATTTTTATAATTGGCTAATCTTTTCACTTCGGCTCTAGCTATTAGCTGGCGAAATATCTAATGATGATGGAACAACAAAAAAACACGGGTCAATCGATCAGGTCAAGACACGGTTGCCGCAGTTGGTCCGTGATGGGTGACCACGAAAGCTCGTTAAGCCGTTGGTCCCGGCTGTCATTCGATCATTGAAAGACGTTACGGGTCGTCAGAAGCCCGAAAGTCAGACAACCAGTGTCTGGGTTGTGGAGGTCAGATAGGCAGTAATTCCAAATAAAAGCTGCATCCGGTTAGACTGGAAGCCGAGCCCAACAAAGCTGGGAAAAGGCTAGGCAGATGGTGATGGAACAAAACAAGAAACACCAATAATATCTGTGAAGTTTCGTCAGTTTAAATTATAATATTAATTAAATTAATTTAAATTTGACTGATACAGTTCTTACAAAAAATATTTGTGTTTTCAGGAGACATATCATATGCAGTCCGAGTGCAGGTAGACAGCGAAGATACATTCTACATTGGTAAGGAAAGAGAAGCGAAGTTTTACGAGCGATGGTGCAGTGTCGAGGTGAATGGTGTCAAGGGGTCCGCCTGTGTGGAATGGCATTATAACAACGTCCAAGCTAAGAATTAGCTATTAGTGTGGATTAATATGCAGCTTCACCTTTTATTCAGACTTCAGAATATGTTTTTTTTTTTAACCAAGGCATTGATATTTTTTATGTGGCAACATTGTGTAATATTCTTTCTGCCTCATCATTCATCATTCCAGCCGAAAGACTTCCACTGCTAGACATAGGCCTCCTCCAAAAGGGGGCGTTTCACCCCCCCTCAATTCATTCTGCCTACAATCTTCCTATTGATTTACTATGTGTTGCTTAGTAATGTGACATAATAGATAAAATAGAAGTAAACAACTGCTGTTCCAGCTACTGCCATTTTCGTCCTTATTACTATAAGGTTGATAGATAAATTTTAAAAGTAGTCGGAACAATTTTTTGTTTTTATGGTATTTTGTCGAGGTAAATTAAACTAGAATCAGCGAGGAAAGTTAACTATATTTAGCATAACATTTTTTCGACTTAAGTAAGGTATAACTTAGTATATCTATAAAATATGGACTAGCAATATAATTCACAATAATGACAATACATTTATTTCATTGAATGAAAATCATAACCAATTATTACTAAAGACTAGATAACTGCGACAAAAATCTACTTACTATTGCGTTAGCGAATAGGCATAATACTGTATACTTAACTATGTTTAACCAGTCAGCAATCACAAGCAAGATTTTATTAAATAAAAAAATATATTTGGTATTTATAGGCATTAAAATGCAGCCCTATGTTCACCTTATATTTAAGAGGTCGCATATAACAGTATGATTGAGAATTCTTTCTTGTAAATATTCTGTCGCAGTCACCTCCCCACTCAGGACCTATCCAAAGTAATACAACATTATGACTAATTTGTTCAGCTATGTAATATTACAGAAAAAATCCTTGTACAAAATAAAAATTGTTAGCAATATATCATCTCTGCTTGTCTCTTATACACATTTGATATACACGCACTACAAGTAGGTACGCTCGTATACAACAATGTTTAGGATATGAGATTTTTATCACGATGTTAGGTACCCACATTTGTGTAAACCAAACATGTATATCAGAAAAATAATATTATGTATGTAGATATAAAATCCTTATAAAACATTGTACTTTTATTTATCGAACATCAAGTTATTAACCAGCCTCGTACTATAGCTACAGTTGTGTAAAATTAGGGAGAAAAAACAACTTATGCGCGAACTGTAAACATGAATTCAGCATTATGATTCTATACTCGTGAGCGTGGATTTGATCGGTTATCAAACACAAAACTCTGCGTTTCATAGAAATATTTACTTAGTAGTAGTACACACGGCTACACATCAAGCTATACAATTCCAGTTTACGCTGATCTCGCGCTGCACGGAAATCCTATACGATTCGAGATCAGCTTATACTGGAAATGTATAGCTTGATGTGATGCCGTGCGTACCTACGTAGTCGAAATGTATGGAACAGCGTTTTTTATTACCGACAATTTTTTTGAGAATCTTATACTGATATCATGGTAACAGTTCGCGGACTGGTTATTTTTTCCTTTTTATTAAATGAAGTAGTGGAAACTGAAGAAAATGTGATAATTTTCTTTGTGCGACATTAAATTTAATTCACTACAGCATAAAAGCTAAAATAAGTGTTATATGTTGCAGAAAGCTGATACTAATGTTAAATTAATAAAATATTGTAATAATGATGAAAAAGTTTACAATATGGATGATACAATACGAAACGTACAGTCACAAACACAATCATTATATTGTCAATTCGATTCCTTCATAGAAGGAACTGAAAAAGTTCGCGCGATATTTAGTATTACGTTTGTGATTGCACAGGAGTTACAATTCCTATGGTAAACTATATTGGCGCCTAGATTTCAGGTAAAGATCCCGATTTAAATTATATATAAATATGTTACGTAGACGATATGGAAGACAGACTGATTTACTAGATGAATTTATGGAATTTTCACTGGTCTAATGCTTAATTTAAAGTTTAATTCAATACACTGGGGTGACACGCAATAATATTTATTGATTTGAAATGGACTTGAACTTTTGAATGCTGTTTCATTTAGCATTGGTTCAGTACGGAGAAATTTCTTTGATCGATAGTGCCAACGACTTGATGCTTGGCGTCATCATAATTATAATTTGGATGTTGATTTACCTATATAGTCAGACAATTGACAATACAAATTCTAGGCCTAACACAGTCGAAGTTTTTACTTCATCTATCGGACTAACTGTCGAAGTTATGAAAAAATACTTTTAAACACCCACTTTTACTTTATTATTAAATCCCACATATATAACATCAAATCTGCTACAACATTCTAAGTATTTTTTTGTTTGTCTCACCGATCTAAGACCAGGACGTTTTATTCTAGTTTTAATTAAAAACGAATATTATTATTGGTCGGTAAATATTTTGTAATTATACGAAATATACGATACTAGGTTTGGCAGTATCTTAGACTGGCACCCAAAGAGACCTACAATTTTCTAGTAGTCTTAATTTTTAAACAACAAACTTTAATTACACGATTACCACAAATAATTTACTTAACAAATGATCCGAACACAGAAATATCGAATAGTTATTTAAAGTTATTTTAATATCCGATTCTCGGTTTTATAATAAATGTAAGATACGTACATTCTTAGGAGTTGCTTTCTATATTGACCAATAATTATGAATTCAACACTTAAATAACTGCAACCCCGTTACATCTCAGTTATCAACTACAAATGGAAGGACGAAATGTTGGACGTAACATTGCGCCTCATTTGTGCGATATTATTCCTTGAAGACGAGACTATACAAATTACGTGTGTAGTGAGATCTCCGATCACTGTACAACTATAGATATACAAAATGTTCTAGGTTGTCGACTACAACGGTAACTGGAATGGACATCAGACTAGACGAATACTAATCACAGCACCTAATTAACATAGTTTTATCAACTCTTTGAAATGTTCTTAACATTTAATTCGACGGTATAACACAGTGATATAAGGCAGGAAGTATTTTAATTAAGTACTGTTTTAGAAACTCCACGATACGTACCTACGTTAATGATAACCATAAAAGCTCATTTTTCTAAACAGGATTTGGAAATATAGGTACTACATATTGAAATAATATTTTACACAGATATTATTGCTAAGCTATAGCCAAAGTATTATTAATTTGTTTAAAGCAAAATAATTATTTGAAGAATAGAATATATGCTAAACAATTTAGAGCTACGTGGAAATTACAAATATTTAAATTATATTAGTTTGTTAGCTTCACATAAATAACTATTATTGTTAGGAATACTGTTGAAGTTCATTATACTGACTAGATTTGTCTTTTACGTTTTCAGAATGAGCAGTGATCACATCACAAAAATAAATCAAATTAAGCATAATTTAAAAACTAATAATAATTGTGTAAATCTTCTGTTGTAACATTGCACTCCTGTCCACTTACTCTAACTTAGGACGTAATAAATAAATAATAAAAATAAAACATTTTGAAAAGTGTAAATCAATAAATATAACAACAAAAATATAAACCTCTTTGGCAAACGCAATACTTTTTGTTACAATGGCTTAAATGGCCATTTGGTTAAGATAAAGACATTCGAAAATAAACTATAGTGCGTGATATAGTTACGCATTTCATTGAGTATACGTTCTACGTACATTTTGCAATACATTGGGTTGGGTACAACATATGACTGCTATTTTTGACATTTTGTATCGAGATGAGAACAAAAAATTGCGGTAACTGTGGAGTTACTTGAGTGAATGCTATTGAACGTTACATACCGCGGAGGTGCCGGGCGCGTGGTCAAGCAGAGCTCTCCGACGCTTGATACCTTCGAGGTAGACTTCACGGTTGAACAAGCCTGCAGCTAAGGGTACGCTGTAACAAAATATTAAGATTACAACATTTATTTATTTAACAAAATTTAAAATAAACACTTTTAATGAACACGCTTTTAATGAACTAAAAAGTACTCTTATAAAACTTACGTAAACATAGAAAAAAATATTTTATTAACATCTTGTGGCGTGAACGTCCTTCTTACAGTTTAAAATAAGCCTCATACTTTTAAGAAAATATTACATTTCTATGTTTACGTAAGTTTTATTTAGTACTTTTTAGTTACTTAAAAGCTTGTTTTTAAACAGATTTTAATTACATTTTATTTGTTCGTATACTTCTCAGTAAAGCCTTGCATTTGATACCCATACTATGGAAGTGCAAATATAATAACTAGTCCGCCATATTGGATTTAAAAAATGACGTCTCATAGCTAACCATGTATTGTCATCCAAACTAAAGGTGTATGCAAAATTTCAGCATACTCGGTTGAGGATAAGACCTTTAAAATTCAGTTGCAAGATTTGACCCGAACAAAAATACATAAAACTTCGTAAGTTAAATTATGATGATTAATGCGGGAACAATTTTTTTTTAAGGTTTAGGTAGTGTGATACTATAGGCAGTGGCGTTACTAGGGTGGGGCAGCCAGGGCAAGAGCCCTGGGTCCCTATCGAAGGGGGGCGCAAAAAGTTGCCAATTATTTTTATTAAAAAAATAAAACATCAACAGACGATCTCATACTGTTATCTAACCTAACTCAAATCCCCCCCCAGTGGGGTTCCCGCATTGTCGTTGCGGGGGGGCTCAGTAACCGTGGTCACCCTCCCACGGTGAAGCGAAGAGGAACCCCAAGGTGGGGCCGCTCGTCAGGGCTTGTGCCTCCAAGCCGACGACGTAGCGGCCAAAGTAGGTTGCGGTGAGGTGCATCGCAACTGAGGCGGGCCGCGATGTCGAATGGGAGGCATCGCGGCTGAGGGTTATAGGCTGCGGCGGAGGAGGAGTGCCGGTACTTCTGAGTAGCGTTCTTCCCTTCCGTAGCCTGGACGGGGCCGCCACCGTTTGATGGCGGACGCGGTGGGGCCGCAGGGGAAGAGGAGTGTCGGTATAGCGTTGGCCGCTCTCCCTATCCCCTGCGGCCGAAAAGTGGTTGGCGGCGGGGCCACTGTACTGACCCGTCGCAGGAGGACGTCAGCAGCAGCTGGTGGGGCCCGCAAGGGCCGATGCCTGCTAGGGGTGCGGGTTGTTCGAAAGAGATACCGCGGCCCCTGGCATACGGGCAGCTGAAGGAACATGGGTGGGTTTTAGTCAGTAAAAGTCTGACACGCCCTCCTGCTCCAACCAGAGCGGGAGAAGTCATTTGATGATTTCCCACCCACAAAAAAAAAAGAAAAAAAAAACCTAACTCAAATCTGTCTATTACTATTCAAATTCTCTTAAAATTGCAGGATTGCAAGCGATTTTTTAGGAAGTTGAATTAATACCCTCATTATTGAAGGCTATAAAGGGTCAAGAAAGGTTATGCGACCAAGCTTTGCTCAGTATAGACCCAGAAGATAATTTACAAAGGGGCGCAAATGTGATGCGTGCCCGCACTTTTTATTGGTACGCCCAGATTATAGGTACCATAAATTACCATTCTACAGCGATTGGCTACGCGTAGGTGTGATTATCATCATCATCACCCATAACTGAAATACTGTACCCATCAGAACTTCTCATAAAATAAATGTCATGAATAGCATGCAAAAAATTCAAATCTTGTGCCAAATCGGACCGCCATTGTATGAATGAATGCCGTAGTGATGTGTAACATTCTGGTATGCTTACACGTCAGTTCCTGGTCGCAGCATGGTCGAGAACAATCCCCACACTGGCTTGTGGTCGCTCGTACAGACAGACTGGACCGAATTGTATGCTAGACACTTGACTCCTGAAGTGACCGGAACCGAGCTGATGCGACGCAGCCCTGCAACAACTTAGGTGTGAAAATCAGAGAGTGATATATTTAAAATGTTGGAGGGAATCTTAGAATTAAGTACGAAAATGTTTATTTTTTTGTGATACCTGCCGTTCGATCGTTGTCGTGAGCATTCAGTCAATGACGGTAGGTTCACATAGAGCTTTAGAAATAATTGCTTACATTATGAGTAACAGGGAGAGTGGAAGCGCTAAAAGCTGAGCTTCTTCTAAAACTCTGTTAGCGGCATACTGTCGCAAGGACGATGTGCCGCGCGTGTAATCTTGTTTCAGCACGGCAGTTAGGGAAGAATATCAGCTTAGGAGTTCATTATTACTCAAAATAGTCCCATGTTTCTAGGTATCTTGAGAGCTTAAAACTTCACAGTTTAACTGCGGATGTAGGTACCTACCCTTTGCCCAACGCCGAAAGGAACACGCATTTCTGAAAATTCTATATTCACTAGATTATGTTAAACACATTTAATGTACAGAACTGCATAGCTATTCGCAACCAGTCGACGAAAATGTGTTATTTTCGGTTACCTGATTAGCCTACCCCACCGCAAATAGCCGTAGCTAGAATAGCGGTAGTCTATTTAGTTTAAACTGTCAAAACTTTCGGGTTTCGGAATTGTGAACAGCTATAAGAGTACTCCTTCGATAACATTGAATGATGTTTGGATGAGGCACGGAAGCAAGCGCGGTCGCAGCCAAAGACTTGGGGGGGGGGGCTGGGTCACAGACAAAGACTATCTACATATTGATAAGAAAATTCATTATATTATCGAAAAATTACTATCTTAAGCATTACGTTTACGGCTTGGGGGGCGGGGGGGGGGGGGGGGTTATGACCCCTGGGACCCCCCTTGGACCGCGCCTGCACGGAAGCGTATCGAATGGTTCTGAATAGCTTTGCTGGGCTCTAGAAATCCAGAGGTGGTAAAACAGCACCCCAATTGCGATACACAGTTTCTTTCACAATTTGAAGGATTTTGGACATTCCTGAGCTATTGCTTCATATGTTTGACAGAGAATGTTGTCGAATTATCAAAATGAAAGGCAATTGTTAGAGTGTTTCACAATTACCCAGCAGGTCAAAAGTATGAGGATTATTAAACGGGAATCGTGGAGAAAAGTGTTTATTAAACTACGGGATAACATGTAAAGAAAGTCTTCAGATTACTGACGATTTAATATTTAAGACGAAAGCTCACCCGAAAACGCAGAGGACGAGTTAGAGGTCATTGACCTCGCTTTGTACAATATTCTGTCGGTATAAGCTGGCGCTCTTTGTTTGCTTGAAGTGTCGAACTGTTGACTGCCTGGATCGTACTGGAAATATCAATAAGACAAAGTTCTAATTCGTCCTACGTTTTTTATTTAGCCTAGAGGGAGGTTCTATTATACTGTAATTAGCACAGAATTTTGCTTGTCAATCGCAATTATTGCGAATCTGCGCCGGCGCATGACAATGTGAAATGGGCGCACCCACAAGTTTTATTTTTATTGGCTTGTTGGTAGGGAATTCTAGATAGCAGCCAGAATTCTGGAATTGTACCTGGTTAGTGGCAATAAGTTTTCCCTCTATTATCGTCTTTCTCTTGCCCTTATCCCAATTTATTTGGTGTCGGCGCAACATGTATTTTTGTCCATACTACTCTATTAGTCGTCATCTCGGTAGTCACCCCTATCTAATAATTCAGCATGAGCATTTTATAATTCACACAGTCCATCCACCGGTTTTTCGGTCTTCCTCTACTCTTATAACTTTCTTCACGACATATTCGTCCGAATCACATGCCCCATGACAACCGATTTCCACATAACCGATACCGATTTTCCGATACCGGTGCCACTTTCAGACTTCCTCTTATGAACTCATTTTTTATTCTATCCATTCGTGTAACACCACACATCCCTCTTAGCATTTTCATCAAAGCTGAATGCAATTACCTTTCATTCATCGCTTTTGTGGCCCAATAATCCAAGATTTCTCTCTATTATATAGGACATCACCGTCATCTGTTCTGCGTTGTGGTTACATAATGTTCTCTAAACCTTTTACTATATTTTTTTTTGCCGTGGGAGGCCCTGGTGACCCAACACAGGCTTTTTCGAAAACCTATTTCAGGCACCAGTTTCTTACAATGGTAGAATATATTATTACCAACGACATTGTTAACTTTTAAGGAATCCAATAGAGAATAAATAAATGAATTGATTGATTGAAAGAAAGAAAGATAAAGTATTGAACGTTACCTTGTACTTATCTAACTATTTAATTTATAACATCTTATTACCTTGTAAGTAGGAGGGAAGGTGATGGGAGCTTCCCTAAAGTCCCGGAAGGCGGCGCCATCTTCTAGCACGGCGGTCAGTTGGTCCGCGTGCAGTAACCCGTGCGGCAGATGATGAGGTAACGGGAACTATGAATATAAGAACAGGGAACATGTTACACATTATATTTGCATGTTGGTTCCCAGTACATGGTCAAATTAAATTAACTGATGAGACTTCGCAGCCTTGATGGATTTCGATATCTATTTTTGATAATAATTATTTTCATAATTCAAGATCCACTAGTATTGCATTAACTTTAAATGATAAGTTTATAATATTATAAACTAGCCTTTGCCAGCGGCTTCGCCCGCGTGGAGGTCGAAAATCATCCCATGGGAACGTACTATCGGGATAAAAAGTATCCTATGGTTACGCACGCGAGCGGAACCTCTGGCAAAAGCTAGTGAGTTTATAAAACTCATCTGTAGACATCGACTAGCTTTAGCCCGCGGTTTCGGCCGCTTTGATGTCGGGAAATATCCCCCGCGAAAGTACTACCGGTATTAAAAGTACCTAACCTATGTGTATCTAGGTAAACAATGTATTAATTCCGTAATATACAGGATACATTTTTCGTCAATTTACAAAAAAAAAAAAACAGCTGTTCCATAGATTTTGACCGCGTAGGTATTGCACTTTTCTATGAAATAGCCTATTTTTTTGTATAACCGCCTAATTTGTATAAATGACTTTTGATTTTGATTTCGATTTCGACGAAAAATTTCTGCCCTAGGGGGTCTACTTAGAATGATACGCTGAGATCGTGGTTACGGTTTGCGCACTGGTTAAAATTTACCCTGTATTGTTTTTATATAACTATTGGTTTACGCGGCGCACGCCAGTAAAGCTCCCAATAGGCATGATTTTTCCCGTAATCTTCAACAATCATCGTCTGTTTTCGGCCGATTTACACAAACTCTAATGAATTATACGCTTAAACATTCTTCATGAACCACTCCGTCTATTGAAATTCCGCATGAAAATCCGTTCAGGAGTTTTTGAGTTTATCGTGTTCAGAGACAAACAGACAGACGCGGTGAGGTCCTATAAACACTACATATTATAAAACAAAGTGTCCCGCTGCGTCTGTCTGTTCGCGATAAACTCAAAAACGACTGAACGGGTTTTTGATGCGGTCTTCACCGATAGACAGTGGTTCATGAGGAAGGTTTGGGTGTATAGTTCTGTTAAGGTTTTGTTTAAATTCGTTAACGCGGGCGAAGCTTCTGGCAAAAGCTAGTACGTAATAATTCCCATAACGTCTATGACGTTGACCTTGTATATGCAACTATGGGTTCTTCCTTTCTATTGATGCGTTACTTTCATTAAAATAATTACTACGTTTGCACTCGACACCATTGAAGAAAATCTCGAGTATCAATACTTCCAATGTCTCTGTGACGTCAGATCTTTGGAATTAGAAAAATGGTTGAGTTTATTCTTAGATCTTTAGTTTGTTTCGATGGTAATAGGTACGTGAATCACTGCTTGCTGATGCACGTAAAGGTAATTTATTCTATGGCAGTCTATTCGTACAGATTGTAATTTTAGTAGTCAAGGAGTATTTAACCTTTTCACCGCCTACGTCGTATATTTACGACCAAAATACCACAGCTCGTTTAATCTGTTGTAAAAAGTTAAGTATTGCACAACCGCCTATCTTGTAGGTATTTATTTTTCGATTCATTGTGCCGAGCGCTGGGGCACGACAACTGATATGAAGTCGGGCGGTTAAAAGCTTAAAGTACCTATCTTATAAGATACACTTACAGTGGTATCCACTTACAGTGGTATCCACTTAATAATCATCTGCCTAGCCGTCAATCAAAACGAATGCAGCTGAATACCAGTACATGCAGCAAATGCTTATCTGGGTGGACTGGGCAACACCATACCCCTTTGTAATTCTGGTTGTCAGAGTTTCGGGCTTTAGAAGACCCGTAACGACTGTCAAAGATCCACGACTCTAATAGCACTAGCAAATTGCTATAATTAAATAAACCCGTACTTGTGTTTGCTCGATCCACCGCAACACGGCAGCTCTGGGCTCACCCAATCTGAAGTTTAGATCACCGCACCAAAACACATAGTCGAAATTGTTGGTGACATCTGAAATGAAAAAAGCATGTTAGATAATTAAAGATCTAAGACCAGTAAATTTTTGGTCGCATGCGCAGTTTTATCTAATTAACTGAACAACTTTGTATTTTTATTATTTTCGTAACCTAAGTAATTTTTATTAAAATAATATCTTACATTCAGGTACAGCAAACCAACGATAATTAGAATAATAACTAATTTTGTAAATTATAAACAATAATCATACAAAATATCAAACCATTTGTTTATACAGAAAATTGATGTCATACCCACAGAGCAATAGGGCGTCCACTGCGTCCAGCGTTTTATGTTTTTATATGTTACGCGCGAAATATGAAAATGTAAAATTTAAATGCATTTTTATGGCACTAATCGATTAATTTTTTTTGTGGTTTATTCGCATTTTAGAATCTAATTATGACACTTTTCAAAATGGGTGTAATAGCCTATTGACTATATGGCCAAACAATTACGTCTAAGAAGCCAGAAGTTTAGAGGAGAGCACAAAAACAAAAAATATGCATCGATCTTGATCCATTTAAAAGGGGTTAAACTCCATACATACATTATCTTATCTTCGAGTAAGCCCGTCTTTTAAGACGAAACAGTGGCCGCATTGTTAAGCAATTATCTTTGTAATTTAGTCTACAAACTTTCCTTATGTTGAAAATAAGTAATATCAACATGACGCGGCACACACCTATGTATCAACAAAGATATCAGAAAGGAAATTGATACCATATCAGTAGAAATAATATTCACTTACGTTTCGCGGAAGGATTGATATGTTTACATATTACATTGCTATTTATTTAGGAATTCAATACATTAGGTCAAAGCAGACTCCTCAAAGATAACAATCAAGATATCTGGGATTTACGAAGATTCGAATTCGATCTTGGTAGCCTGAATAAAATTGAGGGTTTCAACCATGGAGTTATAGTGCATGGAGTTGTAATCTGCGATACTATGTAGTAATAGACATAGTAACACTGAATTATTGGATCGAATTACACTAATAAACCAGGGTAACCATTACTGTTATATTCCAGGATAAAAACAACTGCTGATGGTCTGAATCCACCACAATACGTTTTAGATTAGCTATGGCTGAGATGTCTGCATATTTATGTGGATTGCATCATTGGCTAAATCGCTCCATTCACTTACTGCTCAATGGTTTCAAGCTCTTATTTGGAAATGTGCCAGAATCACAACATATCTGCATCTAGAATTAAGTTCATGCACAAAGAGAGACCGCCTACTAGTGCATGATTTTTTAATATATATATATATATGCAATCCGTATCAGCATACAATGGGGTAATGCTACCACTCTTTTGGGCACTTTTCCTGTTAACAGCGATGCAGACAAATTTTTGCCCTCATGTAAATATTATTAATATTATTTTAAGTCTGTTAGCACAAAAACAAAATCAGTAACATACCTTTACTTTTATGCCTGCAAGGCAAATTCTTTGGCAAATCGATAGATCTAATTATTCTCTTAATATCAGACACTCGCTCCTTGACCTTCTCCTGATGCGCCGTCAAGTGGGCCGTTACGAATAAGAATGTTGATCCAAATAATGCAAATGATATAGCGACGGCGCCTTTGGTACGGAACGCTGTACCCGGTCTTACTGATAAACTCGCGTCTTCAGGGAGAGAACAGAACCAAATAAGGTCTCTTCTTACAAATATCATTAAATGGATTGTTCCTGGAAAAGGAGGAAATCATTTTAATCGTAACTTTAGTCAGTTTTTTTAAATTAGAATTACAATGATGAGTATAATGATGAGTACAATGACCCCTTATGAGGTTAACGGTGATTAAAATTACACCTTGTATAAGCAAAATCAGCCATTAACATTCCCACTGGGAACAACGCCTCCAGCCTGATATATTTCTTGCCGAATATCGGCTAGAAATATATCTGTTACTATGGGACCAAACCTGAAATCGCAAAAAAACAAATCAGCTATTCCCTACATCTATGTTCGCATAACTCGTCAAAATGTAAGGAACAGCTGATTTTATTTTCGCGATTTCAGGTTTGGGCAGTAAAAGTTGTTCATAATGATGAGTACAATGACCCCTTATGAGGTCAACGGTGATTAAAATTACACCCTGTATTAAGATGCTTCTAAATTTTCTCATGATCAAAAATATAACCTGTGGTGACATCAGAAAAAGTTTTCACCATTAACTAAGGGAACCATAGCAGATTTTACAGCCAAACCAAACTTTCTTCTGTTCAATTGGTAATACAATATATGAGCATCGTAATTTTCAGTTTTCCTTTACATTTAAATACATTGTTTCTATTCCATTCTTTTCTACAAAGTCATGTTAAATAACAAAACAGTTATTTGTTCTGTTCGCCACCATGTCTAATTGATCCTTCATGGAAAAATACTCTTATCATCATTTATTTTACTATTTACTAATGAGTTTACAAATGGTTACTAACCTAAATAATAAGAATGCAACAACAGATGCGATGGTCCCAATACTTCTTGGATAGTAATCTCCCATTCTGTACGCTCGGAGTATGACTCTTGTGTACCGATGGCAAATATGTCTGGTACATGCGTCACTTGATTTGGGAATATGAAATCTGCCAGTTCCCTGTGGAATAATATAAAATAATTAGTAGAAATATGGAAAAATAATGAAAATCAATGTTTTTATTTTTAAACATTAAAGAATATTACTTTGGTGGTGGTTGTCCATTCATGTTCCATGATCCTACAAATATTTTTACTTCTCTATCTGGGAAGACATGTTCTAATTCTGCAGCTCCTAGAAGGGAGTGAGATGCTAGACGCCCATAAAGATAATTCCTGAAATGAAATATTAAATTGACTTTTAAACACACACACATTAGGCATATTAGTCACATTAGGCACATAATTTCTTGCTGTTAACTAAAATACCAAGCTGTAGTAGTTATACTCATTAAGCATAATTAATTAAGGTTTTAAGTACTACATATTTAGTTTTCTCTAGAAGAAATTGTAAATCAATGAATATCTAATAATGAAATACAACATTACAAACATAGACAACAGATAACCTTTCTCGAGCCTCCTGAGTGGGTATGAGACGCAGCACCTGTGCAGCAAGCAGCGAGTTACGAGCTAAGCTGTCAGTGCTCCCAGCACGCGAAGATGACCGTGCGATAGACGACTTGGTCCTAGTGTACAACAATACAACAGAAAAGATTCCAGCACCATTATGAAGAAATACAGGATAAAAGATAACCTTTTTTTTAAAGAACAAAATAATACCTTACCTTCTTTTCCGATCTAAAGAGCTACTTCGGTCACTTTCAGGCGATGACGCCCGGTATAAAGGCTTAGACTCATTTGATATTAAATGATCAGCTGATAGTCTCTTAACAAATAATTTACTCCTTGTTGGTTTGATCCCTTCAAATGATCCTGAATGTTCAAAACATTTCTTGATATCTTCACTTTTAGGAAACTTGACTGAAGCTTTGGGTAATTCTTCAGATTTAGTTTGAGAACAGATTGTTTGGTCACTTATACTGTTGGAATTGTTCTCTGGACTGCCAGTCACAGACCGTGCGTCATCTTTACAATTGTGGTTATCCACCAAGCTTTTAGGACGAGAACGTCTGAAGAAAGTTCTACAACACTTGTGATGACTCTCGTCTTCATGGTGGGTGTTGTGGGACACCCCATGACTTACGTTGTTACAAAGAGGTTCTGCTGATGAGTTTCGTTGGTTCGGGGCTTCTATGCTATGGTCCGCACTATAAGCACTTGCAGCTAGGAAGGGATCAGCGGGGGAGATTGGTCGAGATGAAGACTGTGCAAATTCATCGTTGGAATCTGTATCGACGACGCATCCAACTTTTGGGGATTTTTTAACAAATAGACGTTTCCGCAGTGACAATTTTTGTTTCGTTTTGGTAGGTGAAGTTGTCATGTTTGGTTTTAAACCAACAAAACGATTAATTTAAGTTACTAATTACATTTTTACTAAATATAGAAAACATAACCTATTACGTTCCTAAACTGACATTTTGCGCTCAGGAAACTGTCAAAATTTTATAGATACGTTCAAAACACTTGATCATTAGATTGAATACACATCTTGTAAAGAAAAGATTACACCAAAATTCTTGCTAAATCAACAACTGCGAAAATAATATAAAACATACTATTTACGCTTTACAGTTGTCATGGCAACGGTTACACTTATCACGATTACTTATTGTTAATTATTGATATTTTGTCCCTTATTATTAGACCTATAGAGCACAATTTATTTTGCAGTTTGTATTTCAATAAAAATCTGGCTTTATTTTATGCTTGAATGAACGCATCGAATAAGTCGACCTGAGGAATGGGGAAAATGTGAGAATGAATGGCTAATTGGCTAACATTAAACCTACGTACATTAACGGGGTAGGTAGGACAAAATGTAATTCAATGAAAGACAAGTTGGCAAGTATCTAACAGAAGTTATGTAATGTTTATGACAAAAATGCTTAGAAGTAACATTACTAGACTTATTTTAATATTTGCTGCACCGCCTGTGCCCGGTACGAGCAAGTTCTTTCCATTGTACTCAGGTGTTGGGGATAAGTTGCCACCGGTAACAGATTGTATGCCGTTACCTGTAAAATAAATTCAGACCTTTAACTAAAAATATGACTACATCTTCGTGAATTTTTAGATCATTCATCTATGTAGGCAGGTCCTGTGGTTGCAAGTGCTACTGCTGAGCATGAAGTCGTGAGTTCGATTCCCAGGTAGGCCAAGTGGCATTCAGTTATTCCATCAGGAATTTCTCAGTAGCTGGCCGGAGTGTGGCGGTCAACAAGGCCACATACAAAAACTACAAATCAACAAATGCGATAAACACAAAAAGTAAAGTCGCGCCATCTACAATGCCATATGTGAACTACTTAAGACTTGACGTCACACCGCAACTACATCACGCAAGCAGAGTTTACCACGCAAATCTACATATAGGTATACAAGATCCCGAAATCAATTGTCCGGCAGTTGCCCACCAGACACAGCACCCGTCTGGTAGGAGGATCCTCCTTTTCAATAGAGGATGAGTGAACTTTACACCCTGTTCCTCATACCTCTACAGGAGTCTCGTCATGTGCCCGGTTGATGACAAAACGGCAGGTGTAACGTGGGTATAGATTACTATAGGAAGGTACGTGAGCTACAGCTAGGTACACCACTGCGTCATCTTTCGGGGATTACAGGCGTGATGTTATATTATGAGCGGGTAAATGGACTTTTTTATTAAAATGTTTTATTGATACCTACCGATATTACAAAGGTCACTTGTACAAGCTCTGTAAAACGTCCTGAAGGTAGAATCCGTTATCTCATGGTTCAGAAAATCAGGTTGGCCTTCACAACCACGAGTAAAACTAGCCACTTCGCCAACTGGGTCCTGAAAAATGTAAGAGTGTAGTTACACGCAAGAGGTGAAAGTTGTCAAGAAGAAGCATTAGAATGTTCACCATTCTCGAGGTCTATCTGAGCCTTTAATAGATTCGTGTTTATTGGCCTCATAGCCCTCATACTTTTTATTTATTTTTATGTGCAATTGATCACTAAATGAGGGTACTAGGTACCTACGTACTTAGGCATGCGGATTAATACGCTTTTGAGAGCTACAAAAAGGAAAAACCCGACAAAAGCAGGCTCAGGTTGAACCAACGTCATCATTGGATCTAAGTGAAGTCCGTGGCTGCCTCTAGTTGCCCTATGGAAGGCGTAGTGAGTACCTACTAGTGAGGTAATATGAATCAATTGTCTGGGCATCTGGACCAACGTTCCCACGGATATAATAAAATCATGGCGGGATTTTTTCACGTACTGCATTTTCAATATACCGCTGAGCGCCGAGAGTTCAAAATCGAACAGTAAAACACGCTGATCGATTTTCGACGCGCTGAGATCGGAGATGCACTCTGTTAAATCCTCAATGCTCGGTTCAACACCGAGAGTTCGACGACTACATAAATCACCCAGAGCGGGAGAAGTTATTTGATGATTGTCCAGCCTCAAAAAACAAATCCCTTTGTAGCCTCATGATAAGGTATGCATTGGTCAAATGAATAGCTACTTGCTATCAACATTTATTCTTCAAATGGCTATCAGTATTACAATTTGATTGTTTGTTACAGTAATATCGTTAGTACTTACCAAGAATTCTTGTCTCAAGATGGTACAATAAGTGTGCGGGCAGTCCACAGTACGAGTATCATTGGTTATTGTGAGACAATCCCGGTCCGAGTCTACAGATGAAAAGCCGCAAGTGTAGCAGCGTAATCCATCGCCTAAAAATAAATCAAATTTTGTCATCAATGTTGCCTATAAAACTCTGCAACAGTCGTGGTGGTGGTCGGAGATGATAAATAACTCGTCACCTACTTGAAAATATTGTCATTTATGTATCGACCACCAACGACAAAATATTATCATCGTAGACTATCGATGTCATCGATGCGTTGTGTTCAGTTCAATACGAAGGTATTAATCTAATTAGGTAAACAGACAACTTTGGTTTAGGTTAAGTCCCTCAATAAGGCAAAACAGTTAAACAGATATAATTAAGTTCTGGTTTTAAGAAGACTAGGTCTACTTTTACTGACAGTTTACATGTAGGTACCTAGCCTAGGTAATACTAGGATTATTATCCTAGTAATAACTCCTAGAAACTCACCAACAGCTTTTCCAACAACACAAGCAAGCACAAACAACACTATTTTGAAATCCATTTTGTGCAAACAAACATTCCTTTGTGACTGACTCGCGCACTTCGGTGATTTAACGATATCGTTCATTATCAGAATAATGTACACTTTCAATAAATTACTTATCTAATCAGTTCCTATTATTCTTTAATTCGAATCAAATCACAGATCTAGGACATTTTTTCGTTTGATGCCCATTGATAACTTACCTTATCGATATCTTCACAGGATATCAGTAAGTACCTATAGGCTATTTATTTATGGAAATGAATAACTTTTGCAAGCGGCTTCGCTCGCGTGGGTGTCAAAAATTATCCCACGGGAACGTACAACCGGGATAAAAAGTCTTATGTGTTAACCCTGGTTATCCTACTAATCCTATTAATGTTATATCCTATAAATGTGAAAGTTTGTGAAGATGTTTGGATGTTTGTTACTCAATCACGCAAATACGGCTGAACGGATTTGGATGAAATTTGGCACACAGATAAATTATAACCTGGATTAACACATACGATGCTTTTTTATCCAGGCCGGAATAAAAAGTATCCCTTACATACTCTGGATTAACAAAAGCGATACTTTTATAGAGTATGTATATACTCCGGCCGGAATAAAAAGTATCCCTTATGTTAATCCAGAGTATGTATATACTCTGGATTAACATAAGGGATACTTTTTATTCCGGTAGTACGTTCCCGTGGGATAATTTTCGAACTGCACCCGGGCGAAGATAGTAATCTACTTAAATGTGTGCCAAATTTCATCCAAATCTGTTCAGCAGTTTTTTGCGTGATTGAGTAACAAACATCCAAAACTGCCCATTTATAAT
This sequence comes from Polymixis lichenea, assembly GCA_949091785.1. Lineage (NCBI taxonomy): Eukaryota > Metazoa > Arthropoda > Insecta > Lepidoptera > Noctuidae > Polymixis > Polymixis lichenea. The sequence goes on from OX420936.1 coordinate 14,814,342, forward strand.
ATTAGTTGGATTTTTCTAAGTTTTCCTTCTAACATGAAAAGTAATTTTTAGCAGATCATTTTAGATTAGATTGTATTACACGTGCACTTTACGTCAACATTTAAGGTATTCGGCTAAATTCACCAGACTCACTGCAAAATAAGTGTAGCAAACACACATTTATCATCAAATTACCTCCCTTCCTACCATCAAAACTGCAATTGACATGTAAATTATTCAAGTTAAACGACCGGGAACCCAGTTACACACCGCAGATGGAAGGCGACTGGCCGGTGTTTATCTTAATTGCTATTTCATCTACCGTACATCAGACAAGTCGCCGAGAGATCCAGCCGTCGAGGTAATCGATTCCCATGTAATTACCGGTTTTACAGCCGATAGTAGTAATTAATGTAGGTGCGACAGACTGCCTGGCTGCCTCGGAGATGTTGGATAAACTAGACTTGGATTAGGAGTGGGATATATAGTGATTAGTTTTTTTTTTAAAGGAATAATCAATGACAAAAATGATTTATTATGCACGTGACAGAGTAACACAGCGTCAAGGTGGTCTTCTCTACATCCAGTTCTAATGACTGTTTTAAAGAGATTCCTAAAAGTTTTCTTCTTTATCACAATCTTCTACCGAGTACCGCCTTATTTCATTAACATATACTTAGTAGATTCATATCATAATAATAAACAGCAAAACAATAATGAAAGCAGATCCACGAAAAACAAAATCAGTATTACATTATTTTCGAAGTAAACAATAGAACTTAATTAAATTTCGCTTCGATTGTTCTCTCTCTTCTGACGATGATGTACCAAAACCTCGACCCCAAGTAGGACAAAAGCCAGAATCATTCCATACAACAGCATTAGACATACTGGATAGAAATCCACCATATTGACTGAGTCGAAGCTCCCACCAATTACGGAGCATACTGGTTTCTTAGCGTAAATTAATCGGTTTTCCCTGTCAGTCAAACCGTGCTCTTGGATCCTGATATACCTGTAATAAAAAAGGGTTACCTGGTGTGTAGGCCTTAATTACTTGTGATGACCACCCTTGCGATGTTATTTGTATGAATCTGTGATAAAGACCAGATACTGATAAAGCTATCTAACTTTTGCATGTTTGATGTCATTCAAAGTATTTCTGTTATTCTGCGCGTGAGTTTGTAAAAGTTTTAGGTTCTTACTTATCAACCGTTATTGGTTGTACAGACGCCAGCACATAAAGCTACCCCAATCTGTCAAATTTCTTTGATATATTTTCAACTTTATCACATAAGCATAAGGTTTATGTTCAATTGGGAAAATTATGCAGTTTGGGGTAGCTTGATGTGCTGGCGTCTGTACCCAACCTACTTTTACCTATCAATAATTTCGGCAATAGGCTTGTCCTATGCCGCGATCTATACCCACATGGGACTCAAACATAACTGACGAAATGTGGGTAGGTACATTAAGCTTATAGGTACACGTCTGCTTTACCCTTCAGGGACATAATGTTAAAAACTAACCTAGAAGTAAACTAAAAGTAAAGAACAGGCCTAATATCCGTTTTCTATTTTCTTGTAACCTACCCAACTTTAAACATTTCGCCGAAGGGAGAGTTCCTCCGACTACACAGCCAAGGTTTATTGTTTTGAATGTAATCAATTTCTTGGAGGCCACATTTTTCATGTTCGTGAAACAACGCTGAAACGATTCTGTATCCAGTGCCTGTGTTCATATTGAAGGCAAACGGTCTCTGTGAAGGAAAATTGCAATTATGTAATGAATTATATTGGCAACAAGTAAGTATGTAGGTACCATGTAACGGTGTTTATACGGAAACAGGTGTAAAATGGATTTTAAAATGAAATAATATAGTTTGTGGCCGATAATGATACTTAATTGTTAATTATAATCCAGTAAACACTTAAAAGTCTTGTTTGGCAACAAACTGCAATGTTAAAATCCCTTTTAAAGTTTGTCCAGATTCATCCCTACATCTCTATTCACATTGTTTTACGGTACAGGACATTATATTGATTGTTACCAACCTTTTGCATGGCTTTGACTCCATCTTCAATGCTCATGTAGTTAGGTTTACCTCTTGGTGCTACTTTTGTTTCGAAGATTGCCTTTTTGATTGGATCTGTAGATGTATAAGCGGCCTGTGAAACGGTTAACCGTATTTCAAATAAAAGATAAGAAAAAATTATGGCTGTAAAGTGTGAATGTTTAAAAAGAATATACTGAAAAATAATATCTGTTGTACGCCACATCTTCGACCCCAAGTTCTAGTTTCGAATTCAGCAAATCGGGAAGTGTTCGGATTTGATTGGAGGTCGACTGCAGTAATGCAACGATATAAGCTGAGTACGACGTGTATAAAAAAAGGAAAGCCAAAAACACTATAAACATCACAAGCCGTCCAAGAGTCCCTGAAAAAGATAACATCGCCATTAAAAATACTTATGAAATTATCCTTTTTAATTTCAAGAATAAGTAGTCTTATTGAGCTACCTTTTAACTCATTAGAGCTTCCTTGTTGAAATATAGCACTGAGAACAAAAATTGTCATATCGCTCCAAGTTGGCTCCAAGCATGTTTGGTCCATCTTTTGCTAAAACAATGATCAACTAATTTGAAAACAGTATTTTCCATAAAATATTCACTTTAGGCCATTGTCCTTACCTTGTTATATTTTTCGTATTTCTTATTGTCCCATTTCGTGTTGATATACAATATAGCCGTCAGTATAAGAACAAACGCTGCAGCACACATCCATACACTAGTTGAGAACGGTAAGATAAACAAATTGTTCTGATACGACAGAGGAGGCTGCCTAAATACAAATTTTGCTGTAATTGGTGTTGGGATGGTTAAGTATTCCAAAATGGGCGTTCGTTCTGTTGTCATGTACGTCACGATTCCTGGTGACCACAGAAAACAAATAATTACAATGAAACACAATAACCACGTACATAATAATGAAAGCACAAAACAGAGCAGCATGGGTTAGCTACTTCTGACTAGGTAGATAGAGTACAGTAAGGTACTGTCCTTATCTACTGTTCTCCTTACCTTAGTGTCCTTAGGTATCGTGAAATATGATGGTAATGGCTAGAAAAGAATTGAAAACTGAGATGATGCTTTATGAAAAATAAATACTTTCCTACATACGTATGTACTGCGGCTAAGCACTGTAGATACATTGATATAGGAGACAGAAGAAGGAGAACCTTAAATATACTTGGGATCTCTTACCACACAAGTCCGCTTTGCCATGTTTTATATCTCCAATCATCCCATTCCAAGTACCATTGGTAGGGTAGCCCCAAGTCTCAGCAAAGAGTATTAACTTGGATGCATTTAAGAAGTCATACAGAGGGTCGATGCAACGAAAGGAGCTCTTCGAAAGTGTATCAACAAAGATGTTGCTGGAAATATAAAAACGAATATGTATAGTCTTCGTACTTAAGAAAATTACATGACTGTAACCTTTTTATATCAATAAAATACCTGAGTCCAAGTAAATCAGTTTTGGTTCTGTTATCTCCAATAACAACAGATATAGTCAAAGGTTCTCCTTTGAAATCTTTTCGTCTCAACACATTTGGGTAAATTCTATCTTCTGATTTATTCAGGCCATAATCGACCGACCAAGTCCCGTAGTATTCCTTATTCCATTCATTATTTGCCCTTAATTTGTATACTGTAAGAAAATTGCCATCAGATTTTAGAAAAATTGTCCTACGAAAATAAAATCATCAGCATTTATAACCAAATGAATGATTTACTTACTGGTATGTAATAAAACATCATCGTTTTCTTTTTCTTGGGCCATTATAACTTCAGAATCAACGGAAATTCTCAGATCCTCAAATTCTGGTGCAATGATGCCATTGTCTTGCATTGGATTACCAAGAACTAGCCATCTGTAGGACTTGCTAAACATTTTGTTTGCGCCAGCCTTGACAATAGATAATACAGTTTTGAAAATGATTAAATGTGTTATGTTACTTAAATTCTGGGAAATCTTTTTTTGGAACAAAGTTACCTGTTTTAGGAAAAACTCAGCATCTTCACAATTTTTATCTATCACAAATAATAGATGGTTATTTGGATAACACTGTTGAATTATTTCGTTTTCCCTAAAATAACGAATACTAATTGGTCTTTCCAGATTTGCCAACATTTTTGCCAGTTTTATTTCTATGGTTACTGTAAATTTTACAAAGGATTTTTGTGTAATTAAACATACGTTCATTCAAAATCTTTTAAATTTTATCATAGGTACTTACAAGATTCCCAGCATACTTTAGCTGCTACCGCAGTAGGTTTCTCATAAGACTTGATGACGTCGACAATCATTTGCAGCTCATTATTTGGGTGAAATATTGAAACACAACATTTTAAACACAGTATATTAAAGAACAACGTCAAAATCTTCATATTGAAGACAACAGTACCCGTTGAAGCGACAAAGAAAATAATATCTAAGAATCAGTGTGCGTCTATAATTTACATGCCTATTTCTACCATGCAGTAATTGTTCATGTCCCTCGTTAATGGGGCTTAATACACAGGTAGCTTGTTAATCACAAGGGCTGCCCCTACCACTTAACCGTTTACGAGAACTTATTATTCATGATTCAGTGTTAACTGTAGGTTTAGCTTTAATTCAACTAACAATCGTGCGTTTAGGTCTACGTAAATACGACAAACTACATCAAATATAAGTTTTCCTAGTTCACAAGTGCATAGTTTTTAAAACTAGTAATTTTCATGTTTTAAGCAGCTTAGCTTGAGCAATATTTTTTCTCTTTTATGCACTAAAATTTCTAAAGCCAGAAAGAACAAGGCGACAATAGCCCCGTACGTTAGTATCAGTACAGCAGGATAACAGTCCACCATGCTGACCGACACGAAGTTTGACCCTCCACCTGAGCATTTTGGCCGTTTCTCGTACATCAGAAGATTTTCCCGATATTGCAGTCCATGTTCTTGAATACGTTTAGTTCTATAAAGATTGAAATATTTAGTAAAGGTAATAAGGAAGAAATAATAAGAATATTGGTTACAAAGCTCGTTGTAAGAAATCTAGATATTTATATTACCCAATTTTAAACATTTCCCGGAATGGAGTGTCCTTTCTAACAGCTAACCATGGATCTATCACTTGCAGATACTGTATCTCTCTAAGCCCACACTTTTCTCCTTCATTGAAATATTTCCCAACGAATTTGTATCCAACCCCAGTTTCCATATGAAATGCAAATAGACCCTGCAAAAGAAAGTCTCATTCAGATGTCTTTAGCAAAAAGGTAGCTAGTGATTCCTATAATAAATTTTGGGTAAAAACCTTCTGCATTTGTATAACTCCTTCATCCATAGTCATAAAACGAGGAGTTGTGCCCGGTGGAGCGACTTTCTTCTCATAGATTGCTTTTCGCACTGGTTCAGTTGCAGTCTGAAAAAATAGAAGTACATATAGCTTCATAACTAAGTGCTGATATTACGGCAGATTTTGGCAACGAGAAAACTGCACGAATTACCGAGAAATAGTATCGGTTGAAAACAGTATCATGAACGCCGAACTTGATCCTAGAATGCAGTAAGTCCTCCAGTGTCTTTATGTGTGATGAACTGGATTGGAGAAGAGCAACGATGTTGGCTGAATAGGAGGTGTAGAGGAACATTAGTGCTAGGAACAGTACCAGCATTACCACACGACCCAAAGACCCTGGAAAAAGTACAAAAAGGAAAAGGAAAAATAAGTCCTCTTTGCTTGTCATCAAACTTTTGGGTAAGGTAAGTGTGTATTCCAAACCATTTTAGATTTTATCACGATTTTAAAGCAGTTTGAAATTACTTTTAATTTACCTTTCAGCTCAGAAGGACTTCCTTGTTGACACGCAGCTCCAAATATTAAAACGATAACATCAACCAAATTGGCTCTCAGAACTCCGGAGTCTTTTTCCCTCTGAAAAACATTGAATTACAGAATTTTTCTTGTTGTTTCCTATTTGCGTATTTTTGTTGCTTTACTTCGACGGCCCTGAGACTGGTGATTAAGGGCGCTTATGAAATGTAAAAAATAATTAAAGTCCTTGTTAAAACAGGAAGTGAAAATATATTTTCGTATTTTCACAAATAATGCGAAAATATCGTGATTCGTCGATGTTAGTCTATGTACTAGGCAATCAAAGTCTGTACGTTTATGTGCTCTTTTTAATTTTATGTGTTGTTTTATCTTATTCCTGGATGTTATTAATAATCGTTAATTGGGAACAAAAAACAAAAACATTCAAAGACAAACAATGATAAACGTTGATAGCTGCAATAGTTAAAACTGTGGCGTGGCGCAGCTACCAACGCCAGACTCCTAGTGAGCCTGATCTTAACCTCGAACACGGCCGATGGAAAGTTATTGATGAGGTCTATGATGGAACAAGCATGCCCAGAAGATGCCTGTTTACTGTATACTCTTGCTTTGAACGCAGATGGGTTAAATGTAGATGAAAGAAAGAAAGAAAAATCATTTATTGTGAATCGGGCAGGAAGATCACATACTGAACTAAATACACAATCGTACGAAAATTATGCAAAACAACATTTCTTAGAAGTAAAAAAAAATCATAAAGTCAGGGAATACAGACGCTGGGAGAGAGTTCCGAATTTTGGCAATGTGTACAATGAATGTGGAGGAGACGAATTTTCGAGTTTTGGGCAAAATATAACGTTTATATTTATATTCTAGGGGCAGAAGAATTGTAATTTCAAGGTACTTACCCTGTCAATCATATGACTCATTTTTTTCCACTCCCATTTCGTAACCAGTAACAGCACCAGGTATACAATAAATATCAATGCTATGGTGCTGTACCAGACTGTAGTATTAAATGGTAGTAAGAACAGATTGTTCTCATACGACAGTTTTGGTTGCTGGAATACGAATTTGGAGCGAGTTGGCGTTGGACTTGATATGTAGTCTACTATAGAAACACGTTCAAATGTGAAGAACATTGGCGATCCTGCGGATGATACAAAACGGGAATATTACAAACAGTCCCTTAAATGGTTTTAAAGTGAGTAATGAGTTACAACAAGTTTTGGCAAACAGATAGGTAAGAAAAGCCAACCAGGTTTCTTCCTTCTTCTTTTTACAACGTCAGTGGTTGGCTATTTTGTAGAGTCAAAGACACCGTATCACCTATTGTGTAAAACGAATTTTATACTGAATCGATTGGTTCTTGCTCTAAATAGAAGGTCATTCATAATTCGAATGTCCGTAAATACCCACTGCCAAAAAACATCGCTCGGAGACCGTTACAATGATTAGCTAATCAATCAATTGCTTACATTGCAAAGTTAATTGGTGACTGGCATGATGTTGTTACTGCTCAGTTTTATGATGTTGTCCATCTTCTCATTATTTCACCAACGGGAAATGAGTTACCCGTATTTGTCTTTGCCGGATTAACATGATCCCGGTCTTTAGTAATATTGCCATTTAGTTTATCTTTTATTTGACAAACCGTTGTAGCAAGTCCTTTGTTTGGGTTCATCATCTGCCTTGCCTCTTCCAACTATGTAGTGGTAAGCTTCCAGTCTAACCGGATGCATCTAAATACCAATATTTTACATAGAGCGACAGCTTATCTGACCTCCGCAACCCACTTACGTACTGGGTAATACCATACGCTTTGGTCAGACTTTCGGGCCTTTGGCGATCCGTAACCCGACTGTCAAAGATCCACGAATGACAGCAACGACAAACGGCCTAATGTCCTCCGTGCTCACGGAGGATTCTCGGTATGTAAAGATGGTCACGAAGCGTAGTTTAAGCTACGCTTCGACGATCGACCTATGTGCCTGTTCTTACTTAGCCCTCAACTCTTTTATTTAAGGTAGTGCATTTTATTGAGACTCAAATTTACATGAATTGAAAGTGGTATAACCTACCTCCAACCTCAACTTCACCTCTAACTAGGTAACCAGTCATCCCATTCCAGGTGCCATTGACACGGTAACCCCAAGTGTCAGCAAAAATATATTTCCTCTTAGCATTAAGGAAATCCAGCAAATGGTTGGTCGTTGGGAAACTAACCTTCGTTATCGTATCAATGTGATCGTCTCTGCAATAGTTGAGTAACTGTAGTTAGTACAAAGTTATTAAAAAATAACCGGCGACCAGTTTTGCTGGCTGAACTTTTGCTTTTTTTTTTCCTTGTAGAGAATTTGGTAACATAATTCCCAGACTTGTCTATGCAATTTTATTGAAAAGGAAAAATATAATGTTATCCTCCATATTTTGATGTGTACTGTTAGGTTTGCCAATGTGCCATTTCACAATCTATGAAGAAGTCAAACTGATTATTCTACAAACCGCTAACTTTGTAATTCGTAACGAGTGATCTAAGATTACTTTTTATAACGACATGTGTCATAACTAACGGTGTAACACTTACAGTCCATCAGATAAATGATCGACGCTCTTGTTATTTGTAAGTACGTAACAGATACTTATTTCGTATCCATCAATGTCTAGACGCCTCAAAGATGTCGGTTCAAGAAATCTTGGAGATTTCTGGAATCTGTTTTTCGTATCCCAAGTCCCGTAGTATTCGGTGTTCCAAGTGTTGTTGGGACTGATTTTGTAAACTAAAACAAAAATGGGAAAGTAGGAGAATAATGTGAACAAAACTATGTAAATAAAACAGGCGAATATGATATGCTGAAGTTCCAATACATCTGATTTTACATAGAATATCATATATATCAAAGCAGCAGTAATAGTCTTTGTGCTTGATCTTTGAATCATAAGCGCCATGAAATCAAATTATAATGACAAACTAAAAAGTTAAAAAACATATTATTAAAAGGACAAAGTTTTAATGTAGGTATACATATAGCGGTATCCTAACTACCTACAAATAATTCATAATGAAGGAACGTACTGAAGTGCAGTTCGTAGGTATCGTCGACGCTTCGTAGTACCAGCACTTCTGAGTCAAGTAGTACATCTATGTTAGAAACAGCTTCCGGTACAATGTCCTCGATGTGGTTGCCAGAGTCTCCGAACAGTATCCATCGAAACGGTGACCGGAAGAAGTTTCTTAATCTGTTCTATTTGGTATAAAAATACAACAAATTAAGTTAAAAGAGCTGTATGTCTTGGGAAACCTGTGCACAGGAGCGTAATGAGGCAGATGACAGCAATCAGTAAGTAAGTACGATTTGAAAAAATAAATCAATCGCAAAACTTATATTGTAGTTTCATATAACAAGACAAATTGGGATAAGGACAGTAGTGAAAATGAAGACAGAAATAGGCAGACAGGAATATATATAGTGAAGTCAGTCGAAATACCGGTCGGACTGTTGCTATACCCACAAAAGTGCAGTAAAATTAATAATTGCATAACCTATCGCTGCATCGTTAGATTGCATTCTCATCAGTAACTCTAAATTAATAACGAAAACCAACCTTCTCAAAGTATATGTCAATGCCAGGACAGTCTAGGTCAGCCAGGAACACGACATGTTGCTCCTCGTCATAAAACTGAGCATTATCACCGTTGATAACGTCTCCGGCACTGAACGGAATGTATTCTTTCGTAAGAAGAGAGTGCAGTTGGATTATTTTAGCTGGAAAATAGAATGAAACATTTAATGTAATTACAGAAAATCCTTCTTAAATCTTTGGCAATTTTACGTCATATTTTACATTATATTTTCCCCAGTAACACAGTAACGGCATGTATATCATGACATGACTCTACGTAAATAACTTAAGAGGACGTAAAGGATTAAGGTGAATCTAGTTCACATTTTCCCATACAAACTTCGGGAGGGTATTACTCCACTGTTCGACAATCTAAATCAAAAATTAAACATGGTGTGGTTTTGTCTCATTATTAATATTGTCTGTACGGAAACAGAATACTACAATAAAAGCCATTAAAAAGTTAGGAGCCAACAAAGATGAGTTTTTCTTGCTTATTTAACCTAACTGGGCGTAGTATAAAATCTTGAAAACCAAGTCAGTACCGACAAAGCTGAAATATCGAAAAGTTCAATAAACTTTATTGGTAATTGATTTATACAGTGTTTTTTTTTCATAAAACCCGATCCTACGAAGGACTTTTCTTAATTTTTTGCGCGCCTGTTTTAGTATAAATGATCCTGCATCTCACTCAATAACGTTGTGCGTATAGACTAGCGTCTAACAGCTCAGCATTGATATTACCTCTGTCGGACACGATGCCTGGTGAGATAGCGTGCTTTTTAGCCAGGCTCACCGGTGAGTTCGAGCCTGCGACTAGATTCCCCTTAAAGAAATGATTTTCTATCACCGGTTTTTATGCGTCTTAGAACTTCAATGGACTCATTGAAATACTAGTATTTCAAATTTTGTTTGTCTCTTTTTTTTTGTTTTTAATTTGAATTGTGTTTTTGACAGATATGCCACCGCATACTCGTATCTTTTATTAGAATTTCTACTCTGTATATACCTTACTACGTGAAGTTGTCTTTCATCAGACAGGAAATTGTTTTGTAATTTCTGAATACCTTTAATGGGATTCTTCACTATAGGGATAAAACAATGTTAGGTGGGTAGGTAATCTTAATGTAGGAAACTTACTAGAGGTCCAACAAAGTTTAGCTATCACTGAAGATGGTCTACCAGCAGATTCAATAACGTCAACTATCATGGCTGCTTGCTTATCTTCTCCATAGCTTAGAGAAAATATTAATACGAAGAAAAATACTTTTTTCATAGCTACTCGCAAATGGGCAGCAGTTCTTTTTCTTCGTGCCTCTGGCACGCCAGTTATTATATTTTGTCGTCCCAAAACTTCGCTACTTCTATGGGCAGCAGTGAACTAAATAATAAAGTAAAATATCACTGTAGGACTTACTTGTCATGTTTGATTTGCAAATCGGTCTTTATTTGTTCTGCACAATGCAATGCTATACAATGATTCTTTGAAATAGTTTGCAGTAGAAGTCACCGTAATTTTTGCAAACTATGTTTGCGAATCGTGTTTCCCTCGAATTGCTTTAGTAGAGATCCGGGTATGCTTTTAAAATATATTTAAGGGTTTTCATTTATCAGGGAATAATGTAAGTGTTACACATTTATTTGGCAACCTTTATCTGCGTCAAGATGGCTAGCTGGATGGCTGCCATATAGTAAATAGGGTACACAAAATGGGTCCCAAGATGAGACCATGCAGTACACCCACTTTTAAATTGTGAAGTGTTCTTTGCCATTATTTTTATCCCTACTCTATCGAAATGCGTAATCTGATTCTGAACCCTACGCTGAAGTATCTATATAGGTACCAAACACATTGTTGAACCGGTCGTCGGAGTCTGAGGAATGTAGATAAGGCAAAAACACTAATTTATTCAAAGGGAAGGGTTCGGAAATCTTCCACAATTCAGAGTTCATTGTTTGAACTTATGAACTTACTGTAGAAGTGCAACATAGTTCAAGTCTCATTACGCCGAAGGTGTTTGCTCTAGATAACGTTAATCACAGTTATCTGTTATCTCTGTCAAGTTTATCCGTATTGTTTGTTTACAAGCGATAGGGAATAGTATTTTTCCGTAACGACAATAGTAAACATAAGTTGGCAATGTAAATTAGGGTTATTCTCCACTTTTTTGTTTTAGATGCTATGCATTATTTTAGGTTTTTTTTTAGATTGGAAGGTCAAAGAATAGATAGCGGAATATTTTAGTTTCGTATCGCATTTAAGAAGAGTTTCCACAATTACTATTCAGGGTTTTATTTGTGGTCCTTACTTAATATTCCAGTTTAAGACCTTGGCATAGATACAGTACTCATCTAATTCGGTAGTTAGTAAGGTATTTTAGACGTTTTTCGTTAAAAATATATATAATAGAAGATATATTGAACGCAAAAAAATCAAGTATTACCCTCGAAAAGTCTATTATGATACTTTTGTCTAAATTGTGTTTTCGTCCTCTAAATTGTTTTTTTCACGTTACCGACAAATAAAAACAAAATGTGAGTAGTTTCCATCCAACAATGAGTTATTAGGTAATGATAATGTGTGAATAGCCCATATCTATAGTTAACTAGCTAGGTACTTTCATGTTATCAGTACACACATTAATTTTAATTTATTAATTGCATAATGAAACTGTATATGGCCAGTATTCCACGCGACTTGGTCTAGTGTGTACATTCCAAATGTGACTTTTCAACTTTAGCTTGGTTTAAGAACGCACCCCAAATTCAAACCCACCAGATCGACCTGACGTTTAAATAATTATTCGAATTTTAAAAGTAAAATGTTAAACACTTTGTTTTCTAAAGTAATGTGTACAAGATGTTCATTAGATTCCGTGTCATTGAGTAAGCAGGGCGTATCTGCATCCGAATGGACACCTTTGTTGAAGAAATCTTCCAATGTGCCGCTTTCTACGAGAGGTGGGTGCTTACCTTTTGTTTTATTTATTTTGAACATTCCCGCAATTATGTGTGACCGTCGTAACTCAGGTTTCTCCGTTCAAATTGGATTATGAAGCCGAAGTTACATGAAGCTAATAAGATTTCACGCAATCAACCACATTTAAAACACATCCAAAATTATGTAATTTTGTGGTATTTTGTAACTTTCCGTTTGATAGTCTGTACTGACACACTAAAACATTATTATTATATAAATCTCTTATAATTATTGGAGCCACTATAACAATCAGTAATCATATTTAAAATTTATTGTTATTTCTCAATTAATAATGATTTAAAGAACAACTATAAGAGTAACTTCAAGTTATAACTGTCAATAACTATTGTACTACAGGTGTACTTAACGGATGTTTAAGTTAAGTGATGCCCGATATAATGGATCTGTCATGCTCAAGATGGACAATATTTTGTTGGGTAAAAAGGTGATAATTAAACAAATAAACATTCAAATTTGACGCGACTTTTAGTGATTAACTAGGCGATTACAAAAATTATCACTTTTGTAATAACAGTTACAAGACTGTAAATGCGTTTAAGTGAAACCCAACCAGTCTTAACTATGTACCTAAATGGAAAACCTTATACAGGCCTGCCGGGACATCGACACGCAAATTTTAACATGATTCTAGACCCCTAAAAACAAATCTGCTGTTTTATAGAAAAGTACAATACCTAGGCGGGAAACATGAATGGAATAGCTAAGTCTCTTTTTTTGTAACCGACGGAAATTTTTAACGCAGGGCGTTCAGAATCATGTACTGAAACAATGTTAACAGGTTGCACGTCGATGTCCCTGCCAGCACCCTGTAGAACCTTACCAATAACGGTTCTTTAAATATAATAATAATAATAATATCTTGACTTAGCACACGAGGTTGTTGACATGTGGAATGTGAACTCGGCTGTAATTGTGCTGATTGTCGTATCAGCCAATGGACTGGTGGCCGAACGCCTCGATCAACATCTCTCGAGGCTCTCGTTCGGCGGTTGGATCAAAGGCCTGATTCAGAAAGCAGTACTCCTCGATACGGCTCGCATCGTGAGGAGGTTCCTGTCCACATAACCATTCGTAAAATTTATTTTTTACATAATCAACTATTTAAATTTTAAATACTTCTTACATAACTCAAATTATCGACGGACTAGGTGTATTTATACCTTGTTAGGTATCTCAGTTGGTACACTATACGTAGGTAGACAGGGCATTACTTTCTCATTTCTAAATCCCGGATGAGAACTACAATCAGACAAATATGGACAAAAAATTACGCAAAATTTTGCTGAATAAACCTGCATTATTTTTGTTTTTGTAAGCGAACATTAAACGAAACTGCAAATTAAAATCTTTAACAGCTAGATTAAATGCGACTTGTGTGATAGTTTTGGTATGTACCAGTTAACATAGATGGGTATAAAATGTACATCGTCGCCTGGAAGTAGGCCACGCGAAAAGTTCCACTTGTCGCGTCGGTATAGTTAAGCACTTACAAGGAAGGAGGCAGTGATAGTTAAGTATTTACATTCGTTAAGTGTAATTATCTAACAGGCTGTACTACAACTACTTAGGTAGGTACTTCCTCTAAATAAAGGAAGTGGAAATGTGGGATGATAACATAGTTTAATGACAGCTACATAATTAACTTTATTTTTTGGTGGTAACAGATTAATTCATTTTCTTAAAAAAAAAACATATCAGCTTAATATTGTTCATCACAAATGCCTCACCTCATATAGAGTAACGCTTGCTAAAGATGGGTTGGCGATTCCATATAATTATGTATTAGCTGGAGCAGTGGTGGCCCAGTGGTAAGGGACGCGACTTACTAATTGTTGGTCGTGGGTTCAAACCTAAGCAGGTACTTTACTTTGTGTAAAATTATTTCAAAATCACCATTTTTTTTAAAATGAGTTTAATTTAATTTTATTTAATTTTTTAGTTTTAATTTTATAAATTTTAATTTTGATTTTATTAAACTTTTGATTTAATTATTTTTACTTATATTTGTTATGGTTAAAATTTTAAATTTTAATTTTATTGCTAATACTAATATTATTCAAATATGATTTAAAATGGATTGAAATAAATGATTTTGAATTTGAATTTGAATTTGACTGCTCTCAAAACGGTGAAGGAAAAGATCGCGAGGAAACCGGTATGTCCTAAAACCAAAAAGCCGAGAAAAGTTTTCCTTCAACGATTTCAGTGATGTCCGAGATAAACTTTAGAAAGTACATATGAATTGAAAAAGTCTTGTCTTGATGTCGTGCATGAGAGGCAACTCAACTATTTGTATATCGTTATTTTGTTTTATTTCTAACATCAAACTTCTTTGATACGATTAGGAAGCGTGTTTTAAAAATGTGTTTAGTGTTTTTACTTAACCTTAACCAGTATATAAAAACGTGCAGCGATAAGTTAATGTAATTGCACTTTCATCAGGTGTCGCTAGGTACAGCTTCTAACTTAAGAATGCTAATTTATTTATCTTTAACTTGATTATTATTGAGCAGGAATCGATTTAAGTGAATAAACACTATAGCCACTTCAGGATGGTCCAAGATTTCTGATGCGTCAGAATTAAGGTGAGTAGGTACTGATTTATTCTGATAACGAAGGAGTCTCCTCCAGAATACTCCACCGGCCTTTAATTCCATATGGGTCTATAACTCTATCGCATTCAATTTGTATTCAATACATCTCAATTGGGAAATTCCTAAAATTCTGACGTGCGCATGTTGATGCGTGGGTACTAACGTCATCTGAAGAGTCGGTTGGGGAACCAAAGCAACATTCTTAGATCTTGATAATAATGGATATGCCCGTCGCGTATTTTCTAACAGGAAAACTAGACAAACAGCATTTCCGTTTTCCCGAAGCGAATGGCCGAAGTCAATGAAAACGACGTTTTAATTCTGCATTATATTAAGCTTCCAAAACATGTGCAAAAATTTAAGTTAGCCTAAGTTTAAAGGTACCCTGTGTCAGAACAAAGAAAATAAAAAATGTGCAGTGATTTTTCAAAAAGGCTCATTTCCATGTGGAAGTAAATATTCAATCCTTAGATTGGCTTCGGACATATTAGTAGATATTCCGAGTTATGTGAGTCAAGGAGGTTATTATAGGAGGTCGTTATAGTGACACCAAAACACATCTACCTAACAATGAAATAAATAATTGTTAACAAATCCTTTATAATGTTGTGCACAACTATTTACACTAGGTACATTAACCCTCTTATTGATAAACGTCGCTTAAAGTTAAAACAGACGGTAATCACTATTTAACTTTAGGCAACGTTTATAAATAAGGGGATAAATGACTTACCTAATAACTCTAAAAATCTATCTATATGTTACCTATGTGAAATTCCATATATATAATTATGAAATACGTGAAACAAAAACTTTGTACCCCCTTTTACAAAAATTACGCTAGCGGGGCAGTATGAAATTTGGCACAGTTACCGTCTTACTACTAAACGCGAACTAACTTTAGTTCTAGCCTAAAACTCTCAGTCTGTTTTAAGGTTTTGGCAGTACCAATTTTTCCTCTATTTGGGTAAAGTTCTTAATACAAACATGACAATTTAGCAGTGGACTAAGTTGTCAGTTTTGTAAAAGGAGCTGTATTTCGATTACAGTTAGGTTCTTATTTCAAAAACAGGCTCGATGGTTTAAACCATACATCAACAAAAACCTTATTTTGTAATAAAGTGGTTAAGGTTTATATAAAAAAGAAAATTACCATATTTACGAACGAAATAAAAGACCATATTAATGAAATTCGGTCATAAATTTTGACCATCGGGCGACCACTAGATAATATAAAAACAAAATGAAACTTAAGCATCGAAGTACTCCTTCTCATCGCTGACATCCGGAAATGTGTCCAGAAGACTGGCAGCATTGCAATGCTAGTCTTTGGCCAAAGAACGAGCCAGCCCTCTGGTCATCTAATAAAATTGAATCTGGCAAAAAGGGTAATGACACCGGAACAAATATCAACTTCTGCTTTTGAAACAGGAACTAAAAATGCTAGACAAACCTCACGGTCTCTTGTATCTAACAATTTAGTACTAAATAATTGAAATATAAAGAACATAAATTCGTAGAGAACCTTCGTTCGATAGTAAAATTGGCACAAGACATGAATTTTTGAACAGTGGTTAGGCATATAGTTGCTCGCGTTTGCGACCGAATCTAAACAATTCAACGTGGATTGTGGATCGCTTGCGAGACATCCGTATTCTTTGTTTTATATTTGGTTACATCTATGATCTATTGCGGCGGCGGCGAAATGGGCGGGCTATGGATGCTGATGATTTTAAAGAGTAATTTCTAAAGGATTCACCTGTACCTATCATTTAAAAAGGGTGGTCTCCTTTAAGTGAAGGAGTACATCTATTTAATACCTGATGTTGACCTTTATTTTTGTGTCATGTATTGTGTATATCTTTTGTTAGAGATCCTAAATCAATAAATAAAATAAAATATAAAAGAATGATAGGACTAAGAAAAAAGTTGGAGAGCTAAGGAGTTTATGAATACCCTATAAATACTATTACCTATAATTATTTATTATGAACTCTGCTAAGTTAAAGAGGTTTTTTTTTGGGTGGGAAATCATCAAATAACTTCTCCCGCTCTGGGTGGAGCAGGAGGGCGTGTCAGACTTTTACTGACTAAAACCCACCCGTGTTCCTTCAGTTGCCTGTGTGCCAGGGGCCGCGGTATCTCTTTCGAACAACTCGCACCCCTGGCAGGCATCGGCCGTTCCGGGCCCCAGGTGCTGACATCTCTTTGAGGCGCGTGTGGAACACGATGCGCCGTCGTCCCGGGCTTGGTCCTTACCGGACAGCGAGCTACCCATTACTCGCCGTCCGCAAGCCCGCGCCTACGGTGGCCGGGAATCAGTCTGGGATTCCCGACGCCCAGGGCGTCTCCTGCAAGTTAAAGAGGTTACTTAGCAGTTATTGCACGAAGGCCTCTACAAGATACGTTCCGTTCTTGTTTGGCAGTATCTCATGGGGCTAAAACGTGTAGGTAGACTTATCTCATCGGAAATGCTGCGAAGAGAATTATGAGGTAAACGGCGTGCAGCTAGTCTTTTCCTGTAGGTAGCTAATCCAAGACCATTTCATTGAGTTTAGTATGGAAAACTTGAGAAAAATACTCAATTATTAAGTATTTATAGACGGGGTTACTTATAAAGAATTCTATTTTAAATATTTAATATAAAAACGCTTGGTAATGTCGCAGATAAAAACTAACGCTTATAGAATTTAGTGCATTTTTTAAATCTCTACTACAGCGTGGCGAGGGACGATAATGCTGTTTTAATTTTAGAATGAGGAAACTGTTTTTATAATGGTAGTGGAAATCACTGACTTGATGGTACTAAATAATCGTTTAAGTAAAAAAAGTAACTATTTATAGTGAAATCCAAATGTCGACAAAACGACCTATAATTTAAAAAAGAGCAAAGTTAAAGGTTTTCACCCTTTCAAATATGTTAATAGTAACATTCCAGCTAAAAAGCCAGGAATAAAATCTCCACTGGTTTGTCTATCTTAAATAGATCGTATATATAAATAAAACCAATAAACGTGATGCGACATTAAGTGCTACGACGATCACGTTTGTCTTTGTTATGGCCGTTATAAATAAAATGAAAACAGGGTGTTGTACATATTCTAAAGAGAATTTTGACCGAAGTTACTGCAAGCAAACGCAGTCATTGTGTCTACGTTGGTAGTCCGCACAGGAAAGTTCATGCTGTGGCTACACGGAGCTTGCTACCCGTAGCGGGCTACGCGTAGCTTGCTACGTGTGACTTGCTACTTGTTATTTGCTACGCGTAGCTCGCTACGTATAACTTGCTACGTGTAACTTGCTCCGTGTAGCTTGCCACGTAGACGAGTTTTGATATCGTACGATGACGTGGGCACGCACGCGTGTCATTGTACAAAAAAATTAAATGATAGTAGGACAAATACGTTAAGTCGCAGGTACTCGCCCCTACACCTCTAACTTTGAAAATCTGAAGTTTAATTGCCTTTAATCAAAACTTTAAATACTGACGACTATAAATGGGCCGACTATGACTTTGGCCGACTAGTCGGCTAAGCCGGTCATTCGGATTTCGGTTGGGTTCGGGTGAAATCGACAATGTTCAAAATGGCAAATCTACTTATTACCAATTGTTTGCTGTAGAGTTTCTTCTTTATTGTTGGAAGTATTAATTCATTTTACTTTCGGTATAACATTTTTGGATCTAACTCCAATTAATTAATGGAACAAACGAAGGGTTCCTATTCTTTACTATTCTAATTTCCTGATTGCACTGAAAGTAAACTGTAAAACTGATTCTATAATAAAAAAATATAACAGTAAAGATTTCAATTTCATTTCAATCACTGTCTTTTATATTTTTAAGCATTAATACGAGTAAAAAAATAATTTACAAAATCAAAAAACCCGACTGCCTAAAAAGTGATTTTTAATTAAAAAAGATGGAAACAAGAAACTTGTTTTAAAAGGATGACTATATTAGACTGAATACTTTAAGCAATCTCAAGCAGTCGGAGGCATCTTCTTAAATTTAACAATAAAGACCTTTATTGCCTCCGACTGCATGAGATTGCCTATAGTATTCAGTCTAATAGTCATCCTTTTAAAACAAGTTCGTTGTATTTATGTAGATTCTTTTACATATTGTGAATGAGAGAACGTTATAGACCTTCCAGACTGTAGATTTACAGACGATTTTCTATTCTTTATTTTCATTGCACTTGCAGGTTTACGTGAAATAAAATATTTTTATTTTGATTGATTGATTTTAGGCAGTCGGGTTTTTTGATTTTGTAAATATTTTTTTTACACAAAGAATTTTTGAAGTTAATGAGACCTATTTATGAAACCCTTTATTTTGATACCCCACTCAAAAGGTTTTGAGAAAAAAAGACACTTTTGAAGACACAACGTGGCGCCAAAAATTGACCATTTTAATGTTTTTTTTTCAATTTTGATATACCTAGCGTCACTCTCACAATTAAGACGAATCTAACTGCACCTCTCGAGCTAAAATCGAACAAGCCGTTTAGGCTACAGAGCGTGCCAAAGAAATATACATACATATATACACTCCAAAAACACTAGTCGCCGACTACAAATAGGGCCAACTAGTCGGTACATCACTACTGACGACTACTTAAAGTGTTTCTTTTAGACACGCTGTATATTCTTTGATAAATGACGACGCGCGACGGTCCATTGACGCATTATTTATTGAGATATATAAAATTGTCAATTTCCTTTCAATTGATATAGGCACCTACAGTTTATCATGTTTTAGATTTTCCACTATGGTCATAAGAGCATGCATGATTTATTTGGGGGGCGTGTCTTACGTAAATTTCATCGGTGTAGTACTTAAAAAACCGGCCAACTGCTTGGCTTGTGCACGAACGATTCCGTAAACTCTAGTACGTTATAAGCATGTATGTATGTATCTACAACTTATAGATATCTAGGTAGGAAAGATAGTGAGCTAAAGTTAGAGATCCTTCTTTTTATTTTATACAGGGTGGTAGGGACATCAACGCGCAAACTGTAACCACTAAATCAGCAGATGATTCTAGACGCCCTTTGGTATGATATACTTTGTCGGTTATCAAAAAGAAAAAAAAACAGCTGTTTCATAGAAAAGTGCAATAACTCCGCGGTCAAAATGTTTGGAACAGTATTTTTTTTTTAACAAGCAGTTTCAGAATTATGTACTGAATGTCCCGCCAACTTGTATTTTCTTCAACTTTATTGATGTCAGTGAAAATTCTATTTATCATATGAAACGAAGCTAATACACAAGTAGATCAAGACCATATGGTCATTCTAAGCACCATCATCATTAATTATTTCTGCTGATAGACATCCACTGCAGGACATAGGCCTCCCCTAAAAAAATGGAGGGGGGATTG
Organism: Polymixis lichenea; assembly: GCA_949091785.1. NCBI lineage: Eukaryota > Metazoa > Arthropoda > Insecta > Lepidoptera > Noctuidae > Polymixis > Polymixis lichenea. Next base: position 14,834,808 of record OX420936.1, read on the forward strand.
CCATAATCGCCACGATTGGCACGCGGATTGGCGATCGCAGTATGGTAGTAAAATACATAGAGAACGCTGCTGCCCATCTTAAGCACTAGCGAAGAATTAACTAAGACATTTCGTTGTTAAATGAGTCACCATTATATTTTTATAAAATAACTAACTGTTGCCCGCGACTCCGTCCGCTATCCAAGATGAGCCATAAGTAGCCTATGTCCTTACCCAGGTCATGATCTATCTATGTGCAAAATTTCATCCAAACCCGTTTTATCGTTTTAGCGTGAAATCGTAACAAACCAACTTCCGCATTTATAATATGTATTATTAGTTAGGATTATGCTAATTTACGCTTTATTGGCTTTTAAAGTGTTTTATTTGTTTTAGCAATTGTCTTATCATGCTTCAATGTTACGGTCAAGTTTAAGGCTGTTAGCCACGGTGATTCACATTATCGTTTTGTAAATAATTATTTGTAATGATTGGTCCATTCAATCTGTGTGGTTATTTCCTCAAAAGACTATTTCAGACACCAATATGGTTTTGACATGATCTGACCTAAATTATGTCTCGACTGATACTGTGACCTGTGAGTTTGTTTCGGTCATTTTCTCGTAGTACTGACTTAGGAAACGACGACATAATCTAGTTTTTTAAATATAATTGACATGTGAAAAGTGTTTGTTGAAACCTACTTACAGAAATAAAATCATTTCTCATAATTATAATGATCGTTTCATGCACCTGGACAGACGGCAGCCTCTGATTACTCTGATTTAGACGACAGTGAGTTCATTGTAAATAAGGCAAATATTTTCTCATAGGGTAATACCATAACATCTAATTATGATAATATTATGTTTTTGAAGTCAGAACTATCGCATGAGAAATATCATGTAGGTGAAATACAAGAATTTATTCATTGTTTAAATTTTTCGCGCCATGTTAAGTTATTTGTTAAATAAATCACGTAAATTCCCAGGTTCATAATAATGAATGAAAACAAAACTGAAAACACACGTTTGCGGTGATATCATTTTATGTCTATGGTCTATGTTAGGGGGTTTGGTTTCCGCACTTACTCCATCAGGTGGACTATTGTGCGTGGGTTATGGCGGCCGTCGGTGGGTATTCCAATCACAGCCTACCTCCTCAGAAGTTGATACGGCGGTTAATTGGACCGATTTATGCAAAAATGATCCAACCCACAACCCTGACAATTTCGAGTTTTTGTGACCTATGTACTCCAAATAAGGCATATTTTAACATATTAAAGACTAATAACTCTGTTAATAAAATGGACGAAAACTATACTATTCCAATTTATTCACTAAATATATGCATATAAATTAGTTTATTACACTTAGAATTACATAAAATTAAAAACACAACGAATCTATAGTGGTACAAGAGTTAAAGCTACTTCCACAGAGCCCACACACCAAATGGTTTTATTAAAAGTATTATTATGGAAGATCCTCTACTTAGATTTTTGGTGCATAGGACATCAAAGTGTCTTACAAGTCAAACATTCAATGTTTTACAAGTCGTCTGTATACACGAGTAAAATCAAAGGGTATTTATTACAAGCCGTGTCCTCCATGACATTTTCCATCGGCCAAAATGACGAACTTCAAGTTTCAACTGGAAGTTCGTCATTTTACTCCCTACGGGGATGAAGTTTTCAAAAATCGTTCCTTTATGCTCATCTTCGTTGTGTTGGTGGTTTTAAGCATACGGATTTATCTGTGCGTTGATACGAACTATGTAGTATTACAGCTTAGAAAGACATACTTAAGTAGGACCTGCATTACTTCAAGGTTTTTTTTTACTGCTCTTCAACTTGACTTTGTTAACAAAGCAAGTTAACTTATAGAAGTAAATAAAGAAATGTTTTAGTGAAATATTGACTTGATTTACCCCAACTTAGTAAACAACCACGATCGCCCGGTGTTACTTCTGCGAACAGCCGACGGATCTACATTAAAGAATGCTGTATGTAAACATTATGTTTTTGAGTTAGGCTTGTTATTTATAGCAATTAAAAGGAATTTTATGTTTTCGGCTAAGTAGAGGTACCTACGCAGGTACTTATGACCTGTGTCCACAAACTGAAAAAATAATTAAAAAATAAGTTCTATTTGTTTTGGACTCGATTTACCTACCTACTTTCTTAAATTATAACGAGTTTTTTTTTTCTGGGTGGGAAATCATCAAATAACTTCTCTCGCTCTGGGTGGAGCGGGAGGGCGTGTCAGACTTTTACTGACTAAAACCCACCCGTGTTCCCTCAGTTGCCTGTGTGCCAGGGGCGGCGGTATCTCTTTCGAACAACCCGCACCCCTGGCAGGCATCGGCCCTTGCGGGCCCCATCTGTTGCTGCTGACATCTCTTTGAGGCGCGCGTGGAACACAACGCGCCGTCGACCCGGGCTTGGTCCTTACCGGACAGCAAGCTACCCATTACTCGCCGTCCGCAAGCCCTTGCCTACGGTGGCCGGGAATCAGCCTGGGATTCCCGACGCTCAGGGCGTCTCCTGCGAAGGCCACGGCTGTGAGGGCGCATGTACTGCATCTCCCTCACGTGCGCCGCCTCCCTCTTTGCGAGCATAACTGCTTCGCTGAATGAGGCGACCGCTAGCCATGCACTCTCGCTCCGTACCATGGCCTGGACCAGGGTTGGACGCGAGAGATCGCCGCCGCCGATCACCTCCATGAGGACACGGCGGTGCTCCGCCCAAGCCGGGCAGACCTCCACCGTATGCTCCACCGTGTCCTCTGGGCGATCTTCGCAATGGAAACACCCGGGCGTTTCCTCCCGCCCTATCCGAAACAGGAACCTCCCGAAACAGCCATGTCCGGTGAGGACCTGTGTCAGGCAGAAGGTGAGGACGCCATGCCGCCTCTCAAGCCACTCCTCAAAGAGGGGACTTACCGCCGCAATAGTTTTGCGAAGATAACTATCTCTTAAGCCGTGTAAAATACAAGGTGTAACTGATTAAACGAAAATAATATTTTTTTATTGAAAATAGGTACATAGTTTGTTTTGAAAGTAGATATGCCATTGATGATCTGTAGTTCCCATCTGGTAATCTGATTATTGTAATATTATACGATTTATGTAATTGAATTAATTGTGTAAAATCAAAGTTTATTTTTGGTTTGTGTGTAAATTATTTTAGTAAATTATTGTTAACGAATAAATGATGATAACGACTTACTTTCTGCAAGGCTATTTTTCTAAACCATTTTAAAGTCTCAAAATTTTAATTCAATAGCATAACATTTGTAAGACATAAATTATAGCAGCTACCGAAAATTCGTGTCTTAGTTTTGAATAAAACCACAAACCTAATTTACGTATCGACCTTGTCGCGAATAAAACTGATGTTACGTAAAACCTTTATACATATATTATGAGCTTGTTCCAAGAAGTAGCCATTCATAGCATTATTGTAGGTTTTCTATACTTGAGACAATAATGCCACGACTAAAGAATGGGTGACGAACATAGATACTCCTACTTCCACTGCGTAAATAAACATGTTTTTTTTTTTTTAGCTCGCTTTGAAGACGAATTTTTTAGAAATTTCCATTGGCGTTTATGGAATTAAAGGAATTAAATACCTACATTTAAGTGTAATATGGTACATTTTATTTATCTAAGTGTCTTCTTCGCGGAAAATACGCGCTTTGACGTGGAGTTGCGGACGCCAGCCCATATTACCTAAAATAGTGTTAATTTTGCAAGAATTCAACCGAAGGCCAAAAAAAAGACACAGAATTTCTTACACTGAACTTACATTGAGAAAATAGGTAGGTAATTGAATAGTTTCAATGATTCCATGTGTAATAATCTTTTTATTTATTTTCCCGATCACATGCCACAACTACACCACAACGACAGCACTGCGACCAGCGCTAATTTGTATGAAAATGAATAGTTTATTCAAACGGACCATATTTGGCCGTCAAAATCAACTATGTAGGCGATACCGCATCTCATCAAGGCGACAGCAAAGCGGTGCGGTGACTTTGCAGTCGCGACAACGCAATTGCAAGAAGTTGCAGCGACACTATCGATACGATTACCACTGCTTGCGCACATTTTGTCGCTGCCATGTGGAAAGGTTATAGTACATGTGTACGGAGCCTTTATAGGTACACCCTTGGGGTATGTTGTAGATAAACCTACTTTTTAATTTTGCCCAATTTCATTTGTTATCCACCTGCATTAAATTAAATTTACATTCTCAGAACTCCTAACAAGTCCTATCTAATATCTCCTGCACCCTAATTGTGTATCACACTATTAATCAGAATCTGAAGCATTTTGAAGGTTTATTGCTAATACATTCGTTCATATGTTCAAAAAAATCGTCTGCTTAGCAACGTAAGCAACGCCATGAATGTTGTGGAACTGTGAAAATGAAAGGGATTCCTGCTGATTGTGTATAACGCAACTACCCTTCTGTACCTTGAATCTGAATACTAACTTTGACTGAAACAAAGGACTTCACTTCCTCTAAACCCGCGCTAGGTTCACACAAAACCATTTCCGTACCATACCTACATAAAGTAAATCATAAAGTCATAGGTTGCGCTCACGGGAGTACTCTTCATGAATACTGAACAGACTACATGCGACTAGACTGATCCATACATGTCATGCATCACATGTTACATGTTTGGTGACTTCATCTAATTCTCTAGTCAAATAAGATGGGAATCCCTCCTAGTATTGCCTTAATTTCCTTGTCGGGTACAGGGTACTTACACATTTTAATTTTAGAATGTTGTTAAGGACTATATTAACATCAACCCCCTTATTTATAAACGTTTCTTAAAGTTAGGTAATAATTAGCGCCTGTTTAACCATACTTTTTTGACGTTTAAACTTCTCATAACTTTAAGCAACGTTTATAAATAAGAGGGGAAGACCCTACTCACTACCAAATTACTATTCTAAATATAAAAGGTACGAGATTTCTGGGGAAATCTCAAAGAATTCGATAATTTTCGGACTTCTGCAGGACCTTCCTACCAAAATGTTATCAGCCTCATCTTTCTCCAGGGCTTCCCAGATAACTCCCTACGCGGGCAAAACCATAGAAACAAATCCACAATGAAATAAAATGTGAAGTGCCAACAAACTTACAACCTCGAGTGAAAAGAGGTTATAATCCACTTGACACAGATTAAATAACTTTTCAATATGATATCTATGATAGACCACAATAAAATTATTTGTCCAATTTACTTTTTTGCCAAGTATTATTTGTAACGATTATACCAATTTTGCAACCGCCGTGTCACAACAATTGTTACTGGAATAGCTGATTGTCTCTCGATTTCCTTTCAGTGGCAACATTGCAAGGTCACGTCGTCGACCCTGGATTCTGTGCTACTAGATTTACTTTACTTAGGGAAAATAATTCGTGGTGCACATGTTACAACAAAGACTAGGACCGGTAGTGTCTTCAAGTTAAGCACTCTTTATAGTTCCGGACATATACGTGTACTGTTTTATCCTACACGCTCTTTAGGTGTCAAATAAAACGTAGGTATCTAGTTTCAAGATCGGAACAAACTATCGGTAAATGATTCTATTTATAGTATCGGAATAAACGGCATTGATTTGCGGATCATCATTTCAATTCGGATATAAACTAATCTATAAGCGTCCGGTTCATTTGTAGTCATCTCATTTGTTGATTGAATTCCTAATACGGCGAATACTAAGCATACAAATCTATTATTTTTTTACTTATCACGAGTCACAATAATGTTTGATCTGTCTGTTCTATTCTGTTATATTGTTAGAAAACACTTGCCAATATTTATTTTGCGATATCGGTTATTGTGAAGTACCGTAGCTAGGTCATAATAACGTCTTCCCATATTATTTGCTTCAGTCGAATTAATTCGTTACAATGAAGTCTAATGTTTATAGTTTTTCAAATTTAATTGTATAAATATTAGATTCCTATAACTTACCGATCATTTACTAACGTCAAAAATAAGGGTGGTTACATATTTGGCGAAAGATGTGGCCGTTACTTAGTTAACTTCCAGTTAGTAGGAACGCTCCTTGCACTATCGCATTATCGGTTGAGTGTGTGAGGATGATTTTTTTATTATCTACTTGTCCGTTCTGGAGTTACGCGACCAACGAAACGCGACGATCTTCCGACAGAAATGTGCTACTACCCTAACAATTACATTCCTTACTAGAGTATCTTTGCACTAAGCGTATGTCCAGCATATGTGGACGTTGATGTCATGTTGCCTCCGATAAGACATTGACAGACACATCGTAGATACCACGTAGACGCCGCATAGCGCCTACATCGTTCAAAAAGTCCAAGGAAATATTTACGCACGCGAACACACGTGTAATTTAAAAATCAAATAAAAAATAAAACATTTCTTTATCATTAAGTAACCAATTAACCATACTAAGTACATGAAAGTTAACAATTGAAAGAAACATTGTGACTAATAAGTTATTCAGCCTACCGAAGTAGGTACTGACCGCTGCAGGATATTCAACAATACTGTAGTAAATCCAGTATTGTCAAGTTAAATATTGGCAGTGTGTGACGGTGAGTCGACATTTGTATTAAGGCGCGTTTAATAACCAACTAAGCAATTACTCAGTATCAGTACGGGAGCTTATTTCTTCTTTCTTATTTTAGTTAAGAAGGCGCTTTGAACTCTATACTTTATTTCAAACGAAGTTTTTGTATAGATTAGGTTTAAACCACCAAGCCACACATGTATAAAAATGCAGTTCTTTTTACAAAACTGGCAATTTCGTCCGGTGCTAAGTTGTCATTTTGTATTAAGACCTTTGCACAAATCTGACTAAAGTTGGAAAGTTAGAAATGCAAAAACTGGCTCAGTTAAGCTAGAACAAAAGTTAGATTGCATTTTGTAATAAGACGAATCGTGAAAACATGAGTGAAGCGTGCGTGAAGTGAGCTGTCATTCCTTCTGATGCTAAGGATTGACACTATTGCCAGGTCACTTCACGTTACTTTTCACGGTGAGTCTTTTTCAAATATTATTTCTTTTGAATGGGCCTGCTCTTGACCTCGATCACGCCTGATGGAAAGCGATGGATGGGGTCTATGATGCAACAAGTGTGCCGAGATGCCTGCAGATCTATTTTGTTAAATATCACCGTGAAAACTTAGGGGAAGTGAGCATCTTAAAGTGAGAACTTAGTTGAAGTGAGTTCTCATTCCGCCTGACACTATAATTGACTGCTCACTTCAATCTCACTCCACCTAAGTTTTTACGGTGAGATTTTACAGATGTTCCGTGATGATTGATGATTCCGATTTATGACGTGATGTTTTGAAGTTTTCTTAAAGAATAGCATAACTGGTATGTAATTTACCAGTTAACGACTGCAGTCGCCAACCGTGCACCATGCCTAAACCTTCACCGTAATTGCGTAACACAGTAATAATCAGAATCTGAATCATTTTGAAGAATACTGCTAATACATTGGCTTCATATATTCGAAAAAAAATTCTCTTCGACGCCGTAAATGACGCAATGAATTTTGTTGAACAGTCAAATTGTTAGTGTATTACGAAAGTACACCGCTGTTTACGCCGTTTGAACCAAACGACGAACGGCGAACTTATATGTTGTCATTCGGTTCTATCTAGTTCTAATTTACTCGATGGCATTTCGATCCATTTACGTTTTGTGGAGCAAGTAGCTTGCATGCTGGTATGACGGCACACCTACGATTTTGTAAAGTTATAATTTATTTATTGACAACTTGCATGCAAGCTAAGTACCTAATATGCTAATGCTCTCCGACTTGCGTAGGTAGGATTGTCTCTTGCGTTATAAAAAGAAATGGAAATAGATAAAAGATCTCCAGTTTAAATACACCTTTATAGATCTATTTACTTTTTCAGAATATTAGACAAAAAATAGATTGGGTATTAGCTTGGTGTATTTAGTTAGAGTCATCGTAAATATAATAATCGTGAGCGCACTGTTTGTTTGTTAAAGATAAACAAAAAGTAAAATACAATATTGTACAATAATGGCCAACCTGCTTTTCTAAGCGTTGGAGGTAGTATAACGGTGTAGGCTCGCTCCCTATACTTATTATGGGGCTTGTACACAGGTAGTTTGTAACCTGGAATAACACATAGGATACTTTTTATCCCGGTACTACGTTCCCGTGGGATAGTTTTCGACCTCCACGCGGGCGAAGCCGCTGGCAAAAGCTAGTAGTTCATAAGTTGTTGGCATGAATAATGAGTTGAGGACAATTTCATATTAAGAAGATTAGAAAAAAGAAGAGAGACCCCAGAACCTATATACCTACTCTCAGGGAAATAGAGACTCGGCTTGGACAGCTGTCCGAGCGCGTCATGGTTTAAAATGAGTAGCATAATTTTCAGGAATTTTATAAATAACTACGAATACCTCTTTTATTTATTCGACCTATCTTAAAGTACTTTATAGTACTGTTGGAAATCAAATCCAAACCAACCTCTGTCTAACCCTTTGGAAAACACATGACAACTTCTATCCCTTTTCTATGACCAGTTTATTTGTCCCAGTAGATATACAACATGTAACGGAAAGGAATATGTCATCATAAAATTGTAAATACCGTTAGATTATAATCTATATCGCGAGATTGTAAACTGTCGAAAGATTGTGAACCGTAACATACTGCTTACAATTTAACGCATTATTTTTCGGTAGATTATAATCTATCGAAATGTAACCGTCAAATTGTGAACTGCTATCAATACGGATAGTACTTTGCGCTATTACTGAACAGTCAAGTAACTGCCACTAACTTGGAAGTAGCGCTCGCCGGCCGCTCCCGGGGCACCGCTCGCTTCGTTCGCTCTGCTCGCGCCAGGCGCGGTCGCAGCCAGACTTTGGGGAGGGTCACAGGCAAAGACTACCTACATATTAATAAGAAAATGTATTAGATATATTTTCGAAAAATTACTATTTTAAGCTTTACGTTTATGGCTTTGGGGGTCATGACCCCTAGGACCCCCCTCGGACCGCGCCTGGCTAACCTAACCTATTCGATCGGTAAGGAGTATGGTGCAGTTCACAATTTATCGACAGTTTATAATCTCGCGAGATAGATTATAATCTAACGGTGTTCACAATCATACGGTGACATAATATACATACCAAGGACACGGCTTCTTTGGATGATATCAAACGATATTGGAAGGGTTTTTAATCCTATCTCTACATGTTCGGAAGTTATGAGAATTTTTAATACATTTATACCGGAAACCGAACTTTTCAAATTGAAATAGACACATCATTCGGAAGAGATTTATCGTGATATTGGCAAGTAACGTGGAAAGTTATTGACTTACGTAGTGCGGTGACAGGTTTGTTATGATTTGAATTTAAGAAACATGAAACCGATTTGGTCTCAATTCTTAGAGTATTTTATTTTGAGCCGAAACTGTATATAGTGATTCTATACCAGCTGTTATCTTTAGTGCTTAAGGATAGCAATAGGGTTTCTGTTACACCCTGTAAATTTTTCTATATAAAGTGACATTATTTTGAAACTATTTTAAAACCTTTCTACAACCTGTCATGTTGTCTTTGATCGTTTCTTACGTCTCTACCGTGTTCATGTGACAAAGCCCTTATTCCTAGAAGTGTTACTGAAAAATGTTTGCCTACATAACACTATCACGGAAGTATTAAGTAATCAATCTTGCCATTAAGTACTAGTATTGTCACAATAAAACAAGTAACATTTTCTGTAGTTTAGTCATGGTTACTTTACGTAACAAAGCTTGAACGCATTAGTTAAAGATTGACGAAATACACATGTAATGAGTTAATGAGTGTAATTGTAATGTGGACCGGTAGCCGGCAGAGCACTCGTTACCGTCAGCCGCATGATTGAATCACTTTATAAACGTACTACCTATTTAATATTCCCTTTACCGTGCCTACATTCTTAAAACAAAGCAGCACATGTCTCTATATAGTTAATGCGGACAAACGATGATTAATAAATATTGTTTCAGGCTTTGTATTGTGTGTAGAAGAATGGTTGTCTATATGTATACAGTCGCGCGCTGTAGTGTGCGAAGTTCATCACCGCGAAGCCTGGTTGCATCTTAGTGCTCACATCTCCCTCCTTAGATACATCTACTTGTACCGCCTGCAGTTTCACTAGCTTGAGTACTTGAAAGTGTGAACAATGTTTATTCATTATAGTCATTTACACACATTCCTATCCTAAAAGTGAAGCCTCCTGCCGCTTGCGTCGTATGAAAACAATTTGGAGGCGTGTTTTTTGCGCATTGACGTTTCTCCATTTAAAAACAATTGATAAATGTGTTTAAGTGGTTCATAATCTTCAATGTTCTTGTTTATTCGCGTATCAATTGAAACGCGACCCCTTCTAATGACGTACGTGATCGTCTACGTCAATTTCGATTGCTTTAGTAGACTTACAACGTAGAATCAGTCTTCCTATTTGCAGATATGATGCTGTTGATATCATTGAGTTTATTTTCCCCTGTCAATGTTTAATGGCTGTTTAATATTATCGGCACAGTATCGTGTATCAACAGTTGAACGATGACGACATTATAGGTCATATTCATAAGTGATATGTGTCAAATAATATTGACACACCCCCGCAGCTACCGCCATTGCTATGTTATGCAGTTCAACACGTTTGGGTTATTAGTACTGTGAACTGAAAAGTTCCGAAAGATTTAATCTGTAAGCTGATAAGATATAATATTATTTTACCTTGTTTCAGGACTTTAGTTGTCTGGTGTATGCATTTATTGAATTTAATAGAAATATCAAAATATGTAGAAAATTATGTGCCAACATAATTCTTCTAACACTCGACATAAAAATCTCTATCACCTTTGCAACCAACAGATCAATGATCGATTGTTTCATAAACGTGTTCATGTGCAATATTGTTAGTGCAGTATTGTGTAATGTTGCAGAAAGAGCAACATCTAATGTAAGAGAATAATTAATCATGCGTAGATGATACATGTCACGAAATAGATAAGTAAGGTAGTTTCACTCCATTAAATGCGGAAAGAAGTGTCGATCGTCCGGCGGCGAGACGGTTTTTAATTTTTTTTTTGGTTGGGAAATCATCAAATAACTTCTTCCGCTCTGGGTGGAGCAGAAGAGCGTGTCAGACTTTTACTGACTAAAACCCACCGGTGTTCCCTCAGTTGCCTGTGTGCCAGGGGCCGCGATATCGCTTTCGAACAACCCGCACCCCTGGCAGGCATTGGTCCTTGCAGACCCCACCAGTTGGTGATGACATCTCTTTGAGGCGCGCGTGGAACACAACGCGCCGTCGATCCGGGCTTGGTCCTTATCGGACAGCGAGCTACCCATTACTCGCCGTCCGCAAGCCCGCGCTTACGGTGGTGGGTGGACGACATTTTTGGCATCGAGAGTAGAGTCTGGATGAGGCTGACATTGGAACGTGGGGATTTGCACAAGAAAAGAGAGGCATATGCCAAGTATTGGGTGACAACGGGCTGATGATGATGGTGACGTTGAAATACTAACGCCCTCAAAAACAAAGAGGCGTTTAAGAAAGCACTTACTCCATCCAACTTCATTTCTTCGATAGTCTTTTAACTGATAAAGCGCTCATTAAATTGCTTGCTTTTCGAGAGAAGCAATGAGTTTTTTGCATGAAACAGCATCATGACGTGAAGTAACACACAACACCCCCAAAGCATTCATATTCATAATCAGCCTGTAATTTTCCCAGTGCTGGGACACAGGCATCTCGGTGTGAGGGAGTGAGCCGTAATCTACCACGCGGCCTCACGCGGGCCCAGTGCGTGTTGGCAGATGTCACATTTTCAATTTTTTGGTTCTAGGACATGCCTGTTTCCTCACAATGTTTTCCTTCGCCGTTTCGAGAGCAGTGGGGATGAAATAATTTACACTAAGTAAAGCGCCCGCCTGGGTTCGAGCCCAAGACCTAGAACTCGTAAGTCGGGGCTGTTACCACTGGGCCACCACTGCTCTGAACATTGATGACATGCAATTGCAAACGTGCAATCTATGTGGAGTAAAATATATCAACCAGTGACGACGGGTGCAATTATGGCCACGGTAAGCCGTTCCAAAAAAATACTCACTGCGTGATGCAAGCTTAAAGTTTCTTCAGAAGATAAAGCTCCATGTTCACTGATACGTTCTTGGAATCAGAGCATTTTGTTCGGAAGATTTGCTTGTCTTTGCCAACAGGCATTTTTTCAGTAATATTTAGAAATACGTTCAAATTAATTGTAATACTTTTAAATAATGGAGGTGGAATTGCTTAAAGTAAGCCGATGGGAATCGTCTTGTACTGACCCATCGCTACTGATATGAACTACCCACATTCCAAATATTTATGTAGTAGTCTCTCTCATTCTGTTTCCTCGTTTCTAGGAGTTGATATTCTGACTTCTCTTGTTTTATGCCTATTGTGATCAGGAGTCAGCAGGACGAAGGCACATAGTTACTTAATGTTGTATCTAACGCAATTTATATATTTTATTTATTAACATTGGAAGTGCTGCTGACACACTTTTATGTTCGTGTTGTATTTATTTATCAAAGGCTTGATTAATTCATTATTTGATGGAGTATAACCATGTTTTTTGGATATGTGTATGAGTGGTTTTTCCCTGGGTTTATTAAAAATGTGATAGGAATAAGTAAATATCGACGGTCCCTATGTAAAATCCCCTAAGTGGTAGATACGTGATTTGCCTGTTTGGTTTTCGTGACCTTCAGGCCAGCCTAGATACTATCGTTTAGTTTAACAAAAATAAGTCTAAGATGGCAAAACGCACTTTAAATCCATCAGCGCTCTCCTGTAAATGTTTTAATTTGTAGTTACGGGACTATACGTGGCGACCGTCGTTATACTCTACTCTGACATAGTTAGGGTAGCTATAAGTAACAAACTCGTGCTGAAGCACCGTCCGCTGTGCACCAACCGTTTAGTTTACGGGTCCTTGTATCGGTTTCGTAATTCAAGCCCACGTTCCTTATGTTTACAGCACGAAGTAAATATGGAAGCATACAGTCATATTTTTTAATAAAAGCAACACTGTGAAACAAATCCAGGCTGTGCTTTCAACTTCATCACAATTGTAACGCAAGTGTATCCAAGGGAAAGTAAATAGCCGTGCCTAATACATTGCACGTTTTATCTGAATTGCTTGAAAATGAATACGGTCTCTGTACCCAGTGTATCAGATACGGGGAATTATACACGCATTTAGGCCTGACAATTGCGATTTTGACACACAAATCGCACGCCCGTGTGTTGCTGAACTTGACCGCTTCGCTGTTACGTAATTCAACTGGTTTTGCGAATTTTATAACTTTTGCCCCACATTTTCTACATACCTAGATATTATTAGAGTTTGGAGTTTTATAGACAGGATATTTTGTTTTTTTTTTGTATTTGTTACAGCTGTAATGGGAATCATGTAATTTGGTAAAAGTAGTTTTTAAAATAAATCTTTAGCAAAACTTATTCTTTTATATTTTGTGAATGTGAGAACGTTGTAGGCCTTGTATACTATAGATTTGTTGACCATTTTCCATTTTATTAATTACCAGGTCCATGTCCTCCGATACCTGTTAACACTGTTATTTAAAAACATTGTAAAAGTCAATTATTTTTAAAGAGTAACCGTGGAGTTTCTTGCCGACTCTTCTCCATAGGAAGCGACCAATTGGAACCATGCTCCTTTTTCTTCATCCACCCAGCTTCTGACATTTCATAAGTGTGCATAGGGTAGTTCATACGTGTGGTGTAGGTTTAGATATGTGAAACAAAACATTTTCGTTTGATTTGATTTGAACAATATTCGAGCCACGAGTATTTGTAGTCTAGGCATTTTCCTGGTAGACTATAGATGGAAATATTAAAAAAAAAATCTTCTGAAACGTTTGAACGATTTTGTAACTTATTTCATTAGTTAATTACAGATTCTATAAAATTGAAACAAAATAGAAACCTTTACACATAATCGATTGTTTGATTGAAGTAAATATAGTTCGCTACTGAACGCGTATTATTTAATTATGTAAGTATATAAAAAAGGTACTAACAAAATCAAATCAAAATCAAAATCAAAAGTCATTTATTCAAATTAGGCTGAGAATCAGCACTTTTCGAACGTCAAAGTACATGAGACAGTCCCCCAAAACGCCCACCCTTCACCACTTCCTAGTGCTTTAGCTGGAAAGAAGAAGTGGCGGAACAAACTCCCCAGCAGCACAGCTGTCTGTTATGTTGGAAGAACTTGATTCTATACATACATAGGCAAAGTAATCAACATTACGAGACACAGAACTTAAAAATGTGTCATTTATGGCAGCTAGCCATGCCAATATACCAACAAATAAAATGAAAAATTAACTCAAGCTAACAATTTCCAGTCTAGGTAACAGAGTACTAGAATAACATCGGTACCATAACACTCATTACTTTCAGTTAAACTATACACGTCTGATAATAAAGATTCGTATCTTACGCCTTTTCCAGCCTACAAATGATTTCCTCAATTCTGAATAAGAAAAAAACCAAATTAGATTTATATCAACAGGATAATTGATTATGGTGTTCTGTGTAGTATGATTTTACGTTGGCCAGGCGTTCGGTATATAGAGCCGTGGTCGGTGCGCGGGCGCCTAATTGTAGGCTGTGTGTTGCGGGTGACGGTTCAGTGCATCGACGCGACTCCTGCGTATACTTCGCGCCTTCGACGATACTCGATCATTCCGTACTTGTGATATATGGTTCCTATGGATATTACCAACATCCAGTGAATAATTGATTTGAACTTAAAAGTGCTTTATTTTTGTGGAGTTTTTCATTCAAAAGAATAAACATGTTGACCGGCTGGCAGTTGATTTTATCGAAGCGTGAGTTATTTTTTTAATTTTAATTTTCTGATTTTCTCGGTTGATTTTTGAATAAGTCGAATTATGTAGGTAGAACGAATTTGTGTCATAAAACTATATTAAATAATAAAGTGTTGAAAATCGATAAAGTTACGTGTGTTATCGTAACTTATAAATGTAATAATTTAAGTGTAAAAACGTCAATAAAATTACAGTTTCCGAGGGATTACAAATAGCTTTCGAAGTAACCTTTCAGTTTCAGTAATAAGTGCGATTCGTTGTAGGTAGGTATAACTTCAACTTTGCAAATGAATTTAACTGGATAAACGAAAAAGCCTTTAAAAAATCAAGTTAATTGATGACGAGTTTAGATATACTTAACAAGAAAATATACAAAGGTACTATTTATTTATCGTTGATAGTTAATAATGGATCGATTTTAAATTTTAATTGAGTAGGTTGCGGCAGAAATTGGCAATAGTAGCGTTAACCGTGCCTAATTCCAATTCAATTTCATTTTGATTTGGTCATTTCAATTAAATATCTTACTGGTTTTTTTTTAAGATGTCTTTTAGTTTTTTAATTGAGTAGGTATGGATTGCAAATTCTTGTGTCAAACGTGGAAACTGGAGACTTGTAATGTCTGTCATCTTTATTAAGTGGTGCTCAGCTTAAATCCTAGTGCCCATTTTTAAGTTTATGATCAAAATTATCTTATAAATATTTACAAAAAAATTACTCAGACCAATAAAAAAGTTTGTCTGACTACACCCATCTAAAAAAATAATTATGTGTTAATAACCAATGAAGACGTATTTATACAGTGTACTTTCAAACAAGCAGTGTGTTCTTAGAAATGGTACCTAATACATAATAGAGTAATGAAACGTTTAGCGACATGTAATGACTTCATACATTCAGTAGTACATAGGTTCTATACTGTAATGCATAACTTTACATAGGTATAGGTCTTCCATTTAAAACTTCTATCATTTGATTACAAGTACTCTTTTTCCTTACTTTTGATTTTCATTTCCACGTGTCCTGAATTTACATGGAATTTAGACGAAATTTAAGATGCAAATTAGTACTTAATTTCTAGTATTGATTTTAAATACTCATATACAGTTGGGTTACATACCGATCTAAAATACATGTATAATACTAGTTTTTACCAGCGGCTTTGCCCGCGTGGTGGTCGTACATTATTCCACGGGAACCTACTACCGGAATTAAAATATCTTAATGTGTTAATTTATGTTATTAATTTATCTGTGTGCCAAATTTCATCCAAATCCGTTCGGCCGTTGTTGCGCGAGTGATTGAGTAACAAACATCCGAACATCTAAATATCAAAACATATAAACTTTCACATTTATAATATCGCACACCTAGATCTAAAGGGAGCTAAGTCAAAAATTGGGAGTTTTGACTTATGCTTACCATTTAATCCCTTAACTCACTACCTATCGACCAATAAAACAGATTTAAAAATATTTTTCTAGTAGAACTTGCAAAGCAAATATGTATACAGAAAAATTCTTCAGTGCACGGGAAGACGGTAAACAGTTTTTGACCTTTTCTGAAAAAAGTGCTTTTTTCAGTTAACTCTGTTTAGATGCGCGATGTTTCGATGCGCTGTTTGTGCGATATTAGGTAGTAGGATTATTTACATAGATGCACCGATCATGTCATTGTCATTTATTTAACTGAGCAAAATAATTGAATTATGACGTCAAAGCAAATCATGTAAGTATTACATACCTACTTATCCTAATGCACCTAATCTCCAAAGGATTTCTAAATGTGGTCGATTAACTTCAAAGAAAGGCTAAAACTATTTATGTACCTACATGGAGTAAAGAACGTACGGCTTTTAATAAGAACTTTTTAAATGTAGCAGTGGTGGCCCAGTGGTGTTGGCCAGGACTTACGAATTGTACGTCGTGGCCCAGCCCCAACCCCTGCCCAGGCAGGCACTTTGCTTTGTGTATTTAATTTAATCGCCACTGCTCTCAAAACGGTGAAGGAAATCATCGTGAGGAACCTAGAACCTAGGTCCTAGAACCAAGGCACAAAATCAACAACAAGTACCACAGACAGAAGGCCTATGTCCCAACAGTGGGAACATTATTGGCTTGGTAATTGAGGTGTGGTTCCGTGTGGTGCCGGACATAATAGAATACCACCATCCCATTTCTTCCCGTGGGTGTCGTAGAAGGCGACTAAGGGACTTACTAGAGAATAGACAGCAGCGTTCTCTATGCATTTTACCACCACACTGCGATCGCCAACCCGCCTGCCAAGCGTGGCGATTATGGCAAAACCCCCCTTTTGGGGGAGACCCATGTCTAGAAATGAACGTCTTTTGGCTGAAATTATGAATTGAGGTGTTCAAAAACAATTCGCATAGTGTTTGACTTAGTTTACTTTGACTATTACGTATTCTACGTGAAATAAAAAGCGCATAACTGTTATATTAGGTAACTAACTGTCAATCGATACTTAGTTAATTGCTTTTATTTCATATATTATTAAGTCCGGGTTCCGTGTAACATAACATGTATGAAATGTGAACCAAATTTCGAAACCGAAATTAGAATTTAGGATATATATTATATCGATTATTTTATTTGCCAATAGTTTGGTTAAAACTTGAATGGTAGTTAACGTGACTTAAATTTAAGTGCTAGTCCCATTAGATTACCTAAATATTAATCTGACTTAGTAGATGGAATGGTTAAAATTACCCGTAGACAACTGACTGATATCTCTAAAATACCGAATAGATATAATTAATTCAGGTCTTCAGGTGTCTTCCCTATAGCAGACTTTTGACCTATTTATTATTATTTCCTAAAATCTTACAGAATTACGAATGATGATTTACGATAGATCAGATCGAACTTAGCAAGTTGCAAAAAAATATATGTTTAGGTATTGTGTGTACACGATTTAGTATGGAAATTAATTCAATGGAAAATGTCGTAAATGCCTTATCTGCTTATTCATGGCTTCTAGTACTTACATTTGATTTACACGTTTTTACATTAAAATGAGCATTAGTGTCTATTAAAATCATCATAAATAAATAAATAAAGATTATTCGTAATCGATGTCTATTTGAGTATTGTCGGTAACTGTCTGTCCGTCTGTCTGTAGTTAATTAAGTATCTACCTAGTAGGTTTATAATTGGTATAGAGTGTTAGGTAATTAGAAATGCAGTCAGTTCGCTAATTGTGTTTGGATTATGAGTATGATCAAGTCTATATTTTGGGTCGCTAGGATGAGACGAAGATTGGTGCGTTTTTGACAAGGATACCATTAAAAAACTATTGCTGGATACTGCTCTACCTATTACTCTTCCTTGAATAGTGGAGGAAAGTAGGTTCATTTCTACTACCTTTTTTTGAATTTGTGAATTTATCAAATAGCAAATCGGTATCTCTTTCGAACACCCCGCACCCCTGGCAGGCGTCGGTCCTTGAGGACCCCACCAGTTGGTGCTAACATCTCTTTGAGGCGCGTGTGGACCAAGCCCGAGTCGACGGCGTGTTGTATACACGCCGTCGACTCGGGCTTGGTCCTTACTGGACGGCGAGCTACCCATTACTCGCCGTCCGCAAGCCCACGCCTACGGTGCCCGGTAATGGGCGTGGGATTCCCGACGCCCACGGCGTCTCCTGCGGCGACTAGAGCCGTGAGATCGCACAGATTGCTCACACACTTTGATTGACACACTTGCGCCGCCTCCCTCTTCGCGAGCATTACTGCTTCGCATACTGCTTCGCAGAAGGACGCTCCGTACCGTGGCCTGGACCAGGGCCGGACGCACGCTACCCCCTTAAATTAAATTCTGATGTTCGACCGTGCGACGATTCAATTAATCAAATTAATGGCATGTTATTGGGTGTCGGAATGTTTCCCATTGGCGATAACAGCATTCTTGCCAATAGCGATATTCCCTGTGCTTGGATTAATGACTAAGTAACCGAAATTGCTGCGGAATGTAAGATTTTACTCATTCACTCAATTCAATTTTAGTTTTCTAATACACATCGAAACCCCTCCGTACCTCGAAATGCATGTTAAACAGCAGTAATCAGAAGGCCAAACATATGACGTTTTCCAAGGAGTAACAAGTAGTCCAGTAACTGGGTTGTCGAGGTCAGATACGCAGTCGGTCCTTGAAAATTACTGGTGGTCAGCTGCGTCGGATTAGACTACTTAGTAGATCCCAACATAGTCGGGAAACGACGGCAGCAGCAGAAATGTATGTTAAAATAAGTTCAGAAGCTAGTAAGCTTCTGAACTTATTTTAAAATATATTTCTTGTTTTATTAACCGACTTCAAAAAAAGGAGGAGATTCTCATTTCGACTGTATGTTTTTTTTTAATGTTTGTTACTTTCGACTGGGTGAACCGATTTTAATGATTCTTTTTTATTTGAAAGCTGGTGCTTTCCATCCCATTTCAATTTCATATAGATCTGATGATGCGTTATAACAGTAAATAAACCGCGATTGCTGCTATCGCATAAATATGCATTGTTTTGACCCCAAGGATGATGACATTTCGAATTAGTGTAGGTCAATCAATCAACTCAGCCTATCGCAGTCCACTGCTGGACATAGGTCTCTCCCAGGCAGCGCCACAACACTCTATCCTCCGCCTTCCGCATCCAGTCTGTTCCAGCCACCTTTTTAAGGTCGTCGGTCCATCTAGCCGGGGGGCGTCCCACACTACGTTTGCCGATACGCGGTCTCCACTCCAGGACTCGTCTGCTCCACCGTCCATCGGTCCTTCGATAAACATGGCCAGCCCACTGCCACTTCAGCTTGGTCACTCTACAAGCTATGTCGGTAACTCCGGTTCTTTTCCGGATAATCTCATTCCTGATTTTATCCTTCAAAGAAACTCCGAGCATAGCCCGCTCCATAGCGCGCTGAGCGACCTTAAATTTGTGGATCAGCCCAACCGTCAGTGTCAGTGTCAGTGTGTGTGACCGTCAGTGTAGGTATTATAACTAAAAAGTGAAAAATAGAAACTTAAAAAAAAAAACAAACGACTTCCGAAAAGTGAAAAATAACTTTAATTTCGGAAGTCGGTGACTTTGGATATGTATTTTAACTTTTTGTCACCGCCTTCAGAAATTAAAGTTATTTTTCACTTTGTAGTGTTTTTTCGGAAGTCGGTTGTTTTTTTTTCTATACCTAGTATATCGCATCGTACGCCTTGGATTTACCTCGGTTTCTCTTAGCTTTCTTTCAATTTATTTTAGTTTTACTCGGCCGTAGAGTGATGTTAAATAACCTATCAAGCAAGCTCAAGAGTTGGGCTGTCATATGCAAAAATATTTTTTCAAATCTCACTGGTAGTTCCAGAGATTACCCGTTACATAGAAAGAAATAAATTTTGCCTCATTATAATATGCGTAGAGATAAACGTAGAAACAAAGTAGATAAGTAATACTATGAAATTGTTTGTAAAGCTAAGGCATCCTCTAGAGGTAAGCACAACACTTCTGTCTATCAAGCATAGGATTTAGATTTAGTACCTTCCTACCTACGTATTTAGTTTCAAACTATTTAATTAATCGTAGAGCTATGTTGTGATGATCTTTTTTATTAGTTATGAATTGCGACACATCATAGTGATTTTCCATGATTGTAAGAAATTGTCCATTATGTAAACTAACTAACATCATCAGCAGGGGTCGTCAGGTTACAATGTTAGCAAATGGAAATGACATATTGAGATGTTTTCATTGCAAACACATAAATTACACAAAAAACATAATATGCATTACTTAGATATTATTTATATTTATCATCAGCTTATCTTTCCACGTTCCACGTAACTAAATATAATTAAAAATACATAATAGGCCTTAAATTTTATTTTATTCATAATAAAACGTAGAGACTCAATATTTTATCTATAATAATAAACCGTATATACGTCATACAGGTATGCCTGCCTTGTCTATGCAGTTTCTATGCAGGAAATAATCTGCGTTACAAATAATAATTAAATAAAGAATAAATTACTTTATTCCATAGGAATTAATTGAAGAATTAAAAGCTATGAGCAGAAAAGAATGTAAAATTGTATTATTAACGTGGCGCTGCGCGTTATTTATTATTATTAACATATAGTCAGGCAGGCGAGGTTGATATTACATTCGATTCTGCAAATCACTCCTCTTTGAATCCTTTCATATATTATGTAACTTGGAATCAATACTTAATGTGTATGAGATTAAGCTCGCTTTTTGCTGACAGTGCTTCTTAGTAAAAACGTCACTAGAATTCACACAACACATTGTCACATTCCAAAGAGAAAGTGAACTATGGAAAACGAACAGCCTAAACTGCATAAAAGAAAAAGGCCTCTTGTGTCTTTTCATTACATTGAAATATTTACACTTTAATTTTAAAGGCTTTTACGCTTTCATTTTTAAAAAGCTTTCCCTTCCATTCAAATACCTAAAATGGAGGCCTATTCTTTTGTCCTTTTCATTTCTATGGCAAAAAGGTACCTAACATTATGAAGGGTTAATAAGGACACTGAATTAAAGGATTTAGCCAGACAATGATAGAAAAAGGTCAACTCACACAATAAGTGTGTAGGTAAATAAAACACCATTTATACGATACGAGTTTCTTGCCTGTAATAGGGTAAGGTTGAGTAAGTCGTAACCTTTAGGGAAAACTATTGTAGTTTTAAGGCAAATTCAAATCAATCAAAATCTTTTGAGTCCACAGAATCTCATGCATAAATCAAATCAAATCAAAATATTTTATTACACATAAACCTGCAAGGGTACTTATGAAACGTCAGAAGCTAGGTGCACGGTTCCAATTTGTTGCTTCCTATGGAGAAGAGCCGGCAAGAAACTCCACGGTTACTCTTTTAAAAATAATTGGGTTTTACAATATTTTCAAATTACAGTGATAATAGGTATGGGAGGACAGTGCAGGCCTGTCAATAAGTACCAGGTACTTAGAGGAATGAAAATAAAGAATAGAAAATCGTCTAGAAATCTAGTCTGTAAGGCCTACAACGTTCTCCCATTCACAACATGTAAAAGAATCTGCATTAGCAAGATCAACCTATTTAAACCAAGTGACATAAAATAATAAAACACGACGTCATGATCACCAATTAAAACTACAAACAAGTAATATGTCAGGGAATCAAAAGCAATTCTTTTCGTTTTGGAGTCATCTTAATAGCACAACAGGTACCTATCTGATAAGTTTCCTACTTCTATAAAAGTTAGCAAAAAACTAGAGTTTAAAGCAGACATTGCTGTAGTACGATTAAGACACTGGTACGTCTAACGCAACCTTGCCCTATACTTAATAACATTGCAGCAACAAATGCATAGGATCATTTAAACACTATTTAGACGGTGCAACTTTTATTATTGCTTCCTCCTATGTACGGTGTGTCACAGGCAGTTTAATTCACTGTGTAAATGAGGCTTCACTGTAAATATTTTGTCCAGTTCTGAAGGCCGAGCGGGCAAGAACCTGTAATTGTACAAATAAACAACCACTTTCTACAAACAAATATTGATATGAAAGATACGCTAGTGGCATCGAGACTGAAACGTAAACTTTTATTTTTAGATTTGTATACAATTTTTTATGGATTCATTTTATTGCTCTAGCTCTATACTATCTACTGTATTATCACATCATTCAATAACTAATGGCGTAATTAACCAAACAATTTTAATTAAATCAAACCATTATGATTAAAGCGATTCACAAGATCAATTTTGAATCAAATTATTCATATATAAACAATAAACATATTCTAATACGAAACACTGAATTTTGACGATGACCGTACCTGCACACCTTTAAGTTAGTAGGTAGGTACAGTCACCGACAAAATTCAGTGAACACTGCTACTATTATACATCGTCTAAATTGACACAGAATGATTCGATACTTATATTACATTTCAGCATTTCATTGAACAGCTAAAGTGCGTATTACACTATCCAATTTGTGGAAACTG
Source organism: Polymixis lichenea (assembly GCA_949091785.1). NCBI lineage: Eukaryota > Metazoa > Arthropoda > Insecta > Lepidoptera > Noctuidae > Polymixis > Polymixis lichenea. The sequence goes on from OX420936.1 coordinate 14,857,776, forward strand.
TAACTAGGAACACTCTAATTAAGAAAAAGCTAGTGATCACTCTACACTAAATTTGATTCTACATCGGACAGATGACTCTTATGCGCTTATGAAGTAGAATTACATTGACATGCATCAATTTAGTAAAAGTAGTGCGGTCGGGACCTTCCAATCTCACTAAATCGGATCCAACTGTTCTAACTTCGATTACATCTTCCGATTTCCTCATTTGATTTCCTAAAAATTGGATAGTGTAATGGATCATCAATTCACCACACGTAACAGCTAAATTTATTTCTGTTCCGATTTTAATTATGTTTATGTCAATAATTGAGATTAAAAAAACAGAAGTGCTTATCAACTTTTGTCGCTGCCTGATACTACTAAAGGTGTTATTATATTGAGTTGAGAACGCGTAGATAATGCACTTTTCTTTGAAACAGCGGTTTTTTTTTAAATATTCGTCGTACAAATTGTGCGTTTAGTCTAAGATCATGTGGTGAATTCACGGTTACAATTTGTGCGTCGATGTCACGCCACCCTGCATAGTATTGCTTCTATTCTATCTTAATGTTAGGTATTCAACCAGTGCAGGAAAAGTTCGTATCAAAGATACATCGATACTAATCGAGTCGAGGAAGCTAGCAATACGTATGCAATTATCGGCATCAGTTCATCACCTAAGTCGGTAACTTTTGTAACGCGGCCTTCCTTTCAGTTTACGATCACATCTCTTCCTGTATTCGAAATAAACTTTAATAAAATTGGTTAAGTAGTTTGTAAATGAATATTTTATGGCCGTATGAAGGTTTTTTTCAAGTAATGCAAAGAAAAGTTGAAACGGGACACAATAAAACCTAGGAATTCCTCACAGAGATAAAATATAATAATAAAAAAAGAAAAAAGAAAATATCCACTGTTTGTCATTAATATTCGCCAACATCAAATTTTAGCTATATTCAGGGTTACTGCCCTATTTAACACAGGGATGCATGGATGCGCAAGGTAGTCTGCGAAATGCAATTTTTATTCATCCTAAGTTCATTTAATCCCATTGAATGATTTTTTAGTGAAATAGTCATTAAATGAGATTAAATGAACTTAGAGGGTTATATTGGCGATTATAATGAACCTAATTCTGTAAAACCATATTGCTTACGGTCGCGAAACATATTTTATTCAGCATACAATTTGACATTGACCTGCAATTTGCAAAAAAGGCGCTTCTTCCACCTTCATTTCACTTATTCATCTAATTTTCTTTTCCAAGCTTTGACACTTGATCAGCACGTGGCATCCACCTCCAAAGCTAAACACGTAACTTACTTATATTTTGTTATCTTATTTTATTACATAGTAAAAATTCTTGATCGAAGAGTAAGCTCCATTATTGCAGAATCATGACAGTTTACATTTATAAGAATCGCATCTTTCTGTAGTAGTGATTTGGTCATTGTGTAATGAACTTCTGTCTCATCGAAGTGAAATGTGCCTAGGAATGCCACTATTATTATAACATTCAAACTACATAGTTAAACTCATAATATTTTATTGATAACCCGTGTAAAAAGAGATAGGTATTTGAGGTATTTCTAGATATTGGAGTTTCTTGAATATTTGTTCATAAAGGACGTTTACAGTTACTTCGTTACCGTGTTTGTTCTGCGTTTGCGCCTATGACTATTAAAACGGATATAACATAACTGTTCATAATCTCAGTCAAAAGATGCCATAGACCACCTCTATTGATTACCACGACGACCGGCCCGGAGTGGGGCTCCGTCGACCGTCTTCTTTTGTAATACCTACCTACCTACCTGTAGTAACTAACTACCCACCACTTTAGAAATAAAACAAGCGCGCAGTATTAATAAACTGTAGGCGAGTCGTCCATTAGGTATTTCATACATAGTTGAAATATCCAATATCTTAAAAAATCATTACATTAGTCGTTCGTTTGTGCAAGTAATTTTAGTTTAATCAAATTTAAGTGAGTAAAACAGTAGTTCAGTCGACTAATATGTGTTATGAACATATGTGAATCAACTGTAGTTAACTCCCAGGGGTGCAGGTTGTTCGAAAGGGATACCGCGGCCCCTGGCACACTTAGTCAGTAAAAGTCTGACACGCCCTCCTGCTCCACCCAGAGCGGGAGAATTCATTTGATGATTTCCCACCCAGGAAAAAAAATCCCCTAGTTAACTCGAAAATTGTTAGAATAACTTTATATATTAAAATACATAACCCTATGACTATACGGCATGCACAGCGTTGTCAAAAACTAATCCAAATACTGGTCATGGCTTATGCCTTTTTTCTACGAGTATCCATTTTCAGGGATCAGTAATGCTATTCTGTAAAAATCTCATCGTGATAACTTGGGTGAAGTGAGCTTAAAGTGAGCTGTCATTAGTATTAATCCCTAGCATCAGATGGATTGACAGAGCTAACTTCAAGGTCACTTCACCTCAGTTCTCACGATGAGATTTTTACATAATACATCGGCGGATGATAGAAATTGACACTATTGATAGCCCACTTCAACTTCCTTTACACAGTGAGACTTTTGCAGAATAGCACTACAGGTTGTCAGGGAAGACACTTGTGTAGACGAAAGTAACACGCACCAGAAAGATGGACATTTGTTATTTACAGGCTTAAAGTCTTACATTAATCACTAAATTATAATTACGTCTAAATGTAAGAAGAGGCGTTTTGTAGTTCCAAATGTAAATAGTAACCACGAAACTATAACCGAATAGAGATCAACCAGCTATTGTTGGTGTATAGTGTATTATATGTAATAATGTTTTAAATGTAAACCGCTGTTCGAAAAATCATAATAGCCACGCCATTTTGGGCTGCCGGATATTTAGTCAAAATACAGAATAAGTTTTTATCCAGTGCGCAAACTGTAACCATGAATTCAGCATATCATTTTAGACCCCCTAGAGCAGAAATTTTTCGTCGGTAATACAAAAAAAGAATAGCTGTTCCATACATTTTGACTTTTCTATGAAACACCTGATTTTTTTTTTGTAAAACCGACATAAAATTTCTGTGCTAGGGGTCTAGAATGATATGCTGAATTCATGGTTACAGTTTGCGCACTGGATAAAAATTTACCCTGTATACAGGGTGAAACAGAGTTTAAATATACCAAGTCATGAACAAGGTGGTTAACATCACTATTATAGTTCCTATATCAATATTATTGCTTATGTTATTTATAGGTAGTCCTATATTGATTGAAACACTCAAAACCTTATGAATATTCTGTTATGGTAGGTATTTATATTATTTTCCGTGCTCTTGATAAAGTCGTAAATGTATTTCGAAGCAGTCAAGTTTATTGTTTCTTATGTTTTTAAACGCCAGTTCCGCTCATTTATTCCATTTATATGCATAAGTAACTCGTCGACTGAAATACTTTTACCAAATAGATACTATTTTCAGTAAGTTATAACAGCCAGCGATCCATAGTTTATGTACCTAAAGTGCCCTCCAAAAGTTACACACTTCAGTTGATTTGATTACCTGTTTTTTCCATTATCTGCATATCAAAATCAGTCCTCCTCTGGACCTTATGGGCCATAATCCACCACACGGGCCCAGTGCAGGTTGGCCCCTGCACAGGCTTTATGCAAAAAATCTGATTTTTCCCGTACTCACATTTACTTCGCTAGGCGGGAAATATTTAAATCGATGAAGCGGTATGGTTAGCGAAGCAACAGCAGCTTGCGACCCAATCTGCAAAAGCGGGATAATGCATAACAGCACCCTAATTGCGTACTCACGATTAATCATAATCTGTTTCGTTTTGAAACAGATTGTTAAACCATTGCTTCATATGTTCGTAAAATGTGTCTGCTCAACAACGTAAATAACGCAATGAATATTATTGAACTGTCAAAATGAAACCGATTATGATTAGAGGTCGGATATTCGGATGCATATTCACCTAAAGTTGACAGGTTGGCTAAAATGGAATGCGCTTTTGTACCGATTTTTTTAAATTTAATGTAAAAAAAAATGTTTTTACTAACACACACCACCCCTACTCTTACAGACAGGTATAGGTACCAATTTCCATCGGAGTTAATTTTTTAATGCGTCTGAATAATTATGCAATCCTATTCATTTAGAAGTCGCTTCCATACTATACAACTGATTAGTTATGCATTCCCGGTGTTGCTGGCATCCCAGGATTTTTGTACAAAAAAATATTTTAAGAAGCCGCTTCCACATTTTCATAATTAAAAATTAACTTTAGGTAAATATGCATTCGATTATCCGATCCTTAATTATGATTAATCGTGAGTTACGCAATTAGGGTGCAGGTCTTAATTGCCTTGTACGAGTGCTCTCAATTTGGTCCCAATTCCACACAAGAGTTTTCTTCACATAAGTATTATTTATCCTTATCGTACGTCCTTTCTTTCTTTGTAATTATTTTTGTTTAATTGTTCTAATACCGTATCTTTCCACCAAAGGCCAACCTTCATACATAGGTATGGTTAAAATGTATGGCAACATCGACGTTCGACGACATTCAAGGCATATCAGTGGAGGATATAAAATTGCAAATTGTCACTTAATATACAATTATCTCATAACGCTTGGCGCTAATTTGTGTCACGTTTCAATTGCTTGAGTGTAGCTGCACGTGACTGCATGTTTTATTGTGAACCTATGGTGGAGTGGAGAGTGTAGCTTTGTATCAGGAAGTTTAACAATAGATTCAAAAGTATTCAAGGTAGAAATGTCTTCAATGGGATTTATTTTGATCCTGTACTCCAAAAATGAATCCAGAAATCCGAATATAAGAAATCCGAGTGAAAGATCATCAAGCTTCATGCGTGCAGTTTTAGGAAAACATGAGAAAATCTTGAAAGAAAACTTCGTAAAGTATCATCATTAATTCATTATGACTCAGGAATCAGAGAATAACATTTTACTCTCCGATTCCTGAGTCAGATCGTAAATTTAAATAAATGCATTATTTTACATTTTATTTCAATCATTAATTTATGTGAAAACGTGTAGGATGTTTATCTATTCAAGTTTTTCCACATTGAAATAAAAGTTTTACATATAAATGTAACATTATTTCTTTACGTATTCAAATGTAAATAAATGAAACTTGACAATGAAATTCCTTTACCAGCAAGAGAACACATTTTGTATTGTTTTGAACTATTTTGTATTATTATAGTGGAAACAAAGTCCTTTATTGAATCTAATGCAATGGCGAAAAGAAAAGACCTTTTGCGTTATAAGTTTGGTTTGTTTCCTTTATTTTGTCCTTTAATAAGTAAGGTTGCAATGATCCAAGTAACTAGGTACCACTACTCACAAGCGTTGAAAATTTTCAGCAGTTATTTTTTTTTTAATCTGCTGTTTCATTCATTCTGGACTATATACTTAGGCAATTGCACTTCTGTTTGAAAAGGCTGCTTTGTTTGTTTGATTGCCTCGTTGTCTAGTGGTTGCAAGCGCCGTTGCTGAGTATGGGTTCAATTCCCGGGTCGGGCAAAGTGTTATTGGGTTTTTTCAATATGGAATTTCTCAATAGCAGCCCGAAGTCTAGATTTGTGCCCAGGTGATGGCAATACGCTCGCCCCCTTTTACATGGGACTAAAACATAACTGGCCAAATTTTGGTGTACACCTACAGCAGGCTTAGCACGAGGACCAATTTGTCGACGGAAGAATAGACATGACTATTCACTAAATGATGTATAGGAGAAGATAGCTATGCTTTGCTATTAATTATCACAGTGATGCGTTCTAAACGAATCATGATTTTGTAGATAATCGTATATACTTTGTGGCCGTCGAGTAGAAAGATTGTTGTCAGTGTGATTTTGACAGTTTGGGAAGAAACATTCTTCTGAAATAGTCTACATATAAAACGACCTAGACAAAGATCGTTAAAAACGAAAGGCAAAATGACAGATTGTTGAAGGATATCAACGGTGCGATGTCAAAAATGGAGAAGCGAAATGTAACTTTGTATAGAAAAAGTACTGTCTATTCTTTGTAGAAATAGAAAGCGTCGTGCTACGCCTGCTAGTGATGTTATGTTGTTATCGGTACCCACTAAAGTCTCATAGGTAGGACTGTTCAAAAGAGATAGTACCTATACTTATAAAATTCCTTTTTAGCGAATTCGATGGCGTAAACTTAATATTTTTTTTTGGTAAAACAATGAAACAGTTTAATCAAGTGTTTGCACCCATTCTTGAACAATCTTGACGTCACTCACCGCAACAGTTTTCATGTATACACCATGCCATTGTAATTTGTAGGTACTAATAGCATACATACAGTTTTATATGGAAAACACGAATGAAAGGATAATAAATATTCGTAGAAATTATGGCTAAAATGAGAATAGGTTTGATAAATGATTCGAGTTTTACGGATCAACGTAATAATAATATACTTAGTGAGTGACTAAGAAAAGCAGTATCTTCTCATATTTTTAATAACGAAAATACGAAAATCACAAAGTCTGTATGTTTTTTTTGAGGATGGGAAATCATCATATAATTTTTCCCGCTCTGGGTGGAGCGACTGTCTAAAACCCACCCGTGTTCCTTCAGTTGCCTGTGTGCCAGGGGCCGCGGTATCTCTTTCGAACAACCCGCATCTCTGGCAGGATGGGGTTGAATCATCCCGTCGGTAAAACCAATAAGTTATGATTTCTAATTGAAATTATCCGAAACATTTTTAAACTGATTGCTGTCATCCTACTAATCCTACTAATATCGTAAATGTGAAATCTTGTATGTTTCGATGTTTATTACTCAATCACGCAAAAACGGCCGAATGGATTTGGATTAAATTTGGCACACAGATAGTTTATAACCTGGATTAGCACATAGGATACTTTTTATCTTGGTAGTACGTTCCCGTGGGATATTTTTCAACCTCCACGCGGGCGAAGCCGCTGGTAAAAGCAAGAAATTGAAGCCTTCTGTGTAAAGTACACTAGACATTGCGTTATCTTTACGAAAACTGTAAACATTTCCATATAATAGAGCAAAAAATTGCTACAAGAATTGTACCACTTGTTTCATTTAGTACCTACGCGATTCGATTCGCGCGTACGAAACTGTGCAAATCAAACTTTATTGTGTTTTCATATAATAAAAACACTGTATTTTGTAACTACATCATTAATTAAGCGGAACATTTGTGCTAACCGTAAAATTAGTTTGCATTGCGATCGAGTTTCAATTCAACATTGTCATCATCCTTATAAGAAAGATTGTCTGATTTCAGATGGTCTCACCATGATAATTATTTCGTGATTTGTAACTTTGTTGTAATTAAAACTGCTGGATAATTAACTTTATGTTTATCATCAGTAGTTAATTGCAGGTCAATGCTCGGCTTAGCCATGTGATTCTTAGTAAGACATCCACTAAGCCTATGTAAACAAGACAAGACTAGACATCTCTACCCTACGTAATGAAGAAATGTATAAAAATAAAAAATAATACACTTTTACCATCTCCCAGCTTTGCTGAAGGTAGGCATCTATTTAGAATAGAATAACGAAGTGTCTTGTTAGATTAGTTACTACAACAGACAAATTAAGTCTCAAATGGCATGGAAAAACGATTTCTACAATCACCAAACGTTGGGACAGCTTTTGGAAAATCTAATATATCAACTATGCACTCAGCTCGTGCGCTGTCGTTTGATTTACAGCATCAAGGTGAAAGGGACCTGACTGGCCGAGCGACTCTCTTGTCGCTAATAAATACCAATTACACATAGGTACTAGGTACCCTTAGTTCCTGTAAAGTTTTCGCACGATTAAGATTTTAAATCGCACAATAGTTTCTATTGTTTTAATGCCCAAAGAAGGTGAAAGTGTTAGAGCTAAGTGGTCGTAAAAGTTTACAAATCACAGCACGTGGAGAACAGCTAATCCGACTGACTGAGAATCATAAATATACACGATTCAGTACGAGCTGGCTTTAATGGTCAACTGCATTGGATAGATTCACCAGCAGTGCCTAATAAATTGGGTGAGGATAGTTTATGATTGAGAATAGTTTATTTGGAAAAATCTAGGTGTATAACTTTTCATAGAACCAAGAAGATGGAGATAAAACGTATCGATCTAATCAGACTACCAACATTTAAGGAAAACTTAAGATTGGCAGTAATGCAGAGTATCCAATAAAACGTGGCTTAAGTTACAGCTTCTTGGAAAGCTGCGATTTAATGTGTTTAAATTACAGTGTGTCCCAAGCCGCGATACCACCGCCGGCCTGTCTGGCAACGCAGACCTGTTCGGAGCAGCCATTGGCCGGCGGGATCGTACGACGGAATACTCCGCTCGTCCACTTTGATAGAAACTTTTTCGCGTACCGATGTAAAAACTACCACTTCTAACGAGTTTCTCGATACCAACGCCAAATTAGGTAACTGACCCGACAGGAACGTGGGTTTCAGCTCCATATCGGAATGGTTTAATGATGGGACTTGTGGACAGGGTATACGTCACTGCAATTCGGTGTTAGGCCGTCAACGGGAATTTTAACGGCCGCGCTTTGATCTGTATTCTATGAGCGGCGGAGAACGGAAATTATAGAACCGCTTTTGTTTGCCGACGCGCGCCGACGAGTGACGTTTAGACTCACTTTGAAAAGTCCTATTGTTCTGGGATGTTTTTATGGAAGTCTGTACTGCATGTCATCTGACATAAAGGTACGTGACGTTGTGAAGTGGTCGACCTTTGTGTAGTATCACAATGCATCTGCAGGCCTAAATGACGTGACAGATGGACCTATTGTCATAGGGTATTCATATAACTATTATACTTAGGTAAGTATCTAAGTATTGTGGGATTTCTAACAAAAGCAATTTATGTCAGACTTAATAAATCCCACGAACTTGAAAATTCCTTTTAATTGAACAACTAACTTCCGCATTCTTTATCCCTTCATTGAATTATTTTAGAACTGTTTATAGAGACAAGATGCAGTGTTTCAATATTATATTTCTGTCGATTTTAGAGACCAGCATCCGTCTTGTAAAATCTGACATATGGTCATCAATCAGTTAAGAATGTGCTAATGATAAATGATTTGATTCCTGTAAGTATGTTTGTACACGCCAATCATATTTTTTAAACTAGATGAGTCCGGCGTTTCCTATCCGACTACTCTGAGAAGAATGGCCGAAATAAACTCAGAGGTCACAGTCTCTTTTAAAGTCCAGACATAATCTTGGTCAGATCTTGTGAAGACCATGTGTATTGGTGTCTAAAATGGTCTTTTGAGGAAAGAACCTCACAGATTTAGTGGACCTGTCCAGTCAGTGCACGCATTTGTCACTAATGTCACTCGTGATCGACGATACGAGTAGGCCCATTCAGTAATAAAAAATATAAAGTAAAAGATCGTGCCTCAACTCAAAACTTAATTATGGGTGACATCGTGGGTTTTGGATTGCAAAAGCAGCTAATCTCTATTTTCCTTTTCGGCGTACACATACCTATAAATATCTGATCAGATCAAATTATTTCTAAGAAGACAATGGGCGAATTAGCATTCGCGTGGAAAGTGCATGTTAGTAATGTGTTAGTTTATTCTAGGCAGGCACGAGTTAACGCCTAGTTTAGCCACCAGTCGACACCGCTCATTAACAATTAGTGTGTCAATAGAAGCACTTAGTTAACGCAAACGGATAATTACTAGCATTTAGCTACCCATTAGACGAAGCGGAAACTTATCTTGAACGTTTGTTTTAATAAAAATGCATTTAGTGCTCATGCACTAAATGCATTTTTGACCTCATGATTGCGACCGATTTGTAGGTTCCTAGTTCTTTTTTTATCCTGAGGTCTTTTATAATTCTGATTAGTTTAATATCAAATTAAGTTGATTATTCTTGGCCTGAAACTTCCAAATTAGTTACGTATAATGTTCCTACATTTTCCGAAAAAGAAGATTGGCTGAACAGCATGTCGGTTACCCAGCTGTTAAGTCATCGTTTTTGCTCTGGCAACCTGTTGTCAAGGTAAACCAAAATGGACAAAAGTGTGCCTCAATTATTCAAAAAACTATACGTACGGCTACCTTTATCTGGGCCATGTCAATCATCTGTTCGGAGAGACCGCCCCTTTACTCGAAATCGCAAAACGATCTTGATGACTTGTTTCTCGTCGATATATTTTCCAATCGTTACCTGCAATCAATAACCATGAATTCAGCACATGGTTCTAGATCACCCATAGCGTAGAAAATGCTGTTTCATAGAAAAGTACAATACCTACGCGGTCAAAATAAATGCAACAGCATTTTTTTTAATAACCGACGATTTTTTAAATGTTGCTGGGTTCTCAACCAATGAACTGAATGTAGCCGCCCTGGTTATAGCAGATTAGTTAAATTTGATGCATGTTCAATTTAAACTTACTGGCTAAACTTCACACCTCAAATTAACGATCATGTCGACCACCACGTGTGTGAAGTTTCACTAGATAATGGACCTTGTACATTGAGAAATTGACCTTATGTGACATACCATAACATTACGCTATTTTCCAAAGGCAGACGTGAACCAACAGTACAACAACACTTCGCTAGTTACGTATACCTAGTTGTATGACCTTGTTAGTACATAAGTAAAGTCCTATACTAGTTAAAGTCTGAATACATCAGATGGCTGACAACGTGTCCTGCGCTCCCAGATCCGTCAGCTCGGTCACGAGCCACTGCGCAACAATGCGATGACAAACAGACCGATCGCAAGTTATTATCAACAATGTATACTTCATTTGATACCAGTAGTCTATTGTCCGTGTTTATCAGAGGATAATTGCACGACACGTGAAGTGGAAGACTTGGATTTGAGAAGCAAAGGTTTGAAACATTTAAGATTGTTAAAATTCAGGGCTTAGTCGAAATTGGATCTTCAACGTACTGCTTAGTGTATGGGAGTTGAAAACCGCTCGGTTTAACACAGAAAGTTGAAAATCCAGTGCCGCCGCGATTTTATTACGTCCATTTGAATATCGACTAAGTTGCTGCTAAGCCGAACCCTAAAACTGGGGGCCTACTCCTAAGGCCGTCAACGAAGAAACTGCGGCGTCCAAAGTAGTTTGGAATTCGGACACCCGAGTAATAAACTTTTTCGCACGGGCAAAAACACATCGGTAGTAGAACCAGCTGTCAAATCGTGGTGTTATTAATTCTTAGTTCGGGCCCAAACTAATCATAAGTCCCTAGGTGATAAGTACTGAGTAGGAATCGCCCGTAAAAGCTGAAGGCCTATACCAGACCTGCTGGATCGAAAATGTGGATAGTTTAAAGGCATAAGTACGTATCTACCAGCATTTTCAGGGTAATTCGGGAAGTACCTATTATTCGTGTGCAAATGTGTAGATAGATTTTGATGATAGGTAATCATCAAAATCTCTACACATTTGCTTACTTACTTAATTATCTTAGTTGTTTATCCTAAATTGATGCCGTGTCATCTACTTTATTTAAATTACAAAATGTTTATGCAATTGTTATTCGTTTCTGCAAGATGCATTTCCTCATCATTTGTCATTTTATCCCTTTTGTTACAAACCGTTACAAAAGGATGACGTACATGTAGACGTAACTTGATTCTTTCCTGTTACAATTTTTCTTAGTCGTCTACGGAAAATACATAATTTAGAACCTGGGCATTCAGGAAGTTCCGCGTAGGTACCGACGTACTGCAATGTTCATTGTATTGTTAAGGTCGGAAATGTAATTTTATTAGTTTTCGTGATCTATTATTGAATACTTGAAAGCTGTGGTGGTTTCGAGACAAAATGTCTTCGATTTGTTTTCTCCAAATTACTTGCAAGATCTAAGTTAGTAGGTACTTATGTTATCCATCGCTTTCCATCTGGCGTGATCGAAGTCAAGAGAAGGCTCATTCAGCAATAAAAAAATACGCCTTTTATTATGCGACAGATTTAATCACATGGCTTCTTCATAACTTTCATCACAACTGAACTGCATTGGCATTTGGTTGGCATTGGCATTTTAGTTAATTGAATGTGATCTATTTATTTGGTTTTTAGCTGTAAAATTTTAATTAATTTGTTTTGGCCATGGGTGTTATTTACTTGAAATAAACGAATTTATTATTATTATTAAAACTCTATTGATTTGTCTGATAAAATATTAAAAATTCGTGAGCACCTTTATTATTAAACGTTTACACAAATTCCACTTACAGTTCCTGTTCTATTTATAGTGTCCTATTATAAAACTTCTATATTATCCTTTATAGATGTAGACGGTCGATAAACCGGAGGTTCCACGGGTGGGGTTTGTTAATCAAACTGAGATCAACTCAACATTGTGTTCAAACACTGACGCTGTGTTCAACCGCGCAGTTCATTTCATCTCTATTGAGCTTGTGGTCTGCGGCGACCACGACATTGACAACAAAACTCAGTTTTGTATAAAACGTAGGTTAGCTTAGCAAATATATTTATTTGAATTCTCGACGGAATGTAAAAAAGAAAACGGTTTACTACGGTAAAAGGGGTTTCAGTGATGAATAAACTCTAGTAAATCGTAATTATATAGCCAGAAAGAAGGTCTCGCTCGAAAAGATGGATGGAAGATCGGATGAGCTGGACAAAATAAACAACCAGTCGTTCACATTAGTCCTGGATCAAAGTCATTATTTATCGGAGCCATTAGACCAGCAGTTTGATCATAGGTACCATAGCTGGGAAAATGCTAACAGGCTAACATTAACAGTTACGTTTTCAACCCTAGTATCCCGGCATAAAGTATCTTTTGTTATTACTGAAAATAATAAAAGTTGACCGTTTGTTTGCTTTTTCGCACAGCTGGTCATTATGTCTAATCACAAATTCACAATCACGTATATATTTTTGTAGCGATCGTGTCGAACGTTTCTTTATAAGTAGGTGATGACAATAATGACTGTACATTTTAGATGCAATTTTTCTAAGAGAGGGAAAGGTTAGTGGGAAGATAGGGTTCCGTTTGCACTAGTTTTGTAAAGGTAATTTGACATATAAAAAGGCGTTGTCTTAAGGAGACTTTTTTTTTGGGTGGGAATTCATCAAATAACTTCTCCCGCTCTGGGTGGAGCAGGGCGTGTCTGACTTTTACTGACTAAAACCCACCCGTGTTCCCTCAGTTGCCTGTGTGCCAGGGGCCGCGGTATCTCTTTCGAACAACCCGCACCCCTGTTAGGTGTTATAGGAACCATCCTATAACACCTAATAGGGGTGCGGGTTAATAATCACCTTTCTCCCTCTCTATTTTCATGTTCCATTTTTCTTGTCTATTTATACCACCATCATCATCATTTCAGCCGAAAGACGTCCGCTGGACATAGGCCTCCCCCAAGCTCCGCCACTTTAACCGGTTCTGTGCTTACCGCATCCATATTCTGTTTCTATGTGTGTGCCAGTGTGCATAAATGGTTAAATAAATAAATTATCTTAATCTTTTCACAAGGTCGGTAAACTCATTAAGATCTAATACTAGGCTAACTTTCTCTTTTGTTTTGTTAACTTGTATGACACATAAGTAACTGGTTTATGAAAGAGTTAGAAAGAACTCTAGAAAATACTTGAGCTCTGAAAGATTAACGAAAGTCTGTAAGTAGGTGTCTATTGTTCTTATTCAATGACCATGAGGAATAGAGCATCCTAGTTCCCTAGTAGAGCAAACTTTATTCACACCTTACCTTGAACACCTATCACCGGATACAAACTTACCTACGTTAAAATCTTTGTTGATAAGCACTTGTTTTACAGTGTTGTACACCATGTGCGTCGTATGTACGAGTACCTCTACCTAGCTACTGGACTCTAGCGATGGGCGTTGAATCAACGAACTAGTTGAATCAACCGTTGATCTCCTGTCAACGTATTAACGTTAACTGTTTATGATTCAACTAGTTGAATTTGTCAACGACGTTCATGAATATAACTCGTTTAAGAATCAACTAAACTAAATTTGCAAACGTACCTAGCAAAAAACTTACGTTGAAAATACCATTATAGATTCCGAGCGACGGTCATGTGAATTTGAACTCAACGTAACGTAACGTACACAAGAGTTGATTTTTGAAATATTTATTTTAAGAAAATCATACCAATATAAGAATCGTTGAACGTCGCAGCGTTGAATAAAAACCGTTCAATGAATGAACGGTTAACGTTACAAGTCGACATTAGTTGCACGTTAACTTGTTGACGAATTTAACTAGTTGAAGAACGTAAATCAACGTTGACCTTGCGTTAACGGAAAAACCGTCAATGACCCATCACTACTGGACTCTGGTATGTCACGTCCCGTTTTATGACCAAAATGAAAAAATCCCTGAAAGATTCATTAGTGTAGTGGTACAATATGCCTCGGTCATTAAGTCCGCCCAGTATTTTGTTTTTTTACTTGTGCATAAAGTTGTAATAAATCAATAATTAACTGAGAAATCCATTCCTTGTCGTCGTACGTCTTTTACATGCGGTGAATTTTTTGAACAATAATAATTATGGACAAACGAAATTTAGTTTTACTCTATGATTTTTTTTTTTTTTTTTTTTTTTGATTTTGGCTTCACACGATTTGTGCATTTAGCCAGTGTCAAGTAATTTTTATTTTAGATCAAGTAAATGGCCCGATATCGGGCACGAAGTTATAAAACAGTCATAGTCGTCTTTAGTCAGTCAAGTCAAATCAAAGTTATTGTAAAGCGGTAGTAACTTTACAACAACCTAATAGGAGTTTATGGGGGGAACACGAAAAGTCCACGTTAGTCACTTATTTTCACCTTCACTACACTTGTGCACTCACACGTAACTAAATTGAATAATTCACTATCAAAATTATACAATTCAATGCGCTATTTCACTAAATTCCATGAAAATGAAAATTCGTGCGACATGTTCCAACGCGATCCCACCAAAAACTCACTCTATGATTTTATCTCAGCGGATGTTGCTTTGCTTTACAGATAATACTTACTAGTTATGCTTCTTTATACGAAGCAGAGACCATCGACAATCGACGTTACCAGACCAAAAAGTTTAACTGATGCAAAAAACATCGATCATGACTGGCCACTATTGTAGTCACAAAATACAAAAATAAGAAATAGGTAGTCGTACCAAATACAATTACAAAACGAGCTGCTAAACAGGATAAACAAATGACTAATCGAGGCTACAAATCGGGTCCATTAAAATTACATAAACCCTATTATTATGGATTTCATAACATACTTATGGCCACTGGAACAACGGTAAATAAGAAAAAAAAACAAGTAAAAGGACGCCAACTTTCTAGTCGTTAGTCAGCCCGTAAAATTTATTTTTAAATATATGCCAAAGACCTACATTTAGCCCGTTAGTGGTGTAATAAAAAACTTGATGTTTATGATATTGATTTCTATAAATAGGTTATAAAAACACTTACCTACACGGTAAAAATATGTAAGTATCTTATCTTACAGCTAGATGAGTTAGGCATTTCCTATCTGACTAAATCCTCACCGAAACAAACTCAGAGGTCACAGTCACTTTTAAAGTCCAGACCAGGGACCAAATCTTGGTCAGATCATAATTATGAGCAGATGGTCTTTTGAGAATAGAACCAAACAGATAGTAGACACAGATATCAGTGCACGCATTTGCAAGTAATTGTGGGTATTATGAGTAATCGGAATATTACTGTCTCGCTATGTAGTCTGATCTTTACACAATTGCTTAAGTGCATTCTCTTAATCCGCCACGCAGTTTGTGCAACAAAGTCAACGCTAAATAGACACAGATAGATAATTGTGTTAATATGTAATTGTACATATAACACCAGTAAATGTATTAGTTATTAATTGTTTAAAATGCGATGAAAATATTCCTAACGAGTTTGTTTACATGCTCATGTGCATAATGTAATGAGCGTTGTTAACTTGTTATTAATTATTGCTATAGATCAAAATGTTTTGTATTTAGAATGTAGGCACACGGAGAGCTATTTGAAATAGTGTTATGTAAATCTGTAACGAGGTTGGAACTTATACGATAGTAAAAATATATTAAGGCGGTGACTTTACGAATAGGTATTTGCTGAAATACCTATTCGTAAAGTCACCGCCTTAATATATTTTTACTATGCATGCTATGAATTTTGTTTCCATGAATTCAATTACACTTTTTAGTAACAGAAGCTGTTCTGTTACTAAAAAGTGTAATTGAATTCATGGAAACAAAATTGGCGATTCCCTCCATTTTGACGTGTTATGCGAACAGACTTAAATGTATTAAAAAAAACTGAATTTTTTTTCGCGCTTTCTGGTTTGATCCTGTTTTGAAAGTTAATCATAATGATGAGTATTTACAATGAACCATTATCACATTCCATTTCTAATGGGGTACCTCTTATAAGTATTCCGGATTATAAGCATTCTAACTTCGGCAATATATTTTCAAAATAATTTAAAGCATATTTTTCTCTGTTTCCAGTATTTATAATACCTCAAAGATGGGTGATGGCCATCATGGGTTTTCTGGCGGTGGCCAACGCGTACACGATGCGGGTCTGCCTCAATATAGCCATCACGCAGATGGTTCATCGACCACCACATTCTGCAGGCAACTATGGCTCCTGTCCTGCTAGCGATGATCAAGAAGTTGGCGTAGATGGAGCTGATCCTACTGTGAGTATTTTTAACTACATATAGGCACTTCATCAAAAATAGTCACAAAAACAGTGTGATTTTAAATTAACTAAGTCCTAACCCATTTATTTCATAACAAAATACATTGTGTTGAAAATTACAATAATGAGAGATAAAAAAATAAAAAAATAATAAAAAGAAATTGAGTACATTCATATTTAAAATTAATTACGCGTTTAAAATATAACACCAATAAATAGTTAATGTGAAATAATTCAGTAACAAAAAAAAGGTAATCAAATCACTATCATCGATAAAATAAAATTTAAAATTCATTATCAAGTATAAAAATAAAACATACGTAACAAAATGTTTCACAAATAATTTAATTGTGGCTGTCGTTTATCATCTATGAACTCATCGATACTTTAATAGCCCTTCCTCGATATAAATGTCTTTAATTTGAATAAGTTAATGTTGTTCATACATTTAAATTTTACTGGCAACTTTTATAAAACGACTGATTAAACTCTAGGACTATGATGAACAACGTTCAATTTCGGTTGAATTGTCGAAGGTAAGTCTTTCCTACGAGTACTATCTCTAGGTTGTCTTTCCTCGTAGGTCTCGTGGAAATTCTTAACAAAGTTGCTTAACAACACTAGAATTTAGAGACATGGCACTGTTAAAATGTTAAGTCTGATGAAGTGGTCCCTGCACGATTCTGTCTGTTTCATGCGGAGAATTGCCTATAAGGCTCTTTTCTGAATAAAAAATTCCGAGTGGACATTGAACTTGTAGCTGTTGCCCCAAAGCTCAATGCTGTATCTGAGCCTTGACTCAACCAGAGCAAAGTATATCATCCTAAGTTGGGACAAAGTGAGTTCATCCCTTAGGCTTCTGAATGCATAGCATGCAGAGCTGACAGACTTCGTTATTGACAAAGTTTCAGCCTTCCAGTTTAATAACGCGTCAATATGGACACCTAGGAATCTAACTTTATCTACCACTTCGACATTGTTACCACAAGACACGACGCGTTACTTCGTACCGTTGACTTTAATAACAAACATTTTGTTTTATTTACATTCAGTTTTAAGTTATTTGTTCCAAACCAGTTTTCAAAAGCTCTTCAGGCAGTTTTAATCTTAGATTCTAGATCACTTAATCTCTATGTGCTGACGTCTATTATGCAAATACGAACTGAATAATTTCAATACATTATCCCATATGCCATAATGTTCCAACTTAGCCAGAAGAACTTAATGCCATTTAAACTGCAGACAACCTCGACTTGCAAAACTTGCGAAACTTATACGATATCTATCACGACTAAGAAGTTTATCTACTTAATTTAATTTGACCCTGTATTTATAGGTCGTCGTCGTCGTCCCAAAAGTTGAACCTTTTGCCATGTAAAGCTGTAGAAAGACTTAACTCTGAGAAAAATATGTAGGTATAGTCTCCTGAAAAAACGGAAAATAAACTAAGCTTAAAAAATGTAAAGATAAAGAGAACGATAAAGATGCATTTATTTGTATAAACATGTGTAACATGATACATAAATATGCACATATGGATGGAAATTCGTTTAAATTTGCTGGTTCAACGTGTTTTGCCATATTCGACGTACAAAATAGTTTATAATATTTTAGATTAAAATTATAAATGAGAATGTTTTTAATGATAGTCAAAATTCAATCATTTCAAATACTTAATCAGATAATACAAAAATATAGTAAAAAATTAATAACTTATAATAATGGAAACAATAAAATTACTAAAACTAAAATACTTCTTAAATTATCTAAATAAAAAATTTGTCATTAAAAAACTCCGTAACATTATAGTATCCCTTACTAATTAGCAATATTTTTAGCTCTCTCTTAAAGGAATTGACATTCATTATTTTAAGGGCATTAGGAATTTTATTGTATATTAATGGGGCCATGCATATCACACTTTTTCTTAGAAATAGGCAAATTTTCTTGATATAAACCTTTTCATACTTTATATATACTTTTACTAAACTAGAAGAATTTGTTTGTTTGAACGCCCTAATCTCTGAAAGTATCAGTCGGATTTGAATTTTTTTTTTGCATTTGTTTGTCAAATTATTGAGGAGGCTATATGGGAGTATTTTTTCTGTAAAAAAATTAAAAAAACAACTGACTTCCGAAAAAACACTATATAGTGAAAAGTGAGTTTTTACAGAAAAATACAAATAAAAATGTTTTTTGAATGGCCATTAGTTTTACCGTGAACCATTTCAAGGTTATCTATTAATTATTACCGGACACCCTGTATGTACAGACGCCAACACGTCAAGGCTACCCCAATCTGTCAAATTTCTTTGATAGATTTTCAACTAAATGTATGTCCAATTGGGAAAATTTGACAATTTGGGATAGCTTGAAGTGCTGGCGTTTGTACATATATATACATATATGGTACAGTTCGCTGACCTAATACTATTAACTTATTACAGCTAGATGTCATAATAGATAACAGATAACATTAATTCAATACGTTGCCATGTTGTTAGATACATAGTTGCTATAACACAGTACCTATATATTTGCATAATATTTCCTCTGTTATTCATTTATATCTTAATGGGAAGGTAGGTTAGGTATACGCATTCATATATATAGTACCTATCTGTTATACCGACTGCGTCAATGGTCCACTGGTCGTAAGCGCCACTGCTGATTTTGAGATCCTGGGTTCGATAACCAGGTCGGGCAATGTGTTATTGGGTTATTTCATCTAGAATTTTTCAGTACCAACCCTGAGTCCAGAACTGTGCCTGGTTGATGGCAATTGGCTGGTACTTTGTTCCTTCTATAGGTACACCTGTGTCTAACCTTTCGGGGTATACAGTCGTGATGTTAAGCAGTACTTACCTACTTTTTGTATGCAATATTGTGATAGTTTTATTCCTTGGCATGTCGTGAGGAAAGTTTTGAGAATTAACGTCGGTGGTTTTAAGAAGAGCGGGAATTCAAAGAAACGATAGATGGATTGTGGTTAGAAGGGAAAGGAGGTGGCTAAATTAAGAAGACAGCGAATAGATATCTATTGAAAAAGAAACTACATGTTCAATTTCTATGAAAATCTCATGGAAATTGTTCTCCAAGAATCGCGTCGCATCACGTCGTCGGCGCGCGTCGCGTCGCTTCGCGCTTATCTGCGTGAGTCTTCTGACTACGACATTACTTTTCGTAGCATTTCTATCGGATTTTCTCCTCATTGTCCGCCACAACGACTCAGCAAGACGGTTCTTTTGTGACATAATATTCATAACATTTATAAAAAGACATTAATTTAGGTAAATCGAGTAGTTAAAACCTCATTTGTTTTTATTACATATTTTTGTTAGCCAATACGTTGTTAATTAATTTGTGATAATTATGACAAATTAGGGTGGTCAATATTCTACCTACCGTTTAGATTTCGAAGGTTAATGGTTCTATCGAACTCTGGAAAGTCATCATTATAATAACTACGACGCATTGTGCAATGTACGCAAGTCACACAACCAATTATACCTGGCAAATAATGTAAAGATCTTAGAGACAAAAAATCGAATTACAGACTTTGATTTGCTCTTACATTATTATTCATGTGTAACTTAACCGGTAGCGCAGTATTAAGGCTACCGAAAACAATAAAAAAAAATTATGGTAGGATATTTAGTTGATTATTACTCAATCACGCAAAAACGGCTGAACAGATTTGGACGAAATTTAGCAAACAGATAGTTTGTAACCTGGATAGAAACAGAGGATACTTTTTTCACGATAGTATGTTCCCGTGGGATAATTTTCGACCTTCACGCGGGCGAATCTGCTGGCAAAAGCTAAGCTAAAAAATACACAGCTGTTCTTCTAAATTATGTCGAGTTATGCAACTCATTAAACGTATGCTGCCCTGTTAATTGTTTTTTTTTTTTTTTTTTTTCTGGGTGGGAAATCATCAAATAACTTTTCCCGCTCTGGGCGGAGCGGGAGGGCGTGTCAGACTTTTACTGACTAAAACCCACCCGTGTTCCCTCAGTTGCCTGTGTGCCAGGGGCGGCGGTATCTCTTTCGAACAACCCGCACCCCCGGCAGGCATCGGCCCTTGCGGGCCCCTCTGTTGCTGCTGACATCTCTTTGAGGCGCGCGTGGAACACAACGCGCCGTCGACCCGGGCTTGGTCCTTACCGGACAGCGAGCTACCCATTACTCGCCGTCCGCAAGCCCGTGCCTACGGTGGCCGGGAATCAGCCTGGGATTCCCGACGCCCAGGGCGTCTCCTGCGAAGGCCACGGCTGTGAGGGCGCATGTACTGCATCTCCCTCACGTGCGCCGCCGCCCTCTTTTCGAGCATAACTGCTTCGCTGAAGGAGGCGACTGCCAGCCATGCCCTCTCGCTCCGTACCATGGCCTGGACCAGGGTCGGACGCGAGAGATCGCCGCCGCCGATCACCTCCACGAGGACACGGCGTTGCTCCGCCCAAGCTGGGCAGACCTCCACCGTATGCTCCACCGTGTCCTCCGGGCGATCTTCGCAATGGAAACACCCGGGCGTTTCCTCCCGCCCTATCCGAAACAGGAACCTCCCGAAACAGCCGTGTCCGGTGAGGACCTGTGTCAGGCGGAAGGTGAGGACGCCATGCCGCCTCTCAAGCCACTCCTCAAAGAGGGGACTTACCGCCGCAATCGCGGCGTGCCCAGCACTGGGTTGCGACAATCGCACTTTCCACGTCGCCATGAGATCCTGCCGGAGCTCTGTCCGCCGTGCCGCGATTTCCCGCGGCAGCGGAGTTACGCCCCGGCGTTTGGCCTCCTCGCGCCACTCCCAAGTGAGCGCGAGGACGTTTGCCTCCAGATCCCATGGCGGTAATCCGGCAAGGAGGCCCGCCGCCTCACCGGAGATCGTGCGGTATCCCCGGATCATCCGGATGGCCATGACCCTATGGGCCGCCTTCAACCGGCGTGCTGGTTGGCGCCTCAATGTAGGCGCCCACACCGGCGCCCCGTATAGGGCCATGGCCCGCACGACCCCCGCGGCCCTGTTAATTGTATCTACAGTAATCGACACTCATGGGTTTTCACTTTTTTGCAGAAATAGCGTCCCTATGGGCAAACTTATATGGGAAAAATAAAAATATTTGGGTACTGGAAGTATGTTTTTTGATAACGAGATTCACAGTACTTGCATACAAATTTCACTTTTAGATTTCCGTGTTTTTCTCGAAACCCTTTTTTTGCAAGTACTGCATTTACTTACTATTAGCAGGGCAGTATGGAGCTGCACATTTTTAATTTCGCGATTTCAATACGGATCATTGAACGGATCATTAAGAACAACTCAAAGAAGTGTTCAGTTATTTCATTACATCTTGTATTTTTTAAATGAAATGAATTTTCCCTAGCGTGCGCTTATCTGTGAAATGCCTTTGCGCAGTAACAATACATAAGCGGCACAACCAAATTTATTCAATGCATTATTATTGCCAGCAGCTAAAGACCGTAAAATAGCCGATTTGTAATGTTTGCCGGATTACATTCTGTAATTATGCATAGTTAAATACTGTATAAATTAATGTTTGTTTTTGAGACTTGAATTGTAAACAAACGTAATTTCCAGTGTTGAAGTTTACCTAGCTTTAGTGACAAAGTTTAGGGGGGGTTCGCTAATGAATCAAAGAAAGCTGTAGAGTAAATAATCGATCGAAATAAACGAAATAATAATCATAATCTGCCTAGCAGTTTCCCAACTATGTTGGGGTCGGCTTCCAGTCTAACCGGACGCTGCTGAATACCAGTATTTTACATGTAACGACTGCCTATCTGACCTCTACAACCCAGTTACTGGGTGATACCTACAAAGACAGGGCTTCTGACGACCTGCAAGGACTGCCAAGGATCCACAAATGACAGCCGGGACCAACGGCTGAACGTGCTTTCGATGCCTACGTCTTAGTATGTAAAGGTGGTCACCCGTCCACGGACCAACCGCGGCAGGCGTAGTTTAACCTGATTGATCGACCCGTACGGCTGTTATTACTTTACAAGTAAATAATCGAATAAAGAGTCAGTAAAATTTGCTAACATTCACAGCAACTACCAGTTAGTATGATCTTTCTGGATCTTGCATTGTTTGTACTGGTCTCTTCCACTGTGGTTCCTCTTCTTGAAACTACCTAGATACTAATACTTGCCATCTCTTGCAGGAACTAACAGGCTTCGACTGGGACGAAGCGACACAGGGCATGATCCTAAGTGCGTTCTACTACGGGTACATCGTCACGCACTTACCAGGTGGGATGCTCGCCGAACGGTTTGGAGGGAAGTATTCGCTCGGGTTCGGAGTCCTGAGTACCGCAGTCTTCACACTCCTGACGCCATGGACTGTCAGCGCTGGTGGCGCCACTGGACTTATAATTTTACGGGTACTGGAGGGTCTTGGAGAGGTGAGGATTTCTTCTGTCTTTTTTTTTGGAAAGTTTATATTTAGGATTCGTGTTTCAAAGTGGAGAAAACCAAACAGAAAATAACGAAGAAAAAAGAACATGGTTTCCTATCATAGAAAAACATGCTTATAAAAAGGCAAGTTAGCCGAGGCCAGCAAATCGCGGCTGTAGTCTTAATTACCCATGGTTTGATTATGGCCGATTCTTGTGCTTGGCTTAAAGATTTGGGCTGGAATAAACATTGAACGCCCAGAGCAGTGGTGGCTCAGTGGTATCGTCCCCGAATTACGTGTACAGCACCTCGTCATGCTCGTAAGTTCGAACCCAGGAAGGTATTTTACTTTGTGTATTTGATTCCCACCACTGTTCTCACAACGGTGAAGGAAAACATCGTGAGGAAACCGGCATGTCTTAGAACCAAAAATTCGAAGACTGGCGACATCAACCAACCCGCATTGGGCTCACAGGTAAATAGCCCTCTCCCTCTCACATGGATCATTATAGGCTGATTATGCTAAACATTAAACACGAGTATCTAAAACAAACCATAAAACGTATCATAATATCTCTACAACCATCTTTGTGATAACAAGCATCAATAAGTCATATCATCATTGTTTTCAGGGCTTCACCTTCCCCGCACTAAACGCAATGCTGGCGCGGTGGGCACCGGTATCAGAGAGAGGAAGAATGGGCTCTCTGGTCTTCGGAGGCGCTCAGATCGGCAACATAGCGGGGACGTACCTATCAGGGCTGGTAATCAAGGAGACTGGGGAATGGCAGTCTGTCTTCTACCTGTTTGGCGCTGTCGGAATTCTTTGGTTTATTCTTTGGGTAAGTTGTCTTCTTCTGAAGTTCACGATGACAATTTTATAGATAAAAATAAGACGAAATGGCTTAAACGCTGGAGGCTCAGGGGTTTGTCCACGTCTTTACATTTCGCCTGGTAATCTGAATGACCCACAAACCCGTAGCATCACTATTTTCGATCTGCCCTTTTTTCATGTCTAGTTTTTGCCCCGTGATTCTTGTCCCAGCTCCCAAATACCGGAAGCCATTTTCGACCCGTTGTTATGCCTTACGCGGCGACAGTTTGCATTAATAAAATAAATTGGCGTGTCTATATTTAGTGCTTCAAAGAATAATGTGTAGAATAAAAAGCATTATCTTTTTTCTTTATCTTTTGTAAAGTGGTTCCTTATTGATTTGTTAACAACGGGTAGATATTATTATACTGCACTTTTTTATAATTTCACGGCATGGTTGGCTACGCTGCGTGTCGTGGGTTCGATTCCCGCACGGAACAATTATTTGTATGACCTGCAAGTAGTTATTCCGGGTCTGGCTGTTTGTGTATGTGAGTTTAAATGTTTGTAAACGCACCCACAATACAGGAGAAATTCCTAGTGTGGGAAAGTTATAAAAAAAAATTGTCCTGGCTTTGTTTGACACAATTTTAGATCTACCAGTCTTGATTAATGTGCCATGATTTTGTTCTGCATAGGTGTTCGGAAATAACAACAGGTATTTGTTTTCGTCTCGCGATCATTGAAATGTTTTGTTTGTATTTTTTATTTGTGTTACTTCAATTTAATTTAATTTGTTTCAGGCACTACTGTGTTACAACGACCCCGAATCGCATCCGTTCATATCCGACAAGGAGAAGAAGTATTTAGAAGAGGCGCTGGGCAGTCACCGTAGCAGCCTACCTTCGGCAATTCCGTGGAAGGCCATCTTCATGTCCGTCCCTCTATGGGCTCTGGTTTGCGCTCAGGTATGCTATGCTTCAGTATTATTGAAATAAATATAAAACAAATCTATTGTATAGCTAAACCTACTTTCACTCATAACGATGATTTCAATAGGTGTTATTGATCCATATTACAATCGATCGGTGCAATGCAGCATAGGTAACTAATGTCCGGGCTTACGGAACGGAAGCTGTGTTTTAAATCGATTACTGTAATCAATATATACAGTGATTTATCACATCATCATAGTTAGCCAAACGCAGCAATCGCCTTGAACGAATTCGCTTATCCGTTTATCCATTCCAGTCTAATTCAACGTTAAGTTAAATACTAATCTCTCTCACCTTGGTTATTTCCGAAGTCTTGTTCACAGTTCAGGAACTAAGCTGAGGTGCATTAGTAATAGCTTCGCGCGTCACAATCCATCAATATTCCGGTGAGGTAGCTACTTACCAAAGTTAGAGGTCGCTCGCAGTGAAATATTTGGCATAAAATGAATTCCAGAGCAGTTAACGAACGGAAGAAAATAACACGGAATGAAATAAAGAATAGCCATACTGAATACGTAATGAACTAATGACTTTGATAGTATTTTTTTTTTAAACGTTTCGATGTGCAGGACTTTTCTTTGTTTATTTTTAATTTGAAGTTTTAAAGGTTTTTTGACTGGTGCCATTACCTTCACAAGTTTTATTATTTCTGCCAAAGTTCACTGAATGACATTCAACTCGATGCGTGAAAAATGTGTAAAACAGGTCATGTAATGTTTAACAATAAGTCGATAATTTGCACTGCCTTGTTAAACAATTACATCAGATATCATAATCGCTATACAAGGTGTAATTGATATAACTGAAACCTTAAAAGGGTTGATAAATAAGAACAACTGTTAATATGGGACCAATTCTTAAGTTGGTCCCATAATAGTAATATAATAGTGGCATAGTTGAAATCCCATAATAAAATATGGGATTTTTGAGTTTGTCCCGTATAAAAAGTTGTTCATATAGGTACAATGACCTCTTCCGGTTATTATTTTATTTTATTTCAATAACACCTTGTATTAATGAGGTGCTAAAACAGCATTCGGAGCAAAAGTATAGGGCTTTCTACTCGTCATTGGCATTGTTTTTTTTTTCTAAGCATAGAACGAATTTGAAGTAGGTACCTACTTGCCACTTATGGGTAATAAGTAAAATTACTTAGAGGCACTTCAACTTCTACAGGTACCTACGACATCCTAAATATTGTATTTTGTTTGGAGCTAAAGAAGTTGGAATTGACTGTTATGTATAACATGCGGATTTGTATAACACTAAAGCTGACGTTGACGGCACGCGCCGTTCGCCGTTCAAACTGCACGTGCATTTGGCATAATCTTCTTGCACTGTATGAACGTAGTCGTAGGTACATTGTACGTCGTCAAACAACGTGCGTAAGAACGTTGGCACGTGTCATTGGAGCACGTCCACAGTACGTAGCACAGCTGTTCGAGGTACAAAAACATCAATACAGGAGACATTCCTTATTCTTTAGTGAGCGAAACAACGATTTAAAAAGTAGGTATAACTTTTATATACCGTTAAGCCGTTGGTCCCGGCTGTCATTTATGAAAACAGTGGACAGTCGTTACGGGTCGTCAGAAGCCCAAAAGTCTGACAAACAAGTCTTAACAAAGGGTATCGTATTACCAAGTAACTGAGTTGTGGAGGTCAGATAGGCAGTGGCTCCATTTAAAATACTGGTAGGTATTCAGCTGCATCCGGTTAGACTGGAAGCCGTTTGGAAAAGGTAAGGCACATTGAGTGAATTTTTATAGATACGCCGCATTAGTTAAAGATTGTAGACCACCTGTAAACCGTCCACCTACAAAGCAAGAGTGGACAGGCATCTGCTGAAGCCTACTCGTTCCATGTTAGCCCTCATCCATCGCTTTCTATCAGGCGCTTTAAATCCGTATAATCAAATGTTAGTAGGCTGAGGCCCATTCCGTAGTAAATTAGGGTATAAACTGAGCTGCCAAAAATATTTCAGTTACTCTACCACCCGGAATTGTAGATAACATCGCTCACGTGCACTCTGGTGTAAACACTGCCTGACTCGTTAAGTTTTGCTTAAATCAAAACCAATAAGGCATAGTAAAATGAGTGTATGACTAGATCATCAAGTCATTATGCTCATCAGCTCAGCTAACTGCTTATTGTATGTCAAACATGAACTAAACCAAAATTTGGCTTTTTAAAAGCTTATTGTTAGCTGCATAAGGTACGTAAGATACGTAGGTTAGGTACCTAAGCAGCTGGTTACGAACGTCTCTAGTTGAATGTTGTTTCTAGTTTCGGCTAGTTTTAAGTTTTAGGGTAGACCCATGAATAGCGCAGAAACTATACCTAGTCCTAATCTCTTACGTGTCGACATAGCTATGTAATACCTAACCTACAGAAGCAGTTCGTATCAAACGACCAAAACAAACGCTTATCATTGTTCGTTGGCCCAAACAAATGCCATTTTCGTCCAATCCTAACGGTACGTTTCTCCATCAGATCGGCCACGACTACGGGTACTTCACGATGGTGACCGACCTCCCCAAGTACATGACAGGAGTCCTCAAGTTCGACATACACCGGACAGGCACGCTTGCTGCCTTACCTTACGCAGTCATGTGGCTGAGCTCCATCGCCTTCGGATGGATTTGCGACAAGATTGTCAAGAGAAACTGGCTGACTGTCACTAACGCTAGAAAGACTTTCACCACCATCGGTATGTAACACTTCTGTATATGCTAATTAAATACCATAACATTGTGCTTTATTTAATTACTTAGGTAAAATTGTTTGCACACTTTTATGATAATTGAGTAAGATTTCGCAATTTTACTACCGGATTTTATGATTATGATCTTAGAGTAACATTGTGAGTTACGCGTATAGACTCAGGAGAAACTATTTTATACGTAGCATATAAACATTTTATTTAACGACGTTCTTAAACTTCAACGCGACTACAATTCGCTCATAAACTCACCCACAATTTTCTCTACAGCCTCCGTCGGTCCTGGCATCTGCATGATCCTCGCATCATACTCCGGCTGCAACACAGACGCTGTCGTGATCCTGTTCACTGCATCTATGGGTCTGATGGGCGCCTTCTATCCTGGCATGAAAGTGAACGCGCTTGATTTGAGCGGGAAATACGCTGGGACTATAATGGCGATCGTGAACGGCATAGGGGCTATAACCGGCATCATAGCGCCATACCTAGTGGGCTTGCTGACTCCTGATGTAAGTACCGGAACGAATTGCGTATTGTATTGCAATGCAAGGTTATTTCGGCAAATCGAACGCGAGTCCTTGAGATTTGTTTTGGCAACAAAAAGGCTTTGACCGTTATGGAAGTATACTTGACTACTTATTTTATTGCTTTCCATAATTTTAAAACAGTTGGTCCACTTTAAGCATACCTACTTAAAGTAATGTAGATACCTTCTTAGAATAGAGGAACATATTATAATCAACCATTCTGTCCATTATTGAGGACACCTTGTTCATTTATGGTTTATGGACAAGGATCCATTTTACAAGCCAAATTATTTTAGTTCAGAGAATGGCTCTCTCCATAAATAGCAGCACTTTTAAGGACCTGGGTGTAGTACCTAAGTTGGAAATGCCATGGCATTTTAAGAATTACTAAAGATTCACATTATCTTTTCAGAGCACGTTAGTACAATGGCGGATAGTGTTCTGGATAGCGCTGGCCGTGTTCATTCTGACGAACTTGGTATTCGTCGCATACGCGTCCGGCGACGAACAGTGGTGGAACACCACCACACAAGACCCACGGAAGCAGCGCGAAGCCGAGGCAGGCACCAACAACTCCGTCAATGCCGAGGTTAAATTGTAGAAAAACACACAAAAAAAATGGTTCAAATCGCGAAAACGAGGAAAATATTCGACGTGAATTGAGGCTCAGCCCGTTTTCCTGTCGTAAATGTTACGGAAGAAAAATGTAAATAGACACTATTACTATTTAATTAGACGCAGTGCCCCAGGAATTACTTTATTGTACTGCATTAAACAATAAAAAACGTACTTAGTTCATCCGTTTTATGGCGTAGTGCAGCTGACTCAAGACAATTTAAAATAGCCAACAAGATTATTAGACTAGATGTGTGTAAAAATAATGTATAGTACAAACTGTAGGCGTTTTAATTGAAATTCTTTAAATCATAATAAAAGGCGATTCACTGAATCCACCGCCAGTGCTATGTGATAGTAATAATAATTAATAATCCCGTTCTAGTTATTATTAGAAAAATTATAATTATTGAACGATTTAGTAATTTTGTAATATCGAGAAAGTAATTGTAAGTTTAAAATTAAATTCAATATTTATTACAAGTATTATAATGTTGTTGATGACTGTACTTTTAGATTTAGAAACTAAGTAGTCATATGCAAAGTATTATAATTGTCTAACGAATGAATACTGATTGCCTATTTGTAAATATTTGTGAAGAATATTTATTTGACAAATGCACTGAGAAATTACTTGTTCACTCATTTTGTAAGAGAGGCTGTGAACAAATTCGGAGTTTAGGGAAACACGAAAGAGAGATGAACCTTTCGTTCCATAGTACATTGATTATATTATGGTTTTAGTAATAGATTTAATTTAAAAAAATAATTGTAAGTGTTAATGCAATGGAATGTACTATGACGCGAAAGTGCACTCATGAAATTATAGTTCGTAAGTCAAAGACGCGATAAAAACATGCAATTATGAACAAAACTGATAACGTAACGTAACGATCCACTTAATTTTACATACACCACGCATACGATTAGCCTGCCATACTTTCAATCACAATCCGAAAGTGTGCAGGATACCTTTTGCTAATCCATTGCTGTATAGGTTTGAAAAATTTGTCTGGCCCTCAACGTAAACAACGCAATGTATGTGGGTGAACTACGATCAATTGTAATTTTATGCGCTCACTGGTTTAAAAATTGGTTGGACCGTTGCGAACTCAACCCATCGAACGTCCCTTTGTCGTGATTTGAAATCGTACAAAAATCAACGTTATAGTATTGAATACACTGGCACTAGATCATAGATGTCACAATGGTGATGGTACAATCGAAAATGGTGAGTATCCTTATAGACCGATCATAGAACTTTAGATGGGTTTGATCTCATAAAATATTAAAGAAAAGATCGGATTTTGGACTACCGACTTTATTTCATATAGTCTTAAGCGTCGTTTTGACTTGTGAAATATATTTTTATAATGGACCCTCGCAAAACTCATGCATTTGATTTCAGGGTGCATTCTGTGCCATTAGAGAGATCTGTGTGCAGGCTTTATATTAGTTTTAATAGTTTTAGTAAACATGTCATACTGAGACTAAGAATGGAGATTCCATTGCTTGTTTAAACTATCTGAGATAGTAGTTCGTAAGTTATTTTGTACAATATTCTTGTATTTTGTTAAAATAAAACATTTAAAAACACGAATACATTAATTTATTTATACGGTGCATGCAATAAGGCATGAAATTAAAAAAAATAAACTTAAAATTATTATTAGACTCAGTCTAAGTGTTAACAACACATCTACCTTTACCACAAATATACATAAAAAACATGTAAATGAGTAATTTTGATACACTGACTGATTTTGACAAACTCCAAAATAAATAACATGTTATTATTTGATTATGTAGGTATTACGTAAAATACTTCCTATTTATTAGAAAGGCAGCAACAGTCGCATGACACATCAAAACTATAATAAATTACAATTAGCTGTTGTTTCTGCGCCATAATTCCGTAACACACTATCAATCTGAATCACTTTGAAGGATATTGCTTATCCATTACTTCACAAGTTCAAAAAATGTATCCTCGTAACAACTTAAATAACGCAGTGAATGTTGTTGAACTGTAAAAATGAGGGTCATTTCTACTGTTAGTGTGTTGCGCAAGAAATACAACTAAGTACTTAAATTGTAATCATGGAGAATCAACAAACTTGTATTTAACAAAAGGCATATTTTTTATATCGTTGTACAGTTTAAAATACTACTTTATATGTACCTACAGTAGATGTTAAAATGGAAATGACCGAAGATTTATGAGACATTCATAATAATGTTACATGCACTTGAATATAAGTATAGAAAAATAGTGACTAATAAATGCAGTTGCTACTACCAGTAGTAACTATTTCTAGAAACCGTAATTTGCTATTCTAAACTATATGTTTAAGATGATAGTAGCCATTGAAATGTACACAGCGTTATGTATTAACGGTGTCTACACAATTATCTACAATAAAATTATATTTCGAATACTCAAACGTCACTTTCAACAGTCTTCCTGTCGTTTACACCTTCAGGGTGAAATTAATCACATTTACACGCATAAATCAGCATCTTGTATTTCTATCCTTTTCTGCCACTCAGAAGTGTATTTTACTAGAGTGAGAAGTCCATTCGCACGTTAAAGCACTCTTGATGCAATTAAGTGCGGATGCTTGCGAGCGGACTTCTCTCTTTAACCAATGACGCCTCTTAGCGTCAGAAAGAGATACATGTAAAGAATAAAACAGATTCGTGCGTGTATGATTAAACTTAAGTTGCGTTTGAGTATTCGGCAGTTTATCAAACCCTTTATGAGGAGGAGGCTATTTCCTTTTAACCAACTTGCCACTACCTAATGCCGTCGAATGAATAAGTTACTTTAATTATTTTAATATTCAGTGTTGAAAAAGCATGATTTTTTACAAAATTATTGAATTATCATAAGGATCAAGTCGATGGCTATGTTCAATCTAGTGATTGAATTGTATAGTCGTACCGTAATAAAAGAAAAACATAAATAAAAAGTCGATCATCGGTCGGTATATTTTGTGCCATTGACTGCTCTGTTCCATGGCTGGTGTTCCATCGCTACATTCCCATATTAATTTAATTCCGTAGATGAGCAAATGCGGATATATCGTAAATCTAATAATGGCTTTGGTCGAGTAAGAAAGTAGTCGGAATTGTCCGAAATCTCGTTAAATCAGACGCCATGAACGTAAGCGTCACTCCAGCTAGTCACTACGTCTTTTAGAACAAAATTAGTCTATCGTACAGCCCGAACATTATCTAAGTCGACAATCACGCGGACGTAATGAAATCTTGGTGGGATTTTTTCGGTCACTGGGGAGTTTGTTGCGCTACTTCTTCTTCCCAGCTTAAGCACTAGGAAGTGGTGAAGGGTGGGCGTTTAAGGGGACTGTCTTATGTATTTTGCTGTTCGAAAAGTGCTGATTCTCAGCCTAATTTGAGATTGTTTTTGATTTTGATCTCTGACGTACTTACTCGGCCCTAATTCACTGTGATCACTTAACGATTCCTTACTTCGAAACCACGTCAATTCCTTAGATCACACGCGACATTGGCTAATAAATATCGACAAATTGTCTTGGAACATACAGAATATGACATTTCGATTCCATATCGTTACATTGGTTTCTACAAAACACGATATTGACGTAGTGTGAACGTAGTAAGATTCCGCGGGGAATCATTCTAACCATACAGAATTGGGGCCCTGCTTAGCGCCGAGAGTTGAAAATCGAACAGAAAAACACTACTCGATTTTCGACGAGCGGCGATGCAGTCTGTTGAATTCTAAATGCTCGGTTCAACACCAAGAGTTGAAAATCCAGTGCGAGAAAAAACCCCGTCGCGATTTTTTTACGTTCGAGTTTTTTATCGACTAACAACACATAGCCACGGACTTAACCCCCTATTATGCATTATAAACCACGCGTATACGCGATTATATATTACGCGTTTAAAGTTAAAAAATATAGATATAATGCGTGGCTTCTACAAACATGATCAAATATGAGGCATATTTTAAGGATCATAAGACGCGGCAATATTTAAGTCTTTAGAATACTAAATACCTGCGACCTTCGTTGTAGCCGCGTTCCGAATGATATTCTAACTGAATGGTGATGTTCAAATAAATATATTATGCATTAGCAAATATATCTAGGTCACAGGATTTCGATACTTTAAATAACGTTGGTGGAAGTGTATTCAAATCAAAACATGAGCAATAATTTAATGACCGCTAAAAGTTATGCAAATTAATGGATGCAAATAGGTATTTGAAAGATGGTTGCCGTGTAACCATTATGGTGGATGCGCTAAAGTAGTCCGCGCAATTCATTACGTTTTTTTACAATTCGCAGGTCACTGTCAAGTTGTATGTTGTTTTAAATATGAATCGCCACCGTAACTGATATGGCTTTACAGAATTATAATAATTAAAAATCATCAATACGACCCTCTTTCTAAGTTTAAATTTTATTTTCGAGCCGTTTGGGGTTGAAACTAAAGGGCCATGGGGTCTGACTGTCCACATAATATTTCGAGACATTGCCAAGCGGTCAACTCTTCGAGTGACCAGAGGGCTGGCCTATTTTTTGGCCATAGAATTAGCATTGCCATACAACGTGGCAGTGCTGCCAGCCTTTTGGGCACCTTTCCTGTTGACAACGATGCAGACGATTTTTTCGATGTCCTATGATACTTTTCTTTTACATTTACTTGTGCATACTTCAATTAAATATATATTTTTACACCCTCTAAGTTCATTTAATCTAGACTATTTCGGAAAAGTCATTTGGTTGTATTGATGATTATAATTCTAAAAATCTACATTTGTTGCAGTCGTGAATCATATTTCAATTTCGCCAATTCCAAGATATTTAAGATCTTCAGATCGATCGTTCGTTTTCAAGTGAATATTTAATGAAGTAGGATCTCAGTTCCTAGAAAAAAAATTAAGGTCAGGCCGAACATCTTACCATTTTGTCTCTTAAGCTTACTTTGAAATGTATTTTGGCCTTCGTATTGTAAATACGACTTATACATGAGTGAAAAATCCAATTTTAGTGAGGTCTAAGAACCACCAAAAAGAAAGAAATTGTTTATTTAGGTACATCACTGTTTTGGCAGTTTTTAATAGAACGATAACCTCAGTTACACGACAACATCAACAGTCGGCCTTTTCGATCATGCCATACCAATGTGCAGTGTCTACCCGAGCGTTACTTTGACTCATCGAGTTAGAAAGAGACACACCGATATGACAGATAGACGACGCTCTACAAATACGAACTTTTTCAAAAGTCGATGGCCGTACTGTAGCAAGTTGTTTAGATGCCCCCTCCTTCGTATCTTCAGAATAGCTCCATGACTGATGTCGGATTGGTGGTGTCACTGAGGTCGGTCCTTTGCAGCAGGATTTGAACGACTTGTGTAGGTTGTATGTGGCGAATGTTCTGGATCTCTAGAGCTTGCTCGGTGGCAGCTGGTTGTTTCGTGAGGATAGCGCGAAGACGACGCGCGTCGTCGTAATCCATGTTCAGGAGTTTGCAGGATTCGAGAAGTCTGTTTAGGACGAAATTATTATGTATATTTTTTGCATAGGCGTTCAAAACAAACGATCAGGGGCCCAAGTCTGCTATTTTTTAAAATTCGTCATTCCAACACGATCCCATTGTCATTTTGCTAAAAGTTCGTAATTTGCTAAATTCATAATAGTCAATCATTGGTTGGTCAATGGTCTCGTAATAGAATTGTGTTATAATGGCATTGTCGTATTGCCATTATTATAAAACCCGTTAGTAGAAATTATTTTCCAAAAACTACTACTAAATTTGAACATTTACTCAAGCCCGAATTCATTTATATATTTTACATATTATTTATTAGTTCATTATTAGTGTTAAATTTTAGCAGATTACCACCTAAGTCAGTCATTCTTTTGTCATTATGTACGAGATTACCAATAGATTCCATTTCTTTCAAGTGATGGTTCCAATAATGACGCCATTATATTAGTAGATTACCAAAATTGTCAAAATCAACAATTTTGAAATCAATGATAGACCATTCTGACACTATTGTAATAGCAGACTTGAGGCCCTGAAGGCCAATTCTCGTAATTAAAACCGTGCAAAATGCAATCGCAGTCTTATCTCGGCGACAATCAAATGTCAAAAACTTGTCAAAAATGTATGGAAACTCGAGGTATTTTTGACAGATTGAGACTGAGGTCAGACTGCGAGAGAATTGCCTCTCAGTTTGCTGATAAATGGACGAAGATTTGATTGGCATGCAGAAGTACTTGTAAGAGGAATTCTTGAAAGTGTTTTTAATTTGTTTATGTTTTTTATCTCTTTTTTATAATGATCTATTAATCTAATTGGTTTTTAACCGTTATACTTCAAGCTATAAATAAATAAATTCAAAATTAAATTGCAAAACACCTTGATTCAGAGTAAATCTAGATAGCTTTACTTTAAATGTTTGAATCTTTTATTATTTACTTTTACACAAAAAAATTGTGTTACAGGAGAATTAAGGCCTAAAAGTTATTATCACTTATCACACATCGGATTCGATTGGTAACTGCATTTAGTTGAATGTTACAATCAATCAATCAACTCAGCCTATCGCAGTCCACAGCTGGACACAGGCTTCTCCCATTCTGCGCCACAATACCCTGTCCTCCGTCTTTCACATCCGTTAAATGATTGTAGCATATACCAGGCCACTCAGAAAGTATTGCGAAAAAAAGTTTTTATGTATGAGACTGGCCAGATAGAATCTATTTTGAAAAAATGTTTATTTGTAAGTAAAAGTAGCTACGTTCCAATTTCAAAATTTCCCTCCACAGTGTTTGAGATCGCTCCGTACTAGTTCATTTCGGTCAGTAAACTAGTTCATTCTATTAGTTCTATTATCTCTATTCGGTCTTCGCTCTCAGTCAGTACTTCCATAGATCACAGAGCAAAAAAGTCTCATTGAAATCGTATCAGTCAAATCAGTCAGCTGTCGTTCTCGTTCTCGTTCGGACATACGTTAGGGCTTTCTGTAAATGTACGAGGAGCTAACTAATAAAACGATTACAAGTCAGCATTCGGAAACGTTTCTTTTGGTACAGTGCTAAGAAACGGTTCCTATTCGTTCATCGTTCACGAACTACACAAGACTAGTCTCATAAAAAAATGGATCTGCGCCGGGAACATTTTCGCGCTATGATTTTTTACGATTTCAAGTGTCGCCTGAAACCGGACGAATGGTACGATAGACTTCAAATGGCATTCATGGATGAGGGCCCTTCTAAGGCAACCGTGTATCGTATAACGAATTCAAGCGCGGTCGACTAACTTTGGGGGATGAAGAAAGAAGTGGTCGCCTTTTGACGGCTGTTCGAGAAAAAAACGTGCTAGCAGCGAAAAATTTAATCCATGACAATAGGCGAGTTACGTATCAAGAGATTCAGCACATACTGAGGTTGGATCGGGAAGCCTTCACGAAATTCTACACGTGCATCTTCGCGTGAGGAGGATAGTTTCACGCTGGGTGCCGCACAACCTCACCGATGCTCAGAAGCAGGCCCGGGTGGACTGGTGCAATGATATGATAAACAAATTTGAAGCAGGCTCGTGTCAGCGTGTTTACGACATCATTACAGGTGATGATGAGTCTTGGATTTATCAATACGATCCAGAAACGAAGCACCAGTCGACGGTTTGGGTGTTTCAAAGCGAATCAACGCCTAC
This sequence comes from Polymixis lichenea, assembly GCA_949091785.1. Lineage (NCBI taxonomy): Eukaryota > Metazoa > Arthropoda > Insecta > Lepidoptera > Noctuidae > Polymixis > Polymixis lichenea. The sequence continues at coordinate 14,894,280 of OX420936.1, forward strand.
CAAAGTGAAGCGATCTAGAACCGGAGGGAAGATTTTGATCGCGTGCTTTTTCAATTTGACTGACTACTTGGTCCCAATTCCATTACGGAACCAAAGAAGCATCAACGCTGTATGGTATACTACCAAATGCTTGGCAGAAGTTTTCTCTGTCGTGAGCAACAAGCGACCAAACACAGGGCTTCGCAGGCTACTGCTCCACCACGATAACGCGCCTTCGTACACCGCGCAAAAAACGAGAGACTTTCTGGACAGCACGCCGGTCAAACTCCTGGGTACCCTCCTTACAGCCCTGTTCTAGCACAGTGTGATTTCTTTCTATTTCCGAAAATTAAAAAAATCAGCTCAAAGCGATTTTTATTGCCGGAAGATGCGCTGTCAGCGTTCGAGCAGGCTGTAAACGAGGTGTCTGCGGCGGACTGGAAAGGCTGTTTTGAAAATTGGTTTAGACGCATGACACTTTGTATAGAGGCTAGTGGAGCGTACTTTGAAAACATTTAATACAAAAATATTTTTTTTTTATATTTTCGCAAAACTTTCCGAGTGTCTCACGTATGAAGCGTGATCGAGGTCAAGAGCGGACCCATTCAGCAATATAAATAAAAACAGTAAATTAAATACCTAACGTGATCCAAATTACCGCCAATGTGTTTTATTATTCTGTCATTATTATATTTTCGTTTGTATAGTTTTATTTGGTTTACCTGGGTAACTGGAAGACTTGCGACGCTATCTTGTTAGGTGGTGCGAACGCAGGCACGAGGTGGCGTTTGACGTCGTGCGTGAATTGCATCGTGCCGCCTGTGTTGAACCAATTCTGAAGCACTATCTCCTACGAAAGAAAGAAGCTGGTTACACATAGATACACGTGTAATTTTGTATTAGAGTAACAGTTTCATTGAACAACTAGTATTCGTCGTAGGTAGGTACATTTCGTTATACATACAGCGTGTTAAATGACAGGGTAAATTCAGCTCCATATTTTGAATCATATTCCGCCGGGATTTTTTTCTTTTTTTATCGTTTTTCAGTTACTATATTCCTTTATTTCAATGCCCAATCCCACGCACAACTGGCCGAATGGGAGTCCACTTGCGGAAAAGGGAGTCCAATCATCATCATTTCAATGTAAATATAGATTCTCTGTATGCAAATTGAGATTTCCCGGTAGTGCGTTCCCGTGGGAAAATTTCCTACCTCCATGCGAGCGAAGCCGCAAGCAAAAGCTAGTGAGGTAATAAAACTTATCACGTTTATTGGATTCCCATAACGTTCCTGAAACAGTTTCATGTACCGGTCATCTTAGTATTATATACAGATTTCACCCCATCAGTCTGCGGAGGGCTGTCCCTTACACCCTATATAGGTTTAGCGAATCTAGAGCTGGGCTGAAAGATACACGCACCTAGAGCATACTTACGTCTAAATTCGTCAAGTTTTGGATAGATGCCACGATCACCATAGATATAATATACGAAATCTACTTTGTGTGCGAATTTCCACTACTACCTACATGTACCCAGGACATGGTGGAGCATACGGTGGAGGTCTGCCCGGCTCGGGCGGAGCAACGCCGTGTCCTTGTGGCAGCGATCGGCGTCAGCGATCTCTCGCGTTCGGCCCTGGTCCAGGCCATGCTACGGAGCGAGAGTGCACCCATGCACATGCCATGCACGAGAGTGCAGCCATCACCTCCTTCTGCGAAGCAGTAATGCTCGCGAAGAGGGAGGCGGCGGACGTGAGGGAGGCAGTATACGCGCCCTCACGGCCCTAGTCACCGTAGGAGACGCCCTGGGCGTCGGGAATCCCAGGCTGATGCCCGGCCATGGTAGGCACGGGCTTGCGGACGGCGAGTAATGGGTAGCTCGCTGTCCGGTAAGGACCAAGCCCGGGTAGACGGCGCGTTGTGTTCCACGCGCGCCTCAAAGAGATGTCAGCACCAACTGGTGGGATCCGCAAGGGCCGATGCCTGCCAGGGGTGTGGGTTGTTCGAAAGAGATACCGTGGCCCCTGGCATAGGTAACTGAAGGAACACGGGTGGGTTTTAGTCAGTAAAAGTCTGACACGCCCTTTCGCTCCACCCAGAGCAGGAGAACTTATTTGGTGATTTCCCAGCCGCAAAAAAAAGAACCTACATGTATCCGGATAACAAGTAGCATGTTAATCCAGAATCCTAATTGCGTAACACACTATCAGTCACCATCTGAATTATTTAGAAGGATATTGCTAATCCATTGCTTCGTATGTTTAAAAAATTCGTCTGCTCAACAACGTAAATAATGTTGTTGAACTGTTAAAATGAAAGCGATCACTACTAAAAGTGTGTTACGCATTTGCCCCGCAGTCACAGTCTATGTGCTAAATGTCACCCAAATCTGCTTAGCCGCTCAAACGTGATGACGTAACCAACAAACAAAACGAAAGTTCATGTTTACAGTAGAACTTACTTCAAAGATGTAAGCGTCCACGATGTCGGCGAGATGCGCGCGCAGACGCGCGGTGAGCGCGGGCGCCAGGCGCTGCGCCGCCACGGACAGGCGCGCGCACAGCGCCGCCAGCGGCCGGCACAGCGGCGCCGACACGCACAGCGCCAGCTCCTCCACCACCATGAGGCCGTGCCATCTGGGGCGGGGGCGATTAGTGAAGAGCTTGGGAGTAAGCTGCGAGGTACATCGCAGTGTTGCCTACGCGTCACACCAGGGCCTAACTCACTATAACCACTTAACGATTCCTTATTTCGAAACCACGTCAATTCCTTAGATCACACACGATATCTTCTAATTATCATCATCAACATCTTTCAGCCGAGAGACGTCCACTGCTGGACATAGGCCTCCCCCAAGTTCCGTAATATCATAATAATAAAATCGTATTATTACATCTGCTAGTATCGTATTCATAATATCGACAAATTGTCTTGGAACATACAGAATATGACATTTCGATTCCTTACCGTTACATTGGTTTCTACAAGACACGATATTGACGTGGTTTGAACGTAGTGAGATTCCGCGGGTAATCATTATGTGTGGTATAATCATAGAGAATTTGGACCCTGTAAGCCCACGTTCCCAACGACGTAATAAAATCGCGCACTGGATCTTCAACGCACTTGGCGCCGAGAGTTGAAATTCAAACACTGTTTTTTTGACGCGCTGAGACGTACTCGCGCTGCACTGTGTTGGATTCTCAATGCTCAGTTCAACACGAAGAATTGAAAATCAAGTGTGCGATAAAATTCTGGCGCGATTTTATAACGTGTGTGAGGACGTCGACTAATGGTCAGGGTGCATAAGCAAAAACTACCAGTAACTTTCATTGATAAAATTTATAGTGAACGTAACTACAATAGAGTTGAAAATAGCATGCAAGAGACAAATCTGTGGCTTTAAACATTATTTTAGTTTTGATTAACTTAATTATCAATTTATAAATGACAGTTTTTGCTCGCGTGAAGGTTCTTATTTTAACGTAAATTATATCCTATGGGGCTTGGCAAAAGTGTAACTTACTATAAGTGAAAGAATTATTGTAATCAAATCAGTACTTCCAGATATTACGTCTTACAAATAAACCCCAACAATGTTGCCTCTTTATGATAAGTTAAGAAAACTGCTTTTTCTGATGACTGTCTTACACTGCAAAATTAACAAGTTCGATACTTGAGAGGAGTTCATGATAAGTTTTTTTAACATAGCTATAAGTTAATTGTTTTCTTCTTCACCGCCTTAAGCAATATTTACTATCACAGAAAAACATTGCGGTTCCAGTTTAGAACCTTAATCCGTGGTCAGTGCTTGCTTCTGTCGCTGAACTCGAGTAATTTAGGTTATGCGACTGACACAAGACTGCTATCTCGTAGCTTCGCTAGTAAAGCCAACGGTCTTAGCTAACACGCTCATCTCTTCAGCCACGTCTTCACCGGCCAGAGGATCTGTCACACTATACTCCTCGTTCTGTACAACTTACTTCTGTCGCTTGTAGTCCTTCAACCCAGCCTTGAACTCGAGAAGAATATGTTCCGCGAGTGACGAAAGACCACTGTCTCGTAGCCTTGCTAGTAAAGCCGGCGCCTCAGCGAACACGCCCGCCTCTTCAGCCTCGTCTTCACCGGAGAGAGGATCTGTCACCGCTAGGTTCACTATTGGAGATGTCTAGAAGAGAAAGGGAAATTATAGTTCTATATCTTATCAAAAGGCTAAGCAGATGATGAGAAACAATTGTGTCGATGTCGTTGGGGTATTCGTGTTCTTGAACGGAGACCGCGAATCGGCATACGTAAGGTAGGACGCCCGCAGGCCGTACGTGCGATATTTGAAGGGTGGCTGGTGAGTTGCCGAAAAACGAGTTGAATGCAATAGGAGAGGCCTTTATAATAGGCTCTTCTATTAAAAAATCCTCTCCTATTGCATGCTATTCAACTCAAATTAAATTAGTTGGCAAAACGTTCCCACGTTTTGGATAACAATAACGAAAACTAATGAATTAAAAAAAAAAACAATATCTTTTTTCATCACTTGATGGGCAAAGGTACCGTGCGAATGCCCGTTAGGGCGCTTAGATCACTCAACTGTTTTTGTAATTTTTCGTGTAACTTAGATACTTATACCTAACCAATTTCCAAAAACCCTAACATATCAGTCGTTTGATTGCCTTAATGTACTATCGAGGAAGCTTACATCTGACCAATTTGAAATCAAAATCCCGTAAACAACGACCACATCAGTTAGCAAGCGTTACTATAGCAGCTGAACGCTGCAAGCAATAATAGTCCTTACGGTGTATAGATGTTAGTTTCCTCGATAGTACATGTCACAGTGTCGTTTAAATTTCATTTAAAGTTCGAATGATGATTTTTTTTTTAAATTTGTTTCATTAGTTTTCGATTTCTATAATTAACACGCAGGTAAAGTGATTCTGTTGGAAAATATAGTTTTAAATACTCACTACATCATACTGGTTCAAATCAGGCACCAGTGAGTTCCTTCTGCTCAACTCATTGAGCGCCAAGTGTTTGGCTTGCAGTTCCACTTCCATTAAAGACAGAGCTTGAGCGGTTATATCTGAAAAAAAAAATAGCTTGGACCGTTATGTTTTTAAGCTAAAAAAATCGAAATAGAAATAGTGTTTATGCCTATAATTTTAGCAAATCACGAGTACCCGTTAACTACTTTTATGTAATTGATAGAAGTTTTGCCCTAAAGCATGATCGCTTACTACTCTTAGAATGTATTGTTTTGTGGGGATAGGTGGTATACCACCACGGCTTTTAGATGAGAATATTTTCCTGTTTGATACTTTTTAGCTCGTGATTTTTCAGTAGTCGGGTTTTAGTTATGGAACGAATTTTTTTTATAACCTCTTTTTCATTGATGATTTTACAATTTAATACAAACAATAACTGTTGAAAAAAAGGTGAAATAAAGTTGAAATCTACAGATGAATGTGTTACAAATTCCCTTTAGTGAGTAATTGCGTAAGAATTAAACCTAAATAAAATGGGTTTGTTTACACTTACATTACATACTTTTGGAACTGCCTATAGTTATTATTATTACCCTTAAACAGAATGATTCATTGAGTTGGTCAGTGCGGACAAATTTCTATTAGAAGCAGTTTTATTCTTTCTTACGAACCATATCTTTGATTTTAAAGTTAAGGAACCTTGACTGAAAGTCACATGATTTCAAAGCTCTTCCCTCTTTCTTTCAATGAACAGTGTTCCTTACCTTTCTGCCTCTTAACGGGCGTTTCATCAGAGTCAGTATACTCAGTGTCGGAGGTGTCAGAACTGAACTCTTCATCCTGATGCTGTTGCTGTGTGAAGTTCAGGAATTGACGCCGGTAGAAGTGGAGTTGGAGGTAATGCTGGAGAAATATAGGTACACATTTTATTAGTTGCTTTAAAGTGTTTAGTTTATTTTGCGGGATTGGAAGAAAATCTTTTTGATGACTAGATTTTATTCATGATCCGCGGTATACTGCTTTACTGGTAAAACGGAACACTTATGGTTGTCCTATAATGTAGGCTTAAAAATATAGCACTAAAATACAGCTTGAATCTGAGGGTCCTTTTTTCATACACTTTAAAGAATGTACACACAGCTACACATCAAGCTATACATTTCCAGTATAAGCTGATCGCGCATTGTATAGGATTTACGTACATAGCGAGATCAGCGTAAACTGGAAATGTATAGCTTGATGTGTAGCCGTGTGTACTAAAAAGGCTTATCTGAATTTAGGAATTCTAATTAGCCAGCTGGGATGGTTCCTGCCTATTTTAGGATACCTGAATTCGGAGAAGTGTTAAAAGCCTAGCATGTAATTCAACCACTAAGCCCGTAGCTAGATCCGTCCATTTTTGACACATAAGGATTGAAAAGAACTAGCGAATGTTAACAAAAATACCAAGATAAAACAAAAAGAATTTTGAAAATGTAGTCAAAATAATTATCCTTCTATTTGTACCAAAGAGTGAGCCCACTGCAGCAGAACAGTCCTCGTATGATGAGCAGCATTGATGACAGCTGTTACGGGATGTGACCCCGCGTCGGGAGACATGAACGAGTCCACGTGAAGATTGTCAATCGCTGCACTCAGCAGTTGAGTGAGGCGGATGCGCCATTCTTCTACCAGCTCTAGTTGAAGCTCCAGGAAGTTTAGTCTATAAGGAATTGAACCGCAAAATTAGATTTTTAATTTGACATCGGAATTCGGATTATAAGCTAAAAAAATTACTTAATAATATACACATAATAATATATACATGCAAAACAAATAATTCACTGACATACAACGAACAGCCTTAACTGCGGAGTGTGTTCTTGTCTGTTCAACAAGAGTTCCTTTTGTAATAAAAGTAACCAATACGAAAGGATTTTTGAAAATTCATCTAACAAACGTAATGACTAAAGTAAGAATTTTTGCAAATACATCAATGTATTTGCAAAAATTTGTATGCTCTATAGAAGTGTCAAATATGGTCTAAAATGGCCTAAAAAGGGTCAATTTTTCACAAAAACAAACCATTATGTTTATTTTCCATTGACACCTTTTGTATTATTTGTTTCTTAAAGACAATAACTCACGTGTGGCGGCCATCAAAGAATAGTATTGACTACATTGAAATTATTAAAAAAAAAATGGACATGAATCCATACATACACCATAGTAGAATACGACACTGCTTTTCTTGTTGACTTTAAACACTAAAGGGTACTTAACTATAAAAACGGGCTAATTTCGGACTAATAAAAATTCCAATGGTCATTTCAATTTATGTTAATGTCCCTAGACCTGCAAAGAGTCATTTTTTTTTCTCAAATACAAAATTAGCTACCACACTGGCAGCCAGGCTCACTTCGTCGAAGTGATAGGCAAGTTGCATTTATAATCACTAGTAGAACTTTTTTTTTTCTTCCGTTATTGTCTTTTAACACTGACCTGTGCCCAGGCTGTGGTAGGAGCTTGTATCTGTCCTCAATAGTCCGCAGCAGCGTGACGAACCAATCAGCGGCGCGCGGGATCCACAGCGCCGCGCCCGTCGCCGCGCCCGCGCCCGATCCGACTCCCTCGCTCCACTGGGGACACTCTAGACTCTCGTCCATCTTCGCTAAAGCATCTGTTGGAAGTTCACGATTAAGTTAGGAATGTCATAATTTATAAAATATACATCCGGGCGTCTTAGGTGCAGCGCAGACGACACACTTTTTGTGCGATCGAGTCTGTAGCGCACAAAATGTCTGCATGGCATGCAAAGTCCATCGCGGATTTTAAGCAAACTCAACGCACACGACGCACATATTCGATCATTCTGTCGGCAGAACTGTAGGGACGTAGACAAAAAAATACGTACACAAGAGAGATGTCCGAACAGGAGCGGAATAAATATTACAGCACACTTCTTCCCAAAATTGTCTTTTTAAATGTCTATCATGATATTCTGCCTTAGAAGTATCACAAATTGCTGATCTGTTTTTTATCTCTTGCATCGATATATCGATCTCTAGCGCCTACATACTACTAACGAGTACAGATATAGCATACAAAGTGTGCGCCGTCTGCGTTAGCGCGCGTTGAAGCAAACGTTATTTTCGCGCACTTTATGTGCGGCGCGGCGGTACGCGATCTGCCAGAATGACACGGATTTTTTGTGCGCCGGACTTTTTGCGCGTCGTATGCGTTACTGCATATAATTGCTTTGGTTCTATTTTCACAGACTAAAAAGTGCGTCACGGATAGTCTGTCGCCTGCGCTGCACCTTATGGTCTATAACTTTTTGGATGTTCGTTAATTCAAATTTGGAACAATGATGACGCCAATATGATGGCAAGTATGTCGGCTTCAAAGTTTAAACATTTTTTTACTCATAATTATTTTGATGTTTTAGTACTTTTTTCCTACATTTAAATATGCATATGGTGGCTCGATTTAGGAGTCCGGGAATATATATATATATATATATATAAATGAATATCACTGCACTTCAGCGTTTTTGCTTTTTTAGGCCGAATAAGTTTTTGCTTACGGCCTGTATCATAATCAGCCGAAAACCATATTATAATGTTCCCATTGCTGGGACATAAACCTCCTCTCCGTAAGAGGGAGTGGACCGTAATCCATAACGTGGGCCCAGTGGTGTTTGGTTGGCACGTGTCGTCTATGACTAGAACTAGCCAGTTTCCTAAACAAACGTACATTTATTGAACTTACATTTCTTTTCCACAGTCTGCCACCTCAAAAACGTCTCCACTTTAGTCAAGACAGAGAGTACACTATTGCTATCTTTGCCCGTGATCTCCACCAGCTCTCTTTGAAAGCCTAGAGTTTCGTCCACGGCATGAGCGAAAGCCGCGTCGACGTCGACTATTTCACCTCTAGAGCCATGCGAGTGGTACAATGCTAACACTGTATGAAGTCTCTCAGCGGCCAGTGCTATGAGGCCATCATTGAATTCGTCCTGCAAAAGGTTAATTGTTTTAGTATTATAGGTACTTCGAAAGTTATATGTTGTTCGTACTAAATTGTTTGCAGGCCAGAATATTTAAAAAAAATGTAAGTACTAGTGACTCTCTCACGACTTGACAAAGGATCGAGATTTCTTTCTTTCTCTAGGTAAGATTAAAATACACATAAGCTTTACGGAATAAATGATGCCGAAAACCGCATCAAAATGCGTTGCGTAGTACTTACATACAGATGGATTTTAATTTATCTAAACTAATATTATAATTAGATTTTTTTTAAATGTTTGTTACACTTTTAGGCTAAAACAGCTGAACGGATTGCTTGGGATGGAATTTGGCACATGGGTAGACCATGATATAGATACTACACAGGCGCGGTCGCAGCCAACAGACTTTGGGGGGGTCACAGACAAAGACTAGACATATTAATAACAAAATGTATTATGTATATATTTTCGAAAAAATATTATTATAAGAAGATTTACGGCTTTGGGGGGGTCATGACCCCTAGGACCCCCGCCCCCATCGGACCGCGCCTGATACTACATAGGATACTTTTTATCACGATATTCCCTCGAGATCGAGACTTATGCGGGTGAAACCGCGGAGTGCAGCTAGGAATATGTCAGATTCAGATGCACATCGTCCCGGGACGTCCGTTTTATTTTTTAGAAACCTCTACCTGACCGCTGTTGAGATACGCCAGCGGCTCCAAATAGCAAGAAGCGTGAATGTAAGTGAGCGTACGGTGAGAAGACGAATGGAGGAAGTGAATTTAAAAGCCTGTAGACTAGCACGTGGTCCAGAACTCCTCAGACACCATCACACGAGCTGGACACACGAGCAATGTGCTCGAGTGCTGTTCACAGATGAGTCTCGAATCGCTTTGCGCGCTCCAGACGGTGGGGAGCGAGTATAGAGAAGAAGAGGAGACAGATTTCTTCCCATTACCGCCATACAAACTGAGTTCCCATGGAAGCTCTATAATGGTTTGGGGAGGAATAAGTTGCGGTGGTCGTACGGAGTTGGTTATCGTCGATAACACTCTCTCTCAGCTCGTAGTTCGGACTTAACCCCACTTGAGCATAACTGAGATATGTTCAAAAGAAAGTCCACCTTCGACCCTCCAGAAACTATTAACCAACTTCCAAATGCAGCACTGACTGCTTGAGAAAGCATACCGCAAGTTGGTGTCAGAAACATTATTCAAAGCAAGCCAGACCAAATGTAGGCCGTTATTAAGGCTAGAAGAGGAAACAGCCGATACTAAAACGTAGAGCAACAAACCAATTTAGGTTTTTTTTTTAATTTCAATAGGGCTTTTAAATTGATAGTGTTAAATTCTTTGTTTCTACAAAAGTGGCCAATTTAATCAATAAACTAATTATGTTATGATGTTTATTTTTAAGTTCTATAAGTATTAGCAGTGTCAAAAATACATTTAAATGCGAAATATCGTGAACTTTACAGGTGGCCAAGTTTCCGTGCTCCTGAGAGTATAAACGATAATATGTTGAGGAAATTATTTGCATGTGTCACGCTAGCAAGAAGGAATAAAAATAAATAAAAAAACATTCTTAGTTATTCACAGGACTAATGTAGGGTAAAATTTAATAAACAACTGCATACATACCACTGCGTGAACATGTTTTAGCTCCAACTTATCAGCAATTGGTTGAACATGGGTCTTAACAAAACCCTGATGGTGTTTAATCCAAGTGAGTGTCTGTGTAAGGAACCACTCCGGTCGATCAATACGCGCCGTTTGACGACTACCCGTGAAATGGAATTGAAACCTCTTTTTAAGAGGTCGCAGTAGCACTCTAACTGGAAGACATGGGCCTTTCTCTGTTGATAGAATAAGTCAAACATTATTACTACATAAACTTGAATACTCTTCTCCTATCTTAAATAATTCACCACTACTTGACCATATTTTGTAATAAAAAGGTCCTTAATAAATCTTGGATGCAATCGAATTTGAGCTTTGTAATGTAATACATTGAGTTTGTGTTCCCAAAACCTGATCATTATCTGGTTTAAATATAGGTGTCTGTTTATTTTATGAAATGGCACTAGATAAAAGCACCTAAGGTGGCCTTTTTTTTGTTTTTGAGGGTGGCAAATCATCAAATAACCTCTCCCGCTCTGGGTGGAGCAGGAAGGCGTGTCAGACTTTTACTGACTAAAACCCACCCGTGTTCCCATCAGTTGCCTGTGTGCTAGGGGCGACGGTATCTCTTTCTAACAACCCACACCAAAGTGGCCTTATTTAGCAAATATCTAGTAAAGCAATTTTCTGGTAAACTTTTATCAAAGGACTATTCACCTTGCCAAACATCATCAGTAACATTACTGTTCACTAGATCTTCAGGTTCTTCAATTAGGAACAGATATCTAGTAAAACTACTAAACTTCACCATCACCTCTTTAGGTGCTGGCTGGCTTTCTGGTGGAGCTGAGAATGGCCATTTGAGCAACTTTAGTACATCTTCGTAATGTCTGAAAGAGAAATTAGTAATGAGATGTGCAGAAAATGTACAAATGCTTTTCTTTGAAAAAAAAAAATTTAATGATGTTCAATGGGCCTTCGATTTTGGTATCTAGATTCCATGGATCAACAATAACTTACACTGTCCTCGTTTTTTAAGTACATATAGAATTTGCTTAATTATTTTGTTGTTATTTCAAATAGTTACCAATAATTTCATATGTAGCTATACTTTCTTTAGAAATAAGATGGTATTTTTTTACTTAATATTTCCTGTTCTTCTTCTCATGTTGATAACTCATATATTCCTGTTTATTATATTTGTTTGTATTTTATGATACAAAATCAGTTAGTAATTAGTATTACTTACTAACTATGACAGCGATGCGGACGAATACTGCGACGCCTAAGTGTCCCTTTGTTTTTGTATTTATGTGTCTATTTAGTTAGTAATTTAACTATTTTAAGTTGTTATAAAATATTATAAAATTAATTTGATTAAATTGATGTATTACTTACTTGGTAAGTTTTTCTTTGAGCACATTATGCCAGTAGTGTGTATATTCCTTCACATAGGTGGCCCTGTGGCCCTTTTGGTACAGGCCGCACATCTTTCTGAGCTCACCATATAATTGGACCAATTGCTCATCATCATTGGTCTGTTTCATTTGACGACTAGAATATTAAAAAGAAAATATCACAATCCACCTGCCAGTATGACAGCATTCAGCACAACAATTTTAATGTTTTCAAATGTAATTGGTATTTTTCCATCCCATCCATCTCTACTATCTGATGGTTTTTTTTTCTATTTGAAGTTATTCAATCAATAGATAGTAGACTTCGGGCATATGAAATGAAATATATTTTTTTGCCAAATATGAAAAATCACTATATACTTAGTACACAAATAATAAATAATAATAAAAGTTTATTAGGAACAATTTAGGTATAGCATTACAAATGACACGAAGATAGCTGCAAAAGTAAAATACTGTGGCGCGGCTATCAATGCCCCACAAAAAATACATTGAAGACATTTGTTCCAGACTTTCACATCTTAAGACTCAGAAAATAATTTAAGATTTACAAAAGGAAAAAAAAATAAGTAACTAAAACTTTGTATGTAACTAAACCTATGTTTTGTATAATGTAGAGAGGCGTGGCGTGAGGGTGAGAGTGTTTGTGTGTGTGTGTGTGAGTGTGTATGTAAGATTATGTGTGTACGTTGTATAAATGAAGAATGAATTTAGAATTATGTTAGCGGCACTCTTTGTTTTCTCATTAATCTCATTCACACCGACTGTGTCCCGACTGACATATCATTGCCCAGCTCAGATGACTTAGTGTAGGAATTCAAAATTTGGACTGTAGGTTCCTTGTGTGACATGCGGGAATTTCGTTTGTTTGAAAATCTTATTCCTTGGCTTGTAAACTTGAAACTTGTTTTATGTTTACAAGCCAAAGAATAAAGAAGTAATAAGGTTTGTCATTAGAGTTTAAACTCGAAAATTGGCACAAATAATCTTAGAATCAAATAATTTAAACATGCAGAACATTTTTTTTAGATGTGATTAACTACTTTAGGGGTGAAAAGGGGACGATAGTTACCATTAAAAATATAATTCCTTCAGTTTACAAACTAGAAACTTGGCGCAAATACTTATCTGGGCACTTAATGTGAAGTATCTATGGCAGACCAGAGTTATTATGTCTTTTGTTTTATTAATGTATGGTCGCTAGGATACTGTTGATATAAAAATTGTCACAATGTTATATATATAATAAAATACTGTTCTTTCAATATATATTCCCTAATTTAATTCAACATGGTAGTAGAGCGTGGTTGTAACTATAAGTTTTAACCTTTCCGAAATGTCGAACACAAAAATGGACCCTCTAACTAGAGAGAACTACGACACTTCGGTATACAGGCTGAAGCGATACTCGTACGACACAAATTATGGAAACACATCGAGGCCGATACTGTAGGGGTTGATAAAGAAGGCGATAGACAGCCAGGATCTGAACTCATAGTTATAATCGCTCCTTCTGAGCTTAAACAAATAAAAAAATGCACTACTGCTAGAGCATTATGGCAAAAAATTAAAGACACGTACGCCAGTAAAGGACCTGCGCAAAAGGCAGCCCTATTAAAGCAACTAATCCTAACAAAATTAGAAGGACACGATGTAAGAACTCATCTAAACAAGTTTTTGGATACAGTTGACAAATTGGCAGACATGGACGTAGCTATTAATGAAGACTTGCTAACATTCATGATGTTGTACAGTCTCTCAAAGGAATTCGAGAACTTCAGAGTCGCTATAGAATCACGAGACACTCTTCCGAAGCCAGAGGAACTTCAAACTAAAATAATAGAAGAATGTGAAGCACGTCATAGCCAAAACATGACTAATAACGATGAACCTGAATCCTCTTTTCAAGAAGAAGCCTTATACACGTCCTGTAAAATTTGCAAACGTAGTGGTAATATCTTCAAAGGCAAGACTCACAAAATTTGTACCAATTGCTGGAAGAAAAACAGTGAGAAGCCTAATAAACATACTAACGGTTCTCATTAGACCAATTTTGCTATGTGGTGCCTCCTTACACATAACAAAAAATCTGAAAATTGCATAATGGGTTTTAGATAGCGGTTGTACGTCTCACATGACTTATCAACGAGACTTATTTAAGACTATAGAGAGAACATCCGGAAAACTGAACTTTGCAACTAAAGAACGGACTGCAGAGCTTAAAGGAAAAGGTACAGTCTCCTTTGTAATAAAAAATGGTAATTGCACAGCCCTTAGACAGCTACAAGTCACTCTATACGTACCTAGTCTGTGCACCAACTTGTTGTCTGTCAGTAAGATGACAGATGCTGGCTGTTCTGTCTTCTTCACAAAAACTAAAGTGACAGTGTGAAATCTGTATCCAGGCAAAACTCCATCGAGTACCTGCCCCCGTGAGAAAACAACTCAACGAACAACAGAACTCTTAGAAATCGTTCATAGCGATGTATGTGGACCTATCAGAACGCCTACAGTAAGCGGAAACAAGTACTTCGTTACTTTTATATACGACTATAGCCGATACAGACGAGTTTACATGATCAAAAGCAAGAACGAAGTATTACAAAAGTTTAAAGACTTCAAAGGAGTTAGCGGAAACGCACACTGGGGTCAAAATCAAATTCTTACAATCAGATAATGGTACTGAGTATGTGAACAAAGAGTTCAACGCTTACCTGAAAAGTTGCGGGATACAGAGACGTCTCAGAGCACCCTACACCCCGAACCAAAACGGAGTTACTGAACGAAAGAATCGTACTCTTGTGGAGAAAGCGAGGGCAATAATGATTGATGCACAGGCACCATTAAAATTCTGAGGCGAAGCAGTATTCACTGCAAACTACCTATCAAACAGGAGTATAAGCAGCGCCGTTCAGAACCAAACGCCATTCGAGCGATGGGTTGGGAGGAAGCCATGTATTAATCATTTATACGTGTTCGGTTGCGGAATACTCTGTAACATCTAAAGCTTTCCAAATATTCCTACCCTCGAAGAACAGCATCATAACTTCAAAAGATATTAGGGTATTGAAGACTATGTTTTACGATGAATCGAATAATAATGCAATATCCAGACTGCGAACCGATTTAGAGTTTTCACAAGAATAACCTAAAAAAACGACATCGCAGAAAACAACACGCAAGTGAGTGGATATTAAGCTTGACAATCATGAAGCAGATGATCAGCAACATGATAGTGATTTTGCCGCAGATGATGAAGATGAAACGCTGCAACAAAGCTTGGTCGATAGCACTGACGACGTTCGACAAATGGAACCAGGGAACAATGAAAGTGTCTACGAATCTCTTTCCGGATCATTTACAGTTGTCAATGATGATGAACCTGATGCTGATGTTGAAGAAAATGCGACCGTTCAGATGAGGTCTTTGAGAGACAGGTCAAATATCAGAGCTCCTAAGCGCTATGATGATTTTATTTTGGCAGCAGCAGAAGAAATCGAAAATCTTCACAAGCCTACAGAGCCTGAGACATTCAAAGAAGCGATGGAATCTCCTTACAAAGCAAAATGGCAAGATGCTATGCACAGTGAAATAACTTCACTGCATGAAAACCAAACTGGGGATCTGGTTGATTTACCCAAAGGACGAAAAGCCCTCCCTTGCAAATGGGTGTATAAAATAAAAATGAATCCTGATGGTACCGTCGATAGGTATAAAGCCAGAATGGTTATCAAAGGTTACTTCCAGAAACCCGAAGTTGATTATGATAAAACATTCAGTCCAGTGGTCCGTCTTCGAGCATTGCTTGCTTTAGCTGCTCGAGAAAATCGAAAATTACATCAGTTCGATGTTTCAACCGCCTTTCTAAATGGCACAGTAAAGGGAGATATTTACATGAAATAGCCTGATGGCTATCAGAATGGCACAAAACGAGTCTGCAAGATAAAACGCAGCCTCTATGGTCTGAAACAAGCACCACGATGCTGGAACACATGTATTGCCGAATTCTTAATCAATTCTGATTTCCAACAGAGTGTAGCGGATCCATGCTTATATGTTCGAAGCAGGGGACAATCTAAAGTCTTTATTGGTCTTTATGTTGACGACGGACTTGTAGCATATAATACTACCAGAGCAGGAGACGAATTTAACAAGGAATTGAAAACAAGGTTTAAGATAACAACGAAACCTGCGTCATACTTCCTAAGAAGTATGACGCACACAAAGAAAGTTTTAGAAAAATATAGAATGTCCAATTGCAAACCAGCACCAACGCCAATCATCAAAGAAAATGAGACAGCAGAGGAAGAGGATGTCAACGCGAATTTCACATACAGACAAGCCATGGGTGCTTTGTCATATTTATCAGTAGGCACAAGGCCTGATATTTCATATGATCTGGGTGTCGCATCTCGAAACCTCGGAGCACCCACTAAGAAAGATATCATGCTGGTAAAACGCATCTTCCGGTACTTGAAAGGGACCCAACAGAATGGGCTAACCTATACGGAAAAGTCGCCTCCACGCTTAGTCTGCTACAGCGACGCAGATCATGCAGGAGACCAAACTACTGGAAGGTCAACATCTGGAATGGTGTGCTTATTCTCTGGAGCTGCTATTAGCTGGAGAAGCCAGAAACAAACGACAGTCTCCATCTCTTCGACTGAAGCGGAGATTATAGCAGCAAGTGAATCTGCACAAGAGATTTTATGGTTGAATCGCCTTATTAACAACTTGATTAAAATTGAGTAACCAGTACTGAACCTGGACAATGAATCGGCTGTAAAACTTGCACACAACCCAAAATATGAATATCACGAGCGCACCAAACACATCAAGCTGAAACATATTTTTGTAAGAGAATGTGTTAGCAACGGAGACTTCGACGTAACGCATGTTCCTTCCGAGCAGCAGTTGGCTGATATGTTAACCTAACCACTGTTCGGTCCCAGGCTGCATAATTTAAGTTCAGCATTAGGATTAAAGAATATATTACCATAACATTATTTTAAAAAAGTTCCGAGGATGTGAAGTATCTATGGCATACCAGAGTTATTATGTCTTTTGTTTTAATAATGTATGGTCGCTAGGATGCTAAAATACTGTTCTTTCAATATATATTTCCTAATCTAATTTAACACTTAAACATCATTGGTAATCATTAATTTTCCAAAACTTCCCTTAAAAATAGGGTGGAAAGAATGTTGAAGTTTCAAATAGAAAGTATGTTTTTATGTAATCCACATAAAATAGAACACGAACAGGAAAATAGATTTAGCTTAGAAGCACTTCTAAGAAAACAGACTGAAAGGATCGACCAACTCATATCACAGTTTAGCACAATGATGAACCTCATCATGACTCTCATCAGTAGGCTTCCACAATGATGTCGTTACGTATTGCCACCTGGAACATCAATGGCCTGACGCCAAACAAACAAGAACTAGAAATACTGCTCAAAGATAACAAAGTCGATATTGCTCTGATATCTGAGACCCACCTTAATGACCGCAAGAATTTCAAGATGGACAACTATTGCGTATATTGTACCAATCATCCGGATACCACATCACACGGAGGGTCTGCAGTTATTGTAAAAAGTAACATCAAACACCACCTCCACAGCGAGTTTCAAGAGGACTGGATGCAGGCTACTACCATCACTGTAAACGAAAGTATGGGCCCTATTAATGTTAGCGCTATCTACGGCCCGCCAAAGCACAATCCAAAACAACACATGTTTGACTGCTACTTCCAGAGCTTGGGAAACAGATTCATAAGCGGTGGAGACTGGAACTGTAAACACACCCACTGGGGATCCAGATTAACCACCACTAAAGGACGTGAGCTGAAAAAATGTATTGACAAACACAAACTGACAACATTAACAACAGGCGAACCAACTTATTGGCCAACCGATGTTAACAAGATACCTGATCTAGTAGACTTCTTCATCGTAAAGGGTCTGTCTGATGTATATTTTGATGCGGAATCATCGCTTGATAGCGTATCTGACCACAGCCCTAACATAGCAACATTTAGCGTGTCGGCAATACACAGAGCACAGAAGCCAGCACTGTATAATCATAAAACAGATTGGGGCGCATTCACTGAATACCTTGAAGATGAAGTCGACTTAAAGGTCAAACTTAAAACAGAGGAAGATATAGATGAGGCAACATTTTATATCACAAACCTCATACAAGTTGCTGCGTGGCGTTCTACACCAACATTAAGCTACTCCACTCAAAGAAATAATATACCGCTGGAAATACGCAATAAACTGGAAGAAAAACGGAGACAACGAAGGCAATTACACACGAACAGATCCGATGTAGACAGGACAGATTACAATAGAATTTCAAAAGAACTAAAAGAGATAATCAAAGAAAATCAGAACACATCTTTTCAAGAAAAACTTTCCACTCTCTCATCTCGTAAGAAGGATAACCACTCATTATGGAAAATAACTAGGAACTTTAAAAGACCATATAGCCATGTTCCACCTTTAAGGATGTCTTCTAATGATCCGTGGGCTAGAAGTGGAAGCGAAAAAGCTGAGCTCTTCGCAAAACACCTGAGCAACGTTTATACTCCAAACCGGTTGTCTATGACTGAATTTGAAGAAGTGGACAGAATGATCAACAGTGACCAGCAATTATCACCTCCGCTGAAACTTGTCACTCCAAGGGAACTAGCACGAACATTTCGTTGTTTGGAAAACAAAAAAGCTCCTGGTTTCGATCTAATAACGGGTGAAGTCCTTAAGCAACTACCTAGAAAAGCAATAGTATTCTTAACAATGCTATTCAATGCCATTTTTAGAATCCAGTACTATCCAAAGTTATGGAAAATATCACAAATCTGTATGATCGCAAAACCAGGCAAACCACCAACAGAACCTAGCTCTTACAGGCCTATAAGTCTTCTCCCGATTCTCTCTAAGGTATTCGAAAAAATCCTTTTGCTGAGACTAAAACCAGTCCTGGACGAAAACAAGATTATACCTGATCACCAATTTGGATTCCGGGAAAAACATTCTACTGTAGAGCAAGTACATCGAGTGGTTCACAAAATAAGACAATCGCTAGAGAAAAAGGAGTATTGTTCTGCAATATTCATTGACATCCAACACGCATTCAATAGAGTTTGGCACAAAGGACTGCTGTACAAACTAAAAACCCTCCTACCAAACTCATTCTACATGATTCTAAAATCTTACTTGGATCAAAGAAGATTCCTTTATTCAATATATACGGCAGACTTGCCTGAAACAGAAAATGTTGTAACAGCAACATACGCAGATGACACTGCATGCCTTGCAAGTGACAGTAACCCGAGCAACGCATCGCAGAAACTACAGGAACAACTCAGCAAAGTTAGCGTATGGCTTCAGAAATGGAGAATTAAACCTAATGTAACAAAATCGACACAAGTAACATTCACACTCCGGAAAGGCGACTGCCCACCTGTGCGTATGGAAGACAAACCGCTGCCAAGCAATAACAGCGTGAAATATCTCGGTCTACACCTGGATAGAAGACTTACCTGGGCCAACCACATCAAAGCTAAGAAAACAGAAGCCACCTTGCAATTCAAAGACCTATCTTGGTTACTCGGACGTCAATCCCGGTTGACCCTCACTAACAAACTACTTGTCTATAAAGCTGTTATAAAGCCAATCTGGACCTACGGAATAGAACTTTGGGGCTGTGCTAGCAACTCCAATATCGAGATCCTCCAGAGATTTCAAAATATTGCTCTAAGAACAATCTCAAGTGCACACTGGTTCGTGAGAAACACGGAAATACACGAATACCTGGAGATACCGACCGTAAAGGAAGAAGCCTGTAAAATAAGCAGAGGATACAAGGAAAGACTTGATAAACACACTAATGAATTAGCTAAGAACCTATTAACTCGACAGAAAGATGTTACTCGCCTGAAACGATGGCAAATATTAGATATAGACCAGAGAAACTAATTATTTAGTCTCTACCAAATCATACGGTGCTGTTTAATGGAATCGCACCCGATCAAATTTAATCCCAGATATCATCTGATTATGGCTGAAAGCCAATTGCAGATAAAGTAAGAAGAAAAAAAAAAAAAAATGTAATCCACACAGGCAAAGTGCTAGTGAGTTATTAGAGCTCCATTTGTAATCTATTATTGTATTCAGCAGTAAACATCTAATTAAAGTCCATACCAACCTCAATTCATCAATTTTCTCAAAGGATTTTAAGTAAACTAATACTTCTTCCAGCTTGTTGATTGCAGTAAACTGCCTATCAACCTCATATCTCAGTGGTTCTGTTTTATTCAGAAATGTTTCAACTTTCTTTTTCAATGCTACACTTCTTGTTTTTAGCTTGTCTATTTGATCGGAATTCAATTCAGCCTTCTGTAAAGCTGCTGCTAGTTTTGTTGGCACTTCACTGTTGGCTACATCAAGCTAAAGTAAAATCAAAATTATTTATTAGGCATAGAAAAAATAAAAGTAGCAGTCTATGCTAGAATATTAGTAAAAACATATGAATTAAAGTTTTCATAGGGACTTACACTACTTTGAAGTTTATCCCGCTTAATCTTTAATTCAGTTTGTAATTCGAGAGCGTTTGCCAAATCATTTATGTTAGACCCTATCCTTAAGTTAAGGGTCTGTATTATTGACTTCTTGTCCTCTTCATCCATCTTTACTAGCGCAACATCTGTTTCATGGCACTATTAACAGTTTTATTTGTTTTTTTTTTGTATTTTATATTGAGAAATCTGTACACGATCAATAACTTCAATGACAGCTGATTGACACTCTTGACACTTGCTTGACAGTTTGACCAGTGCTGCCAACTCCAATAGTTCAAATTATCGAGTTCCCACGTCGAAATTTTCGTATTATGTGCAAAATTATCATTAGTATTACCTAAGGCTAAAACATTCATCAAACATTGATAACAAACGAGAGTGACTAGTTAAAGGGGGAGAATATGCCAAGTTTCACTACTAGTAGCGCTAGCAGTACAAACCGGCAAACTTTACATACAACTACAGAGTATGAAAAGTATCACAGGTTACAAGAGTCTTTATTTATTTTTTAACGAACTTACTTTACTTTTTAGAAGCAACTGAGAAAACCAGAAGAATACAGTATAAAACGCGGAGTCACGGTCGTGTGGAAACAAGTGATAGTATTTTCATGTGAAACAAATATTTAAATATTTTCACAAAAAATATTAAAAAATAGTGCCTCATCGGCATCAGGTACAGGGTTCAAGCTGCTGGTTGTCATGGCTCTAGAGAGAAGAACCTCCTGACTATGCATACATACTGAGTCCAGGAGTACTGCTTTCTGAAGCAAGCCCTTGACCATTGCCGGATTAAGCAAGCGCGGGGCCCCTAGCAAATTCTATTGATCTTATATGGGTTCTAGTATGAAATGGTAAAAAAAGAATATTCAAGACTCAATACGGATAATTGCCAGGTTACAGTTTTGTTGGTGTTTAATAGTAGGTAGGTACAGTAGATAACTATACATGCTCGGTCATTTCTTTTTATACACCATACTGATTACTAAATTATAATAAAAATAATGTACCTACATATACTGCAAGCCTTGAAAATAAATAGACAAATAAAACATTTTGAATCGAGCCATTTCAATTCTGCCTACGCATTCACACTGTATCGAGTATCGAGTAAGGGTCCTTGCTCCCGTCAGATTTTCTGTAGAGCCGATTATCGGACACATTCAAATTCTATACGAGCGACTTTTTTTCTATTTTTGTGCATTTACCATAATATGAAATTCTGTTTTATTTACACCAATGAAATAATCGGTTACAGATTGAAAAAGGGTGTTAAAGTTTAGGTACAGACGCCAGCACATAAAGCTACCCCAATCTGTCAAATTTCTTTGATAGATTTTCATCTTTATCACATAAGTTTAAGGTTCATGTTCAATTGGGAAAATTTTATAGTTTCAGGTAGCTTGATGTGCTGGCGTCTGTACATGTTTTTGTGACTTCAAGTAAATTCAATATACTACGTAAGTCGCAAGCCCGCACCTAGGGCGTCTCCTGCGGAGTCTAGGGCCGTGAGCGCGCATATACCCGTCGTAGGCCATGTACGCTCCCTCACGTGCGCGGCCTCCCTCTTCGCGAGCATCACTGCTTCGCAGAAGGAGGGGACGGCTACCCATGCACTGTCGCTCCGTACCATGGCCTGGACCAGGGCTGGACGCGAGATATCGCCGCCACCGATCGCCTCCACAAGGATACAGTGGTGCTCCGCCCAAGCCGGGCAGACAACCACCGCATGTTCCACCGTGCCCTCAGGGCGATCTTCACACTGGAAACACCCAGGCGTTTCCTCCCGCCTTATCCGAAACAGGAACCTCCCGAAAGAACCGTGTCCGGTGAGGACTTGCGTCAGGCGATAGCTGTGGATGCCGCCGTGCCGCCTCTCAAGCCACTCCTCAAAGACTTACCGCCGTAATCGTGGCGTGCCCCTTGATGCGTCGACTGAGACGCACGTACTAGCCACGCATCTACACTGCACTAGTCACACGTGATCACGCAGGTCTCGTGCGCCGCACAGTGGAACGAATGTATGGGAGCGGTTGGACGTAGACATGTCCGAAAAATAAGAGTAAAATTATGACAAACTAATGATGCCATCTTATTCGATTACTTAATGCCTTCATAAATTGTGGTGATGAATTTCTTCATAACTCCCATATTTCGGGAGTAATTTGAGAAAATGTGAAATTTTACTATGAAAATGAGTGTATCGAGCTCTCTCCCTCCTGATTCCGGGCTTGTTTCAAGTAGCGGTCTCTAATATCGTAATGCTATTACTAAGAGCTATATTTAATACTAAGACACATAGTGCGCCAAATGTGCACTTTCTGGGATAAAAGGAAATGAAAATTTTAAAAAAAAAACGTTTTTTCCCCATTTGTATTTACTTTAAACCGCAGACAGACTTATTAAGAGGTCTATAAATATATTATATATATATACAGAAATATATATTAACAAAAATATTCACAAGAACTGATGAGAGTATGACTTTTAAGTAAGTTGATAATAAATTACCTAGTTTCATTAAAAGTACAATAAATAATTAAGATGTAAGCTCTAATTTACTAAGTTACACATTTTAAAACAATAACATCATTTAATTATCTTCGTCATCATCATCATCATCAATTAATTCAAATTCAGAATCGATGTCCGCTAAATCATTTATGTTAACAAATTCGATATCACTTTTCTCAGAATCCGTAAGCTCATAAAATTCCTTAAAAGAAGATTTTTTTACAAACTTATTTCCTTTTGGACGGATACTTGTAACAAGTGGATCAGAAGACAGTAAAAGATTGTGCATAATATCTTCATTGCATGAGATACTGCTATGCTTTCGAGAATGCCCCTCTCTATATTTTCTAAAATCTTTATTTCTAGCCTCAGATGCCTCTTCGGATAGAAAACCAATGGGCACAATTGACATGTTCTGAACTATGTCTGGCCCATGCATTAAAATTTTATGAAGTGAAGAAGGCATATAATACCATGGGTATAACTCCACGTAAAGCTTAGCAGTATCAAAGCAGAACTCTCGGAATTTAGTTACGTTGATCTTCTCTCCTGATGAAATACACTGCAAGATCACACAGATTTTTCTTAAAAGCATAGCATCTATTCCGGTCAGTTCAGCAGATTTAGTGTAGTTTTCAAAAAATCTCCTTGCCGAGTTGCCATTGTTGGTGGATCCACTGCCTTGTTTCACAACATCGAGAAGTAAGCCCGTTTCTCTTCTTACAGCCTCTTGAACTCTTTTCTTCCTGTCATCAACTTGCCTTTTTGCTATATCACCCCTTACTTGCCATGATTTTATGTCTAATTTGTAGGAAATGTGTAATAAGCATTCCATTGAGCGAATCCAAGCGTGAAGGGTGCTTAAGCTATATTTATACATGTCCTCGTTTGCGTGTTTATCTTTGATTAACTCTAAATTATTCATTTCTTTAGGACAAGCCTTGCATATGTCACACACTGAAGCTGCTGTATTGGATATAATGGAATGAATTTTACCATCAATCATTGTCAACAGCAGTTGGTGTTTGACACTAATTCCATCAGTGATGGTGGATGGAGTTAAGGCTTCAATCTCTGCTTCGATTTCAGCCATCTCTCTCTGCACATTTTCTTTGGTTTCCTTTATAAACTTAAACAATATTGGCCGGCAAAATGAAGTGGAAGATGGTCGCTCGTTTTCCCAAATTGTTACACCTTTTGAGACGAGCCGCAGTGGTACAAGACTAATCATAAAATTACTAGCAAGATCGATTTGCTCATCTTCACTCGTCCTTTGATGATAAATGCTTTGGCTAGATGATCCGTCAAAACCCCATTTGCTGGTCAATACGAGCTGTTGATTGGGATCAACAGGGGTTTCTAACGACCTAATAAGTCTTCTTGAGGTTAAATCCATCAAGGCTTGTAATTTGATTTTTGCAGAGCTCTCTGTAACTGTGAGATCTTCTTTGGCCGGATAGCACTTAATTTTTTCTTTAACCAACATGTAGTAACTCGGGTATTGAAGAGCTCCTTCTTGAGTGTTGAAATCCCGAAGAGTGTTATAGCGCCATTTCGATAAGTTCATCGATACATAAAGAGCCAATGCCTTCAAAGGGGATATTTCCCGTACCTGAATTGATTTACCTTCAATGAAGGCTTTGATTTTTGAGGCCTCTTCTGGATTCTCCGTCAAGTATTTCATAACATAAGCTATATCGCTTTGTCCTGCCTTTTGAAGCGCCGACGTCACTTATATTTTCTGTAGAAGGTTCCATATTTTCATTCTGTAATTCCGGCCATTGAATTGCAGCCTGTAGCCAAATCTCATGTTTCTTCCGAAACTTATCTGTGCTTCTTCCAGACTGTGTCCATTTTGCATAAATGCGGTAGCAAAATCGACGACACCAGTCTTTTAAACTTGTTTCAGCACTTTCACATAACTGAACACAACTGTTATCTTTTAAAACACTGAACAAATAGTTAAAGTCGCGTAAATCTTTATGTGCGCGTGCGCATAAAGCAACGTGAATATCAAGATTTGTATTAAAATTTGGAAAATACATTGCGAGATTAGCTTGGATACAACGAGGTGTAAATCAACACTGATTTTAAAGTTACTAATAGTGACCTATTTATATAAAATCCAGGTATCCCAGGTATCCTTTGTTAAATATTGCAAGGTAATTAGTTATTGTGATAATTAGTAAATGATGCATGCTAAATTAGTGTATTAAGAGCCATTTAGTAATTAAATAATAGCAATGTTCTTATCAGTAATCATTAGTGCATCAGTTTTATATGTAAACCTTAAGTCCCTAATTATATATCCTAATTAGCTTATATCTTCTCTAATTGGCTGCTCAGAAATGTTATTGTAATAAGGTAAACCTTTAGAAAAACGGTTTTAATCAACAAAATAAACAAAAAATAAAAAAATTGTGTTATAAAATAAACATCACTCTTTATCCCAGAAAGTGCACATTTGGCGCACTATGTGTCTTAGTATTAAATATAGCTCTTAGTATTAGCATTATGATATTAGAGACCGCTACTTGAAACAAGCCCGGAATCAGGAGGGAGAGAGCTCGATACACTCATTTTCATAGTAAAATTTCACATTTTCTCAAATTACTCCCGAAATATGGGAGTTATGAAGAAATTCATCACCACAAGTTATGAAGGCATTAAGTAATCGAATAAGATGGCATCATTAGTTTGGCATAATTTTACTCTTTTTTTTCGGACATGTCTACGTCCAACCGCTCCCATACATTCGTTCCACTGTGCGCCGCGCCGATGAGCCGGCGCGCGGCGCCGCGAGCCGTGAGCCCGATGACTCGATAACTCATAGACTCACAGTACGTCATCACGCTCATAGGTGCAGTAAGGAAATGCACCTAATTGAATACAACAAAGTATTTTATTGTGAGCGCGCGTGCAGGCGACGCGAAGGTGAGAGTGGGAACGAGACAAAACGCGGTAAATTTTTGTGTAGGTACTTGTATGTTTTTGTGTAACTAGGTATGCATTTCATTGCTTTATTCTATAGCATTTTTATACCTTGTGTTGTAGGGTAATGTAAAATTTTATGTACTCATTATTACAATATGTAACAAAAACCCTGTTGTTCCTTTTAGGGACGTATATACTTACCTACAAGCACAACATTTACGAAGTTATAATTTAAAAAAAGAAGCATTGGCTAGTCGAGAGTTGAAGATCAAATAACTATTAAAATCGATATATTCAAAGAAATTTTGAACAGTATCAGAATTTACAAGTATCCTTATTTTGCACAATAGACTACAAGCTCGGCGGCTTTCTTTGATCTAATTAAAATCAGTTAAACATTACAAATTTTCATAATTAAATATTTATTTTAATTATTTTTGTTGAACAGTTTTTATAAATGACTTGCTTTATTTCGTATGTATACCGATTCTGAAAACGTGGGTAGAAGGAACAACAGGGTTTTTGTTACATATTGTATAATTATTTTACTTTGTTACTTTGTTTTGTCTAATTTGTAAAAAAACCTGGCTTGATTTTCGTACGTCGGTTTCGGGTAACCACTAAAAATCAGCGCTGTGTTGTGGGTCCCATAGCACAGCATCATGCTGAGTGGAAGCCTTCTTGTCACAGTCACGGCGTGCTGTTGCCGACTATTCATGTTCTCTAAGCCGATGTATAAATTTCTGTGTTGTTATCATGTTTTTTTTTTAAATGTTATGTAATGGTTTTTTATATGCACGTGTTTCTGTGACAAATAAATCCATTTTTCTTTCTTTCTTTCTGATGTGAGCATGTATTAAAATTTTCTTATATTTGAAAAATATTTTGTAGCTGAGTTTTTATAGAAGAAATAGTCTGAGTAGGTGTGGCCTAGCTAGATTAAATCGTGTGAAGCCTCAGTGTATTCTAATATAACATTACATACCAGTAGTAAAACCAAATGTTTTAAAACTTAGAAATCCGCGTTGCATCTATACTCGTGCACTAAGTCAAGATAATTCAGTTTTTGTAATAGATTTTTGATAAACTATCGTGTATGTTATTGGGTGTTTCCATCTGGAATTTCTGTCGGTCGTCGGTTCAGTAGCAGCCTAGAGTCTGGATTTTTACCTGGCTGACGGCAGTAGGGTCGCCCCTATACGGCAGACGTCTAACCATATCTGGTGAAATGTGTGTAGGTGCACTTTTGGTCTAATCCTTCGGAAGCATTATTTTCGTACGCTAATGAAGCGCTAATGGTATGGGTCAATGTAATGGTGTTCAGGGTGTGTAACAACTTATTGATAAGGCCAAGGTGAGCTCAACAAGAACATTTTTATCTTGTCAGAGCGGCTATTAACCGTTACGAGATTGTTGTGAAATGACACTGATACCACCAGGGCTTCCGATGGAATTAGTAAACTAAAATGCATAAGAGTTGGCATCCCTAATCCTTGCTGTTTGTTATTGTTACTGTCAGTCAAATGTCAATCGTTGTCTCGTTTAAACTTACCTGCTTGTCATAGGTTGTCATGTCATTGTCTTTGTTGTTGTGTGCGGTTATTGTGTGGTCGTGCCGCAGATTTCCAATTAGCCCATAAATATACTTATGTATTTGTAGCATAAAATCACTTAGGAAAGATGTTGTCCTTCCTTACAAAAAACAGAAACGATATTATATATTTATCCTTGCTACTGTTCAGCGTAGGGATAGGGCCACGGTACCGGGCTATAAAATCAGTGCAAGCTAAGAAATGGGTCGGCAGCATAGTTGGCCTTGTACTTATTATCATTGTCTCAGGGTACAGCGCTATCCATCCCATAATGTCAGCACTTCTGGGTATCATTGCTATAAAACTGGCTACTGTCAGGTAAGTGTAATAACGAACAGTCTAAAAAACGGGCATAATATTTTGCCGGTTTCATGCCATGGGTAGTAAGTTTTGTTCGTCTATAATCCTATTATGCATGACATACCAAAGTAATTAAGATTTAAGAAACTATGTAATCTATTCTTTATGTTTCAGATATTGTCATACTGTGGCTTTCTTTTTAATGTTTGGATATCTATTCTTCTTTCGGCTAGCGGATAAGTTCGGCCTCTCACTATCTTCAGGACAGACAAACCTTATTGAAATGATAATGGTTCTTCGAGTAGTGGGGGTTGCATTTGAAATCAATGGCTCATGGCTGGCAGTAGGAAAAGCTAAAAAAGATGAAAATAAAGAACAACAAGAAGTGAAAACGAAAGATGATGATTTTATTGAAATAATAAACCCTGATTTCCAAGACTTATTCCATTATTCATTCAATTACATTGGACTGCTAACAGGTATTGCTAATAGTTCTTCTAGTGGTAATTTCTGTTATAGGTATAAAAAATGGCCTTCATTTATAATTATATCTTAATTTCCTAGATAAAGTTTGTTTAATTTTTATAATGAAGATGCAATTAAGATTACATTCATAAATTCATGCCTTTTTCCCATGGCTATAGGCATAAACTACAGAATTCCACCTGCTATGATCCTCAAAAACACAGAATTTTCATTTTCTTCTTTAATAAAAAAAAGAATGTTACAATTGTATTTCAGGTCCCTACTATAGATATCGGACTTTTGATGACTACTTCCACCTGCCATACAGCAAGTATGTTGACTGTTTTGGCTTTACCATCAACACAATGAGAATGGTCCCTCTCTATATATCACTGTACTTGGCTTTGTCTAACACTTGGCCCCTTGAGGTGAGCATGTTTAATTTAATAACATTTTTACTAGCAGTTTGCTAAATGGCCAAACTAACAAACTAAACTATTAACATCATCAAAAATTCACCTAATATCATTGATATACAAAATGCCATTGCTGTAAATTAAATTGCTATAAATACATTGATATAAATAAGACCAGCGTCTCAAAAACGTCTGCACAAATAGGGCGCAATGGTATTGTCGGTCATCTTTCAGTCAGTCTTTTTAGGCATTGCTTTGTAAAAACCACTTTAAGTCATGAGTGTAAGGTTGAATTTGCAAGAAAATCTGTTTTTTATCATAACTAAAACCACTGACGGATAATTGGAGACAGTTTTGAGTGTTACTTTTGTTCGAGACTGGGCATCTTGGGTTTTTTGTATATCAAATCAATGCCTAATATAAATGACTAAGCATCATAGACCTTTTGAAAACAAACAGTTATTAAATTGTTTCAGTACATCTTAACAGAAGACCACAACAATAGAAACTTTGTTTACCGAATGCTGTACCCATGGGCCTTGTTTTCACAATTCCGGCAGCGGATATACGCTGGAATGACGCTGGCTGAGAGTGTGTGTACATCTGCCGGGCTTGGAGCATACCCGGTCCAGGGCAGGAACAGAACAGGACATGGACCCACTGTTGGATATTTAAAGTTAAAACAAATGTAAGGATATTGAGCTGATGAAGAGACTTGTTTTGACTAATTTAGTATGTAGTTTACTGTGTTTCAAGGTTTGGTGGTGTCTGGTTGTTGGGCCTGCCAAGCATATTAAGTATTTCTTTTGGGTATTGTGTTCTTTACCCCGATTACTGTTGTGATTAGTAAGTTAATGTCAATATAGCAACTACTATCAAATGATATGGGACTATATTACGCCATAAGTACCCTCTCATACCGCTAAATAGTTTTAAAAGGTGTTGGGCATAAGCTATGCTCTATGTTAGTGGGTTTGGTTTCCACACTTAGTCGTTCAAGTGAGCTATGGCGGCCGTTGGGGAGGCAGAGGCCCTATGCCCATCTCCTTTTAAAACGATTAAACAGGTTATGACTCGATTTTCATTTCTTATCAGGTCAGAGCTGGATGCAAAGAAATGTCAATATGATTTCAACACAGTGGAGTCTATGGACGTATGGGGTTGCGAGTCTGTGGTCACATTACGTGACTCTATGAAAGTGTGGAACAAGGCTGTACAATACTGGGTGGCCATGTGTGTATATAAGAGGTTCCCTGTCAAACCTTTGAAGTAAGTCATGTTTGAATAATATTGTTATTATAAAGTCTTCTATTCTGAATGAATCCATCACAAACTATTCACACAGTGAAAATCTCGCATCCCAAAATTCATTCAATTTAAATTCAGAACTTATCAGCTAAGAAAAATCAGACTGAAATGGGCCATGCACGAAATTGCATGATTTTCATCAATTTTATTGTGTGTTCATTTTTATGAAAAAATTTACAAAGAATAATAATAAGGGAAAAATAATTTAAACTTATTTGTGATTTGAAAACTTGAGTTCTTTGTTTTGTAGGGCCCTAATTCACTATGACCACTTAATGATTCCTTACTTCGAAACTACGTCAATTCCTTAGATCACACACGACATCTGCTAATAAATATCAACAAATTGTCTTGGAACATGCAGAATATGACATTTCGATTCCTTACCGATATAAAGGTTTTTACAAAACACGATACTGACGTATTCTAACCATACAGAATTGCGGCCCAGGTGCTTGAAGTAATTTTTCAAATAATTGAATTCTTGGAAAATCACTAATTTTCTGTAAAAAAACATATCATAAAATAATCATTAGGTACGTAAATCAAAGACGAAAATAGAAACATTTTCGACAGCGGAAACTGTTGAAACTATTAACAGGTGCTGCGACTGACACGAATGGTTTTTGCGCCACGAAAACTGTAGGTACCCACTTTTATAGTCATAACTATTCTATAGTACCTATACATTATTTTCATTCTTTCTCACAATTAGATGAGAAATTGACAAAAGAGGGTGTTTTTCGTGCACGCCAATAAATGTCAACTAAGTGTTACACCGAAGACATGGAGAACGATGACGACCTGGACAGAGACCGCGGCACCTACGAGATCATCATCGACGGGCAAGCCCGTTTACTAAAATTAATTAAACAAAGTAGTAATGTAAAGGTGCGCTTATACGACCAACTAATAATTAAATGTTCCATCCTGGTAAATTCTCGTCAACTATGACGTCACAACTACATCCAGCAATTTAGGGCAATGGCAACATGTAGCAACCTGTTGCCAGAGATACGGCCACTCAATATCATACAATATGGAGCAACTTAAAAAAACTAGGCCATTCGCCCCCCCCCCCCCCGCCGCCGCACACTGGTCCCAAATTAATAAAAAGTGGACATTGATAGTAGACCGCTGATATATTTTTTTATTGTTGATACAATGATAACAGATAAGGCAAAAAAATATTATTGTCCTACTTCAAATACTTTTCTGTAAAAAAAATATTTCTTTTTTTTTTGTATGGGAGCGATTACATTTTACTCAATTTCTCAAAAACTTTAAGCGATGTCGAGATGGCAATCACATATGTTAGAAAACTAATAATTCTGAGTATTTGGCTCGAAGAAACTTATTGCTTATCTCTGCGAACTTTCGAGATAATAGTGACAGAAAATAACATTTTTTTTTAATGTTAATTTTTTGCTTTTTTTTAATCATAGCCTTACTTTAGCACATAATTATAATGTATGCGTAATGTCAAATAAGTAAAAAGAGACTTCTCTGTAAAAGAGGTTATGGGGGCTCACTAATGACTGAAAAGCTATGACCTTTCTGAAGGAGTACTTTCATCAGTTCTAAAAAACAATCAAAATGAAGACATATTAAGCTGCAAACATAAAGTTGAATATGTTCACAAACGATTCTGAAAAAATATTATGGTGAAAGATTAATATTTGGGTCTATATTCTCTTGAGAAATCTCTATTTCCTCGTTTTCCAACGAAAGCAATTCATTGTTCAAGATCAAAGCACTAGCCTCTGGAAACAACTGTTTATGTAAACGAGCAAACTTTGGTTTGATATGGCTGATGTAAGGATCTGAGCTAATTAGAAAGCTGTGGATAATGTCTAAATTAGTCTGAACTCTACCGATTTTTCTTGTATGTGCCATTCTAACATTCCGGAAATCTTTATTCCTCGCTTCGGAAGTTTCTTCGGAAAGCATGCCTATCGGAATAAAGGAGAAATTTTCACAAATATCAGCACCGTGTATCAACAATTTATGGACACTTGAAGGCATGTAATACCATGGATATAAGTTTACATATAGCATTGCTGTTTCTTTACAATATTCCCTAAACAAGTTGGTATTAATAAGTTGACCAGATGAAATTGTTTGTAAAATGACTGCAAATCTCTTGATTAAATCAGGGTGGATACCCGTTATTTCAGCAGATACTTCATAATTTTCAAAAAACCTTCTTGCCGTGTTACCGTCATTGGTTGTACCAAATCCCTGTTTTACTATGTCAATTAACAAACCAGTTCTTTCCCGGAATTCTTCTTGTGTCAAATTCTTTTTAATTTCTTTTAACAATTTATCTTCTTTTCGTGCAGCCCACTTTTTGAAGTCTAAGTTGTACGAAATGTGTAAAATACATTCCATACATCTTATCCACATATGAAGCGAAGACAGACCATATTTATACATATCTTCTCTGATGAGTCTTTTGGATACAAAGTCCAAGTCATTCATTTTGCTAGGTGGGGTATTGCAAATATTACAAACAGCTGCAGAAGAAGTATTGGAAATCACAGTAGAAATTTTCCCATCAATCATAGTCATGTACAAATCATGTTTAATATCAAAATTATCTACAATTGTGGGAACAAGATTACGAATTTCTTCCTCTAAGGATGCACTTTCCTTCTTTATCAATTCATTTGTTTCTTTTGCAAATATAAAGCCAATTGAACGACAATAGTTTGTTGAAGAGGGAGCAGGATTTTGCCACAAGATAGTACCACTCTCTTCTTCCAAACGAAGCGGAACCAGACTAATCATGAAAACTGAAGAATCGTCAATTTTAGTGTCGGAGTGTGACTTTTGTTTATGATTACTTTGAGAAGATGACCCGTCAAAACCCCATTTGCTTATTAGTTTTAGCGATTTTTTGTCGGCAGAGTTGTGCTGAATTGTTTTTAATATCCTATTAGTTGTCAAATCTAGAAGCGATTGAAGTCTTATCTTAGCATCAGATTCAGTTACAGTTATGTCTGACTCTGGAGGATAACAAGTTTTTTTAGCTTCCAGGAGCTTTTGATAGGATGGAAGACCATACATTTTCTCTGAAGCAAGAATAGTTCTTAAATTTCGATATTGCCATTTTGACAAATTTGTTGAGGTGTAAAGCGCTAACGTTTTATCATCTGGTAAACACGGTTTGTCAGTCTTTTTAGCGAATAGTACATCATATACCATCTCACATTTTTCCTTGTTTTGGCTGAGTTCGTTTAATATAGCTGCTAATTTTGTTTTTTTAGACTCTTTTAATTTGGCACATAAAGCATAAACTAATTCCTCCTCTGTGTGATCTAGAAGTGTTAGAGAACGCCTTTTCTTCTGTTTATCAGATATATCAACAAATGGTTTTTTACTTGTACCATAACTTAATTGATGAGTATCCACTTGCGTTTCGAAATTTGGAATTACTTCCTCGGCAACTTTAAAAATGCTGCTTAAATCGATATTTTGACATTTTGGCCAAACTATTTGGGATTGTAACCAGTCTGAATTTTTGTTAAGAAAGGTCTTTTGAGCTCTACTGGAAGCAGACCATCTTTTTGAGATATTACTTGAAAAATTACGACAAAATAATTTAATATTACTCAAATCTTCGGAAGACAATTCAACACCAATACGTTCAATAAGGGCATTAAATAAAAATTCGACATTTTTAAAACCACCTCCTGATTTAAGAACAACGTATAAGTCTAAGTTGGTGACAAATGCGGACATATTATAATTTTAAGGAAAATTGAAAACAAATTAGAATCAAAGATATCAAAGACAAAGTGACTTTGATTTTAACAAAAAAAATTACGAAAACAAATTCGACGAAAGAAAGACAAACAAAAATTATTTGATTTTAAAATCCAAAGATTCAAAATACAACAATAACAAAACAAACAAACAACAAGCATTTCTTCAAGCGCACAGAAAAAATAAGGACACGTCTTATCGCAACCACATTTAGTTGTACACTGAGTGAGGTGTACGCGCGCGATTCGTGACCGTATTACGTTACGTCATGAGAGGCGGCCATCTTGTTATCCCGGCAAACTCGCGTCGAAGCTCCATTTTGCTGGCCAGCGGACCTATTGCGATATGAGTAAGGCTATGATTAAAAAAAAGCGAACAATTAACATTAAAAAAAATTGTTATTTTCTGTCACTATTATCTCGAAAGTACGCAGAGATAAGCAATAAGTTTCTTCGAGCCAAATACTCAGAATTATTAGTTTTCTAACATATGTGAATGCCATCTCGACATCGCTTAAGGTTTTTGAGAAATTGAGTAAAATGTAATCACTCCCATACAAAAAAAAAAGAAATATTTTTTATAGAGAAAAGTATTTGAAGTAGGACAATAATATTTTTTTGCCTTATCTGTTATCATTATATCAACAATAAAAAAAAATATCAGCGGTCTACTATCAATGTCCACTTTTTTTTAATTTGGGACCAGTGTGCGCCGGCCGGTTCCTCTCGCAAAAACGAGACATAGTTATACGTACAAACGAGATAGAAAGAAAATTGAAACATTTCCAAACCGATTGTATATTCGGCAAACTCATGAAATATGGAGCAATCAGAAGCAATATTCTCGAAACTTATCCGCAATTTATTGTTGTTGCTCCAGATTGATCCAATAGTGTTGCCGAGCAATAATTGCTCAAAAAGTTGCCCGTGTAAGAACACCTTAAGGATACGCGGTGCGGTGGCGTTCTATAGTTTCTGCCTACCCGCATGGAAAGACGGCATGAGGTTGTTTGTAATTAAACTAAATCTGAATGTCCATGTCATTTCAGGATCCACGCAGCATTGTTTGTGTCAGTGATATGGCACGGTTTCCACGCCGGCTATTTCTTCTGTATCTACTTCTGCCCATTCTACTTGATGGCCGAAGATATTTATATCAAGCTTTACTATAAGGACGCCACAGGATTGGTGAGCATAAATCAAATTATGATTTTGATTTTAGGGACAGGGTTAAACAAGGTCAAATTAAATTAGCAGGCAATACTTTACTCACGTGTTGGGTATCGATATCGAAAAGTAACGAAACAAAAAAAAATCCATCACTCCAACTTTGTTATAAACTTTAAATGACATGTAAAACGACTGTTATGTTATGGTTTTTGGAAATTCGTAATAAATATCAAAGTCTCAAAACCAAAACAGCGACCGGTTACGGGTTGACCTTCACCCAAGGAGTAAATACCTCGCTAAATTATGAAAATAAAAACTTTGTTTCATTCGTTTTAGTCGTACCCAACACGTGGAAAAGGTTTCTCAGCTTATTTATTTTGACCCTGTATATTCATTTCATTTAATTAATAAAATCTTCTTGTTTCAGAAAAAGAAAATCCTGGGCTTCATAATGTGGTTCTTGCGGTCCCATTCAGAGTCCTATCAAGCTGCTGCATTCCTCCTACTAACATTCGATCGTATTTGGATATACTATTCGTCAGTATATTTCTATTGGTATGGAGTATGGCTTGGGTTCCTCATACTAGGCATAGTTTTAAACCAAATACAAAGTAAGCGGCCCCGTAAAGTAAAAGGTGAAGTTGAAATGAAACAAAAAAGTGTAAGCAATTAATTTAATGTAGTGGGTAATCTCAAATCACGGTTAGCTCAATTCGAATGTAAGTGTTATATAATAGTTTTTAACAATATTATAATCAACAGCAAATGTACAAAATATTTATTCGCATTTGCCGAAAAAAAAAAAACATTTCGATAAAACTTATCAGTTAATGCACTCTTCAATTGACACCAGTTCCAATAGGCCATGCCTAGAACGTTAAATCTTGTCGATAAAATATGTCGTGATTCGTTCCTATGTCAGTATCATAGGTGTAATAACAGAATGCGTTGACTGCGGACTTCATACATACATTGC
This sequence comes from Polymixis lichenea, assembly GCA_949091785.1. Lineage (NCBI taxonomy): Eukaryota > Metazoa > Arthropoda > Insecta > Lepidoptera > Noctuidae > Polymixis > Polymixis lichenea. The sequence continues at coordinate 14,930,303 of OX420936.1, forward strand.
TGCAGCCAACGAAGCGCTCATACACACGAGCGACAAGCGTCAACGGCACAGGTAACTGCAGCCGTCGACAACATGCTGTCCGTGTATTTGAGCATAGATTTGAAACGACACGTCGACGGCTACAGTTGCTTCTGCCGTTGACACGTGTCGCGCCTGTTAATGCACGCTAACACAGCAACGGACTACAGTATGCAATCACGGTTAAAATTCTAAGGTTCTTGTGTAATCAGGCTATTATAAAGAAACACATTTTTTCTTTAAAATACTATGTATCACCAAATTCGAGATTCTTGGTGGGATTAAAATGAGGCAATATATTTCTCAGATATTTTTATAGCACTTCGTGCCTGGTAGCATTTATTCATTCATACCTAATAAAATTATATAATTATGTAAACAATGGTAACTACTGTTTCTATAGTCGTGTAGAGAAGAGCTTCCACTGAAATCATGAGACGTTTTCGCTTGCTTGATTAGGGTTCGAAAGTCCGATATTAAAGGCAGTTTACTGGACACGAAGCGCGGGCTGTTTCAAAAAGCTCTCTGTGTACCCCTAATGGAGAGTACAGTTTCACACATATTTTTTACTTGCTGAGCTATATTTTTCCCAAATATAGGATTGTATGTAAACGTAAAAATAAGAAGTACATTCTAAAATAATAGAAAATTACGTAAAACAATAGGAATGATTAGTTTACTGCAAGTACTTGTTTATGAAGCTACCTATGTTTCGAACTTTCAGGTACATTGGTTGTAAAGAATTTAGTAAAGGTGTAGGTCATATTATTAATTTTAAGGTTTCGTGTAGTTGTGACATTCCTCGGGTATAGCAATGGGTTGACTTTAGGTTAGAGATAAATGCGTGTAGGTAAATACATACATAAATAACAATGTATATGAGGTATACATATTTTTATTAATAATTATAAATACAACCTTTGAAAATATGGTTCATATAGCTATATTATTTACCGAATCTTATCTATATTTCTAGTCTGCATTGTTTCGATTGACTGAATAAATTATTTAATTATATAAATATTACTTTTATTTCTTGCTCTTCAACATAATTATCACTGTGTTGCATAAAGCTTATCACAATTAAATTATATTTAACCTGTTGACCGCTGTTTTTCTACACGGTTATTTATAGATTCATTATCTACGCCAAACTACGCTGAAGCATAAAATAAGTATCAACATATTATTCACACATCTTACCTATATCTAACATATTATTTTGTATGCTAAAATGCTAAGTGTAGACCTACACAACGCTGGTATAAAACGGAAAAGATTAATATTAATCTTTTATTTATTTAATTAATAATATCCAAGGGAGATTCTTGTCAACGTCTGTAGTAGTGAAGAGGTAAAAAGCTACAGAAAGTAACCATTTTATGATCACTTTAAAGCTTAACCACAATAAAATACTATAACAATATCGCACCGTATACCTAAATACAATATTATACTATATAAAACTGTACTTAAAAGATAAATAAAAAAATATAATTAGTTACGAATTACACTCTGGACATATTGCTGTATCAGGTACGTCAAGACCACTGTCACACTGAAATGAAAATACAATTTAACAATATTAGAAATGGCACTCATATTTTGTGGTATATAATGAAGGCTAGATTCAGTATAGAAAGTTATATGCTAGGTAACTGATAGATACCTTTATCATCGGGTTATATCAAAAGTTTGATTCACATTTATAATTTCTACAAAATATCATGAATTTTCATCAATAGAATATGTAAGGTATAATAAAATGTCAAAAGTCAAAACCAAATGAGTTTTTTAATGTTTAACAACAGTACAGTAGTCTGTGAGACTTAGTTTAAACAAAGTCTTTCAAACAGATTTTCAGGCTATTTTAGTTACCAACAAATTAACTATCTATAATTATAAACTAGCCACAAAGTATACATGAGCATTCTTAAATTAGCTATGTAAAATACAGATCATACGGCAAAGTAAATTAAAAAGGTGCGTACATTCTATAAGTCACATAACATAGCCTCAAAAGGATGGGTACAATCATACCTCACCGAAAGTTATCCAGTTATTCATGCAAAGTTTAGTTAAACAGGATATCTGGAAGGTTCTCTGGTTTTCCTGTCAATCAGAAGATATTAGCCTCCACCTTATTTACATACTAATAATTTATTCTATTTGTGAGTTTCTTAGTGTATATTACATTTTAGTTTTTTATTTGTCATGAAATTGCTTCAGCAACTTGATTGTGACATAAGTAACATAAAAGCATTAGTGCCCAATGACCTTTTTCCTTGATGATAGACTTAGTCCGCTATAAAATAAAGGCAGCAGTAAAATTAAGCATAAACTAATTAAAATACCGATTACAGTGCAGCGCGGAATACGGAACTGGCACAGTGAGTTAGTAACACCAAAGCTAAAGACAATCAAATTTGAAGTGCAAAAGGGCCAGAAAACAAAGCCAGTGCAACGCAAAGAAAAAAAAAAACCAGAGGCGCCACTCAATAGCTTGCTACGATTACTTTGAAATTAGTTTACCTAACATTCCATCCATAGTGGACGGGCTTGCGTGTGGTCGCTCCATTATGTTGCGCATAACTTTGTCCGTATTTCTTGTTCTGATTCGGTTGTTGATACGTCGGTTGAGATCCTGATGGGTAAGATTGGGGGTTAGAGCTCCTGGAATTGGAACCGTACGAGGAGTAATTCGGGTTTTCCATTATCGGCCTAGTGTTGAACAAGTTGTTCAAACCTCCAGTATTCTTAGACAGATTACCGAGAAGGTTTCCAAAAACATTGGAGAGTCCAGAGCCGGCACTTCCGCCGGTTCCAGCGCTGCCGCCTCCGCCGTTTGCGTATTTGTTTATAGTGCTCAGAATACTGTCGATGGGGCTGCCACCGCCTCCGAACCCGCCAGAGCTAGAAGTGCGCGTGCCACCGCCGCCGTACGGAGAATTACCTCCATATGGGCTGCTGCCCCCCGTATTTGAGGATCCGCCGTAAGGCGAGCTTCCACCGTACGGTGAGTTGCCGCCATAAGGCGATCCTCCTCCTGTGTTACTTCCTCCGCCGTACGGCGATCCTCCTCCCGTATTGCTTCCTCCGCCGTAAGGCGATCCTCCTCCCGTATTGCTTCCGCCGCCGTAAGGCGATCCTCCTCCCGTATTGCTTCCTCCGCCGTAAGGCGATCCTCCTCCCGTATTGCTTCCTCCGCCGTAGGGGGAACTGCCTCCGTATGGTGAGTTGCCACCATAGGGTGAGTTTCCGCCATAAGGTGATCCTCCGCCATAGGGCGAGTTGCCGCCGGTGTGCGAGTTTCCTCCGTAGGGCGAACCGCCTCCGTAAGGTGACCCGCCACCGCTGGACGTGTCACTAGGTGGGGCTGGTGGGTTGTAGTTAGGGACAGAGTCATAGGAAGGTGCCTGAGGTTTTGGTGCGGGTGGCTTGGCTGGCTCTGAGTGAGATCCTGAAAAAATATTGAGATTTCTTATTTAAATGTTCGACTAAATGCAAATGTAAGGTTGGAATTGCCTATTCAAATATCGAGAGAGGTAGAAAAAAATGTGGCAAGTACGTGGAGCCCAAAAGATTATTCGCTTGATTGTAGTAAATGTATAAAATAGTCGGAATTTAAAAGTATGTAGATGCAATTCTAGTATTACCGCCGTCTACTTCAGACTTCTTCTTGCAGGTGGGGTATGTGCCGCAGTTGGAATTGTGTCCTATTGAGCACGGGTCTTCTGCCAACACGCACACTTGACTGTTGAGGCATCCTATGTCCTTGCAGGTTCGTCCGTACTCTGTAAAATTCGATAAAACAAACAAATAAGACACATGTTTATCCACTTTAGATTTACCTATTTCGGGATTTAGTAATTGATAACAGGGTTAATTTAAAGGCAATGCATAAACTCCTCTCGTAATACAAATCCGTGAAGTAACGTCAAAACAGGCTAGTAGCCCACTAGCCTACGTAACTACGTATAACTATGTGGTTACATGATTCATTGCCTTTAGTTCAACAGCCACCATTATTAGTCCAATAGAAAAAAAAGGCGACAAGCTAAATGTATTCTTTGGCAACGTCGTCTTCTCTCCGTTGTCCATCAATTCTTGTCTAGTTACGAAGTTATTTTGTTTCTAATAATAACCGAGCTACCAACTACCAGATCGAGAAAACACCGCTCCAGACATATAAAACATAAACAACCACAGTATCACATAGGTTACAGTATTTTTTATCTCACGAAGAGACGCGTGCTTTACTTGTGGTAACCAAGTGTAAAATTACGCTGTGAATGTGTGCGTAAAGATGAGTAGTGTCAGCACATAACACTCCCGCACATACACACTTTCGACTTTGCCATTGACTGGGATGGTACCGAGAGCTCCTGCCCCCTTACACATCAAAGTAACAGCGTTTTTGTACACTTGGTAACCACAAGTAGAGCGCGCGTCGCTTCGTGAGACAAAAATACTGTACCACTGCATCAAATTTTCCGACAACCAACAAGCGAGCCCAATTTTTTACCGACTTCGAAAAGGAGGAGATTATTAATTCGGTATGTTTATATACATTTTTTTATGTATGTTCGGGCATAACTTCGTCATATAGACGGATTTGCAAAATTGTTCCATCTAAATTTCATATACATCTGATGATGCGTTAAGGAGACAGACAACGGAACTCAAAAAATGACAGCAAATCAATCGCGATTGCTGCTATCGCATAAATATACATTGTTTTGATTTGACTGACTTTGAGAATACCATATACTTAGATGATGAAATTTCGAATTTGTGTGGGGTAGGTACTATAACTCAAAAGTGAAAAGTCGGTGTCTTTGGATATGTATTTTAATTTTTCATTATAGCATATCCTAAGACACCGACTTCCGAAATTAAAGTTATTTTTCACTTTGTAGTGTTTTTTCGGAAGTCGGTTGTTTTTTTCCGATATATCTATACAATGTTACAAAAGTAGCTAGCTACACACGAAACAACATGGACTTCCATTTCCTCTAATGTAATTCCTGATGCGGAAGTACTGAAAATTTTTCCAGATCATAAATCATTTTCAGATACCTACTTAGTGGTATTATCTACAGAGTACGCAACGTTACAATCGTTTCATGCCCGTTTACTGGAATAATAAAAGGGATTTGGATAGGTAAAACGTGTTTGAAAATGAAAAAAAAAAAAAGCTCCATATAATATCGTATGAATATATTTTATTCCGCTGTGTCTAAGAGAATTTCGCCCTTTTATAACCCAAAAGGCGTGACCGGGTAAAGAATTCGGTTGTAAGGGAATAGGGATCATTTGCATATACAAGATTATATACTTAAGATTGGACTCGCCGTCGTCCTCGAGAGTCAATATCACACGTAATAAAAACCTACCGAGCCGAAAAACTTTGCCATCGAATTGTTTTCCACTACGTAGGTTTTATGTGCTTTATCATAATACGTTTTTGTAATACATGTAGGTAGTTTATCCAAAATGCAGAAGTGTGTGAAGTTATGCTTACAAATTCCAAAATTCTCAACAGCGAAATTTTTGTTTGATCACATCGAAATGTCGTTTTTCATGCACCTTACTTTATCTGCAAACGTTCTGAGAATGACTAACATGCTATTAGAAACTACTTTAAAGTTTTCAATCCTAGCTTGCAAGTTCGCTGAATTTCTAGACGCGGCTTTAACCACTTGAAAACGGGACAACTGCAGTTGTCTTAAAGCGGATTGTAAAAGCGGAAGTTCTAGTCTTTCTAGATCTATATCATGTTACTTGTGAAATGAAAACCGCATGCAGATAATAAAGCCGTGTCTGGCTTGGAAATAATGAAGATGTTTAACGTTGGTTGTTAAACGACTGCTCAGCACTTTACGTCTTAATATTTCACTACTATATTGTTATTACAATTCTTTTATGAGTTTAGCAACGTCTTCTCTTGGCAAAAATGCTCGCAGCGGAAATGTAGTTAAGAAAATAAATATCGAAATAAAGTTACAGAAGATGTTTTGTATTTCAAAGCAGTAATATATGGTATATTATGGTATCGAATAACGTAGTTTTGGGTGGTGATGTAAGCACTCGTATGCTCGTTTAGGTAAATGATGATAAAATTTCAGTAAAACAAAGCGGGAAGGTACATATAATTATTTTATGCACTTAGGTGTGTGTTGACATTCTTTCCTTATATATAGAATATATATAACGGAATAACGGGATATCAGGAAGGCCGGGCTGTTGCATCTGATTGCTGATTCGTGATTTCGTCAGCACGGGAATCCATAGTGGGCGTTAAACTTCAAGAAACGTTGAAATAAATACGCTGTAGCGTTAACTGTTCACTATTTTAATTTTACAGACACTTAAATGACTTAAACAATTAAGGATTGCAGTAATAATTAACGATTTAGAGCCAATGGGTTTGCGAGTGACCACAACGTGCAACGGCTGTCAACAACTTAATGAACTGACACGACGTCGCCCGCCATGACAGACGCAACTCCATTCGGTGTTACCCGCTCTTAATGAAAATTACCATTTAGTTGAATTCAAATCGATTAATCGTTAAAATAACAGAATAAATTACAACTCTCGAAATTAACTGATTTTCATTATTTAATAATGCCACGCGCCGTTACGGCCGTCCTGCATCTTCACACGTCCTCGGGTGAACGAACTCAAGTAAACAACTTAACGTTCGGTCATTCTGACCGTTTTTAATCAAACACCATAATATCACAAAGAGCGATCACAGTTATCGGATAACACAAAACAATTACCAGATTACCACACAGGTTAGTACCACACAGGCTGGGGTCACATAGGCTAGTGCCGCAAAGGGTATTGCCACACTATATTGCCACACAGGCTATTGCCACACGGACTATTGCCACACAGGCTATTGCCAGTATTGCCACACAGGCTGATGCCACACAGGCTAGTGCTATACAGGCTAGTGCCACACAGGCTAGTGCCACACAGGCTAGTCCAATGCCACACAGGCCAGTCCAATGCCACACAGGCTATTCAGTGCCATACAGACTAGTCAAGTGCCACACAGGCCAGTCAGATGCCACACATGCTAGTCCGATTCCACACAGACCAGTCCAATGCCACACAGGCTAGTCAGTGCCACACAGTCCAGTCAAGTGCCACACAGGCCAGTCAAATGCCACACAGGCCAGTCAAATGCCACACAGGCTAGTCAAATGCCACATAGGCCAGTCAAATGCCACACAGGCTAGTGCAATGCCACACAGGCTAATCCTATGCCACACAGGCTAGTCAGTGCCACACAGGCTAGTCAGTGCCACACAGGCCAGTCAAATGCCACACAGGCTAGTCCAATGCCACACAGGCTAGTCAGTGCCACACAGGCTAGTCAAGTGGTCACACAGGCTAGTCAAGTGCCACACAGGCTAGTCAAATGCCACACAGGCCAGTCCAATGCCACACAGGCTTGTCAGTGCCATACAGGCTTGTCAGCGCCACACAAGCTTGTCAGTGCCACACAAGCTTGTCAGTGCCACACAGGCTTGTCAGTGCCACTTACTTGCAGTGTTACTTACCATGGCCGTCATCGGCACATTCTGTCTCAATTTGATTTGTTGGGATTTCTAGTCCGCCACTTAACTCTTAATGGAACGTAACATTCGGGCATAGCACGCACACGATCGTGCACGTACTGATACGTCCTATCAGAGTTAAGAGCACGTAATCAAAACAAAATGAAAACTTCTCACCGGATTCAATTGCTTGGTGGTCAGTGGCCGGACTCACAGTGCAGGCATTAACCCGCCGCTCCACGCTGCCGCTGCAAACCTTGGTGTCCCCCTTCGGGCAGCGAGTGGCGGCGCGACCCGGCTCACCGCAGCAGCAGCACGCAGGCGACGATGCTTTGCTTGGCATACCGCTGTCCCGGGCATCCCGCCGCTTGTCGGTTGCCGAAAACGGAGGTTTGAGATTAGTGCTGGTATTACGCGAGTCTTTGGAGAGGCACTCGTTTGACATGTAGCCCAGACCGCCACAACTGCAACACCTCTTCGGCTCACATCGCGGCCTCCCAGCGTCACTGTTGGTATTGGACTTCTCTGGCATCGGCGTCTCGAGAATCAGGATTGAATTCGGGGAATGCTAGCTATAGCTATTGTATCACCCGTGTTTGCGTCCTCCAGAGCACGAATTAATTCCATCATGCCACGCTGCTGCACTTCAAACAACGCCCCTCAACGGTCGGATTCACTATTTAGGTTAGTAACAATACTCTGACCTGTTTTACGTTCCTGGGAAGTTCCTGGTAATCCCACTTCTGATAACGGAATAACGGGATATCAGGAAGGCCGGGCTGTTGCATCTGATTGCTGATTCGTGATTTCGTCAGCACGGGAATCCATAGTGGGCGTTAAACTTCAGGAAACGTTGAAATAAATACGCTGTAGCGTTAACTGTTCACTATTTTTATTTTAAAGACACTTAAATGACTTAAACAATTAAGGATTGCAGTAATAATTAACGATTTAGAGCCAATGGGTTTGCGAGTGACCACCACGTGCAACGGCTGTCAACAACTTAATGAACTGACACGACGTCGCCCGCCATGACAGACGCAACTCCATTCGGTGTTACCCGCTCTTAATTAAAATTACCATTTAGTTGAATTCAAATCGATTAATCGTTAAAATAACAGAATAAATTACAACTCTCGAAATTAACTGATTTTCATTATTTAATAATGCCACGCGCCGTTATATATATGTATATATGGTGTTGACTGTAATGTAACCTTTACCACAAAACAAAACTCATAAAAAGAAACAAAAACATTACAGGCTAACGAGTAAATGTAATTTTCCTTGAAATAAAATATTCTGTTGCTTACATGCAATACAAACAAATAAAAAGGGCATCACGGGTAGGATCATAACTCATTGTTTTGTAACTCGGGAGTCTGACGCGCGGTTTACGCCAACATTAGGTAATGGAATCGAGCCATATCTTGGCAATACGGGGGCTGTGCGTACGTGCTCTCAGAAAATGTGCTCGGCTGTCAAATATCAGGAGATACTGAAGACGAGGATCGTTTAAAGTCAGATATAATATCAAGTGACACCTCGCTACGTTGGCGTGAAGGTCGCATGGACTGCGTTCATGTATGTAATAACAGGAAGTGTTAATATTAAGGCTACACGGTCTAGCTGTTATCAAAATCGAATGCCTGTATTTGAGTATTTGATAAATACGTTTAGTACCTGAGAAGTAGTAAACAATGATGCTTCCATAATGTATCGACTGTTGTTAGTAGACTGTTTATCTATAGTTGGATAACGTGTGACTGATACGAGTGCGATTTTATAATCAAAACAAAACCTTACTTGAGTATCCATCAGCAGAGTACACTAAGGCGAAGGCACACAGCACCGTCCTCCAATCCATGATCGAACTGAAAACAACAAAAACATTGGTTCAAATAGGTTTCATAACTGCAAGGAAAACTAATAAGCGAGAAGGTAACGCCACCAGTTTCCAAAACATATTGGAACTTCGAGAGCGTGACACTTCATTAGTAGAACACTTAGTACCAATGGCAGGACTCTATAACAAAGTTGAAGCGTAAGCAAGATGAAATAGCTTCGACACGTGTATTTCAACGCTGCACACGTCTGTCCGACAGCTTTGCTGAAACTTTATGACACCTAGCTACATTCCCCGAGCAATTTCGCCCGAAACTGTTTCGTATAACCTCGTTACCGACTACTGCGCTCCACCATGTAAGTAACGGTTTGCGGATATGACACAAGTTGTTTCTCTTTATTGAAAACAGGAGAAGCGACAGATCCAGTTAGCGGGAGCGCCGCATTTGTGTACTCTGTAGATCGACTTAGAATATTTAATTCCTTTCAGGACTACCTACATAGTTTACGAATAGTGTACGTTGTGCAAATTGAATTTGAATTGCTTTTTGCTCGTGTGTAAACAAACATTCGGGAACACATTTATACTGGTGATCTAACTAGAAGCGTTGACAAAACAAAGGTTATTTTTCACGGAAGCGGTCTACAAATATTTCAATTCGTTTTCCTTTTAGGCGTCCGTACCGCAACACAAACGCACAAAGACCCAGACGATATTTCTGATAGAATGATTTTCCCGGTAGACCAATAACGTCGGACAATAGAATAAATACGGTGCAATCAAATGATTTGACTGTCCCACTCTGTCTATCTGCCTATACAGGCCACAACGATCGCTTTATTTTGTAGTTTTCAAGTTTCAACCATTGATATACAGGTAACTTGGTTTGTGGTGCCTCGTTTCCTTTACAAGTTCATAACCGGAACATAATTTTCGTGGCCTGTTAAAAGTAATGTACTTGAAGGGAAATTCACCGATGTAATCCTATAGCCTTTCCAATATAACCAGGGCATTAAAACATGGGAATATTTCCCCCACTAAAGTGTTCACTAAAAGAACTTGCGGTTAAAATAAATCCGTGGGTGAAGTGATAGGGATGGAGCTGTAGGGTGCTCCTCAATGTCGCAGGTCAATGAAGGTTGGAGGTCGACGGTCGGGCCAGTCACGCAACTTAAACTTTAGTTTATCTACGGAAAGTACAGGTTGAATAAACTATAGGGAAAAATCAATTTGGGTCGGCTTTTCTGAGGTGTTTAGTTTGGTCGGGAATGTGTGCTCTTTCTCATAAGTATTATTCTGTTCTGTTGATGTTTAACTATGACTGCTATTATTACGCACGTATTTATTTAAATCGATTGAAGATAGTTTGTATTACAAATTCTTGATTGAGGTGTACGTGAATAGCCTACTAGTACTAAATGGCAAGCTTCTGTCCTAAACGAAGGTTTTCCCAACAGCCGTAATACATACATAAGTATAAAGGAAAGAAAAACCTTAAAGTCTTTAAAGGCCCACAAAACCGATGATAGAATGAATGGTGTTGATTAAAATGAGTTTCAAATTACAGGATCCCTAGAGGGATATTACATGCCATAGAGCAGAAATTGGATAGCGATACGAGAGATATATTGCCCGACATAAAGCCGTGCTCGGTAACTTTCTGCCCATTTCCGGCAGCCCACTTGTGAATCGTATTTCGGAATCCTTTTTATCTTTTTGCCAGCGCGGAGCGGCGGCGGAACGCGAAGTGACAGCGGCACCAAGCCACTTCGCAGCTCATATATCACTTGAGCCTGTAACGGCCATGTTAACGGGCCGCCTGTCACCTCCGCGTTTCAGCCGTCCACTAGCGTTTCTCTTACTGACTATTGTCTATTTAATCCTTCATGTCACATACAGATTATAAAGATGTTACAAACACCACCAAAAATGACCCAGATAGAAGGAAATGCCATCGCAGTGAGAGACGTTCTTGACGCGTAATCGAATTTAAAACATAGATGTCGAGGTAAGGTATGGTAAACTGGTAGATAAAGGAAGTAACCCAATCAGAGTCCACCACGACAGGAACACGACGAAACAAGGAAAACGTGACGGCGCTAGCGGTGTCAGACCTGTGAATACATAGACAGGAGTACGTGACGGTTAGCGCTCAGAGTTCGCCGTTGTAGTAGCAAGATTTGGCGCGTTCAAATTCCAGACGCGATGCACTGTCGGCAGCTTCCACTCCACAAATTCACGGATTGCACTGAGGATGCGACTGGTGTAAAGTAAGGGTGTCGCGTACCGGGATTTATATCGATGGAAATCTCCGGTGTGTTCACACACCGTGGTATCACGTGCGGTTTGAGCAGATTTTCGTTCCCGCAAACCTAAGCTTATGCACGACACATTTATCCTCGCTGTACGAACTTAAAGGTTTCAGTCGGCGCCTGAGACTAAATGGTAACAATAGAAAAGCTAAAACTCACAGCACTCACACGTAGAGTAGAATCTTCGATAAAAATATTGCGCACAAAACGGTCCGGTAATAACAAGTCGAAGCACTACTGTGAGAAACAAAACTGTTTACCCTTATATTACGTCAAATAGCTGATAAGAGACGGGGTAATTCGTAAATGAGATCATTAGTATTATTAATAATACGTATAGGTCATCGGATGAACAACAGAGGTTTCCCAGAAATGAATATTTACGACCTACGAATTGTCCAGATAACTTACAAACTTTTACAGACGTATTAAGTGATATAGAGAATGTTTTTATATTGGGTGATTTCAACGCTCACCCCCAAGAGATATTCTATAAAGAGTTAATGAACTTTTGTTCTGACCAGTCCTGGGTTTGTGCTGATGTACAGAAGCGGGGGGTTGATAGTGGTACCTACACTTTTATAAGTGATGTGCATGGAAGCAGGAGATGGTTAGATCACTGTGTGGTATCTGTATCAGCTTGGCACACAATTGCAAGTGTAGATGTATCGGAGGATATTTACGTTTCGGATCATCTACCGATACATCTGGATTGTGACTTTGAAGTTGTGAGGCCTAAATTGATGACTGGGGGTGCTGGCCGCAATTCTGTCTTTTGGGGTGAAAGAACTAAGTCAGAAACGCAAAGATATCATAATTTATGTACCAGTAAATTGCGAGACGTTGACTTTCCCCATGAGTTTGAAAGGTGCAGCGCTGGATCATGTGGATTGGCTGAGCATAGAGTTATTCTGGACAATTTGTACGCACAGGTTGTAGAAATCCTATGTGCAGCGGCTAGGCAATCTAGAACGGCATCTCGGGGGGGGGGGGGGCGGCGAAGCGTGGTAAACGAGTGTGTGGGTGGAATGAGTATGTGAGAGACGCCCACCGGCCAGGTGTAGCTTTCAGACCTGGATACTGAACAATCGTCCTTCGTCGGGCACGGTTTATGATGAAATGTATCAGAAGTGAAAAGTTTTTAAAAGTCGACTGAAATTTTGTCAAAACCATGCTGAGCAAATTGTAATGGATAGGCTGGCAGAGCAACGAGCTAGTAAAAATTTTGGTAAATTTTGGAAGTCTACCGGTAATTTGGACGCGAAGCCTGGCTTCTCTGCGTGTGTGGAAGGGATAAGTCATAAGGGGGGAATTGCTAATGTTTTCAAGGACCATTTCAAAGTTCAGTCCCCTCTCGGTCCCTCAACAATGGTGAATGATTGTGGGCCCATCCGTCCAGGTGCGAAACCTCTGATACGTTTCTCAACCAAGCAAATATGTGAAATCATCAACAACAGCAAACGAGGCAAATCGCCAGGACATGATGGGCTCAGCATTGAGCACCTGAGACACGCAGGTGTCCATTTGCCGCGAGTCCTGTCTATGTTTTTCACAATGTGTATTAGTCACGCGTACCTACCTACTAATCTAATGAAGACCATCGTAGTTCCCATTGTGAAGAACAGGACAGGTGACATCTCGGACGGAGGTAACTATCGTCCCATTTCTCTTGCGACTATAATAGCCAAGGTGTTGGACGGTGTGCTTGATTCTTGCTTAAGTAAGTACATATATCTTCATGATGCACAGTTCGGGTTTCGCCCCGGACTATCAACTGAAAGTGCCATTTTAAGTCTCAAGCATACCGTTCAGTATTATAAGGATCGCGGTACGCCGGTGTACGCCTGTTTCCTTGATCTCTCCAAGGCGTTCGATCTTGTCTCGTATGATTTGCTCTGGAGAAAGATGGGAGACAGGGGTATACCCGCGGAAATATGTGGGCTATTCCAGTATTGGTATGGTAACCAAGTCAATCGGGTGAAATGGGATGATACAGTCTCTGAGCCGTATAGGTTGGAGTGCGGGGTGAGACAGGGTAGACTGACGTCTCCCAGGCTCTTCAACCTTTACGTGGATGACCTGATAGGCGCACTCAGCAGCATGCGTGTCGGATGCAGTGTTGATGGGGTTAGAATTAACAACATCAGCTATGCAGATGACATGGTGCTGCTGGGTCCGTCGGCGGGAGCAATCAGAGAGATGCTTAAAACTTGTGAGGCCTACGCTGCTGCACATGGATTAAAATATAATGTAAATAAATGTAAATACATGGCCTTTGAGGTCAGAGGCAAACGCCGTGGAGAAGGACCCGAGTTGCTGATGAACGGGACACCAATTAAAAGGGTGTCAAGTTTTAAATACCTAGGGAATTGTCTTGCCGCTGACCTCAGGGACGATGCAGACATTGAGAGGGAGCGCAGGGCTCTGGCGGTCCGGAGTAATATGTTGTCCCGTAGATTTGCACGGTGTACAGACCAAGTAAAATTAACGCTTTTTAAGGCCTTTTGCCAAAGTTTGTACACGGGCAATCTATGGGTCAATTGTACTAAGAGATCGCTGGATGCCCTGCGCGTCCAATATAACAATGCTTTCAGGATGTTGTTGAGGCTGCCTCGTTACTGTAGTGCGTCGGAGATGTTTGCGCAAGCCCGCACCGACAGCTTCTATGTATATTTTGCATGATTTTTACTAACACTAGGCAATAAGTTATTTTTCTTGTATGTTACTAACACTTTATGGATATTTGTGTCCGAAATAAAACTTATTCTATTCTATAGGAAACAAAAACCGAAGTTCTACCTACGTAGTTATAACCTGAAAATCTGTGAATATAATTCTAGAAGTTTGGGTTTATAAAATTATTTTATAACGGATGTTTAACAACGACTGATCTACGGCAATCAGTGCACGCTCTAAGATGATATTTTTGTCTGCTTAGGTATACTTATCTTGTGCTAACTGCCTAACTAACTGCTGTAGCGCTAATACTTACTATAATTTATCTTGCGGCACTTGGTACAAGCTGATCTATCACAAGCACTTTTCTTCAGTAAATTATTACAATAACTGAATATTATTCATATAAATGCGGACTTAAGAGAACAAATGTTTCATTATACTTAACAGGTTCACTGTCCACAGACCACATAGGGTCTGTAGTGAGACTTCCATAGCAGTCCATAGACCGTATGTGGTCTGTTCGCCAGTACAATTTCTAAGCCATCTGACACTGTGGACGTAAGAAAAAAGTCTTTTATTTAATGCGGACTTGGCAGGACACATCATAAGGATTATAAAAAGTGACACAGGGAAATACTCGATACTTTTTTTAAATTTAGGTTATGAAATAAAAGTGTAATTTTTTTGTGTTTATTTTTTAATTACTTAGAATTAGCTAAGCAAAGGGTAATGTAAACAACAAGTTAGTAACGAAAATACGTGAAATGAATAGAAAATGTATTATATAGAACAAAAATTATACGTGAACTTTTTGAAAACATTGCAAACAATAAGGTTTTGTGCAAATATTGCATACTTGCGAAACTCTTTTTACCTTATTAGTGGCTGCCTGTGCTGTCTGAGTATGTTCTTCACAATCACTTTCTTCCAATATTTTCCTCAGCTGCTCGTCGGTGTACGTTTGTTTACGGCTCATTTTACGATAGCAAAACTTTCACAAGACAAAAATCGTAACAACAGAACTAAACGAGTAAATGATTGAATGATTTGAACTGAAATGTCAATAACATCATGTCAAATGTTATAATCTGTCAAATTTTTTGTTGCCAAACGGTAAAAAACGAAATAAAAAGGAAAGTATACGCATACACCACATACGGTCTGTGGACTCACGAAGTGATTTTTACCGTCCTGGAAGTACTACGAGTCCACAGACCATATGTGGTCTGTGTTTATAAAAAAGTAAATAAAAGGCTATATATATTTTAAAACACTTATGAATATATTTTAACCACAAATATACCGACTTTTAATAAAAACATAACAGGACTTATGGGCCATTCCCACTCTGGAGCCTGGACAGTGAACCTGTTAAGGAAATCTCTTTTGTACCGTTAAATTCTAGCCCACAATGTCTAGTGTGTGTCGATTATTCTTGGAATTATGGCAATTACTGTCAAAACTTCGGCCATTTACTTACATAAGTTTAACGAATATTGCGAGTATACCGTTTGAAATTATTGATCGGTCTATTGAAATGATTTAAACCAGCAGAACGTGGGCGTTGTTAATCCAACTCTATTTTCGTTTGTTACTCAATCGTCGTTTCTTTGTTAATTTTCCGAACGTGTAAAATTTCAATTGATTAGTTATAATCAATTGAAGTTTTACACGTTCGGAAAATTATGTTCAATCGTGTTTGATCTGTTTTCTCAGTACACATACTGCCTCGTGTTTTGGTATAAGATGACGGGGTAGTAGCAATCTATCAAACCGAAAACCTTGAGATATTGGAAGGTCATACAATAATGGATTCACGCGACCCATATCAAGCATTATGGAAGTGTCGGATTGGTAGACCAGATTTTAAGTGTATTAAAGAAAACAAGAAGGAATATTTGTCTAACTGTGGTCGAATTAAAACGAAAACTTCTCATTTCACCGCCGCCCATGCCCAGTACAAGCTACTCCACCATAAATCAAAAACAGCGAGGGCCCAGACAATCGTATTTAGAAAAGTGCGAATTTCTAGAATTCCATCGATGAAGTTGTGTATGCGAGATTATATGGTTTGGAGGACAGCCAAATGTAGATAGGGGGTATATTAAGGGACAAGCATAATTCACTTATCACCCATAAACGCTCTATTTTTATGGGTGTCTGCACCATTAGTTATCAGATGCAGATAATACGTTTTATACAATTATAGAGAATCATTATTTCATTTAGGTAATCGGAATAGGTCTATGTTGGCACGAAATAAACGATACAACAGCACTAAGTTTCTACATTGAGGGATACATACCCACTGAATAGTACCGGACAGCCACTGTACCTTAAACCGCATAATTTCAATAATGAGGATGGCTTCCGAAGTTCCGACCCTTTACAACTAATCTACGAATATCCAGATACCACAGTTTTTAAAACTGCTGAACTACTTCATTATTGCTGTTTTTATTCAAAATCAAGTCCTTTATTCTAATTAGGCTGAAAATCAGTACATTTTGGACGTCGTAATTACATTTGACAGTCCCCCTTAACGCACGTTTACCACTTCCAAGTGCTTTATAGGAAAGAAGAAGTGGCGCAATATTGGCACTATAGTAATTTCACTATGGGGAGTTATTTACTTTCAGAATCCGGGATCTGACCGGCCATAGAAAAAGACACGTTAGCAGACACAAACAAAGATGTTTATTTGTTTTATAATAAGTACTTACATTCTGTATTTCTTCGATTGATTAAACAGGTAATGTCTAATTAAAGTAATTATGTTTCTGCTTGTGGTTTTAAATTGCTTCAATCAGCGTCGTACCTATACAAATAAATTTCGCTTCTTCAACAACTATCTTGTTTTGCTTAGCGAGAGAAAAAACCGGTTGTGTGTGGAATCTGTGGAAGTATTATGATGCAAATATCCTTGAGACGGGTCCTTCTTTCAGGATCCACGCAGCATTGTTTGTGTCAGTGATATGGCACGGTTTCCACGCCGGCTATTTCTTCTGTATCTACTTCTGCCCATTCTACTTGATGGCCGAAGATATTTATATCAAGCTTTACTATAAGGACGCCACAGGATTGGTGAGCATAAATCAAATTATGATTTTGATTTTAGGGACAGGGTTAAACAAGGTCAAATTAAATTAGCAGGCAATACTTTACTCACGTGTTGGGTATCGATATCGAAAAGTAACGAAACAAAAAAAATCCATCACTCCAACTTTGTTATAAACTTTAAATGACATGTAAAACGACTGTTATGTTATGGTTTTTGGAAATTCGTAATAAATATCAGTCTCAAAACCAAAACAGCGACCGGTTACGGGTTGACCTTCACCCAAGGAGTAAATACCTCGCTAAATTATGAAAATAAAAACTTTGTTTCATTCGTTTTAGTCGTACCCAACACGTGGAAAAGGTTTCTCAGCTTATTTATTTTGACCCTGTATAATCTTCTAATATATAAAATTCTCGTGTCACAGTTTTCGTTGCCATACTCCTCCGAAACGGCTTGACCGATTTTGATGAAATTTTTTGTGCTTATCCGGTATCTATGAGAATCGGCCAACATCTATTTTTCATCCCCCTAAATGTTAGGGGTAGTCCACCCCTAAATAATTTATAAGGCAAAACAACGTTTGCTGGGTCACCTAGTCATTTTATAAAAACAAAAAAAAATTGTTTCAGAAAAAGAAAATCCTGGGCTTCATAATGTGGTTCTTGCGCTCCCATTCAGAGTCCTATCAAGTTGCTGCATTCCTCCTACTAACATTCGATCGTATTTGGATATACTATTCGTCAGTATATTTCTATTGGTATGGAGTATGGCTTGGGTTCCTCATACTGGGCACAGTTTTAAACCAAATACACAGAAGTGAGCAGCCCCGTAAAGTAAAAGGTGAAGTTGAAATTAAACAAAAAAGTGTAAGCAATTAATTTAATACAGGTAATTTCAATTCACGGTTAGCTCAATTCGAATGTAAGTGTTATAGAATCGATTTTAACAATATTATAATCAACAGCAAATGTATAAAATTTGTACATTTGTTAGGAACAAAACACGATCTCGAATTTAAGATAAATACCGCATTTGCCGCAAAAACATTTCGATAACACTTATCTAATCAGTTAATGCACTCTTCAACTGACACTAGTTCCAATAGGCCATGCCTAGAACGTTAAATCTTGTCAAATTATGTCGATAAAATACGTCGTGATTCGTTCCTATGTTAGTATCATAGGTGTAATAACAGAATGCGTTGCCGCGGACTTCATACATTGCCGCAGCCAACGAAACGCTCATACACACGAGCGACAAGCGTCAACGGCACAGGTAACTGCAGCCGTCAACAACATGCTACCCGTGTATTTGAGCATAGATTTGAAACGACACGTCGACGGCTACAGTTGCTTCTGCCGTTGACGTGTCGCGCCTGTTAATGCACGCAAATACAGCAACGGACTACAGTATGCAATCACGTTTAAAATTCTAAGGCTCTTGTGTGAAAAGGCTATTATAAAGAAACACATATGCTTTTTATACACTATGTATCACCAATTTCGAGATTCTTGGTGGGATTAAAATGAGGCAATATATTTCTCAGATATTTTTATAGCACTTCGTGCCTGGTAGCATTTATTCATTCATACCTAATAAAATTATATAATTATGTAAACACTGGTAACTACTGTTTCTATAGTCGTGTAGAGAAGAGCTTCCACCGAAATCATGAGACGTTTTCGCTTGCTTGATCAGGGTTCGAAAGTCCGATATTAAAGGCAGTTTACTGACACGAAGCGCGGGCTGTTTCAAAAAGCTCTCTGTGTACCCCTAATGGAGAGTACAGTTTCACACATATTTTTTACTTGCTTAGCTATATTTTTCCCTTGCTTAGCTATATTTTTCCCAAATATAGGATTGTATGAAAACGTAAAAATAACAAGTACATTCTGAAATCATAGAAAACTACGTAAAACAATAGGAATTATTAGTTTACTGCAAGTACTTGTTTATGAAACTACCTATGTTTCGAACTTTCAAGTACATTGGTTGTAAAGAATGTAGTAAAGGTGTAGGTCATATTATTAATTTTAAGGTTTCGTGTAGTTGTGACATTCCTCGGGTAAGTATAGCAATGGGTTGACTTTAGGTTAGAGATAAATGCGTGTAGGTAAATACATACATAAATAACAATGTATATGAGGTATACATATTTTTATTAATAATTATAAATACAACCTTTGAAAATATGGTTCATATAGCTATATTATTTACCGAATCTTATCTATATTTCTAGTCTGCATTGTTTCGATTGACTGAATAAATTATTTAATTATATAAATATTACTTTTATTTCTTGCTCTTCAACATAATTATTACTGTGTTGCATAAAGCTTATCACAATTAAATTATATTTAACCTGTTGACCGCTGTTTTCCTACACGGTTATTTATAGATTCATTATCTACGCCAAACTACGCTGAAGCATAAAATAAGTATCAACATATTATTCACACATCTTACCTATATCTAACATATTATTTTGTATGCTAAAATGCTAAGTGTAGGTACACAACGCTGGTATAAAACGGAAAAGATTAATATTAATCTTTTATTTATTTAATTAATAATATCCAAGGGAGATTCTTGTCAACGTCTGTAGTAGTGAAGAGGTAAAAAGCTACAGAAAGTAACCATTTTATGATCACTTTAAAGCTTAACACAATAAAATACTATAACAATATCGCACCGTATACCTAAATACAATACTATACAATATAAAACTGTGCTTAAAAGTTAAATAAAAAAGTTAGTTAGTTACGAATTACACTCTGGACATATTGCTGTATCAGGTACGTCAAGAACACTGTCACACTGAAATGAAAATACAATATAACAATATTAGAAATGGCACTCATATTTTGTGGTATATAATGAAGGCTAGATTCAGTATAGAAAGTTATATGCTAGGTAACTGATAGATACCTTTATCATCGGGTTATATCAAAAGTTTGATTCACATTTATAATTTCTACAAAATATGAATTTTCATCAATAGATTATGTAAGGTATAATAAAATGTCAAAAGTCAAAACCCAATGAGTTTTTTAATGTTAAACAACAGTACAGGAGAACAAAGTCTTTCAAACAGATTTTCAGGCTATTTTAGTAACCAACAAATTAACCATCTATTTAAACTAGCCACAAAGTATACATGAGCATTCTTAAATTAGCTATGAAAAATACAGATCATACGGCAAAGTAAATTAAAAAGGTGCGTACATTCTATAAGTCACATAACATAGCCTCAAAAGGATGGGTACAATCATACCTCACCGAAAGTTATCCAGTTATTCATGCAAAGTTTAGTTAAACAGGATATCTGGAAGGTTCTCTGGTTTTCCTGTCAATCAGAAGATATTAGCCTCCACCTTATTTACATACTAATAATTTATTCTATTTGTGAGTTTCTTAGTGTATATTACATTTTAGTTTTTTATTTGTCATGAAATTGCTTCAGCAACTTGATTGTGACATAAGTAACATAAAAGCATTAGTGCCCAATGACCTTTTTCCTTGATGATAGACTTAGTCCGCCATTAAATAAAGGCAGCAGTAAAATTAAGCATAAACTAATTAAAATACCGATTACAGTGCAGCGCGGAATACGGAACTGGCACAGTGAGTTAGTAACACCAAAGCTAAAGACAATCAAATTTGAAGTGCAAAAGGGCCAGAAAACAAAGCCAGTGCAACGCAAAGAAAAAAAAAAAAAAACCAGAGGCGCCACTCAATAGCTTGCTACGATTACTTTGAAATTAGTTTACCTAACATTCCATCCATAGTGGACGGGCTTGCGTGTGGTAGCTCCATTATGTTGCGCATAACTTTGTCCGTATTTCTTGTTCTGATTCGGTTGTTGATACGTCGGTTGAGATCCTGATGGGTAAGATTGGGGGTTAGAGCTCCTGGAATTGGAACCGTACGAGGAGTAATTCGGGTTTTCCATTATCGGCCTAGTGTTGAACAAGTTGTTCAAACCTCCAGTATACTTAGATAAATTATCGAGAAGGTTTCCAAAAACATTGGAGAGTCCAGAGCCGGCGGCACTTCCGCCGGTTCCAGCGCTGCCGCCTCCGCCGTTTGCGTATTTGTTTATAGTGCTCAGAATACTGTCGATGGGGCTGCCACCGCCTCCGAACCCGCCAGAGCTAGAAGTGGCCGTGCCACCGCCGCCGTACGGAGAATTACCTCCATATGGGCTGCTGCCCCCCGTATTTGAGGATCCGCCGTAAGGCGAGCTTCCACCGTACGGTGAGTTGCCGCCATAAGGCGATCCTCCTCCTGTGTTACTTCCTCCGCCGTACGGCGATCCTCCTCCTGTGTTACTTCCTCCGCCGTACGGCGATCCTCCTCCCGTATTGCTTCCTCCGCCGTAAGCCGATCCTCATCCCGTATTGCTTCCTCCTCCCGTATTTTAATTTTTCATTATAGCATATCCTAAGACACCGACTTCCGAAATTAAAGTTATTTTTCACTTTGTAGTGTTTTTTCGGAAGTCGGTTGTTTTTTCCCGATATATCTATACAATGTTACAAAAGTAGCTAGCTACACAAGAAACAAAATGGACTTCCATTTCCTCTAATGTAATTCCTGATGCGGAGGAAGTACTGAAAATTTTTCCAGATCATAAATCATTTTCAGATACCTACTTAGTGGTATTATCTACAGAGTACGCAACGTTACAATCGTTTCATGCCCGTTTACTGGAATAATAAAAGGGATTTGGATAGGTAAAACGTGTTTGAAAATGAAAAAAAAAAGCTCCATATAATATCGTATGAATATATTTTATTCCGCTGTGTCTACGAGAATTTCGCCCTTTTATAACCCAAAAGGCGTGACCGGGTAAAGAATTCGGTTGTAAGGGAATAGGGATCATTTGCATATACAAGATTATATACTTAGATTGGACTCGCCGTCGTCCTCTAGAGTCAATATCACACGTAATAAAAGCCTACCGAGCCGAAAAACGTTGCCATCGAATTGTTTTCCACTACGTAGGTTTTATGTGCTTTATCATAATACGTTTTTGTAATACATGTAGGTAGTTTATCCAAAATGCAGAAGTGTGTGAAAGTTCTAATTACAAATTCTTAAATTTTCAACAGCGAAATTTTTGTTTGATCTCATCGAAATGTCGTTTTTCATGCACCTTACTCTATATGCAAACTTTCTGATTTTCTGAGAATGACTAACATGTTATTAGAAACTACTTTAAAGTTTTCAATCCTAGCTTGCAAGTTCGCTGAATTTCCAGACGCGACTTCGCGACTTTAATCACTTGAAAACGGGACAACTGCAGTTGTCTTAAAGCGGATTGTAAAAGCGGAAGTTCTAGTCTTTCTAGATCTATATCATATTACTTGTGAAATGAAAACCGCATGCAGATAATAAAGCCGTGTCTGGCTTGGAAATAATGAAGATGTTTAACGTTGGTTGTTAAACGACTGCTCAGCACTTTACGTCTTAATATTTCACTACTATATTGTTATTACAATACTTTTATGAGTTTAGCATAAAGTGACCATACGTCCCGTTTTAAACGGGACTGTCCCTTTTCTCAGTCAACAGTCCCGTTGTCCCCATACAAAGTTCCGGGACGCAAAATAGTCCCGTTTTATGAAACAGCGCGAAAAATTCATATTACAGCTTTACCAAATGCCGTATTTCAATATGTAATAGTATAATCAGCTGGCGTGACGTCTTCAAAAAAGGTGGTTTTCTGTTTTACCCTTATACAATTTGTAACAAAAACCCTGTCCGATCCCGTAAAGGCGTATTCCTGGTTCAACATACGTACTAGTAAAAAATGTTATAAAAATGTAACTCTTAAAAACCAAAAGTTATTGATTTTTTAATATTTATAATCCATGTGAAATTTAACACTAAATATGGCAAATTTTCATAAGTTGACAACACTCCACCCGCTGGCAAAATCTTTTTATTTTTAACTATTTTTATTTCAAAGAACACCGCCTTACACTGCCGCGTTGTAATGTGGGTGAACTTGGCAGATCATTTCCCAGCAGAGCAAAATATAATGTGAGTTCTATTCGCATGCGCATGAGTTCTGGAGTTCCTTATACTTAAAAAAAAAAGTTCAGGGTTTTGCCTAAAAAAAGGTCGAATGAAAATATGCTCTGCCAACTTCCGTTAGCAGATAATTTTTACCAAAATGACAATTTTAAAACTGATTTAGGCACACAGTGGTGAGTTCTATAGTTCCTAATACTTTTCCGGAATAGTTCTGCCGACCTAAGTCATGAAATAAATAAAAAAGAAAATCATTTTGTTAAAAGAGGCGCCTGGTAAATTTGTAGCTTTTGCGTATATTCTATGGACTAAGTTTAGTAGCAGTCAAGAGTCCCGGGGACAGAAAAAACTAAATAAACGCAGTTGTCTCTTAAATTATCAGCAGAGCCTTATGAAAAAGAAATCGAGATTTCATTGAGTGATTAAGTTGGTATGATAAAAAAAGTTTGACTACAACTGAGGAGCTAAAACTCCACGTTTCATGTTGCAACTATAAAAGAACTGTACTAAAACAGGCAAAATATCAGCAGAGCATGGGTAACGATCTAAGATAGTTTAAAATCAGGATTTTAATCTGTGGTATTGAAAGATGAATAAAAAAAAAATGTGAGTCTCAGGAGCAGGCCCACTATACGGATTTTTATGCACCATTAAAAGACCTATCCAAAAACATGCAAACGAATCCCAGAATTCTGACTCAGGTATCAGCAGAGCATGGGTAAATATTTAAGAAAAACTCAGGTTTTAATCAGTCGTATAGAAAGATGGATCAAAAGGTTCAATTGACTGTCCCGAACTTCCCTGAGGACATGGTAGAGCATACGGAGGAGGTTTGCCCGGCTTGGGCGGAGCACCGCCCTGTCCTCATGGAGGCGATCGGCGGCGGCGATCTCTCGCGTCTGGCCCTGGTCCAGGCCATGGTACGGAGCGAGAGTGCATGGCTAGCAGTCGCTTCCTTCAGCGAAGCAGTGATGCTCGCAAAGAGGGAAGCGGCGCACGCGAGGGAGAGGCAGTACTTGTGTCCTCACGCCTGTAGCCTTCGCAGGAGACGCCCTAGGCGTCGGTAATCCCAGGCTGATTCCCGGCCACCATAGGCGCAGGCTTGCGGACGGCGAGTAATGGGTAGCTCACTGTCCGGTAAGGACCAAGCCCGGGTCGACGGCGCGTTATGTTCCACGCGCACCTCAAAGAGATGTCAGCAACAACTGATGGGGCCCGCAAGGGCCGATGCATGCCAGGGGTGCGGGTTTTTCGAAAGACATACCGTAGCCCCTGGCACACACGCAACTGAGGGAACACGGATGGGTTTTAGTTAGTAAAAGTCTGACACGCCCTCCTTCTCCACCCCGAGCGGGAGAAGTCATTTTATGATTGCCCACCCAAAAAAAAAACTGTCCTGAACTTTTTTCAAAATTAACGATACGCACTAATCAAATGGAGCTGCAACAGCGACCACTTCAAGTACCCACACACACACAGTAGTTCAAAACTAATTACAGGCGTAATGCATACTTTCATAGAGCCAGTCGCAGTTTTAACGAAATTTGTTGTAAAGAAGGGATTGACCTTTTCTGCACCAATGCAAGCACACTAAGGAAGCTCTCAGCAAAACCATTTTTTGTACAAGGTGCACCTGTGTCCTCCTAAGGTGCACATGAACAATTACTGTCCGAATTGGCTTAAAATTTGAACAATGAACTACCCAAGTAACTTAACTGGGTGGTAAAATTGCTCCATATCATATCTGTTTGTAAACTTGGGTGAAATATATAGGCATGAATAAGTTCTATAAAGGTGGAGAGAACCCTTATGCAAACATTATAGAACCACGGGGAGAAAAATTGCAGCTTAATTTTGGTTCCAAATGAAATCCATAAGAGTTCTCACGATCACCTTAAGTGGCAATTAGAACTATGGGTGTAAGTTGTGCGCAGTGAACGGTTGATTGAATGATATGACGTTTCAATTCATTCATTGAGTGAATAATGAAACGCAAAGTTCTTTTTAGGGGCGATAAGTCGAGAAGTGTTTTTGAATTTGTACTGTGAACAGCCATTTCATTTGGATTACATCTATTTGGTGAGTATTAAAACTTCACGTGTACTGATATAATGCAGGCATTAATTTACAGCACAAAATCCTTGCGAATGTTTTGTTACTGTGAAAGTATAGTATGGTTTCTTTGTAAATTTCGAAGCGCTTTCGATTTGATCAAGAACAATTAAATAAAGTGTGCTAAATCAATTGGCGAAATAAAAGTATAAAAAAATAAAACTGTTAAAAACCTAACGTAATGGTTTTAGACGTAAGTATAATGTCAAAGTACATCAGTTACAATTAACAAAACTCAGTGATTATGCGTTAGTGTGATAAAACACTTTCAAAACAAAATATTCTCAAGGACAACCATTTTCTAAACATGGCGATGTTTATGGCATCTCATAGTTTTTATTTTCATTTATTTGTTCCCTATTTGGAACTGTAAGGTCTAAAAATCACTTATTTGTATGTTGCTAGTGGCTGACCAGTGGATGCTACTACCAGCAGTAATAATTAGCTCTATTGTGGATCTCCCAGTACCCGTGAATTAGGGGTCCTCAAGAAGTCCAAAAATCATAATCGACATATTTTTATGAAAAAGTTACTAAATTGTAAACGCTAGCAGGAATCGAATCCACAACTTCTCCATTCGTGTCAAGCCCGCGCGTATGTAACAAACTTGAAGGCAGACAGGCGCGACGCGACTCTGGTGGAACAATTTTTATGAAAACTTCTCGGAAATTGTTCTGTCGGTCGCGGTATCGGTCGCATCACGCCTGTTTACGGGAGCCTTAATAAAATATAATTTTTAAATTAGCAACGTACAATAAGAAAATTGAAAATGTAAGCCATGTGATTACAAGACTGATATCTGTTTTTGTTTTATTTTTATTAGTTTTTAGTATATAATGTCTCTGTTAAAAAACTCGACTTGTTTTTATGTTATTAATAAAGAAAGCTTTAATCATTAGCAGAACATTTAATTAAATACTTTATCAGTAAGACAAACCGCAAAAGAAATTATAAGACTGACACCCTATTCATTAGGTCAAATGTTAATCGTAAAACATAATCATGTTGATTATATATTGTTTTATTAGTAATACTTTAAGTAATACATATAAATATGTACCATGAGGACATTTTAGTACTTCATTGATTTAGATGTAAGACAATAACGAAAATTATGTGACTGCAAGTTTTTGTCATTACCAATGTAGTTGTAAGTCAGATGTTTAAAAATAAAACTCATTTTTATACATTAATTATTGTTTTATTTGTAATCTTAAAATTATTGTTAATAGTAAAATAATCAAACTGTGTGAAGCAAGGGTAACAAATACATTTCAGTTCTATGTTCAATTGCTACTAATTTATATTTTATATCCTCAGGAAAACGAACACATTCGGTACCAGCATTTGTGGTCAATTTATATTTAAAAATTTTGAGATAAGAACACGACATAGGACGCTCAAAAACATTTTCTTTATTAATAATCGCATTACAATTTAGAATGATTTTGTTTTCCTGAACTTTCATAGATCTTGTCTCCATTATCTCTTGTTTCTTTGTTACAAAAAATCGGTCCGTTTTTCTTTCCGATATAATAAAATCCTTACAATATAAAACTAACTTGTGACTTTAACAATTTTTTTTCACATATGGATAGTCCCTGGAGCTCTATACAGTATAATTGAGGTCCAAAATATCGCATTCTCCGAGCCTTTTAGCTATTTGAGACAAAGGTTTGTTACCAGTTCGTAGCATATTTTTAATAAGGTATAGTTTGTTTTCGAATGGATAAGCATTAAAACTTTGCAAAATTCCAAAATGCTGCACTTCATCAACAACATGTGTTAAATTATGAACGTTACTTGTCATGAAATCTATGCCATAAAACAATTTGAAATTTCTCACAAAATACTTTAGCAGGTCTTTAGCCAACGGTAAGAAATTAAAATATTCTTCATTCGAACAAATTGTTATCGCACAGAAAAATGTTAGAAAATGTTTCATAGCATCGCTGTTTAGTACCGCTGGCAATATAACTACACTAAGGTATAACATAAACGTTCTAAATTCAGAAGCTTTCCAATGACCTAAATTACTGAGATTCCTGACAGATCTGTGGATTTCAGAAGGTACTTTGCAATTATCCAGAAATTTATTTACTGTAGATATATCACTTGCTCGCCATTTTGTCTCCTTTTTTCCGAAATTTCCATCGCGCCAGCCAATAAGAAGGCGTTTCATAATCCCTAGGTCAATCAAGTGCATGGAATCCGCAACAGCAAATGTTTTAATCATATTAATTGGGAGATCCAGTAAAGGTGAATCCACTTTGTGATGATTACCGTAGAGTTATTTACGAAAGTCTTCATCATTTCGAGCAGGACAATCTAACTCGGGAAATATAACTGTATGAGATACATGTGAATATTCACCAACAGTAGTACATTTGTGACACCCGTGTTTACCATTAAAGTTGCAAACCCCTTTTATCATTGCTCTTGCAGGTGAATCGCAAACGAAGCATCTTATTGTAACAGTAACTTTAACGTTTTCAATTTGTATACCATTTCGAAGTAATTTTTGCATTTCTTGAATAAAACGTTGTAGATATCCATTTAAATCGTTAGGTTTCCCATGACCCGCATATATCCCAACAATAAATGGTTTGATAATAGGTAATTCAAAAATCTTGCACAATATGGGCTAGAACTGCTGTTTAGAACTGTTACATACTGGGAGACCATCTATGTTGAAATAAAGAGAAATATTGTAAATACCATTTAGTAGATTTTTGTAATATTTATTTAAAATAGTTGCAAGAGGTATAGCAATACCATTATGCCAATATTCACCAGGATTAACAAATATTGTATCAATCTTCCTCGGAGTCTTCATGAGCGTTCTTGGGTCTACCGGCAGCAAATTTGGCATCCTAGAGTTTATAAGTGGCGCTAATGTTTTCAAGGCCGAATGGCTTATGTTATTTTCTGTAGCCGATGCCCTGATGTCATCCCGAAATTGAAGAATGTGTTTGTATTCACATTTGTTTTCATTTGAGCTGTTGTCATCACCGTCACTTTCACCAGAAATTTCAATTGAATTTTCATCGTCAGAGGATGGATTAGAAATTATATTACCAGGATCAAGGCTGAAAAAAATAGGCACAGATCTTATAATATACTGTAGGCGTAGAAAGATTATTCATATAGCTACAGACTTCTTCGAATAGCACAGAATATCACAAGACAATGTCATACCAAAAAACTTTATAGAATTGTCGAATGAATTTAAATATGTAAGTACATAATAATATAAGTATCTTGATTTTTCCCTATGACATAATGACTCGTATTTGATGTTACGTTACGAGATATTATTTGTTCTTGCAATTCGATTATGAGCTAGTAACTCATTTATGTTATTAAGCAAGATAATATATAATTATGCGATACTTTTCATGCGTCCAACGTGCACAAATAAAAAAAGTGGAGTTCCAAGCTCAGTTTCTTTGCAGATTTCGGGAATTGCAAAGAAACAAGAATGCCACCTGTACCTATATTTGTATAGGTACAGGTGGAATTCTTGTTCAGGTCTTCGATATAAATTCTGTTCAAATCTGATTACCGTTTAATAAATAACTACTGGATTTCCTTAAAAACACTACAAATAATGTTCAAAATGTATTTAAAAGACACAAAAGAATGTTAATTAATTTTTATATGTACGGAACACGTGATTCCACAGTAATTTTTTTCTTGACACAATTATATTTATAAGTAACCTAATTAATATTTTTCTTATATCACCTAGCTATTTTTTTAGAAGATTACTCATTACAATTTTAAATTGATATAATTACCTTTCAACATTACGAGTATCTTGGGATTGCTGATTAACAACTTCATGGTTTGAACCTTTTGATGTCCACGTCCATTATATTTCTTAAAGTACGTACAACCTGCCGATGATAACTACCACATCGCTTAATTTTTTTCCATTTCACGGAATTCATTTTTGATGAAGTAGTTTAAACCATGAACTTTATAACAACAGAAATAAAAAATGCTATCAACAGAGTGACGCGCAGGACGATCTGACTTAAGTAAACACAATTATGTATTTTGGGAACTGTTACATCGTTAGTGGTTTTAAATAAGTGGAAATAGCTGCTGTTGGTTTTCAAGAACCCACTATCGACATTTATCTACGCGTTGGAGTGGCATATTAGAGTACAATAGGCCTGAAAGATGCAATCACGTTAGGTTCCAAAAAGGTTGCAAAATGATCCCTTTAGCCACTACAGGTGATATACTACTCTGTTATGCTACTGGTTTGGAAATAGAAGTGCCAAATAAGAGTATGTTACAGCTTAAATGGAACAGTTGCTTACAAGTGATTTAAAGGCCTCATATACCACTGTTGCTTCTAAATTGGTAACAATTAAAACCCGTTTTCAACTTTAAGTAACAAAATCGACTCTATGCAACAATAAGATATAAAGTATAAACAAAATATACTCTTATGCAACTAAGAGTGATAGGAGGTACTCATATACAAATATGAGTAGTGTTTGAAACTATAAGTTTTATCAAATACTGTTATACCACTCATTTACAACTTAAAGCTATGAGATAAGTTGCAAAATTCACTAATGTGCTACTTGGGTATTGACAGAAATTAACCAACTTGAGGGATTAACTAAACATAATAGAAATCATTTACTTGCTTTTAATATAAGTACACAGTTATGATGTAACTTTGACTCCGAGGGAGTAATAATTTTGTATTTATCTGTGGGGGCTTGTTATTAGCAATTTAATTTTATTAAGTTTAATTAAGTTCGTTTTATATTATTACTATTATAATGTTATTAGTCTGTAAGCCTTAAAAAAAAGAAAATATAAGAAAATCAGTGCTGCGGGCCAGTGCTGGCAGCTAGTGCCGCGTGCTGCGGCTCGTGCCCCAAATTTAGGGGGAATCAAGTTGCCCAGGGGGTTTTTTACGGGGTACATTTATTTAGGGGGATTTTTAGGGGGGATTATTCAAGATATTTTTTTATTTAATATATTCGAAATACATATTCCTTCGAAGAATCTTCTATTCGCAATAACATTTCTCATGAACTAAACGTTAAGGGCAACCTAGTCGCAGGCTCGAACTCACTGATGGGCCTAGCTAAAAAGCACGCTGTCTCACCAGTCATCGTGTCCGATAGAGGTATCAGTGAGTATCAGTGATAAGCAGTTAGAAGCTAGTCTACACTCACAACATTATTGTGTGAGATGCAGAATCACTTACAGTACAACAGGCGCGTAATTTTTTTTACAACAGCTGTCCTCCGGAAGATCGGGTTTTATCAAAAAAGCACTGCATAAATCAATTACCAATAAACTATATTGAGCTTTTCGATATTTGTGCTTTGACGGTACCGACTTGGTTTTTTAGATTTTAGATTTATTTTATTATTTAAACGCGCCTATAACTTTTTAATGGCTTTTTATTTGAGTATTTTGTTTCCGTACAGACAATATTAATAATAAGGAAAAACCATAACATGTTTAATTTTTGATGTACATTGTCGAACAGTGGAGTAATACACTCCCGAAGTTTGTATGGGAAAAATGTGGACTAGATTCACCTTAAATTAAAGAATCACTTTTCGTTTTGCTTAATTATAACAGGTTGCCTTGAAAAAATATTTCGTGCCAGTGCTGGCGGCAAGTGCTCGGGCAAGTGCTCGGGCCAGTGCTGGCGGCAAGTGCTCGGGCCAGTGCTGGCGGCAAGTGCTGGGGCCAGTGCTGGCGGCTAGTGCTGCGGGCAAGTGCTCGGACCAGTGTTGGCGGCAAGTTCTCGGGCAAGTGCTCGGGCCAGTGCTGGCGGCAAGTGCTCGGGCCAGTGCTGGCGGCAAGTGCTGCGGGCCAGTGCTGGCGGCAAGTGCTCGGGCCAGTGCTGGCGGCAAGTACTCGGGCCAGTGCTCGGGCCAGTGCTCGGGCAAGTGCTCGGGAAAGTGCTCCGGCCAGTGCTCGGGCAAGTGCTCGGGCCAGTGCTGGCGGCAAGTGCTCGGGCCAGTGTTGGCGGCAAGTGCTCGGGCCAGTGCTGGCGGCAAGTTCTCGGGCAAGTGCTCGGGCAAGTGCTCGGGCCAGTGCTCGGGCCAGTGCTCGTGAAAGTGCTCGGGCCAGTGCTCGGGCAAGTGCTCGGGTCAGTGCTTGGGCAAGTGCTCGGGCCAGTGCTCGGGCAAGTGCTCGGGCCAGTGCTCGGGCCAGTGCTCGGGCAAGTGCTCGGGCCAGTGCTCGGGCAAGTGCTCGGGCCAGTGCTGGCGGCAAGTGCTCGGGCAAGTGCTCGGGCCAGTGCTTGCGGCAAGTGCTCGGGCCAGTGCTGGCGGCAAGTGCTCCAGCCAGTGCTGGCGGCAAGTGCTCGGGCAAGTGCTCGGGTCCCACGTGTGTGAAAAGGTGTCGAATGTGTATTAGTGTTAGAGGTAGACATGTGAAGCACGATCGCCGAAGTATGCAACAACAATAAGTGAATGTTTTAATGAACTGATATCCACAGTCGGTAAGTGCATTGCCAACAGCACATCACATTTAAAAAAAACCCTTATCAGGGCTACGTTTAATTTAATTAGATAATTGTTTCTTGATAAACAGAATTATGTCTGAAATCCGGATCACTATGCCTACAAACAATATCAGCTGATACCTACGCTTCCTCTAAGGTATGACGTAGGGTAGGTTTCTTTCGTAATACGTTTGTTTGGCGGCACGCGACAAAGGATTATAAAAACCGTCTCGCTCAGGCGGCTTCTTTACACAAAACTTTAGGTACTAAACACGTGAACTTTGTCGATCGATCAGTGTTGCCTTTGATCAGCTTTTTTTTTAATTTGTTTTTTTTTACTGGGGAAAATTAACTATCTGAAATCCATTAAGGCGGGGTGGGTCGGAAAAACGTCGTGTTGTATTGTGTTTTATAGGTAGATAAACCGGATTTAAAAATATGAAAAAAAATATGTTACATACATAGTTCACACCTTGATTTAGATATTCCGGCCATGCGATAAACGATTACTTGCACTTTACTGCATCCAATTAAATCGCAATGACAAGTCTAAATGATGATCGGATTCTTATTTCATTTATTTCATAAAGGTCGTAAAAAATATGATGAAATCCTGCCGTCATAATATGGACTATGAAAATACATTTATAATAAATCTAGAATCCAGTGTTAGCGTTATCTTTACATGCGCGCGCTACGTGTCGTTTAGCCCCGAGTGGAAGGTGTTGGAGGTCGGACGTGTGCCAATTTTTCGAACCCGCCACCCCCGCTATGATCTGTTACCGGCAGAGCAAAAAATTGTTTGTAAATAATAATACGTGTCTGAAATAAACTAAATACAGGTATACTTTATGTATATCTAATTATTTACAAGCTTTATTTCGTAGGAAATTAAAGTAGTTAATATTTTGTCAAACAAAATGGGAACCTACAGAAAGTAAAAACTTTTGATCCAGCGCTGGCTCTTCGAAAGCTAGTAAAGAAAAAAAAAAAAGGATGGTTTGACAATATTATTATTTACCTACATTCATTATATTTTACGCGTAATAGATTACAATATTTATTTATTATAGCTAACCTACTATTTGCGGTTTGCAAATGCATGTACCTACGCGTAATAGATATGCAAACCGCAAATAGGCGTATAGAACAGAATTGGAACCCTATGTCCGTGTAAATAAAAACGCCACGCGCGCTAAATCTAGAATGGTTTATTTTTCTCGCAGAATAGATTTACCAACCGCATGAAGTGCGCAAAACAGTTGAATTTGAAACCCATGTCATACAGCATAAAGCCGCCACGCGCACAAATTTTATAATGGTTTATTTACTGTTTTCAGGTAGGTTAAAAAACAAAAACAAAATGATGATTGCCTGTATAAGCACTGTATGTGATAAACTGATAACACTATGACCTTGAGGTGATCCAGCGTAATACGGAGTTTCCATAGAATAAGTCGACATTCACACGGTCGTATTTTTTTTTGTGCACTGGAGTTTCAATCATTACTTGTCATGGTATTCGAGGCCGCTGATCAAATTAAAAGTCCAAGATGGCGAATGCCAATTTTTTCGAATTTTCCATCATGGGTGTCTTTTTGATGGTTTTTCAGGTCGCTAAAGCCGATGGTGGGGTCAAAATGAAAATCCAAGATGGCGGCTGCGAAACTTTTCGAATTTTCCTTCATGGGTGTCTTTTCAGGGTTTTTCGGGTCGTTAAAGCCGATGGGGGGTCAAAATGAAAATCCAAGATGGCGGCTACGAAACTTTTCGAATTTTCCTTCATGGGTGTCGTTTTCAGGGTTTTTGGGGTCGCTAAACCCGAAGGTGGGGTCAAAATGAAAATCCAAGATGGCGGCTGCGAAACTTTTTCGAATTTTCCATCATGGGTGTCTTTTTAGGGTTTTTCGGGTCGCTAAAGCCGATGGTGGGGTCAAAATGAAAATCCAAGATGGCGGCTGTGAAACTTTTCGAATTTTCAATCATGGGTGTCTTTTTCAGGGTTTTTCGGGTCGCTAAAGCCGAAGGTGGGGTCAAAATGAAAATCCAAGATGGCAACCGATTTTTTATTTTATTTTCCATCATTGGTGTCTTTTTCAGGGTTTTTCGGTTCGCTAAAGTCGATGGTGGGGTCAAAATGAAAATCCAAGATGGTGGCTGTGAAAATTTTCGAATTTTCCATCATGGGTGTCTTTTTCAGGGGTTTTCGGGTCGCTAAAGCCGATGGTGGGGTCAAAATGAAAATGCAAGATGGCGACTGATTTTTATTTTATTTTCCATCATTGTTGTCGTTTTTGGATTGAAATTTTTCACCATGGATTTATTTTCATTTTGACCCCACCGTCGGTTTTAGCAATCTGAAAACCCCTGAAAACGACATCCATGATGGAAAATTCTATATTACTATATTCTATACTAAGCACCATAGACCTTTTGAAAACAAACAGTTATTAAATTGTTTCAGTACATCTTAACAGAAGACCACAACAATAGAAACTTTGTTTACCGAATGCTGTACCCATGGGCCTTGTTTTCACAATTCTGGCAGCGGTTATACGCCGGAATGACACTGGCTGAGAGTGTGTGTACATCTGCCGGGCTTGGAGCATACCCGGTCCAGGGCAGGAACAGAACAGGACATGGACCCACTGTTGGATATTTAAAGTTAAAACAAATGTAAGGATATTGAGCTGATGAAGAGACTTGTTTTGATTAATTTAGTATGTAGCTTACTGTAATTCAAGGTGTGGCGGTGTCTGGTTGTTGGGCCTGGCAAGCATATTAAGTATTTCTTTTGGGTATTGTGTTCTTTTCCCCGATTATGTGATTAGTAAGTTAATGTCAATATAGCAACCACTATCAAATGATATGGGACTAAATTACGCCACAAGTACCCTCTCATAACGCCAAATAGTTTTAAAAGATGTTGGGCATAAGCTATGCTCTATGTTAGTGGGTTTGGTTTCCACACTTAGGCCTTCAAGAGGGCTATAGCGGCCGTTGGGGAGGCAGGGGCCTTATGCCCATCTCCTTTTAAAACGATTAAGCAGGTTATGACTCAATTTTCGTTTCTTATCAGGTCAGAGCTGGACGCAAAGAATAGTCAATATGATTTCAACACAGTGGAGTCTATGGACGTAGGTATGGGGTTGCGAGTCTGTGGTCACATTACGTGACTCTATGAAAGTATGGAACAAGGCTGTACAATACTGGGTGGCCATGTGTGTATATAAGAGGTTCCCTGTCAAACCTTTGAAGTAAGTCATGTTTGAATAATATTGTTATTATAAAGTCTTCTATTCTGAATGAATCCATCACAAACTATTCACACAGTGAAAATCTCGCATCCCAAAATTCATTCAATTTAAATTCAGAACTTATCAGCTAAGAAAAATCAGACTGAAATGGGCCATGCACGAAATTGCATGATTTTCATCAATTTTATTGTGTGTTCATTTTTATGAAAAAATTTACAAAGAATAATAAGGGAAAATAATTTAAACTTATGATATACCGAAGACATGGAGAACGATGACGACCTGGACAGAGACCGCGGCACCTACGAGATCATCATCGACGGGCAAGCCCGTTTACTAAAATTAATTAAACAAGTAGTAATGTAAAGGTGCGCTTATACGACCAACTAATATTTTTTTTTTTTTTTTTTTTTTTAATAAAAGGGGACACATTTTCATTTACAGAGTATCTTAACAATTTAAAATAGGGCACAGATGCTTATTGCCTGAACTAGGTTGAACCTGTGCTTCAGGCTAGGAAGTGCTTAAATACTTAATGTAATAAATTAACAATGTGTATAATGTAATAACTAAATTAAAATTAGGAAAAAAAGGTAAAATAAAAATAGCATGTTAATCGTTCTATTTGCAGACAACAAGTAGATCTTCTGTCTGTGCATAAGCGATGGTTAGTAAATATGTAGTAATAATTTTCTTACAACTAAAGTAATTCAATTTATAGATACTTAGTTTTCTATTTAGCCTATTGTACAGAAATGGGCCTAAGAATGTAAAAAACCTTTCTACAAAGACATGTTTCGAGGTTGTATTAGATGTGCATACTATATCATTCCGTCTTTTGTTAGTATTGTCAGCAGTGTACGTAAGCATGGTGTGCTGTTTTAATACTAAGTGCAAAATGAAAATTTGGCGAACAGTCATCACGTTGCAGGAATTATGTAGCAGATCTGTGGGAAAGAAAAAGGGATGGAAGTTTGCTACCTTTAAAATTGCTCTCTGAGCTCTTTCAAGAGGAAGCAGATTAGCTTTTGGTGCGCCACCCCATGATGTGATGTAGTATTGAATTATTGATTGACATAGGGCTAAATAAACTTGTTTGATTAATTTTGAGTCTGCAAATGATCGCAATTTTTTAAAAACAAATATTAATTTGCGCACTCTTTTAACGAGACTTTCAATGTGATTTCGGAAAGACAGAGTGTCGTCCATTATTACACCGAGGTATTTTATGTTGCTCGTTTTGAGGATAAAAGGACAATTACACATGTTGACTGAACGGTTTCCACATTGATGGGCATATAGTTGAGGGTTAGTAACGTTAGCTTGAGGCTTGCGCATGGAGAAGCGAATGTATTTTGTCTTGTCAGGATTTAATGTTAGTAAATTTGTTTGAAGCCAATTTGTCACAGTATCAAAACCTAGTTGTGCGATTTCGAACAGTTCATTACTGGTTTTAGCGGTAAAAATTAGCGCCGTGTCGTCGGCATATGATATAATTTTCCCGTCTTTAATATTAAGGTTGCACATGTCGTTAATATAAATCAGGAATAGTGTAGGGCCCAGAATACTTCCTTGAGGAACACCAAAACCCGTAGTTTTCTGCTCATCACTGATGGTTTTATCAATTCTAACGCATTGGTATCGGTCATGTAAGTAGTCAGCAAATAGTTTCAGCGGCGTTCCCCTTATTCCAATAGTCTCTAATTTATTCAGAAGGACAGAAACGGACACCGTGTCGAAGGCCTTGGCTAAATCAAGGAAGACTCCCAGGGTCTGGTTCCCTTTGCCGAGTTCTTCTGAGATGTAGTTGGTCAGGTTATGTACCGCATCGGCTGTGGATAATTTCGCTCTAAAACCAAACTGCGCAGGGGATAAGAAGTTATTGTTTTCCAGATAGTTAACTAGCCTACTGTATAAAATTCTCTCTAATATTTTTGATATTGAGGGGAGTAACGATATTGGCCTATAATTGCTAACTAGGTCTTTACTTCCAGATTTAAATACTGGTATTACAATTGACTTTTTTAGACATCTAGGGAAAATTCCATTGGAAAGACAGATTCGAAATATATGCGTTAAGGGAGGTACCAGAATATGCTTATAGAGTTTAAGGATCTTATTGCTTATGTTATCCCATCCAACTGCACAGTCATCTTTTAGCCCAGAAATAATTCGGGTTATTTCGTCTTCGTCAGTGTCGAGCATAGCAAAAGATTTCAGGTTACTGCTATTTGCTGGTTTTTGGTAAGATTGGTAACAATAATGTGTCGGAATCTGTTCCGAAAGAGTTTTCCCAACATTGACAAAAAAGTTGTTAACGTTGTTAGCTGAAAGGAGTGGCGAGGCATTAGTAAGCAGTAAACTCGAATTTGATTCACGCTGTTTAGACATATTGGTGACGTTTTTAATATGTTTCCAAAGTTGTTTGTTATTGTTACCTGCTCTAGTTAATTCGTTTTTATCGTAATTATTTTTTAAGTTCTTTAGCAAATTGTTGCAGAAATTCCTGTATCTTTTATAGGTGGTTTGAATTATTAGATTATCGGGGTATTTCTTTGTTCTCTGATGAAGTTTATCTCTATGTCATATACATGGAATTAGTCCAGGAGTAATCCAAGGTTTAATATTATAACGTTTTTTATCCACAGTAGAAACTGTCGTGTTACGTAATATTGCTTGTTGGACATGTTTTATTAAGTACGATAAAGCCAAGTTAGCGTCAGCAGTATTGTAAACTAAGCTAAAATCGAGGTTGCATAAATCATATTCGAGTTTATTTGTGTTTAATTTGCTTTTGGTCAGGGGACGATTTTGCTTAGGCAGCGTTAAATTT
Source organism: Polymixis lichenea (assembly GCA_949091785.1). Taxonomy (NCBI): domain Eukaryota; kingdom Metazoa; phylum Arthropoda; class Insecta; order Lepidoptera; family Noctuidae; genus Polymixis; species Polymixis lichenea. Next base: position 14,968,530 of record OX420936.1, read on the forward strand.
ATGCTAAGTAGCACAGCGTGATGGTCAGTAATTGTTGAGTTAGTAACAAGCGTAATGTATGATAAGCTGGTTTTGATCATCATATGATCTAGACAGGAACCGCTCTGATGAGTAGGCAAAGTGTGAGCGGGAAGAAAACTATGGTATGAGCAGATATTAAGGTAATTTTCGGTTCCTGCATCGCAGATTTCGGCTCCAATATTTATATTTAAATCACCTGTTAGTATTACATTCTTAAACGAGCTTAGTGCTTGAAAAATCTGATTTAAGGAATTGTGAAAAGAATCTAAGTTTCTAGCGGAAGGCGACCTATATATAGCGATTATCGCTGTAGTTGCGCCAATTTTGATTACCAAGCAATTACTCAAACAGTCTTGTAGAGTAGGTTCCTCGACTGTGACCTGTAAACAATCTCTAGCAAAAACTACCACACCATCATTTTGATTGCAATTTATTGTAGTATGTAGTAAGTTATACCCAGGTATTACTGGGAGGTTACCTATGCGGTTTGCTAGCCAACACTCAGTTAGTACAACTATATCACAATCAAAGTTAAGTCTATGAAGGAAAATTTTAAAGCTATCTATGTTCTTATAAATACTACGAATGTTTTGGGTCAGTATAGTTAATGATTTTTGATAGTCGGAAAGATATTGTCTGCACTCCTCAACTTCACATGTTTTCGACACGGTTAAAAATGAGTTATCTATATTGGTAAATAAGTTAATATCCATACTAAACTAAAGAAATAACAATAAAGATTACGCCTAAAATATAAACAAGGATGTGGCGCTCTTAGGCGCCTACATAATCGATTGAGTTGATGTACCTGTTTTCGGCAGCTTTTTTGGCCGGACAATCTGCGTCTACTATTATGCGAGGTTTGCGCCTTTTAGGTTCGTCGACGGTGAGCCCTGACGAAGCGAGTTGGACTGTTTGTTTGAGCCTATCTAGGTCATCTTTAGTCTCAGTGCTTATTATTAGACCACCTTTTCCAATTTTTCGTACGCCTCGAACTTTCAGCTTCATTTCTCCAGGGCATATGATTTTTTGGACCATGTTCTTGGTTTCGTCACTGGTCTTTGAGTTGTCACTGGGATAAATAGCCACGGAGCTAAAAGTATTAGGACGAACAAAGGTGTTGGACCCCTTCCTGACCATTTCTGCAAAAGATGAAGAAGTTGCTTCCCGTTTCGTGCAGGACTCTTGAATCGTCCGGTTCATCTCCATTAGGCAATCTGATAGGTCTCGGGCTTCGGTCATGGGTTTAAGGGAGGTATGGGTTTGGATTGCTTTCTGTTTTAAGGACTGGTATTGAACCGCCATTTGCGAAACTCCATGTCCAACTTTCCGGCAGAGATTGCTTATTTTCAGCTTCTGATCAGCGTTTAGCTTTCCCTCAGAAGCAATAGCAACAACCTCATTCAGACACTGCTCAATGGACCCCATCCAGTTCTGAATCTCCGGAGTGGTCACAACTTCAATTGTCTCATCTTGGTCCTGTCTTGGTTGTTGGGGCGGTGTCCGTGCCGGTGTTGGTACCGGGGTCGGAGTCGGTGGTGGGCTACGTCGTATCATCGCGCTGCGATTAAAGGGGCTGCCTTCCATATACAAGTAATACGACTATAATATCGTCAGTCCATTATTTTAAATTATCACTAAAATATTTATTCATGTAACACACTATAAAACTGGGTCACTGATTATGCAAGCATTAATTTATTTACTGATATTGTGCATTTATGAGCACGTCTGTATGTGTTGAATGCAAAACATTCAATCTATCTAATTAATTGCTCCATCCTGGTAAATTCTTGTCAACTATGACGTCACAACTACATCCAGCAATTTAGGGCAATGGCAACATGTAGCAACCTGTTGCCAGAGATACGGCCACACAATATCATACAATATGGAGCAACTTAAAAAAACTAGGCAATTCGCCCCCCCCCCGCCGCCAGCCGGTTCCTCTCGCAAAAACGAGACGTAGTTATACGTACAAACGAGATAGAAAGAAAATTGACTAAACATTTCCAAACCGATTGTATATTCGGCAACTCATGAAATATGGAGCAATCAGAAGCAATATTCTCGAAACTTATCCGCAATTTATTGTTGTTGCTCTAGATTGATCCAATAGTGTTGCCGAGCAATAATTGCTCAAAAAGTTGCCCGTGTAAGAACACCTTAAGGATCACACGTGGCGTTCTATAGTTTCTGCCTACCCGCATGGAAAGACGGCGTGAGGTTATGTTTGTAATTAAACTAAATCTGAATGTGCATGTCATTTCAGGATCCACGCAGCATTGTTTGTGTCAGTGATATGGCACGGTTTCCACGCCGGCTATTTCTTCTGTATCTACTTCTGCCCATTCTACTTGATGGCCGAAGATATTTATATCAAACTTTACTATAAGGACGCCACAGGATTTGGTGAGCATAAATCAAATCATGATGACTTTGATTTTAGGGACAGTTAAACAAGGTCAAATTAAATTAGTTGGCAATACTTTACCCACGTGTTGGGTATCAATATCGAAAAGTAATGAAACAAAACAAAATTAATAAAATCCATCATTCCAACTTTGTTCTAAACTTTAAATGACATGTAAAACGACTGTTATGTTATGGTTTTTGGAAATTCATAATAAATATCAAAGTTTCAAAACCAAAACAGGCGACCGGTTACGAGCATTGACCTTCGCCCACGGAGTAAATACTTCGCCCATCGAATGATAAAAATAAAAACTGTGTTTCATTCGTTTTCGATATTGATATGTACCCAACACGTGGAAAAGTATTCTCAGCTAATTTATTTTGACCCTGTGTATTCATTTAATTTTATTAATAAAATCTTGTTTCAGAAAAAGAAAATCCTGGGCTTCATAATGTGGTTCTTGCGCTCCCATTCAGAGTCCTATCAAGCTGCTGCATTCCTCCTACTTACATTCGATCGTATTTGGATATACTATTCGTCAGTATATTTCTATTGGTATGGAGTATGGCTTGGGTTCCTCATACTGGGCATAGTTTTAAACCAAATACACAGAAGTAAGCGGCCCCGTAAAGTAAAAGGTGAAGTTGAAATGAAACAAAAAAGTGTAAGCAATTAATTTAATGTAGTGGGTAATCTCAAATCACGGTTAGCTCAATTCGAATGTAAGTGTTATTTAATAGTTTTTAACAATAATAATCAACAGCAAATGTACAAAATATTTATTCGCATTTGCCGAAAAAAAACATTTCGATAAAACTTATCAGTTAATGCACTCTTCAATTAACACCAGTTCCAATAGGCCATGCCTAGAACGTTAAATCTTGTCGATAAAATATGTCGTGATTCGTTCCTATGTCAGTATCATAGGTGTAATAACAGAATGCGTTGACTGCGGACTTCATACATACATTGCCGCGGCCTACGAAGCGCTCATACACACGAGCGACACGCGTCAACGGCACAGGTAACTGCAGCCGTCGACAAGCTGCTCGTGTTCATGAGCACAGTACTGAAACGATACGTCGACGGCTACAGTTGCTTCTGCCGTTGACATGTGTCGCGCCTGTTAATGTACGCTAACAACACAGCAACGGACTACAGTATGCAATCACGTTTAAAATTTTAAGGTTCTTGTGTGAAAAGGCTATTATAAAGAAACACATGTTTTTTAAACACTATGTATCCCCAATTTCGAGATTCTTGGTGGGATTAAAATGAGGCAATATATTTCTCAGATATTTTTATAGCACTTCGTGCCTGGTAGCATTTATTCATACCTAGTAAAAATTGTAAACAATGGTAACTACTGTTTCTATAATCGTGTAGAGAAGAGCTTCCACCGAAATCATGAGACGTTTTCGCTTGCTTGATCAGGGTTCGAAAGTCCGATATAGGCAGTTTACTGGACACGAAGCGCGGGCTGTTTCAAAAAGCTCTCTGTGTACCCCTAATGGAGAGTACAGTTTCACACATATTTTTTACTTGCTTAGCCATATTGTTCCCAAATATAGGATTGTATGAAAACGTAAAAATAAGTACATTCTAAAATAATAGAAAACTACCTAAAACAATAGGAATAATTAGTTTACTGCAAATAATTGTTTATGAAACTACCTATGTTTCGAACTTTCAAGTACATTGGTTGTAAAGAATGGGTGTAGGTCATATTATTAATTTTAAGGTTTTGTGAAGTTGTGACATTCCTCGGGTATAGCAATGGGTTGACTTTAGGTTAGAGATAAATGCGTGTAGGTAAATACATACATAAATAACAATGTATATGAGGTATACATATTTTTATTAATAATTATAAATACAACCTTTTAAAATATGGTTCATATAGCTATATTATTTATCGAATCTTATCTATATTTCTAGTCTGCATTGTTTCGATTGACTGAATAAATTATTAATTATATAAATATTACTTTTATTTCTTGCTCTTCAACATAATTATCACTGTGTTGCATAAAGCTTATCACAATTAAATTATATTTAACCTGTTGACCGCTGTTTTCCTACACGGTTATTTATAGATTCATTATCTACGCCAAACTACGCTGAAGCATAAAATAAGTATCAAAATATTATTCACACATCTTACCTATACCTAACATATTATTTTGTATGCTAAAATGCTAAGCATAGATACACAACGCTGGTATAAAACGGAAAAGTAAAGTAATCTTTTATTTATTTAATTAATAATATCTAAGGGAGATTCTTGTCAACGTCTGTAGTAGTGAAGAGGTAAAAAATTACAGAAAGTAACCATTTTATGATCACTTTAAAGCTCAACCACAATAAAATACTATAACAATATCGCACCGTATACCTAAACACAATACTATACAATATAAAACTGTACTTAAAAGTAAAATAAAAAAATATAATTAGTTACGAATTACACTCTGGACATATTGCTGTATCAGGTACGTCAAGACCACTGTCACACTGAAATGAAAATACAATATAACAATATTAGAAATGGCACTCATAGTTTGTGGTATATAATGAAGGCTAGATTCAGTATAGAAAGTTATAGAGGAAAGTCACCAAATATGGAATACTATTTTGTTTTTGGGATATAAAAAAAAAACTTCATATAAATTAAAACAGTTTAATGTTTTTACTAATCAGTCATACATTTATATGTAGTAATTAACAGCCTTTAATCAAATATATTAGTTATCAAATTAAAATCTAACATAAAAAACAAAATCACAAATGAGTAACCAAATATGGAATAGGTACCCATATATGGAATATAAGCATAAATCAACATAACAATAACAAAAATGGACATTAATATCTTTGAGATCAATTAAATAAATATAACATATTGTGATAAATGAAAGAAGTTACATAATTACTTGCAAAAGTCACAGATCCAAGTATCAAACTCTGGACCAGCACAATCATAATGTGCCCAGAGCCCACACATCAAGCATTTAATCCAGCTTTCTCCACTTTTATCCATGGAAAAAAGTCTTGAACAGAACATACATTCTGCATCAGCAGAGTCAGGAGGTACTTGGTCCATCAACCCATCATGTTCACTACCTTCATCAAACTGGATAACGTCTAGTTCCTCAGAGTCTTCTTCTTCACTATCATCCTTATTTTTCTTCGTTTGTTTGTTTCTCTTCGCAGTTTTCTTCTTATTCTTTGTCTTGACTAGTTTATTTTCTTTTTCTTGTCTCTTCATATTTTTATTTTCTAAATCAGTTTTGTAGGGAGAAGATGTTATGACTGCTGCTACAGCAGCTTTTCTTCCTCTGCTAGATACTTTTCTTCGTTTCTCTGGCACTGGACTTATGGCATACGGAGACACCAGACCCAAACTGCTGCGATTAAGCCCAGAAGTCGAAGGTACAGGTTCAGGTTGTAAATTAGCAGTTGTTTGTGGTGCAGGTATTTCTACCAGAACTTGACCAGTTTCAGATCTTGATTCCAGCGGAGGGATATTGGTTGTACAACCGTCTATTAAAGCATTTTGTTGCGCAGCAATAAAGTCCACATCACTGAAGACATTTTTATTTAAAGGCCACAATCCAGTAACTTTGAACCCGTTGGCTGCGATTTCGCCTGTTTGTACTTTCAAATAGGATTTGCCAAACAGCTCCACAATATCATATGGACTTAGAGGTCTGTTGTTGTCTCTAATCCACATGCGTATTTCCTCACTATAGTATGTTTTTAAAGGCCCCATGAAAGTTTTATCTAATGGCTGCAATTTATGAGTCGTATGAGGAGGTAACGAAACTATGTCCACGTTATTTTCCCTAGCAATAGCTATTATATCGATATTGTGAGTATGACTATAGTGTCCGTCTAGTATCAGTAAAACCCTCGATTCAGGAGTCGGGTTGGTGTGTTGAATAAAGTGCTTGAACCAGTCTGTAAAGATGTTCATTTGTATCCACCCTGATGGGTGTGCAACTCCGACTGATCCTGGAGGACAGCCTCTCATTAGCTGAGCACTCATATTTTTTCTGGGAAAAATAATGAACGGTGGCACAAAATGACCAGTAGCATTCATGCAAACAACTATTGTCATCAGAGATCCTCTTTCTGCTGAAGTCAGTGCAGCTACCTGGCGTTTACCTTTGTGGCCGATGATTTGTGGTATCTTACTTTGTACTATTGTGAGGCCTGATTCATCCACGTTGTAAATACGATTTGGTGGATAGTTATTCTTAGCGTAAAGCTCTTCAAGGAGGTTGAAAAAGGCTTCCACTTTTTCTTTATCAAATCCAAATGCTCTGGCAAATGATGTACCAGTTGGTCTTCTTATCGAAAGTTTATCTTTATGACGATTTAAAAATAACTTTAACCACTTTTTTCCAGCCATACCTGATTCACCGAAGGGATTCTGCAAATTGTTTCGCTTTGCTAGCATGAACGCCATACGGCGAAGATCAGTTCTTGTTAAACCGTGAAACTTACTCTCCATTATTAGTATGTATTCTACTAGCTGATGTTCAAGTTCGGAGCCCAAGATAGTTTTTCGTCCTAATGTAGTAGCTGCTGCCACTTCTGGAGACTGTTCATCTTTTTGGCAGAGACGAAATAAAGTTGTCCTAGGCACTTGAAAATGCTGTGCCGCTTTCAAATACCCCATTTTCTTTTCCCGGACGAATTTTATAGCTTGTGCCATTTTTTCTTCATCCCAGGTTTTTCGTTTGGTTGATTGTGAACCGGACATTCTAAAAACAAACATTACATATATTTTTTAGCAAGCAAGTATCTATCATATGAAATATTATATCTAATTATGGAATATTCCATAATTAGACACCGACGACTGTCCATATTTGGATTTTTATACTAGTTCAAACTCTTCTAAATATTTTTTTAAGTCACAATATTTTGAAATTAAAAGATCACAAAATGGTGAAATAAACATAATACCGATATACTAAATAGTATAACACTTATGTATACAAACATATCAGCTGGTAATACTCATTTATTACTTACCTTTAAAATTTTCCGCACGACAACAAAACAAAACACGCCTGCCACAAGTGAAGTGTTCGCGCAACTGACTCGATGGTGTGAGTGCGATAGTTAGTAGACCGAATGGAACAGAAGATGGTCGAGTGTTGCGTTTCATACTTATAGTCTTAGAGAAATGAAGGTATTCCATATTAGGATACTATTTCATATTTGGTGACTTTCCTCTATGCTAGGTAACTGATAGATATCTTTATCATCGGGTTATATCAAAAGTTTGATTCACATTTATAATTTCTACAAAATATCATGAATTTTCATCAATAGATTATGTAAGGTATAATAAAATGTCAAAAGTCAAAACCAAATGAGTTTTTTAATGTTTAACAACAGTACAGTAGTCTGTGAGACTTAGTTTAAACAAAGTCTTTCAAACAGATTTTCAGGCTATTTTAGTTACCAACAAATTAACTATCTATAATTATAAACTAGCCACAAAGTATACATGAGCATTCTTAAATTAGCTATGAAAAATACAGATCATACGGCAAAGTAAATTAAAAAGGTGCGTACATTCTATAAGTCACATAACATAGCCTCAAAAGGATGGGTACAATCATACCTCACCGAAAGTTATCCAGTTATTCATGCAAAGTTTAGTTAAACAGGATATCTGGAAGGTTCTCTGGTTTTCCTGTCAATCAGAAGATATTAGCCTCCACCTTATTTACATACTAATAATTTATTCTATTTGTGAGTTTCTTAGTGTATATTACATTTTAGTTTTTTATTTGTCATGAAATTGCTTCAGCAACTTGATTGTGACATATGTAACATAAAAGCATTAGTGCCCGATGACCTTTTTCCTTGATGATAGACTTAGTCCACCATAAAATAAAGGCAGCAGTAAAATTAAGCTTATACTAATTAAAATACCGATTACAGTGCAGCGCGGAATACGGAACTGTCACAGTGAGTTAGTAACACCAAAGCTAAAGACAATCAAATTTGAAGTGCAAAAGGGCCAGAAAACAAAGCCAGTGCAACGCAAAGAAAAAAAAAAACCAGAGGCGCCACTCAATAGCTTGCTACGATTACTTTGAAATTAGTTTACCTAACATTCCATCCATAGTGGACGGGCTTGCGTGTGGTCGCTCCATTATGTTGCGCATGACTTTGTCCGTATTTCTTGTTCTGATTCGGTTGTTGATACGTCGGTTGAGATCCTGATGGGTAAGATTGGGGGTTAGAGCTCCTGGAATTGGAACCGTACGAGGAGTAATTCGGGTTTTCCATTATCGGCCTAGTGTTGAACAAGTTGTTCAAACCTCCAGTATTCTTAGACAGATTACCGAGAAGGTTTCCAAAAACATTGGAGAGTCCAGAGCCGGCACTTCCGCCGGTTCCAGCGCTGCCGCCTCCGCCGTTTGCGTATTTGTTTATAGTGCTCAGAATACTGTCGATGGGGCTGCCACCGCCTCCGAACCCGCCAGAGCTAGAAGTGCGCGTGCCACCGCCGCCGTACGGAGAATTACCTCCATATGGGCTGCTGCCCCCCGTATTTGAGGATCCGCCGTAAGGCGAGCTTCCACCGTACGGTGAGTTGCCGCCATAAGGCGATCCTCCTCCTGTGTTACTTCCTCCGCCGTAAGGCGATCCTCCTCCCGTATTGCTTCCTCCGCCGTAAGGCGATCCTCCTCCCGTATTGCTTCCTCCGCCGTAAGGCGATCCTCCTCCCGTATTGCTTCCTCCGCCGTAAGGCGATCCTCCCCCCGTATTGCTTCCTCCGCCGTAGGGGGAACTGCCTCCGTATGGTGAGTTGCCACCATAGGGTGAGTTTCCGCCATAAGGTGATCCTCCGCCATAGGGCGAGTTGCCGCCGGTGTGCGAGTTTCCTCCGTAGGGCGAACCGCCTCCGTAAGGTGACCCGCCACCGCTGGACGTGTCACTAGGTGGGGCTGGTGGGTTGTAGTTAGGGACAGAGTCATAGGAAGGTGCCTGAGGTTTTAGTGCGGGTGGTTTGGCTGGCTCTGAGTGAGATCCTGAAAAAATATTGAGATTTCTTATTTAAATGTTCGACTAAATGCAAATGTAAGGTTGGAATTGCCTATTCAAATATCGAGAGAGGTAGAAAAAAATGTGGCAAGTACGTGGAGCCCAAAAGATTATTCGCTTGATTGTAGTAAATGTATAAAATAGTCGGAATTTAAAAGTATGTACATGCAATTCTAGTATTACCGCCGTCTACTTCAGACTTCTTCTTGCAGGTGGGGTATGTGCCGCAGTTGGAATTGTGTCCTATTGAGCACGGGTCTTCTGCCAACACGCACACTTGACTGTTGAGGCATCCTATGTCCTTGCAGGTTCGTCCGTACTCTGTAAAATTCGATAAAACAAACAAATAAGACACATGTTTATCCACTTTAGATTTACCTATTTTGGGATTTAGTAATTGATAACAGGGTTAATTTAAAGGCAATGCATAAACTCCTCTCGTAATACAAATCCGTGAAGTAACGTCAAAACAGGCTAGTAGCCCACTAGCCTACGTAACTACGTATAACTATGTGGTTACATGATTCATTGCCTTTAGTTCAACAGCCACCATTATTAGTCCAATAGAAAAAAAAGGCGACAAGCTAAATGTATTCTTTGGCAACGTCGTCTTTTGTTTCTAATAATAACCGAGCTACCAACTACCAGATCGAGAAAACACCGCTCCAGACATATAAAACATAAACAACCACAGTATCACATAGGTTACAGTATTTTTTATCTCACGAAGAGACGCGTGCTTTACTTGTGGTAACCAAGTGTAAAATTACGCTGTGAATGTGTGCGTGAAGATGAGTAGTGTCAGCACATAACACTCCCGCACATACACACTTTCGACTTTGCCATTGACTGGGATGGTACCGAGAGCTCCTGCCCCCTTACACATCAAAGTAACAGCGTTTTTGTACACTTGGTAACCACAAGTAGAGCGCGCGTCGCTTCGTGAGACAAAAATACTGTACCACTGCATCAAATTTTCCGACAACCAACAAGCGAGCCCAATTTTTTACCGACTTCGAAAAGGAGGAGATTATTAATTCGGTATGTTTATATACATTTTTTTATGTATGTTCGGGCATAACTTCGTCATATAGACGGATTTGCAAAATTGTTCCATCTAAATTTCATATACATCTGATGATGCGTTAAGGAGACAGACAACGGAACTCAAAAAATGACAGCAAATCAATCGCGATTGCTGCTATCGCATAAATATACATTGTTTTGATTTGACTGACTTTGAGAATACCATATACTTAGATGATGAAATTTCGAATTTGTGTGGGGTAGGTACTATAACTCAAAAGTGAAAAGTCGGTGTCTTTGGATATGTATTTTAATTTTTCATTATAGCATATCCTAAGACACCGACTTCCGAAATTAAAGTTATTTTTCACTTTGTAGTGTTTTTTCGGAAGTCGGTTGTTTTTTTCCGATATATCTATACAATGTTACAAAAGTAGCTAGCTACACACGAAACAAAATGGACTTCCATTTCCTCTAATGTAATTCCTGATGCGGAAGTACTGAAATTTTTTCCAAATCATTTTCAGATACCTACTTAGTGGTATTATCTACAGAGTACGCAACGTTACAATCGTTTCATGCCCGTTTACTGGAATAATACAAGGGATTTGGATAGGTAAAACGTGTTTGAAAATGAAAAAAAAAAAGCTCCATATAATATCGTATGAATATATTTTATTCCGCTGTGTCTACGAGAATTTCGCCCTTTTATAACCCAAAAGGCGTGACCGGGTAAAGAATTCGGTTGTAAGGGAATAGGGATCATTTGCATATACAAGATTATATACTTAGATTGGACTCGCCGTCGTCTTCGAGAGTCAATATCACACGTAATAAAAGCCTACCGAGCCGAAAAACTTTGCCATCGAATTGTTTTCCACTACGTAGGTTTTATGTGCTTTATCATAATACGTTTTTGTAATACATGTAGGTAGTTTATCCAAAATGCAGAAGTGTGTGAAAGTTCTAATTACAAATTCTTAAATTTTCAACAGCGAAATTTTTGTTTGATCTCATCGAAATGTCGTTTTTCATGCACCTTACTCTATATGCAAACTTTCTGATTTTCTGAGAATGACTAACATGTTATTAGAAACTACTTTAAAGTTTTCAATCCTAGCTTGCAAGTTCGCTGAATTTCCAGACGCGACTTCGCGACTTTAATCACTTGAAAACGGGACAACTGCAGTTGTCTTAAAGCGGATTGTAAAAGCGGAAGTTCTAGTCTTTCTAGATCTATATCATATTACTTGTGAAATGAAAACCGCATGCAGATAATAAAGCCGTGTCTGGCTTGGAAATAATGAAGATGTTTAACGTTGGTTGTTAAACGACTGCTCAGCACTTTACGTCTTAATATTTCACTACTATATTGTTATTACAATACTTTTATGAGTTTAGCATAAAGTGACCATACGTCCCGTTTTAAACGGGACTGTCCCTTTTCTCAGTCAACAGTCCCGTTGTCCCCATACAAAGTTCCGGGACGCAAAATAGTCCCGTTTTATGAAACAGCGCGAAAAATTCATATTACAGCTTTACCAAATGCCGTATTTCAATATGTAATAGTATAATCAGCTGGCGTGACGTCTTCAAAAAAGGTGGTTTTCTGTTTTACCCTTATACAATTTGTAACAAAAACCCTGTCCGATCCCGTAAAGGCGTATTCCTGGTTCAACATACGTACTAGTAAAAAATGTTATAAAAATGTAACTCTTAAAAACCAAAAGTTATTGATTTTTTAATATTTATAATCCATGTGAAATTTAACACTAAATATGGCAAATTTTCATAAGTTGACAACACTCCACCCGCTGGCAAAATCTTTTTATTTTTAACTATTTTTATTTCAAAGAACACCGCCTTACACTGCCGCGTTGTAATGTGGGTGAACTTGGCAGATCATTTCCCAGCAGAGCAAAATATAATGTGAGTTCTATTCGCATGCGCATGAGTTCTGGAGTTCCTTATACTTAAAAAAAAAAGTTCAGGGTTTTGCCTAAAAAAAGGTCGAATGAAAATATGCTCTGCCAACTTCCGTTAGCAGATAATTTTTACCAAAATGACAATTTTAAAACTGATTTAGGCACACAGTGGTGAGTTCTATAGTTCCTAATACTTTTCCGGAATAGTTCTGCCGACCTAAGTCATGAAATAAATAAAAAAGAAAATCATTTTGTTAAAAGAGGCGCCTGGTAAATTTGTAGCTTTTGCGTATATTCTATGGACTAAGTTTAGTAGCAGTCAAGAGTCCCGGGGACAGAAAAAACTAAATAAACGCAGTTGTCTCTTAAATTATCAGCAGAGCCTTATGAAAAAGAAATCGAGATTTCATTGAGTGATTAAGTTGGTATGATAAAAAAAGTTTGACTACAACTGAGGAGCTAAAACTCCACGTTTCATGTTGCAACTATAAAAGAACTGTACTAAAACAGGCAAAATATCAGCAGAGCATGGGTAACGATCTAAGATAGTTTAAAATCAGGATTTTAATCTGTGGTATTGAAAGATGAATAAAAAAAAAATGTGAGTCTCAGGAGCAGGCCCACTATACGGATTTTTATGCACCATTAAAAGACCTATCCAAAAACATGCAAACGAATCCCAGAATTCTGACTCAGGTATCAGCAGAGCATGGGTAAATATTTAAGAAAAACTCAGGTTTTAATCAGTCGTATAGAAAGATGGATCAAAAGGTTCAATTGACTGTCCCGAACTTCCCTGAGGACATGGTAGAGCATACGGAGGAGGTTTGCCCGGCTTGGGCGGAGCACCGCCCTGTCCTCATGGAGGCGATCGGCGGCGGCGATCTCTCGCGTCTGGCCCTGGTCCAGGCCATGGTACGGAGCGAGAGTGCATGGCTAGCAGTCGCTTCCTTCAGCGAAGCAGTGATGCTCGCAAAGAGGGAAGCGGCGCACGCGAGGGAGAGGCAGTACTTGTGTCCTCACGCCTGTAGCCTTCGCAGGAGACGCCCTAGGCGTCGGTAATCCCAGGCTGATTCCCGGCCACCATAGGCGCAGGCTTGCGGACGGCGAGTAATGGGTAGCTCACTGTCCGGTAAGGACCAAGCCCGGGTCGACGGCGCGTTATGTTCCACGCGCACCTCAAAGAGATGTCAGCAACAACTGATGGGGCCCGCAAGGGCCGATGCATGCCAGGGGTGCGGGTTTTTCGAAAGACATACCGTAGCCCCTGGCACACACGCAACTGAGGGAACACGGATGGGTTTTAGTTAGTAAAAGTCTGACACGCCCTCCTTCTCCACCCCGAGCGGGAGAAGTCATTTTATGATTGCCCACCCAAAAAAAAAACTGTCCTGAACTTTTTTCAAAATTAACGATACGCACTAATCAAATGGAGCTGCAACAGCGACCACTTCAAGTACCCACACACACACAGTAGTTCAAAACTAATTACAGGCGTAATGCATACTTTCATAGAGCCAGTCGCAGTTTTAACGAAATTTGTTGTAAAGAAGGGATTGACCTTTTCTGCACCAATGCAAGCACACTAAGGAAGCTCTCAGCAAAACCATTTTTTGTACAAGGTGCACCTGTGTCCTCCTAAGGTGCACATGAACAATTACTGTCCGAATTGGCTTAAAATTTGAACAATGAACTACCCAAGTAACTTAACTGGGTGGTAAAATTGCTCCATATCATATCTGTTTGTAAACTTGGGTGAAATATATAGGCATGAATAAGTTCTATAAAGGTGGAGAGAACCCTTATGCAAACATTATAGAACCACGGGGAGAAAAATTGCAGCTTAATTTTGGTTCCAAATGAAATCCATAAGAGTTCTCACGATCACCTTAAGTGGCAATTAGAACTATGGGTGTAAGTTGTGCGCAGTGAACGGTTGATTGAATGATATGACGTTTCAATTCATTCATTGAGTGAATAATGAAACGCAAAGTTCTTTTTAGGGGCGATAAGTCGAGAAGTGTTTTTGAATTTGTACTGTGAACAGCCATTTCATTTGGATTACATCTATTTGGTGAGTATTAAAACTTCACGTGTACTGATATAATGCAGGCATTAATTTACAGCACAAAATCCTTGCGAATGTTTTGTTACTGTGAAAGTATAGTATGGTTTCTTTGTAAATTTCGAAGCGCTTTCGATTTGATCAAGAACAATTAAATAAAGTGTGCTAAATCAATTGGCGAAATAAAAGTATAAAAAAATAAAACTGTTAAAAACCTAACGTAATGGTTTTAGACGTAAGTATAATGTCAAAGTACATCAGTTACAATTAACAAAACTCAGTGATTATGCGTTAGTGTGATAAAACACTTTCAAAACAAAATATTCTCAAGGACAACCATTTTCTAAACATGGCGATGTTTATGGCATCTCATAGTTTTTATTTTCATTTATTTGTTCCCTATTTGGAACTGTAAGGTCTAAAAATCACTTATTTGTATGTTGCTAGTGGCTGACCAGTGGATGCTACTACCAGCAGTAATAATTAGCTCTATTGTGGATCTCCCAGTACCCGTGAATTAGGGGTCCTCAAGAAGTCCAAAAATCATAATCGACATATTTTTATGAAAAAGTTACTAAATTGTAAACGCTAGCAGGAATCGAATCCACAACTTCTCCATTCGTGTCAAGCCCGCGCGTATGTAACAAACTTGAAGGCAGACAGGCGCGACGCGACTCTGGTGGAACAATTTTTATGAAAACTTCTCGGAAATTGTTCTGTCGGTCGCGGTATCGGTCGCATCACGCCTGTTTACGGGAGCCTTAATAAAATATAATTTTTAAATTAGCAACGTACAATAAGAAAATTGAAAATGTAAGCCATGTGATTACAAGACTGATATCTGTTTTTGTTTTATTTTTATTAGTTTTTAGTATATAATGTCTCTGTTAAAAAACTCGACTTGTTTTTATGTTATTAATAAAGAAAGCTTTAATCATTAGCAGAACATTTAATTAAATACTTTATCAGTAAGACAAACCGCAAAAGAAATTATAAGACTGACACCCTATTCATTAGGTCAAATGTTAATCGTAAAACATAATCATGTTGATTATATATTGTTTTATTAGTAATACTTTAAGTAATACATATAAATATGTACCATGAGGACATTTTAGTACTTCATTGATTTAGATGTAAGACAATAACGAAAATTATGTGACTGCAAGTTTTTGTGATTACCAATGTAGTTGTAAGTCAGATGTTTAAAAATAAAACTCATTTTTATACATTAATTATTGTTTTATTTGTAATCTTAAAATTATTGTTAATAGTAAAATAATCAAACTGTGTGAAGCAAGGGTAACAAATACATTTCAGTTCTATGTTCAATTGCTACTAATTTATATTTTATATCCTCAGGAAAACGAACACATTCGGTACCAGCATTTGTGGTCAATTTATATTTAAAAATTTTGAGATAAGAACACGACATAGGACGCTCAAAAACATTTTCTTTATTAATAATCGCATTACAATTTAGAATGATTTTGTTTTCCTGAACTTTCATAGATCTTGTCTCCATTATCTCTTGTTTCTTTGTTACAAAAAATCGGTCCGTTTTTCTTTCCGATATAATAAAATCCTTACAATATAAAACTAACTTGTGACTTTAACAATTTTTTTTCACATATGGATAGTCCCTGGAGCTCTATACAGTATAATTGAGGTCCAAAATATCGCATTCTCCGAGCCTTTTAGCTATTTGAGACAAAGGTTTGTTACCAGTTCGTAGCATATTTTTAATAAGGTATAGTTTGTTTTCGAATGGATAAGCATTAAAACTTTGCAAAATTCCAAAATGCTGCACTTCATCAACAACATGTGTTAAATTATGAACGTTACTTGTCATGAAATCTATGCCATAAAACAATTTGAAATTTCTCACAAAATACTTTAGCAGGTCTTTAGCCAACGGTAAGAAATTAAAATATTCTTCATTCGAACAAATTGTTATCGCACAGAAAAATGTTAGAAAATGTTTCATAGCATCGCTGTTTAGTACCGCTGGCAATATAACTACACTAAGGTATAACATAAACGTTCTAAATTCAGAAGCTTTCCAATGACCTAAATTACTGAGATTCCTGACAGATCTGTGGATTTCAGAAGGTACTTTGCAATTATCCAGAAATTTATTTACTGTAGATATATCACTTGCTCGCCATTTTGTCTCCTTTTTTCCGAAATTTCCATCGCGCCAGCCAATAAGAAGGCGTTTCATAATCCCTAGGTCAATCAAGTGCATGGAATCCGCAACAGCAAATGTTTTAATCATATTAATTGGGAGATCCAGTAAAGGTGAATCCACTTTGTGATGATTACCGTAGAGTTATTTACGAAAGTCTTCATCATTTCGAGCAGGACAATCTAACTCGGGAAATATAACTGTATGAGATACATGTGAATATTCACCAACAGTAGTACATTTGTGACACCCGTGTTTACCATTAAAGTTGCAAACCCCTTTTATCATTGCTCTTGCAGGTGAATCGCAAACGAAGCATCTTATTGTAACAGTAACTTTAACGTTTTCAATTTGTATACCATTTCGAAGTAATTTTTGCATTTCTTGAATAAAACGTTGTAGATATCCATTTAAATCGTTAGGTTTCCCATGACCCGCATATATCCCAACAATAAATGGTTTGATAATAGGTAATTCAAAAATCTTGCACAATATGGGCTAGAACTGCTGTTTAGAACTGTTACATACTGGGAGACCATCTATGTTGAAATAAAGAGAAATATTGTAAATACCATTTAGTAGATTTTTGTAATATTTATTTAAAATAGTTGCAAGAGGTATAGCAATACCATTATGCCAATATTCACCAGGATTAACAAATATTGTATCAATCTTCCTCGGAGTCTTCATGAGCGTTCTTGGGTCTACCGGCAGCAAATTTGGCATCCTAGAGTTTATAAGTGGCGCTAATGTTTTCAAGGCCGAATGGCTTATGTTATTTTCTGTAGCCGATGCCCTGATGTCATCCCGAAATTGAAGAATGTGTTTGTATTCACATTTGTTTTCATTTGAGCTGTTGTCATCACCGTCACTTTCACCAGAAATTTCAATTGAATTTTCATCGTCAGAGGATGGATTAGAAATTATATTACCAGGATCAAGGCTGAAAAAAATAGGCACAGATCTTATAATATACTGTAGGCGTAGAAAGATTATTCATATAGCTACAGACTTCTTCGAATAGCACAGAATATCACAAGACAATGTCATACCAAAAAACTTTATAGAATTGTCGAATGAATTTAAATATGTAAGTACATAATAATATAAGTATCTTGATTTTTCCCTATGACATAATGACTCGTATTTGATGTTACGTTACGAGATATTATTTGTTCTTGCAATTCGATTATGAGCTAGTAACTCATTTATGTTATTAAGCAAGATAATATATAATTATGCGATACTTTTCATGCGTCCAACGTGCACAAATAAAAAAAGTGGAGTTCCAAGCTCAGTTTCTTTGCAGATTTCGGGAATTGCAAAGAAACAAGAATGCCACCTGTACCTATATTTGTATAGGTACAGGTGGAATTCTTGTTCAGGTCTTCGATATAAATTCTGTTCAAATCTGATTACCGTTTAATAAATAACTACTGGATTTCCTTAAAAACACTACAAATAATGTTCAAAATGTATTTAAAAGACACAAAAGAATGTTAATTAATTTTTATATGTACGGAACACGTGATTCCACAGTAATTTTTTTCTTGACACAATTATATTTATAAGTAACCTAATTAATATTTTTCTTATATCACCTAGCTATTTTTTTAGAAGATTACTCATTATAATTTTAAATTGATATAATTACCTTTCAACATTACGAGTATCTTGGGATTGCTGATTAACAACTTCATGGTTTGAACCTTTTGATGTCCACGTCCATTATATTTCTTAAAGTACGTACAACCTGCCGATGATAACTACCACATCGCTTAATTTTTTTCCATTTCACGGAATTCATTTTTGATGAAGTAGTTTAAACCATGAACTTTATAACAACAGAAATAAAAAATGCTATCAACAGAGTGACGCGCAGGACGATCTGACTTAAGTAAACACAATTATGTATTTTGGGAACTGTTACATCGTTAGTGGTTTTAAATAAGTGGAAATAGCTGCTGTTGGTTTTCAAGAACCCACTATCGACATTTATCTACGCGTTGGAGTGGCATATTAGAGTACAATAGGCCTGAAAGATGCAATCACGTTAGGTTCCAAAAAGGTTGCAAAATGATCCCTTTAGCCACTACAGGTGATATACTACTCTGTTATGCTACTGGTTTGGAAATAGAAGTGCCAAATAAGAGTATGTTACAGCTTAAATGGAACAGTTGCTTACAAGTGATTTAAAGGCCTCATATACCACTGTTGCTTCTAAATTGGTAACAATTAAAACCCGTTTTCAACTTTAAGTAACAAAATCGACTCTATGCAACAATAAGATATAAAGTATAAACAAAATATACTCTTATGCAACTAAGAGTGATAGGAGGTACTCATATACAAATATGAGTAGTGTTTGAAACTATAAGTTTTATCAAATACTGTTATACCACTCATTTACAACTTAAAGCTATGAGATAAGTTGCAAAATTCACTAATGTGCTACTTGGGTATTGACAGAAATTAACCAACTTGAGGGATTAACTAAACATAATAGAAATCATTTACTTGCTTTTAATATAAGTACACAGTTATGATGTAACTTTGACTCCGAGGGAGTAATAATTTTGTATTTATCTGTGGGGGCTTGTTATTAGCAATTTAATTTTATTAAGTTTAATTAAGTTCGTTTTATATTATTACTATTATAATGTTATTAGTCTGTAAGCCTTAAAAAAAAGAAAATATAAGAAAATCAGTGCTGCGGGCCAGTGCTGGCAGCTAGTGCCGCGTGCTGCGGCTCGTGCCCCAAATTTAGGGGGAATCAAGTTGCCCAGGGGGTTTTTTACGGGGTACATTTATTTAGGGGGATTTTTAGGGGGGATTATTCAAGATATTTTTTTATTTAATATATTCGAAATACATATTCCTTCGAAGAATCTTCTATTCGCAATAACATTTCTCATGACTAAACGTTAAGGGCAACCTAGTCGCAGGCTCGAACTCACTGATGGGCCTAGCTAAAAAGCACGCTGTCTCACCAGTCATCGTGTCCGATAGAGGTATCAGTGAGTATCAGTGATAAGCAGTTAGAAGCTAGTCTACACTCACAACATTATTGTGTGAGATGCAGAATCACTTACAGTACAACAGGCGCGTAATTTTTTTTACAACAGCTGTCCTCCGGAAGATCGGGTTTTATCAAAAAAGCACTGCATAAATCAATTACCAATAAACTATATTGAGCTTTTCGATATTTGTGCTTTGACGGTACCGACTTGGTTTTTTAGATTTTAGATTTATTTTATTATTTAAACGCGCCTATAACTTTTTAATGGCTTTTTATTTGAGTATTTTGTTTCCGTACAGACAATATTAATAATAAGGAAAAACCATAACATGTTTAATTTTTGATGTACATTGTCGAACAGTGGAGTAATACACTCCCGAAGTTTGTATGGGAAAAATGTGGACTAGATTCACCTTAAATTAAAGAATCACTTTTCGTTTTGCTTAATTATAACAGGTTGCCTTGAAAAAATATTTCGTGCCAGTGCTGGCGGCAAGTGCTCGGGCAAGTGCTCGGGCCAGTGCTGGCGGCAAGTGCTCGGGCCAGTGCTGGCGGCAAGTGCTGGGGCCAGTGCTGGCGGCTAGTGCTGCGGGCAAGTGCTCGGACCAGTGTTGGCGGCAAGTTCTCGGGCAAGTGCTCGGGCCAGTGCTGGCGGCAAGTGCTCGGGCCAGTGCTGGCGGCAAGTGCTGCGGGCCAGTGCTGGCGGCAAGTGCTCGGGCCAGTGCTGGCGGCAAGTACTCGGGCCAGTGCTCGGGCCAGTGCTCGGGCAAGTGCTCGGGAAAGTGCTCCGGCCAGTGCTCGGGCAAGTGCTCGGGCCAGTGCTGGCGGCAAGTGCTCGGGCCAGTGTTGGCGGCAAGTGCTCGGGCCAGTGCTGGCGGCAAGTTCTCGGGCAAGTGCTCGGGCAAGTGCTCGGGCCAGTGCTCGGGCCAGTGCTCGTGAAAGTGCTCGGGCCAGTGCTCGGGCAAGTGCTCGGGTCAGTGCTTGGGCAAGTGCTCGGGCCAGTGCTCGGGCAAGTGCTCGGGCCAGTGCTCGGGCCAGTGCTCGGGCAAGTGCTCGGGCCAGTGCTCGGGCAAGTGCTCGGGCCAGTGCTGGCGGCAAGTGCTCGGGCAAGTGCTCGGGCCAGTGCTTGCGGCAAGTGCTCGGGCCAGTGCTGGCGGCAAGTGCTCCAGCCAGTGCTGGCGGCAAGTGCTCGGGCAAGTGCTCGGGTCCCACGTGTGTGAAAAGGTGTCGAATGTGTATTAGTGTTAGAGGTAGACATGTGAAGCACGATCGCCGAAGTATGCAACAACAATAAGTGAATGTTTTAATGAACTGATATCCACAGTCGGTAAGTGCATTGCCAACAGCACATCACATTTAAAAAAAACCCTTATCAGGGCTACGTTTAATTTAATTAGATAATTGTTTCTTGATAAACAGAATTATGTCTGAAATCCGGATCACTATGCCTACAAACAATATCAGCTGATACCTACGCTTCCTCTAAGGTATGACGTAGGGTAGGTTTCTTTCGTAATACGTTTGTTTGGCG
This sequence comes from Polymixis lichenea, assembly GCA_949091785.1. Classification (NCBI taxonomy): domain Eukaryota; kingdom Metazoa; phylum Arthropoda; class Insecta; order Lepidoptera; family Noctuidae; genus Polymixis; species Polymixis lichenea. Next base: position 14,989,795 of record OX420936.1, read on the forward strand.
GCACGCGACAAAGGATTATAAAAACCGTCTCGCTCAGGCGGCTTCTTTACACAAAACTTTAGGTACTAAACACGTGAACTTTGTCGATCGATCAGTGTTGCCTTTGATCAGCTTTTTTTTTAATTTGTTTTTTTTTACTGGGGAAAATTAACTATCTGAAATCCATTAAGGCGGGGTGGGTCGGAAAAACGTCGTGTTGTATTGTGTTTTATAGGTAGATAAACCGGATTTAAAAATATGAAAAAAAATATGTTACATACATAGTTCACACCTTGATTTAGATATTCCGGCCATGCGATAAACGATTACTTGCACTTTACTGCATCCAATTAAATCGCAATGACAAGTCTAAATGATGATCGGATTCTTATTTCATTTATTTCATAAAGGTCGTAAAAAATATGATGAAATCCTGCCGTCATAATATGGACTATGAAAATACATTTATAATAAATCTAGAATCCAGTGTTAGCGTTATCTTTACATGCGCGCGCTACGTGTCGTTTAGCCCCGAGTGGAAGGTGTTGGAGGTCGGACGTGTGCCAATTTTTCGAACCCGCCACCCCCGCTATGATCTGTTACCGGCAGAGCAAAAAATTGTTTGTAAATAATAATACGTGTCTGAAATAAACTAAATACAGGTATACTTTATGTATATCTAATTATTTACAAGCTTTATTTCGTAGGAAATTAAAGTAGTTAATATTTTGTCAAACAAAATGGGAACCTACAGAAAGTAAAAACTTTTGATCCAGCGCTGGCTCTTCGAAAGCTAGTAAAGAAAAAAAAAAAAGGATGGTTTGACAATATTATTATTTACCTACATTCATTATATTTTACGCGTAATAGATTACAATATTTATTTATTTTAGCTAACCTACTATTTGCGGTTTGCAAATGCATGTACCTACGCGTAATAGATATGCAAACCGCAAATAGGCGTATAGAACAGAATTGGAACCCTATGTCCGTGTAAATAAAAACGCCACGCGCGCTAAATCTAGAATGGTTTATTTTTCTCGCAGAATAGATTTACCAACCGCATGAAGTGCGCAAAACAGTTGAATTTGAAACCCATGTCATACAGCATAAAGCCGCCACGCGCACAAATTTTATAATGGTTTATTTACTGTTTTCAGGTAGGTTAAAAAACAAAAACAAAATGATGATTGCCTGTATAAGCACTGTATGTGATAAACTGATAACACTATGACCTTGAGGTGATCCAGCGTAATACGGAGTTTCCATAGAATAAGTCGACATTCACACGGTCGTATTTTTTTTTGTGCACTGGAGTTTCAATCATTACTTGTCATGGTATTCGAGGCCGCTGATCAAATTAAAAGTCCAAGATGGCGAATGCCAATTTTTTCGAATTTTCCATCATGGGTGTCTTTTTGATGGTTTTTCAGGTCGCTAAAGCCGATGGTGGGGTCAAAATGAAAATCCAAGATGGCGGCTGCGAAACTTTTCGAATTTTCCTTCATGGGTGTCTTTTCAGGGTTTTTCGGGTCGTTAAAGCCGATGGGGGGTCAAAATGAAAATCCAAGATGGCGGCTACGAAACTTTTCGAATTTTCCTTCATGGGTGTCGTTTTCAGGGTTTTTGGGGTCGCTAAACCCGAAGGTGGGGTCAAAATGAAAATCCAAGATGGCGGCTGCGAAACTTTTTCGAATTTTCCATCATGGGTGTCTTTTTAGGGTTTTTCGGGTCGCTAAAGCCGATGGTGGGGTCAAAATGAAAATCCAAGATGGCGGCTGTGAAACTTTTCGAATTTTCAATCATGGGTGTCTTTTTCAGGGTTTTTCGGGTCGCTAAAGCCGAAGGTGGGGTCAAAATGAAAATCCAAGATGGCAACCGATTTTTTATTTTATTTTCCATCATTGGTGTCTTTTTCAGGGTTTTTCGGTTCGCTAAAGTCGATGGTGGGGTCAAAATGAAAATCCAAGATGGTGGCTGTGAAAATTTTCGAATTTTCCATCATGGGTGTCTTTTTCAGGGGTTTTCGGGTCGCTAAAGCCGATGGTGGGGTCAAAATGAAAATGCAAGATGGCGACTGATTTTTATTTTATTTTCCATCATTGTTGTCGTTTTTGGATTGAAATTTTTCACCATGGATTTATTTTCATTTTGACCCCACCGTCGGTTTTAGCAATCTGAAAACCCCTGAAAACGACATCCATGATGGAAAATTCTATATTACTATATTCTATACTAAGCACCATAGACCTTTTGAAAACAAACAGTTATTAAATTGTTTCAGTACATCTTAACAGAAGACCACAACAATAGAAACTTTGTTTACCGAATGCTGTACCCATGGGCCTTGTTTTCACAATTCTGGCAGCGGTTATACGCCGGAATGACACTGGCTGAGAGTGTGTGTACATCTGCCGGGCTTGGAGCATACCCGGTCCAGGGCAGGAACAGAACAGGACATGGACCCACTGTTGGATATTTAAAGTTAAAACAAATGTAAGGATATTGAGCTGATGAAGAGACTTGTTTTGATTAATTTAGTATGTAGCTTACTGTAATTCAAGGTGTGGCGGTGTCTGGTTGTTGGGCCTGGCAAGCATATTAAGTATTTCTTTTGGGTATTGTGTTCTTTTCCCCGATTATGTGATTAGTAAGTTAATGTCAATATAGCAACCACTATCAAATGATATGGGACTAAATTACGCCACAAGTACCCTCTCATAACGCCAAATAGTTTTAAAAGATGTTGGGCATAAGCTATGCTCTATGTTAGTGGGTTTGGTTTCCACACTTAGGCCTTCAAGAGGGCTATAGCGGCCGTTGGGGAGGCAGGGGCCTTATGCCCATCTCCTTTTAAAACGATTAAGCAGGTTATGACTCAATTTTCGTTTCTTATCAGGTCAGAGCTGGACGCAAAGAATAGTCAATATGATTTCAACACAGTGGAGTCTATGGACGTAGGTATGGGGTTGCGAGTCTGTGGTCACATTACGTGACTCTATGAAAGTATGGAACAAGGCTGTACAATACTGGGTGGCCATGTGTGTATATAAGAGGTTCCCTGTCAAACCTTTGAAGTAAGTCATGTTTGAATAATATTGTTATTATAAAGTCTTCTATTCTGAATGAATCCATCACAAACTATTCACACAGTGAAAATCTCGCATCCCAAAATTCATTCAATTTAAATTCAGAACTTATCAGCTAAGAAAAATCAGACTGAAATGGGCCATGCACGAAATTGCATGATTTTCATCAATTTTATTGTGTGTTCATTTTTATGAAAAAATTTACAAAGAATAATAAGGGAAAATAATTTAAACTTATGATATACCGAAGACATGGAGAACGATGACGACCTGGACAGAGACCGCGGCACCTACGAGATCATCATCGACGGGCAAGCCCGTTTACTAAAATTAATTAAACAAGTAGTAATGTAAAGGTGCGCTTATACGACCAACTAATATTTTTTTTTTTTTTTTTTTTTTTAATAAAAGGGGACACATTTTCATTTACAGAGTATCTTAACAATTTAAAATAGGGCACAGATGCTTATTGCCTGAACTAGGTTGAACCTGTGCTTCAGGCTAGGAAGTGCTTAAATACTTAATGTAATAAATTAACAATGTGTATAATGTAATAACTAAATTAAAATTAGGAAAAAAAGGTAAAATAAAAATAGCATGTTAATCGTTCTATTTGCAGACAACAAGTAGATCTTCTGTCTGTGCATAAGCGATGGTTAGTAAATATGTAGTAATAATTTTCTTACAACTAAAGTAATTCAATTTATAGATACTTAGTTTTCTATTTAGCCTATTGTACAGAAATGGGCCTAAGAATGTAAAAAACCTTTCTACAAAGACATGTTTCGAGGTTGTATTAGATGTGCATACTATATCATTCCGTCTTTTGTTAGTATTGTCAGCAGTGTACGTAAGCATGGTGTGCTGTTTTAATACTAAGTGCAAAATGAAAATTTGGCGAACAGTCATCACGTTGCAGGAATTATGTAGCAGATCTGTGGGAAAGAAAAAGGGATGGAAGTTTGCTACCTTTAAAATTGCTCTCTGAGCTCTTTCAAGAGGAAGCAGATTAGCTTTTGGTGCGCCACCCCATGATGTGATGTAGTATTGAATTATTGATTGACATAGGGCTAAATAAACTTGTTTGATTAATTTTGAGTCTGCAAATGATCGCAATTTTTTAAAAACAAATATTAATTTGCGCACTCTTTTAACGAGACTTTCAATGTGATTTCGGAAAGACAGAGTGTCGTCCATTATTACACCGAGGTATTTTATGTTGCTCGTTTTGAGGATAAAAGGACAATTACACATGTTGACTGAACGGTTTCCACATTGATGGGCATATAGTTGAGGGTTAGTAACGTTAGCTTGAGGCTTGCGCATGGAGAAGCGAATGTATTTTGTCTTGTCAGGATTTAATGTTAGTAAATTTGTTTGAAGCCAATTTGTCACAGTATCAAAACCTAGTTGTGCGATTTCGAACAGTTCATTACTGGTTTTAGCGGTAAAAATTAGCGCCGTGTCGTCGGCATATGATATAATTTTCCCGTCTTTAATATTAAGGTTGCACATGTCGTTAATATAAATCAGGAATAGTGTAGGGCCCAGAATACTTCCTTGAGGAACACCAAAACCCGTAGTTTTCTGCTCATCACTGATGGTTTTATCAATTCTAACGCATTGGTATCGGTCATGTAAGTAGTCAGCAAATAGTTTCAGCGGCGTTCCCCTTATTCCAATAGTCTCTAATTTATTCAGAAGGACAGAAACGGACACCGTGTCGAAGGCCTTGGCTAAATCAAGGAAGACTCCCAGGGTCTGGTTCCCTTTGCCGAGTTCTTCTGAGATGTAGTTGGTCAGGTTATGTACCGCATCGGCTGTGGATAATTTCGCTCTAAAACCAAACTGCGCAGGGGATAAGAAGTTATTGTTTTCCAGATAGTTAACTAGCCTACTGTATAAAATTCTCTCTAATATTTTTGATATTGAGGGGAGTAACGATATTGGCCTATAATTGCTAACTAGGTCTTTACTTCCAGATTTAAATACTGGTATTACAATTGACTTTTTTAGACATCTAGGGAAAATTCCATTTTTTTTTTTTTTTTTATTTATTTATTTAAAAACAATATTTTGTCCTTATAATTATACAAAGCACACTATTAGACCTCTGGGGTCTGTCTTAGCATGCCATGGTCTGGAATTACGCAACGCGCTACTGCAAAAATTACGGTAAAATGGAGTTGTAATATTCTTTGAGCTTGTGTTTTACGTTTTTCCTGTTCATTGAGTCGCGAATGTCTGTAGGTATTTGGTTTAATAAGACGGGTATTGTGAAAGATGCTGTGCGCCTACCATAAAAATTATTTTTACGTGGCACTTTAAGTGATTTTAATTTTGACTGACGAGTTTTCACATCATATTTCACGGGAATCTGGATCTCAACGTTGTCAAAATGTTCTAAGAGAAACAAGTACTCAGCGCGGGCTAGAACTGGTAATACATTGCAATGTTTAAATAGACCTGTATAATTGTCGCGGTAATTATTTCTTACATACTTTGGTACCACCAGTTTCAGTATACGTGTTTGCAGATTATGAATTTTATCGAGGTAAGTTTTAAAGGTGCGTCCATAGCTGGTGAGTCCGTAAGAGATTATAGACTCAGCAAGAGCTGTGTACATTTGTAGTAGGGTTTTGTACGGTATATTCCGCTTTATAATGGAAAATTTAGTGAGTATACCACGCAACTTACCGCATACAGATTCCACCTGATAACTCCAGTTGAAGCGATTATCAATTATTAGTCCCAAGTAGGTATGATATGGAACTTGCTCAATAGTCGAACATTGGCAATCTGTTACATTTTTATGCAGACAATCATGGGTATGAGCTTTGATTTGAAAATAATGGGAGGTATTTATATGGCTTGAATGTACATGTATTAATTTCGTTTTCTGTGGATTCATAACAAGTCCCATATCATGGGCCCACTTGGTCATACTAGTAAAATCTGCTTGCAAACATTCCGCGGCCAAATGAAGATCTTTGTTAGCAGAGAGTATACAAGTGTCATCAGCATATTGGTAAAGAGAACAGTATTTTATAATATTTTCCAGGTCATTGACGTAGGCCAGATAATGGAGGGGACCCGACACTGACCCTTGGGCTGTACCTTGTGTAACGTTGACAGGTCTGCTTAGGCTGGGGCCAACTTTGACGTGATAACTTCGGCTACGAAGATATTCTGTACACCATTCTAGTAATTTTCCTCTTATCCCGGAATTTTCTAGAGTTCTTAATAAAGTATTGTGTCCAAGAGTGTCAAACGCCTTGCTAAAATCAATAAACAATAGCACCACATGCTTCTTCTCGTCTAGGTGGTTGTTAACTTCATCGGTAAAATTGGAAAGTAACTGAGCTGTGGATTTTTTACTTTGAAAGCCATATTGTGCTTTGGAAATGATGTTGTTGATACGATAAAACGAGTGTATTTGGTCACAGATATATTTTTCAATTATTTTATTAATGACTGGTAATATAGTTATGGGTCTATAATTTGCTAATTCATTGCTCTTACCTTTTTTATGAATTGGTCTAACTATACCGGTTTTTAATTCGGACGGATAATTACCTTGATGGATACTCGTATTGATTAGTTTCACTATTGCATTCACAATTTTATTTCCTATCATTTTTATATCTATGACTCTTATAGTGTCAAATCCAGCAGATTTTTTAGTGTTTAAGTTGTTTATGATTTTAAGAATTTTATTGGATGTAGCTTTTTTGAAGAAAATAGATTTATCTTGTGATCTCATGTATTCAGATTCATCCAGCAGGGGTCGATCACACCCGGGCACAATATTAGACACACTCGTTTCAAATTCCATTGCGAAGTCATTAGCAATAATCATTTCATTATTTGAATCATTTAAGAGGGCGCTCGTTATTACCTCATCTACTGACTTGACTATTTTGCCCGTAAGTTTATTCAATATTTCCCACAATATTTTGGGATTATTTTTGTTCCCTGCTATTTCTTTTCTGTAATAATTATTTCTCGTGTTTAGTATCATTTTATTTACTTTATTTCTAGTTTTATTATATTCTAACTTAAGAGTTTTATTGTTAGGGTCGTTTTTCCATTTGATAAACAGTTTGTCTTTATTGGCACAACTTATCTTTATTTTATTGTTCATCCATTTTTCACAATTTCTTTTGCTAGAGTTATTTACCTTTTTAATATATTTGCATTCATTGTAGCACTTTACAAAATTTTCTTTTATGTACTTATATATATCGTTTGCGCAGTCTAATTCATCTATCGTTTCCCATTCGGTGGAAGCTAAGAGTGTTTTTAATTTATTATTATCAATCGACTCAATGAACTTTGGTTCTCTAAATTTAGGCATGGATGCAAACGTGGTAATTATCATACGATGGTCTGCCAAGACAGTCCCCAGCGCAGCCGAGTAGAGGTCATGAAGGCGAGACCTTACGAACATGTGATCTATGCATGTTTTAGTGACTATATTACCCTTGGTTTCCACTCGTGTGAAGTCTGAGATCGCGCATTCTAGTCCGCACTCAGCCAGTTTACTCAAATAGTAACTGTTTACATTGTTGGTAGTTTTAAGGTCTAAATTTATGTCTCCCAATAATATAAGATCGCTTGTTTTTACATAATCAACATTAATCAAACTGGACAATTCACTGATAAACAAGTGCTTGCTTTCTTTAGGTGGTCTATACACTGCACAGATATAGATAATATTATTTTGCTGCGTTGTTAATTTACCTAGTATACATTCACAATGTCTAGTCTGTATATTTTTCGGTTGAAATTTATGTTTATTATTTACGTAGATAATAATTCCACCACCTTTCCTGCTCTTACGTAAGATACTGTACAGTGTATATCCATCCAATTGATACATGGGTACAATTTGTTCTGATATTCCCACTTCCGTGAGTACCACAATATCTATTCGTGATTTTACTGAGATTAAACAATTCATAAGATTTGCGTAATTTTTTATCAAGGATCGAATGTTAATATGCACTACATTTAAATTATTCGTGTTTTTTGGTAGCTTACCAATGTAGGTAGGTAAATCGCTGCAATCATATATTTCCTTTATGTTGCTAAATAAAGCCATTACACTTACATAGACACATGAAGAAGATTTTGTTATTGTTTTTATATTGTGATACTAAATTAATTTTTAAGCAGATTATTTATGTCGTCTTCACATCTAATCATATATACCTTATCTTTACCATTTTTGTCTACTTCACCTTTCTTCACCAGCACTTTACCATTTTGAAACCAAATGTATTTAAAATCCTGTCGGAGCTGTTGTTTAGCCATCCACATGAGTTTTCTGTTTACTTGAGATAACGCAAATCGTACATAAACTTTTACAGGTGCATGTGTACTAGATAAGTTAGACATTATATCAGCTGTTGTCAAATTAAATTGCTTAGCGGAACGCATCCAGCATTCCACATCTTTGGTGTTACATAGTTCAATCTGTACCACGTCTAGATTTTTGGTTGAATTCGGACGTTTCACGCTTTTTATCACAGACTTATCTAAGCTCATTTTTTCAGCAATATTATTTGAGATCTGCACAAGTTCTTCGTTTTGCATGCAAGGTATTCCAGCTATTTCAACAAGGTTGCTTAATTTATCTTGGTCTGCTTCATTTAAGCGCTGTTCTAAAGAAGAGATTTTTGTTTCGTAGTGGGTGACTTTATTGTAAAGAAAGTTATTTTTGTTTTCCATTTCTTTCAGTTTTTGTTTCATCATTTTAATTGACTCCACAAAATCATCGATCTTCCCAGTGCAAAATTCGATCGAAGATTGTAAGGGCTCCAGCTCTTTTTGAACGATTTTTTGAACCTCCTTAGAAATGTTCGATAACAATTGTTTCATATCTATTGGAAAGTTAGACGCGATATTCGGTCTTTTAGTTGGTTCGTCGACCTCATCATCGTCTTCCTCTGGGACTATAAATGACTTCCTGACAGGAGTATGTCGGTGACATTCGCTGCAAGTCCACTCCAGGGTGTCTGAGTTACGAATCGCTAGTATTTGCTTTTGAGTGAGCCCTGAGCAAGTTGTATTTGCATGCACGACTTTCCCACATTTACAACATTCTAATCCAGGGCTTTTATTTGTAACGGTTTTGTTACAATTATCGCACTTTGGCATGATGTTATTGTTGGTTCAGGTAGTTGTGTGATAGAAAATCGTACGTACCCACACCGCTGCGCTGTTGATAATATATCGCCTCAGTAGTGAACGTCGCGCCCAAAAGGTCTTAAGCGCCGGGCACACTCCGTCGCTTACGCGTTTTAACACACGAACTTTTGATGTTCTCACAAAACGAGATTTTAGTTTGGTTTACTTTTCAAGACGCATAAACCAACAGAATGAAATATTTTTATCAAATTGTTTTTAGTGAATGCTAATGCAGGTGTTGTAAACTTTATATTTTACACAAACCGTACACAGACACTCGCAAAATTCACCGATTTTGGATTAGAGAAGCGCGTTGACCTTGCCGTGTACACGGCTGAGAGTGAGAATTATCATTGGAAAGACAGATTCGAAATATATGCGTTAAGGGAGGTACCAGAATATGCTTATAGAGTTTAAGGATCTTATTGCTTATGTTATCCCATCCAACTGCACAGTCATCTTTTAGCCCAGAAATAATTCGGGTTATTTCGTCTTCGTCAGTGTCGAGCATAGCAAAAGATTTCAGGTTACTGCTATTTGCTGGTTTTTGGTAAGATTGGTAACAATAATGTGTCGGAATCTGTTCCGAAAGAGTTTTCCCAACATTGACAAAAAAGTTGTTAACGTTGTTAGCTGAAAGGAGTGGCGAGGCATTAGTAAGCAGTAAACTCGAATTTGATTCACGCTGTTTAGACATATTGGTGACGTTTTTAATATGTTTCCAAAGTTGTTTGTTATTGTTACCTGCTCTAGTTAATTCGTTTTTATCGTAATTATTTTTTAAGTTCTTTAGCAAATTGTTGCAGAAATTCCTGTATCTTTTATAGGTGGTTTGAATTATTAGATTATCGGGGTATTTCTTTGTTCTCTGATGAAGTTTATCTCTATGTCATATACATGGAATTAGTCCAGGAGTAATCCAAGGTTTAATATTATAACGTTTTTTATCCACAGTAGAAACTGTCGTGTTACGTAATATTGCTTGTTGGACATGTTTTATTAAGTACGATAAAGCCAAGTTAGCGTCAGCAGTATTGTAAACTAAGCTAAAATCGAGGTTGCATAAATCATATTCGAGTTTATTTGTGTTTAATTTGCTTTTGGTCAGGGGACGATTTTGCTTAGGCAGCGTTAAATTTATGCTAAGTAGCACAGCGTGATGGTCAGTAATTGTTGAGTTAGTAACAAGCGTAATGTATGATAAGCTGGTTTTGATCATCATATGATCTAGACAGGAACCGCTCTGATGAGTAGGCAAAGTGTGAGCGGGAAGAAAACTATGGTATGAGCAGATATTAAGGTAATTTTCGGTTCCTGCATCGCAGATTTCGGCTCCAATATTTATATTTAAATCACCTGTTAGTATTACATTCTTAAACGAGCTTAGTGCTTGAAAAATCTGATTTAAGGAAATGTGAAAAGAATCTAAGTTTCTAGCGGAAGGCGACCTATATATAGCGATTATCGCTGTAGTTGCGCCAATTTTGATTACCAAGCAATTACTCAAACAGTCTTGTAGAGTAGGTTCCTCGACTGTGACCTGTAAACAATCTCTAGCAAAAACTACCACACCATCATTTTGATTGCAATTTATTGTAGTATGTAGTAAGTTATACCCAGGTATTACTGGGAGGTTACCTATGCGGTTTGCTAGCCAACACTCAGTTAGTACAACTATATCACAATCAAAGTTAAGTCTATGAAGGAAAATTTTAAAGCTATCTATGTTCTTATAAATACTACGAATGTTTTGGGTCAGTATAGTTAATGATTTTTGATAGTCGGAAAGATATTGTCTGCACTCCTCAACTTCACATGTTTTCGACACGGTTAAAAATGAGTTATCTATATTGGTAAATAAGTTAATATCCATACTAAACTAAAGAAATAACAATAAAGATTACGCCTAAAATATAAACAAGGATGTGGCGCTCTTAGGCGCCTACATAATCGATTGAGTTGATGTACCTGTTTTCGGCAGCTTTTTTGGCCGGACAATCTGCGTCTACTATTATGCGAGGTTTGCGCCTTTTAGGTTCGTCGACGGTGAGCCCTGACGAAGCGAGTTGGACTGTTTGTTTGAGCCTATCTAGGTCATCTTTAGTCTCAGTGCTTATTATTAGACCACCTTTTCCAATTTTTCGTACGCCTCGAACTTTCAGCTTCATTTCTCCAGGGCATATGATTTTTTGGACCATGTTCTTGGTTTCGTCACTGGTCTTTGAGTTGTCACTGGGATAAATAGCCACGGAGCTAAAAGTATTAGGACGAACAAAGGTGTTGGACCCCTTCCTGACCATTTCTGCAAAAGATGAAGAAGTTGCTTCCCGTTTCGTGCAGGACTCTTGAATCGTCCGGTTCATCTCCATTAGGCAATCTGATAGGTCTCGGGCTTCGGTCATGGGTTTAAGGGAGGTATGGGTTTGGATTGCTTTCTGTTTTAAGGACTGGTATTGAACCGCCATTTGCGAAACTCCATGTCCAACTTTCCGGCAGAGATTGCTTATTTTCAGCTTCTGATCAGCGTTTAGCTTTCCCTCAGAAGCAATAGCAACAACCTCATTCAGACACTGCTCAATGGACCCCATCCAGTTCTGAATCTCCGGAGTGGTCACAACTTCAATTGTCTCATCTTGGTCCTGTCTTGGTTGTTGGGGCGGTGTCCGTGCCGGTGTTGGTACCGGGGTCGGAGTCGGTGGTGGGCTACGTCGTATCATCGCGCTGCGATTAAAGGGGCTGCCTTCCATATACAAGTAATACGACTATAATATCGTCAGTCCATTATTTTAAATTATCACTAAAATATTTATTCATGTAACACACTATAAAACTGGGTCACTGATTATGCAAGCATTAATTTATTTACTGATATTGTGCATTTATGAGCACGTCTGTATGTGTTGAATGCAAAACATTCAATCTATCTAATTAATTGCTCCATCCTGGTAAATTCTTGTCAACTATGACGTCACAACTACATCCAGCAATTTAGGGCAATGGCAACATGTAGCAACCTGTTGCCAGAGATACGGCCACACAATATCATACAATATGGAGCAACTTAAAAAAACTAGGCAATTCGCCCCCCCCCCGCCGCCAGCCGGTTCCTCTCGCAAAAACGAGACGTAGTTATACGTACAAACGAGATAGAAAGAAAATTGACTAAACATTTCCAAACCGATTGTATATTCGGCAACTCATGAAATATGGAGCAATCAGAAGCAATATTCTCGAAACTTATCCGCAATTTATTGTTGTTGCTCTAGATTGATCCAATAGTGTTGCCGAGCAATAATTGCTCAAAAAGTTGCCCGTGTAAGAACACCTTAAGGATCACACGTGGCGTTCTATAGTTTCTGCCTACCCGCATGGAAAGACGGCGTGAGGTTATGTTTGTAATTAAACTAAATCTGAATGTGCATGTCATTTCAGGATCCACGCAGCAT